>OW052017.1:8750000-10000000 GCA_932526365.1 Lobophora halterata
CTTACTTTAGAGCTTTGTTGTAAGTAAAATCGATTTGGTTAATTCTTTTTTTGTTTGAGAGAATATACCTACTTTTAGATTGGACTCATACAATTTTCATCAAAATCGGTTCAGTACTTTAGTTTTTATATCAAAATAACTGAAAAAAATATGTTGTCGAAGTAAACCAAATTGCGTATTTTGCTTCCCTGTGACTTTTCAGTGGTGTTTACGGTCACTAAACCCGTGACTTCACCCGCGTATAGATAGTAGCTTCCTTTTCTAGCTCATAAACTGTTCCTGTTTCAAAAAGCTCAATAGTTTCAGTAGTTATGGCGTGATTGATGGACACATATTTATCTATCTATCCATCCATTCTAACAAACGTTCGCATTCATAGAGTTAGAGGAAAGGGATTGTGGGGTAAAACTAAAATCTTTTTCAGGGTTTCAAATTTTTAAATTACGTTTGATGGATAGATGATTGTTGATCAAAAACGCCGAATCTTCGCCGAAGCCATCACGCAGGCAGTTTTGGGCTAACTCTTTCAACTCTAATAAAAATAAAAGGTTGTCTGTAAAGTTGGTTTACGGACGATAGTTTAACGTGACTACCAGCGTAACGGGACAATGCGCGTTACCGGACAATGCCAGCGTTACCGGACAATGACGTCAACGGTTTCGTGCATTCAGCCGGCGTTCATCGATTTATTAGACGTAGTCACGTCAAAATGTAACAAGAAGTTTGCCATGATTTAATTTGAGCTGCTCGAAACTAATTAAAACCCAATCAAAAGAACTAATCAAGTGAAAAAAAGTTAAATTCGCATGTTTGAGTACCAGGGATGCAGACAAGTCAGAGGTAATCGCGTGGTGTTTTTCATTACCCTTCCCCTCAGTCGAACAAAACCACCGCACCTATTGTCTGGTAACCACTGTACTTGATCGCATTTACATTATTGACTTTGTATTAGACACTATTTATTGATTTCACAAACAGAATAAAATCAATTTAAAACTAAAATGACATAAGCACAATATTAGAACTAGATTCGTATTCCAAGTAGGAAACATTACAAGGTAAAAAAGAGTTGCAGGTCTTAAAACTAAAATTCCCTACGAACACAATATAAAATGCAATAGAGTTGTTATTCGTGATTTGTTTTGTAATAAAACGAATGTTAGGTCATCATTATATACTATCCCATACTTAGGTTGGGTTGGCACGAAATGTCTTCTTCTTCTCTACGGCCTCGTCTCTATCAGCCGTCATCTCTGTACTCACGCGTGCTTTGTTCATATCCTCTTTCACACAGTCAATAAAACGAATGTTAGGTAATAATAAAATAAATTATATTGGCATAAAATTATTTGGTTATTATGTGTCGAGCTGTGCTTTAAAGTTTACATTATAAAACTAGTCATAAAATCAACTTCTATTATAAATTGCCTGTCACTCAATAACATTATGAATAAAAAGTGTAAACAGGTATCAATGACACAGTCCGAGGACAGCTTTTTGTTTGATGCTCGTAAGTTGACGATATAATCGTGTCTTGATAAAGTGTCTTTCTTGACTTATTTTTATTCAATATTCTTGTTCGGTGTTGATGTAATTTGTACGATGGATACCTATTACTTGTCAAAAATACATGGTGGGAACATTTACGAATAACATTTAAAAAAAAACACAACGCTTTAAACTAAAAAAAACATAAAAACACACCCCTGCACTAGGATTCCCTGTGTCGCAGGTGGCATGGACACATACAAGACATCACAACACCCAAGACCCGAGAACAAACATTTGTGTTCGTCACACAAATATTCGCCCCGGCCGGGGATCGAACCCGGAACACCAAGCTTCGCAGGCAGGGTCACTACCAACTAAGCCACGGTGTCGTAAAAGCTTTAATCAAAGTGCAAAAAATTATATTTATCTACATTTTTTTGAAAAATTCTGAACGACAAAAAAAATGTGTATTATCAAAAGAGTTGAATGCAAAAGTGTTACCGTGAGTCACACCTCGCCCAGAAAATAAAGTTTTCTGTACGATTAGGAAGGAGTTCAAAGTAAGAGTTTTGTCATCGAGGTATTGTGCCGAGATGGGTTCTCTAATAATGCCGGTATTCATAATACCGGTTTTGTTTTGCGCTCAACCGGTACCGGGATGCGGAATAGCGGTATTGGCTTTTTCGCTTGTACTTTAGGGAATTATTGACTTTCATGTCTTTCATGTACTTTGCTTAGCCTTACTCTAGAGCTTTATTTGTTAATGAAACTGGCGTATCCATTTGATTTGGACTGATTGCACAAATTGAGTGTTGCCAGTGATGAGATATGGCACTGAAACGTGGTCTTTCACTATTGGCCTCATACACAAGCTCAAAATAGCTCACCGAGCTATGGATAGAGCTATGCTCGGAGTTTCTCTACGGGATAAGATTCGCAACGATGAAATCCGTAGAAGAACGAAGGTAACCGACATAGCTTTCAGAATCAGCAAGCTGAAGTGGCAATGGGCAGGCCATATAGCTCGACGAACCGATAACGTTGGGGAAGAAAGGTTCTCGAATGGCGACCACGAACTGGACGACGCAGTGTAGGACGGCCCCCACGCGATGGACTGACGACATAGTTGCGGTCGTTGGAAGTCGGTGGATGGAGAAGGCTCGAGACCGCTCGTTGTGGAGAATCATGGGGGAGGCCTATGTCCAGCAGTGGACGTCTAAAGGCTGATATGATGATGATGATTGCACCAAAAAAAAAACAGAGCTCTTTTAGTTTTTTTGTTAAGATAAGATAAGATAATCATTTATTTGCTAGAATGTAGGTACATAATAGGTTGTTACATGTCAATCAAGGGTCCTATACATTCTGCCTCCATTCGAGGCGTGCAAAATTATATTTAAACTAAATAATGATTATGATTAATTGATTAAAATAATGAAATAGCAAATTAAAAAGTATTTAATGTCAATAAAAATTTCATACAATATTACTTAGACTTAACTGCGTCATCCACAAAATTTATATATTCCTTGACGCCATAAAAACATTTTTCTATCAGCCACTCATTTACTTTGCGTTTAAATATATATAATGGTAGGTCTTTGAATCTATTTGGCAGTTTGTTATATATGTTAATGGTACTAAAAAAGGCATTACTTTTTACAAGCTTGAGTCTACATGGTGGATGATATAAAATATTTCTGTGCCTTGGATTTCTTACTGACATGGTTTTAAAGTAGCTAGGGTTTTGCTTGACAGTTTTTTTTTACAAAATTATCTACTCACATGTCATCGAGTTTAGCAACTTAGCTTATTATTTTAGCTCGCTAACTTTGTTTGCGTTGCGATTTAAAAATAAATCCTTTCTTAGTACGCACTTTTAGCTCTTTTCGCAAATTTCGAGTGTCTAGGTTCAGTGGTTTGGCCCTTGCGTTGTCTGTCAGTCAGTCAGGTCGAAGCCTTTTATAAATATTGATTGATTGATGATCACAACATTGCCAATAATCTTGGCTTGTAATTTATTCTTGCTGCAAATGAGAATTTTCATAGTCTTTTCTAGTCTCTTCTTGCTGTATTTTTCCGAGACATAATCACAATTTGATTTCAAAAAAGTCTTTCAGGTTTTTAGCTTCATCTAAAACCGTTTCAAATAAAACAACCCATCGATCATTGCCCTCACTTGCCGAATCGTTGAGAGCCCATTCTTTAATTAAAACAATGTCTGACGGATGACCACCTCTAATTGATGGGACATTTTGCATTAGCATGATGAGTTTCAGTCCGGGGTGATCACACACTGCAAAAGATCGCTATATTTTCGTCCATTGTGTTTTATTTTCAACCAACTTCAAAAAGGAGGAGATTATCAATTCGTTTTTTCTAATGTTTGTTACCTCAGAACTTTGTCGTTTATTGACCGATTTGAAAAAAAAATGGTTCGATAGGAGGTTTCATAGGATATACCTTCAGACTGGTCTCATACTAATTTCATCGAAATCGATTCAGTAAATTAGTTTTTATATACAAATAACTGAAAAAAATATGTCATTGAAGTAAACGAAATTGCGTATTTTGCATCCCTGTGACTTTTCAGTGATGTTTGCGGTCACTAAAACAATCCAATTGAAGTCGGTTTTCTATGTTTTTGTAAAACCACGATTATATTATAAATTTTTTGATAGATCAAACTAGTAATTGCAGATATATCAAATATAGATTTTTGATTCTAAAATAAAATAAGGCAGGTGCTTAAAAGTTGTATACTTGGTGGAAAATTTGATTTTCGATTTATATTCTAGCTAGGTTCTTTAAGGCAGCTGTCAAAAAGTTTACTTGGTAAACGGCATATAGGCAAAAAATTGGTAATATGTATGTATAGGTAACAGTGATAATGTATCCTCTTCTCTTTATACTATGATCTTGTTGGTGTAACTCGTCTAGTTTACGTTTATACTATTTCTGTTACATTAAAGTTATTTTTTGTTTTGAAAATTTATTTCCTTTAGACCTATTTCGTTGTTTCTCCATCGAAAAAAAAATAAAAAAAAATTAAATCCGAAATAATTTAAACCGAAAACAACATAAAAAAGTTCAAAACACTATTAAAAATCTATTTAATAAAAAACAGTTTTTATAATCGGCAGGAGTTTTACGAGGCTGAAATGTGATCTCTTTGTAATAATACAATACATGTAGGTATAACTAATGCTAAGTTTAGGTAGGTATACTTGTATAAGTATTATATTGTGTAAATTCTTGTGCAATTATTAATAAGTTAGATAAAAAGCCACTTAGCTTAAGTATTTTTATAAGTCCTATTTTGTTGTGCCCTTACAGGGCGTACGTTTGACACTCGTTTCAATTTAAGACCATTATGTACCTACAACGTATAATGCAAATAAACATTTGAATTTGAATTTGAAAAACTTAAATCCCTCCTAATGCAAAACAGTAAGGACCTAATTATACCGTATTTTAGAATAGACAACGTTATCTTTGAACTTACCTGCTTTCAGCGTTCCCTTATTCCTTTTCATACAAAAACACACAAAAAATACCATAACTTGCAACCTTAATTACTACAAAATAAGGTTCTATTTTGTTCACAGAGGTTACTAAGGTGCACAATTTTACGTCACCGCACCCTCCTTGGAAAGGTAATATTAATAAGGAGCGTTAAGATTAAAATGATATTAAATTTTGATATTGTGTTGAATTCGGATTATTCTCAAGGAAATTTTAATATGGGTTTTTCTCTTTGACTTGGCTCTTTTCAGGACAGAGGTACCTACTTACTTGTTTAATCCAGAGGAGGACACGAGAGGCTGCAGACTTTCTGAAGGAAAAATAAAAATGTTGAAACATAGATTACTAACGGTGTTCCTATAGACCAAAATGGATGCGGAATACAGGACAGAAAATTTTCAGACACCTTGTCAGTAAAAATGAAATATCCCTATTTTCAAATAATGTTTGTTACTTAGATAAGGCATACATAGTTCCTTCCTGCAAGCATGCGTGGTGCCACTGCAACTAATAAAAGGCATGTTGGCCGAGTGGCAGGTGCTTCGACTGTCGGTCGAAGGTCGTGGGTTCGAACCCGGTCGTACACCAATAAATTTTTCTATTAAAAAATCTATGTGTGCATTAAAACACGTGCTTAACGGTGAACGAAAACATCGTGAGGAAACCGGCATGTCATAGAACTTAAAAAATTTGAAAAACAATGTGTCAAGTGCACGAAAGTAGCCTCTTCGAGGCGCACTTGTAATCCTTTCATCATTCTGGTTCGAAAGAACTAGTGACACGATAAAAAGACTGCACCTAATCATTAGATCTTCTCAATAAATTCTCTACAGGACGTAAATCATACATAGGTCTCTTTCAAGGTCTAAAACGCACCACTCTGTATGTGTAACTGTGTACTAAAGTACAAAGTTACTAAGTACCTATGTAGGTACTTTGATGAGTAAACAATTTACTCAAACTTGAGATGTAACCTACCTACTCAATTAATTATGTACTGAATACTTAATTTTCGGCTAATATGTTTTTTTTTTCGCTTTCAACCAACCAGGTTGGATTTCCACCCAACTTCCTTACAAGTGCACATAACAAGGCGTTGGAAACTCCACGGTCCGATGACGACATTCTTTGAATAATTAATTTGATGAAGGGTCACTTCACTTGTAAAGTAAAATGCGTCATTAATACACGTACCGAAAGAAACTAGTTGAATAATACCCCCCTTTATACTTATTAGTCCTACATTTGGACAACTACACTAAGAAGAGTGTGTGTAAAGTATCAATAGCAAAAATTGTGATGGAAGATATGGAATCTAAATTATGTTTATGCGTGCAAATAAAATAAAAATAAGTAACAATAAGAATTAATTTTGTATGCGTATAAAATCTGATTTCTTATTTTAATATTACTTAGTGTGCAAGAAATAAAGTACCTATAGGCATGTTGCTTTTAATAATTTGAATTTACACATAAAAAAAAATTAAACGGTTAGAGGTTCCTTTCCACGTTTCTCATTTGGGGCTTTTCGTGTTACTTGACTTTTATATTTTTTCGTTTGTTCACATGTACTGCATGTACATCAACAATTTAAATAAGTAAGTAAGTGTGAATAGTAAGCTCAGCAGTAAGTTAGTTCAGCTCAGCAGTAACTGTTTGTAATGTTAGATTTTTTAAGCATTTTAAAGTCCCCAAATTTTTTCCTGTCAACCTTTCGAGTAGCAAGACCTTTCTCTTACACAAATAGTGTAGAATCCAGATTTAGTTATTGGTACATGAATAACTGTCTCCAATCGTAGCACAGAGTACCACAGTGGTACCCCGCGCTCCAATCATCGCTCATCAAGCCCTATTGAGCACGGGTTTCATGGAGCTCCAATTGATTTGAATGTTCCACTGAAGATTGGTATTCTGAACTGAATCATTTCTCAGTTCTTTATTGTTTTCAACTCCATCTGCGGCCTCGAATAAAACAGATTTATCTTTAACCCCTTTTAGGTCATAAACTACTCCAGCACTGAATTTCAGTCTAATCGGTTAAGTAAATTTTCTCGATCCGAACGGTCTAAGTCGTGACGATGGTAAGCGGCCTGACGGTATGACGCTTATCCCATGGAGAATGGGCAGGCCCTTGGTGTGGGACGCTACATGCGTAGACACTTTGGCACCTTCTCATTTGCCAGGGACGCAAGTTAGGGCTGTTGCGGCGGCAAACTCTGCTGAAGATCTCAAGCGGCGTAAATATGTAGGTCTTGATAGGTCGTACATGTTTGAGCCCTTTGGGGTCGAGACCCTAGGTCCATGGGGAATGGGAGCCTTCCGCGTTTTTAAAATTTTGTCAGAGCGTCTGGTCGAAGCGACGCGTGATCAGAGGGCTGGCAGCTATCTGGGCCAAAGAATAAGCCTTGCTATA
This sequence comes from Lobophora halterata, assembly GCA_932526365.1. Lineage (NCBI taxonomy): Eukaryota > Metazoa > Arthropoda > Insecta > Lepidoptera > Geometridae > Lobophora > Lobophora halterata. The sequence continues at coordinate 8,757,430 of OW052017.1, forward strand.
CAAAGAGGCAATGCAACCAGTATCCTCGGCACGCTGCCATCGGGTATCGAGTTGGAGCAGTTGAGCTACCTATAGATCGTTTGCAACGGTCTATGGGTGGCCCAATTGTTTCCTTTTGTAAATTTTGTAATATACCTATATATAGATTGTAGTAGTTAGCTTATGCAGTAAATTTTAGTTCATCATTATATCCTCAGAAATTCTTGCATTTATTTACAATACAAAAAATATATGGTTGAATACTCTACTAAATAACATCAGAATGCTTAGAATTCTGATATTATTTGGTATAACTATTTTTCGCTGTTTCCTTCGTTTATGCGTATATTACATAATGTAGTTTCTAATAGTAGGAATAGATAAGAAAAGGTTGTATTTTTATTATAGTATGAGTTGAATGTAGGAGATCTAGTACTTATTATAATGTAGAGTCCGAACCGATGCACTGTAACCCTACAATACAGGCTCTTAGGAGACCTAGTGTAAGGTAGCTCCAGTAGGTAAATCTAAATTTTAAGATAAGTCTGCCATGATATCCATTACAATGTACCCGATCCATATTTAAGAAACCAATCAAAAAAAATATTTTTGTTTATGTTAAACATATAAAAAAAAATAGGCATACTAAAAGATTTCGTGAATTTAACAAAATCACCGACCCACGTTTTTGAAATTTATACTGCGCGAGTGAGATACCGGCGCTGGATTCTGGACTTTAATAAGCATGCAAAAAATGTATAAAAAATACCAATGTATAAACATTTTTTTCCGTTTTTTACGTCTTAGGTATGTTCTTAATTTTTTTTCTTACATTGAAAGCTTAAAATCTACGCCTCAGAGACAGTACCAACATTTATATCGCAAAAACCACTAGAAAATTTAATGTTAAACGGTGCCCACACCAACACATTCATCCATCTTCGTGACGTAAGCCCACACTGCAGCTTGTAGACACTACTGTAACTCATGTCCAGAGTAGAATTATAGAATTATACCTTAGTACATTGAAAACGCGCTAGATAAAGCTGGTCAATTTAGCCAAATCTAAGTATAGGTCACGCAATAAGAGTCAGCGCTGTCAAAGTACTCACACTTACACAATTTCACTACACCTTGACAAATTTAGATTGTTTATTTAAGTCGGTTGAAATGTAACGGAAAGTATTTTTTTTTTCATTTTCAATGATATGGTGTCAGAAAAATATATCCTCAACAAATTATATTTTTTTATTATATTATATATTATAGAAGTTTCGAACTTCGACGAGTCCACACCTCCTGATGATGCCTCGTGTAGAGGCGAAACACGTGTCGTATCTTTAAACTTTGGTTTTCTGTTCGTTGACTCTTTGGTTTAGTTGAACTAAAGTTAAGTTAAAAAATTAAAACCTTTGTTTAGAAATCAAGCGGATTTATTACTAAATATATTTATATAATTTGTTGATATTTATGGATTTCCGCAAAGTAACGCCTGAATCAATCAATTATCTTAAAATATATCCTGTTTTACGACTCCGTCTTGCGTTGCAGCTATTTATCTGTTGTTCTCTAAGAACCACCTTGCGACAGATTCACTCTATCGCTGTACATTGCGGGCTTTATCATAGCTTGTGTATTTAATCCCTTGTAAAAAAAAGCAATGGTGAGTAAGAATGGGTGTTTTTCGTGAGCGTGAAGGGTAAAGTGACACGTTGTTGACTTGGCTTTTATTTATAATCTCTGGAAGGTAATGTGAGAAACATAGTATTAATAAAACTGATCCAGAATATGCCGATTTGCAAATGTTTTTACCCGACTGCGTAGAAGGAGGTTTATATTTTTCAAGTGCATGCAATATCAGACTATATGCGCCGCCTTGCAGATAAACGGCTGAACGAATTTTTATAAATAAGGTTTCGTTACATTTGTCTAGGTCACACGAGCCCGAAAGCACGAGGCAGGCGTATTTGTAGATAAAAAATAAATGCATTTATTTCAGCCATATGTAAATGTTTGTATCTTTGATTATAATAGGTAGTGTAATGGGTCAAACCGCGAAAAAATGTAAATTTGTAACACACCTTTTGTCCTCATTTTATTTTTCTTATAACATCATCATTATTTGTTAGTTAAGATTTATTGGATATTGTACTGAATGGTATGCTTGTATACTATTAGGTAATTCCACAACGTTTCAGCAATTTTTTACAGTTTGGTTTTTATTCGGTTTTTTTCATTGGTACCAATTTCTCTCCCATACAAAAATAATGTGTCCATCTACCAATTTTGTGTCTACAACTATTATTACTGACGAAACGTAATGACTTTATCGGCTTTTTATTTTAAGTTGAGGTTCTATGAAACTTATCCAACGTGCTCATAAAAACCGTAAAATAAACAAAGCTTTGGTTTTTTTTTTATTCCATTTTAAAAAAGTGTCCATTAATTTTCATGTTTTTGATTTTTCAGGTTTTTTCGGACCATTTTTTTCTTTACGCATGCTCACCTAACTAAGTTCGCTGCCAAATTCATCGTAAAATTGCCTATTAAGACCAAATTTTTTTTATTATTTGGCAAGCTGACAAAGTGCTTAAGTTTTTAAAAGTAGTTTGAACCTATGAAAAAACAATTTTGTACTGTTGAGAAAATTTTGAAAATTTTACTCCGTTCAACTCAAACCTAAAATATTCACTTTCGACCCTTTTTTCGGTAACTTGTAATGAAGAATGTTGTATAGTTGATTATAACGTTTGAAAGAATAATTCAAGACAATGATGTTTGAGAAAAAAAAAAAAAAATCTTACTATTAATTAAGTTATGATTTTTTTAAGGTGCTCCGGAAGTAAATTCGAAAATACACATAAAAAAATAATAACTTCTAAACTACTAAAAATCGCGGAACATACATGGGGTATTTTCGGATACACCCAGATGATAAAAATCTAAAAAAAAATTTTTGACGTCACTTTTTGGCTGACCCTGTATTATTTGTTTGAATATACAACTGACTCAGAGAGCAAGGCGTTTTCTTGGTGGTAAGTGATTGAAGCCATTGCAGCACTGATGGTGTTCGTTTACTTTGAATTTATAGAGGTTTTGTTTGTAAGTACATAGTACTTATGTATTTTTAGGTAGATAAGAAAACCACATCAACTTTACGCAAGTCAATTTCATAGCAACTCTACCACAGATGTTATAAAAAAGTTACAATTAAATTAAAAAGAGTCGTCGCCAAACCAAATTAACATATCAATTTTTTCGCGGTCACACGAGGAGACCGGGGCAAATTGAACCCTCAACTATTAATTGGGTTACCAAGAGGGTTATACCTCCAGGGAGTGAAGGGTTACTCCTGAGGGACGCTACAATTGATTGAGATGGATGTTGTCAGCGGACAAATTTGGAGACAACTTTTTCATATTTTTTACCCAAGCCTCCCCTCGACGCCATGTTTTCTATTGTTTTTTAGGGTAGCGTTAATCAGTCCGTTACTGGCTAATTGTTTTTAACTTCTTGAGAGCTTTTCTGATTGTCTGTTTATTGCTTGATGAAGATTTTAAACTTTTTACTTGTTTTTATTAGTCATTTTTCTCCCTATCAAGATTTTTTTCCTTTAAAAAACTTATTGCTTTTTTAATTTCAAGGAAACGTCATACCTTTTTACATTTCATTAACATATAATAATAAGTTTTTAATTTTAATTATTTTGAGTCAGTCATATTAAAAAAAAATACTGTGACTGTAGCTCTACCCACACTAATTCAGAGATAAACAAACCTTTGAATGTTCTCAAGAAATAAATCGATAACGGAACATTATCGAAATGCAATGCCAATATTTATTCAAGATCGTAACAATGTCCATAGATCTATTCTGATCGAGCCGACCGATAAGACCCACGTAAGACTTTACATAAATACCTCGTGTAATCGCGATCACGCTTCTGTTGTCCCCACCCTCCCCTATGCTCTCCAAAATTCGCATTTTAAACCGCACTACAAACATTATTCACAACCATCGCTCCTTTTATTCAGTCTTACCACAGGTCTTACGAACTGTATTTTGTTGAAAACCAGCAATGTATGAGAGAATAGTAAAGTTACCGTTTTTAAAATGTTAATTTATGGTTCGGTGGTAGCGGGAGAGATGCGCGATAACCTCAGATAATCCTAGGATAAAATCTCATATACGATTTGCCTTACTATGCGGTAGCATTCAGTTTTACATCTCGGATCGCAGAATCATACTGTCTTTACCAAGGAGATCGGCATAGTCTCGTAGTGGGCTTTACCGTTTTAGGTTTGAAAACGGAACATTATTTTCAATGGTCAGAGATAGAACTGGCTGGAATTTGAATTCGTTCGGAATTTAAAATTGAACTGACACAGTTTTTCACTTATTGTTTTTTCACCCTAAAATAGGTTTCTCTATCACCCATAGCCTTTGCTATAATATTATCTTTATAATATTCTTATTCTATCTCTTTAGATAGAATTGGATTAAAGTATAAAATAAATAAAGACCTCTTTGCTTTGCAAAAAAAGGTTTTTAGCAAAGAGGCCGCCTATTTATTATGTTTATTTTATATCCACAACCGCTAAGCAGTGGTTTTAATATACGATGAGTATTTACCTTTTTAGTAAGTATGAAGTATCAAATCACCTATGTTTTATGCCGGCCATAAAGTTGCAATAAATGATCGAGACGATCGTTGGAGACAAGACTGATGGACCAGAATGATTTAATAATGGAAAGATATTTTAATGGACAATTTAAAATCATTTTTAAGCTACTGATAACCGTTTTCAATAATTTTATGACGGCTTTAACACGCTCTATTATAAATAGACGTGACATGTGTACTTGCCTATTGTCTTCTGCCAGCCAGTTTTTTGCTCTATTGGCGAGCAAATCCCATGACTAAAAGAGTGATACGCAGGACTGTGAATGCTAAAGTCGGGTGTAGAACTGCATACTAACTGCATTAACATTGCCCTTTGGATCGGAAACAGTGATGCTTGCTAACTGAATACCTACATTGCACTGTGTGGTTAGGTAGACGGAATCCTGCAGGGAACGCCTCTTATGCCTACTTGCACCAAACTGTCAAAGCTACTAAGCAATTACTTTTCTTGCTTGCCAGTTCTTAACGGTCCAAATTCAGACCGTTTAGAACTGTCAAGCGAGTTAAGTACTTACTTAAAAACTTTGATAGTTTGGTGCAAGTCGGCATCAGTGTCTTAGTTTCATTCGCTTCTATTCTATTGTACATTACAAAGAACCTTATGTTTTTGACTCAATGTACCTACACGCATCTTTTTTACCAAATTCTTTCTTCTCAAAACTTTGTTATTTATAAACTGGTTTTTTAAACTTTCAGATTGGTCTCATAACTTTTTTTTTTAAATTTGTTCTATAATTTAGTTTTTACATCATAAAACTGATACAAAGTCGTCGAAGTAAACGAAATTGAGTATTAGCTTCCCTGTGACTTAGTAGGGATACATTCACTAAAACAGTCCAATTGAAGTAAAACCTTAGTTATTAAAAAACACGGAGATAAAATCACTTACTTCAAGAAACTACTTCTTTATTCAAATACGATAGATCACGATGCAGGCTCCCCGCTGCATAATACTTTCATTAGCGACCAGCGGGGAGGTGTCAACCGATCTATTTGTCACCCTGTATAGTAAGGAGTTAGAAATTATCTATGTAGGTAGATATATTTTATGTTTTTAGCACCATACCTGTATAATAAAATCAGTAAAAATGTCAAACTCTATGATTATACATACTTGGAATGTAAAAATAAAGTAAAAAACTATCTTCAGCCTTTAAACTACACAAATACAGAAGATTTAATGAAAATAGTCAAATAAATATAGCGTTAGAAAGTTAGGGTTAACTACGAGTACAATACAATAATGACACTCTACATAATACACTATACAGACTCTACAGACACAACTCAAACTTCAATACATGCCTAGATATACACAAACCTACACACACACACGCACCCTCACACATAAAATTCAATAAACACAGACACATACATATTTCTACAAAATGACTGCGGCTAGTAATTTTCACTTTTTTCTTCTCTCTTGGCTCTTTAGTATATTTTCACTTTTTTTCTTTTTTTACATTATTAAAGTTGTTAAGGAATAACACCTACCTAGAGTAATTAAAAACTAATCTGCTCTACCGGCCGAAGTAGGGATCTCTCGGGTCTATATCACAAGTATATCTATACTTAGCTTAGACCGAGAAGTCTTTAAATAGACCTGTACAAAGATCTTAGTTCTTAATTAAATTAGAAAGGTTCTGCATTTTTAACACAAATTGTAAACATAGTATTAAGATCTTTTTTTGGAAAATAAACTTTATCTTATCTTATCTTATCTTATATATACGGTGTATTTCAGTCTAAGAATGCTTGCCCCACCAACGATCTGTCTAAGTAAGGGCATTTGTATGAGGAGATAAGGAAAGGGCGTGCATTCTTAAACTGAGAGATCCCTACTATACTATAAGTAAAAAATAGACTGATTCCCGCATTTGCGTTTTCCGTTTCCATTTTTCACCGATTTTAGTACTACAGCCCACAACAAAATCTTGAAAATGTACCCTGATTTAGCAGAGGGTCCACTGAGTCAGATTTTTGGCTCTACGCATCCAGCTTCTGCTAGCTACAGGGCCTACAGGCTTCAGAGTACAGGTCGTCCTAGCCGGAGGTTCTTCTTCTATCTACCACTTGATAGTAAAGATAAAGATTATTCTTTTATGCTTTTACTTTTTTATTTTATATACAATTATGAAGAATAAAAAAAGTTCTCCAAAGAATGAAGAAAGTATTGATATAATCCAGCTAACAACTACAAAGGAGTTATATTGACCATTAGCGTTCAAGAGTAAGATATCTCCACTCGATATCAACAAGCGCTAATATTCTAAAACAAAGAACATCAAAGTCTAAAAACTTTTCCAATTTCAATGTCCAAAGCTCTCTTATGGATTTGCATGTAAGGACGCACAAAAGCGATATTTTGCAATATTTTCAATACCACAGCATGGGTCCGAGTAACTTGGGGGACCCGCTTTTGTGCCCAGCTTTAATATCTGTGGGAATGGACATACCGACTCCATTTAGGTAATTTATCATTCTTTAACGAGTGGAGACTATCTCCTATTATTCTTAGCCGTGTTCCTGCGAAGGGCCCTTTGTGCATGCATTCAATTAATGACGGATTTGGCCGACTGGTCTTGCCGATGTCCGAATTTTATGAATTATTATTCAAGGGTTCCCATAAAATGGTCAAGGGTCAGTTTTAGATAATAGTTTTGATTTATTAAAGATTCCTGTTTCGGTGATTATGTTATCGGACGGTTGGGAATTTTGAAACGGGTATGAACAGAGGGATTTTGTGAGCACTGGCAGAGTGCATGCCTAAATATTTGCATTAAAGTTTTAAAACTCTATACATATTTCTATCTAACTAATCAAAATAAAAAAAATTACACCGATGATCTTCTGATATATGTATATAATTATTAGATTGTAACAGGTATTTATCACGCTCACCTTATTATACGCGTTACAATTTAATAACCTTGTGTGATAACCGCGAAAATTCAGAACTTTCGCGTAAATAAATTTATTTTTAAAGTGTTGACTGTGAATGTATGAAAACACTTGTTATATATCCAGAAAACTAGTCACTGAAATAAGCTTAAGAAGTTTTTTAACACGTGTCTACATACATTTAAAGTAACACTTTATAAAAATACATTTATTTACTGAATTATCATATCTAAAGAGTCAATAAAAGATGACCAGCATCCCCAAAGGTGATACGGGTCATTTCATACAATTTTTACATTTCTGAAGCCACGAGCTAAGCACGCTTTGAAAAATTGGGATGAATAAAAAGCTAAGATAAAATGAGATTATGATGTCCAAGAGAGACACGAGTCGGTACAAATAGGGAGGATAATGGAATTCAAAATTATAATGTGTGGTTATTATAGTTGGTTTTTTATTAAAAAAATGAGGTGGGCAAGCACGCGATACGTACCTACTACTCGGGCGAATAAACATGACACCTGGCTCGAATGACGTTTATGCAAAGCAAAGCGTGGAATTTGATAATCTTGATAGAGAACAGGTCCTGTAATACTTGGTAATGATAAGTAATGATAAGGATTCGCAATTAGAGGAAGAAGAAACATGGAGGGCGCCGCGCGGGGGAAGCATCATGTTCCGAGCCACGTGTCAGCCAGGTGTCATGTTGATTCGCCCGAGTAGATGTAGAGCAAAATAATTAATCATTCAAGTGAAACTTTTTTAAGCGCACTGAGCAAAATATTTCGCGGGAAGTCTGCTTCTTATCGTGTCACTAGTTCTTTCAAACCAGTGTGGTGCAAGGAAGTGCGTCTCGAAAAGGCTCCTTTCGTCCACTTCGCGGGGAGTGAATTGGACTGACTTACGGGGCTTCCAACGCTCGGATGTGTACTTCGGGTAAAGTTGGCTGGTACATTATTACTATGTGAAGATGGTTATGTGTCTAATGGCGTATATTTATAGGTTATACTACAAAATAAAGTGTCTGTATTGATGATGCTATTTATGACCGCGATCCAAATGTAAATCAAATATAATCTGAAGTTAATTTTCGGTTAAAAAATTTACATGTATTTTTAAATTATCGAGATTTATCTTAATTTTACTAAAATATTCAATTAAGCTTAGCATACTTCAAAAAAAGTTAAAAACTCCTATAAATTCACTATTTAATACAAATAGTAAACATAAAAGCGCATAACTTTTCATCTGAATCCGTTTGCGAGCTATTCAACCTTTAAATCCAACATTTAAATTAATGATCGGTACCAACAGACGGACAGAACGCGTGTCCATCTAATTTATTACACGAAATAGCTTCGGAATGTCCGTTACTGATGAAAACTACAATCCGATGGAAATCGAAAAAGCACAGGAGCCGGTGCATATTTTCTTACAAATTTTATTCATTTCGAGGTTCGATAAAAGAACAAAATTATTGTTTATTCAAACTACTTGGGCTTTTTCTGTATCATCGAGTCGGAATCGAGAAACTAAAGCCTCGATGACACAGGGCTAGTTTACAAGCTACAAGCCAGCGAGTTTAAAAGCTAGCGAGTTAGCGGTCTGGATTTCCGGAAGGATTGTCAACTAGCAGATTGTATAAAAACCGATGTCTCTCGCTGGCTTGTAGCTTGTAAACTAGCCCTGTGTCATCGACGCTTAAGTGATAACGTTTTAATAATCATTTCCGAAGGACTAAAATTTGATTGCAAATAATTCGGTTTTGCCATTATTTTGCTATAATTGGTAGAGAGAGCCATAACAATATCAAAAGAAGTCCACTAACTGGCTCCTGAGCTATTTTAGACTAAATAAATTATGCAAATGTAAAACCGTCAGGAATCCAAAATCCAAAATGATTCAAAATTACGATGATTAGGTAAAAGAAAGGTTATCGTTAACGCTTGAAACACAGAATTAATATACATACAGTATAGTATAGAAAAAAAAAACATTTTAGATAGGTAGTATTTATTTCTTAGAGTTAATATCAACAGTATAGAAAATAATCACTGATTATATAATCAGTATGTTTTATCATATCATCATTTTTGTATATGTATTTATTTGTATTTATTTATTAACTAAAAAGTTAACAATATTTTCTATTCTAAGATTATTCATTATAATTATTATTATTCAATATTTGATGGACTGAATAAAATATTATGTACTGGGTGCTACTTAGGTAGTAAGACCTGCAAAAAAGCGCTTTAATAGGCGTAATTCTTAAATAATACCTATGTTTTATTGTTAGACATACATTTATACATTAATTAATATGATAAAAAAAAACAATAGCAGTCTTATGGCTAGCAGAAATCTCTTTCCAGACAACGTTATATACCATAGACAATATACATGAGGAAACTTGTACGTTTTAATTGGATAGGTAAATGATATAGTATCTTACATTTTTTCATTTGAAAAAAAACGTATATTGCATTATGATTTGACGTTTAATTTGTCACATAAAATATAAATATTTAATTTATATTTCATTACCATAATAGTAGTGGTATTACTGATCGAAAATCTATGAAATACTGTGTGTGGTGTAAGCTTGAAAGGTCGTGGGTTAGGAATGAACATCTGATTTAGATTAAATTCTAAGTTATTGCTTAGCACGAGATTTATAAGCTATTGGATTGGAATCAATTTTATTAGGAAACTGCATGTTTTGTAAATTGATAAGTTATTTTAAATTAACTTTCAATGTTAGGTATCTTGAGTGGGTGCTATACTGACTTCTCTTGAATATTTGTGAATAAATAAAGGTTGATTCTGAATGAATAAAGGCAAATTTTGAATTAATAAAGGTATTAATTTTAGTTTTAAGGAAGATAAAATGAAACTTTTTATGTTATAATTAAAAGTTTTCATCATATCACTAGGGCTAGATGGAACGATGATCTGCGCTTTACAGCTGGCAGAAAGTGGACAAGGAGAGCCGAAGATCCGGGTCAGTGGCGCGCACCGCTGATCCTGATAGAGACCTACGTCCAGCAGTGGACTGCTATAGGTGGGTAATGATAACTAGGCATTATATCCACTATCCTGATGTTAATTTACGAATAGAGGGAGGCTAATAAAAGGTGGAAAGACCGTGTCATGATTATAATCAAAGCACGTGTTAGTACAAAAATGACGGCTGATACAGACTATTGATTGCCACGCCGGTGTCGCGGCTTCGTTCCCGCTTCAGGACAAGCATTTGTGTGATGAGTCAGTGTCTGTGTGAGTCTCGGTGATTTCTATGTATTTAATTTATGTATTTTCGAAAAAAGTATTTAAGTATTCTATCAGTTATCTGGCTCCCGTAGTTCAAGCTTTGCTTAGTTTGGGGCTAGATTACGTTAGAAAAAAGACAAAAAGAAAATATATTGTTGTAGTAAAAACTATAAATAAATGAGATAAGAGGGAGAAAATGATGGTGATCAGTAGGCACACGTTTGTAGAATTATTCTCTTTAGATCCAACTGAGTAGAAACTTAATAAACCTCTCCCTATTACGTCCATTCTCTAAATCCATTAATACCACAAGTATAACACCTGAACAACTCGGATTATAATGTGAACACTACCTTTGTTGCAGCCACCGATTTAATAAAAAAGGGATAGTACAAACCCTTTGTATGGACTTGTTTACTTGACGGAATGACATGAATGCTTAGAGGCAAAAACGCGGGAGACGTAACGGAGTACCAACACAAAATTGACTCTACCAATGCCAAATTAACCTGTATCTTATTGCAATGGGTTAGAGTTGAGAATAGGTAAGTTTTTGTGTTGGTAAGTGAAAATTGGTTGGTTGTGGTGTTAGAATATGATGATCAGCGACCTCTGGCATCTTGTTGTGTGGTGCTGTGATTGACGTTTGTATGACGCGCGCACAGCAAGAGAAATTTCGAGAATTTCGGAGACGAAAGGATTTCTAATTGTTTTGAGGATAACTTCCTAAAATATTTTTACAGAAAGATTTCTCCATAAAGGACAGATAAGAGTAGATTTTTGAGTTAGATTGAGACTGGTTAAATGTTTTTTTAAGATACTCCGAGATAGTTGTGTTGAATGCACTTGCTAGATAAACTTACTGGGATTGTTAAAAGTTTTTCAATTTCTTCTTACCGTAAGAAGAACAATTTAAATTCTCTCACTTGTTACATGTTTACAAAACAGTAAGTGCATTCGCAAACGCGTCGCTAACTACAGCGACTGATGGCCGATATAGCGCGTGGCCGCCACCAACGCTCTTCTAATGGTTAGAAATTACACATGACCATAATATGTATGTCCAATGCTCATGACATACAGGATATTGAATCATAGGCTCAATATTGAATATCGTGTCACTTGTTCTTTCAAACCAGTTTGGTGAAAGGATTTTAAGTGCGCCTCAAAGAGGCTTCGTGCACTTGACACATGCTTTCGAACTTTTCAATTTCTATGACATGCCGGTTTTTTAACAATGTTTTCCTTCACCGGTAAGCGGAAAAATCCATTTCGACCTTCGGATCGAAAGTCGAGGCAACTCCCACTCGGTCAACACGGCCTTAAAAGTTAAACGAATATGACTCGCATCGCAAATCAGAGATTATTTAAACCAGAAGTAGTCATCAGTTGCTTAATACCACAAGCACAAAAGACACAAAAAAACAATACAAAAGGGCACAAAGGTGACAATACTAACAATACCTCTATGGGAACTTCACAAAAGTCTTCTTATTTATGCATTGTTTGTTTAAAAGCTAAGGTGACGGCTGAAGACAGATAACCCTTCTTACCAACCCTATGGTTGAAATAACCAGTTAGATTGGACACGCGAGTTGTTCTGTTGGTTTTGGAGATATGGGTCTGTTTGTGGTGGTTCTGGCAGTGTTTTTCATAGTTCTAATTGCCCATTATAATGATACTTGATGCGTCTCGGCTGGGCGAAATGGGTAGAGCGGTAAATGGAGAAGTTTCGCTCTGAATCGGGATTTAGATTTAGCTTGCGAAATGTAAAAAATATATAGCATTTATATCATTACCTAGGTATGTATAGTAAACTGAGGTAAATGCAACAATGTGACTTTTTAAAATTTCTCAAAAACTATCTACCAGATGGCAGACTTTGCTCTACTTTTGATAGTCTTTGAGTAAAAAGTTCAAAAATGTGTAACAGCGCCCCATAGATGTATTTTACTTAGTTGACTATTACCTATGTATACTAAATCATTTATATACCTATTATAATTATGTTGATTTTATAGCTCGTCTCGTAACTCAGTAAAATAAAATAAAAAACAGAGTAAGCTGTATCGAGCTAAATGCTCAAAAACATTTTAGTACTTTACGTTTTTATTCGTTTTTTCTTATTGGCTCGCTTTAGAACACAACATTTTTTTTATCGTGCCACTAGTTATTTCTTTCTAGAAACCAGTGTGAACACAATTGTGAAATAAATACCTACCTACACTTTTTAATAAAATTGTTTCTAATTATTTTACTTCCTGAGTAGGTTTAAGGAGTTGAACACATTGGTGCATAAACGATATATTTTGAACCTATGGGTCCAAAGAAAATATCCGTAACGTCGTATTTCACAACCGAACTAAAGGCAATGATAATAGTCAACTTTTTAATATACTGGGTTAATCTGCAAATCCACGACCGGTCCCATTAATATCATTAATATCCCTTTATTTTACTTTTTCACAACAAACTCCTTTGTTTAACCCTATTGTGCGCACGTAAAATTATTCATGGACACATTAACTTCTTGGTCCTTAAGTCCTTTGTGATTTTTGCTTATGCAAATCTGGACCCGGAAGGACTGTGACTGATTGGATTTGGGCTCCCAGGGTATGACGGTCAACTAATGATGCTTATGTGAAAAAGGTGTGAATTTGGTGACTTGCCAATTCCTGGCATAACGTAACGGTTATGATATTTTTTTACTTACTCAAAGAGTTTATTGTATTGAAGATTAAATTATGTCTTGGAATAATAATATAATTATTCATCGTGGCTATTTTTGTGCAGTGTAATAAAATGTATTAGTTATTTAAGTATGTTAAGCTTATGGACGTAGTTTTTTTAAAATACAGAACATGGTATTTTAAGGTTTTTTTTATTTTTTTGAAACTCTAAAGATCAAAAACAAACGACTCTATTTATTGCATTAAATTTGAGATCTAAACATTGAAAATAAACGTTCATATTTCAAAATTGTGAATACATCATACCACCCATGCACTCACATCACACAGAAAGCTGAATTTCTAATACCATAATCTGTCCCCAACCCTTTCTCTTTAATAATGCAACGGCCATTAGTTAACCCGCAGAATCCGCAGATGCTGGCCATCTTCGACTAATTCTAATTGCGAGATGAAAGGATTAAACCCACAACCCATTTCCTTTTAACACACTTTTTGAGAATTAATTTTTAGCTTACCTTTTGACGGGATACCTTAGCAAGGATGTTGTTTGAGGGTTAAAATTCAAAGTTGTAGATAATTTTGAAAATTAATGAGATAAAAACAACGGCGTGTAACAAGGAAATGTGCATATAAAATATAAATACTACTACAATATTTAAGTGTATTTGTTGTGTTGTTCTAAGTACAGTAATCACAAAACCATTATCTAACTAGGTATTCAAACAACAAAAAAATTCCAAGCCTTAATTAATATTTGACAAAGCCGAGTGGTTTTTTAAAGGCCGCAGAAGGTGTCTGGTCGCAGCTGGGTCTAATCTGTCGTACTTGTTAAATATTAACGCAGTCTAATTACGTTCTGCACTCCCCTGGCCTCCCCTGGCCTCTAATGGCTTTTAAAACTGATTCCCGCCCTCAAAGATGACTATTTGATGACAACTCTTGTCGTTTTGCTGAGCTGAACTGGGGCGGTTCTTTCTTCTTTGAGATAGTGAGCCACTTTTGTTTTCCATTACGCGAACAACGGTTTGATGGTAAACATTATATGGATGTATGTATAGTCGGCTCTTTAACTTTACACCCAGCTTACGCCGGTGTTCTCCTGTGATTAAACCTGAGACAGACACATCATATGTGCGTGTGAGTAAACTACTGATATGATTAGATTAAACCACTTAAAATATACCCATAATATAAACCAGCAGTTATTTAAGCAGGAGAACACCAGAGAAGGCGGTTTAAAAAATAAATAATTTGGAATGTTACACCCTGTATTTTTTTTAGATAAACAAAATATTTAAAAAAAAACCACCGTTTTTACACTTAAACACTCTAAGTTATACAAGTTTTGTCAATTAATTTAATGCCGCCAATGCGCCATTTTTCATGTTCCCGCCAAAACCCTCGATCGTGTAGTTAGTTGATAATTTATAGCGATTTGGGAAGGTCACCAAAGTCCTATTGTTTGTATTTCATGTTATTCATGCTTCAATTAATCAATCAATAAAGGTGAAACCGTTTCTTTCTCAAACCAAACGGTAAACGATCATTACCGACCGTGCGAATCCACCAACAAAGCCTGTAATTAATGATGTCACGACACTCGTTTATTTGTCCAACTGGCCATCCCAGATCTGCAAACAGGTCATTCCTACCTCAAATGGAACCTTTACGGCACCCAACACCGCTAATGGTTTCACCTACAATTATTCTGCACCATTACGTGTATCATTAGCTTTTATTTTGTTTCCTTCGGGTCTCCAAGACCCCGCGCGCGGCGCAGGGTTGATAATCATTAATCTTCCGTTGACAAAAGTTTTTTGATGTACGGTAAGCAAATATGGGAACTGATTGTGGAGGTGGGTAGACAGTTATGTATGATGCAGGCCATTCTGACGTCTATTGTTGGCTGCATTAAAGATGGAATTTGTTTGTACGATACAATGTTTGTTTTCCATTGTGAAGATGACGTGTGATTTGGTGTTGATACAAAAGATATCGATAGCTTGACATCGATGCAGCTTGCCCAGGCTTTCTCAAAAATAGTTTAAATGTAATATCTGATTTGATGTTCCCACGATCGATGGAAAATGAAGTCTACTTTGCCTACCATTGGGACTAGCTAGGCGCTCTCCTGGTGGCAAGAGATCACGCCGGTGCAACATTGATAGCAATGATAAAAAATGATAAAATTGATAGCTCTCGTTCAACTTCAAAACATTATGATAGTCAGTCTCGAAAGCTCAGTAATTTCACTAGCTACAGTGCTCCTCCAACCGGAACACAGTAATGCTTACACACTACTGCTTTGCGGTAGAATGTCTGGCACTGTGTGTAAACAGCTGCCGTGTAAGCATTACTGTGTTCCGGTTGGACGAGCACTGTAGCTAGTGAAATTACTGAGCTTTCGAGACTGACCATCAAAATTTCTCAAGGTGGACGAGTGCTATAGCAATGTTGCACCGGCGTGATCTCTTACCACCAGGAGAGCGCCTAGCTAGGCGCTTGTTACAACTGCCACTTGTTAACATAAAAAAAATACATTTTAGAAATGGTTTATGTAAAACGATTTTTTTACTTTTACAAAAAAAAAAAATTGTCTCACAAAAAGGGGGAGCTAAAACAAAGCGCACTCACGTAGAGCCTGACAGCCGTTTGTTTTACTCACGGCAAACGTCACCGACATCTGTCAGCCCGTGACAACTCTTATCTTAG
Source organism: Lobophora halterata (assembly GCA_932526365.1). Lineage (NCBI taxonomy): Eukaryota > Metazoa > Arthropoda > Insecta > Lepidoptera > Geometridae > Lobophora > Lobophora halterata. Next base: position 8,773,675 of record OW052017.1, read on the forward strand.
CTGAAAAAAACCCTTAGAGTAGAGTTGCCCAGCCAGTTTTTTAATAAAAAACCGGTAAACCTCATAGACATAGAGCATCGATTTAAAAATAAATATTTCAAGAAAGGTTGAGTACTCTATTGAATCAGTGTTTCCAAGGTTAGTTAGTAGTTAGTAGGTAGTTGTTACTAATAGTACTACTAGTACTAGTAGTAACTACTCCTACTTGAGGCTCATTAATTACAGTACTAGTAGTACCACTAGTAGTAGTACTAGAAGTAGTAGCTGCTACACTATAGTAGTAGTAACTACTACTAATTTTACACTGACTTCACTTTTGTTAGCGAATCTGACTCGAAAATCGCTATAGCGAATAGAAACACATTCGTTGAAGTTCTGTATTTGATATTTGTGCGTGATGTTTATTTTTTTGGTAACGGTCACATTTTATTTTAATAGAATATGGGTTTTCAAACTATTTAGAAGTACATGAAATTCTATCAGCTGCTTTTCAGAGATAACCTATAATTTAATTTGTCTGCTGCTCCAAAACACTCGTACTAATTTTCCTTCAAAAAATTTCTTACCACTCCAAATCTTGCCCAACTCTACCCTGGGTTGCCCCTGGGTGACTTTCCACCCTCAGGAACCCAAGATCTCGACTCTCGAATCAAATGTATTTATGACTATGTAAATTGGCCCAATCCGACGCAGAATACCGAATTCACTAAAAGGTTGGGAAAATTTACTTTTGGGCGACAGATGTTTTTGAGCGGGGAACTTTGATTGCTCCAAGTGTTGAGCATTGACACTGGGTTTGTTTATGTTACAATAGTTTTTACCCGACTGCCAAGAAAGGGTTATGTTTTTCGTGCGTATCTTGTATGTATGATGTATGTTTGTATGTAAATTTCTTTGTTACCTCGTATCTTTGAAACGGCTGGATGGATTTCGTCAATTCGAAAATGGTCAGGCCGTGCAGACGGAGGCTGACCATTTCCGAGAACCCAACTTGTAGGTTAGTTGCAGGCGAGGCTGTAAAACAGCGTGGCTGAGTTCTGGACCTATTCACAACATCACAACATAGCTTTAAAACATTTTTGTACTAGGTTAGCAAGTATAAGTAAATAAATGCCTTTTTATTTTATTATATTTTTATTATTTAGGTATCGTTAGATTTGTCTCAAACCCTAAGTCCGTAGTAAGTAAGTAGTGTTCTAAGATATTATATTTTTTTAAATAATCTGAGTCCGGATTTAACTAACTTTCTTTCTTAGTACGCACCTACTCTTCTTGACAAACATACCCTCGAAATTTCAAGTCTCTACGTCCAATGGCTTAGCCTGTATGTTGTCTGTCAGTCATTCAGTCAGTCAGGTCCAAGCCTTTTTATATTAGGTATATTGATCATGAATAGAAATCTTATACAGATGCATTCAATGGACATGAATATGCGTCCTAATAGGGATTAGGACGCAAAAGTTTTAAGTTAATTTGTGTCAGATATTATACATTTTAAGACTAGGTGTTGGTTCTACTTATAACGCTGTATTTTTGCCAAATAAATAAATATATTGTATTTAAGGATAATAAGGATAATAAGGAGGATAAGGACAAAAAAAGTTAAAGGTTTCATGCTTTAATTTAGATTTTATACGAGTTTTAAAATTAACCCTACTAACTTAAAAACACGTATAAAATCTAAATTAAAGTATGAAATCCTTAATTTTTTTTGTTGATGAAATTAAAAAACATGGACGAAACGAATAGTGTGAAGAAATTACTATAATACGGCGTACTTATTGAGTATTTGTCCGAAACATTTTGTATGGAATTCGGATTTGAGGATTCCCCTTAAGCGACTTATTATATGTATTATATTTTAACAATTATACTTATTGCCCTTAATTGTTAATCATTCACATAGGTATTTAGTTTGTTTCAGATAGCTGAGGGAAATTTATGTGACAAATTCTCCTCAGAAATAAAGCGTCGAAAATGAGAGAGGCATAAAGAGAGTCCCCTAATAGAAGGTGCCACTGAAGTCCCTTCTCGAACTATCTAAGTTATTGGCGGTAAGTGGGTGACGTCAGACGTCCGCCATTCGCCAAAAGTGCGGATAAGGACACCGGAAACGTTTGTTTTTTCACGTCCACGCCAATTCATCGGAGTCAAGGGATCGTAAATGAGATTCATATCCTAACACATGGTCCAAAATTTGGCCTACCATTATAGGAACTCTTTTTAACCAATGCTGTTGAGACGTACCAACGTGTTAACAAATAAACACATTTTTTTGAAAATAAATTAATAATTAAATTATACAACTAGTTGGAAACGGCAAAGGACAAGAAAAAGTTTTTTTTTTTTTTTTTATTATTATTGATTTGCGGCTTTAGTGACACTGCGACCGTTGTCGGTCTATTGTGCTCGCCACTTGGATCTATGTGGTTAAAGTTCCTCACTAAACCCTGCCGCTATGATGAACTGCAGGAGTTTTTTGTGAGGAAGCTCAACTAATTCATCAGGGCTTAATATGTGTTTTCCCAGATAGATACTGCGCTTATGCATTAGCGGTCCACATTCCTTCAGAAAATGAAGGGGCAGGAAAAAGTAGAGCAAGTTGCAATTAGTTTTTGTTTCACGACAATAACATTTATTCAAAATACTATTTTTGGAGACAAGAAAATTGTTACGAGTTACACGGAGCACAGATCGAGACTATTACTAAGATTTTCTTAATAAACCTATTTGCGATGCCCTTGCCTGTGTTACTCTGAAAGAAATGGTATCTCTTACAAAATATATTGCGTTGAATATCGTAGCTGCTGTTCGTGCGTCGACATTTTAAGTAAACAACGAATTTTGTGCTATCTCTAGATACATCTTCGGAAACTTTTTCCCCCGCGCAGCGGTCGTCAATTTCATCAGGGCCGGGCCGCACTAAAACAATGCCAGGGCCACTTTCGATATATTGTCACTTTCACTTGATACGAGGGTGGATAAGGCTTTTTATCGCTCTACGTTATTTATTGTTTTTTCTTGTGGTTTTAGGAATTAAAGTGTCAAGTAGTTTTTCGTAGACTTTCGCGATTATCACACATAGTTTTTTGATTATAACGGGTATTTATCGCGCTAACCTCGTATGTTTTTGTGTCCCGACGTTTCGACTGTATTGCAACAGCCGTGGTCACGGGTTGACTGGCGTATTGGAGCTACCGTCGCGGTGAAATGAGAGAACTACCCTCATTTGACTCATTTCTCGTGAAGACGGATACAGACTCTCAACGTCATGGAACCCAGTGATTGCAAAGTGCACGCGGAACGCTTTTAAAACACCGCTTAAGTGTCCGGATGTCGTCAGTGTGGTGTGCCGACCGAACATTTCTAACGACCAAAATGAGGGTAGTTCTCTCATTTCACCGCGACGGTAGCTCCAATACGCCAGTCAACCCGTGACCACGGCTGTTGCAATACAGTCGAAACGTCGGGACACAAAAACATACGAGGTTAGCGCGATAAATACCCGTTATAATCAAAAAACTAAAGTGTCAAGTGTATTGTACCTATGGGATTATAAGTCCTGTGTAACGCTGATCAGGTCATGGGCAGCTAATAATAATAAGAATTTTATTTCAGACACAAGAAAAGTACAATGTAGCTTAACTAGGGCCCATATGATACCTTAGAGACTAACATAAATATTTATAAAAACTTATCAATTAGCGTGTCACTGGCACTGGGGCAATGACGTGCGCGCGGTGTCGCGTATCAGTCGTCCATAAAACTTCCTGAATACGACACCCTTCGGCCAAAATCCAGTGTCCATGAAAGTTGAGAGTCGATCCGTTGGCACTCTCACCATAAATGAGGCGAAGCCCACATTACGGCGAGACTCCAACTTCTCGACTCTCAAAAAGATGCCGGATTTTTGTCGCAGGTACTTCACCACATCTTCGGTTGTCACGGCGTAAAAGACGCGTGACACGTAATGATACTATCAGTAGAAAGGCCCTAGTAATGTTACACTACATATACACTTAAATATACACTTATTTATATTAAAAAAAAACCAGTACATAAAGTAAACGCAGTTTAAAGATTTAAAGATAGTTTGACGACACGGTTGGTCGAGTGGCAACTGTGTGGGACTGCTACGTCAAGTGTCGCAGGTTCGATACCCGCTTCAGGAAAAACATTTGTGTGATAACATCGGTGTTTATCCTGAGTTTGGGTGTTTTCTATGTATTCGATGTAGGTGATTATTTACAATAAAAAAACATTTTATTGTAATAGTTATCTGTTTCCCATAGTAAAAGCTCTGCTTGGCTTGGGGGGGGCGTTGTGTGAAAAATCCAAAATATTTATTTATAAGTTAAGTTTTCGAAGTAAAAGTACCTCGATCAATATCAAACGTTCCATTACTGTTTGTTTATGGTGCTCAGTATCAATCTTAGTCTCCTGTGCTGTCGATCCTCACACTGCCCTGTCACTCCATACATTACACTCCCAACGATCTAAGGAACCATTGAAAGCTTTCAAGTGCACCACAGTATAGGTAAAGCAGTTAGATTAGATTGGTCACAGACCACAGTATACATTTCGTGTAATGCAGTTACAAAATACGAAGGTAATATTCATGTTACTTTGGGTAGTTCTAGCAATTCGCATGAGTGAGTGAAATTAGATACTGAATAGATAATATGTTTGATCGTGTCAAAAAATTTGTTTTGACGTCATAAAGTACCATCATGGCAGCTAAAATAAGCAAAATAAATACCTATTTGAATATAATTTCCTTTTTGAAAAAATTGCGAAAGAATCGTATAAAATTATAAATTACGTTGCGAACTACGAAAAATCCTTTCACTTTGCGCGTTTGAATGCATGAATGAATGAATGAAAACTCTTTATTGTACCAGGAACTTAAATACAAATATACAGATTATTAATGAGCATGTACAATGGGCGGCCTTATCGCTAAGCATCGTCTGCTATCTCTTCCAGGCAACCTTGGGATGGAGAGTGAGACTAAATACGAAATAATTGATTGATTCAGGCGTTACTTTGCGGAAATCTATAAATATTAACAAATTATATAAATATATTTAGTAATAAATCCGCTTAATTTCTAAATAAAGGTTTTAATTAACTTAGCTTTAGTTATACAATATTATATATATATACTATTTTATATTATTTATTACTATATATATTTATATAATTTGTTGATAAAATACGAAACGTTGGCTAAAGGTGCACTAAAGAGTCTGTTTCAAACTTTTGTGTAACTGTTTGCATCATAGTCAAGAGACGTAGATGAACATAGTCGTGACATTTCAAGTCTCTACGTTCAGTGGTATGGCTTGTACGTTGTCTGTCAGTCCGGACCAAATCCTTTATATAAATCGATGGTACCTGAACTTACCTTGTTGTCATTCGGGTCTTCTACATTTTCTGTGGCTACAACCCTTGCCTTAACATCAGTTGTATCATTCCCTACCCATAAATTTTTCTCTACCATATCGCTTACTTCTCCATTCATTGAAGATAACACTACAAGGGGTAAGTAATGTTTGGTGCATATCAGGCAATGGTTGGTGAACAAGGCGATGGTGTGAAGCCTGTTAGTGAAGTGAATGCTGTGACGGGAGGCTGTCAATCACAATCAGGCTCGACCACCCGCACGATTAGGCGCAGGTTAAGAAACTATGATGGAGTAGAGTAGAGTTAGGACTAAACATTTTGGGTTAAGTGTCAAAGCATGGATGTCGTTACCAAGTGGTTCTTCTCTATAATGCTCTACCTAACGAGATGAAAACAATTAACAGTCTAAACGTGATTAAAAATAAAAATATACATCCTATGACTGAATGAATAGATGTTTGTTACTCAATCATGCCGAAAAAGCTGAATGTACCGAATTATGAATGTGTAATTTATGGCCTAGAAATGTATTAATTCAATAAAATTAAAAAAAAAAAACAGTCTAGGTGCATAAAGTAAAAGTTATGCAAAAGTTTATTAAAATATTTACAATTAACACCACATTTGAAATAATAAAATAAAATTAAAAGATAATTAATGAATGCTACTGAATCTTGATACCACACAATCAAAGCCAAGAGCATCACCAGTGTTGATACCACAGAAATTCTTTGGTTAACCAATTTAATGATATCTTTAGTGCGTTTACAGAATACGCGTATTCTTTTATATTTTCCGCGGTAATAATTGCTTAGAGTTTTTGCTTAAAAATTTACCTACAAGCTTCTTCATTCTGCTTTCCAAATTCAATTGTTGTTAGTGCACTTACCTATACTATGTTAGTCACCATAAAACAGATTCCAAATTATTCATGTCACTAAACTACAATTTAAATAAATTAATAATATTACAAAATTAAATTAAATTCATACTCAAATACTGACTATTGAAAATTAAACTTAATGAGATAGATAGATAGATAGATAGATAATTCTTTATTGTACAAATGGAAAATAACAAATACCAAACTTAAAACTAATGAGTAATTAATATAAGCAATATTTTTTATTTGATACTTTTCACTTTAATATAACTTTTATTTACACAACTAACTACTAACAGAGAAGAATCATAAATTACACTAAATATAATAAAATAAAACTATAAATAACCTAGTCGGTAGTTGTCACCACCAGATAATTATAACTTAATTAATAAATTAATACTCAGACATAGAATATATGTAGTTAAAATAAAAAAAATGTCATAGCGACTCCATTTATTTTCTGTTCGATAGCAACAATCACCTAGGTGTACACGCATCGCGCCGTTTACCAGATCTGTCTGTCTGTCTGTCTTATCTACATCTCCAGAGAACATAACTCACAATGGGTGAAAACAATATTTTCGCTTTTCCCATTAGATAAACCTACTTACAGAATTGTGTAGTATGTTATACCTGCTTGATAATTATGAAGTATGTATTTAATGATTATGTTACTTACAAATGACAAGCTTGATATCATTATTTAGGGTAATTAGTAGTACGGTATTATAAATTTGATAATATCTTCGGGTTATCTTGATAGACCGCCCATTGCAATAATATAATTTGTAATGCTTTCTTCTGTAGGTTTTTTTTTAATTCATGTTGTTCTTTTCATGAGGGCTTCATAGGGGTAAATGCATATTTTTGTTAATACATACATAACTAGGTTGAAACCCGACAGATGTTCTTTAGCGATAAGACCGCCGATACTACTTTTTATTTGTTATGTTAAGATTTAATCATAAGTTTTTATATACAATAAAGTATTTCTTTCTGTCTATCTATATTTCAGGAGATTAGTTTTTAGATTTTTTTCCAAATTTTTGTTTAGGCTAAAGTGGATTTGGTGTTGTTCGCGACGAACCTCCTTCTAACTTAGTTTTACTTCCCTACATACTAAAAATATAAAAAAAAAAATTACATCGCCAAAAATTACGTGTTCCTGAAAAAAATATATTTCATATTGTTCTTGAAAATTATACGCTTAGAAGTTAACAGTTTACTAACAATACTTACCTACACCTCTTTGTATATTTTCAGGGGCGTGCAATATTCGGCGTCGAATCAATCGTTGCGTTGCTGAAGGAGTTTGCGCGTCACCTACGACCCGCGGGTCGTGACCTGTGACCTCATTGGGCGACCTTTGCCCCGCCCACCGCCTATACCTAACTGAAACTTCTGAAAAGGATGGAACGAGGAAAGTGTAAGGATACTTTTAATTGGTTGAGTAAAATCAAAACCTAAACGGTATTAATTAGCAACAAAGTAGAATTGTAAATAAAGTTTATTAAATGCATAACTTTTGCAGCCAATAATAAAATTCTGCGAGTAGCTTTGCTAGGTATATTGCTCTGAATCATTTGTATCAGTAGTTGTTGCCTTTTATAAATAAATTATGAATTCCTTTTACGCGCTTACACTTCTTGAGGAACATTCACTCATAATTTCAAGTCTCCATGTGCAGTGGTTTGGCCTGAGTGTTATCTGTCAATCAGTCAGTCAGCCAGGACTAAGCCATTTATATATAATTAGTAATTTCGACATGACTAAGTAACAAACATCAATTTTAACAAACTTTCGCTCTTATTATATTTGAGAGATAAGTCAGCCATATCACACGAATATAAACATCGTATAGAAACAACAGTAGAACTTCGAAGTAACGAATACATTTTATCGAAATTAAATATAATATGTACCTACCACCCTCAAACCCTCACCAAAAGTCAAATTAAATCACAACCGTTAAACCACTGACAGTAATTACTGCCGGTGACCATCCGGGACCACAAAAGAAGCAGTGTGCGTGACCAACCGTTGGCGACATTTGACCTCTAACTGCACTGATTGAGCCCCAGGTTGAGCACACCTGTCCACGTGCTCATGAGTGAAAGTAACAGTGTTGACTCGTCTTGTGACGTAGTAGTCCGTTTTAACTGCTAAGACACAGGTTTATCCTGGATCCTAAAAGGATAGAGCACCCTGCATATCATATGCTTACTCCACGTCTGATAGTAATTGGACTTAAAATGCTATGTGGAGAGGAAAATAATTTCTCAACCGATTATGTTAAATTCGGTATGCTTTGACTCAAGGCTAGTTTACAAGCTACAAGCCGGCGAGTTTAAAAGCTAGCGAGTGAGCGAGTTCGAAGCGAACTCGCTGGCTTGTAGCTTGTAAACTCGCCCTGTGTCATCGACATTTTAGGGCCTAATTATTTTCAGGCCGCTTTTACGACGATTTTCAATAGTCTTTGTCGAAGAATGTAAATTCAACATAGACTATTAAAAATCAATATCAATATGAAAGGGAGGCGCGGGTTTATTTACTAGCTTACGGGTGATATGGTAATATTAGATACCTTATGTTTATTAAACTACTCATATAACTTTTAACTCGATTTTCACGTGCGCTTTTGCAATAAATACCTTGTTGGTAAACGAACGCTATCAAACGCCATCTCAGGAAGCTTACCTACGTGTGGTCACGCACATAGGCGCGGACGTCGCGTGACGATTAGCTCGAGATCGGTAGCTTAGTGTAAGTTATCGATGGATGCGATAAGCTGTCGTTATAGGGTTGAGGGTACAAATATAACTCGGTCGGTAGTCTCATAATTAACATAATGTTTGTGCAAAGTACACCGTGGAATTGGATGATCTTGATAGAGAAGAGGTCCTGTTATACTTGGTAATGATAAGGCTTCGCAATTAGAGGAAGAAGAAACATGGAGGGCACCGCGCGAGGCAGCGGGGGACGCATCAAGTTTCGAGCCACGTGTCAGCCGGTGTCATGTTAATTCGCCCGAGTAGTAAGTATTAGTGACTTAGAAATAGATTTATCTGTAATTAACTAGATGCTCTATACTGAATTTAAGTTCAGTCGATTAATTGCTTATAGTGTGATTCAGCTACAAACATCCATGCATCCTCCCTCATCGCTTTGAATTCAATAATATTTAGTTTTCTCGTGTATTTTAGCAATAAATACCTTGTTGGTAAACGAACGCCATCAAACGCCCTCTCAGGACGCTAAAGCAGGGGATACACATGTCCATAGCTTGCACACTTGCATGTCAGCTTCTTGCACGTGCCAGCTACTTTCATGTGTCTACGCTAACTGGCATGTCTGTAACAGGCATACCTGTAGCTAGCACAACATTTGATTTACTTGCATGCCCGCTGAGGGAGGGGCCGCGGGTGGTTGCCAACCTGGCACGTGTGAACAGACGTGAGAGCTACGGGCATGCCAGTAGCTGACTCGTTGTGGCCGTAGGCGACAGTGTGGTCAACGTTGGCAATTTATCGCCATTTAGGCTACTCTGGACTAGAATCGGCGACGAAAAAATCTAAAAGGCGACTGGTCGCCTATTAGGCTACTTCAGGGACATGCATGCCATTTAAATTAGCCGAATCGTAAATGAACTGCTTTTATAAAAAAATATAGTCACTCTAAGAAACGCAGAACAGTTTTGTTATTGTAAAACCAAACCAATAATTTTCTTCTCTGTCAAATTAAATTTACGTAATAAAAAGTACTTAATAGACCAAGATACGTAAAAAGTACATACGTACAGGGGACAAAAGGTACGTATATGTGACTTTTTAGTACTTACTGGCAACGCTGGGTACGGGTGTCTCACACGTACTGTCCTGTGTATACGCGATGGTAATACTGGCATGCAAGGGCACAACTTGCAAGCCAGTATTACTTGCAAATGTATCCGCAGCGTGCCAGTTACTTGCACATGCCTGTAACTTGCATGCCACCTACTTTCCCGATTTACTGGCATGAGTATCCGCAGCTTAACGTGTAAAACCCATTTACGCATGACTGCCACCGGGATTAGAACCCGCGACCATCAGATCGCAAGGTAAGGGCCTCATCCACTCGGCCACCACGTCCCCTAGTCCACGTAGCTTAGTGTAAGTTATCGATGAATTCGACAAACTATCCTTATAGGGTTGACACAAATAAGTTTTAGTGACTTACACCCGTATTCTAAGGCGATTTTTTCACTCAAGGAAGTATTTCCTTTGTAATAAAAGGATTACATTTGTAATTTGACAGGTGATAGCCGAAACCTCTAGAAAAGCAGCGGCTATTTTACTACGTAAGGTGTGTTTGAGTTTGAGGATTGACTTAGAGTACGGATGTTGGAATAATATTTCATCATCATGTGCAGCCTGACTTTGCCCACTGCTGAGTATATGCCTCTCTCTGTTCTTGCCATTCTGCCCGGTCATGTGCTAAGCGGGAAGGATAAGATTTATATGTAACTAACTAGATGCTACAAACTAAATTTTAGCTGAGTCAATTCAGTAGTTATGGTGTGGTTGAGCTACAAACATCCATGCTTCTTCATCGCACTGGATAATATCAATAATATTAGTTTAACAAAGTTTTCCGTGTGTTTTAGCAATAAATACCTTGTTGGTAAACGAACGCTGGCGTGGTCAATGGTGGTATATACACCATTAAGGTATTTAGATAAAAATCTATGCATGTCCTTTTCCAGCTTGTTAATTATACTCATATATAATTAACAAGTTGGAAAATTCCAGAACAGACAGTTCATTAGTTTCGATGTGATTGAGCTACGAACATCCATCCATCCTGCGCGTATTCAATAAGCTATAACATTAAAAATCTTGGGACCTAAACTAAAATTTACACTATTCCTAGAGTAAAAATTCGAGTTCGCTTACAATTTTACAATCGCAATACGAGAGAATGGACAAAAAAAGTATATGTTCTGATCTTTAAAACTTATTCAGTTTTAGCAAAATCGTTTGAATAGTTTTGGCATGATCGAGCAACGAACATCCATCTACGTATTTTAGCGTAGATTATAGATGGATTCGACAAGCCTGATAATATGATTAACAAGGTGGTACAAGTCGTTGACTCACGCCAAAAATAACTATCCGATTGAACATAAATTAAGCATACAACACAGGCGAATGAACATGAACCCTGGCTCGAATGACGTTTGTGCAAAGTACAGCGTGGAATTGGATCTTGATAGAGAAGAGGTCCTGCAATATTTGGTAATGATAAGTAATGAAAAGGCTTCGCAATTTGAGGAAGAAGAAACACGGAGGGCGCCGCGCGGGGCAGCGGGGGAAGCATCAAGCTCCGAGCCACGTGTCCGCCAGGTGTCATGTTAATTCGCCCGAGTAGTATTTTGTAGCGTAGATTATAGATAGAATCGATAAGCCTGATAATATGATTAGGTACTGGATACATACCTACAGATGGATGATGTTGACTCATGCCAAAAATAAATATCAGATTGAACAAAAATTCGGTATAGACAAAGTTTAGGACCTAATATATGAGTATACATGCGCTTACTATATTTGTGTCTTTTTTACAGTCACCATCTACCACCTGTATTCATGCATGGGTGCAACCCCTGACACTGTGATTCACATACCGACAGTGACAACCCTACGCAGGTGGTCAAATATTAAACTTTAATTTGTAGGTTATTCGTCCGTGATTTGTCGGTGTGGGAATTCTGTTTTAGGATAATTTTAGCCAGGTGGTGGAACTCTTTGTTTGAGGTTTCCGGAGCAGCTGAAAAATTGTATTTCCTATTGGTATTTAATCAACACTTTTTAATAATTGCACATTCAATGGTATGCACTGGTATGGTAAGCGAGAAACAAGTTTGCCTCTGGTGAACCACATGAAAATGATGCGCAGAACGCAATTCTTAGGTCAAATTGGTTCTGCGCATCTTTGTTACGTGGTTCGCCAGAGGGCAACTTGTTTGTCGCTTACTATACGTTAACTATTTAACATATATTTAGCCTTAAGGATTAGGGTAATATTTTGTGTTTTTGTTAGTAAATAAACCAAAATAAAAAAAACACATTTGAATTTTCACGTGCTTCAATGTTTCAAAGTGGACGAGTGCTCTAGCAATGAAGCTCCGGCCTATTTAATTCAAAGTCCTGTGAAACAGCACTATTCTGGTCATAAGAAGACTTGATCTCGCATAGCTCGTCTCAGTTTTTTATTAATTAAAAAATCTTAAATATATTTAATTATTTATACTTCTTGACTATTCGATATTAGTATGTATGTAAAAAGTAGATATACCTATAGTTATGAAATTATTCATCTGTATTGGTATTCCCAGATTAGTTCGATGACCCGTTTATTTACATTCATATATTTTGGTACATCCTATACTTATTCCACTATAAATGTGTTTTTCTCGCAACAGCATATCGTCTACGGGTTATCTAGATGATATTGCTGTCTAGGAATAAGACCGCCTTTGTAATTTTACTTTGTTTACTAACGAATATTATTTTCTACTTATTAATTAAGAGCAAGTTTTGCTCCTTATCATACATACCTATTCTTCTTCATCAAATGAATCGGCATTAACAATGAAGGAAGAGTTAGACCACCACGCTCCCCTCAAGCACTGCCTCAGTGTGAAGACACCCCCTAATATCAAAATATGGTATCATTATCAGGTACCTACATATTACTTGGTTTCCCACGTGTGGGCGGAACCCACCTGTTGACATGTATTGTTGTTTGTGGTTATAATCTGGGCACTGTAGTTGCAGCACGCGATGTGTAGAATATTTGGAATTCACAGTGTTGTGTGTGAGAATTCACACGGCTTTGATTTATCGAACACCAAAGTTTATTTATTATGTTTATACACCACAATTTTTTTATTTACCAAAAAAAATTTAATGCACAATGCAGAAGAGGAACTGCGTTGTATCTGTCCAGACAGAATTTTGGGTGACTACAAAATGACAGTGAGAGCGGGACGAGTGAGACGCCCGAGCCGAGCTTTTGCAAGTGTGTGGTATCCTACGACGAGCTACTGTGGCTCAAGTCGTGTAGGGGCTTCGAGCTAAGCTCATTGCCCCGGCTTCAACTCCAGGGGCGACTACCCCTGGGTCACGTGATCCCTGCTGTACCATTTACAATAGTGAAAACACAGGAAAAGGTACAGACAGGGAGGAGTTTTTGCGAGCTGGCTCGAGCTATGTATCCGGATTTGCCAAACTAGCTGGTGCCCGCGATTTCATCTGCGCAGGTATCTTTATAAATTGTAGCCTTATGTGTTATTCTGATGTATACGCTATATTATTGTAAAGTTTCATTAAAATCCATTCAGTAGTTTTTACGTGAAGGAGTAACAAACATCCATCCATCCATCCATCCTTCCTTACAAACTTTCGCGTTTATAATAGTAGGATGATGGGTTGGGTTTGACTGTCTGATGAAAATCTAACGGAAACAGTTGTTCCCGGTAGTCTTTTTTCCTGTTATCAAATTTTATCAAATTTGTTTAGACAAAAATGCCATATCTGTGTTCAATAACGGCTACTGATTATGCCAATTTTTTTCATGTCAAATTTGCGTTGCATATATAAATAAATGTTTTTGGACATTTAACACAACGCCATCTGCAGGGCTATTCGTTAAGCTGTCATTAGTTCTCGTTATCGAATTCGATGGTCAAGACTGGGAAAAAAATGACGTCATCATAGGATTTCTGTCGCTATCGGCTTCGAGAGGTCGACCATTTTCTGTCAGATTTGACGTACCATTCGATAACGAGAACTAATGACAGCTTAACAAACAGCCCCGCTGGCCCCAAACTAAGCAGAGCTTACTAAAGGGCCCTGTACTAGTAAAATTACTGGGCCTTCGAGATTGACAATCAAAATGTCCTCAAATGAATAATCGTTAAAAGCATTGATGAAGTGGTATAATTTGAATCAAAGTCCTGTTTTGGTCATGGGCAGGCGTTACCATCAAGATAACTTAATTTGGTTAAGTAGGTATAATTACCTATTATGTGCGTTTTAGAGAAATGAAACAAAATACTTATAGAATGACATTTTTTAATTTGTATATCGACATTACTTTTATTCATTTCCATACAGTCTCATACACACAAACTAGTATTACATACAACCATCACTGTACACGTTATTGCGAATAAATACATGTTAATGAATTTACCTACACAAAAATTTGCAGGAAAATGTAGAGGAAAAATATATATTTCAAAAATGCATTTTGTTTTTGGTTGATATGACGCGAATTTGGTTTTGATTGCATATTAGTATTAAATTTATATTTCATTCCTATATCTTATGAATAAAGATAAATTTAAATACATAATTATGGAAATTTAATTATTTACAAAATTATTTGAATGAGATGTAGCAGGAACAATTTTTATAAATGCTTTATGGAATTTTTTGTTATAGGTATGTAGGAAAACTTATAATAATTTGTGAAACAGCACCAGTAAGTAGGATTTAAAAACAATAAAATCACAGTTAAATTTCAAAGTCGGAAATCATTTTAAAATTTCTACAAATTAAAATATTCCGGACTTTAATTTAAAACGTGAATAGCAATAATTAAAAAAACTCTCAAACACAAAAACTTTGAATAATATCTCTCTAAAATTTCTATACACTACACACCACATTGCACGACCAAATGTACACTTTATTGCGATACAGTCCAAGATTGCTTTTCAAATAACATCATTCCTCTAATCTACACCCACACGAGAAAATCATTGTCATGACAGCTCTCTAACCTTTAAATAGTAGAAAACAGTGCTTACTTTTATCATACAATAATAAAAACATTTTATTTACATTAAATATTAAAATCTATTTATTTTTACAGAGGAACAAAATCAACTAATAGACATTACTAACCCCACACTAAACCGATTCTACGAGAGTCTATTCTGGCACGGAACACGAGTTTGAATCATGGCGGAGATTGAGAAGACTGTCTATAGTAAGGGTCTTCTTCTGCTCGCTGGAAGTGGCCTCGAAGGTCTCCTGTTCCGTCGCCTTAGGAGGGTAGAACGCCGAGTCGAAGCTCAGCTCGGCTCTCTCGCCTTCTCTGCTTCTGTACTCTTCGCTCCCTTCATTGTTGTCGTGGAATTCGCTGGATGATGTCACTGCGTCTTCCGGCTGCGAGATTTCACGAGTATACCTGAAGGGGTCGAAGCGCTGGCTCGGCAGATACGGCGGGAAGCCGTAGGGCGTGGATCATGCCGCTGCCAGCTGCCGCCACATCGTATGTCACATGGTGGCCATATAGGGCCAGGAGAACGAACTACCGGACAGAAGCATATCCCTGATTAGCGTCTCGATAGGAGTCTTCCCGACCAGCCTTACGAAGAACAGTTGCTCGATGACTTGAGAGCTGACGGTTCGGAGCGAAGGCAGTCTGAGGAGCAGTTTCCCAAACCTCGTGGGCTGGTTGGGATACTGACTTCTGCAGTATTCTTCGAGGGCGCACTGAGACTTCTCTTGTAAGCTCTCTATGTGCGGGACGTCTGAGAGACCACACGCATCTGTAAAAGAATGAAATACATGTTATTTTGATTCAGTTTTCAACCTTCTTCAAATAAGGAGGATATTATCGATTCGGTTGATTTTTTTTAATGTTTGTTCTCTCTGAACTTTGTTGTTTATAAACCGATTAGAACTTTTCATCAAAATCGGTTCAGTAGTTTAGTTTTTAAATCATAATTAACTGAAAAAATAATCGTTGAAGTGAACAAAATGGCGTATTTTGCTTCCCTGTGACTTTTCAGTGGTGCCAACAGTCACTAGAACAGTCAGATTAAAGCCGGTTGTTGTATATTTTTGTAAAAACTTGATCATTACGTATTGACTTATAAGTTAGTTACTTACATCTATATTTATAAATATAGATGTAGGTTTTAAGAACCAAAAACCATAACCAATAAACTAATAAAAAGAGAAATTCTCTCTTGTTTGATTTTTGTCAGACATTAAAATAAATAATGAGGTAAAGTGTCGTCAAGTTACGAAACAATAGCTTTACCGACGTAGACAACTGCCTTGTAAAATATATAGAAAACAATAAAATGTTGCACAACAACAGTCAAATGTAAGTAAGTGTCGTAAACGGCGGTTTAGTGTTTGTTTAGTGGTAATTAGCACTTACATGTTAAATTATTAACATAATAGTAAGGTTATGGTTTCATATCATCACCTCGGCGACTTTTACAATTTTATAGATGCTTTATGGCTTATTTCGTAACTAACGCCGTTGTAGAAAAAAAAAATGACGTAAAGATCCGAACTTCAGAATGTCTATTACAACAAATTATATAAATATATTTAGTAATAAATCCGCTTAATTTCTAAACAAAGGTTTATTCCGAAGTTCGAACTTCGGCGAGTCCACACCTCCTGATGATGCCTCGTGTAGAGGCGAAACACGTGTCGTATCTTTAAACTTTGGTTTTCTGTTCGTTGACTCTTTGGTTTAGTTGAACTAAAGTTAAGTTAATTAAAACCTTTGTTTAGAAATTAAGCGGATTTATTACTAAATATATTTATATAATTTGTTGATATTTATGGATTTCCGCAAAGTAACGCCTGAATCAATCAATTGTCTATTACAAGTATGATATACGTAATGTAAAGTTGCAGTCCTAACATCAGGATTTTAACTGTATCATGTATAATTTTCTTTCAAGAAGTGTATACTCTTGATTTTATCTGTAGTTATACTCATCTTAGGTTAGTAAATCTAACGAATTTTTGCCGTAAGGCTATACCTATTGTACGTCCTAAACAGTTGTTTTTGACTAAAATTTAAGATGCCACCTGCGACACAGGGAATCCTAGTGCAGGGGTGTGAGTGTGTGAATGTTTATGTTTATGTTTTATGTTTATCTATATGGTACACAGTTAAAAAAATTAATTGTTCTTATTATTATTATTCTTAAAGTGAAATTAGCCGAATACGTGGCTCAGAAATATTAACGACGAAGGTATAAATGGCAGCGTACGTGCGTTATCGAAATCATAAAAATATATCAGATGGATTTTATATGATGTATTAATAAAACACTATTTCTTACAGTCCAATGCTGGATGTAGGTGTTTTCTAAAGCGTGCTACTGAGCTTTATCGTTGGCTCTTTAGGTCCGATTTGTATCAATGAAACCATGGGCTCATTCGTAGTTTTGATATTATTGTTAAAATCATATTATAAGATGGATTTTACAAAATACATTGCTAAAACACTTTTTCTTATCTAATAGCAGTCCACTGTTCATCGTAGGTAGTTTTCTACTGAACCATGCTACTGACTTTGATCATTGGGTCTTTCTTTATGTCAGATTTCTATCAGATTTCTATCCCTATGATAATTCTTAGCCTTCATTTCGAATCCCTCTTCGTAATCACAATCATGATAATTAAGAGTTTAAAAACTTTTTATATTACTTATTTGAATCACTCGACGTAAACACCATTTGAGAATGCATCGCCTACTTAAGTAGGTTAATTTATAATTACACGTTGAGAAAGATGAACTGTCAGTTATAATATTCGTGCTCAGTCTCCAATTAGGACTCATGAGAATGACTCTACTTTTTGATTGGGACTTTGACTTCGAACGGTACGGTAACAACATGTAGTTGTATCACATTAAAGGGACTTTTAAAAATCCTGTAATGTAGTATTACCGAATCTAGATATAATATTAGATATATAAAAGGCTTGGACCTGACTGACTGACAGACAACGCACAGGCCCAACCACTGAACCTAGACACTTGAAATTGGAGGGTGAGTTCGTCAAGAGTTGAACGTCCGTTTTCAGAATTTCAGGAATTTTGAAAAATCGCAACTTAAACAAAGTTGCGGGCGTCGACTAGTTTAAATAAAGGCTTGTTCTTATCTTATTCACTGACAATGTACAGTCCAAACCACTGAACGTAGAGACCTTATAATTCGGATGTTTTCGTCAAGAAGCAGAAGAAGTAAGAGCTAACGAAGCTATTCTCGAAGCCTCTTCGAGGCGCACTTGAAATCCTTTCACCACACTGATTCGAAAGAACTAGTGAAACGATAAGATTCCATACTTAGTAACCATAGTTGAGAAAAATAAATAGTTCATTCATTCCATCGTCAATGGATATTTGTCTCTCTATTTTCAATTACTACCAGAATTTCCCTAACGTTTCTCATAATAGCCCTTTGTTTATCATTACCCTGTGTATAATAATAAAAAAAAATAATGTCTACCGGTCTTGCCAAATGTAGCAAACAGTCTACTAATCGCATTAGGCGTCTGCAAAAGTTCACGGATTGTTATTTTTATTCGTTTTTATTTAGGGGAAGATGGTGGATTAATCTTGTTTGTGGGAAATTAGGCGGGTTATGATAAAAATAATTATGATAGTGGCTGAGAATTATTAGCAATGTTGCTGGTAATGTAATGAAAGTAGAAAAATCTCCTGAGGTAACCCGGTATGTCAAAACACAGTTATTTTTCCTTCTCATACTCGAAAAGTTCAATTTTATGCTAGTTGGAGTAAAAATGCATTTTAGGACCTAAGGCAAAAAAGGTATTGCTTATAAAAGCTGTATAAAGAGGTTCAGTTTATAATAAGTTACATGACAGAATTTGATAACATTTTTCAATTTTCAATCTTTGGTCCTTAGGGGGAATCCTCAAGGCCATCCATTCAAATTTTTTTGGACAAATACTCAAAATATAAAGCGTATTATAGTAATTTCTTCACACTATTCGTTTCGTCTATGTTTTCCGATTGTGTCAACAATAATTTGAAAGGTTTCATACTTTAATTTAGATTTTATACATGTTTTAAAATTAACACTACTAATTTAAAAACACGTATAAAATCTAAATTAAAGTATGAAACCTTGCTAATTTTTGTTGACACAATCGGAAAACATTGACAAAACGAATAGTGTGAAGAAATTACTATAATATACTACTTTTTGAGTATTTGTCCGAAACATTTTGTATGAAAATTTGCCTTGAGAATTCCCCTTAATGATGTATTATTAACCTAATCATAGGACTTTTTTGTCCCTTCTGTCATCCTAGAGGGACAGAGCGGGGTGACAGACGGGACAAAAATGTTATATCTGTCCCAACGTTGCTAAAAGGCGGACAGATGGAACTTTAATTAATTTTAATACCACAGAGTACAGTTAAATTTTTCTTCCCATAATCTACAAATATTCAAACATTCAAACATTCACACACTCACACCCCTGCACTAGGATTCTCTGTGTCGCAGGTGGCATGGACACATACAAGACATCACAACATCCAAGACCCGAGAACAAACATTTGTGTTCGTCACAAATATTTGCCCCGGCCGGGGATCGAACCCGGAACACCAAGCTTCGTAGGCAGGTTCACTACCAACTAAGCCACGGTGTCGTCGGATATGTAGCTTTTGATGAGTATTTATTGAATATTCATCGACAAATTCTATGAAGCACCGTCAGCAATAGATCTAACCTACATTTACATTACGAGTACGAACCTCCATTAGTTTTAATTCGTCCACATCTTGGATGACGCCATATGGTCACTTGTTGTAATTGTCGCGATGCCTAAACGGTGGCAGCTGGTAACCGGATAATTGATACGTATTTTAAATGGAAATATTGGGGCAAGTAAGTGTTCATTGTTTGGGAACGTTGGAAGGAGGAAAATTGTATTCAGTATTCAGTATTTATTTGTAATAATGGGCAGGTTACATTTTAGGTCTTGGTAAGTCAAATAAATAAAGTACAGCTACACAATATTACCCACAATTACAATTACAAATATTAAATTACATAATAATTGTTGTTACAGCTTGTAAGTTATTAAACTTTCTAAAGCTTTCAAAAGTTATGCCGTATTTCGGGTTTTGTACCAGTACAGTTAGGGTTGGTTTGTAATCTTTCCAAATGGATAGAGCCTTTTAACAATTTCATATTTATAAATGACTGAATAATGGTTCCTATTTTGGATGTGTAACATCTCTTGCTTTTTTCAATTCGTGGGAGTAATTTCGTGAATATGATACGGAAGTTTGTAACAGGCCGTCAGATGGTTTCAACCTCACAAAAATTAAGTAAATATTACAAGGTGAAATGTCAGATGTTACACATCATATGCGACTACATAGATACACACATACATAAAATACGACAAAGGCTCGCTTGATTTTTAAACCTCACTTGGTAGGTATCGATGAGGCCCAAGCGATGTACAGACAGCGTCAGAGATAGGTATCCCCTTGCACAAGACACCCAGCTATATATCCTTTCAAAAAATTGTAATACTTAAAGTTATTTTTAAGCTTACATACGGTTATATAAATATAATCTATTTTTTAAAGGCAAAACTTCTCCATTCGCCGCGACGGTGATTTTAAAGTAATTTGAAGCTGGGTATTATAATGCAAGGGGATACTTATCTGTGACGCTGTCTGTACCTACAAGCTTATGTTCTCTATTTTTTTTTTGCGCTATGAAAAAAGCCGTTCATTTTATTAATTTTCTCTTTAGCTTTTAAAGTTGTGTGAAAATATAAAGTTCTTACAAATGAATACAGTTCATAATCTTGAGCATGACTAAAAGGATGTGCGAGTAAAAGAAAGGATGTTGTGCATTTGTTTTGTCAGCTGGATCATTCTAGTTAATTTGTATTTCCTTGCAGGGTCATGAATGAGATGGTCAATTGACTTCATAGCATTTCTTAGATTCTATTTACCAACTTGAGTTACTGTTGTGTTTTAAAAAAGAATTTTAGAATCTAATGAATAATAGTAAGTATTTTTATTTTAGAATTTACTTTTTAGTCATGGTCTGTTCGAAAAAGAAGATAAGAAATTATGTTTTTCGACTTTTATTTAGTAAATAAGGAAGTAGATACTGCTCTATTACATTTTTTTGCGATTTTTTAAGTAAATATAGGAGCAATTTAAACTTTTAAGAGCTTGCACAGCTAACCACTTTTGAAGTCTAAAGTAAAGGAATCAATGGATTTAACCCCTTGGCAATCAAATCGAAAGGTGTACGACAATGGTCTGGACGACCAAAGATCAGCTTTAGACGGCCAAATAGCAATTAACCCTTCGTTGGCCGGACATCGTAACAATGTAATATTGTTTGATTGAAACGACCCTGATGACCATAGCTAAGAAAGGACAGCTTGCGCTCTTAGGAGGATTGTCAGATAACCTTAAAAAAATATCAGCGATTGCTTCAAACACCCGGAAAGGGATTCCCTTCCTCTATACCTAATCAATTTCTCAAAAAAATATTACCATTAGTACCTACCTAGTCAGTTTGAACTCTTGTAAGCTCTATTTCTCTAAGTAGAGATACATTTGACGTATTGCACTCGCAAAACTACCTTTAGGATTCAGGCCGAAAATTTTGCTTACTTATCTGTTTTGGTGCGTTTTATAAATTTTCCGTACTAAATGTATGTTTTTCTGTAAATAATTAAAGGAACATAGAGTAAAAGTAAGAGTTATTAGTAGCGATAAAAATGTAACCTAGCAGGTTATGACTGCGTTCTTTGACTAACATTTTGACTTAGCTGTACCTGATTGTCTAGGCAATGGGTGCCGGTAAATATTGCTCTGAATGAGTATAATTGAATGGAATGACCGCATGAGACTACGCATGAATGAACAATTACGAAACATCTTGAGATACATTATCAAACAGCCAACTGATATACCTACTCATTTTATGTTTCTGTTTATTTTTCTTATTTTGTAGCGTGCAATTAAGGGATAGTAAACTTTTTTTGGTGAATCATTAATTTATAAATTGTTTTGAGTCAATCAGTAGATAATTACACTCTTTGATAAATCAACAGTCAATAAAAAAAGGAATTTCCTGTTGAGTCACCATCAAAGTCGACATAACACATTACAAAGTGTTAGATTGAACCAAACAGTATATATGGTGGTGTTAACATATCTGACCCTGCAATCAATGTTGTAGGACCTACATACCTACTAGTACCTAAGCACTTATTTACCAATGAACGTGCGTCAGCGCCGACGCCGATCTTACTGTAAGTTTTACTATAAACGCCAATTTTACTGTAAGTATAAGTTTCTATTTCTTTTTAGACTGCTTTTCTCCTACTATGTGTAAATGATGTAGGTAATATTATATAAGTAGGTATAGGTCAAAAAAGCCAAATATAGGTGCTAGGGGTAGGGTAAAACAGGGTTAGATACCCCAGACGAACAGGTGCCACTTTTCCTATAAACCTTACATTCTAAAATCAAATGGAAGAAACGAATGAAAACAAGCCAAGTACCATTGGGTCGAAGTTTTTCTGGGTCGAAATAAGTAGCACCCGTCTCGATTGGATGACATTTTCATTATTATATCTACCTTAACAAAAACCTATGTATATATTTTTTTATATTTTAATATTTTTTTTAGTAATTAAGTTATTATATTACTTATCTCTTTTGACCACTATCTCTTCTGATGGTAAGTGACGATGTGGTCTATAAAATCAAAATTTATCCGATATCACGACAAATGAATGAATGAATGAACGAAATATTTTATGGAGATTGCTCAGTTTTATCATTCCTCATAAAATATCACCTATCACGCTTCATTAAAGAGCAAAGGGTGATAATCGAGCGAGTTAAATCGAAGCCCGCATTATTCTGTGTGTCTTTATAAAAATAAAATAATCGTCGCTTATTAAACGCGATATGCGGGTGTTTATTGTGCTTTTGAATCAAGCGCTTGAATCAAGGGTTTTTGACTCGTACGGCCAACTTAAGTTTATTTAAATCAAGTCAAATACTTATTAAAGAGTTAGGGGTCAAAGTTTTTGAAAGTTTTTCGTTTATTTTTAACTAGCTGACGACAGAAACTTTAATTGCGTTGTGAATTATTAACAAAATTTTCATTCGTACCCTCGAAATTTCATGTCTCTACATTCAGTGGTTTGGATTTAGAATACGGGTGTTAGTCCTGACTGATTGACGAAAACGTACTGGGTTTTCGTCAGTCAGTCTGGACTAACACCCGTATTCTAAGATGATTTTTACACTCAAAGTAATATTTATATTGAAATTTGATAGGTGATAGAGGGAACCTTAAGTACTGCGGCGGCCATTTTACTTCTTACGTAAGGTGAGTTTGAGGCCTTTTAAATACCTAATATATTGGTTGATTTTATAACGATATTTGTATTGATTCACCATCAAAACCTTAAGTAGGTACTTTTGGCTGCGTTATCGTTATTGTATTTGAATTTTAAGATAAAAATAAGGTTTATAGTTGATAACCTTATATTTTTTGCTTAGAAATACATATAACGTAAAATATTGAATTACATTTGTTGCAAAATTAATACAACAATACATTCAATGTTTCCAAAAAAGCCTCAAAAGAGTAATCTCACACAATCTATTTTCAAAATGCGAAGGCGTAGAGCAGATGTTTGCACAAACCGGGATCATCCGAAATGAATGAATGAAGAATGAACGGCATTAGACGGACAATGCATAAACGCACATAATGCCCCTTTGTACCCGAAGACCGAATCTTATTATAACTGACGCGGACACGAGTATTGAAGAATGCGTTTTTGAATTCCGAAGCTCATGTAGATGGTGTGTTGAAAAAATGTGCCAGTCATTGGGCAGTCTTTAACAAAAATCTAACCTAATTTTTATTAGAAAGAAAGAGAGAAAATTAGTTTATTGGCTCTACTATCCAAATGTAAGTAGGTACATATCACATATAACCACATTTTAACACATAAGACGTATACCATAATAAGCACCTACTAACATAAACAAAACTTTTTTAAAGTTTTATTAAAATTTATGTCATTTGAATTTATATTATTAAAGGCTAATCCTCAGATTCAATTCCATACAAAATGTTTCGGACAAATACTAAAAAAGTACCCCGTATTATAGTGTGAAGAAATTACTATAATACGGGGTACTTTTTGAGTATTTGTCCGAAACATTTTGTTTGGAAATTTGCCTTGAGGATTCCCCTTAAATGAAACTTACATCAATAATATCAACTATGTAGTTTCTAAATTATTAAAAACTGATAAATAAATTGCAATACTTAGCTATGTAATATTGGCTGTCTAGAATAGTATTTCATAAACATCGTCACTACAGTCAATTTACTGTATTCCGGTTTGAAGAGCACTTCCTGTTACACACTTCCGTTGCATTTCACGAAATCACTGCCACAAATTGACAGAAAGCGAGAGGAATACACATCAAAAATTAAGCTGTATAGTTATCCTATTATTATAGCTTGTTATGGTATCTAAGCTTAACCCAAAACACGCTCTACATCACCGATGTAATCTTAAGCTTTACAATAATAATATAATCTCTTAAGGAAATCGCGAATGGTGAAACAAATTTAGCGCCACAATAGGGTTCCAGTGTTTGTCACCGTGATTCCAATCTCACCACCCTTTCTTATCGAGATGGGAGATGTTTATTTATAACTTTTGATTCTGCAATGTGTTACAGATCGAGTTTAGTTTTAACGGTACCTTAAACGAAATATATGTTGCAGTTTTTTTTAATCTTGTATCAATGATACCTACTTGCACCAAAAGTCCCTAAGCAATTACTTTACTCGCTTGGTAGTTCTTAACAGTCCAGATTCTGACCATTAAGTAACTGCTAAGCGAGTAAAGTAATTGCTTAGGAACTTTGAAAGTTTTGTGCATGTTGGCATGAGATTTTTATGTTCAACTAGCTGATGCCCGCAACTTACGTTTTTTTTTTTGACGAAATCAAAAAACATGGACGAAACGAATAGTGTGAAGAAATTACTATAATACGGCGTACTTTTTGAGTATTTGTCCGAAACATTTTGTATAGAAATTTGCCTTGAGGATTCCCCCTAATGTAAAAAGTTTAATGTAATGCAAATTATATGGCGAACTCCATCGATTTTTCAAAATATAATGATGAAAAATAATTAAAATATAATAGTAACCTACCTTTCAAACTTTTTTTAGAGTAAATATTTTCAAGAACTCCCGCAACAATAGTATTGTAACAATAAAGAGTAATAAATTCAAAACATTTCCTACAACGAAATCAAAAGACACAAATTGGAGATCCAAACACGTGTTCAAAAATATAAAAAAACAGCCAGCATTATCGACAAACCTAAAAACAGTCCAAAATTTAATACGAAACGTCATTCTGCTCTATGATAAAGGAAATAAGTACAAGAATTGACTGAATCAACATTTCGAGGGTGGAGGTAATAAAGGTGAGTTCTAATGGCACGAAAGGCGTCAAATGGTGCGAAAAGTGAAAAAATGTGACATTCGTATTGTGTAGCGAAATTTTAAATAAACACCTTTTGAGTGGGCGGGCGCACGAGTATTTGTAAATAGGTTTTGTTGTCGAGATTACAAAGGTATTTTTTTTTCAATGGTATCCTACGGAGGTGTTGCATGCCACGTGCCGTTTATAACGTTCATTTTGTAAGGCCGTTAATAGGTGAAAATTAGGACGCGTTAAGGTCATAAATAAACTTTTATGAGGTACCGTTTATTGTCATTATGTTACGGAAAAGTAACAAATTGACTTTTGAATTTGAGTAAAAATACTGTGATTTACTTAGCTTCATCTATTCGAGGCTTTCGTCGATTGGGACCACGCGGATTGGGACCACGGTCCCAATTCGGATTGATGTAATTTTATTAATTTTCTTCCGGCGATTGGGACCACCCTCGAAATAAATGAAAAAATCTTTTATTTAAGTCAAATACAGTACAGTCAAGGGAAAAAGTATTATGAACAAAACTCTATGATTTTTTTTTTATAAATTATGGTATTTTGGGTTGAGGTAAATTCGTTATTGGACCATTTTTATGCCAATTGTTAGTTCCATACTTCGACATTGTCGAATGAATTATTAGTTTTTATGGGTAAATTTTTCATCGGTACCCTACATCGTAGATCTTATATACCTAGATCACACGTACCGAGTACTCGGTCGAGACAGTGCTCTAGGTCGAGTAGGTACTCGGTGTACGTATAAACATAGCGCCGAGTGCTCGGCTGAGCGAAAGATAAAGTGTAAGCTTTCACTGTCTCGGCCGAGTAACATTTTACTGTCTCGGCCCAGTACTCAGTACGTGTTATCTAGGCAATACAGACAGTACTAAAATATAGTACCTAGTAGTAGGTAAATAAAAATGTTTTACTGTAGAATATCAAGTTCATTTTAAGCAACAAAGCTTCAAGTCTAAAGCTCTGGATTAGAATTTACCTAAAATGGATTACAAGAACAAATTCAAATGGAATACGAAGGACTTGTAAGGCGCGAAACTCAATACTGTAAAGGTGCGTGCACACAATGCAGCGTTATCGCAGCATCGCGCGACATAAACAACGCGGCGGGTGGCGCTACCGACGCGCTCCCGGCTACTTTACGATGTTACAAAAATACTTGTTAGCTACCGCAAATTCACTGAAAATAAACAGTTCCAAGTTATTCGCGATGGAGCTAATTAAGAAACTATTTGAGCAATTATTATTATCAGCGTTTGTAACTATAAAATTACGACCATAGCTAGCTAGCTTTAAGAGTTGATGTTACTACAACTTATAAAATTCAGCTATACTGGATTAGTATTTGTTCATGCAAAACGTGAAATTATGCTCAGAATCGATGACTAAGTTATAAAATATATTAAAGGTACAAAACGATATATATAAGAAAAATTCTAAAAAATTTCAAACTTTATCTGGTTTACACTAAAAACTCTTAAGGTCAGTGAACTATGAATAGCAAACGCAGCCTCCAGGACACATCCAACAATACATCTAACTGGGTCACGAAGCCATGGAACAGTGCCCCAAGTGTCAGAGTGTCACCGCGTCGATAGCGGGGTCCGAGATCACTTGCATAATGGCGCCCTGTCCGACGACACGTCACGCGTCATAGAATGCGGTCGTGCGGAGTTTTCAACTAGTGTGCAACTAGTTTTATATCTGTAAAAGTTGCGGGTTGCCACGTATATCATATGCTGAGTTTTCAGTATTAACCTATCAGTTTTATTCATGAACGAGTGGACGAAAGGAGCTTTGAGACGCACTTGAAATCCTTTCACCACACTGGTTGCAAGAACTAGTGACACAATAAGAAGAAGTTTTATGTATAATTTTTTCGTCATATTGGTTCATTAGTTTTTATATCAAAATAACTGAAAGAAATTGTCGTCGAAGTAAATTAAATTGCGTCATTTGTTTCCCTGTGACTTTTCAGCAGTATTTACAATCACTAAAACAGTCCAATTGAAATCGGTTGTACTAAGTTTCTGTAAAACCTTGATCATTTTCTATTTCGACGGACATTACCTCCCGTGGTGTGGATTCCGTTTAACAATTTAAATACTTAATATACCGATTAATATTATTACTGTAAATTAAAATAGACATAAACATAAGGAATTAAAAAAAAACACGCTGTGTTTTGAGCTTACACAGCGGGGAGACGGCGACTAATGGAAATTAGCTAATTATAAGAATGATAGATTTTTATAGTTTTATTTGAAAATACAATAAATTATTTAATTATAAATCGTTTAGTGAATGAACTCAAAATCAACATTTTGCGGAACAAATAAAAACAACGTTCTGGGAAATAAATCATTTTGGGATTTCAACGTTTTGCGAAACGAAAAAAAACCAACATTCTGGGAAATTCAACATTTTGGGCCTAAAAGTCAAAATGGTAGCTGGATTATGTTTTTTGTCGAAAACTTGATTTACTTGAATGACACTTTTTTATGTTTTCGTGTCTCAGTCTTCTTCTTCTTCTTCTTATCGTGTCACTATTTATTTTGAACCAGTGTGGTGAAAGGATTTTAAGTGCGCCTCAATGAGGTTCCTTTCGTGCACTTCACACATGTATTCGAACTTTTTAGGTTCTATAACATGCCGGTTTCCTCACGATGTTTTTCATCGTTAAGCACGTTTCATGTCTCAGTGAATATTTAATAGTTCTCCATGTGACAAGAAAAACTTGT
Organism: Lobophora halterata; assembly: GCA_932526365.1. Lineage (NCBI taxonomy): Eukaryota > Metazoa > Arthropoda > Insecta > Lepidoptera > Geometridae > Lobophora > Lobophora halterata. The sequence continues at coordinate 8,802,094 of OW052017.1, forward strand.
AACACAAACCATATAATACATTTTGTTTGCGATGGTCTAGAGTTGGCCCAATTGCTTCCTTTTGTATATTATATATATGTAATATGGATGATAGTAGTTAGCTTATTTATACTGTGTTAAGATAAAAGCTGAAGTATTATAATAAAGTATTTTAAACTTATATTTATTATCGAAATGATAGTGAAGAACATAGTGGTGTAATCGAGAACACCGCTATAAATAGAGCTATCGCGCTCGCATAAACTTTTAACAAGCGTTTTCGCATTACATGTACCTCCTATCTGAGACGGGTCTTTACAAACGGGACAACTTATAAAAACCGTGTTGGCCGAAAAAAAGCCGTGCTGGCCGAAAAGGATGTGCCTCGATTTTAGATCAAAAGGTTGTGAGTTCGAACCTAGTCGTACACCAATGGATTTTTTGTTCGAGAAGATCTATGTGTGCATTATAACACGTGCTTAACGGTGAAGGAAAACATCGTGAGGAAACCGGCATGTCATAGAACCTAAAAAAAAAGTTTGAAAATATGTGTCAAGTGCGCGGAAGGAGCCTCTTCGAGGCGCACTTGAAATCCTTTCACCACAATGGTTCGAAAGAACTAGTGACACGATAAGAAAAAGAAGCTTATCATTTTGTTTTAGTTGGGCTCATAATACAAAATTAAACTTTCTTCAAAATTTTAAGAGAAAACTACAATAACTTATGCTCTATGTGCTCTACATTAAAAATAATTCATGTGCTATGTTTTTAAAAAGGTTTTCATCGGAAAACTAGACATGCATAACGGCTTAGTCGTTCAAACAAATCTGGCGTGAGTTTTACATTAATCGCATTTTATAATGCTAATGAAAAGAGTCTGAATAGCTCTTACAAATTCGTTACTTACTTATCTCATAACACAAAAAAATAATGCCTGAATAAAAAAATATGCGTTTGCTTATATTTTATAAGCTTATGTATATCAAACTGTACTAAAATTTTGACTTACCAGAGTTATGCAATGTAACATTTTGGCTAATAAATGATTGAATTGAAAAAAATCCTTTAGTATCAACCAACCAAATTTGATAGTCCGTAGCAAGCTTCCTTCAAGTTAACACCCAACTAAATTTGGCAGTCCACATGGAAAAGCTCTCGACTATCCGCGCAACGTACTTCTTGATATCCGTAATGACGTCGTAAACTCGCCTCGGATTGCATGAGCGAGATGGGAACAGCCGAGATTACCCGCCTCAAGCTGCCAGAGAGAGATAGCATCCCCGCAGATAGGAACGCGGAAGAATTAGCACTCAACTAACGATGGAGTAAATCACCTGTTAGACCATCTTTAGAAGTGGCGTGATTAAAATTTCGTGATGTATGAGTTTGAGATCGCGCTTTCTAATGATTGATCGTTTTATGCAAAACTGTACTGACTGTTGATTAAAAAATCAATGATGACCTAGTACGAAAATCAATCTTCTTATCGTGTCACTAGTTCCTTCAAACCAGTGTGGTGAAAGGATTTCAAGTGCGCCTCGAAGAGGCTCCTTTCGTGCACTCGACACGTGTTTTCGAACTTTAGGTTCTACGACATGCCGGTTTCCTCACGATGTTTTCCTTCACCGTTGTGAGAACGTGGGATGCATACATAGATTTTTTCGACCGAAAAAACCCATTTGCGCATGACTGCCACCGGGATTCGTACCCGCGACCATCAGATCGCAAGGTAAGGGCCTCATCCACTCGGCCACCACGTCCTCACGAAAATGTATGATGTTAGTTGTTATGTTCTTGGATTGGTGAAGGATGCTGGACGGTTATTGGCTTAGGTTCGTTTTTATATTTATGTATGTGCTTCTTGATAGTAGGTTCCTAATGCTGCTATTAAAATAATATATTAATTCAAGAAAAAAAAAATGGTTGTCTATAAAGTTGGTTTACGGACGATAGTTTAACGTGACTACCAGCGTAACGGGACAATGAGCGTTACCGGACAATGACAGCGTTACCGGACCATGACGTCAACGTTTCGTAGTCACGTCAAAAACACAATTCTGTTTCCATTATTTATCTACCAATAACGGATGATTCGGTTTACATTTCAGTTTGGAATGAAATATCTTCTGTAGACTGAAAAATGTAACCTTTATTACTATTATTAAATCAGGCTGAATGAAGCATTGTTTTGAAATGCAGTAAAAAGCACTCTATTTCTCACCCATTTTTGTCAATTAATCTAGACTATAAGGACAATGCTTTATTTCATTTAAAGAGCGTTTAATTTACAATAATTTGTCGAAGGTATTTAAAAATCCATCAGTTAATTATTCGTGCGGGCTGCCGAGACCCATCTGGGCATGTTCCATTTGAATAACAAAGAGCACTGACCGCGCGCTCCAAAAAGATTGACATTTCAAACAAGAGGGCGCTTTTATTAATATTTTTGTTAAAAAAAAACAACAAAATCAGTTTGTGTGAAAATGTACATTAGAATCTAAAAATAAAAAGGTTTTATGCTTTTGCTCTACCTCGCTTCCTTTACGAGACATTGCGGCGCCTTATATTTCATTATATAGTTATTATTATAATTCATGTTATATTTTTATGATTGATTGCGAAATAAATATGTAAGTAGGTATATTTTTAAGTCTAAAATTGTGTTGCATCCTTATCTTATCTAAAACAATTTTTTTTTTAAGGAATTAATTGATTGCTATACTCTAACAGGGTTTTTATATTTTAAGCACTTAGTAATTAGTTTCCAATTGTATCTAGGCTTAAGTATAAGGTGCAATAAAAACATTTGAATTTGAATTTGAACATAGCGGTTTTATGAGGTTATTTATTGTAAGTAATTATATTATTATAAGTGTTTCATTTTTATGTATTTAGAGTTGTGAGCTACTCTGAAAATTACAGCCGGATAGCTAATCGGGAAGTACTCGACATTTTAATTGCAATTACTAAATCAAAATGATAATACTATAGTATTATCCTATATATAGGATGATATCCGAGTTTTTTGAACCTTCATTACCTCTTCTTGCAGATGTTGCTGAAACGTCTAGCTTGGTCTGGTCGTATTCTAATCATAATCAGTTATATAACTGGCTTTTAAGCGTAAACAAGATGAAAAAAATGTATTATACTAATTTATTGGTTTAACAAAGAACTTAGGCAAGCTTGGATTCTTTGAAAAACAAATTGTTTCGATAACCTTACTTTTAGAATACGGTAGAGTCTCAAGTAGTTGCTTTGCCCCGTTTTCATTTTAAAAAATAAGGACATAAGTTTGGAATAAAAAACACAAAAAAAAATACTTCACAACACACGCTCGCAGCACTTTTTTGATGAATGAACACATCACAGCACCAAGCATTGACTGATGGGATCTGAAGCAGATACTACAAAGGCCCGATCTTTGCACTTTGACATTTCGCGGTTTTAATCACGTACTAAGCGGCGTAGAGGGCGCTAGTGGTTGGATCACGCCTCTTGACACCTTCGATACCTCTTGACAAAGTCACTTCGGCGGATTTGTTGCTTGTAAGGCGTTAAGCTTGTCATTGTTCGATCTTTATCAGGGGTTAATCGGTGAGTTTTATTTATTTTCTTGCTGACTCTACCGAATAATATTGCGTTTTTATTACTGCTCTACCTTTACTTAACCAATATTTGGATATTAACACTAAAAACTTTTGTATTGAACATTATATAATGGTGTAGTAATGATGTTAGTGGTCTATATTTATTTTTCATCTACATTTTCTGTCCTATTTTTAACTGTTTTTTTCAACCGACTTCAAAAAAGGAGCGCGTCATCAGTTCGGTTCAATGTTCAAAATTGGTTCTTTAGTTATTATGCATATTTTGCTTCTCTGTGACTTTTCAGTGGTCACTTGAACATTCCAATTGAAGTCTGTTTTTGTAAAACCTTAATTTTTGTTATGTATGATGTAATTTCTGTGCAAACTTGACCAGACTTGGTGTGCAGATCCAGTATTACAACCAAAAAAGCAAAAGACTAGAACAATTTCGAAATATATAATAAGTCTTTTAAATGATTTAATCCATGAAGTTACTGCCTAACGGTACAATCGTCGTCAGTCCATTGTGTGTCGCGGCTCAACATTTATCTGCGCGTCTGTACCACACTACACGAAACGGGAGGACTGCTACTGTCCGAGCTGAAAACTAATGCGACGGGCAGGGCTGTCACTCTACGAAAAAATATATTACGAAATATTTAAATTGACGAAATAAAAAAAATACATCTTTTTTCTTTGTATTTTCTCAGACCGCTGCAATGTTACTTGTAAAATTGATATGTTTTAGTAGGTAAGGAGAGTGATTCTTATATTAGGTATTTCTTAAATTTGGCGATTGTAGTATTTAAGAGTTATTGAAAATATCTTTAACTTACTTATGTTTAAAAATTTCGAAATGACAAAGATAGCAATCCCTAAAGTACTTAACGTAATATCTCTGTGGTTCTTTAAAGATCGCTTTCCAAATGCCGTTTTTTTACAGGTAACTATAATTATTCGTATTATGTACGAATATTTATACCGACTGTATAATAATAATTGTTACGTAAAGTTTAAGTTTACGATAAAGATTTATTGCAGCTGTTTTCCTTAAACCTACTAAAACGTTTACAATATCAAAGGCAATATAAAAGCGGTATCAACTGTCTACTGGTCAAAAACGCAAAACCTCATTGCCTTTTACACCTATTTTGGGTATCATTCGTCCGAAAATTAAAACAAAAGGTCTGTCTATCAACCCTACACTGACGGGGTGAATAAAGGCCCCGTCTGGACGAATGGAGTGAAAAAATCCGGTTCAAAAAGCCACGACAGCAACGACCGATGCAGCAAAAAACTCTTTTGTCCACGTGTATACCAATATACCTCTTCTACTGGTATATGCTCCTAGTCTTTAGTAAGCATACCTTTGTTTATTTACTGTGTATGCATTCTAGGATATTCGTTTTTTGAAGAGAAAACTTCTTTAAGCGCGCTGAGCACCTCATTTTGTAGGTATTGAGTGAGAATAGATAGAAAATTATTTACTTACACTTAGCAAATAGTACAAAGGTGAACTTTATGCTATGTGGCATTATTTTCCAGCTAAAACTTTGTGTATTGTGGACAATTGCATGGGAAGTGCACGAAGAACAGATTTAATTAAGAGAATAAGCCGTCATGCTCGGCTATGTAACGCTCGTTCGGGTGAAGTCAGCTCGATTCACCTTGAACGAAGTTTTCAATTCTGTCTTGTGGTTTTAGGTACACACCGCTTTCTTTAGAAGACATCTTTTACAATTGTTTAAATTTTAGATTCTCAGAGCATTATTGTTATAAGGTTATGCTGCTGCTAGACGAATCAACGGGTTTGATCACGTAACGGTATCAAACTTAGCCGGGTGTCTTTTTCGGCTCTTAAAACATTCCTACAGACAATTTTAAGCTCAATCAGATAAGTAATTCCAGCGTGATTGAGCAACAAATATCCTCAAACATTACATTTGTAATATTATTAGTATGGTTTGAAAATACTTCTAACGTCGATTTTGTATCAGGCATATTATTTTTTAAGGTTTTAGAGAGCCGTGGCACACATCTATTATGAATTTTGGACGAATCAAAATGCGGACTTATTCGAACAGATTTTTTATAAAATCGACCACTAATGCGAGAAAATCGTATATTAATAATCCGCTTTGTTCCACTTGTAAAATGATATAACACAGATAAAATCGATGTAGCGAGGGACAACAATGCGACCGCCCGAAGCCCTCAGTTACGAACCGAGATCTTTTGTCGGTCGCGTGTCGAAACACGACACCTCCGAACCGCACCGAGGGTTATTAAAAACAGGGACAAATAATTACAAATGATTAAAAATGTCGATGTTATTAGGAGAGCGTGTCCATTGACAAGTATGTTTTAAAGTGAATCCTCAAATCCGAATTCCATACAAAATGTTTCGGACAAATACTCAAAAAGTACGCTGTATTATAGTAATTTCTTCACATTCGTTTCATCCATGTTTTTTGATTTCGTCAATAAAAAAAGTGAACGGTTTCATATTTTAATTTAGATTTTATACGTGTTTTAAAATTAACCCTACTAACTTAAAAACACGTATAAAATCTAAATTAAAATATGAAACTTTTCACTTTTTATGTTGACGAAATAAAAAAACATGGACGAAACGAATAGTGTGAAGAAATTACTATAATACGGCGTACTTTTTGAGTATTTTTCCGAATCATTTTGTATGGAATTCGGATTTGAGGAATAGTCTTAAGAGTAAAATATTTTTTTTTGTTTGTAATTGAATATTTTTTATTTTTCTAATATAAATGTAATTAAATAACATGAATGAAGCAGACTTTTCTTTGTTTGACTTATGTAAATTATAATTTTCTAAATATGTATTACTTTCAACTTCTGTTATAATGTAAAACATGTTGGCAAAAACTGACCGGGCAATGTTAATATATCATTTTAATATTAATGTAGTTCTAAATGGTAACACATTCAATTAAATCAAATTAATTAATTAAAAAATTCCATAACATAAAAGTAATCACAATATATCTCACATAAAAATTTGTAACAAAACATTATCTTACTCAAATAAAAACAATCCTAATTTTATAAATATGTACTGATTTAAGAAAAAAAAAAAAGAAAATTTCACACATAATGTACCTATCTGCAATTATTAAATCAAAATTTTGATTTTCAAAAACTCTACCTTTATCAACCGTAACAGCGCAGTTCGTCATTCATCCAATGCGGGCAGATATTAACAGGCCTTAATAGAATTGCAGTACCGTGAAAAAAGAAAATGGCGTCACACCCCCGGGCATGATGGGGCGTCAGTGCGACTCAGCACTTTTACAGAATAAGCTTAAACGTTGAAAACCCAATTTGACGGCTCGATTAGCACACGTTTTTTATGCAGTGATTGATTTATGTTAGCGAATAATGAAATTATATTTGACGGGAATTGAAGCTTTTTGACGAACTTATAAACGGGCTGTATAGAGCGGTTGTAGACTAGCGTAAACAGCTTCGAGAATCTAGCCAAAGGAGACGTCATACGTCAGTCTGAAAACATAAATTTCTGCCATTTTTGACGGAGGACGAGGTAAACATGCATTGCACGTGCCCCTAACAAAATCTTATTCATGTAAACGCACACTATAATAATCTCGCAAACCATCTTAAAATATGCACACAGTTATCAAATACAGCGTATAGTTTTATTTAACGTGAATGGCCAAGAATATTATATGGCCAACAGAGGGGTACGCCTTGCCTTGGGTATGTTAATACATATCCTTTGGCTAGATTCTCGAAGGTAATCAGAACGGATTGGCCGCTCGTTTTTTGATTTTTGTAGTGCGCCCGTATATACCCGCGTATACGGGCGTTTAAACTCGGGTTTTTGGTGTCATAGTGACGCGAGCGTTCAGACGAGTAAGCGCGCTCATACGAGTGGCCCCACGCGCGTACACGCGCTGCGAAAAACAAAACACAACCGGCGTATCCGCTCGGTTAATACACTAGTCTTACATCGCACTAAGATATTTATTCACACTATGTGCTGAGCCTGTTTTGGGCCACTAAGTATTATTTTCAACAAAGGGAGAGATACAAATTTAGTTGTGTGATCAACTGTTGGCAACTTATAAAGCCCTTCAAGTGTCAAAATAAAATTGTATTATGAATATTTCTATTTTTAGTTATTGTAGCCAACATGTAAAGTAGTAGCATAATGTTGTGTTACATCTGACATCTCATTAAAATTTGGAAGGATTATATTTACTTCATTTTGGAGGTTGGTACCAGCTGATGGCTAACTTCCTGTTACACACTTCCGTCCTATTTTCACGAAATTACTCCCACAAATTGACAGAAAGCAAGAGGAAAGATGTTACACATCAAAATAAAATATTCAACATTTAAAATACTTCGCTTCATAAAATTCCTCTATATAAATCACTCCGCCATTGCGTTGTCAATAAATTAATCGGTGTTATCAACTTGCTCGATACAACTGTCAATACGCATTTTCATTACAAAATAAATTTTCGCAAATTGTATGCGATCTCTTCCGCGTACAGTTGCAAATAAAAGTGACTTACGGTTTCAATTCATTCGCTGTCCTACCCTTATTATAAAAAAGTTTTTTTTATCTAACAAGAATATGTGACAGGAACGAAACTCTACATAATCAAGGTTTTACAAAACATACAACAATCGACTTCAATTGGACTGTTCTTGTGACCGTAGACACCACTGAAAAGTCACAAGGAAGAACAATACGCAATTATGGTCACTTTACGATTCTTTTTTCCGAAATATTGATTTTAAAACTAAACGACTATTTTGATAAAATTTCTATGGCGCAATCTGAAAGTATATCCTCTCAAACAAAAGAAGATTTTTTCAAATCGGTTTATAAACAACAAAGGCCTGAGGAAATCAACATTAAAAAAAAACTTTTAACCGATTTGATAACCTTCTCCTATTTTGAAGTCGGTTGAAAACTAAACAAAATCAATTATCTCTTTTCCTATTATTAATTGTCAATAGCTTTTATAAGTACAAATATAAACCAGAATCCCATGTAATATTTTTTTTTTATATCAGTGTATGATTACAACACTCAATAACAGCCAATTATCTAGAAAAAACATAACATTAAAGTACCCAGCTTTTCATTTAACTCCACACTTATCTAGTGTAGAATTTCATCCTAATTTACCCAATGTGTTGCGAACTAGTCCTTGTAAGTCGTGCCTTCGTCCACCATTGTTCTCAATTCGGAGAGTTAATTGTTTTTAATTCGCCTGTTGTTTTTAATCCCAAGACCATGTATTGTGGCTCTTTTAATTACGCCCACGAAGCGCTAATGGCTTCGTGCGCGAGCGCATCTCACGAAGCGTCTTTTGTTCGCCTGTACAGTAAGGCGCTGATTCTTTACAGGATAAGAATTAGAAACACACTAAATATTGATTGTGTCCTTAATTTTCGAGCTTTTTTGATGTGATTTATGACTTTTGTGTGGGATGTTAGATGCCAAAAAATATGTTACAGTCAACAACAATGATAAATTTTCTGCGAACGCGTTATAGTCATAAAAACCCATTTCCACATAAAACGGTCGTGAATTTAAAAGCTTATACGGACAAAATATATAGATGTAACCTAGAATTTTACCCAGTCATTTTAGGAGGTAGGTCAAAGTTGTCGAACAGATTACAGAATACTATTATTAGTTCGAAAAAAAGTAGTGTGCTGATCACACGACAGAAGTAAAAACTTCAAAGGCGAGTTTAATATTACGAAATTATACAACTATTTTTTACAGTTTGACAGTAAGTACATTGACATGACAGTAGAAAGGATGCTAATATAATTTTTTTTCACGGTATTTGCATCAGTCACTTTATTTTGTAGTAGGTATTATAATTTTAAGCTACTCGTACATTAATTCAGGTAAAATAGAAGACAGTAGACACATTGCCATCTTCACTATGACTATGAGCCTAGTCCAATTCTCTGCCCCCGAAATATTTTGCTCAGTGCGCCTAAATAAGTTTTCACTTCAAAAAGTTCTCTACGAGTATACAGTCAGCTGCAAAGACGACTGTACACTCGTAGAGATATTATACTTTTAATTTTGCAAAGATATTCTTCTTCTGACAAGTAAGATGACTACATTAATTTTAAAATGCTTGCGTGCACTTGTTTTTGCAAAATTAAGAGTAATATAAATTTTAAAGCTTGGGAGTGTATATGCATTTCTATGCAGCTGACTGTACAATTTCGTCCTCAGTAAGGTAAAGTATCCAGTGTGTCGCCCTCATTTGGTTAATACAGCCCGGCCCTCAATTAAACAGGTACAAAAGGAGAATCGACGGGAAATCACGACTCGTGGAAGTAACGAGACAACTTTTTAATGAGCTTTTTTCGGTAATATTAACTTTCTCATTACAGTTTTGTGGTGTTTTAATTGTTTTGTGCAAATTTTAATTTGAAATTGTTTTTGGATTTTCACAAAGTGCACTGTTTTAGTCATAGGCTTGCGTAGACTTACGAGCTTCCAATTCCAATTTATTTATTTGCAGAAACTAGTGTTACAATGTTGTTCTAAAAACTACTAAAACAGTATCAACTTATTTTATTAACATGATCATGTGAAATTCTATACCTATCCAAAAACAAAGAAAATATAAAATGGAGTTTACACTACATAATATAATTAATTTAAAAAAAAAAATAGTTTCATTTCCTACTGTTAAATAAAATAAAAAGTCAATAAAAATCAAAGAACAAATCAAATTATCTTGTCTAATAAATATTCATTTACGCTAGTAAACGCTAGTAAACGCTAGTGCGCTTTCTCACTCAACAAATGAAACAGTTTATTTTTTAATGGAAAGTCATTTTTGGCAATATGTTAAACAATTTTGATTCTTGTAAAGAAAACTTGCTTCAGCCTTTTTTACCCATATTGCGTACTACCTACTTTTGGGTAGGTCTAGATCAATTATTTTGAACTTGCCAACAAAGCAAATTAAAATATTTAAATCTATACTTTGTGGATAAGTCCCATTTCCGAGTTCAATACCGTATTACTTACCCTAAAATATTATATTTTACCACTTCCTGATAACATATTTGCTTTTAATTTGTCTAGAAGTCCTTATAACAATGAGAGTGAACCAACAAACAAATCCTGGAGAAGCCGCAGACGTCCCGTCGACTCGTAACCCTAAAGTGCGGGGTGCGACCCTCGCGGTCAATGTGACCGTGATCTCACCGCTGTTGGGTAATCATGGGGAATGCCATGATATGATTGGAAATACTGTGATCTTGTTTCTTAATAATTATGTATATAAATGATAATATGCAAATTGTTAAAAAAATAAATTAAAACATATTTTTTTATATTTTGTTAGTTTATAAAGTGATTTGAAACGCGTACTTTATTTGAATTGTAAAAATTACCTGTTTTTTTTTTCTTCCTATTCCCAAAATCTACGAAAACGGTTAAGGTATCTTACCTACCCATAGCACTATAATAATTATGGAAGAAATAACGTCAACAATGTTATAAAGAAACTCACGTTTATTAATTTTATGTGGCCTTCTCGGTATATTTCATTTCAACACTCCTACAACGAACACCTACTCAGCTGGGGTGAGGAGAACTTTTCATATCCGACGCCCTAACAAATTGTGAAATGTCAAAAAAGTAATCAAATTGTTCCGCAACCTCGCCGAACATGTATGCACCATTTTATCCAACATTCCCCAGGGGTGCGGATAATCGTATCTGCACACACGTCACTTGAGTCGCGACACGTTGAGTTGACACCCCTACGCCCTGACCACCAATCAATAAAAAAAGAAACGTCAATGTCATTGAGACCGAACGTCAACGTCGCTTTCCCTATAATCACTTGCATTTTCAACGTGTCATTATTAAAACAAAACGCTTTTGTAAAGTAACTTATATCCACAACAAAAACCTCGCAACCGTCCATCAGTAACCCTAAACTGCTCGCGTCGAAACGTCCGTCGTGGTGACAAAACGCGCAGCATTAAAAAGAAAATTATTGTACTCCATTCACCGCTGATTACACTAGCGACAAAAAACTATGTGATTATTTTCACAGGGTATTAATCGCGCACGTCAAACGGGTGATTAACTTATAAATCCAGCGTAATTGCGGAGTGACAGATGTCGCTCGCGGCGCCGCCACTGAATGCGCGGGCGCACGTGTATCATTATAATTTTGTTCCGATTAACTCCGCCTACGTTCTTGCTGTTATTTTGATAGCGCATTGTGATGGAAATAAATTATTAGATTTTAAACGGTTTATCGCTAGTTCATCGAGGAAATATTGAGATGTTCGTCGTAATGGCTTCATTAATAAACGTCGATTTCCAAATTATACAGTTCAGGAAAGATTATAAAACCATATTTTTGATCTACCCACACACAAGCGCCCTACTACGTCAGTTCTTATTTTTTTAAATCAGAGGTTTATCTATTAATTAATAACTGTGTAGGCAGTGACCATATTTTTTTCTATAATTGCTATTTCGATTTCACTTCTACGTAATCTTTTCATAACTTCAGACTAACTTGTTTAGACTCCTACATTATCTCTTAGAATTCTTAAAAAGTATTCTGCTATGCCACTCAGTAGTAGGTGTATACCTAATACTTACTAAGTTAAACTAACTTGCCTTATATAACCATAATATGTGTAATAGGTTTCCTTCTTTTTTATCTCAACTTAAAACTATATTGCAAGCTGTGTTCTCCTGTAAAAGGTTTTTCATGGACCTAATTAAAAAACAATATTATAGTTAAATAAACATTTACTCATGTAAAACTGTTGGTGAACCAATAAATAAAATAAAAAATAAAAAAACTTAGCTGCCAAATCTCAAGAAAAAACTATTTTATTTGTGTGTGTAGGCACAATAATAATATAATAATAATTATGTAATAATATTACTTATTCTTTGGTGTAGGTCCATTCTACCATCTTTATTGCTTCAAATATTTAAATAATTTGTTGTGTTTGTAGGTGTAATAGTTATTTTTTTATTTTAAATTAAGTTTTCTGTTTTTTTTATAATTGTATATTACCTGTAATCTATTATAGTATTTTCTAAATGTGTGTTGCCGTGTATATTGAAATATATTGTTTTCTCTTTTTTTTTCTCTTAACACAAATAAGCAAGTACCAACCTAACATATATAATCTTATTTTTATTATTACTTTACATAAGACAAATAATTAAAAAAAATAAATGCATTTTCTATGATTTGTTTGATGAAAAGGCTTGCATTTGCTATTGTTCAAAACAAATATGAATCAGTGGAAAGCTCGCAATCAACCCGGCACCCGACCCAACCCCAGTCTGTTAATACTGACCACGAACGACCTAACGAGCCGTGACCACATGAATATGCAGACAAGGACGAATTCATTAATATTTTACACCTCCAATCGGGATCGAAAATGCATATTTTTCAAGCTTGATGATTTACTACAATCAAGTTTAACTTTTTGGACGAACACAGTTCTACTATACTTACATGTTTGTTTTAGCTAATGTATTCTAGATATTAAATATCTCAAACACAATTTTTAAATTTGAATTTTTGAATTTTAGAGATTACGAATATTTTTTTTTAAACCGACTTCAAAAAAGGAGGAGATCATCAATTCGGTTAATTTTTCTTTTCTGTTTGTAACTGTTCTGAGGTAACTTTGTTGTTAATTATACACCGATTTTAAAAATTCTTCTTTTGTTTGAGAGGTTAATAATACTTTCAGATTGGTTCCATAGAAATGTAATCAAATCGGTTCAGTAGTTTACTTTTTAAATCAAAATAACTGAAAAAAAAGTTGTTGAAGTGAACAAAATTGCGTATTTTTCTCCCCTGTGACTTTTCAGTGGTGCTTACGGTCACTATAACAGTCCAATTGAAGTCGGTTATTGTATGTTTTTGTAAAACCTTAATTATTATTTAATTGAAATAGATACCTAATTGGATTATGTAAGTGACATTAAAGCAATTTTGAATATCTTACTGCTGAATTATTTTTAAATTAATACTAGTTCCATTATTTCCATTGTCTTTACAAAATATATTATTATAACACCAATTATATCAATCTCTCTCATGATGTGTGATGTACGTTTGCACAGCTAACATTCAGCAGACCGTGAGACCGGGTGGCGCTCGAGTCTCGTCTCTGATCATGTTTGCTCATTAGTGGAGGGTATCATTATGCCACTTTATGCTGTGTTGCCATAATATGTCGCTCTATGATGTCACATTTGCTTACGTAAAGTTTGATTTAGTTTTCTTCATAAGTCCAAAAAACTGTGTGTGCATTTTTTTATAGTGAATGTAGGGAACAATAACTATTTAGTTTGTAAACACGGAAAATAAATTTGAAATGTTAACTATCGAATGCGGTCGAAGGTGATTTTTATCATTTGTGAGGTGTTTATAAAAAAAATGGTTGTCTATAAAGTTAGATAATTTAATGTGACTACCTGCGTAATGGGACAATGAGCGTTACCGGACAATGACGTCAACATTTTCGTGCATGCAGCCGGCGCGGCTGCTTTCATCGACTTATAAGACGTAGGCACGTCAAAAACAACTACTAAAGTTAGAGAATTTGACTTTGAAAAAGTAAAACGATTTACATCCTCCCCTTTGTTGAACAAAATCCTTACATCAGGGGTTATCGTGTAATGCTTTACTTGTTACCGGAGATTCAGTTATCTTCAGCTTTGTAAGGGGATTGCTAATTATCCGCACCGGCATGGCGTCACCCCGGCAATGACGTCACGAATCAGATTATCCTGCTAACTCCAGTCTGATTCGGTTTTAAGTCGTTGAAGATTATCGGTGTTACCGGAAGCCTATTGTAAATTTACGAAATGTACCTACATACTCGTTCGTGGGTAATCAGTACAAATATTGTTTTAAATTAAATATATCCCTTGCTAGTTTAAACTCTTAAAAGTAAAAGCATATTTTCATAAGAAAATATAAATTAATTTTATGCATATAATATAAATTTGATACAGGATAATGATAAAATAACCTAAAAAAGGACATCAATCTATGCAAAGGACTGAAATAATTATAAGTCGTCATCCCCGACAGTTGGACAAACAGTCCCCTGAAGGGACTCGCGTCTTTTTATCGGCGAGGGACCGCAAATTTCTATTTGCATATCTGTACGCTCATAAATCTCTGTTTCACTTATTAGACCCTTTTCCCCGCGGTGGGGTCTCGTAGACCCCGCGTGGTGGCTTAGGGTTAAATTAGTAGAAGGTATTTTGATTAGTTTGAGGCAAAGAAAATTAAAAAAGCAAATCTATTTACAAACCGTTATGGACCTAAGCACAAAAGTAAACTACGCAAAACTACAAAGAATACAGTACTAGTAGTCTAAAGTTCGGTGAGCAGAATTTTTGTTTAACGTCGAGTATCGATATTTGCGATAACTGAAATGTTATGAGTGAAAAAACTAGGTGCTTTTTATAATGAAAATTAAAATTCAGCTCACCAAAAAACTAATATAATTTATAAGTATTAATAAAATGAAAATTTTAACACTTACGGTATTCATGTCGGTCGCTCGCACCCCAGGCTCGCTCCAATTTGTTAGTGACAGTAGTACATAGCTAGTGAACTGGTTACTTTGGGTGAATATGCTCAGAACAGAAAGAATGTGGTTAGTACATTGTTATTTTTATTGGTAAAGTTCCGACACCAAGAGTAACCAAACCACCACCAAAGCATGCAAAAAAAAAACAAAACAAAAAACAGATTACTTACTATAATGGGTTGTATAATTTGTTTTTTATTTCAACAAAACTGCATACGTCATGAACAAAACCCGTCTCTAGCAACAGTTTTATTCATTCGTAACCATAAAGTTTAAAATTCAGAAAGCGGATATTCGCTGATTTAATCACTACAAATTAAAATTCCTTGCTAATTTCTGGCTTAAAAGGTTATCTTATGACTATAAGATACAAATCAAATTAGTCAAATCAACACAAAACAAGCAGAAATTATAACACAAACAGCTTCCACATTCCTAAAAAACTTTCCCCTTAAAGTTATGTAAGCGTTACAAATAACTTGCAAATTGCTAAGCGTAGATATGTTAATTAATTATCGATACAGTATCGTATATCACTAGGTGACGCCCCTCGGTCCGCCTACGCCGTGTCAATGTTTATCTGATCTGTAGGTATTGTTAGCCCAGCCTTTGCTGTTAAAGGGTTAAGCTTGAAACCCCTAATCATCGATACTAATTTAAACAGACGTGTATTACATGAACATTTATAGAGGTTTTATAAAAAAAAAATGAATCTCGAAGGTCTAGAAAACGCTTATTTATGGAGACCGTTTGAATAATGAAAAAAAAAGATATATTATAAATATGTTTAAGAAGTCGAATATATTAACCAAACGGGTCAAGTATCACATTTTTTGCTGACAATAAAAAACAAATCCAATTCGCACAATATCTCATATCCCCTAATACTATTTCTCAAGCAATTCGAACCAGAAGTTCATGAAACTGAAGGAAACCTGCACCATTTTCAAGAGACCTCTATTTCTTGGAAGACACATCCCTCTCACAGCTGAAAGTATATTGGTCATTTAAAATATCCTTAAATAAAAACGAACCTTAAGTCATGGTAATACGATAGGTATCAATGTGTATCAATTTCAGTAATGGACCAGCGACGAGCGCTCGTGCGTGACAGGAATGATTATTGGACCTTTTTTGGACCTTTTATTGTTATTGATTGACCGCGTGACCACTTGAATGTATGAAAGGTGCACTCAGCCGATACTTCGAGACGAGAGTACAGAATAAATTACAATATTCACTGTCTCTAAGTAAGAACCAAGTATTAAATGACGTAGAATACAATTTCAAAAACAAAAATATTTTTTTTGACGACACAGATGGTCAAGTGGCAAGTGCGTTGGACTGCTACGCTAAGAGTCGCGGGTTCGATTCCCGCTTCAGGACAAATATGTGTGCCATGAAAATCGGTGTTTGTCCTGAATCTAGGTGTTTTCTATGTATCCTGTGTATTTAAGTAAAAAAAAGTTACCTGGTAAATAGCTTTGCTTAGTTTGGGACTAGATGGCGTTGTGTGATTTATATATCGTTTTCTAAAATACAACTAGTTATTTGACATGCGACAGTATTATTACTAGGGTCTAAAAGACCACAGCAGGTAGTTGAGGGTTAATTTTTATTAATTAACAAACTTCATCAAGAAAAATAAACCGAATCGAATGCTAACCAAAAAGGTTATAACAAAAAGTTAACGAGGCTTGTAAAGTCAAACAAAATTCAAAATTCAAAGCTCTTGTACAAGTGAGTAGGCAAATCACCGATAATTTATTGAATTAATTGAGCAATAAAAATCTGGGAGTACATCACGGGATCCACGGATAAAGAAAGAGGGTGGAAACACTTCATTTCACGCGTTTTACGGAGGGACGACGAATAGAGCCGGCCTAAGAGTAATAGAGCTATAAATACTGAGCTTGTAACTATGAACCGTAAGCGCTTAGGTTTTGGTTCGACGCAAAATTTCCAATTAGCAGTGCTCGCAAGATATTTTAGTTTAAAATGATTCGGCTCATTCATTCAATATTTCAAAAGTATAATATTTTTGGAAGTAAAAACTTCTTTAGAAACACCGAGCTTTTTGTTATATGGATAGCCGTCACACTCAGCTATGTAACGCTATATATATATATAATCGAGTTGCCTGGATGAAATTTTAACTTCTGACGTGTGGTCTTAAGCATACAACTTTTTTGACGTGACTACGTCTAATAAATCGATGAAAGCCAGCTGCATGCACGAAAATGTTGACGTCATTGTCCTGTTAAACTATCGTCCGTAAACCAACTTTATAGACAACCAATTTTTTATAATGATGAGATATCTGAAAGTAGGCGTAAGAGATAAACCATGGCGGCATCTTACTAGTTCTTACTCTGAGGCGTCTACGTCGAGCCAAATAAATCTTTATGCCGGAAATATTTTTTTGTTCGACAAAAATAGTTTCCTCTGTTTTGGCGTGGAAGGGGACATTGGGAACATTATGGGTATTTTCACTTAGTTATTAATGTCGTGGTATTGCTGTTTTTAGTTTAATGTTCTTTTTTTGAATTATTGCCAATAGGGCGAGGTGATTTGTCATTTTGCTTTTGGTTCCGGTTTTCATTTGATATTTGGTTTTTAAACTATTAATCTTTGGTTAGATTTAATCTTATTCCAACGAACCGTTATTAATCGCAAAAAAAATGTTTGTCTGTAAAGTTGGTTTACGGACGATAGTTTAACGTGACTACCAGCGTAACGGGACAATGAGCGTTATCGGATAATGACAGCGTTACCGGACAATGACGTCAACGTTTTCATGCATACAGCCGGCGTTCAAAAATAAATCTCAAAATGTTAACCCTTCACTAGGCACTGGGGTAAAAATTATCAATTATTTTACCCCACCCACATACGTATATCAATTGCTATAATCTGAAGTAGGTATGTACACTTAGTACTCTGTAGCACAAACAGTAGCAGTCTATTTATTTTTTAAGCATCTCATAAATGTTCATAAGCAACCTCCTGAGGGCAGTAGGTCCTAAATCTCTCATTTACCATAAAGGATGGAGACAAATGGCCGCCCATGCCTAAAGCCAGTCTTTTATTCATCCAAGGGTGGACCGGATAAATCACAGAGGCCTTGTCAATACCAAAAAATAAAACCACTAAGATGTAGACTGAAATCCAAAATAAAATGTATAAAAAATGGTAAATTTTAGTATATGAAAAAGTCGTGAAATAGAACTGAAATAGGAGGTTAATTTTTTTAAAGTATGTATTGACAAACAATGTAAAACGCTTTTCTAAAAAACAAGAAATGATCTACTTTATATTTATCGTAATGACTTTTTTATTTTCTAGTGATTTACGAAACGCCCAAAATCAGACCATGAAAACAGGAAATATCCAGATAATTACTTTTGAATTTACATGAACATTATGTTACAAAATCAGCTATAAAATTATACGGATTTTAACGTATTAACATAGAAAGCATAGACTCATTCAGTCCGTCTTAAGAAACTAGCCAAAATCATTCATATCACTCAAAGTAGCAAATTGGTGGATAGGATTTAAATGAAAACAGTAAAATCAGAAATTAATGTCAGGCCACACATAACTTGCATAAAATAAAATAAAATAATTTTGTATAAAGATGATGGAAGATTGTTAAAATTAGATAGGTATCTACAAAAAAATTGATTCATATAAAAATTAAAACAAAAATCGATATCTTTATTTATAGTGTATAGCAGCAAATGGAATCTTATAGATCAAAAGATAAACAAAATTTATATTCGAAATTTTTCTATTTTCTTTCTTTTTCTATTCGTTATTAATCTTTCTAATATAAAGTAATGGAATCGATCACCAAACCTAAACCAAATTAAATAACTGATGAAACTATACACCATTTATAAGTTTAAAAGTCAGATAAAAACACAACTACCTACTGGATTGGAAGATAAACCTTCTATCGACCAATTAAAAAGAGCTTAACATTAGATAAAGAAGTATCATATTGGTGTCCAATCATGGTTAGTTTATATTGGTTTTCAAAAATTTATAGCCGATGTAAGGTGTTAATTTCTCTATGAACATCTTCATTAGACTGAAAAATAACTTTATTACTTGTCTTATTGTATTTGATTAATTTTAATGGTCAAAAATGAATTAATTGTCTCTATTTTATGTTAATGATGATAGTAATGATGTATCAAATGCTCGTAGTAGTTGAAATGATCATTAATTATGTGTAATTTGAGATTTATTTGTCGAGAGAAATTGATCATTCGATACTTATAATCAATTCGTTAATCAAACTATTGAATAGCCAGTATTTTATAATAAGCTTGATACTTTTTTGAATATCAACTGTTTTTTACTCAGCTTCAATAAATTCAAACTATTATTAGGTGTTAACCACTTAGAGATTTTTGTCAGATAAAAAAATATTTTTAAAAAGTGATTTTATTGATCAAGCTATTGAATAGCCAGTTTTTTTAAATAACAAGCTTGATACTTTCTTGAATATCAATTGATTTTGACTCAGTTACAATAAATTCAAACTTTTATTAGGTGTTAACCACTTAAGCTATTGTCAAATAAAAAAAATGGTTTTAAAAAAGTGATTGTTTAAAAAAGTTTTAAATATCATTTTTCTAGTAAATTTTGCGACAATTCTACGTCAAATTCATTATATTTATTCCCAAAACGTGTTGTTTTGGCAATCTCTTACTGACCCTAGCCGAGGCCATAAATTACGTTAAAGTAAAACACATCCACTCACGTCCTAAAAAGCGGGGTGCATAAGGAATCAGGCTTTTAGGAAAGTATTTTCACACTATATGTTTTACTATTAGGAGAAATGTAATATTTTTTATAAGTTGGTGATAGTAATATATATTTCTCAAATTGATTGAGTTTAAGATGGGAATAAAATGATGACTCTACCTGCTTTAGGGTTAAATAGTTTTTCATATAATTTGTTATATGACTTTAAGAACTGAATTTTACGATTTAACCAGTAAAATTTAAGTGATAACAAATAAACATAATACAATTATTTATTAGACAGTTCTTCAGCTTTCGTTTGTAGAAACAAAATGTCGAAAAATTTTACTTAGCTAATATTTTCGTCGGCGAAAAATTATATTCGATTTGATTATAACTTTGATTCCCATACAACTTCACAGAAAGTGGATCCAAATTGGCATGCTCGGTGCAGAGTAGAAACATTTGCAGTAATGATGCTAGCTTTAATTGACTCGTTGTGAAATGCAACGAAGATCGTCCCTGACTTGAACTTGCCTGGCGTAAGTCACAAGCGGCAGTATAAAAGGGCAAAATGCATATGAAATATTGAATTATAGGAGCTGAATGGTAGAGATCTGCAGTCGAAGGCGTTGTCTTAATAGAACGCGATCACGCGATCGTCGCGCGAGCAAGCGATGCGACCGTCGCGTAATCGCGCGACGCGACGCGATGCCAATTGTGACGCCTATTTGACGTTAGTACGTTTGATCACGCGATCAAACGTACTTGCGATGGTCGCGTCATCGCGTTCTATTAGGACACTGCCTAAGAATGCACCCCCTTTACTTTCGCCGCGATATAAATGCCGTTACTTATGCCTAGATCACTCATACCGAGTACTCGGTACGTATAAACATAGCGCCGAGTGCTCGGTTGACCGAGTGATTTAAGCTTTTACTATCTCGGCCGAATAACATTTTACTGTCTCGGCCGAGTACTCGGTACGTGTGATCTAGGCATTAGACTGATCGCGTGAGTGGGGAGGCGTGCATTTTTAAATTAAAATATCACTTTCTAAGTCGTCCACGTTTTCCACGTGAGTACTGCGTATACTATTAGAAATATTTTTTTTATGTAGTAAGTAAGATAAAAATGATACTACTAAAACCCGTATTTCTTACATTTCTACAACGCTCATAATTTCAACCAATTAGGTATATGACCCTTTCCATGTTATTATGGGAAGATATGACATTTTACATAACAAAAGCAAGATTGTCATAAAAAGTGAATTACTAAACTTGTTCATTAGGCTTATTAATTGTTTTATAACAGTAACGAATGAAGCAATTCCGCTTCCCTCTTGTGGACTAAAACACTTGTTACAAAAGAGCTTCTAGACAAGCGTGCCCGCCGCATGCCGGCTAGCCGACACAAATTTATAGGTAAAAGTTCGCGACCGACGAACCGGTCCGCGGAACACAACCCATAACAAAACGAACCTTAATATATACCACTAAGGTCCTGAATCCTATGCCAATAGTGGAACCTTATCGGATACTTTCTTAATTGTGCTCTTAACCAACGATCGTGGGAATGTTGACCTTATTACGTGATGGTAGGTTTCATTTTAAATTGATCCGTTTTCTCGGCCTTGCCGCCGGTAGATCGCTCTCACCTTAGGTTCACGTGTGAATCTGCATTATGCTGCTATTTTAAGAAGGTGTGTCAGGTGGATGGATAGCTTGGGTTTGGTGTTGTTTTCAATTTGGCAGAGTAGTGCGAGGTAGATTGGGCGTGCAACGTCTAATTCCTGAATGTTGCTGTATGATTATTCTCATTGGGTCACGCCTTTGTTTTTACCAGGTTTATGACTTTGTATGGATAGCTTTTAATATATTTTGCTCAACATTCATACATATCACTATTATCCTCATTCTTAAAGACGCTTGTTATTCTTCGTCCAACACAAGTTTAAAAAGAAACAGAAAAAATATGCTAAAAACTGAACCTATTTTAAAACTTCCATTTGACTTTCAAAAGTAAGGTTTTTAGGAAAAGGGGTAATATCCTTTTGGGTCATCTAATCCTGTTTTACCCCACGCATTTTCTCTCCCTAAACTATCCATTACCTTCTCCATACAAAATGACAGGCAAAGAGACCACACAGAAATGGTTAGCACTAAATTGAGAATAACTCAAACAGAAATTCAATGAGCTCTTCAATCCATACAATTTCCGTAATTAAATAGCAAATACGGATTCGAATCAACACAATACGGATAATCGTGTCCTTAGGTAGAGAGCTAATGTTTCTTCGTAGCGCGTGACAGACGGACAGACGACCACCGTAATACATATACGGAGGACATTGATTTAATGGAAAACCGGTGTGAATGGATGTTCCTAGATTAAACTTATTTGATGAATACCACCCGTTATGGTATCCATTCTACCAAAGAATACTCACAACTATTAACTAATATCAAAGAATATAATTTTGTACCATAAGAAGTAGAACTCTTTTGACCAAAGTATGGTATATATTAGAGTTCAATTGTCACGTTAATAAAGTTCATATTGTTTTACTCGCCCTCTTACTAGCGGCTATAGCGCACATATCAAATATATATAAAAAAATAAATATAATTTGAGTAAAATGACTATACTATCAATGGCACGAATACATCGACATTTTCAAAGATCAGAAGGTGGAAATAGCTTCAGAAAGCTTAAAATTGCTTATTTTCTTGTGTTAGGCTAATTTTTGTTCAGTGGCTGGTAAGTTAGATAGATAGATAGTAACTCTTTATTGTACACCCCGAGGAAATATACATTATAAAAGGAAACAAATAAAAAAAACCAAAAATAATAGAGGCTACAATGGGCGGCCTTATCGCTAAAAGCGATTTCTTCCAGGCAACCTTTGGATGGAGAGGAGTGATAGTAGTTGGCGTCTGGACGGGTGAGTCGTAATAAAAATATGTATGATACATACATACAAATATTTACACAGATACACAGATACCTACATACTATATATATTATAATATATAATATACATAATATATATTATATACCCTAATTATTGAAAAAAAGTATAGTTTTATAATGAAAACGATTTCACTTTTTTATCTATTAGATAAAAAAAACGCTTTACAGTAGTCGCATATTTTATATGATGTGAAACATCTGTTTCCAGACAGATACGCCGCTCGTGTTTAGTTTTAATCAGCGCGTGTACGTGCGATAAGCCGCAAGAGACGCTTCATGCTACTGATACTCGCTAGAAAAAACCGAGCGTAAACGCCGGTATACGCGCGTTCGGCTTTTGAAGTTTCGCGAGTACCAATCCGTCCGTATACACGCGACAAAAATACGCAAGTCTGAAACCGCACTAAGACCCTTTGCTCTCTCAGCCGAGAGTAGGCCTGTGTAGAGGACATTATAGACTGACTATTTATTACGCTATGTTTTGATAAGATTGTGACTGTGTGATATGGGTACGTATTAATTACTTCATTGTGGTAACGTAGCGTTTCTTAAACTTCACATTCATCTTTCGAAGACTTATTGCGGTGTGGTAATTATTCAAATTGTACCCTTATCACGGTATAGCAGTTTTCCACCACCCTCTTAGATCTCAAAACATGTTCGTTGAGCCATTTCAAACCGTATTATTGAGGTATTAAGACTTAAAATTCATGAACAGGATTTTATAAAATTTGGAGAAGATTCACCTTAATTTCACTCTTATTTAACCGCAATAAGGTTGAAAATTTATGGATGAGAATTTTGAAAACACGTCTTGGTTATCAGTTTCGTGTTGCTGTGATGTTTTAATTTATAATTTTGCGTAATAATTAGTTCTTGTTTTTCTTCGTTGCTAATGACTTTTTTGGGGGTCACGTATTTTTTGGAAATCTTTTGCATAAAATATGTTTCCGGTGTTTTTCTAAAAATAAATAAGCAAATATATCCAAAATCAGCCTAAAATGTTCCTTGACACCGGCTTGTTTATACGCTACAAGCCAGCGAGTGCGCTTGTAACTTGTAAAATCACTCAGTGCCATCGGATTTTTTATAATCTGCTTGTTGACAATCCTTCCCAAAAGCTAACTCGCTCACACGCTAGTTTTTAAACTCGCCAACAAGCAGCGTGTATGCCAATAAATAGTCATGTGTCATCGACGCTTTACCAAAACTATGAATGAATTAATGAAACTTATATTATCGTAACCGTCTCCATACTGGTTGTCTGGAAGAGATCGCTTAATAGCAATAAGACCAACCATTGTACTACATTTTGTAATGTTTCCTTCCCTATGTTATTGTTTTTTTTGTCTTATGGTGTACAAAGAAGCATTTTCATTCATTAATTCATTCATAGCATAATAATCAGTCTTTACTGTTCCCACTGCTGGGACTCAAGCCAACTCTCGGCTAAATGAATACCAGGAGATAAGATTTTATTTATAGAGCTCTAGAAAGCCAGTTTTTCCCAAGCATACTGAACATACACTAAAGACAAGTTACCAGGGTTTCATGAATCGATAAGAGGTAGATCCTCCATATTTGTCTCGAACAGAGCGCTCGTGACAAATGCTCCGATAGAAGCTGCACAGAATGATTTTAAAGATGGTCTTATAACCAGTAATGCCAGTTGGTACCTATACTACGTGTTCATATATTAAAATCTCTATAAACCCAAAATATGGGGGGCATTTCCCATGTTTTGGGTTTTCCCATAGTTTGTTCTAAAACTTTTAAAATTTTTCATACATAAATTCCAAAAACAATATATTAATTTACACAATGTATAGGTACATTTATTAAATACAAGCTCATGTCTTGCAATATAAAATTTTCTTCGCGGGATGTTCCATTTCCAGTGTTACATCTAAATCATCGTAAACTTTTTGAGCTTACATGCTTTTAGGCAAAACGCATTGTTAAGTATCGATAAATTTATATTAATAACTTTGACATTTCAGTATCATCTATCATTATAGTGCGCACTCCATAATAAATACTCGCATTCCATAATAAATGGAAGGTGCCGGAATATCGTGCCCTGCTTAAGCGCGGTCAGGTATTTTCGATGTAGTGTCGAACTGTCTATTCTGTTACAAAGTTATTTTCTAAGAATCGATATCGTGAATCGATAGATAAGATCGATATCTCGCTCCAGGTAACATACGGTTAAGATAGGGTTTACGTACAAATTAAATTTAGCTGAGATATTGCGGTAATAGCCAATACGGGTGGGAAGTTAAATACCATGTTCGTGGGCGCAAAATTATTCTAGGTTACTATTAAATAATCTTACTATTTTGTATATCTTAGGATTCTGTGCTATTAATATATTTTGATCGAATACCTTTGATAGGTATAGATAGAGGGCGTTGTTTATTTTCAAAAAAATATGAGCGAGCCTTTTATTACGATGACACACGGCTTTTTTACACGTTATAAGTAAGCGTTTACGCTTGTAGCGTGTAAAGTCGCTCAGTGTCATCGGCGTTTTTACAATCTGCTTGTTGACAATCCTTCCCAAACGCTAACACGCTCACACGCTAGCGTTTATAAACGCCAACAATCAGCTTGTGAAAACGCTTGTGTGTCATTGACTCTTTAGCTTTCGGGTAAGATTGTCAACAAGCAGATTCATCGAAGTAATCGACGCTTTACAGTAGCCGCATATTATTTAAGAATGTTAGGTTTATCTTCTTGTTCCTACGCCAAATAATGTTATAATTTTTATAAATATGAGTTTAAATGTTAATAAAATGGTTAGCAACTTGCGTAGGGAAATTCTTTTTAAAGTTTTTGTGGCGACTTTTATAAAATACAAGACAAAACTTAATTAGATAAAAAACAACGATTATCTTTTCGATCAGAGCATAAAGCTTAGATTTTATTGCTTTTATCTACATCTATGGTCCAAAGGATAAAATGATGCGTTTTTTATTCATCACTGATATGCCTTTTTGTGACTTAAATTGTTTTTTTTTAGTTTTAAATCAATTTATTTTAAGTTTATCGTTCGGAGTTTGGACTCTTGTAAAGTTATATTAGCGTATTTTCGGTTTTTAAAAGACTCTAAAAACTGAAAAAGTATTATTTTCCCATATTGCCACGTTTTTGCTTAATATGTACTTGTTTTTCATTACAATGAAGATAGTTCTAATTATTTATACTTTTTTATTCTGAACAGACTCTTCATTCATAAAATTGTAGTAAAAAAATAAAATTAATAAGTATATTAAAGATAATAATATAATAGTAGATGATTTCTCAAGACTGGACTGCCCCATCCAAAATAAATGGATGAAACTATTATTGGGTATAGTGCAGTTTTGAAATTATTTATTCAATTGAAGTTTTTTTTATTTTTTATATTGTAATTTTATTTATTTTTAATGTTTTATGAATTTGCATTTTTAATTATGTTTATTATGTTTTTTTATCTGAAATAAATGATTTCATATTAATATTAAGGCTAGATCTCTAAAGCCTCCATTTTAAACCACACACCCGCGTCCGTCCGTCTGTCCGTCCGTCCTGACAGGTGTTACGGACGCAGCGTGCCCACAGCAATTAGTCCATGTAAGAATATTGTTCTACACTGTCTTGACCACACCATCACTTACCAGCACGCGTTATGGTGGTCACACGATTGTCTACCACTAAAAAAATGCTTTTACAACGGCAACGGCTTTAAAAACTGTAAAAAAAAAACGTGTGAGCCTTACCGTAGTCGCATATGATGTGTAACATCTGACATTTCATTTAAATTTGGAAGGTTTTACTTTATTTTGGAGGTGACCAACTGACGGATAACTTTCTGTTACACACTTCCGTTGCAATTTACGAACTCACTGCCACAAATTGACAGAAAACGAGAGAAAAGATATTTCACATCAAAACTGTATTTAAATCAATTGTTTTTATGTTTATTTTTATTATAAAGTCTTTTATAGCATTGCTTCTTCAAATTTGAGAGATTTATATACTGTAGCTCAAGAGACGCACTAAAAAGCTATATAGACCTAAAACAATATATTTAAATATGTCTATAGAAACAAAACAAAAGTACGGTAAACTATTATTCACGTACAGTAATTTACAGTATTATAGTCATTTGTCGTATTAAAATCATTGAAATAAATGTTTTTAAAGTAAAACTAGAACCATAACTAAATCTATATCAGTGAACCGCTGACCGCTAGGTGGCCCCTTAACCATTAAGGGGCGATTACACGAGCAAACTAACGAACAAGAAAACGCACAAATCAAGCGAGATATTCAATCTGTGACCACAATAACATTAGAATATCGCCGCTGATACAACACGAAACTAAAGGGCTTAGCGACATTACACTCCCTGACCAAGAGGTATAACACTGGAAAAGACAATTATAAAATATTTTTGTTACCTTATCATTTGTATTGGTTTTGTTTATAAGTTCTTTGGGTAGAACAAGCAAAACTTTGGTGTACAGTAAAGAATGTCTATCTTTTACAATGAAAATATTTGTGTGATGAACGGTGTTTGTCCTTAGTCTGTGTCTGTTCTTTGTACCTATCTAATGTTTTTTTTTTTAATTTTGGCATTATTAAAGCGAATAAACAACCATCCATCCATTTATCCCCACACTTTACAATTTATAATAGATGGTGCGCGAAAGTTTGTATAAATGGACAAAGATGTACGCTGAAACTTTTTAATCGAATAAGCTAAAAAGTTAACAATGTTTTAAAAACTGGAAAATGACATCTGTAGGCTTATATATATAATTTTTATCCCGATACCACGCGAGCAAAACCACGAGCAATAGCTAATACAGAATATTATTGGGAAATGTCACATCTAGTAGTTATAATCTACGGGTTAACGATCCGTTAGGGATACGGAAGGGATAGGTGAAGGGCTCGAACAAATTAAGGGATCCTAATGGTTATCGGCGCATCTTACGGCGGCTGTTCCGGCCCTTAGCGTCGTCCGATGAATTTTAATGTGTGTGTTCGCGACGAACTTGTTTGTTCCAAATTGTTCCACGGTTAAACTTACGTGTGAACTGCGCTTTACTGAACTCGACCAGTGTAGGTAACAGTACAGCGAAAAATTGCAGAATGTTTCTTGTTTTTTTTATGTTGGTATAAATACGCGGTTATGAAATTAACTTTACCTACAGCATAAGCTGACAACTTTAAAGTATTATTACAATAATCAAGGTTTTACAAAAACATACTACAACCAACTTCAATTGGACTGTTCTAGTGACCGTAAACACTACAGAAAAGTCACAGGGAAGCAAAATACTCAATTTGTTTACCTTGACGACATACTTTTTTTTAGTTATTTTGATTACAAACTAAATTACTGAACCGATTATAATAAAATTACTAAGGAACTAATCTGAAAGCATATCCTCTCGAACAAAAAATATTTTTTCAAATCAAGATATGAGGTAACAAACATAAAAAAAACAACCGAAAAAATTAAGTACTTCCTCCTTTTTTAAAGTCGGTTGAAAATAGTTTTAGTTAAACTGTCAACCTTAGATCGTTAAATGGCAGTCATAACAGTTAAGGTGCGTCCACACACACGAATCAATTAAGGGTCAGCTAATCTGCGCACTACGACCCTCGCAAACAATAGATTTTGCAACTACCGTGCATGTCATAACTATGGACTTCTATTGTCGTGTTTTGGCATACTTTTCCACAGCATTTAATAAAAAAAAAAATTATATAAAAAAAATACCACGTTAATATTGAATATGTTATTGCCCCTAGCTGCGTGCGCATGGTATAGAGATAAAAATTAGCCTTTAATCTTTTCCAGTTATTTTTTCAGTACAAAAGACTTCAACGCACACCTTTAGGTATTTATATTTTAACATAAAGGGAAGTTTTTTAACCAACTTAAAAGCATATTTTTTTCTTTTTTACGTGACTCTTTGAACTAGGAAGAAAACTACAAAACTTAATTTTAACGAACATGAATGTTATTTTTCGTTACAAAAAAATACAAAAACGTTCAGTTACGAAACCATTTTGTCGTTAAAAAAAATATTCGATATATCGAGTGCTACAACAATTTTCTTGTAAAACAACGTCATGGTGTGTCAAAGTGTTATTATCTGTGTTAATGTGGGTGTTAATGCCGCCCTTAGAGCCGTCACCACTATCAAGTTAATTCGTGAATGGCTTAGGTTATCGTGCTATTGCTGATTTCATAACAGATTTCTGTGTAACGTGAGGCGATTTCTGTGTGTGAGGGCCACGTAAAGCGAATGCACCCGGAGAGGTGGGCCCCAATTGTCACGAAATGAGTGTCTGAGGACGGGTGACGACGCTGAAGCAGGCCTAAGAGACGCTGGTATGACGATATAGATGCCTACCAAGCAGAATGGTGGCAAGCGGCTATCGACCGCCAAAAGTTGAAGAATATGGAGGAGACCTTTGCCCAAAAGTAAAACACTATATAGGTCATTAAAAAATAATACTAGGATACGAGGTAGTAGGTATGTATTTTTGGTAGTTACGGGTATATTTTAAAAAGCTGCCATGAACAACACATTCACACGTGCGCTTGTGTTAGTGTATATGAATAAGAGCGCGGCGTGATCCTATTGTGACCTGTCAAAATTATAATCTTAAAGTCAAAGTGTAGTGAAATAGCAGTAGTTTGAGTACTTTGATAGCTTTCGTTGAGCGATCTGTAAATTGGTTTTTAATATTTTTTCAACATGTAAAGCTAATACAGTAGGTATATATCTTACTTTAAAAAAATACATTGTTTTTCTGCGTGATTCAGTGAGATGACTTTAAAATTTTAGGCGTTGCTAATAAATTCATATTTTTAATTTTATTTGATTATTTTTATTTCCAAAATTAAAATCAATGAACAGTAAAATGAAACTAAAGCAGAAATATCTCTACCAAGAAACAAAGCTCTGTTCACTGAATCGGCTTTTCAAATCCATGTAACTTGGGACCTATCCATTGTGACTCCTTATCTCCCCGAACTTTGCCTGCAAGACAATAGCAAGACGTGACGTCATCGTCAATGAGGCTCAGACGTCCGATGAAACAACGAACTATGAGTGAGGTTTGTCTGTTGTTTTTGGGTAGTCTGTGATTTCATTCCGAACGTTGTGTTGTTTTTGAGTTGTCTTTTTTTAACTGTTAGAGAGACGATAGCGTCATGTATTTACTGCCAAAGTATTTTTTTTCACTTGATTATGATAACGATGTGAAATCCTTAACAGAGAAAAAAATTCCAGTAAAAACATTATTCATGTAAAAATAGAAGTCAAAACGAATTTTCTACTCGCAAAAATACGTGAGATATTGTAATATTGAGCCAAAACTGGAACTGTATAATTAATCGTTGACTCTAATTTTGTATATTAATTCATTGTAAGTTTGGAACAACTGAATTCGGTATTGCTTATGCATTAACGATTCCTTAGTTTTGGGTCTAAATACGAACTTTTATTAAAAACACATAGTTTCTAATAGATAAAATTAAAACAATGAAAATTATAATTTTGTATTAACTTAAAAAACAAAAAAATCTAGTTATATTTATAAAAGTAAACTAGTAGAATAGACCATTACATATCATGTTACAAGCGAGACATGAAAAATAAATTCAAGCAGACATTGAAAAATATAAATATCAATAAAAATCATTGCTCTGCATGTGGCCTTAACTCCCTCAAACTCTACTAAACTTAAGGGGCAGCATCCATTAAAAAATCGATGGTGCACTTGTCTGACCTCATAATAAAACCCTCAAATATATAAAACCTCACCAAAGTGTAATACGAGCCGACACGTAATTCAATTACCGGTCACCCCTCGAGATTCGAACAAACATTCAAAAGTTATACCGATATACCGCCTTATTTGCATATCCTACGGTTCAGTTACGCATAGTAGAGAAAAAGCAGTAAGAGGAAAAACAATGGTTTGGTTTTTTTTTCCAGATTTTTTGTTGACATTTTTTTAGGAATACAATCAATATTCATAATTATTTCAAAGTAAAAAGAGTAATTATAAAAAAAATATATAGACTTTCGTGATGTATTTTTCAGTTGTGTGAAGATTCAGAAGGCTCGAAACTGCTCGTTGTGAAACGAAGACATGATCATGATGATCCATCATCGTTATATTGTGCCTATAAATTGAGATTTATTTATTGATAATAATAATAATAACAATTTATTTCAACTTAATCTTACAGAAATGCAATAGGCCCAGCCCATAGATAGAAATATATACGTTACTGAAAAATATACAAACGATAAAACAAAAATTAAAATAAAGAAAAAAAAATAGGAAAATATCAGGACTTTCTATTGGATGGTTTGTGATTATTTATTGAAGAATGTACCTTAGTATAATTTTTTTCTTGCATAAAAATGTTATTTTTCCAGTTACACCCTTCTGTTTCATTAGGCACAGGAGGGTTAAAGATTAGACCGCGGCGCGATAAACAACATCTGTGACCCAACCCTGCATTGTCTCGGTCGAATCGACCCCATCACAATGTTTTAGAATCAATACTGAGTGGTATCTTTGTTGGCGAAATTACTTTTTTGAGCATCTGATTATGTAACTGTACAGTGCTTTATGAAAGCTGAATATGTGAAAATATATTTTACTTATACCTACTGGTTATACAAATTATTTATTTCTGAGGTCACTTAAAGTTACGATTGTCTTTTTTTATAATACCAACTGACGCAAAGATGATGGTGTGTCAACTGATCCAACCCAAACTCATCCACTTTGGATGAAAAATTTGGCGAATTGAATATGTTATTTTATCTTCGTTCGTTAACTCATCAGATTCTATCTAAGCGCTCCTGATGGTAAGAAATAAAGATCAAATTAACCGTTGACCAGAACAGAGCTACCATGACCCATATTTTTAATGTTAAATCTTTAAGTTTACAGAGCGCTTTTTAGGGTTAAATATAATTTGGTACAAAACTTTTGAAGAAAAAGCTTGTTGGCACCACAATAAAACAAATTTGTTTATTTAGTGACCTGACCTCGCAACAATGGTCGATAAAATATTCAATATAAATAATGTTACGCTTATTTAAATATATTGTATTGAATTGGTTCAAAATATAAAAACATGCAGGTCAAAATAATTGTGTTCACACTCATGAATTTTTTTTATAAATATTTTTTCAAAAGTTAATTTTAATGTTGGATTTTATTACAAATTTATACTATTTTTTTATTTGTTACGAATTTATAAGTATAAATTATAGATATTTGTGATCATTGTGTCAATATTCCATCCAACATACACTTAACCAGATGTTGCTATTTCTGCAACAAATAAAAAAAACTTACAACAAATAATCTAAAATTGAAATTCCGTCGATTGGAAACGGCGGAACCCTCGTCACAAACACGTGTCATACAATGTCATCTGTGAACACCAATAAAGGAAAATGAATTTTATAGTCTCTACACAACGTTTCAATTTTCTTTAAAAATTACCACGAAAAGAGACGACTGTTTCTATCAAACTCAAAAGGGCGTAAGTAATTTTGTTGCAATCAAAAATGAATTTCAGAATAATTTGATAAAGTTGCATTTGATTTGGATTTTTCAACGCCATAGTTGATGAATGGAAATATTAATCAGTATGATAAGTGCAGGGTTACCGTGCCGATTCTTCTCCGTTTGTCTGTTATCTGATTATTCAGTGACGCAAAAAGGTTATCTGCTATTCTGTGGTTAGGGGTAGGGTTAGCGCGTGGCCTTATCTGTTGCAGTCAAAACGTGGTTAGATAATTTCAAATCCGCTTGAGCGCCTGTGGGGAAAGTTTACAACTTTTTGTAGCACTTAAAATATTTACGATTTACAAATGTTTTGGCCTCCACACTGTTAATATTTTTTAACAGCCGTATCTCAAATTTATTTTTAAATGCAAAATAAATTAAAATAATTACTATTTTAATTTTTTTTTTGAAAAAAATTGTTCTGATTCTACCTTCATACACCAATTTAGGAAGGTTTAGGCGTAGAAAATGCTTTGCAATTCCTTACAATCCAAAAACTATTTATTAAATCTGCGTGTTCCTGACACGTCGATTTATTGCAAAACTCGATAGTCATACATTATTCATAAATCTTGACCACCGACCGGTATGAACTACTGTGTAATTTATTTACTTTGTCCCGAATTTCTTACAGTTTAAATTGATTTCAATTCGATTTTCATACATTCGTAGGTGTCAATGAACTTGCAAGTAATCTTACTACAATGGAAGATGATTGGTCGGCTATTTTACGATGTAATTTGCTATTGGTTGAATTGACAATACTGCAAATTAGACTGGAATTCTTCTTATTTTGATTTGTCATTGGATATTCTTCACGCTTGTTATAGAGTAAGAAAATGTTAACGGTACTTGAGTAGGTACTTTTAGCCTTTCTTCTATATACGCACTTCTTTACGGCTTTGCCCTGATAAAAATTATATTAAAAATACACATGAATTATGCGAACTTTCCGCGTTTTCAAAAGTTTTTCGATGTCTGGTCGAAGTGACGCGTGATCAGAGGGCTGGCAGCTATTTCGGCCAAAGAATAAGCCTTGCAATACAAGGAGGCAATGCAGCCAGTATCCTCGACACGCTGCCATTAGGTATCGAGTCGGAGCAGTTGAGCTACCTATAGATCGTTTGGAACAGTCTATGGGTGGCCCAATTGTTTCCTTGTGTAAATTTTGTATTATAGATTGACATATTTATATATTATTTAAAAAATATATAAATATTAAATAACTTAAAGTTATATTAACATGCCCTATAAGTTTTTGGTATATTAAATCAAAAATCATCATTCTCCTTAATTTTTTTATCTAATTAAATCTGATCGTGTTTAAAAAATCCCAACTAGTCACACCAAACCGAGACAACGAGTAATATTTACTCGTTGGGAAAAAGTTGCAATGAGTTAAACCGTGACTCGATTGGAACGAAATATCACAGTAAAATTTTATACATATATATATTAATGGGAAACGAGATATCTTATCCAAGAAAATCTTAGTAAGTACTTATTCATTTAATGATCGATAGGAAAACTCTACCTCGCCTTTACGATTTACTTGCGAATAATCTTCAGCATCGTTCGTATCAGTCGAAGATGGAATGGCAGCCATTGTGCAATCGCTGTTACTCTATAACTCAGATATATAGGAAGAAGATATGGACAATGGATATAAAGGTAGAGCCATGGATGCGTGTAAGATGTGGTCCAAAACGTATGCAACATACATGTTTTGTTTAATTTTATTGCAAAAGGTATGCAAAACATAATATAGTTGAAATAATATATGGAAGGTTTTGTTTTAGACTCCTGAGCATGCAAACACAGAATTAATAATTTAAATTTACAAGTTTAAATATTTAATAGCGAAATACTTAAATTAGTACCCAACTGTTTTGATATTTTGATTAAAAAATCCCGGGTTGTTAACATTTTTGCATTAGGGGTTATCATATGCTATTTTTTATACTACTGGGAAAACAAATAGCATTTATTTAAATATATACGTTTAAATATGAAGGGTATTAAACGCTAAGGAGTTTTCATATAATTATGGTTTTAAGACATTTTTATTTATTTTACGACAAATATTTTACTAAGTATCAGTTACGATACCCTGTTCGCTAAAATTCCCACTGTTTTCGGTGTAATATGAGTATACCATTCGCAACGAACATTTACTTCATTCAAAATAAAAAATCAAATTTTACATAAAATGTTATTGTAATGTATTTTGGAGGCTCTTTTGGTAAGTTAAATTAAAAATAATAAGAATCTTTATTTGTTCAAACAATTATAACTTAGAATAAGTATATATATCCACAGTACCCTCCTAAAGAAGAATCGCACTTGCGCCAACCTTACCGGGACTCGTCCGACAATTTTTCACAATCGTGACCGGCACGGACTCTCCCTCACGACTTCATCCCGTTACGAAGATGGAGGTACCTCTCTCCTATATGCACTGGCTATCGTGAAAACGGGACAGGCAAACCTTTGCTTTTGATGTTTTTGGTTATCATTTTTATCGATATCAAATGTGTTTTATGTTTAAGAATTATAATATATTCTGGGCAAATATTGACATAAATGTAGATACGGGTCGTCAAATAGTGTAATGTTTATGTGGTTTATACGGTATTAAAATTTATCACTTTTTGATCTGACTGTACTAAACCGCTTTGATGTTTTGATGGTGTCCGAATCGTCAGTGGAAAAATATTGATTTTTAAAAAGTGTCATTTCGGAAACAGTGTCCGAATATTTTGTGTCCGAATCGTCAGCAACTCACAAAGTCTGAAAAGTGTTTTCTAAGGTAGGTACTTATGTAGTGATTTTGTTTTATTTTGCATGTGATTTTTTTTATTATTAATTTTTTACTTAACTACAATAATGTACACATTAAATATAGTCTAATATATTTAATTGGATTTTGTAATTCACTATAATTAAATTTTATGTAATTTTTAGATTGAGATTAGGAGAAACATAAGCCATATCAATTAAAAGAAAATGTGTATACTTTATTTTTTATTAAAATTTTTAATCATTCATTTATTCATATATATTTATAAGTATATTTATAAATATTACATATGATAAATATTTTTCTTCTTCTAATAATTTATAGTATATATAATAGCCATTATTATTTAAATTACAGTACACGCCCCCACATTTACCATAGCCTCTCTCTAGCCTCTAAGGTTTGCTGGAAGAAAACTCTTGTTAGGGTTAAGCTCGCCTTTGCACATGTATTTTCTTTTAAATATTTTATACTATATCGTGTTTTCTGTGTACAATAAAGAATTACAGAATTATTCCAAAAATAAAAATATAAGGGTATATTGGTACCTATATGGTTTTTAAAACACCAGCACTGCTTGTTTAAGGCTCAATGGCGTAGTTCGAAATGTCCAAAACACTTAAAATAAAAAAATAAATGCAGTTTTCGCAGTTTTGTTTGAGAGTTTTCAAAAATTAACACCAATATTCAAGAAATCCACCATCATTATTATTTTAGCATCGCTTACCCAATCATAATGTACCTAAGTTTCAATATTCATACCAAAACATACATTAAAACGTGACTCGGCACGAGAAATATCTATCAAGTCATGTTCATACAACCCTGACAAAAAGCTTGGGCCAACAAAACACGTTTTTCCTATCATGAGTGGCGAGGCTTTTGAGGAGTACTGTACTTAACTGAGGTTTAGAGGCTCTTAAATCTTGTATTGTATTATGCAATCGACACTTGGAACTATGAGAAGTGTTATGCGGTTTTTCAATAGAGATATATCTGTATACTTTATCAATTACTTGTTTATGTTGGATTACACGTGATTAAATGCAATTTTCGGCGGCGGTATGTTATTAAATATTAATTACTTATACGAATTTGGAGAGGGTTAAATAAAGGTTAATTTGTGAAAAAAATCTAGCGTTTGTCTATTATATGGTATTTAGATATTATTTTGTGTGTATTACGGCAAATGAAAAGGATTGATAAAAGTTTATTCGTGAAAAAAATCTAGCGTTTGTCTCTAATATAGTGTTTAGATATTATTTTGTGTGTATTATGGCAAATGAAAAGGATTGATAAAAGTTTATTCGTGAAAAAAATCCAGTGTTTGTCTATACATAGTATGTGGATATTTATATGTATTATGCAAATTAGAGGGTTTTAATAAAAGTTAATTTGTGAAAAAATCTAGCGTTTGTCTGTAATAGTGTGTAGGTATGGTATATGTTTGTGTATAGTAAAGACGTGTTTATCTGCAGCAACCAGCTAAATACACACTTTGTGTGTAGTGTAGACCTTTTTGTCTAAACTATGGTTTGTAGATGTAATTGTCTACATAAAATAAAAAAAATTGCTGATCAGAGCATGCTACAGAAAGAACAGTAAAAAAATTATTAAAACAACTTGCAACATAAAAAACACCCTATAACATTTTATAAAAACATTTTTCCACAACAACTTTAAAGAATCAGCTAATCAAACGTCAATTTTGACAATTAATAAGTCACATTTTGACAGGTGTTAGTACAACGACCTTTATGAATTAATGAATTTGTGCCTTTATGTAGTAAAGGCAAGTACATAAGGTGTTTTATAAAGTACTTGCATCGATCCGCGTTAATCCAACGGTGCAGAATTTACTATTATACCACCGGGTGAAGTTGGACTAGGTAAATGCGTTTCAAGTAACATGATCACGGAACACCCCACATTACTTTATTTCAATCCACCATTTTGTCAGAAAATTGTGAAGAAAAGCCATTTATGTATGTATTCAGTATTCAGCATATACGTAGAGTGCTTTCTATACGAAAAACTGCCTGGCGTTTTTCGTTGGCACAGAGATAAATCAATGTCCATTGTCTACAGTGCATAACAATTGGATGTAAAAGATAGATTAATAAATATATTTTGTAAAGGACGATATTTATAAGTAAGCATACTGATATGAAGATTAGTAGAGATGAATAGAATAACTGAAAAATAGCTAAATTTTACGGATAGACAATAATATAAAACTTAAAACTTAAAATACTAGCACTTATTAACCAAAAACTAAGAAGTCTAATTATAGAATACAGGACAAAGAATTCCCAATGATGGCTGAAAAACACCGACTTATGAAACTATAAGGACAGATTCCGTATGACCAAGTTAGCTGAAACATCCAACAAGAGAAAGTTACCTAGCTGGATAAAACTACATTTATTGGCGTTGCATATTCAACATACCCCCAGGCATATTCTGCTGGCCATTTTCACAAGACCCTGGACCGTTCAGCCATTTCTACTGAAACTTGGAGACAGAGGGTCCAGGGTAAAGTGGCCACTCGTGACGTACCAGTAACTAGTTTTATACTCTGTTTAATATCCCTGTGACAGTGTTGTGTTGTACCTAACAGTACCTACAGTTGTGGGCAGAAAATATTACACACCGGGCCTTGGTAATATACCATCGGTTATCGTCGGCTTTGTAAAAATACTGAAAGCTTCATGACCTGACTAACGATGACTTGAAAAAGTGAGATCTGCGACTGAACTGAGATTGTCTTTTGATGATCTGACTAAGGATGACTTGACAAAGGACGAACTGAGACTGTCTCTTGATGACCTGACTATGATCTGAGTATGGATGATTTGAAAAAGGATGATGTAAGCTAGAGCCTTATCTATGTATATCAGTTCATCATTTTCATCTTATCAGTCATTCAACAAATCTAAATGAAAATAATTTTACAATTTACGCGACTTAGATAGTGCTCTACAAATCCGGAAAGTATGCTGAATATGACTGGTAGCCTTTATTATGGCCCGATGTGTAATACAACTTATGAAGTTTATTTCTCTGTAAGTACGAGCACATAGGTACTATAAGTTTTGGCTTACAGTTAATCATGTTGAAAATACCTTTTATCCCGAAAATAATAAAAAACGCTATGTGTATGTGGGTTGCTAAAGCGAACATGTTTAAATCAACCAATAACCTTCTCTAGGATGATGTAATGTCATATAGAAATTATTCTATTGGTTGATTTAAGACGTATCTTTATAGAAACACAGAGCAGTACTTTTTTCACTAAGAGATTGGTTTAATTATCATAAAATCTCGCTTTAGCGCTATTGAAAGGAATTTGAAAGGGATATGAAACAAATGTTCAGACTCGAATCAATCTCACCCTAGTCTGGGAAGTTGGTTTACTCACTCCTATTTTGAATCACTTTGAATCAAATCTGTCTATCAAAACTGGTATAGGAATATCTAAACGCCAGATTAATCGTTAAGTTTTAAATACAAAATAAGTTTTTTAAGTAATTAAAATAAACCACAGATAAATTAAGTAATACCTACCTAACATAAACGAGAGCCTATAACGAAAAAAAAAATTTGGTTGATGTGTAAAGTTGGTATACGGACGATAGTTTAACGTGGCTACTAGCGTAACGGGACAATGCGTTACCGGACAATGACGTCAACGTTTTCGTGCAACAAGCCGGCGCGACGGCGTTCATCGATTTTTATTAGACGTAGTCACGTCAAAAAATAGTTTTTGCAAAGAACAATAGGTTAATTAAGTAGGTCACAACTTCCTTATCTTCCTTATCGAAATGTGACTAGTATCGAATGACTAAATCATAAAATTTCATAAAAAAAAACTTCTAGTAAAAAACCTGACGTCACTTATACAAATAATGATCGAATGATCAAAACTGATTAAGATTTTATATTAAATGAATTATTTATATACATTGTAGAGAAACCCGCATGTCATAGAACAGAGAAAAGACAAAATTTTACAAAAATATAGAAGAATCGACTTCAATCAGACGGTTCAAGTGACCGTAGGCACCACTGACATGTCACAGAGAAGCAAAAACGCGATTTTGTTAACTTTGTCGCCATTGGAAATTAAGAATTAAGACCCATTCGCTCTCCAAGTCGAGAGTAGGTGTGAGTCCTGGCAGTAGGATAATAAATAGACAGATTTTTCTATGCTATGCTAAATAAAAATAAATAATAATCTGCAGATTCGGTATAAAGCGCAGTCCATGCTAGCATCCCGTCCCCTTCCTACATGTGTCAGTCTTGACAGCTCGGAAACTGTCTAACTTCCAGCTTATATCGAGAAGTGGCGAGTTTCCTTCACGTGGTATCTATCCCTAATGCCTTGATCACACGTACCGAGTACTCGTACGTATGAACATAGCACCGAGTGCTCGGCTGAGCGAATGATGTAAGCTTTCACTGTCTCGGCCGAGTAACATGTTACTGTCTTGGCCGAGTAATTAGTACATGTGATCTAGGGATAATGCCTTGATCACACGTACCGAGCAACCCAGCGTGACAGTGCTCTCGGATGAGTACTCAGTACGTTTATACATAGCGCCGAGTGTTCGGCTGATCGAGTGATGTAAGCTACTTGCGTACATCACTGTCTGGGCCGAGAAACATTTTACTGTCCCGCCCGTTTGCACGGTACGTGTGTTCTAAGCATAAGGATTATTTCATAATCACTTTAGAGCCACTTTAGCCAATTCTAATGCTACAATTTATTCGAACCCAGGACGGAACTATAACTCATAGGCTTGGTCTAGTCTAGGAATTAGAGAATTTCGTATGCAATCACTTAAATTTGTATCATTAATACAAGTATTATAACTAATAATTATTGTAGGTACCTACTTTTGTATTTGTATACTTTAAAACGTGTGTAATGCCGACTTGCACCAAACTTTCAAAGTTCCTGAGCAATTACTTTACTCGCTTGGCAGTTCTTAACGGTCAGAATCTGGACTGTTAAGAACTACCAAGCCAGTAAAGTTATTGCTTAGGTACTTTGACAGTTTGGTGCAAGTAGGCATAAGTGTCTCACAAATTTTGACAGTTTTGTATTTTTTTTATAAAAATAGCATTGATAAGAAACTACCATCGAATATTGATTTTAT
Organism: Lobophora halterata; assembly: GCA_932526365.1. Classification (NCBI taxonomy): domain Eukaryota; kingdom Metazoa; phylum Arthropoda; class Insecta; order Lepidoptera; family Geometridae; genus Lobophora; species Lobophora halterata. The sequence goes on from OW052017.1 coordinate 8,842,629, forward strand.
TTCGTACTAAGTCTGAAATCTGGGGTTTTTTCACTCGCTTTTCGTACACGCATTTTTTATGATTTTTCGATTAATCATCAATAATAATCCATTGTTATGAGATAATCATATTATGAGTGTTAATTTTTTTTTCATCAGAATTCCTTCCTCATTCCTCAAAAATAGCATGTTTATAATGTTTCAACATCACCATAAAAAAGTTCTGTAACAAAATTAAGTAAATAGAATCTGTCTACGCAGTGTTTGCAAGTTATTTCAACCAAAGTACTTATTTCCTTGTTAAAGTGAATATTAAGCCTACCAAATCCTTGAATAAAAGCCATAAAGAACAACTATTAAATTAATTTACGAGTAACGAGTTATAAAATTATATTGAAGTATTAAAATTGTCGTTGACTTTTATATGTAGTTAAAACTTGAGAGTTGCGTAGCCGATGCTGCTAAGTCTTTGTGTTTACTACCTGCGTAAAATCTTCCTTAAAATATAATAAACTTGGCAGCACTACCATGCACCATTTTCCTAATGTATATTTTTCGTATTCTGTCACTTATAAATCTAACTAACTAAATCTAAATTATTTGTTGAGCGAGCTTACTTTTTAGTTATAGTATTCACAAAAATGATTACCTAGATAAGTAAATACTTACTTTTTCATCAATCTGGTAATGATGATATGGATTATAATTAAGATTTGTAATAAATTACCTAATAAAGACCTTTATAAAATATAAAATAGTTTTCAATTAAATATATAAAAATAATATGAGTAAAATGAATGAAAAATAAATAATATGCCCGATACACTATTACCATCATTATTAATATATACACCAACAATTTTTAATTACCAAAAAAAAAAAAATGGGCAATGCAGACGGGGTACTACGTTGCATCTGTGCAGTCAGAATTTTGGATTTCTACGAAATAGCAGAGTGACAGCAAAGAGAGTGCAGCACCCGAGCCGAGGTTTTGCGAGCTGGCTCGAGCTAGGTACCCGGGTTTGCCAAACGATGAATAAAACTTAAATTATTATCAATTAAAGGTACCGCCTGACGCAAATCCATAGGAAAACGACTAACGGTTACAGTTATCCAATTTTAATTAAATTTATTTTGACAAAAATCGACTCATTTTTTTCAAGTTTTTTTGCCGTATATGTGTTAAGTAACGGCAACTGACTATGCGTATTTTTTTTATGGTGATTTAAAATTGACCGTGTATAGGTTAATTATTTCATTTTTTATTATTAATATATATAGAATTTATATAAATGTATATCATATAGGTATAGTTAATTAATATATAGGTTAAGTTTAATTAAACTATAAGCTAAGAAAGTACTTAAAAGAAAAACTCAATGAAAATGAAACGAAAAAGGGTTAGTTATTAATAAAGTCAGTATATTAATCAGAATAATAATTTACAAGAAATAAATAACCGCGATTCTAACCGCGAAGTAACCTAAATATCAACATCAACCTATCCTAATATACATCAAATGTATGTCCGTAACATTATCACAACTTGCGAGAAAAATAAGTCGCAGACTCTCCGAAAAGATTCTCCGAAGAGCGAGAGTTATTATCCTCAGAATCTATATCCTCATCTTACGCGCTACGTTTAAATACGCGAAACCCCAACCATGTGCCAACCACATCCGCCAACACTTTGAACCAACCCCTTCAAGCCCCGGAGTCAACCCCCTTGATCTTTCGTGAGCTTGTTCTCCCAGAATTTAAACGGCGAAGAAGTGCTCGCCTCACCCACACGCGGACTGCTCGTATAGTTTGGAGCCAGCCGCGTCGGCGTGGACAGAAAGCTCCCGTAAGATAAGGAAGAGTTGACTCCGAGCGACGTGTCCAATGTCGAATAGTACCCTGACGAAGCCGCGGAAGGCGCAGGCGCCGGGGGCTGGACCCTCGTTGCCTCCGCATACGCATCTAAATGCGTCCTCACGAGGTTTACCAACTGCCCATATTCCGCAACGGAACCATAAGCGCCGGCAACCCTGTAAAGCAACAACCGCGCTTCCCCAAAAAGACTATCCAATATTTTACCTGTCGTGAAGAGGACGATCGCCTTCAGGCAGGAGTACTCCGCGGAGTCCACGTGGAGCGCTTTTAGCTTCTCCACTTGCTCCTGGAAGATCCTGATGTGGTCCATGAAGGCGACGACGCGGTCTGCAGCCATCGGTGACGCGTGCAGACCGGCCGCCGCGAGTAACGGCGCCACGTGTAGAGGCATGGAACACTGGGAGGCATTGAGGACAAACAGTTCCGACCAGACGAGTCTGAGCAACGCGACCTGGTCGGTCACTTGAAGGTCGGGGAAGAATGGGATATTTCTCGCCCATTCAACGGCAGAGAATAGCAATCTGGCGGCGAGCTCGCAGATGTTGTCGATTCCCATAACGTTGGTTGGTTGGACGCACTGGCCGTATCGGGAGGTGGGGTAAGGCTCTGCTCGGAGGAGCAGCGAGATGTATGATGAGAGGTAGGGGTGGCTGTTGAGGCCGGAGGTTGGGTCGCCGTTCCCGAGTCCGAACTGCCCGGGTAGGGCCAAGCCGGAAGGCTGCGTCGGGGGTACACGACCTCGTTGAACAGCTGGAACAATAGAAAACGCCAATTAATCGATTAATAGTTTCCTAATGAAGCGTATTGCTTCATTAGAGCCGGGCCTTTAATTTCCCACATCTATAGTAAGATACATTCACTAATTTCTACGTAGGTCGATTATTATAATCTCCGCTCTAATACCTCTCTAAGTAAAAGCTTAACGAGTATGAAACGCATTTATACCGACTTGCACCAAACTGTCAAAGTTCCTAAGCAATTACTTAACTCGCTAAAAAGTTCTTAACGGCCTGAATTTGGACCGTTAAGAACTGACAAGCGAGTAAAGTAATTACTTAGGAACTTTGAAAGTTTGGTGCAAGTCGGCATTAGTCTTTTTTTAGATAAAAAAAGTGACGAGTATAGCTAGGCGTTCTCCTGATGGTAAGAGATCACGCCTGCCCATAACCAAAACAGTACTGCACAGGACTTTGATTCACATACTCCAGTGCAATACTATAGTGCTCATCCACTTTGAGACATTTTGATGGTCAATCTCGAAAGCCCAGTAATTATATCACTAGCTACAGTGCGTTTTGCACCGGAACACAGTAATGCTCACATATACCTTAACTCAAATATGTCATACAGAACAGCCATAAAGCCGTTTACACACATTCAATTGTTCACAAGACAAGAGGGAGTGAACAATATAATTCGGGTCGTATAATTCCCATCAAGTTACTCCTACATTAATTGCAATTAGCATCTACTCTATCATGTTATGGCGGTAATAACCTTTATGAAGCTCTAGTGTGCAAAGTGCTTTATATTGCTACCTATTTTGTAAGAAGTAATGTGCATTTGTGTCAAGGAATTCATTCAAAAATGTGTACGATGATGTTACATAGTAATATTAATATCAATCATTCGATTCGATGGAGGGTGTACCTATTCATCAAGAGCTAAAAATACGTACTAAAAAATAAATTTTGTAAAATCGCAAATAAAAACAAGTCGCAATAAAGACTCAGACATCAGCTTGTTTTTAAATAATTTGAATATTATAATAATATTTAATAAATATCATAATATAATGCCAGTATCCTCGGCACGCTGCCATCGGCTATCGAGATGGAGCAGTAGAGCTACCTATAGAGCGTTTGCAACGGTCTATGGGTTGCCTAATTGTTTCCTTTTGTAAATTTTGTTATATAGATAATTATAAAAATTAAATTGGCATTACAAAAAAAATTATCTTATATTAATGGCCGCGAGCAGACTAATCGAATTATACGCTTAAAATGTCTAATCTTAAAACCTTTACAGCCCATAAACAAAGAAATATTGCAGTAACTCTTGTAAAAAACTCCGAAACCAAATTTAAGATCTACTCTGCAAATAAAAAACAACTGTACCTGTTGTTTCACATGACAACGAGGCATTTCGGAGATCGTGACGCCACAAATCATCGGTACGAAGCGAGACGAATCGATGCGAGCGCGGGATCGCGTCTAATCGAGTAATCGCCGCTCGGAATTCGGATGTACCGTCATACTGGCCGGTCACAAACGGAAAAGAAAAACGCAGGGAATTTATTTTTGGAATTCGAACGATTTGTGACAGTTAAGTTAAGTTTATTAGGAAAATTCACGAAAAAAATATGAAGTAATAAAAAAAATTGGTTGTCTATAAAGTTGGTTTACGGACGATAGTTCAACGTGACTAACAGCGTAACGGGACAATGAGCGTTACCGGACAATGACAGCGTTACCGGACAATGACGTCAATATTTTCGTGCATGCAGCCGGCGTTCGTCGATTTATTAGAAGTAGTCACGACAAAATCAAGAATAGGGTCAAACTCGTCTTGCTCAGTGGTTATGCCTTGATCAAACTTACCGAGTACTCAACCAAGGCAGTGCTCTCGGCCGAGTGATCGGTACGTATAAAATAGCATCGAGTGTTCGGCTGAGCGAGTGATGAAAGCTTTCACTGTCTCGGCCGAGTAACATTTTACTGTCTTGCCCGTGTGCTCGGTACGTGTGATCTAGGCATTAGCTCCAGTCAGTTAAAAAGTAAAAAAAAAAGAAAATGAAACTTAAGTCAATAAGTTCCATAGACTAAGCTCCATCTATACACTACTCTATTCTGACATATTTAAATGTAGAGTCAATCTTTAGCTAATCATGGCTCTTACAATATTGTCGATACCTACTGATATAGCCAAAATATTTTTCTCAAAGCAAAAACACCATTGGAGCTTAGCCTCAATAAACATTTCCAAGACTACACGGTACCTACATTTTCCGCGAACGATGAATTTCGATATGCTTCCTACATTGGCCACGATCACAAAACGGAAAAATCCGTAGCGCGTAAAGAATTTAAAATCTTCAAACTCCGAGCGTTTTTTTGTCGAGAACGAATGCTTGCGCACGCGCGCTTTGTGTTTTTTTACCTTTTGTCACTGCGGAGACAAAAAAATAAACGCGTACACAGGTTGCATTATTCTTTTTCCGTGACAAGTGCACCGGAATTTTTCTCTTTTATTTTCTCACAGTGTGATCACGCCGTATTTCTATCTCAATCGCGTTTGTTTTCAACCGTTTGACTTCAAAAAGGCGGAGGTTATCAAACGTTTATGTTTGTTACCTCAAAACTTTTTTATAAACCGATTTGAAAGGGCTCCCATCGCTCGGATGTACTTCGGGTAAAGTCGGCTGGTACATTATTACTAAGAAAAGATGGTTTTTGTCTACTGGCTTTTCAACAGACTTCAAAAAAAGGAGGATATAAATATAAATTCAGTTTAACTGAAAAAATTATGACCGTTTTTGTTTGAGAGGATATACTTTTAGATTGGTCCCATACAAATTTCATCAAAATCGGTTCAGTAGTTTAGTTTTTATATCAAAATAAGTGAAAGAAGTATTTCGCCGAAGTAAACTCAATTGCGTATTTTGCTTCCCTGTGACTTTTCAGTGGTGTTTATGTTCACACAAATAGTCCAATTGTATGTTTTTAAACCTAAATTTTTCGATCGACATCATCGACATTTACAGAATATAAATAATATAATATATTATATATATATATATATATAATATAATATTTATTTATTCAGACACAAAGATCCATTTAATTTTTTTTATTTAATTTAAATAATAAATATTTTGGACATTTCAAAACATGCTATCTAGCCCTAAACTAAGCAGAGCTTGAACTAATGGAACCATGGCTGCTAGTGTTTTTTTTTTTGTAATTTCATACGTACAATACTAGACAAACACCCATGTTCATCACACAAATGTTTGTCTTAAAGCGGGAATCGAACCCGAGACGCCAGGCATGGCATTCCAATACACTTGCCATTCGACCATCCGTGTCGTCAATATACCACGGTATTCGAAACAGAAATTACAGGGTTACATCAACAATTCAATTAAAGTGTTACTTGGGTAATTCCGTTTGAATTAGAGTAATTGTGTGCGTGATTAGCCGGTTTCAGAAGGTAATGTAGGGCGATGGTTCTCCCACGGCGCGGCGTCGACACCTTACCTAATAGCACCGTCATTACGATATCTCTGGATACATCTCGACTCGAGTCGACTCGATTGTGATCTCGATCATCGATGACTCGCTTCGACTCCGAACAAAGCGATTGTTTGATCGACAACTAATTACAATTAAGATTTTTGAATTCGATTTCAACACTTATCATTTTTGTCGTTTTTACTTTGACCAAGCTTGGTGTTTTAGATTCATTTCAAGTTTGTTATTAACCCTTTGTTTAATACCTTTGCAGTGAGAAATTTTAGAGTTAAGACAAATCAAAAAGCTTAAAATATGATCTCTACAAGGTATGATCATAAAAAAAACATTCATCCATATTCGAAAAAAATGTGTTGTCTGTAAAGTTGGTTTACGGACGATAGTTTAACGTAACTACCAGCGTAACGGGACAATGAGCGTTACCGGACAATGACGTCAACGTTTTCGTACATGCAGTCGGCGCGGCGGCGATCAACAATTTATTAGACGTAGTCACGTCAAAAAACAAAAATCATGTTAGTTATACGATTTTAAACATCGAATAGTTTTTTAACACGTCCATAATTTGCTGCAGTGATTATGGATTTTATGAATGGAAATGAGTGTAAAGTGTTGCTTCCCGAAGCTGACACCCGATCCATTAGCCGCATTTACATATTGACCACTTCTCATTTGAAATTTCTCCGATTGCCACACTTCAAATTAACTTCAGATGCGATGCATACCTCGACGGATTATTGAAAATGTATCAATATTTATCATTGAAAATCATATTGGTTGTAAATGAAATTGCTACTTAATAAATTTTATACAAATAAATAATATTTATCAACGTTTAAATTATAGAAAACTTTTTAACCGCACATAAACTACTTAAATTAATAAAGGGTTAATCTACCTATATTAGTTTCTTAACCGTTAAGTTAATAAAATATGTTGAAAGTTGATAAAAGTAGAAATTTTTGAAAATTACTTGTTTAATCCAAGTTTTATGACTGTGATAAAAAGCTAATATTAAGATAATTTTGATTATTTTTTGAACATTAAGCTTCGATGATACAGGGATCGCTTACAAGCTACAAGCCAGTGAGTTTAAAAGCTAGCTAGAGAGCGAGTTAGCGCTCCGGAAGAATTTTCAACTAACAGATTGTAATAAAGCCACACAGGGCCACTTTACAAGCTGCTAGCGAACTCGCTGGCTTGCAGCTTGCTTGCTTAACTTAAAGTAAAAAGCTTGAAAAAATACAGAATCTAATTGGTTGCCGAAATTTAAATTTGTTGAGAAAAGTAGAAGAAAGATGAAATTTCTCATAACTTGTCGAAAACATAAGGAAATTGCGAAAACATATTGTAACCAAAACATGTTTAACCCATTTACGTGTTCACTTGATTAAACGATCTGTTTACTTTTATATATTTTATTCGCGTCACGTTCGGAAAATCAAATGAAACAATCGAGATTTGGTGAACGAATTTGGACTCTTAAGTTAAAGAGATAAGGTTCAAGATGTTAAATTTGCTATGTAAATATTTGCTCTTGACACGATTGTAGAGGAAACGATAATCTGTCGTATCTTTGAAGCTGTGTACATTCGTGTACAAAATAGGTATTGAGAGAAAATGTCAACATGTTAAACAAATCTTTAAGTCGGTAGTAACATATTTTTTTTAAAATAGCTTTGTAAAGAAGTTTTCAGTTGCGAGAATGGCGTCGAAGTTGTTGCATAACCAAAATACAAACGACTTCGATTGGACTGTTTTAGTGACTGTAAAGACCACTAAAAAGTCACAGCAAAATACGCAATTTAATTTAGGTATTTCGACAACATATTTTTCTCAGTTATTTTGATTTTAAAACTTAAACTACTAATCCGAGATTGATCAGATTTTTATGGGACCAATTTAAACGTAGGTACCTTTATCATCTAAAAAAAAAAACAAGATAATTGATTGATTCAGGCGTTACTTTGCGGAAATCCATAAATATCAACAAATTATATGAATATATTTAGTAATAAATCCGCTTAATTTCTAAACAAAGGTTTTAATTAACTTAACTTCAGTTTAGAACTTTAGTATATATTACTATATTATATACAATAATCTTATATATATATATACTATTTTATATTATGTAAATATTTTATATATTATGTACAAAATATTATATAAAATATAAATATAATTATTAAAACATTTGTTTAGAAATTAAGCGGATTTATTACTAAATATATTTATATAATTTGTTGAAAAAAAAAAAACAATTGGTTTATGAAAAAAAAGTTCTGAGGTCGCAAACATTAAAAAAAACAACCGAATTGAGTACCTCCTACTTTTTTGAAGTCGGTAGAAAAAAGTGGAGTAATCTTTGTTTTCTGAAGATCCAGGCTTCGGAAGTGCAGCTCTGGGTATCAGTTCGCCACTGTCACACTGCTACTTCAAGTCTGTCCACCACATCCATCCTTCGAGAATCTAGCCAAAGGAGATGTTAATGCAAGGCTTACCCCTCTGCTGGCCATATAACCTTCTTGGTCATTCACGTTAAATAAAACTATACGCTCTACATATTTGATAACTGTGTGCATATTTTAAGATGATGTGCGAGATTATTATAGTGTGCGGTTACATGAATAAGATTTTGTTAGGCGCGTGTGCAATGCGTGTTTACCTCGTCCCCCGTAAAAAAAGGCTGAAATTTATGTTTGCAGATTCTGACATTTGACGTCTCGACGATTCTCGAAGCATCCATCTAATAAAATGAAATGGTATTTTATAGCTTCTAAAGCAAATCTATCTAACCAGTTAAACTCATTCATTCAAAGTATACTATAATAACTAGCCTTTTCTTTTCAATTTTATATCTGATTTATTTTATTAATAATTACGTTTTCGTGTTATATGCAATATTTAATTACCTCGATGCACTATTTTAACTTTAAACTATTCAATAACAAATTTTAGCGGTTATATTTATTAGTTTACATATATTTATTTTCATTAATGCCTCTTTTGCCTATACGAAACATAGTGTAAACTTCAATTATGCATCATATTTTTTGTTTTCATCTACTACACAGACCTCATATATGTATTTGCAAATAATCACACTGACATCGCACTTGAAATATAAGGAAAACAATAAGACTTGTGTGTCTAGAAGTACCTCGTTAGGTTCGCTCTACTTTACACCATATTTGCTCAATTAACTACGGCCGTGTGCTAATTTGTCATCATTTAATTGAGTATTAGTATTATTTAATATCTACTAAATAAAAAATAAATATATAAATAAATATATAAATTGATATCGTCATTGTCAAAAACTCAAGATATAATTATATAAAAGATTCTATCAGTTATTTGGTTCCCATAGTACAGTTTGGGACTAGATGGCGTTTTTATTATTGTTTCTATAACAAAATACTAAAATAATTGTTAACTTTACGCACCTCATGTTTTCTTAACTCCTAAACTGATAAGGCTCATCTACGAACTCAAAACCCTCTTGAACCTGCCAAATTTCTTTGAGATCAAATTAGCGGTTCGAAAGTTATCGTTGGACAAACATAAATACACTTACAAATCCCCGATTCGTCTATATATCTAATACTGAGAAGTAAATAAATAGTGTATTCTATTGAAAGAACTACAACAGTATTTTGATAGAGCTATGATATAACGATAGTAATTGTTTTACTAGAAGCAATAAAATTTTAATTTATACAAATTAATGATAAACGATTATTCCGTTATGTAGTTTATTGGAAGAGGGACTTAACCCATTTATTATTTATTTCTTTAGCTTCTGAGAAATCAATGGGACTTATCCGACTTTATATTCTTAGTTTCAAAGAATTCAGTAATATTAGGTAAACTGGTTACCTGGAATATCAATAATTTTAAATAAATTGTAAAACTGAGAAATACATAATCATCTATCATCAGTATTTATAAAATTTTTGGATCTGACTGACTGATACAATAACGTTCAGGCCAAACCGTAGAGACTTAAAATATAGAGGATGTCTTCGTCTTTAACTGAAAGCACATACTAAGAAATGAATTTTGTTAATCGCAACTCAAACGAAGTTGCGGGCGCTAGCTAGTATTAGATAAACGTAAACTTACACATAAGCCTTGAAATACAAAGAAGCAATGCAGCCAGTATCCTCGGCACGCTGCCATCAGGTATCGAGTTGGACCAGTTGAGCTACCTATAAATCGCTTGCAACGGTCTATAGTTGGCCCAATTGTTTCCTTTTATAAATTTTGTAATATAGTTATCTAGTATTTGTAGTTAGCTTATGTCGTAATAAACGACATACATAAATCAAAAATATCTCTAAACTTGCTGATTGTAGGCGTAACATCATTTGAAATTAAACTGTTACAAATTATACGATCGCCTTATCTTCTCTATCAAATTCGAATATTCAATTCCAAATCAAGATGTTACACATTAAGATCTCAGACGCAGTGACAGACATAACAACTAAAAGATATAAATAAGAAGAGAAGTTACCCGCCATAAATAAAACCATTAGGAAATGTAGAGTTCTTAAGAGAGTAATGTACAATGTGATGTGTAGAGCCTCATACGTTATTGTACATGTTGTATTTAGTAAGATGTACACTGCCTCAAACCAGAATGTGAAAGAATTCGATCAAGACATCGAACTCGACATAGCTCAGAGGATCAGCAAGCTGAAGTGGCAGTGGGCCGGCCATATCTGTCAAAGAACCGACAACCGTTGGAGTAAACGTGTTCGTGAGTGGAGACAGCGTATAGGCAAGCGCAGTGTAGGACTACCTTTGGCTAGATGGAGCGATGATCTGCGCGCTATAGCTGGCAGAAGGTGGATGAGAAGAGCCAAAGATCGGGCTCAGTGGCGCGTTTTGGGAGAGACCTACGTCCAGCACTGAACTGCTATAGGTTGGTTGATAATGATGATGATAAATTTGCTACAGGATTAATATGCAACAAAACATGGTTTACTTTGTGTGCGAATTAGATTTTAAATCGATCCACAAGTTAAGAATACTTATCGGTTTGAAGTTTCATTGACTGAGTTCAGCTGACTATGATCAGGAAATAGTATAATTATTTTAATTGCAAAAGCCATTAGATTATATAATTTTTTTTATTACATATTCGTTTTCTGATACCGTGATTTTCAGGACTAAACTTAAGGCTTAAAAATGGTGAATAGATTTATAAGATATTAGGTGTTTTTGCCTCCTGATAAAGCGATTTTCCCTAGTAAACTAAAGGCCTTAAAAATTTGCCTAACTGAGTGCCTAATTCAATTGTTTTTTAAACAATATGATATGATTTGATTGCAAATTTTCACTGCATCCCAATCTTGCATTGATAACACGGCACTCTACTAGTTGTTACGAACCGTATACACACTTTCAGATTTGGATCGGACGCAGTGCACAAGCGCTATAAACACCATTTACCGTTGGCTTATTTATAAGTTGTTGGATAAGTCGATACGAGTTGATAATCTGTAATATATGTCGTACATTTTTCAACGAGATCCCAGCACGCGACTACGCCGACAACCGACAAATAGTCGACGCACACTCTTTGTTGCGGTAACGGTCATGTTTTGATATCATTCCAAAAGCCGGGTTTTACGACTAAGAAATATTGTTTTCTTGGATAGAGATTTGTTACAGTAGAAAGTTCTAAGACAAATGACGACAACGATTAAACACCTGGTAGACGACAAAGTATAGCTCTTTGATATGTCCACATAGAAAATAAAGAAATGTTAATGTTTTGGAAATTAAACATATATAACAATGGTAATTAAAACAAAAATCTGGATGCGATAGATTTGAAAAAGTAGCAAAGAACAATTAAAATTATATACGAGATAAAAATTCTTAAGAAATATGCTAAAGATCGTAAAATAAAGCTATTTAAGACACGTGCTCAGAATGCAGCGCATTCCAGCTCACTGCCCTATTAGCTCTGACGGCTTTTGTAATCGACGTCTGAGATTTATGTGGAGGCCAGTAACAGGTAAATCTGTTTCTTTACACCCATCTGACGCTAAATGATGATACGCACACTGCAGACGCTACCGCATCAAGATATGGTGCAGTAAACTAAACCAGCGCTGGAACCAACAAAATTGATCGCCATGTCTGGCATTAAGGTAAATGAATCTCTCGCAACCATATCGATAATCAGGCGTTACTTTGCGGAAATCCATAAATATCAACAAATTATATAAATATATTTAGTAATAAATCCGCTTAATTTCTATACAAAGGTTTTAATTAACTTAACTTTAGTTCAACTAAACCAAAGAGTCAAAGAACAGAAAACCAAAGTTTAAAGATACGACATCATCAGGAGGTGTGGACTCTCGTTTCAAACTTCGGCGAGTCCACACCTCCTGATGATGCCTCGTGTAGAAACGAAACACGTGTACTATCTTTAAACTTTGGTTTTCTGTTCTTTGACTCTTTGGTTTAGTTGAACTAAAGTTAAGTTAATTAAAACCTTTGTTTAGAAATTAAGCGGATTTATTACTAACTATATTTATATAATTTGTTGATACATATCGATAATAACATGAAATTGTGCATATTGAAATATGCAAGAAAACTCAATGAAAATCGTGTATAAGATACAATAATGCCGCTTGGAAATGAAACGAAACCGCGCAGAGTCAGTGACCACAACAACGTACGAGCGAAGGCTTGCGATAATCATAATACGCTTGTAGATATGTGATTAGCTGCGGGGTCACGGAACGGTCGGCGTTAGACAGAGACGTCCGCCCGTCCCGTTCTGCAGAATCTTCGGCCGGAGTCAGGCAAACGACCGCAGGGCGCCTAAGCCGCTATACTAAACTATGACCTCACGAAATTCTCCAGCACGATACCGAGGATGATTCACGTCTAATGATGGACGTCGTACATGAGATGCGGACGCGAGATGAATGCCGCGACAGGCCCCGAAAGCAGTCCACCGTTCACGTCATTACCGACTCTTATCGTTAATTTTATAGAGCCATCAGCATTAGCATATTAAATTAGATTTTGTTTTTAGTCGGACTTCGTTCGGGCATTTGTGTTGATAATTTGTGATTATTATGATGGGAGCTTCATCCGACCATTAAGCTGTCAACGAAATGTAAATATCCGCTTCGGATTCTTAAGACATATCGATAGTAATCTCCGAGCGAATCAAACGAGCATTGTATCGTGATCTCAAAATATAAAGTGAAACTATAAGCCAACAAATATATAAGGTATGGTACAGAGGGCACGACCAGATGGAACAGGTTTCCTGAGACTAGTAACGTAGTAACCAATATACATACAAACCGTGCATTACTCTCGGGTATTCGAGATTATACGGCGTTAGAGCCGAGGAGACTGTGAGAAAATTTCACCTGTACCGAACACTAACGATTTATCATTGCATATAATTTCGAATCGGATTATCCGATGCTGGGTAATGATGTTTTATCATTGGCTTTGCTCAAAGTCGATGATTTAAATGTAATGATATAGAGTAGAGTGATATTTTTATTGTAGTTATGAAGTAGTTCTTGATATACAGTTTATACCAGCTGACACCTGAAACTTCGATTGGGTTGCAAATTAACAAAATTCCTGTACGCACCTACACTTTTTGACGAAAATACCTTCGAAATTTCAAGTCCTTACGTCCAGTTGATGGTTGTCTGTCAGGCAGACAGTCTTGACTAAGCCTTTTAAATACTATTTATTAGAAAAACAGTTCTGCCCAATCTCCTTCGCTTATGTTAAGCTTATCAAAACAAAAAACATGCTTAAACTTTTCATGAGCTTATAGTCAGTCACTAATTCACTCCACTTTTTACACGACTGCTGATTTGAAATTTATACTAAGTCAATTTATATCTTCAAAAATGTACAAATAAGTGAGTGAGATAGCGGCGCTACGGATTCTGAGCTTTAAGAAAGAAGTTTTGATAATTCGTAATGCAAATGGAGTTGTGGATCAAGCGAGATTAAACTAGTAAATATTATAATGATTAGAGATGTTCAAAGCGGTTGATTTAAATGTAATGATATTTCTCGTGGTAACATCACACGTCGTGAAGAAATTAGTGTCGGGGCGAGTTGGTGTAATCCTATAAATCACGCGTATAGTTCGTTAGCCGAGACAGCCCAGCGGGGTTCCACGTTCGATTCCCGGCCGGCAAGTGGAACGCAATTCAACAACCCCCTGTAGGTGGATATTTTGACGTATATACAGAACTGTTGCATTTTTGATGGATGTTGGAATCTTTGGATTATTGACTTTCGAACTGATGGAGTATGAATGCTCTCTTGTCAATTATGTTCTATATGCTTTGTATTGGTTCATATAATTCATTTATAAACCCTAGTTTGATTCAATTTTTCTTCAGACTTGATTCAGATTCAAGTTTTTTTTTCATACAAAATCTGTTTTTGAATGCAAAGATAACTACATCATTTTCCAAATCGATATCAAATTAATACAAAAGTTGAATAGGGAAGAATTATCATTGCGCACTAAACAAAGTGAGAGAGCTCTTAAAAAGAAGGTAGATACTCATTTATCTAATAATGTCTGGTTTAAAATAGATACCCAATCAGGTACTCGAAAAACTACAAATATTTGTCGTGGACTTTTCGATGAATTAATTAACAACATCCACATACTGGGTCCATCAAATGAAGAACTAGTTTGATCAGCTATAGATCTATAGAGATCAGAGATAATATGTGTAGCATTTTAAATACTCACAGCATCAGCTATTACTTAATATATCTTATTTACACCGTTCTAACAAAACATTTTGGTGATCAATGAGACAGAGAGTAACATATTATTTAGATTTTTGAAATTAATAAAAAATAAGCTTGATAGCTACTTTCATGATACTTTCTTATGGACCAGAATCCCGCGCGTCGCTATCTCACTTGCACATTTGTACATTTTTGAAAGTGTAAATTGAGTCTAAATAAAAATAAATGGATCAGTCATTTTGTTACTACAACATCACGAAATGTTTAAGCATATTTTTGTTTTGATATGTTAAACCTAGGCGAAGGAAATAGAGAAAAATGATTTCACTCCGGATTCTGTGCCTAAAACACTTTACCCGTTGTCAGTTGAAAAATAGAACTTTTCGGGCAGCTTGAAACTCTGTCACCAAGGCACAGCGAGCTCTACTAGTATAAGAAAGGAAACAGTGTTTGACCAGACAATCACATAAGGCTTTTTTACCTGATACAACGCCGACGAAGCCAGGGGGTAACAGCTAGTATGTCAAATATTAAAGTTAGTATTCAAAGTTGCATGGGCTCGGGCGATTGACGAAAATGAAGGCGTCCGTCAAATTTTAAAAGTTAATTATTGGAATACAGACGGCCACTCGGGTGATACATCATCCCAGTGGGAGAATATAAATCACCAGTTGATTGATAGTGCCGTACATCTCACGCTCGTCTGCTAGCTCCTTTTTTAATCCGACACAAATGATTTTACACTCTGATTCCTTTTTGTGGGGCCATTTCGCCTGGAGTTTACGAGGCGACCGAATTGGATTCTGTTCGATTTTCGGGAGTCTTTTTATAGATATCTTAATAGTGTTTCTGATTGATCAGCCTTGTGACAGATGTCACCTAGAACCATATTGGAGGTAGAATTGATTGATATCTTCGAGAATCTAGCCAAAAGAGATGTCAATGCAAGGTACCTCTCTGTTGGTCATATAACCTTCTAGGCCATTCACGTTAAATAAAACTATACGCTGTATTTGATACCTGTGTGCATATTTTGTGATGGTGTGCGAGATTATTATAGTGTGCGTTTACATGAATAAGATTTTGTTAGGCGCGTGTGCAATGCGTGTTTACCCCGTCTCCCGTAAAAAATGGCAGAAAATTATTCTGCCAATAAAAGATTCTGACGTAACGTTTCCTTTGGAACGATTCTTGAAGGCTGCTTGCTATACGTTGACGATTTCATATATAAGATCCATAAATATGCATTCATTACAGTCTTTTACGCTCTACGATTGACTATAATCACTGAGCTTAATTTATTCATCGACGAAACCAACTATCATCAATATAATGTAATTCTATATTCCACGAGCATTAAACTAATGTTTATAGTGAAAACCTATCAAGTTTCCAACAGCCATTGAGCCCATCGTATTTGAGCATTACCTGCCCTGACTGGCTCAAACCCAAGCAGATTAGAGCCGTTTCCTATTGTAGTTTGGGCGCCGATTCTCATGCAAATGGCTTGACAAAACGTGCAGAAATATAATTAGCTTAACACCCCTATCTATAGAAAGGTTGCGGGGTCGCGCACCTTGACCATGCAAAAATCTACCAACCGGTCTATGTTGTCTTCGTTTTTAATTAATGTTTTCACCCGTAGCTCTGACCAATGTCCGGCAAAGGGTTAGCGAGTAACAACAGTTTTTTGCGATCCGTGGGAACGTTGCCGCGAGAAAACCGTCGATAATATCTTTACGTCGGACGTGGCTAGTAAGCCTCGGTTTTCCCGGAATGTGGACCATTATACTCGGCCCTGGAGCGTCGTACGAAACATGTCACAGTTATTATGCTCACTAGAAACGATAATATCTCTGTGACGCAGCACACAAAGTCGGTAAGTACCGCCTCCAGTTACACTTGTATTTCTGAGCGTGATTGTTGACACGATTAAGTCATTCCGTCTTTTGGTGTTGCCCGAACACACCAACTACAGCTTAGTCTTATTACGATCAGTGGTCAGTCTTCTTCTTGTAGTGTCAATAGTTATTTCGAACCAGAGTGATAAAATGATTTCAAGTACGCCTCAGAGGTTTTTTTCGTGCACTAGACACAATGTTTTCGAACTTTTTAGGTTCTCTTTTTCTTGTTCGACGGGGAATGGAGATTAGTAGCGCAAGATTGAGACCGTTGACGAAAATGGGGGGAGGCCTTTGCCCTACAATGGGACAGCTCAGGCTGATAGTAGTAGAAGTTTTTTGTGTTTTATTTTTAGTGGTCAGTGAATCATTACGTTCTCACGGTGCTACCGATGTTTGCCAAACTAGACTGTTCTAATCCAAACAGTCCCTTATGGTCAGTTGGACAACAATGACCACACCTGGTTGAAGGCGCAAATTGACACCCTCCTCAAACAGGACACGCCGATTCTTTTGACGTCTTTTGTAGGATATAGGCGTGCATCGGGCTTACTCTTTAAATAATAACTGATGCAAACATTGCAGTAATTTGCCCCTGGGAATGTTTCGAAGACTATGATGTTTTTGACAGGTCTTGAGGGCTCACAAAGCTCGCATTGTGCATGGTTTCGTCGTACAAAACGAGACAGTTTTTCGCTTGAATTAGTACAGTTACAATGTAAAGATTATAATAGACCATGACGTATTATGGTACCTTAGTTATGCTCCTAATTATTAAGAAGCTTGCTTCTTTATAGTACGATGATACACGGCTTTTTTACACGCTACAAGCCAGCGTTTACGCTTGTAGCGTGTATAGTCACACAGTGTCATCGGCGTTTTTACAATCTGCTTGTTGACAATCGTTCCCAAAAGCTAACACGCTCACACGCTAGATTTAAAAAACGGCAACAATCAACGTATAAAAAAAGCCCGTCAGCCCTCATTTTCTAGTAAAATTAACGCTTTTGTTCGCGACGGTATAATAAGTTAAATCTGGTAAAGTTTCGTCTGTAATTTTATCAAATTTTCAATTTCCCTCCAAACGATTTCCATTAAAAATGAGCATGGACGAGGGGATGGTACGATACCAGAAATCTTTCTAAATGACCGGCCCGGCACAAAAACTTATTAAGATACTCAAACAAAGAGTGATTGATGTGCCCTAAACAAAAGGTGTAAGGACCATTGTTCACGAGCGAAATTGACGGGTTTTGTTAGTGTATAATTCACTTATTAAATAAACCGGTTTGGCTAATGTTAGTCAATTAATCAGTGGGTATGCGAACTTTGTTTTGCATTGCAATTATGGGATTGCCTGTCTCGTTGCATTAATTGTGCGGTCAGTATCAAACATTAGTTTATTGCTATAATCTACGAATGAATGTAGCATTGTTTTTTTATGTATACCAAGCATTCGTTATTAAAGCTTTTTCATGTCCAATGGTTAATTTATTAATTAAAATATATAGCGGACTTCAGTTTTTACCAAAACGCCTAAAAGTATTTTTTTTGTATTTAAAGTATTCATGCGGTTCCTTTTGTAATTTTTTGCCTCGCCCGGTGTCACTGGTTCGATTTCCGCTTCAGGACAAACATTTGTGTAATGAGCATCGGGGTCTTTTCTGAGTGTTTGTTATTTACAAAAACAAAAGAATTTATCAAGAAATTTATCAATAAAGAAGTTTTTTTTTTTAATAAACCATGCTATTCAGCACTTCTCAGACATCAGTGATTAAACAATATACAGAATTTTGTCAGAAGTATAGCAGAAGAACCCAAATTAAGCGCAGTACTGACCGGCCGTATCTTACACGATCCGTGCAATGTTCAAAACGCTATCTGTATCAGATCAGGATCAGATCAAGTCGTATTACAATCAAACGCATTACGAAGTAGCTGAATAGGCCTTTTCAACCACTAAAACGTTTTACAAAACACCTAAACAATGATACACAGAGCAAAAAAATACAAAGAGATCCATCTTGATATCTAAGGCGATTAGAAGCCGAGAAAAAATGTATTCTGTATCTGGTAGAGTTTGCACCTTTCTTTTGTTTGTTGACAGCAAACAAATTGTCTCGCAAAATAGCGGGGTCACAAAGACCTAATGCGTGCTCAAGGGTTGAATGAGAGCAACGGGTTACTGCGTCCCTTCCGGTCTCCTGTGCCCTTACATTATCTCTTCGGAAGTGTAAGGGACTGGTTAACAAAAAGGTACGAAGTGTGAAAACTTTTTGTTTTGTTCCGAGCCTTGATTATTTCTGACCAACGATTGTAACAAGTAAAGTATAAAGATCAACCTAAGGAAAATCATAGCATTATTTCAGACCGATTATTAATATCTATAAAAATAATTCGGGTCAGTTCTCTCCTTTTTTCCTGTTTTGGACGCGAAATCAAATTAATGATAATGAAGTGTGACGTACGATGTAGAATAAAATTTAACTTGACCTTGTGAATTTCGTGAAGGTTACATAATAAACTAAAAATAGGATGTATACTTTAATGCTAATCCTCAAATCCGAATTCCATACAAAATCTTTCGGACAAATACTTAAAAAGTACGCCGTATTGTAGTAATTTCTTCACACTATTCGTTTTGTCTATGTTTTTTGATTTTGTCAACAAAAAATGTAAAAGGCTTCGTACTTTAATTTAGATTTTATACGTGTTTTAAAATTAACCCTACTAACTTAAAAACACGTATAATATCTAAATTACAGTATGAAACCTTTCACTTTTTATGTTGACGAAATCAAAAAACATGGACGAAACGAATAGTGTGAAAAAAATACTATAATACGGCGTACTTTTTGAGTATTTGTCCGAAATATTTTGTATAGAAATTTGCCTTGAGGATTCCCCTTAATTGAAGGCGGTGCTGCAATTTGCATACAAAATAATGACACGGATAGTCGAATGACAAGTTTATTTGACTGCCACGCCGATGTCGCTGGTTCGATTCCCGATTCAGGACAAACATGTGTGTCATGAACATCTATGTTCGTCCGCATCTGGGTGTTTTCTATGTTATGTATGTATTTACAAAAAAAAAAGTATTTAGTATGATATAATTCATTTGGTTTCCATAGTTTGTATGGATCTAGTTGTCCGATTTTTTTTTTATAGTACAAGTTCTGGTTCGTTTGGGGCTAGTTGGCGTTTAGGGCATTTGAAATGTCCAAATTATGTTTTATCTTATTTTATTTATTATAACGTGAAAAAAGCTGAGCATTATTACATTTATCGCCTAAGATGCTTCGAAAAAAATATTTTGCTAAGCTCTTTGTATGTCTTTTCTTTTATGATTTATATTTTAACGTGTTTGTGTGTATAATAAAGAATTACAAGAAATGATACCTACTTATTTTCTTCAACTTTTATAAGTTCATCTAGCAGTTTAATCAGTCGTGTAGGTAACTCAAAGGTCAGTAAACAGGTGGTATAGATAGACCCAGCGGGCGATATGAACTCCACCTCAACCCTTCGTCAAGACCGCATCCTTTATGACACGGGAAATAGCCGGTACGATATCTATGAGTTTAAACCTCGTTTTGTATCAGCTGGGTTATAATAAAGAATATATGAACAAAGCCGACGACACGGATGGTCGAGTGGCAAGTGCGTTGTGCTACGCCAAGTATCGCAGGTTCGATTCCCGCTTTAGGACAAATATTTGTGCGATGAACATCGGTGTATCGCCTGAGTATGGGTGATTTCTATGTATGTATTTACAACAAAAAAGGATTATAAGTATTTTATCTGTTATCTGGTTTCCGTAGTCTGGTGCTTAGTTTGGGTCTAGATGGCGCTGTGTGGAATGTCCCAACATTATTATTATTATTATGATAACATAAACGCTTATTACCCATTTTAACACACTCGTATTTTTGTCTTATACATATTTTTTAAGGAAAACTTAACACTTCTGGTAAATTTTATTTTACAAAATAACAAAATGTCACTCGAATGCAGTGAGGCCATTGATTTTTTTCATAGTCTACCTTTTCCTTGTTGCAACAATTAAAAAAAAAATGTTTTACTTTAGGAAAAAAATAATATTAAATAACATTAGAAGACTACGATCTTCTTATATGTCTTGTATATTTAAATTTAATTTTTGTCTCAGTTTTCTCATTAAGTACCATAAACATCTTACTTTTTAGGTTTCTTCTCTTACTTTTGGTACTTTAGATAAACATATTTTATTTCCAAACAATAATTGAGAAAGAAGTACTAACTAAAACGTTCCACGTCTTTTGCAAAATTCAAAAAGCAAGTGACATATCGAAACTTTTACAACAAAAGATGTCATCACTGTCATAAAACGTAGTCATTCAATAGGTTGTTAAAGTATTTACGATCGTCAAGGCTCCGTCAACCTTGAATAGATCTATTATTTCAGCATATTCGCATTTACGCACACCGTCATCGTCATACACAAAAAGCTTCACCGTCAGTGTATGAAAATCATCAATTATATTTTAGTTATTATAAGTATTAGAGGCATCGTAATTCACCGTCATCCACACCATCAATCACGGCGCTGTCTTTAAAACAATAACCGTCGATATTAATTCCATCGTAATAATAACCTATTATCGCTCATAACTTTATATTAGATCTGTGGTCCGTTATAGCTAGAGGCATGGTCGGTAGAGCTTTAGTTTCTCTGCAAATTTAGGGTTTGAGACAGTACATGCGATTTTATAGAGTAAATCTGAGATAATATGAAATACTAGTTGACACCTGCTACTTTGTTTGCGTTGCGAATTAACAAAATTCCTTCCTAAATGTCAAGTTTCTACATTCAGTGGTATAACCAGTGCGTTGTGTGATGTCAGTCAGTCAGTCAGGACTAAGACTTTTATAGATATTTATGTTTTAAACTTAAAACTGTGTGTACAAGAGTTTATATCTTTCATATTTATTATATTAGATCGTTTGATGATAACATCAGTTAAGGTAACATAATTATCATTCATCTCATAGGTTCATTTGTAATCCACTTCTACAAAAAATACCAATATTATATAACTCATGATTGAGTTAACTAATAATTAATTGTATATTATTCGTATCAGTATATGAATCTAGTTATAAAATGATCGTAAGGTTAGTGTGATCGTCAACAGTTACTTAGAGCATGCCCTTGGGCAGTTGTCCGACTAATGACGCCGTAAGATTAATGATTTTACTAATTACACTTGTGACAATCATTGTACTTATGCCTCCAAAGGTTTTTGTATCACACATTCCATATTTGATGAATTCCTTTAACAGTAGCTTAAAATCGCCGACAAAGACACTGGCTTGCTTGAACGATGTCCTATGTTAGTATAGTAGCTACAAATTTCCAAGTGCTAAAATTTAACAGGCAATTACTCTGGCAATAACGCACAGACAACAAAATATTAAAACTTATATTACATAGTACTTACAGAGTATGAGTAAAGTACCGGTGGACAAAAAAGAAAACTTTAGTAACACAAGTTTCAAATGTCTCAACATAGGCATGGTTAGTTACTACAGTCTTACAGCCAATAGGGTTAGTAAAATTTTCCTTTGAAATTTTGAAATTGGCAATCTTTGACATGCTTTAAATTTACCTATTTATCAATATCAGATGAGAATATTCAACGCCTGTGCCATTCTTCACTTCTATAGTTCTTTTGAAATAGAAGCGCACGTTTTGCTTCAAGTATATTTGCATACTGTGTCAATAAACACATGTGTATGTACACATTGACACGTATTGCATCTTCAGTATACTTTACCACATCAATACGCGCTGTTCTATTAGCAAGAACTATACCATAAAGACTGATAGCAAGTTTTGAATGTCTCATCTGAAATTGATGTTCAAACTCCACAATGTGTTATAGACTCACCTTCTCTCCTCATGCCCATTTTGAGACATTTCCTGAGCCTGCAGTACTGGCACTGGTTTCTATGATGCTGATCGATGGGACAATTTCTGTTCCCTCGGCACGAATACGTCAGATTTCTCCTGACGGACCTCTTGAAAAATGATTTGCAACCTGCGGACCAGAATTTATAACATAAATACGTTTATCCTCAGTTTTAATTTCGTTTGCTTCATCTTTATCATCTGTTTTGTTTATTTTATTAACTGTTTTGTTGTTATCTGTTTTGACTTTATCATTTACGTCAACGTTTTGTTTGTTGGATTCTCGGACGTCCATTCGTTATCGTAGTCCCATACATCAATGGCTACCATGCGAAGAAAATCCGATAATATTTATGGATTTGTTAAATAAAACGAATTTATAAAACAGTTAAAATACCAAGTTAACGATCTAAAGACAGCTAAAGCCGATCTCATGAATATATTATGAGTGGACATTATAATAAAAAACAATTTGGGAAAAGGGTCGGTGCTTTCCTTATCTGAGCTTTGACGTGATGATTCAAGGTGTCTACTTTAATTTTGTTCCAACACTTTAAAAAAAAACTTTATAAAACTACGCCTTATTGGTGTACTGATTCAACATTTTCAATCGAAGAACACAAGACGTTCAAAAAACAGTAATTTTGTAGGAAAAAATGGTAGCTTACATTCGGGTTATTTATACCATAAAATATATTGGAAACATTATTTATGAAGAAAGTAGGTAAACGTCTAAATTCTTCGATGTCATAACGAATAATGGTATGTTAAATTGTCACATGAATATTTCTCGTGTTGTGGCCTAAACTGCCAGAAGTCTCGTTTTTTTCTAATATATTGTTAACCAGCCACGGGAGGTAATTATGGGGGTCAAGTTAATTTGGATTCTGGCATCTAAACAGTTATAAGGCCAATTTTACACTAGACGAGACGGCACGACGCAGTCGCGATCCAGTACACAGATAAAATAAATCAAATAAAAATATTATATAAGTCGGTTTATTTACATTACACATTTTTTGTTACTAGCTCCCTAAAAGGCTTGTGCTAAAGTAAAGTGAGGATTTTTGTTGAGCAATTGCGCTTAAACTCTGTTTGATCGAATATTTTATATGAGTAAAGTTTATGAACTGGAAAAAGGTTTTTTTTTTAATATCACGCGGAAGAATCCACGTGAAGCAGCTTGTATATATATTAATCATGGTATTTTTGAATTTCTATAAAAATACTAGGTATATTTAATTCCATTTTTGGAGTGTTTACTTTTTTTAAATAAATATATGTTTTATTTGATTTGATTGTTTAAACCGAACATATAAAATTACCGTCTAACCGCTTTAAATCAGTTTGAATTTAATTTTTTTAATTTAAAACAATAAATGAATTTCAAACTATCACAAACAAACAAAAGAACACAAAAATTATGATCACTGAACTTGAAAGCAGTTACTCTATAAAAATAAGAAACATATAAATTGCAGGTAGTATTAATTGTAGGTAAATTGAGCGAAAAATGCCAACATTTCACGGCTTTACAGTTCATAATAACTCTGTGTCTATTCAAAATCAAGGTCAAAGTGGAAAACCAGTAACATAGTAAATGGTAGCAACATTGACACTCGCATGTTGGAAACCCATTTGTCACACTAACAACGTTAACGTAATTGATCTACTATGTTACACAAGTATTCGTCATGAATTATTTATTCTAATACCATAACTTGTGGTTACGTTAGTATAACTATTTAAATAAATAGTTTGAGATTATTGTTTTAAAGTTTATATTTAAATAAAATATGTAGATACCTTACTCATAACACACACATTATCCATCTATCTAGATTGTTGTGAGATCTACTTTTAATAAAACCATTAATGCTGATTTGCACCAAACTTTCAAAGTTTCTAAGCAATTACTTTACTCGCTTGGCAGTTCTTCATGGTCAGAATCTGGACTGTTAAGAACTACCAAGCGAGTAAAATAATTGCTTAGGGACTTTCACATTTTTATGCAACTAGGCTTAAGTGTTTATCCAAAAACCCGCTTATATTATTTAATTTCAAGGAATTATGTCTCAAAAATAAGTTTTTACGTAATAAAACTTGGAAAAAAAAAAAGAAAAATTTCTGAATCATATCTCACATGATCATAATACGAGTCTTACGTTACCACTACCAAGAAATCGCTGCAACGTTTGGGTAACAATGCGCACGAGCATCTCGCAGATACCGTTAGGGCTGTGAGCACGTCGCTTTGTGCCTTAGATAAGCCAGGAGATTCTCTCGAGTTGTAACTCAATGTCTAGCAATAAGCTATCAAGTTTGAAGTTAAAAACAGAAGATCCGCCTTCAGAAGTGCTATTTGAATTTATTAATATAACTTTATCTTTATCTGTGCTTGCACGTACTGACTAATTATAAAAGAAGATTTTTACACTCAAGTAAATACTAACATTGAAGTTTTACAGGTGACAGATGAAACCTTAAGTAAAGCGGCGGCCATTTTACTACTAACGTAAGGTGAGTTTTAGGATAAGGACTGAGTTAGAATACGGGTGTAAATCATTGTACTTTTGTATTTTATTGAACCAAGCAGTAGAAATATAGGATTTTTTGAAACTTTTTACAACTTCTATGATCAAGACGAAGCTATAGGTATGAATAATTTGGTACCTTATACGTCCATCTTACCGTTTTTGGCCAACTATACAAGGCTTTAGGTATATAGCTAAAGGATAAATATATTTTTTTAGACTGATTGTCACACAGAAAAAGTAACGAACGAAAATAATCGAAATCTAAAGGGCACGTTTGTTATGAAGTGTAGACTGTTACGTACTAAAAGACTATTTTTGACGTGACTACGTGTAATAAATCGAAAAACGCCGGCTGCATGCACGAAAACGTTCACGTAATTTTCCGGTAACGCTGTCATTGTCCTGTAACGCTCATTGTCCCGTTGCGCTGGTAGTCACGTTAAACTATCGCCCGTAAACCTACTTTAAAGATAACCATTTTTTTTTAAATTCGCAATTCAAAAGAAGTTGTGGTCAGTTAGTCTCATAAATTCTTACTTCGTAATAAATTGAAAAGAAATTATACGCTCGTAAAATTGTATTTGCAATAATAAAGTGTATATTTCTAAACATAACAGTAATCAAATTAATAAAATACAAATAAAATCCGTGTTAAACTACCTTATTATAATAATTGCCAACATCATGCCTAACTTAAACATGTTATTGATACTACGTACTAATATGGGATAAAGAAAATGAATTTAGGAATTATTTAAAGCCAGTTCTCAGGTATTCCTATAATATTTAAAACCCCGCCTTCTAAGATATTAACAATCTGAATACTCTTATTTTTGATTGCAATCAACAGGTTTCGCTCAAATTGGCATACAAGATGAATGTAATTTATTTATTTGATTAGAAAATGTTTCTTTTACTGTGCAAATGATGGTGTTCAATTTGTTTAGGTGGAGATTAGCCTACATAAATTCAATTTTAACCCATTTGCGCTTGTAAAAAGTACCGTTTTTCGTGTTATATTTTTATTGATGCAATTTGATGAATAATACCTAAAATATCAGATTATTTTTATTATAAAAAAATTGGTTGCCTGATAAGTTGGTTTACGGACGATAGTTAAACGTGACTACCAGCTTAACGGGACAATGAGCGTTACCGGACAATGACGTAATCGTTTTCGTACATGCAGCCATTTATTAGACGTAGTCACGTCAAAAAAGCATTTTCCTCCCTCTCCGCAGTCAGAAATACTTATTTAAGTTTCATAAGGCATCCGTTCACAAACTCGACTAGTAGTATCAAGTTTACTTTGTATGCGTAGAAACCAAATCATAGGCAAACTGTATATTTGTTCAAGTGACTTCAATTTAAAATAGGTGCTCATAAAAGTAAATAATTCTCAGTGCAAATACACCACTATTCCACAGCTTGCGGTAGCTTTAGCAGTCCAATTACCACAATCGCTGGGAAGATCAGCCACTGCAAATTGTAGCCGATAAACCAGAGCATTGACATCGGCGAGTGAAACCAGGACAATGCCTTGAATTCTGATGATGAAAGTGAGCTAGAACTAGTTGAACACTGGAGAGAAAGGGGGGGAAAGGGGAAGGAAGGTATAGGGAAAGTGAGCTAGAACGAGTTGAACACTGGTAGAGTAGGGAAAGGCGAGAAAAGGAATAGAGAATGATGAAAGTGAGCTAGAACTAG
This sequence comes from Lobophora halterata, assembly GCA_932526365.1. Lineage (NCBI taxonomy): Eukaryota > Metazoa > Arthropoda > Insecta > Lepidoptera > Geometridae > Lobophora > Lobophora halterata. The sequence continues at coordinate 8,869,621 of OW052017.1, forward strand.
TTTAACACTGGTAAAGTAGAGAAAGGAGAGGGAAGGTATATGGAATGATGAAAGTGAGCTAGAACTAGTTGAACTCTTGTAGAGTAGGGAAAGGGGAGGAAAATAATAGGAATGATGAAAATGATCTAGAAAAGCTAGTGAACTCTGGTAGAGTAGAGGAAGGTTAGAAAAGGAATACGAATGATGAAAGTGAGCTAGAAAGGCTAGTTGAACTCTGGTAGAATAGGGAAAGGAGGAAAACCAGGACAATGCCTCGGATTCTGATGATGAAAGTGAGCTAGATCTACTTGAACACTTATAGAAAAAGGGAAAGGGGAGGGAAGGTATAGGGAATGATGAAAGTGATCAAGAACAGCTAATTAACAACTCTCTGAAGAATAAGTTAAGGGAAGGGAAACATTGGTAAGTAAAACCAGGATAATACCTTGGATTCTGATTACTATATTACTTAAGAGTAAAGTGAACTTAACTGCAACCGCATATGCGTCGCCGACTACAGCAACTGGTGCCTGGCATCCATTAGTTATCATACATTTTGTTGCTGTAGCGTATAGCCACCAGCAACACGTGTAGATGAAGCGGCCGCGCTCGTAGCTTCAAAATGTATAAAATCTGATGGACGCCGGCCATCGGTAGCGATCATAGGTAGCGATAGTCGGCGACCCGTTTACGGGTGTGTACTATGTTCATTAGTTTTGACAATTAGGAGGCATCCCATAAAGGATTCATGAAGGATCAGTAGGCATTACTTTATAATGGATCTAGACAGAAGAAGCGTTTCAAATAAAAGACAAAGACACAAAAACCTAGTTCTAATATAAGTGGAATGATGTCGCAATCACGCGAGTGACCGGTAATGACAGTAAGATTACAGGTGTAGTCTTACTGACCTACATCTGAGATGACGTCATCAGAGTTTAGCTGCTAACACGCACATGGCAATGAAGGCTCTACCAGCTCTACCAAGTTTTCAAAATCAAAATTAAACTTGAGAATCCTACTTCCTACTATCCTATCCTACTTCCTACTAATATTATAAACGCGAAAGTTTGTAAGAATGGATGGATGGATGGATGGATGTTACTCTTTCACGTAAAAACTACTGGATGGATTTTAATGAAACTTTACAAAAATATAGCTTATACATCAGAATAACACATAGGCTACAATTTATAAAGATAAGCAGACAAAGTCGCGGGCACCAGCTAGTGATGTCATAAAATACCGGTGATTGAGCTGTTACAAAATGAAATCATATCACCATGTGACAATGAAATAAAGCATCTTCGAGGTGCATTTGAAATCATTTCACCACACTGGTTCGAAAGAACTACTGACACGATAAGAAGAATGAAATAGGAGTAGAAATCATTTCCATGCCTAGTACCAATGCAGTACTAGATGTTCTGCCGCTAAGCAGTACTGTGTAAGAATTTCTGTGTGCCGGTTTAAAGGACACTACTAAAATTACTATGCTTTTGAGACTAAACCATCAGATGTCCTTGGAAAAGCGCTATGTTGTGCCGGCCAAAGTTCTTTGTAGCAATTTTCTGGTGATGGGCATTAGTGATCTCTTACAAACCAGAAGCAGAAACCTCTATGTGCAAAGTTATTAGTTTTCAAATGTACTTTACTAATTCTGTAGGATTTGTGCCCATTCCAATTTTGTATCTAATAATTTAGTAGTATAGTCATTATACATTTTATTACCTCTGTTTTATTATTTTAAGACAAACAGTTTCGCAAAGTCAAGTGGGTAATAAAGTAATTAACTGACGTGGTCGGTCGTTTGCGCGAGTACACTTCAGGTACAATTCAGGTACACTTTAGTGACCACCTGGCCTTGCCATCACTTGCAATTTTAGACTGATTGACAGGTTTATGCATCGATTTTCCATCAACATACCTTTTAAATGATACACTTGCCTATTTTGTAATTTAATGTCTGCCTTCTAACATTATTCTACTATTTAATTTTAAAATTATTATGGTTAAACACTAGAATTAAAAAATGCTATGTATGTATGTAAATTTCTTTGTTATTTATTTTTATTATTTTTTTGAATAACCCTAAAAGTTATTAAAAAAAATAATCATTAAAGCGGATTTTTGGCGTTAAATACAAGGTCTTTTATTTATTTTTTTATTAAAGAGAGAGAGAGATCATTAGCGCATTTAAATTTTCTATCTTTGACTAAATGTAGGTATTTACAATAATGACAATAATTTGTACTTTACTGTCTTTATCGAAGCTGGCAAGGTTAAAATTGTACTTAGTAACTCTCTCAAAGGTGAAATGCATTTGACCCAATAAAAAAAGTGTGAGGTTACAAATCGATTTTTGCACAGACATGCCCTTAATCATTTCATTAAGACAGCGCACAAAAGAAGGAGTGTAATGAAATATTACTGGCTTTAATGACTGAAGATCGTTCTCTAATGATCATGAAGCTAGATGCAATATGGAGGGAATCCCTTGTACATTACAAGTCCAGCCGGTACTTAGTTAGAACAAGGAACCCGAAGTTTTTATAGTACAGTCGATTTGCAATTATAATAAATTAAATACGAAATATTTTACAGACAGACATGTTGAACAATTTATATTAAATTATAAAGTTAAATAGATATCTACCACAAATAATTTTTCAAATCTCCTCCTTTTTTTGATAAGGAGTTTTCGATCGCATCTACAAATAACTCCCTGTATGTACATATATAGTATCTAGATCAATGCTTATGACCTAAGTCCTGTGTATAATCAGTATAATCGCATAGGCAACTAAGTTCGTTATTAGATACTCGGTTACGCTAAGGTATGCGATTTCTCGAATCGCGAATCATGGCTACAATGTTATAAGTACCTATTGATGTATAATGTTGGTTTACATTTAATATTATGTTATATTTAAGTTTAATCGGAAAATTAAATAAAGCAGTTTTAAGAAGTTTTATAACTAAACTAAATTCAAATTCAAAAAATTCAAAATTTATTTATTCGGTCACAACATAGTTTGCACATAATACTAAGTGCACACTGGAAAATGTTAAAGTATATAATACTGTGTTACGTTTCCCAGTGCCCATCCTTAAAGTTAGGTACAGAAAAAAAAAATGTATAAAAACAAATACCACCAACCAATAAACAAATTCTTACAGGCAACCTTAAATCAAATTTATACCTACCGATAAAACAACCGATTGAAAAATTACACACATTAAAAGTGCATAGAAAATAATAAAATTCACATAATAAATAGTTAATAGAACGGCTCGTTTATTTTTACGGTGTAAAAAGCGTAAATTTTCGATTTACGACGTGACAAACACGGTAATCTTCAACAATATGGTGGGCCTTAAATTTCCAAAACGGCCGTTAACGTCTTGCGCTCGAATGTTTACCTTATTAAGGCGTAGATCTAGTACTTGTTTAATTCACATAAATAACGTATTAAAAAGAGTCAAATTTTCATTAAAAGGCAGCATGAGTCAACGCGTACGTTCGTTTTATTGACAGGTTTAGTGGCGAGAAGAGAGCCACACACGCGCCGATCGGGGATTCAATTTAAAAAGTAGAATGAGATAAAAATAAATAAGTTCGGAGAGACACTTATGTTTAGAGTCGCTCGTAAAGATAGGGTTAACTGCCACGGTATCGCGGTACAAACATGCCATAAACTGACCGGTTCAGTGGACTAGTGACGCGCCCCATCGATACCTGCGCCTGCGACACAACCCGGTACGGTTTTATAAGCGGATTTGCATACGGAGAAATGTAGTTAATTTCATTGCTTTGATTATATTGGAAAATTATTGTAAGTAGAAATACACGATTTCTAAATATTAATTAAAGTTATAATTATCCATCCTAATAATGCTAGTTGGTTTCATACTATACGTATTTATTTTAATTGTTAATAATTTTTAAGTACCGCAGTATAAAAATATGTTCGATGTTTTAATTTATCGATAATTTACACCCCTTAGCACAGGTGTCAACTGCAATCACTATCTCCGCTCTCGGACGCGAGCATTTAACTCAAAAGAAGCGACCTGTGATGGGACTTTGTCACCATAACACCTTTTACGGTCCAGTGCAAGTTACCACGGTCACCTTCCAGGTTTATTCCGACATGGTTGTATGACAATCAGCGGGAGGTCCAACTGTTAATAAAGTGGATTTGTCGACATCAAAATAACACTTTATGGTTGGGACACTAATGCGGTTTATCGGTACACACTTAAAACGGTAATCATTTGAGGGTTAAGTTAGGTATACTATTATGTTATACAAAGGGTGTTCAAAAGATTTATTTCAACTGGAAGCGGAAACTATTTGTAAAGTTCTTCTAGATTTTTTTTTTATATTCCTAAACTAAACACACAAAGATATGCGGTTCTGAGAACAACAGATTTTATAAGAATATTAATTATTTTGAGATATGCGTTCATTTTATATCGTGTATGATGCAATATATTAATAAATTACATTAAACAGTATATGCTTTAGTGTGAAAAAAATATCATTGGCGAAATTAAAGTGTTGCATTAAGCAAATACATATCGTTAAAGATACAAAAAAAAACTGAATTTCGTTAGCAATGATAAAATAAAGTATTAAGTTGTTTTAAGTTTTCTCAAACTTATTTTATTTTGCTTCTCAAAATTTAATCGAAAATCTCTCAATTAACACCTCGGTAGAAAAGTTATTGCCTAATTTTTTTATATGTCGCCGCCGAATTCCTTATCCAATATTAATTATCAGACAAATATCATGCATTCAATTCTTATCGACAAGTTCCGAGACATTTGAGCGATAATATTGAGGTTGCGACCTCCCTGGCGCCATCTATATCGATAAAATTCCATCGACAGGGCGCGTCACTAATTAGAAATATCGCAAGGAAAATTATATCAAAAACCGGATACAGCTCTATTTTTGAACGATTGTTTCCTTTGAAGAGCCGACGTTTGCTTGATTTATTTTATAATTAAAAGTAGGTATCAATAACATTGAAAGGGCATTCATTGGACAAAATAATATGCTGCTTGTAGTAACGATGTATACATGACTGTATGGCTCAAGTACGAATACGAGTAAGGTCTATAGAAGGAAACGGGTATACCTAAATGAATACCACTCACTATAAGTAATATAAATAGTAATAGTAATATATATTCGGACATAATATATTTACAAATGAGTGAATCCACAGGTCCCGATCTGTTTATTACAATTTGGGTTATGTCTATTACAAAGGTAAATAATTTAAATCAATTTTTAAATTAAACTTAGGTTAGAAAATTTACTTAATTTTAGTAGAGACCCCAATGTTCTAAATTATGGTAATTAAATTTTCGTTCACCAAAACTTTAAATACGTTCATTAAAGAAAAGAGAGTAAACATTTTAGCGCCAAAAATTTATAATTGCTCAGTCTCGAAAGACCAGTAATTTCAGTAGGTACAGTACCCTTCAAACCGGAACACAATAATGCTTACACACTACTGCTTTGCGGCAGAATATCTGACACTGTGTTGGTACCCATATATAGACGGTATCCTGCAGGGGATGCCCAACGGTGACTGTAAACGGTTACTGACAGATAGACGGAAATGGTAACACTAACGCCTAGATCCTACTACTAGGCCGAGTACTCGGTACGTATAAGCATTGCGCCGAGTGCTCGGCTGAGCGAGTGATGGAAGCTTTCACTGTCTCGGCCGAGTAACATTTTACTGTCTCGGCCGAGTACTCGGCACGTGTGATCTAGGCATAAGGTTGTGGTTTGTCTTTGTTAAACTCTGAACCCTAAAAATGGCGTTTAGCTTATACAGAAATCCTAAAAACATTGTTCGTCAAGTGTAAGAACTGGATTCCTCGAATTCTATTGAGGATAATTCATTTGTTAATCGAAATAACTTTAATTAGTACGAGTAGGTAGTACATAGTCTTAGTAACAACAATCAATTTTTTTTTTTTTCAAATATATCTTTCAAGAATCAAGTCAATAATATTTTCTTAACTGTAACATGTTTTTACAGAGAGCGTCATTTTTTTCAAATCAAATTCCTAAAAGGCGCCTTGTTTTTCGTCAAATAAAAAGGCATAAACACAACCAAAGTGAACAATACTGATACCTGAATAAATCTCAAAGGTAACCTACAGGTTAGCTCTTAACCCGTCAGAGGTCAAGGCTGGGTCTGCGGGGCCCGAGCGGTGCCTAATGATGCTAACTTATGTCACTACTACGCACAGGCACAGGTGAGTTTGTGTCATGTGCTGACACCTAGGTCACTCTTACACCGAGATAGCTTTTAACCCCAGGGAGTTCAAGGTTGTATCTACGGGCAAAACAGGTAATGTTACTAAGTTAGTTCAATAATATGCACAGGTAATTTTGTGACATGTGTTTAACATAAAATTAGCTTTTAATCCCTCAGATTTCTAGTCTGTACCTACGAGGCAAGAAAGGTAATGTTTCTAACGTATGTCACTAATAAGCAAAGGTGATTTGGTGACATGTGCTGACACCTAGATCACACTTACAATGAACTAAGTAGCTTTTAACTCCTTGGAGTTCAAAGTTTGTAATTACGGGGCGGAACAGATAATGATGCTAACTTATGTCAATAATACGAACCGGTAATTTTGTGATATGCGCTGACCTAGGTAATTCTGAGACCAATTTAGCTTTTAACCCTTCAGATTTTAAGCCTACGGGGCAACAAAGATAATGTTGCTAACTTATGTCAAACATAGGTGATTTTGTGACATGACATGGTCACCAAACTAAGCAATCTTTTAACCCCTTGCAGTTCAAGGTTCTATTAACGAGGCAAGACGGGTTATGATGCTAACTCAAGTTAACATCATGCATAGATGATTTTGTGACTTACGTCCATGGTTGTATAATTATTAAACGTATGGAAGCTCGCCTTGTATTGCCTATCATAAAACATTTAAAAAATATTTGGTAATTTTAAAACTCCTAGCACATTTTGGCTCGAAGCAATATTTCGAAACAGAAAAGTATCGCTTCTAAGTTATTTTAGTTAAAAATTACTCGTCTTTTATTGCTATTTCTATTTATGCTGCATCGTAATAATATTAAGATATTTATTTAAAATTTATACAGTTAATTTTATTGTGTCATTGTCTAAAAAAACATTTACATTCGCCATTTTTCTTTGGAACTTTAATCAAGGTATGCAATAATCAATAATCATTTATTTAGTAAATATAATATTTACACGTCTCTTATGCTTAGGTCACTCTCACACAATTTCACTTTTTATCATGACTGTTATTTCACTTCACATCATTGCATCGTTGTTACAATGATGATCCACAAAATCAGCTTGATTTTTCACAAATAAAAAAGGGAGTTGTAATAAGAGAGCTTATAATATTTAACAAGGCTTTGCAGAATTTAATTTTATTATACTAAATAATGTTAAATAAAAAATAAAATACTTCTCACTCGGTTAGATCATTCCTATTTTTTAATCTGCTTGTAAAACTTCATGTAATTATCACATAAATTTATTAACTAGTATTTTTTGTTAATTTGTTAATTTCTCAATTGAATTCATTTACATCCGTACATAATCGTATTTCTAAAGTTCCCTGTTTCGATGTTCAAAACACAAGAGGGCGTAACTCAGAAAACAGCAATTTCTGCAAATTTGCATAAAAGTAACACCCTTATCTTTAGAAGCAGGCACTTTATGAAAACTTTGTCTAATTGCATTCTGATTAGAACTCGGGAGTAATTGAGATTTTTGAGGTCAAAGGGAATTTAAATGAAACTGTTTTGATATGAAAATTAAGTTTTGCAAATTGAAAATCTAGACGTCTCTATTTCTACGCGTACCGAAATGCTTTTAAGAAAACTTCAGAACACGCTATTTCTTTTATTTGACAGCAGATATGGTATAATTATATTAAATACGTTTTTTTCATTCGGAACAAAAAATCAACCTATCTCTTTATTCTGAATGTGCTCGAAATCTAACAGCAACATAAACTAGAGTTTAACAAATCTACTATAATCATACCTGACCTCTGACAGTTGCCTACATTACTGACCTACAAATATCCGTCATCAACCCAAATTTAAAAAGCATACCGCACGCGATGACGTAAGTAACACTTTACACTTTCACTTCACAGTACGTACCCTCGCATGTGAACTGGCCATAATGCTTCCCCGAGGACTTGTCTCCGCAGACCACGCACTCCACATTTTGGCCCTTGTCCGTCGCGGAGGAACCACTCTGCGTCGACGCGGCTTGACTCGCGGGAGTCGACGGTAGAAGATCGTCTTCCCGCCAGCTGCCGCGGAAGCCGAGTTCCAGCGGCGGGAGGTCGGGGCCTCTCGGAGGGCAGAGCCCCGGGCCGCCGACCCCGCCGTATACTAGCGCTCCGTGCGTGATGATGCCGGTTGTCGTCACAGGGCAGAAGCCGCGCGACGCGCTGTGTGTCAAGGGTCGCGGTTCGGTCGCGACTGAGCTCGGGTCGGGCCAGGGCGCGCCGCTCCGCCATTGGCCCGGTGGCCCAGGGGCAGGGAGCGAAGGCCCCGCCACCTCGACACCGACCCCCCCCCCCCCCCCCGTCACCGCGCCCGCAGAGGGGGGGTGAAATCTTTCAGTGCCCGAGTACCGTCGGTAAGAAAATACGATGGGCGTTTTTTGTTTACATTTGTATAGAAGCTGTTTTATACGCTACTGACTGACTTCATAATTAAAGATGAGCTTTGATAGAGCGGCATTAAAGACTGAATTGCTACGCAATATTTTCATGTGTTACTTTTTTTGTATCTAAACTGACAGTAACGAAATAAACGGTTACTTTTCAAGCGTTAATTTAAAAGCACCTACAACAAATTTATAAATAAAAAATTCTTTAATTTTATATGAAATTTTCAGAGCGTCTTTTTCTGACGGTACGCTGAAAATGCTACTTTGTATCAACTTTCCCACCGCCTCCATATTTCTGCGCGGCTGATAGGCACTCGGCTATACTATACCTATCTACATACTTAAGTGATCAAGTAACTTACTTACTATGACAGAGTCACAATAAAGGAAGCTGTTTTGGAGCTTTATGAGATGGTTTGGGTCTGAATAATAATAACTCAGTCGTTTTTATTCAAGATGTTTATATTTGTACAAACGAGGTCAAAATATACTGATTACTTCAATGATAATAATCTACAACGAACTTTAGGTCAGACACATTCATAAATCAATGATTATTTTAATTAAGATCGACACAAACACAATATGACTCTATTTGTTGTGACTTTTGAAGTTAAATAGAGTAATTTAAGTAAAGTTTATATCAAGGTAGAGTCTAGCCTTTATCCTCAACCTAGATACTTTACCTAACCTATATTATGATTTAAGTTACATTTTTAAAGCTAAACTTAAGACCAGCATTGTAATATTTAGCATTTTGATTATAATTGAAATTATTTACCTCTTTTATGGCAAAGAATAGTAGAGTACAGATACAAAGCTTTTTTTAGTACCTGCACTACGTTCTTCGTACTCTTTGTTCAATACTCTACCTAACTTAATTCACTTGTGTATACCTAATAAAGATAGTGTTCATTATTTTTTATTATCATGAAGTATGTTGTGAACAAAAATTGAAGATTCATTTAGTCTTAACGATTCCATCATTCTTGATGAATCACAAACATAATTATAATTGATCGATAACCAAATAGCCTCAATTGGTACGCACAATAAGATATAGATCGATCTAGATCATAGTAGGCGGACCGCGGTGGGCGTGGCCTCTCGCGGAGAGCCACTCCTGCGCAGTTGTCAACGTGACGTGCGCCAGACCTGACGCGCCACCGTGTGTCGCAACAATATCCAATTGGAAGTCGACTGATGAGACGTCAGAATCGATTTGAGGGGCAATGACACGCTTCGCAGTAGACACGAGGTTTCAATATTACTGTTTTTAAAATAGTACAGATACATATATTAGTCTTGTAAAAAAATATTAAACTAGCTAACCCGACAACGATGTTTGCATTGCAATTAACAAATTTAATTTCTTAGGACGAGTGATACAGTCACAAAGATCTTGAAAAACCCACCCTCGAAATTTTGAGTCTCTACGTTTAGTGGTTTGGCATGTGCGTTGTCTATCAGTCAGTCAATCAGGAAACAGACTTTTCAACTGACTTCGAAAAAGGAGGATGTTCTCAATGTATAAATCAATTATAAAATATCAACAATATTTATTATTGTTTGTTACCTTAAAACTTGTTCTTTATAAACTATTTGAAAAATATTTTTTGTTTGAGAGAATGTACCTACTTTCAGATTAGTCTCATAGAAATTTCATTGAAATCGGTTCAGCAGTTTATTTTTAATCTAATTAACTGAAACAAAGATGCGTATTTCGCTTCTCCGTGACTTTTCAATGATGTTTACGGTCACTAGAATTCCAATTGAAGTCGGTTGAATACTTTGTTCAAAAGGTCTTGTAATTAATGTTCTCCAGCTAGAGAACAGCCCACGTCTGACTGTACGAAGGTGTTCCAAAAAGAGTAATCGCGCCAGGTCCAAGGAGTCACCCCTGAGGTGAGCGGGGGTAAGGGGTGAACGTGGGTGGAGAAGGCGGGTTAAAGGTCGCGCCGCCCTGTCCCGCCCAGCACCTTTCAACCCTTATACTTATGACGACACCGTGGCTTAGTTGGTAGTGACCCTGCCTACGAAGCTTGGTGTTCCGGGTTCGATCCCCGGCCGGGGAAAATATTTGTGACGAACACAAATGTTTGGTCTCGGGTTTTGGATGTTGTGATGTCTTGTATGTGTCCATGCTACCTGCGACACAGGGAATCCTAGTCCAGGGGTGTGAGTGTGTGAATGTTTTTATACGAAATACGGAAACTGTTCTAGCTTGGTTTACTTCAAAGCAAGGTTTTTTTAGTCTCGTTTCGTGTAAGTCAATGGCTGGTTAAAAAGCCGTGTTGGTCGAGTGGGAGTTGACTTGACTTTCGATCCGAACATCGTGGGTTCGAATTCAGTCGTACACCAATGGATTTTTCTGTTCAAAAAATATATGTGTGCATAAAACATTGCTTAGCGGTGAAGAAATCATCGTGAGGAAACCGGCATATCATGGAACGTAAGTTCGAAAACATGTGTCAAGTGCACGAAAGGAGCTTCTCCGAGGCGCACTTGAAATCCTTTCACCACACTGGTTTCGAAGGAACTAGTGACACGATAAGAAGAAGACCTCAAAATAATCCAAGTCTTTTTAAAAACATTACGTCCTTCATAGTGAGACTAAAAAGAGAGATAAAACCTTCGTAGTTTTTCTTATTTCCTCCTGAAACACACACCTACATCTAAACTTATCTCAGCGGCATCGATCGTGGCAACGGTGTCTGTATGTCGTCTGGTCACCCCCTCCCACCCCCCACTTGGGTTGAGTAATTGGGAGCAGGTACTTTGGCCGTTTTCACAGTTTTTTTCCTCTTTTGGCTGACTTTTTCAGAGCTGAAAGGCTGTTTTAATAGGCTGTTGAGTGAGGGTGAATTCAGCAGTTCTGTTTTTGTTGCACACACTCTTGCTTAATTTATTTTTCATAAAAGTTCATAGTATATTTTGGGTATTTTCGCAAGTAATTAGAACAAGCTTTCTTTCGTGGCGTCGTTGGGATGAAAGTAGAAGTAAAGTCCTCTGGTGGTCATAGGACGAGATAAAATGGATAGCCTGAAATTTGTTATAGATATAGATATCAATATCAATAAAAAAACACGCCAATCGGTTCATTAGTTTATGAGAAAAAAAACTTGCACGAAAATAGTTTTTTACTCTGTTGTCTTGCCGGATAAGTAGAAATAAAACTTGCATTATTATTGCATTATTGCGACCGCTCCCGGCTGGTCGTGTCTTCACTCACACTGGGATCAACTGAAAATCAGCGCTGGATCGATGGGGTCATAGAACCTCATGCTCCAGCACAACGCTGAGTTGAGCCCAATTTTGCCAATAAATCTTTAGACTTCTGACTGAAATCACTCTAAGTAGGTTGACTAAGTAGGCTTACTGTATCCATTAAGTGAGTAATTTGTTTGTGTTTTTTTTTTTGGCAAATAAAAACATTTCTATTTCTATTTCTATTTCATTACATTTTCACTATGATACTATGTAGGCACAACATAATTCTTTCAAAATGTTTGCCATCAAGTCTGTTGCAACATTTATCCAGACATTGTCATCAAAGGAAGACAAACACAAAAGAAGTGTCAGTGGTAATGTTCAATCTATCAATTGTCGAGTCTGTACTTGAGTTACTACCTTTTGCCTTCGAAACTAAAGCCACGGTCTGGAATGTACAGACAGCAATAGGTACTAAAAAATCACGTTATTTTATGTATTACAATTCTGGGTACCTACTTAACAAATTTTGGCCACGCTAATCATTTTTAAAGTGGATACTACTTACTACTGTTTGCAAGATATTTTAAGGAGAAGTTCAAGATAGAGAACATAGTACGTCACATCCGGGACCAAGTTTTTACACGAGGTTATTTTAACACATATATTATGCCGATCATAATAATCATTCAATTATAATGATTTTTCTTCTTGTCGTGTCAATGGCAAATCAAAGACAAAGAAGTAGAAGAACATAAATTAATAACGAATTCAATGATTAATAAATCCATGATTATTACGCAATTCCCGGTCGTACACCATTAGATTTTTCTGTTCAAAAAATCTGTGTGCATATAAACACGTACTTAACGGTGAAGGAAAACATCGTGAGGAAACCGGCATGTTATGACATAAAAAGTTCGAAAACATGTGTCAAGTGCACGAAAGGAGGCGCACTTGAAATCCTTTCACCACACTGGTTCGAAAGAACTAGTAACACGATAAGAAGAAAAAGCAATAACAGATAAAGTAAGATTTTAAAACATATTATTTTATTATCAGAAATAAAATTAGCTTGTATAAAAAAGTTTTTCGGATGTGACATATGTATGTGTAACTGTACAATAACGCCCGATTGGAGTGGCTCATCCCGAAATATCTGAACCTACATTTGTATTTTATTTTAATAATAATGCTTAAATTTTACCGCGATTTGTATTTGACTTTATTTATTTATTTCAATTTTAATTTAATTTAGTACAATTTAATTTATGATAAATTTGAAATTGATATCAAAATTGATATCACTATTACTAATTGGTTATAATAATTATAGCATACTTCTATAGATTTATGATACCTACCTAACGTCTTACGACGCCATAAGGCACATGATCATAATACCTACTAAATACCTCTATAAGCCAATTTTGTAATTATTTTGAGTAATAAAAATCTAAAACCGTATAAATATACCTACATATTTAAAATTATAATATGTCATTATAATGTTTTGTATTTTTTGTATGGATCTAGTTGTCCGATATAAATATTATATTATTATTAATATTATAAACTGGCCAATGAAAACAATAAAGTATCCACTTAAAAAAATGTTTTTTCTTGTAATTAACTGACTGGGTAGTTAAGGACAACATTGTGCTTCAGATTGTTTTGCGAGTGACACTCCCGTGCAAATGCATCCCAAATATAGACATCGTTCAAACTGAAATATTCCGCTCTACATAAATCAATCAGAAGCCATCAGGAGCAAGATCGATCAGCGAACAGGAGCAAAACGGTGGCCGTCACCGCTAAATCACTCGCTCGTGGTATGTTTGTTTGTTTGTGGTTAATATGGGATATATTAGGACGTCTCAAGTGCTTTTGAAATTTAGATGCAACTGTGTATTCATTGTCTTGCTACCGTAATACATTATTTGTTTATGAGGAAACCGGCTTATCCTGAAAAAGGGTAAAAAAGTTTTAATTACAACCACCAATTTTTCTGTCAGCGATTTACTATCCTAACCTACTCGTAATCCTAATCCTAATAGAGTAGGCCTAAGTCCTTCTACTAGTCCTACTAGTCCTGCAATGGGAACATTAAAGGCTGATAATATAAGTATTTTTATTACAGCATAAGCTAACTACTACAATCTATATATAGGTATATTATAAAATTTACAAAAGGAAACAATTGGGCCACCCATAGACCGTTGCAAACGATCTATAGGTAGCTCAACTGCTCCAACTCGATACCCGATGGCAGCGTGCCGAGGATACTGGCTGCATTGCCTCTTTGTATAGCAAGGCTTATAATAATATATAATATAAGTTATATTTCTATTATACGTATGCATGTATAGCTTCTGCTAAGTGTCATGTGATTTTGTGATTTCATTGTCTTGTCACTGTTACTGAAAACTTGCGATTGAAAATTAACCTTAGTTTTAAGTTTTAGTAGTCAACACATAACTGGTTAGAAAACAATAGTTTTAACTAACTTAATACGATAAAACACGAATACTAATAATATCAACAAATTATATTTTTTAATTAATTTATCCTACGAAATTTATTGAATTTATTAATTTATTGAATCAAATATATAAATGTCTATGCCTATGTCTACGATATAGGGAAAATCCAATAAACGAACAAATTAATACTCAGAGAAAATATGACTGATTCGATTTCAAAACTAGTAGGCACAACATACTCGTACACATAAGTACAACTTTGGTATTTAAATAATTTAGTGTATATATCAAGATATTGCGTCCATACATAACCTATTTCTCCGTCGATAAGGCTGGGGTCACAAGTTATCATTGGTTCTTTACCCTCACGCGGCAGATGCATGCCTACTATAATAATATAATAACTTTACGTTATTATGTCCACTTCCTATGAGTCTTGCGATATAAAGGACAAAGAAGGAGATCTTTTAAAAAGTAGTTGCTTCTTGCCCATGAGATGTTAGATTTATAGATATAAAATGCTTTATCGCACAAGGTAAAGAACAAGTACACAGGCAAACTAATGCTAGTTAGCATTCTCTTCCAGCTAACCTCTGTGTATTACAACGAAACGGATGGTCGAATAGCAAGTGTATTGGGCTGCCACGCCCGGTGCCGCGGGTTCGATTCTCGCTTCAGGACAAACATTTGTGTGATGAACATCGGTGTTTGTCCTGAGTCTGGATGTTTACTATGTATTCTATGCAAGTATTAAAAAAAAAGTATTTATGTAGTCTATCAGCCATCTAGTTCCCATAGTACAAGCTTTGCTTAGTTTGGGGCTAGATAGCGCTGTGTGAAATGATTTGTGGTGATAGAAAATAATAATATATGCTTATTTTGATGTTATAATGTAACACATCATATGATGCTACTACTGTAAGGCTGTGTAGGAGTGGCCGTGTCAATGGCTCGGTGAAACCGAGCCGAAGAATGAATGAACTGTAAGGCTCACTGGTTCTCTACAGTCCTGGCTTATGGCTAGACTACGCTTTGATGTCAAACGAGTACTATCCGATCAAACACCAACAAGCTAGGAAAAGTTTCTGATACGAGCTAATATTTGCATGTATTCCGCAAATTCAGCTTCATCCCTCAAAGAGAGGTTCGTAGAGGAGCACAGCAAATTTTACATACAACCTGAGTAGAGAGATATCAGTAATATGACATTTTATATGTTAAGCAGATAATAAATATATAAATATTTTGGTCATTTCATACAACGCTATCTAGCCCCCAAACAAAGCAGAGCTTGTACTACGGGAACCGGATAACTGATAGAATATTTAAATACTTTTTTTATAAATACATACATAGAATACGTAGAAACACCTAGACTCAGGACAAACACCGATTTTCATTACGCAAGTGCTTGTCCTGAAGCGGGATTCGAACCCGCGACACCGGCGTGGCAGTCAAACACACTTGCCACTCGACCAATTGTGTCTTCATCAGTAGATGTCGAGTTTTAGCCCCCACAACACAAAGTGCTACATAGAGTCCACTGTAGGAAGGACCCGGACTCTGCCCAGCACACGCTCGAGGAGAGCTCTGTGTGGAGCTCTGAACGGCAGGTACTGATGGATCAATTCGGGTAAGACTTCGCCCTGCCTAGCGTTGTTGCGGCAAAGCTGGCAGAGGCGATAGCGTTGAGCAGTAGCCTGTTTCTGCGAGACCGAAGGTAGATGTCGATTTCTAGCCTCTACAAATCTGGTTCTACCTAGGGTCCACTGTTGGAGAGACCAGACTCTGCGTAGCACTCGCTCGAAATGTGCTATGCGTGGAGCTCTGAACGGCAGGTCCTGGTGGACCAAATCGGGCGAAACCTCGCCCTACGTAGTATTATTGCGGCAATGCTGGCAGAGGCGACAGCGTGGAGGTCAATAGCCTCTTTCTGTGGGACCGGTATGGTTCAGAAAGAGGCCGCTAAGCGAGATCGCGAGAGATTTGATCCCGCTCGGATACTGCGGGGCCGGGGTGTCCAGATGGAACATCCCAGGCCGTCCGCTCCATGAAGAGCCTATGAGGTTATCTTGCTGGGTTCGAAAGCAGTCAGAGCGGGGGCTCTGGCTGCTCCTTAATCAAACCCGGTACAGCTGCAGTGCACGAGGAGGCATGCAGCGGAGCTCAGGGTTGGCGCAAGCCTTCCCTGGGCTGGGCTTCACAGACACAGACAGCTTCCCTCGACATGCCCTAGGATTCCCCATGAAAAAAAAAAGTTTTGTTTTGTAAATAATATGTTTTGTGCTACTTTTGTTATAACTACAATTATAATACTAAGTCAATATTTATAACTGTAAATAAATAATTTTAAGTTTCAACATCAATAAAATTATCTTAGATTATTACGCATTGTTTTTAAATGGCTACAAATGTATCCATACTGTTCCATATTAATTCCGTAAAAAGAGTCCCTTAATCCGGTCAGAGAAGCGCAACCGTGGGCCGCTCGGCTGGCTCTACCATGATGCGATTACACGCACGGCCGCGCACGACCGCCGATTTCAGCGCCGACTTTATTGAACGGGGAAAAATCGGAAGGCAAATTTGGGTCGGTGTAGGGTACTGTTAACGTGTTTTTTGGTTGCGGCAAATAGTAAATAAAAATATTTAAGATCTTTCATCTTTAATAAGCAGTTATTTATTTTCTTAAATCTAAATACAGGTAGAGTTTTTTTACTTCTTCTAATTTCGTTGGCAGTTATATATTTAGTAGAACTTGTTGAAAAACTTACTACGTTGAGAAGCTTATTTTAAATTAAAGACATAAAACAACTCTCATATACACGACACAAGCAAGACAACGACGCGACATATGACTGTCATAAGTCGTACCAATATTTTAATGTAATTTTCGAAATTATCACATTAAGAGTCAAAATATGTTTACTCAAGAATTGTACTCAAGAACGTTAATAATTTCAATCATTAAATAATGTTTAAAAAATGCTAGCTATTCGATTAAACCAACCCTTTTTGTATTATTTGAAGACTTCAAAACCGCTCAATATTGCGTGGGCTGTCAGCCCTCGCGATGGGCCTACTAAAACCACATTGTGGGCGCATCACCGTGAACCATTGTCCCGAGGCGACCAATTGTGCAACACCCCTGGCTGATCGCTTAATTGACTACGGAGCGAAAGCTTTTTGGGACCAATACCTTCCCTTACATAGTAGTCTCAATATAATGTTCACTTATATGAAAGGCTTGAACCTGAATGACTGACTGACAGACAACGGATAGGCTAAACCACTGGATGTAGAGACTTAAAAATTGGAGTATATGTTCGTTAAGAAGAGTAGGCGGTAAGTTGGAAGCGGGAGACCTTTGTCTAGCAGTGGAACAGTCTTCTTTTTATCGTGTCATTAATTATTTAGAACCAGTGTGGTAAAAGGATTTCAAGTGCACATCGAAGAGGCTCCTTTAGTGCACTGGAACAGTATAGGTTATGACGACACGGATGGTCGAGTGGCAAGTGTGTAAGACTGCTACGACCGGTGTCGCGGGTTCGATTCCCGCTTCAGGACAAAAATTTGTGTGATGAACATCGGTGTTTGTCCTGGGTCTGGGTGTTTTCTATGTATTCCATGTATGTATTTACAAAAAAAAAAGTATTTAGTATTTATCAGTCTGATTCCAATAGTACAAGCTCTGCTTAGTTTGGGGCTAGATGGCGTTGTGTGAAATGTCCAAAATATTTATTTATTTATTATTACTTATATGAAAGGCTTGGACCTGAATGACTGACTGACTGACTGACAGACAGACAACGCATAGGCTTAACTACTGGACGTAGAGACTTGAAATTAGGATGATATGTTCGTCAAGAAGAGTAGTCGCGTACAAAGTTGTTATTTTACAACGCAAAGTTAAAAGTGGGAGACCTTTGCCCAGCAGTTGGACAGTAAAAAAAAACAAAGTTGCGCTGACAAGAAAAGGAAAAAAAATAGGCAACTTCTAGTACACTTTGGTCTGATGCAAAATTTTGAAACAAAGCAGTAACAATGCTAGAAATAAAAATACTGATTATAATTTAATATTACTATGCATAATCTCCATTGTAAAGGTAACTATCAAAAATATTCATAAATGGAGATACCTACTTATTTAATTTCTGAGATGTCTTGATTTTTTTTCCTGTTTTACGACTGCATCTTGCTTTGAAGCTGTCAATCTTGGTGTTCAATAGAAACACCGTTAATAATCTATGCTTCCCTACTGTAATCATCATACTGTTGCGTATCCATTACCCTCTTACTGAGAACGTTTCGAAGGAAGAGCGATGCGGGCGAGCGATGGATGAGTGGAGATTTCAGCGCCCTGATTAAAGTGCTGTCGAAATCAAATTTGTATCGTGTGATTGGATTCGAGGGTATGGTTGGGAAGCATTCGGACTTTTGATTCCTTGCGGAAAATCTAAATAGCCGGCCTTTTTCAGTAAAACTCTTTTTTTTAATTTTGAAGCAAAATATGAAAAAAAAACATTATAAACCTTTTTAACGGATATAACTTGACAGGTTTTTGCCTATTTTTCACGGATTTTAACAGACAATTAAGACTGTACTTTTTTATCAGCGATTTATACACGCATAGTAAAAAAGCTCGAAAAGAACATAGGCTAAGAAGGGCTTATTTTTTATGCAGATAGCACACGGGCAAAGCTGCTAATAGCTGCTAGTATAAATTTGAGATACAACAAAACCAGCTATCAGTCAACAAGAGAAAAAAAACCGGTCTTTAAAAAAAAATTCTGACTTTTCCTGCAGTCCTGTCACCACACTAACCAGAGCATACCACTTAGTATGAACGATTAACCGAGGGACTGCAAGTTCTATACAAAGAGAGATTGAAGGTATTGGAGTTATCCGTGGCACAATCCGATTTGTCTTATGAGTGCCTCTCCAATTTGAGAAGAACAACGCTAGTTTTGGGTGGAATGTATTTTAATGTTACCAACTTTGTTTATACACTTTGAAGAAAACTGCTCCTACGTATGGGAAGAGGAACTATTAGAACTTTTTACTATTAGAAAAGAAGATGGGCTTTTAATAATTTTCTCTTCATTTGGATGAAAGCGGCTCTTATGAATATCTCTCGTCAATCGCGTAACCATAAGGTAGAGTACTATTAAAAAAGAAGATGGGCTTTTAATTATTTTCCGGCTTTTTATTCATCTCTGACTTGCAGTCCTGCAGTACTAACCAGAGCATGCCACTTAGTATGAACGATTAACCAAGGGACTGCAATTTCTATACAAAGAGGGATTGAAGGTATTGGAGTTATCCGTGGCACAATCCGATTTGCCTCATGAGCGCCTCTCGAGGGTCTGGGAAGAACGACACTTGGAGAAAATGTCTCCTAGTTGAGGGAGGAATGTGCTTTGGTGTGTTACCAACTGTGATTTATCCCCTTGATATTAAATCGCAATAATCAAGGTTTTTCAAAAACATACAACAACCGACTTCAATCGGACTGTTCTGTTGACCGTAGGCACTGAAATCAAAATACGCAATTTTGTCACAGGGAATCAAAATACGCAATTTTGTTTACTTCAATGACTTTCAGTTATTTTGATTTAAAACTAAACTGCTAAACCGATTTTAATAAAAATTCTATGGGAAGAATCTAAAATTTTAACCCCTCAAAAAAAAAACTTACAAATCGGTTTAAAACACCAAAGTTCTTGAAGTCTGTTCAAAATATAATTTAATATTCATAGTATAATATAATGTCTGGACAAACTAAGCAAAGCTTGTACTATGGGACCTAGATAGCTGTTAGAATATCTACATAAAACGTAATATTAGTAAAAAAATATATTTTTTTAAACAGTAGGAAAATACTTAAAATAAGGACAAAAATGTAAGGAAATGTTTATCATGTTATGCATACATGTAATAAAACCTACTCTTAGGCTACTGTGCTCTGATGTACGATGCATAAAATTAATGCTCATATCAGTGTAGAGAATAACTTTTCTTGCTTTTGGAATGTATTTCTCCCTTTCTTTATCCTTTTCTCACAATTTTGACATTTAACCCTCATCTGGCACGTGGTATAAGGGTTACGAAGATTAACACTATTAACCCTACGGATGCTGCTGAGTTTTAGACTCATATGTTTGGTCTTTGGGGTTACATATATGTAGACTGTAGACACGTGGATTATGACAACTGAGTGGAGTTTGTAATCAGCTTTGATGAATAAAAATCAAATTTATTTTATTAGAACATAAACAAAAGTTAATCTAACTCGGAAACCAAGCGATACCACCGATTCATCCATATTCAATTTCAATTAGGTATGCATTATTTAGTCACCACTGTTCAATGATTGAATTTTAAAACAAAGTCACCTACTAAATATTCAAAGAAGCTATCCTGTTTTTGAAATCAAACCGCCCCTGTTTGAACACAAAAAACTTTCAACAATAAACCCAATCAAGAAAACTTCTCTAGAATCATAATTTTGAATGGGATTATTTACAAATCTTGAGTTTGACGTGGATCTCCTCATCTGGCGATCTGGGGCGGATCTGTCAATATTGTCACAAAACATTTAAAAAACGTCTCTCAATATAAAAAAACTGAATGCGGCCTAATTTTCGCTCTCAATACTCACTTTGTGTGTAAGCATCGGGGCGTTATACAAATTAATACACGCAAAAAAACGTAAGACCGTTAGCTATTAGAATTTTTTTCATTTCATTTATGGTGTAAAAATTGGGTTACTTAACGGGAGCGTTGGGCTATTGTGTGAATTTGTGTGTCTTGTGATTGCAAAAACTAACCCTGCAAAAAGTTTACAAAAAAATTACAAAAGGGCGGCAAGTTGTAACTTTTTTGGATCTGCAAATGTCCGCGCGTGTTTTATGAATTTTAAAAGTATCCGTTATTAATAGATCTGAGTATAAGTACGTAACTGGTGTTATAAATTAATTCTGTGATAAATAACTGTCACAAAGAATTTGTGATGACGTTTATTTAGAAAATATATTAAGAAATTAAATGCTAATCAAACTAATTTATTTTCAAATTCTACATTTCAATAAATCGGTCCAACAGTTAAATAGTTTATCTATCAAGTATGTATCTACTTTAAAAATATATATCAAATATGAGATGTCTTTAATTTTTACTACCATTGTATTGATAGAACCGTCTTCTTTTGAACTGAATTCGATTACATAAGATAATAAATATATACGCGACCAAACGTCTCAAACTGTGTAAAAACTGCCCTGACCACATACAATCCGTTTCGGACTTAAATCATTCATACAGCTTTGTGAATACCCAACAAAACATAGACACGCTTTTTTCATACAAACTAGATTTCAACCGTTCCTTCAAAGGGTCCCAACTAAGAGGTCATGGGTCACCATCGTCTTTTGCGTCAAAAGAAACGTCGTTACGAAAACCCGAATAGAAAAAAGGCATGTAAAAAAGGGGCTTCTTGAAATATTGTGAATATTGATGAAGAAAGAAATCTGGTTTTCGAAATCTACGGACGTTTCATTCAACGCATGTGGTCCCACGGTTTGAGTTCACGTGTTCAGAAATAGGTTCTGGGAACATTGAGTGTTAAAAACCTGATTCTGCTTTTATCACCTTCTGATTCGGGTTTTATCACCAAAAGTGCCACTGAAGTTTTATCATCAGTTACTTCCAAGTGGAAAATTATACATACACGCAAGCCCATTTCCATAGGCTTTAGATAAGCGTAGAGAAGATAAAACGTCTCCCTAAAAACTACATAAAAGGCTGAAGATGTGAAGGCATAAGGGTTACGATCTCGTTCATCTGAACAAAGAGCACGCGAGTCACAGAATCCTTGCGCACGATTCGTGCACCCTTTTGGAATAAAGGGATTGAAGATAAACGTACAATGGGGTTGAATCTGATGATCCAGAGGTGGGTTGTATTGAACCTCGCACGCGTTGTAGGGTTAACGGTGGATGCTGCGCAGAGGCACGTGTTAACGAGTTATTTTGTTATCATGACGCAGGGACATTTTGAGGGATAATTTGAAAGTATTCGTATTTTATTTAATTTATTTTCATTTAATAAATAAATAAATATTTTTGGACATTTCACACAATGCCTCAAACTAAGCAGAGCTTGTACTATGGGAACCAGATAAACTGATAGAATACTTATATACCTACTTTTTTTTTAAATACATTCATAGAATATATAGGAAACACCCAGGCTCAGTACAAACATCGATGTTCGTCACACAAATGTCCTTAAGCGGGAATCGAACCCGAGACACTCAGCGTAGCAGTCCAACGTACTTGCCACTCGACCATCCGTGTCGTCAACATTTAACATTCCAAAGATTAATTTTAAATAACAAATATTTTTGGTTTGATTTTTCCACAAAGTTTATTAAAAAGTGACACATGGATGTCATAAATAAGGATATTTTAGTAAGTTATGTGACATTTATTTGTATTGTATGGTGCTAAACATAACGCAAAGGTTACTAATTAGCAAAAATCTGGTTTCGGTGCGATCATCAAAAGAAAATAAAAATAAGAAGACCCATATTTCTAGTTTTACAGACCCATAAACAGATTGTGTTATCACCAAATTATACTTATAATTATAATTATCTAAAATACCTATAAACTATTCTAAAGTACCGGACCAGTCGTAGTCTCTACCTAAAAAGTTTTTTTTAAACGAAATCTTTTTTCGAAATACTCTTTATCTTTCAACTTCCTTTATTTATATCATCAAAGCCATTATTTTGAACATCTCAAAATTGAAATATTCCTGATAAAATTGGTTTAACACCACGAAATGTCGATAATCTCTGAAAAACTTAACCCACGCAAAACCACTTGACACTCCAAAAAAAATAGTGGCAAAAACTGTCGAGTTTTGCAAAACCCTCGTAAATTTGTCAGTGGGCCCCACCTCCGCTTGTAGTTTTTATGAATCTAATGTTATGGTTGAATAAAAAAATCCAGCCTCTTCCAGTAAGTACTATAATACTCTTCTATTTTCCCTTATCCTTAAAAAAATAGAGTTTGATAGGTATCCAGTTGAATGCCTATAGATCGCTTGTAACGGTCTATGGGTGGCCCATAGATTAATAACGGTGTTCCTTTAGCAAGATAGACAGAATCAAACCAAAATTGATAGGAATACAGGACAGAAAATTTTCAGACAATGTCAATAAAAATAAAATAAATATCTCTATTTTCAAATAATGTTTGTCACATTTTACGATGTAGTTTTATTAAAAATGAAAAAGCCTAGTAGTTTTAACATTATAATATTTATCTAATCTAGGCCTGTTACTTCTCTTTATCGGAAAATGTACTAGAAGTTAGCCAATGTGGCTCCCTTTTTTTGCGGATTTTCATATAATTTGGGTGTCTTCAAGGCAAGAGTGAATAGGATTATTCTAGGGTATCGTGCTACATCGTTGGCCACATCGTCACTTACCATCAGGTGAGATGGTGGACAAACGCGAGCCTATAAATAGTAAAAAATAAAAGTACCTACTACATTGTGATTCTATACTTTAATACTTCTGTGTTTATTTTTGTACATTTGGTAATATAGATTGTAGTAGTTACTATAAGCTGTAATAAACATACTGGTAGGTATGTACCCTTATATAATTACATACTTGAGGTACAAATGAGACATTAAGTTTCAAACACAGAAATAGTTCCAAGACCTTTGACCAACAACTACTGATCTAATTACTCTCATTTATATTCCGTCCTCGTTATAATTGCCGTATCAAAACATAAACACGACCTTACAACCCTACAATTAGACTATGAAACGTATTTAAACTAATTATTGCACACACAATCTAGTTATTAATGATCTGTGGCGCAATGCAATGTGACCTCTGAATTGACGTTAAGGCACATTGTTCTTTGTAATTGGGGTATTATCTTTAGATACGCTTTAATATCGTTTTATGAACCACCTTCAAACTGAAAACAATGGATTTCAGGAATCGATTTCCATCTTGTTGAAGTAACTCAACATTAATTAATTAATTAGTAGAGGAATTAATTTAAAAATAAATCTTTCATATACGAGTATTAAAATAACGAGTTTGTTTTATTAACCAACAAAAAATAAGGTTTCACAATAAAATTAAATCGTATGTTCATTTTAATGTTTCTCAAAAATTAAAGCGGTTTATTAATTTGCGTGTAAAAGTGAAAACTCCGCCAATTAATAAATCGCTTTATTTTCGGTCGGTCATACTTTAGAGGTGGTCTCATATAAATTTTATCAAAATCGGTTTAGTTTATAATCAAAATTGCTGAAAAAATATGTCATATAAGTACCTAAATGTGATTGTAGCCTACATTCTTACATTTATCACTGCATCACTGCTGTTCACTGCCCTATGATGTACCTAATACATAAGTTCATGTACTTACTAAACTGTCTGGTAGGGGAATGCCTACTTAGTGTTGCAATTCTGTCTTAGGATGTATTTACTCACGACAATAGGGAGGTATGTCATCCACATTTTATTATATAAAGCTGCTACTTAGTATGGGAAGATACATCCTAGTTTATTCTGAGAATTGGGTGACCTAGATACGTGTAGTGACAACGTAAACTATACCATCATTATACTAAATGGAATGGAAGAATAAATGAAATATTAGGGTCATTACTTACAGTTTTATTTGTTCCTTAACTTACTAGTAGTAGGTATTCCTGTTTTACTTTTACAGAATGCGATCAATACCTATCCAAAAAATTATATTCTTTTTCAATCTTTTTTAGATTGTCTTTTTTTTTTTTCAACGCCATCGACTCTATTTCTTTAAAAATTGGCGGGAACCTCATTTCTTTCGGCGCGGATACATTTTTATGTTTCATTATTGAGATCCTACCGTTTTATCATCCTTCGATACATTAATTTATTATTATAATTAATCTTTATAATTAATCAGATTTACTAAATACAATTTCTAATCATCAATTTAATAATCTAATTTTCAGACCATCCATTTTTCCGGAAGCCTATTATATTTTTCTCTAGATCCACCAACATCCATCAAAAAGGTTTATTTTAAAACAAGTAGGTACTTTCAAAACAGGTAAGCTAATATAGTGTTACTTAACATGATGGCGTATTTTGCCTTTCTGTGATTTTTCAGTGGTATTTATGATTACTAGTGCCAATTGAAGACGGTTTTAGTATGTTTTTGTTAATTAATAATTATTTTCGTTTATCCTTTCGGGAAAATCTCTACCAAGGGCTGTCAAATTAAAGTAGCAAGAAATTGGTATTATTCAAATTTCGGTCTAAACATCGACAAAACAATAAACCATTGAAAATAGTACAATAGGGCCATATCAATTCCTGCATAGAAAAACCAACAATACCTTTGAAATCAAAAACTATGCAAATTCGCCCTTAATCCTTTGTAATAAGGTCGGGGGTGGATAGTTAAAATGGCGCCGCGAGCATATATTTGATGGAATACGATACTTGAGCCAAATTAATAGCTTATCTATGATCGGTTCATTCGTCGGTTATTATGTCACATTGCAGGGGCTTCTGTACTCACCTTTTGTGGTTATTTTAGGGCTGCCAATAATGATAGATCATTATTAATTTATTAATTAATAATTAATCATAAAAGAATTCATGAAAAAAGAAATTGCTTGCATATTTTGATATTAATAAATAGGCGATACGAGCAAAGCGCTCCTAATGGTTAGCTGAGGTTAGCTAGAAGAGAATACTAACTACCAGTAAGTTCGCCTGTGTACTTGTTTCTTACCCGATCTATCTTTTTCTGTTTAACATTTTCTATCTATCTTTTAGTTTAGTTTAGTTTATTTATTTATAAGAGAAGTCTTACAAGTCAAATTTTCTATGATTAAATATAGGTACCTACTTACTTAGGTAATTTACATTTTTTGTAGTACCAAACCTTTGTTTGTTAGTCTGATAAGTGGGATCAATGATAGTGACCGTCTTGTCATTTATGAACTCATCGAGTGTGTAGTAGGCTTTGTCTAAAAGCAGTATTTTAAGTTTTTTAAGGAATGACCCTATAGTTTTTTCATTTTCAATGTTGTCAGGTATTTTGTTGTAAATTTTGACACCAATAAAGTCAATTTGTTTTTGGGACTTTGATAACCTCTTGTGTGGTAATTGAAGTTTATGCCGACCCCTCGTCAGGTAGTTGTGAGAATCAGCCCGCATCGAGAAATGTTCAAGGTTTTTTCTCATATACTTAGCAACTTGCATAATGAGCTCACAAGGAAGAGTAAGTATTTTAGTGTTCTTGAACAATTCTCGAGCGGGATGATCCCACTCCACCCTACACAGAATTCGCACAGCACGCTTTTGAAATCTAAATGGCCTTTCTCTGTCAGTCTATCTTTCTATCTAATGGTACGAGATCACGCCTGTCCGTAAACAGAACAGTGCTACACAGGATTTTCATTAATGATTCACATAGAACAGTAGATAGTGCCTACTATAGCGGCGCTCGTCTGCTTTGTGACATTTTGATAGTCAGTCTCAAAAACCCAGTTAATTTACCCTTCAAACTGGAACACAGTATTGCTAACATTTAACTACTTTGCGGCAGAATATCTGGCACTGTATTTTATCCTTATGTACCCAATTCCTGTAGGGGACACCTCCTAACGGTATTATAGTCAAAATCTTGCTCAGGATTTGACTAAACTTTAAAATATAAAAAAACAATACCTAGCTATTTTTTTTTATAAAAATGCTTCGAGCGTTTCGTTTAAAAAAAGTAAAGATTGGTTTGCTCACACACCTTTTTTTTTTAACTGTCTCGAGACGTTAATTAGTAATTTTTCATTTTCTTTTCCGTTCAACCCTACAAAGGCCTGGGGGTGTAATGTACCCATCCATTGTGAGTGGCGGGTTATCTGCCATCTAGACTTGCGACTGTAATCACCGCGCCCTATCGACCGTATCAGGGGCCTTTTGTACCCACTGTGGGATTTTGCTCCTAATTTGGATAATATTACAGTTTGATTAGGTTGATTTGAAGAGTACGTGTTTTATAATTAGACGTCATTGGTAATATTTTTTTTTTCGTTCAACCCTACGAAGGCTTGCCATCTAGACTTTTGACTGTAATCACGGCGCGCCCTATCGACCGTATCAGGGGCCTTTTGTACCCACTGTGGGATTTTTGCTCCTAATTTGGATAATATTACAGTTTGATTAGGTTGATTTGAAGAGTACGTGTTTTGTAATTAGACGTCATTGGTAATATATTTTTTTTCGTTCAACCCTACGAAGACTTGCCATCTAGACTTTCGACTGTAATCACGGCGCGCCCTATCGACCGTATCAGGGGTCTTTTGTACCCACTGTGGGATTTTTGCTCCTAATTTGGATAATATTACAGTTTGATTAGGTTGATTTGAAGAGTACGTGTTTTGTAATTAGACGTCATTGGTAATATATTTTTTTTCGTTCAACCCTACGAAGACTTGCCATCTAGACTTTCGACTGTAATCACGGCGCGCCCTATCGACCGTATCAGGGGTCTTTTGTACCCACTGTGAGATTTTCGTTTCTAATTTGGGTAATATTACAGTTTGATTAGGTCGATTTGAAGAGTATGTGCTTTGTAATGACACCTCAATATTGCACTACCCAACTCTATTAATTTTATTATATGTAAAATATTGACAACTGCCCATGACAACATACAAATTCAAATGACCAGAACAGTGCTACACAGAACATTTATATACATTGGTCGATACTGCTATAGTCTCGTCCATTTTGGTCATTACTTTTAGTATCATTACAATTTGTTCGTGTACTAGTTTGAGCAACAACCTACTTGCAAACTCAATATTTAAATGTTAACCAAAAACCGAAAAATCAAAGTAAGAATTAAAAATGAAAAGAGCAAAGATTATTTTTCTAAAAGCTATTAAAAATATTAGCCGTCTTATCTGCCAGTAAATATAAATAATATTTTTCTTTCATTCAATATTCATTGATGCGTTCACGAAACTAATCTGTATCACTTCCGATAATAATTCTAGGTGACAATAAGATATGTCCAGTCGTAAAAATAATTCCAAATTCAAATTCACTCGTCATGGGAAACGTCGTCGTCTTCACGGCTTACCTAATAAGGGATTTGGACCAAAAATCACACAAAGGACTCTTCAATGGACAGTTCAATTCGCGATACAATAAATCGATACGCGAAAGTGACATATTTTGAATACGGAACGTCATTTTTTCTTTGGACATTCAGCCAGTACCGTAATGTCTCGGTTGAATAGAAGGGGGCTTTTGCAATTATTTTAGAAAAGTTTGTGCAGTAAGGAGTTCGGACAATGGCGGACCCTGCACCTTGACTGCGGTCGTGTGCACTTTATTTGGCGACGTGTTTTGCTTTGAAAATAGAACTTGCTGATTGTTATCTTTTGGGATTGAGCAACTTTGATTTTCGAATGTTTTTTGTAAAATAACTTTTCGTAGGTTTTAAGATGTGACTATGCGTAAGCGTATGCGCAAATAGCTTTAAATTTTTTTTTGAAAGAGTAATCTGCAAATAATTTTGATTTGAATAATAAGAACTCTTTAGTGTACCAGGAAATCTAAAGATAGATACATGATAAGGAAAATAGTTATTTTAAAGACAAGAAAAATATACTGTGAAGAATAAATGATTTTTCGGATATTTTTCCAATATTCTCCTTAATTTTTTATTTGATGTCTTGATTAGGTAGTGCCTTAAAAATTAATATACCTCAAAACTCCTTTCATTTTAAAACTTTATTGGTAGATACTTTATTTATTTATTTCAGTTAGATACTTGAAGAAAAAAAATATGAACGACTTGTACTCAAGAAATAAAACACCCTAGGCGTGAGACAGTTTTTTTTATAAAATACAGCTTGTTAGTGGTCACTCCATTTTTTTTCTAACAATGGGTAGGCAAATTTGTACAACACTTCAAAAGTGGCTTAGAAAACATTATTTTATTTCTTTTTAGTATTTTTAGGGAAACAAGATTTATTTATGCACAAAAAAAGTTGATTTGTAGAGCATCGGTAATTTTTGTGAGAATATATTATTTAGATAAAAACCGTTTGTCGTAAACGATTTTACGTTAGCTACCAGTTCTTGTATCTGAGCTTTTATGCCTGAGATACGAGTACACGGAGCTAGTTTTTCAAGCCAGAATAGTAAGATGGAGATAGTAAGCTAGCAAGCTAGCAGCTCTGGCTTCGTATACACAGAAATAGCTTGAAAAAGTAAGCTAGTTTTTACACGAAGCTAGAGCTGCTAGCTTACTAGCTTGCTATCCTGCTTTGAAAACTAGCCTCATGGATCTGATCTTCATGGAACATGAATTAGGCCGTTTATAGAATTCATTATTTCGTGATTAAAATTGACATCAATATGTAAATTAAATTTTTGGAACTATCCGACTAAATTTATAAAATAATACCTTTTCTACATCGATAATTTTCGATTCAGATATACCTATACCTTTACCGTAAACCGCTGGGATAAACGAGTTCTAAAGTGGAGACCGCGAATCGGCAAACGTATAGAGAGTGTAGGACGCCCTCCGGCAGGTGAGGTGCAGATCTGCGAAAGGTTGCAGGCAGAAGATGGATGCGGCGAGCCGAAGACAGGGCGCGATGGTGCTCATTGGGAGAGGCCTATGTCCAGCAGTTGACTGCGATAGACTGAAGATGATGATGAATGCAAAACCACATAACATTATCTTTTGATTTTTTTTAATTACCCACTCTATATAAGTGGACGTCTATCTCGAAGACCCGCTATTTTTATATGTTATAGACAATTTATATTCATTATTTTTCCACCGTAAAAGTTCTGAATAAGAATAGGTATTTTAAGTGCAAATATTATCATATTAGGTACCAATATTGTACCCCTATCCATCAAGAGGGCAAGGGAAAGCTATTGACACAAAATTTACGAGATTAATATTTGCAAAGAGGGATGGTATGAAAACCCGCCAAAAATCGTACTTACATACTTGTACAGCTATATTTTAAGACAAAATCCTTTGACTTTGTTAAGAAAAAAAACATTTTGGTCCGCTGAAAATCACGAAATTGCGAAGTAACTACTTCGTAACAAACTACTCCGTAGCGCTGCGTTGCGTCGTACCTACTTGCTATTATAATAAATACGAGTATGTACATAGTTAAAATGATTAACCTTTTTCATTGTTGTTAAAACTCCATCGTGGAATATTATAGTAACGTAATTGTAAAAAATACGTAATTTATTTTTTTAAGCATTTTTGAATGTTCTGAAAACCAAATTTATCCAAAGTTACTTAAAATATGTACCTAAGTACTTAATTTTGTTTAAAGACATCATTAACAAAAAAATACTTATTTCAATTTTCATTACTTTATCGAGTCCACAGATTTAAACATGCGGATAATATGAAAATATTATTTTTCCACAACTTATTAATTATTTGAACCATTGTTGAATGTTCTGAAAACCGCCTATTAGAGAACATTCTAAGGGTTATCCAAAATTACTTAAAATAAGCCCCGAAGTACTTAACTTTGTTTTAAGACAAAATTTACAAAAAAATATTCATTTTCAATTTTCATTAGGTACCTACTTTAAATTTCAAAATTATCTAAAATTCAATCGGCTTAAGTTATCCGCAATCCTGCAAGGACCCGTGTCCAGTCCGGAAGAGATCCCGTTTCTCACGACCACCGTATAATTCTGCTATAAATAAAATTGCACTGTGAAATTCCTTGGACATTCGAGATTTAGATCTTTTGTATGGATGTAACTTGTTATTGTAGGGTGCTTTTTGCATAGGGAAATATTGAGTAAAATGTATATTGAGAATTTGCAGTTACCAGTGGTCTATATGTGATTTTTTTTTATGCGTAAATTCTGAAATCAACATAATTCTAATTATATAAATATACAAATATACCACAAGTTTTAAATATCAGAATAAAAAAATCGCACTAATAATGGACATAACTGTTTTTCTATTATTACCTTACGTCAATTGGAACGCATATTTTGTGTTTCATTAATTTGTCGGCAAACTCGAGTACTAGGATAATTTTATTTAGCCAAATTCTAGTTTATTTTGGTTCTATGCTAAATTTTGAAAAAGAGCAGTAAGTAGGTATAGATAAATATTACGTATAAATTACAATAACTAGTCTTTTTCATTGTTAATAAAACTTCATTTTAAAGAGCAAGAAAAATTATGGAATTGGGGAAATTACATTTTTATTGACGGAATGTCTAAATTTGTTTGTTCTTCTTACGACTTGGTTCAGTCGATCTTGGTTTAAACATGTTAATCTTGGTGTTCTTAATGAACACCGTTATTCGTCTATGTATGTAATATACCTATTATATTCAATTATTTTCTCCTCAAATTCCTCCCAGACGTTACCTATATTTCCGTGTTCGGGATTGGAATCGCAAGGACCCGTTCACTGCATGCATACATAGGTACTAATATGCTAGAAGGGTAGAGAACCCATCGATATTCTGCACGTTTTATTTTAATTTAGAATCATTTTATATTTCGAACACTATTTACTTTCAACTTCGAATAACAATAATGTCGTAGGTGCATTTTCAACCGTTTAGCATTTTAAGAAATCTGTTTTGTTCAATAAAAAAAATAACATTTTAACCTGTGGGTTTACGACAAGTTGTAACTAAATCAGGTGGCTTTGCTCCATATTTGTGTTATCGCTCTTGAAACCCAATAAATCAAGAAATCCAAATCCCTTTCCCAAATCCAATACGTCAATTCTCACTAATCCGCCACATAAAAACAACGACCGCGTTTCCATAAAATGGTGGCAAAAAATCACCATAACTCTATGTTTTATTCTATGACATAAGGTCTGTAAGTCCTTGGGCGGGATAACATCATGCTGGGTGGATAGAAAGCTAGATTATGAAACCCTTTGGGTGTTGGGATACAATTTACAAGGGTTGCTGTCCATTCTCTAGCTGGATACGTAAAAGTTACGTGGGCAAAATGTAAGGTGATTATGGTATTTAATGTTGGTAAATTTCAATAATTTCCAATTTGCTTGCAATACCTAAACCAAACGAAAAATTGTTTATGCGTACAAAACTTATGTTAGGTTTCATTATGTAAATAAGTTACGAAACGGAAAACATTTAGTAACAAAATAATAAAATGAATGAAAATTAATAATCACCGATTTGAAATGAGGTGACTCTAGTCAAAAAAAAAAATATTATTGAGTTATGGTATTCGTTAGCTATGTACAAGTACATACATACTTATGGCTACGTTAATTTTCTTTTTTTCAATGCTCGGTTTTATGGAAACATTCTTTTAGCAGCACGTGAAAGATTACGACCCTTTCGCAAGTCGTAAAATTTTATCACAATCGTACGTCTTTAGGTAAATCCTCGTAACTGCCCCTTAGATCAAGTAAGGATCGAAGACGAATATGAAATCAAATAATAAAATATCACACCCTTTCAATGTTTTAATATCCAGTACCTACCACAAACTATAAGTACATATCTACTCTATACTTAATCTATAAAATATGAAGTTTTTAATGTCTGTGACCACATAATAATTTTGAGCTTTTTGTTCAAATTTAAACAATATGAACGTTTTATGGCCAGAATATTATGTAAACTAATATAATGCAATTGTATTTATTAAACAAATACGGTGGTCAAAGTCGTGACCTATGAGAATAAATAGAAATTGTTTTTGGACTGAAAGTTACTGTACAGTACAGGTTTTTTCAACCGATTATTTAACCGTTATGAAGGGGTAATATTTACCCCTTTCTTTTACAGAACACTTCATCACGCTAGCAAACAAACCGGCCACTTTATTTTATGACCACTATCATACCCTCGTTCCCCTCACAACCGTTTTTTTCCCGAAAAAATGGGAAATTTTATCGTAGAGGTCATCCATCAATGCAGAGGATTACATGTCCACGGCTCTCCCAATACCCAGAATACGGTTAATCATTATACCCAAGAGACGAGATTGTGGGAGGATGTAATATTTATAATAGATGATTGATTTCGGAAAATTCTGTGGATTATGAATTTGTGATCCCAAAAAGTCGAATGCTTGCGATGTTATTCAGCGCGAGCCTAGATAATTTGAATTCAGAACAACGTTGGAAAACGAATTAAAAATGTAATTCAAATTCAAATATTGTCGTAAACAGCTAATGAGTTCGAATTTCGAGCGGAAATCCAGTCCAGTAAAATAACCAAAACTCGATTTGGATTTCCAGTCCCTGATTGTCAATTCTAAGGTCAGTTCTGTTGTGTCCACATGGCACCTGCTTTTTGAATAATAATAGGATGACACTGCAGTGCATAAATTGCGCGGCACAATGCCCCGACGGACAATGCCATGTTTTCTTAGACGAGGGGACTTCGATATTCAAATTTTAGGGTCGCGCGATTTTGAATATCCACTTTTTTCGCCTTTCGGACAATAAGGCCAGTTCTCACGGGTCAAGCGATGACCTTAGTGGACAATGCAAGATCAGTCCAGAATTTATAATTAATGTTCGGACATCGATTGTATGAGTCGCGGATAAGGGCCCGCGAAATCTACACAATAGGTACTAGTTTGCAGAAAGTGGTATTTCTTGTATATTGATGAATTGCATTGCATTTAAACTATTGCAAGGGATGTCCGTAGGGCAGTATGAGAACCTAGCACTTGTAAGGTCATTAATCTTTTAGTTGACCTTCCGGTTTGTCTTGGTTGAAAATGCATGTATGTGAATTTTATGAGTGACTTTTGAAGGGACTAACTGACGTTTTTCAAATTTAGAACAAATAATCAAGGTTTTACAAAAACATGGAGCAACCAACTTCAATCGGACGGTTCAAGTTCTTCTTCTTATCGTGGCACTAGTTTTATCGAACCAGTGTGGTGAAAGCATTTCAAGTGCGCCTCGAAGAGGCTCCTTTCAAGTGACCGTAGGCACCACTAACACAAGTAACAGAGAAAAAAAAACGCGATTTTGTTTACTTTTAGTTATTTTGATTTAAAAACTAAACTACTGTACCGATTTTGAAAATATTTTTTCAAATATACATAAAATGCTACTGAATTGAAAACCTCCTTTCTTGAAGTCGGTTGAAAATCAATCATAAAAGCACATGATTTGTTAAAGCTTAAAATATTTTTTTTTAAATAAAAATGTTATTACTCAGCAAAGCACCGTTCAAATATGGAGTTATTCATTTAAAAATAAGAACGTCTCATTAAAAAAGTGACGACAAAATAATGAAAACATCAAACAGTCACAAAACTATTCTTAAAACATAAAGTTTTCCAAGACATTGAGTAGGTACAGTCGTGAACAAAACGTCATTAGCGAACAGAAGTTATTTGTCGGAAACGAGTGATTCTTGACAATTTATATCGACAGATACAGTGGCGAGGATTCGAAAAGAAAATAAATAGAATTTAGTCTTATTGGGGGATTACTTGCTAGAGTTGAGACTATCACCTTATTTCTTGCTACTAAATACTTAGTACAGCTAAATGAATATTTACACATGTTTTGTTATTAATAGCTACGACTTTTTGATGTGTAACATCATTTCTCTCGCTTTCCTGCAATCTGTGGGAGTGATTTCGTGAAAAGGGACGGAAGTGTGTAACAGAAAGCACCAAACTATCAAAGTTCCTAATCAATTACTTAACTCGCTTGACAGTTCTTAACAGTCTGAATTTAAACCGTTAAGAACTGGCAAGCAAGAAAAGTATTTGCTTAGTCGTTTTGACAGTTTGGTGCAAGTAGGCATACTCTACGCCAAACTCTCTACTAATTAAGCTCAATCTTAATAATAATATGACGAAACTATTATTTGATTCTTAGCCTTCTAATAATCTCATAATGAAAAAGCGATTGTTAAGATAAAAATTACAGAAAAGTTAATACAGCACAATTATTATATTAATAGAACAGAATAATTAATATATTAATATTTCATAGAAAATTATTTCTTTGTTGATTTCATAGGGCACGAATATGTTGGCATGAAAATGTTGTTCAAAAGCCCATAAAAATCTGTATCAGTTCCACTGCATTGGCAACACAAATACTCTCACAAACACATTCTTATCACCCAACCACTTAAAAGAATCATCATAAAATTACCAGACACTTCTTATCAGCCACTTATGATTATCTTTCAGTAGAACTCTCTCGACCCCTCTTCTAGTAGACCGTCAAAAAACCACGGTAGCGGAGTTTATGGAAATCTAAATAAAGACGAGCTTTTTATAATTGCAGCCGCTTTTTTGAATGGATTCTGTTTATTTTCGTGGCTGAGTGATTTGTGCGGCGGTAGAAATTTGTTGCCATTTGTGCGTGAAATAGGTAGACTTGAGTGTTAATAGTTTTGGCGGTAACTGTACTAATATGAGTAAATTAGTTTAATTTTACTGGAAAATTGAAGTGATACCTTGGTTTTTAAATGAAAAATATATCATCCAAGTAAACAAAAACAAGATATAGACAAGTTTTCTGTTTTTTTTTATAATTCATTTATTTTCAATTTCAAGCATTTACATACAATATAAATATCTAACATAATTTTTACTTATTCGCTTGCTTGAGACATAGTATGGGTTTCAGCACCTACACTAAGCTGTTAAGCTTGTGCCGTAGATGCTGGTACTTTCCAGGAACATTGTGATTTTCAGCCAAGATAAGACTAATCTACGCAGGAGGATCTATGTAATTACATTTAAGTATATTATTTATTTATATTGAAATTTATGATTAAGAATTTATTCAGATAGCTAATTATATTGTTACCTCAAATTTTAAAATTATTATGGTACATCAACGTAGTAGTATGAAATAGGTTAACTTGGGTGTTTTAACAGTTTTTTCCGTGACTGTATAAATATGAGTAAATTAGTTTAATTTTACTGGGAAAACTGAGTTGATACTTTGGTTTTTAAATGAAAAAAAAAACTGGAATAAATGTCATCCAAGTAAAAAAAAGCGTAGTTTTTTTTCACCGAAGTAATTTTTTTTTTTTTTAAACCTTTAGGATCTTTTTTTTTCTAAGGTGTGTGGTATCTTGTAACTAAAGAGTACTTCCTCAGTGGTCACTTGG
Organism: Lobophora halterata; assembly: GCA_932526365.1. Classification (NCBI taxonomy): domain Eukaryota; kingdom Metazoa; phylum Arthropoda; class Insecta; order Lepidoptera; family Geometridae; genus Lobophora; species Lobophora halterata. The sequence goes on from OW052017.1 coordinate 8,906,229, forward strand.
TAAGACGAGCCCGCACGTGCTACTTCCGTGTACCCGTGCCCCGACCACATCCACTTAGGCTCCGTTTACACAAGTGTGTCTGAGCAATATCTACTACGTGGACTGTGGATATACAGGTATTAAAGTATAGAATCATAACTTACTAACGTAAAAAACACGCCAAAAAAGTCTGGTTAATTTACACAACTTTTAGTAAACTAAATTGAGTTGGCTTTCCTTCTCTTAACGGGGATCTCGTCTGCACATAACCAAAATTGTGTTACATAGGATTTTTGATTTGAAATTGGAATAAGATTATCTTAAATTACTTAAAACCCTCCCGCTACAAAATTAGGTCACTTCAAAACCACAACATAAAATTCTCATAAAAATATTATCTCAACCAACAAAAACTTTTACTTAGAAATCACTTAAATACCCATAAGTAATAAATGTTGTCTTAAATGTGACCATTAAAATTCATTGGTTCTAAACGAAATTCCCTTTGCCTCATTTTTAAGACAATTCGTAGTCAACTTCCCGCCATTTTAAATCCATATTTTTTTTTAAAACTTACAGATTTGAATTTTATGTCAGTGTCAATAAGGTTTAAACAAAAAGGTATGTACGTAAAAGTATGATGTGCAGAAAAAAATAGGGGAGAAAAAATATTGCGTTCAAAAACACAAAATTTTATGGGTAGGTGAAATATGAGTTAAATCACTGTATTTATTTTAGGTCCTCTTCTTATGAATTGGTTTAGAATATGGTTGAAGTTTTAAAAAAAAATAATTATAATTTTACTGAAAAAAAAACATATTTTCTAAGATTGCTCACCCAAACTTTTATGATAAAATTTCCATTTTTGACTTAACATTTTCTATTTATATACAAACTATAGATTTTTGTAGTCGTTCTATGTGAGAATTCGACAAATTAAATTAAAGGGCATTCAGAATTAAATGAGATTATTATCATGGGTCATTCCCATCCGCTACAAAAAGTTTCTACATGAATACACTAGTAATACAATAGGTAGGTAATAAAATATGGTATTAAATTAAAATAATTGGGAAGTATGAACAGATTTTATCAGTCGCCATAGTATGAGTACGATTTCGTGCGATATCGAAAATAAAAACAAAACACAATTTGAAATTGGAATGAAATCTTAACAGGGCGCTACCACGAAACGCTCCATCGCATTAAATCGAGTTTCATGCGCAATATATCGCGCACTCCGCGCCCAATGTCGCGGAACGCATCAAATCCGACTTGTAACGGAACGGAGCGTTCCATTTTTAAAATGTATTACAATTTATGGCTTCGTGTTGTAATTCTCGGTGAGCGAAATTCGTCCCCAGCCGTGACTGATTTCTTTCCCGTTTTTGCAAAAACTATCGTGAAGATGTTTTGTTATTTATAATAAAAAAAACGTTTATTGTCAAAAAAACACATCTGGTAGGTACATACTTCATTACTTAAGCTTAGTAACGTTGTATTAAAAAATCGTACTACTGATGGACCATGTTTCCCGCACAAGGTATAAAAAGCCTGTACATCGTCGGGACGCTTGCCAAAAGCGTTATGTGTTTTTTATCAAGTTTTCAGGAGATAAAGACTGATTTAAAAGCTATATTATAGGTGCTACCCGCCATTTTATAGCTGCATCCATGGTATTGGGACAAAAAGTAAATTCGGTACTTTCCTTTAGGTATTTATTTTAGCGTAATTGATCCACCAGTCTTAGCGTGATTGAGTCACAAACATCTATGTAAATGTAACCAACCATCCATATTAAACATTTTGCAAGGTCTGATTTAAAACCAAACTAAACCCAAAACCTCCGGGAATAACCTACTTTTTAATGCATTTAAAACTCTAAAGAGCAAGTTCCATTTTTAAAACGCAGAGTTATTTTCCTTCGCATCTAAGCAGCAAGATAAGACATCCCACATCAACATCACGCGTAGCACTGAAATGGATCTTTTTCAGTTTAATGGGTGATATTTCGTTCAGGGGCGGGTGAAAGGTTAAAATCAACCAATGGCGTCGAGAGAACGTAATGCAGTCTACGATAAAGAAGTCTAAAACAGGAGTGGGAGGTAAGGAAAATGCTATTTTTGGTTGCGTCTGTTTGCAGTTTTGTACAGTCGAGCATAGAAGGTAATAATATTTTGACTATAGTTATGAGAACGTGAAAAGTTTTTTTTATAAAATGGTCCTCTCAGCCAAAAGGGCAGTGGTGACAGACAGGAATATAATAGTTCTGTCTGTCCCCCTGTTACTGACAGGGGGACAGATAGAACTTTTTCAATTTTTTAAAGTTTTATCTGTCACACTGTTGCTAAAAGTGGGACAGATAGAACTTTTTTGGCCCATCTGTAACCCTAGGCGGACAGAGCAGGGTGACAGATGGGAATAATTCAGTCTTAAAGCCCAGAATGCCACGCGCCGCAGTTTTTCCCGATCTATTTCGCTTATATCGCTCTAGTATAGCAAAACAAAATTGCGTATTTTGCTTCCCTGTGACTTGTCAGTGGTGCCTACAGTCACTTGAATCGTCCGATAGAAGTCGGTTGTTGTATGTTTCTGTTAAACCTTGATTATATATACTGGTTTGGTACGATTCTACACGACAGTACATTTGAGTATATTCCTGGCCACTGCCCGTGAAATAAATCCACTTGGTATTGCGGTATTCAAGTGCCCGGACTTGAATAACTTTGCATTTTGGTAAAAAAAAAATTACTCACATATCTACGAGATACATAGGATGTATCTATCTATGTGTAATTAGATACTATCTATGGAATAATTTAGTTATGTTTCAGAATATTTCACTTATAAATATTCTGAAACGACTGCAGTTTAGAGTTAGTATTCCGCACCAAAGATATTTTTTATAAGTGACAAAACGAGCTGGGCGCTCGCCTATTGGTAAGAGATCACGCCTGCCCATAACCAGAACAGAGCTACACAGAACTTTTATTCACATAGGCCGGTGCAACATTCTATAGCGCTTTTCCAGTTTGAGACATTTTGAAGGTCAGTCTCGAAAGTCCAGTAATTTAAATTTAAAAGTACCCATTAGGCCGGAACACAGTAATGCCAGTAAATACAGCCTGTTTTCTGCTTCGGATGACTGATTTTGTATTTAATTTGGAATTGATAAAAAAGACGCAACCATATTTGTTTAATATAATTTAGTATAACATATTCTATTTCCTACACATGAAAGAAAAACAGAATACATTTATATTGTTTATATAATGAAAATAGTTGTTCATGATTAATGCCATCATCTTCAAGCGATGTAATCACTTCATCACACAGCATCCGTAACAGATGCGACATTTTTTTTAAACTCACAAATTAGTGCCGAAATAAAACCTACTTTCAACTTTACCACTTACAAATAAGGTTCAATGATTTCTGTCAAAACTATTTTTCAGTTCTGTTGCGTTGCATATGTTGCCATACGATTTGAATTTTTAAGATGAGGTTGTAAAGATCCATTTTCGGGTGTAGTTTTTTTAGTGTGATTTATGTGAAATTTTACTTGATTTATTAATAAACTAAGTACAGAAGGGAGGAAACGGAAGGTCAGGGTGATTTCCGCCATTAGAAGTGTTTGTTTAGTTCTGTTCTAATGGCGGTTTCTGAGAGATATGTTAGGGGTGAAAAGTCACGGATCTGAAGTTACACACTATTGAAAATAATGATGTTTTTGGAATTTACTTTAATGATATTTGAAATTTAATGGGGTTCATCTTTTTGTTGAGTAAATATGGACACACAAGAAAAATATACGACTATTCGTGTGTGAAAAATGTCGTATTTATTAATATCGCAACTAAATTTTTGTAATGAACCGTTTATATTCTATTTATAGGCTTTTTTACCCAACTGCGAAGGATAGTTGTATTTTTCGTGTACGAGTATGTTTTTTTGACTCTATACTCATTCATATGTATTCATAAGTATAGTAAAATATATTTGTAGGTATATATATTTTAGTTTCCTAATTTAATTTCTAAATATATTATCTATATTAGCACGCTAACCATAGTGTACCACCCTACAAGGGTTGGCTGGGAGAGAATGCCTAAGGCATTAAGCCCGCCCATTGTGCAATGTAATTATTTAATTTTGTGCAATAAAGAATTTTAATAATAATAATATACACCGCCCTGTAGGGCTAAATAGCTGGATAATGGATTTGATAATTGAGGTGACGTTGGATTCGCGCGAGTGCCATAGGTTCATAAAATCCAATATAATGGCTGTAAGGCAGCAAAATGTGTGAAAAATTACAAAAAACCATCCGACTTCAGTAAATGAGGTATACCTTTAGATTATTTTTAGACTTCCGTGTCATAGAACAAAAATTAAGTATCAAAAATCGAATTTGGCAATAATGTTTTTGCAGTAGGGTTTGCAGGTTTTATAAACTTTAAGCTTAGTTCTGAGTCATGGCAACTTGACACTACAGAATGACTTCCTCAGGTTCTCGGGAAGCCATAGACAAAGAGACAAACGTAAGGAGCTCGGGGGTAAGAGGATTGCTTGACATCTAATACTATTGCGGCCGACTCTACTCGTGTAGAGGCACCATAAACAACGAAAATTGACAAAATCTAGATATATTAGCAGTAGTAGAATTTCATTACTGTTTCCGTTAACCTCCTCATATTTTTTCTGTTAGTGAAAATCAAATATCTCTATTTTTAAATAATGTTTGTCTTCTTCTTCTTCGTGTCACTAGTTCTTTCGAACCAGTGTGGTGAAAGGATTTCAAGTGCGCCTCGAAGAGGCTCCTTTCGTGCACTCGACACATGTTTTCGAACTTTTGGTTCTACAACATGCCGGTTTCCTCACGATGTTTTCCTTCACCGTTGCGAGAACGTGGGATGCATACATAGATTTTTTCGACCGAAAAAACCCATTTACGCATGACTGCCACGAACGCCTTCGAACCCGCGACCATCAGATCGCAAGGTAAGGGCCTCATCCACTCGGCCACCACGTCGTCAACCACAATAATGTTTGTCACTTTTTACGATGTAGTTTTATTAACAATGAAAAAGCCTAGTAGTTTTACCTGATACTTCTCTTTTTCGAAAATTAACATCGGATCTCCCTTTTGTTGGTCGCATTTTAAATGAACTACAATGTGTTTCCTTGTTCATCGTGTTACCTTCAACAAGATGGAGTGACGACATCGTAAAGGTGGCCGGAAAATTCTGGCCAAGAAGAGCAAGGGATAGAATCAATTGGAGAACCTTGGAGGAGGCTTTTAGCGGCACAGGCGGTCCGTACACAATCGAACCTTAATATATTTTTAGTATGTACTTTTTTTTAATTTGTAAAGTGTTATAGGAAAATAAAGCTATTTTTATTTTTTATTTTTTTTATTATTTTTATTTATTTTATTTACATTGTGTTTCTATACTTGAATACTTCTGTGCCTCGAATAAAAATATTTCCGAATACCATTTTTTTCCGACAAACCTTTTCATTTTCTGCAAGATTGTTAGTTAATAAGTAGACAGTTTTTCTATTAGAAATTCACAACACAAGCTGTCTAACGTCTTTGCCATAGACAAGTTATTTTGTACTAAACTGGTAGTTGTATATAAGTAAAAAAAAGTTCAATGTTATAAAACTCTTATAAGCTTTGTTAGCTGTTTTTTAATCTTTTTTTTTATTGGTCCACCAACAATTGTTACAATGAAACATAGATACTTATCGACTATTTTAGCTTTACAAAAGTATTTTTCTTGCTAATTGCACAATCACTTAAAGGTAAACACAGTATGTATAAAAACGAATAAAGAGTACGAATAATTTGAATAAAATATATGTAATATATATACCTGTACACCATACATTTTTAATTACCATATAAAATTAAATGGGCAATGCAGACGGGGTACTACGTTGTATTTGTGCAGTCAGAATTTTGGATTTCTACAAAATGGCAGAGTGGCAGCGGCGCGAGTGCGGCGCCCGAGCTGAGCTTTTGCGAGCTGGCTCGAGCTAGGTACCCGGGTTTGCCAAACGATGAATAAAACTTAAATTATTATCAATAAAGGGTGCCGCCTGACGCAAATCCATAGGAAAACGACTAACGGTAACAGTTATCCAATTTTAATCGAATTTATTTTGTCAAAAAATCGACTTAATTTTTTCAAGTATTTTTGCCATATCTGTGTTCAGTAACGGCAACTGACTATGTGTATTTTTTTATGGTGATTAAAAATTGACCATGTATATATAAAAATATTTTTAAATTATAAAAAAACAATATTTACAGATAATTAACTTAGAAATTTACAGATATAAAAAACAACAAGATAATATATGATTATTTTAGAATCTAATTTGATGAATTCTCGACCAAGTGGCGGCGGAACTTATCTAATTTAAAATGAAATATATCAATGCGCTTACAATTATTAAAAGCTCTGCATAACCTAGACACTGGAGAGGTTTTACCTAGCACTGTTCTTCGGAGAGGCGGGACGAGCGGGGAGGTCGTTTTCGTAGCTCTATCTACGAGGTTCTACGAAGATTTAAAAAAAATAACAAAATGGACCAGTTTTTTGACTTAGCTAAAATTATAGGGATTTTTTCCCATCGAATAACACCATTTCTATTATTTTATTGCCATCGAGTAACACCATGACATGGGTGTTACTCGTTGGGAATAAAAATCCCATCGAGTAACACTGTTACTCGTTTGAGTGGTACTCGATGGGAACCCATCGAATTTAGGGCTATAGTGATCTAATATTTGACGATATTATTAAACTAGCAACTTTGTTTGTGATGCGATTTTTCAAAATATCTTTCTTAGAACGCACTTTCAGCTTTTGACGAAAACACCCTTCAAATTTCAAATATCTAAGTACAGTGGTTTGGTCTGTGCGTTGTCTGTCAGTCAGTCAGGCTTTTCATATACCTAAGGATTTAAAAATTAAAATTCAAAAATGGAAGATGTCTTGAAGATTCTCTCATTTATGGTGCCCATAACGAAGGCTTCGTTACAAACGGAAAGGTGCACAAAGACAGACAACGAAATTGTACTTTTCTATTCGACTACAATGGCTTCATAGATTAACTTGGGGTTGATATAATTACCTACATTTAATCAAAAGTTTTCCATTTATAGCATTTGTTATTAATTTACTGGCAAAAGTAAACCTATTTGGTCTTTCTAGAATAATCTTATATGCAATGTTTATCTGGGTCACTTTTTGAACAAGTGTCATTTAGAGTATTGCCTAAATCACACGTACCAAGCAAACGGGCGAGACAGTAAAATTTTACTCGGCCGAGACAGTGAAAGCTTACATCACTCGCTCGGCCGAGCACTCGGCGTCTATACGTACCGAGTACTCGGCCAAGAGCACTGTCTCGCTCGAGTACTCGGTACGTGTGATCAAGGCATAAGAGCGAAGCTACACCGCTCCTTTTAGTTGCGTTGCAATTTTGTAGTTGCATTTGCGTCGCAGCGCTAGATTTGATGGGTTCCCATCCAGTAACACCCGAACGAGTAACACTGTTACTCGATGGGAATTTTTTCTCATCGAGTAACACCCCTCGTCAGGGTGTTACTTGGACGCATTCAGTGCCAGTACATAACTGCGACGGAACGCAACGCAAAAGGAGCAGAATAGCGTATGATTATAAACATTAGCTTTAAAACGAATAGTTTTAAATTTTGAAAAAGTGCCTCGCAACGGTAAAACTTTATAAATATCTTAGCTTAAAAAAAACTCAAAATAGTTTAATGGTAATTCATATTTTTTTTCAACTCATCAATTACAAAAGATAACATGACTTCCGGTCGATCCGAGCAAATCAAAGAACACCGCTTCTGCGTCAATGCTGACAACATAACTACAATTCCACACTAATAAACCTACAATGACCAACATAGGAAAAAATAAGTCGCATGCCATTTGTGGGTGGAAAAAAATGACCGCAGCTGTCAAACGTATTGAGATCTCTATTCCTTATTCGAATGTGAATATGAACCTTATTCCAAAGCATAAAGAATAGATTTTGCGTGAATATTTTTGTTTTTTTTTTTAGTCTAAGGACATTGGTCATTTTCATTATCACCGTTCCATTTCACGGTAATTTCCAAATCATTACTGTGTGAATGTGAGTAACATTAGTGACAATTAGTTTTATGGGCATTTAGTAATTGTCGTGGAAAAAATGGATGTGGGTGACTGGAAATAATATAATTTATTGAGTAGCATTTTTAAGATAAATGGGTTTGTACCTATCTAGAGTTCTGAAAGAAGACTTAGAGATGTGCACTCTTACATATTTGTCCATAACATGTATGTATATTTTGTATAATGTTATTAGGTCTTTTTCTTCTTATCGTATCACTAGTTCTTTCAAACCAGTGTGGTGAAAGGATTTTAAGTGCACCTCGCAAAGGCTCCTTTCGTGCACTTGACACATGTTTTCGAACTTTTAGGTTCTTTAACATGCCGGTTTCCTCACGATGTTTTCCTTCACCGTTAAGCACGTGTTTTAAATGCACACATATATTATTTGAACAGAAAAATACATTTTCTCTATGATTATGATATATATGATTGAAAATGCGAACCTTATTTTTAACAACCTTCTTCGAGCTAAATCTACTTTGCCAGCCAAATAAATGACTATGAAATCTCATATCGAGTTAGGTTATTTAAAAAATGAACGCGCTTTTCTTCTTTGAGAGTAAAGCAACTAAGGAGGTACGCGAGTTTTTGGCGGGAACATGAAAAATGGCGCATTGGCGGCATTTTCCATGATTGACAAAACTTGTATAACTTTGAGTGTTTAAGTGTAAAAACGGTGGTTTTTTATCCATTAAGTGCTCGTGAACGTGTATGAGTGTTGGTGAATAGTGTAATGCTGTAACACGTGACTTTTCGTGTTGCCTCCAAAACGCCATAGAAGCCTCTAGTAAAGTCGCAACCACCACTACTTTACAGGGGCATGACTTGACTTATCGACTCTGACTTATGACAAAATAATCTCTCCAATTACTTGACACTGGCTATATACCTTTGATTTGAAGCCAAAACCGAATAACTTAGGTTCTTCAAAAGAAAAACAAAAAAAAGGAGGTACGCCCCTAAGACTTACTTCGTACGTACCTCCTTAGTTGCTTCTCTCTGATAAAATTAGGTCGCACCTCCTTCGTTTAAAACTTGCTTTCTTAATTGAACTGTTCATGTTCATTCAGTATTTTCAGTAGTTTAAAAAAAGAAATAATTTATAAGGCCCAATGATTGTGGCTTTTTTATCTAAGATTTGTGCGTGAAAAATTAATTGTTGATTAGTTTCACAAAATGTCGAGTTCAAGTGAAAAAAAATAATGTGAGTCATTGAGATACGTGGTGTGAGAAATATATTTTGACTGGACCTGTAATTCAAGAAGCGGTAAGAGCTGTATATAAACTTGTTACCTCCAAAATTAGAAGACTACATTATGCATTAATTACTTAGTTTGAAAGTTTTAATTTCCGCGCATTTATTGAGAAAAGTACTATACAAGCCTTGGCCGCAACCAGCATAATATGGACTCACGTATGCGAGCCTCGGCTGCGCCTTAGCCCACATTACCACGTACGTCCATATACGCCTAGCATGCAGGCCGCTGCAGTAATGTACTATAGTGTACGTCCGGGTTCTGCCATCGGGTATCGAGTTGGAGCAGTAGAGCTACCTATAGATCGTTTGCAACGGTCTATGGGTGGTCCAATTGTTTCCTTTTGTACATTTTGTAATATAGATTGTAGTAGTTAGCTTATGCTGTAACAAGTTCATATCTGACCGGGTTGACCGCATTTTTTATTAAAATAAAAAATTAAACAATCTTGTAAACTTATTTCATTACAAACCCAATTGTTAAAATAAACAATTCGATATTCAATTTAAACAAAAGAATGTCGCAAAATCAATTCCGAGTTTCGTAATTAGAACACGTGCGTTCCTAATTCAAAGTTTTACACAATCCGTGGGAACCGTTGAACAGGTGGCGTTCGGAAACCAAATGTTTTGCTTGACATCGAACAAATCACGCGAACCAGGAAACGGGGGTTCTGGCGGGAAAAAAACCTATACGTTAATGGAATTTAAAAAAAAATCTTATAGGTAACTTTGAACTCTACTTGGTAGTATTTATAGGTATATTGTTACCATAGGAAACCTCATAGGTAGGCGTGATTTTATAATCGAAGAACGTCTTGCTAGTCTCTAATGTAGTGGTGTGAGTAATGTGTTAGCATTACTGTGTTCCAGTCGGAAAGGCACTGTAGCTATTGAAATTATTGGGCTATCGAGACTGAAAATAAAAATGTCTGAATGTGGACGAGCATTTTAGCAGTGTTGCACTGGCTTTTGTGAATTGTCCTGTGTAGCACTGTTCTGGTCATGGCAGGCGTGATCTCTTACCATTAGGAGAGCGCTTTGCTACTCTCGTCACATGTTTACATCTATATTAAAACAAATATTCAATTGTCCGCATATTTCATACTAAGGAGGTTTAACTTCAGTTAAACTGAATGTAAGTTTACTTAATTCTTCTGTATTTCTGCAGACAAAAACTAATTTCCTGGTTCGAAACGAGAATTATAGGACGAATGGTGAGATCCCACGGGATCGCATTTCTAATACAGGGTATCCCGAAACTACAGTTGACGATTATACGTACAATAAAAAAGACTGGTATAGATTTCATTATACTTATTAATCGGTGATACAGATTAGGTACTTGCGTAAGGACGAATAACTGTATTTTAAGACGATTTTTACACTCAAGGAAATACTTACATTGAAATTTGACAGGTGACAGATGAAACCTTCAATAAAGCGGCGGCCATTTTACTACTTAGTAAGGTCTTCTTCTAATCGTGTCACTATTTCCTTCGAACCAGTGTGGTGAAAGGATTTCAAGTGGGCCTCGAAGAGGCTCCTTTCGTGCACTCGACACATGTTTTCGAACTTTTAGGTTCTACGACATGCCGGTTTCCCCACGATGGTGAATTTGAGGATCAGGACTGACTTAGAATACGGGTGTTAAGATCTAAGCTAGAATAAGAAAAAACCCAATAAGATTTATGTAAGTTAATAACTATTTTTAATTCTCACGTCTGCTTGGAATGCAATTATAATTAAATCCTTATTACGTTGTGTTATCTGAGTATGTGTTGTCTGAGAAAAAATGAATTAATAGTAATAAGAAAATGTAGAGTAAAAAGTAAAAAATATTTTTTTTAATGAAATTCGATTGGAAGTTTATTTCGGCGTCATTAAGCATCAAACATCCTGATAAATATTTGACTGGGTATATCTAATATTTCGTTAAAAATATATACTGAAATAACTATACTGAAAATAAATGTTTAGATACAACGCCATTTGTCTCCAAACTAAGCAAAGCTTGTACAATGAGAAGCTGGTTACTGATAGAATAATATAGGAAGTAGGATATCAATTCAATTGGCCAAAATGTTATATTACATAACTCTGGTAAGTCAAAAATGTAATATAGTTTTAAATACATAAGCTTATAAAATATTTTCTATATCTATGTTCCTAAGCTAGACTACATCCATATCTAGCTAGACAAAGATAGGATAGGATTATTTGGTTGATTAGCAAGACACCCTGTATGTATACTTGGATCGCCGAAATGAAATCACAGGTGGTTCCGCCCCTCGGCATTCTGACGTTTTTGCCCGAATTCTCCATCCTTCAGTCATGTAAACACTTCCCGAAGACTATAATGAAGTCTTATTGGATTTGGATATTAGAAAAAAAATGGTTAAAATCCATCAGTCAGTTAAGACTACAGGAAGCGCTAAAGAGTCGGTTACATTACCCTTTTTAGCAAAGTTCGCAATAATCGTTAAGGAGCGCAATATGCGAAATTCTAAAAAAGTTATTTTTAGGTCCCAACTCCCAAGTATGTTTAGGTATAATAGGTACATAATGAGGTACCGAAGTTGGAAATTTGAGAGAAATTCTTAACTTTCTGCATGAAACCTATCACAAACTAAACCTTTTTAAGTAGATTTTATAAGCAATCACTTTTTTTGTCTCCCTATCCCTAGGGCCTAAATTGTAGTTTCACTCCTTCTAAAGCGTGCACGAAGTTGAACTGTACGACCATAAGAAGTGAAAATAACTATTTTATCCAATAAGCTGGGGGCTTGGTCACTACACACTCGGGTCTAATCATCAGATTGGAACAACCCTGCAAATTCAACCCAACCCGACAAACATGGACCACGCACACAACAGACTTGAGAGTACTTTCGAAGTTACATAGTCTTATTCGACACTACAACCCATTGTAATAGGTGTGAGCGGTTTTTAAACCAAACCTTTTGAGATTAACTATGCTGGCGATTTTAGAGTATTTGTGTTTTGAGTTGAAGGCAATTGAACACCACCTACCTTTGAACTGCTGCTCCTGGCTTGTTGGTTTGGTGGCAGGCAAAGTCCTGTGGACTCGCACGGCGGATCCAGGTTCGAAAAGTCTTTGGAAAAGCACACACCCGCGAAACTTCACTAGTATCAAAATTTTGAGATGCAGATTAGGCACGGCCGTGCCTAAATGGAGTGCCTAATTAAATGGAGGGAAAATCGACGGATTTTGAGTAGAACGTCCACACGCATCCGATAACAATGACTCCCGCCAATGCACTCATGAAACTCAAGCTCTTCACGTTCAGGCAGGCGGTGATTTACTAAACTACCCTCAAAATATCAATAGAAACGCAACAAAGTGTTTATGTCTTCTATCAGTGAGTGCAGTTTCATATTAGCGGATTTATCGATCGGATTCGCCGCTCGTGTTGTGTTTTTTGCAGCGCGTGTACGCACGACAAACCTCGAGAGATGTCATACTACTGACATTTGCTAGAAAAATCCGAGCGTAAACGCCGGTATACGCGCGACATGCTTTTGAAGTTTCGCGAGTACCAATTCGTCCGTATACGTCGACCAAAATACGCTAGTCTGAAACCGCACTTATCTTATTCCCATAATATATATAGGTACCTATACAAGCTTTGACAAATATTTGACTAGATAGATTATTTTTTCGTTGTTAAAACACGAGATGGAACTAAAATTTAACGACCCTCGACTGAAATAGGTAAAGCTAAATATGTATAGATTAACATAAAGCAGATAAGTGTTTTAATAGTACATTATGATATAAGTGCGGTAAGTTGATAATTACAGCCGAGGCGATATTGCTAGCCCGAGCCGTAGGTGAGGGCTACAAGAAAGCAGAGGCTGTAATTATCAAAGCGCACGTATGTCATACGACGTTTTATATCACATTTGCGAGGAAATAAATAAAACTATTATTATCAAATAAAAACAAAACAGCGAACGGAATAATTTTTACTTGTTCTCAAATTAGCGATGCGCTTTTTTTAAGGCAAAGGCACAAAAACAGCCAGTATTAGTAAATAAAGTAAATTAGTATTTTTGTGTTTTGTTACATTTAAATGGTTGTAATATATGTTCAATATAATTTTAATTAAAGAATTAAATATTTATTTATGATATTTTATATCCCAAAGTTAATTTTATTCATAAAATGTTGACCGCTTTTCTGACATAAAAACTCTATGCTAAGATTTAAAAAAGTACCGTTCGTTTTAAACGAAGAACGAGGTACAATACGATATTGAAATTGGTGAAATAATAGACCCTTTACGAGCAAATGTGTTATAAAATAAATTACATTTTCAATACAGAAAAATAGACATATTCCTAGTTTTCGTAGATTGACGAGCACAGGCTAACTAATTGAACGAGGCTTGGTATCACATTCAACATTGCAACATGATGTAGGTGCTCTATGGTTTGTATGCGAGTGATTAGTGACTTGACATGGATGTATGAACCGCACAGACTACGGATAGAACATACACTAGATAGTTAGATAGATAGATAGTAACACTTTATTGTACATCCCGAAAATATATAGGTACAATATAAAAGGAAGCTTAATAATTAAGATTTTACAAAAAAATACTACAATTGGACTGTTTTAGTGACCGTAAACACTGAAGTACTGATCTGAATTTTATGAACTTTTTATGGGACCAATTTGAAAGTATATCCTTTCCTTTATGTTTTTTTTTCAAATCGGTTTATAAACATCAAAGTTCCGGGGTTCATATATGAACCCCGGTTTTTTTTATGTTTATACTTATAAGTATAAACATAAAAAAAACCACCTAATTGAGAAGTTCCGTTTTTGAAGTCGATTGATAATAAACAGACATGTTGGTAGTAGTATGTAGTTAGACTACGGAAAGAACATAGACTAGATACGGATAGGGTGCCCGCTCTTCGGCCAGTTAGAAGGACAAAGTAGATGTGGGGAGCCGAAGACCAGACTCGATGGCGCATAATGGTAGGCTTACCTACGTCTAGCAGTGAACTAAAGCGGGCTGATGATGATAATCGGCTGGTTGTTTTAAATGTAAAGTAGTGCCGAGACTAGCTGGGTAAGAGATCACGCCGAGTAGAACGTACTAATACCGAGTACTAACTCGGTACGTGTGATCTAGGCATTAGGCGTGATCTCTTACCCAGCTAGTCTCGGCACTACTTTACATTTAAAACAACCAGCCGATTATCATCATCAGCATCATTAGGCGTTCGGCCTAGTGGCCGAGACAGTAAAATGTTACTCGGCCGAGACAGTGAAAGCTTACGTCACTCGCTCAGCGGAGCACTCAGCGCTATGTGACGTTAAGAGTACTCGGCCGAGCGCACTGTCTCGGCCGAGTACTCTGTGGTCTAGACATAAGCATCACAGTGCTACCACAGGACTGAATTTCCGTTGGCTGGTGCTATACTGCTATAATGTTCGTACACCTTGAGACTTGATGGTCAGTCTCGAAAGCCCAGTAATTTCACTACCTACTTGCCCTTCCAACCAGAACACAGTAATGCTTACTTGCTATTCATGTTAGGTTCAATAAATAATTTATATTTATCTACGTGTATATTAGTGTGAAGTCATACGTAAGGAAAATATATTGTTATTACAAGGTACGATATTTTCACAGCTCCTTTCTCATGTCTCTGAACTTAACAGCTAATAAAAACTTATCACTTTCACGAAAAAACAACGAAGTAGGTAGATATACCAATGCTGTCATAACCACAATATTTACTGCGCCATTGCGTCTCTATCGTTTAGATAGCGCAAGAAGATGCCTCTTGGGAATTCGAAAATACACGACTTTGTTTGAGTTTTAGGAAAAAAAAATGTTTAAGCAGAATAATTGGGAACTTCTGTGTCTGGATATGATTTAAAAAGTCCTGATTACTGAGAGCCATAGTAACATAGATTCATATGTTAATATAATTGCAAACGCGCTAAAAATAGTTGTTCAAATTAGCTAACTACAATTTCTGGCTTTTTCAATCAGAGAATAAACAGCTATAAAAAATAGATTATAGCACAGAGTACTAGATTATTGTTTCAATCCCTAGCCTTATATATCTTCAATCAATTTAAATGGCTTTGTTTTGACTGATTGACTAACTGACAGGTAAGTTATGCACAGACCACAGATCTCGGATACTTTCGGCTGTCGCCCCCAAAAGATCGGTTAATGAAAGAGATGCAAGTATAGCTTTTTATGATTAAGAGCAGTATAGAACTAAGTCACGTCACTCAAAACATTTTGAAGCACCTGAGACCCCGTCAGTTATTGTTTGTAAATTATTTTATCTTTTTACAATAATCTACAAAATGAAACCATTTTATTAATTTTAAAGAGCATGGTTACTTGCTCAATCAACACGTGTGGCACAACGCATAGAAATAACCCAGATAATCATTCATTTCACAGGTGAGTAAAGAAAATATTTGGTTTATTTTCGTAGAGAAATTTATGGACAATTTTCTTATACAATTAGTTATAAAATCGTTGTGCCTTGTGGAGTTTTGATTGCTCTTGCCGTGTGTACAAATGGTTCTTACATATATGGAGAAATAATAGATTTTTCATGTAAAAACAAATATTGCTTCGTTACGCTAGGGCTTGATAAAATGATGACGTCATGAAATATCGATAGTACCTAATGAGTAGGTAGTTATGCAAAGTGGTACAAAACTCTTTTCTTTTCTATCGTTAGGGTATTTTTACCTAGTTAAAATAAATTTACCACTTGTGTCATTTTTATTTTGTGTCTTAAAATACGAGTATTATTATAACTAATCGTTTTTACTTATTTAATTTCAGCTTACCAAAGGATCCGCAAAACAGAAAAAAATGGTTACAAATTCTTCAGAAACAGAGCGATGATCAAAACAATATAAAAGTTTGCAGCAATCATTTTAAAAACGATTGTTTTTTATTCAGTATACATTAACGTGTTTTGAAGAAAGGTTCGCTGCCTACGTTACATGTTCCAGTAAGTACCATGTTGAACAATGTTTCAATTCAGGCGTAAAGAATGTATTTTGTGACCTTATGCCGACTTGTACAAAGTTGTCAAAGCTCTTAAGCAATCTCGCTTGGCAGTTTTTAACGGTTCAGATTCAGACCGATCAAGATCTGTCAAGCGAGTGAAGTAATTGTTTAGAACTTTGGAAGTTTGGTGCAAGTAGGCATTAGTCAAGTAATTATTAGATAGGGACATAAATCATAAATCAACCTCTTTTACAGATTCAACTCAAGAAAAAGCGAGATCCAACTTCATATTGCAATTGGATCCCTATTTTATAGTACCTACCTTACCTACCTGAAACTAATAGGCTACATATATTATGACAGACAGATATACCTACGTATCGTGCCTACATATAATGACAAAACTCAGAATTAATATTCTTAAATAAAGTATTTTTCAGTCATTGAATAAAACATTTGCATGGGCTTCATTATTATTTATTATAATCAACCAACTTTAAAAAAAGAACAGATATATATATTATACACAATCGACTTTCTAGCTATTACAATCTTATTTCGAAGACTACCGCCTATTTGGATTGATGAGTAAGTTTTTTTTCAGTAATTTATTTATTGCAATAAATATGTACACTTACACCTTAGGGCTATGGTACTATATTCACCCTGTTGGGCACAGCAACTTAACTAATAGGAACTTAAGTTTATTTCCTTACATTTAATAGGTAGTATGTTAGTGTTATGGTAGTAATTTAAGTTGTAGGTAAATATTGGTAAGTCCTGCTACTATGTATTATGAATGTAAGTTTGTGAGGATGGATAAGTTTTTGTTCCTGAATAACGCCAAAACTTAGCTATTTAGTCTTTAGTATCTAATAAATAATAACCAAACCCATCTCATTCCTTTGGTTAAAATCTTTATATGTACAGGTGGTGCCGTAATCAGTGAATAATCTTCAGCTGCGGGTGGGGGACTTCAGGTCTAATCAGAAAATGAAAATATGTACCCAGTAAAAATTCTAAGTCCGTGGGATTTCTACTGGGAACATATTTTCATTTTCTGATGACCCCCACACGCAGCTGAAGGATTATCCACTCATTAACCCTCTATTAACAACATGATTGTGTAGTAGGCACTATTTTTTTCTCTATTAAGACTTGTGACGCAAAATGGGTAGGTACCACAGTTATCGATGTCGATAAAACATCTTATTGAATGCCCATCACTATTTTTGAGCAACACATAGACAATCACTCGCACATGCTTATTATCATTTCTTGTATCGCAATTGAAATGTCATTACCCCTCTTTACATTCTAACTTTATGGCACAGACCGAAACAATGAATTTAGAGATCACATTTCAAGAAGTTCCCTTGCCAAGAAAAAAACATGTTAATACTTACAAATTACCAAAATTCCTTCTCAGCAGCAGCTTCTCAGTAATCAGCTACTTTGTTGATAAAACTCCATCGTAAAAAAGAAACCACAACATATGACAGATGATACAAACTTCATTTTTATTGATGGGATGTCTGAAACTTTGTAATGTCACGACTCCATGTTGCTATGAAGCTGTTTATCTTGTGTTCCATTCATGTTATTAATGAAAAAAAAAAATATTTAATTTCAAAGCTTAGAAATAGGTGAATGTCAGTAGTAAGAAAAAGGTTTTAGGTAGTAGGTACCTACGTCAAAGCTTCACTTGTTTACGCACTAGCCCCCACACTAGGATACCTTGTGTCGTGGGCGGCTAAATTTTATGGTTAGAAGGATTCCAAGGAATTTATAAACTACCACATGTGTAGTGCACGGAAGGAGCCTCTTCGAGACGCAGTTGAAACCCTTCCACCACACTGGTTCGAAAGAACTAGTGACACGATAAGAAGAAGATAAAATAAATATAATTTATTCGATCAAAAACAAGCATAATTATATAAACATTATGATAATTTTAATAATTAATTTAGATGTGTGCCTGTGTTGCATTAAATTTGGTGTGCAGTGCCTACTGTGTCGCACTAATACGAGGAAGAACTACTACGTAGATAGTTTATAAGTTCCTTGAAGGATTCTGAACTTCTATTTATACGTAGCGTATGTTTTCAGGAGGTGCAATTACGTGGGGCGTTCGTAACCCCGCTTCATTGGCGGGGTCACGACCCCGCGACGCGCTTCCATTGGTGGAACACCCACGCCTTCCTACTCAAATTACCTCAGTATTTCCAATCTATAAAAATATTTTTTACGCGTAAGATATCTAGTTACCTCCAATAGAGGCTTACGTCTAGCTGTGGACGTCCAAACGCTGACTTGATGATGATAAAAATATCTTCACACAGAGAATGATATGTACGGTAAGTATTAATAACATTTACAAGCTACAAGCCGTTGAATTTAAAAGCTAGCGAGTGAGCGAGTTAGCTTTCGGAAAATGTTACAACCAGCAAATTGTAAAAAAGCCGATGACACGGAGCGAGTTTACAAGCTACAAACGAACTCGCTGGCTTATAGGTTGTAAACAAGCCCTGTGTCATCGACGCATATATAAAAAAGTAAATAAACTTTCGGAAATAATACACTTATAATTTCTTTGAAAATATTTAATTCTAATGGTTAACGCACCTGGATTATTTTTGCTATTTATAGCTATTTATATTTTTTTTAGTTTATTCAATTTATAAACTAAACTACTGAACCAAATTTAATAAAAAATCTAATATCTGTTACCTTTCAAATACAAAAAAGCCCTAATCATAGAATCATAACGCAGATCTGAGGTAACATACGCAAAAAAAAAATAAAAAAATACTGACTGACTGGCTTGGAACAAGGTTTTACAAAAACATACAACAACCGACTTCAATCGGACTTTCAGTTTTCTTCACTTTCAGTAGACACCACTGAAAAGTCACAGAGAAGCAAAATACGCAATTTTGTACACGTCAACGACTTTTTTTCAGTAAACTGAAACTGAAATACTGAACCGATTTTGATGACCAATTTGAAAGTACAACCTCTCAAACAGAATTTTTAAAATCGGTTCATAAACAAAAAAGTTCTGAAGTAACAAACAATAAAAACAACCGAATTTATAACCTCATTTTGAAGTCGGTTAATAAAATACCCTGAACTACATCCATGTCCTCGCTAACCTTCGCTCCAGGATCTACCAGACTACAGGTAACAAAGCCCGGGTCCAGCGGGATGCTGCGACCCGCGGGGGTGAAGGGAGGGGTATCGATTTTCAGCACGGCTTTCTTACTCCCACCGCTGAAAATATGGCGTGGCGAGATAGCATCTTTTTGTAAAGCTTTCATACAACTGATAAAATTAATATTTGTGTATAATACACTACATATTTCGTTGGCTATTTCCTAACGGCAGGAATTTTATTTATTAATACCTGGTATTAGGTCAAAGATGAGCACTAAAGCCATTCAATTATTTAATTCAAGAAGAATTCTTGAAGAAACCCCAATTAATTTTATGATAAGATAAGATAAAAAACATTTATTTCATAAAGGTCTTAGTATAAAGGTAGGTAAAAGTTTAAGTAAACGTAGTATAAAATGAAGAAATAAATTAATGAAGGCTAAAATTACAAAGCGAAACTATAAAAAAAAATATAACTATATTTAAGACTATTTTAACTAAGTAGGTTTTTTTATTACAGCATAAGCTAACTACTACAATCTATATATAGGTATAAATAAAAAAATGTATATATAGGTATAAATAAAAGTAGGTATATAATTAATATAAGCTGCATATGAGTTGAAAGTTTTCTCTTCTTTTATTAATTTACTTAAAATAAAAAAGAACTACCTATGTAGTAAAGACCCGAATCAGATGAATCTTTGATTAATTACTCATACTAACTAAGCACACGAAACAAAATGTTGACTCGATTTGGTTTAAGATTCGTTTATATTTCATAGCATATAGGCATAAGAAAAAAATGTGACTGAAGTCTAATGTTAAATAAATAATTAAAAAAAATACTACGATTACTTTGATGATAACTGTACCTACATAAAAATTATGACTGAATATTGAATGTTTACTCATAAAGTTCTTTGATTATTTTCATTGAATGCAGTTCAGACCCTCGGTGACAAACAAACAAACATACGTTCAAACGGAACCGTCCTCATTAGAGCTGACTCCGTGCACCCTCACATACCTACAACCACAGTATAGAATAGTAGTAGCGTTAGCAAAAAAAGTATTTCCTTGTTTATTTTACTTAGTTTGGGGCATATTAAAACTTTTTCTTACAAAAAAAATGAGCAAGCAGCTGTAGCATTGACTTGTGTTAATCATTTTCCTATATAGCGTTGTTCTGGCTATGGTCAGGCGTACCTCTAATCATCAGGAGAGCGTCTAGCTTGTTTTGTCACTAGTATACGAAAAAAATGTTTTTTTCTATTTTTGAAGACAGAAGCTTTTGCCTTGGTTTTTCTAATAAAGTTGATTAGGTTTTATATTATTCGGATATTTTTTTATTTCATTTATGAAAAATGAACAAATCGAAGCACTTTTCACTTGAATCATAAAAATAATCGGATTATAGAGGTTATTTGCACAAACAGATCA
Organism: Lobophora halterata; assembly: GCA_932526365.1. NCBI lineage: Eukaryota > Metazoa > Arthropoda > Insecta > Lepidoptera > Geometridae > Lobophora > Lobophora halterata. Next base: position 8,927,288 of record OW052017.1, read on the forward strand.
TTATTATACAATTTTTTTATTTATTTTGCTGACTTTACTTCTGTGCCAAGCTTTGATCTTGCCGACCCGCTGCTGGTATGCATGGGCCTTGCTAACATACTCACAGAAAATATGAAGTAAAAATCACAACCTAAACCGCTAAAGGCATGCGTAATAGTAAATACTCTATCGTCGATCAAAAATAACTAGAAAAAAAATCTAGACTTTAAATCGGACATCAAAGATTTGATGAAATGCTCGTTTTGTCAACCCTATTAACTGAATTTCGCTCTTCAAACTTTTTCATTTCCGTTTTTCAGTTTGAACCCTGAAAGCCTTTGTGCCAGTAATAGGCAATCGCGGTTCCGTATAAAGGGATAATCTCTGGTTTTCATCCCTTCATCCCTTTCGATACGATACGATCAAGCGGCTTTGTCATTGTACCTTCTACTTTACCTACTTACATACTTGTAAATGCTCACTAATTTATCTGATTTTTGTCTCAATATAATGCCGTCTACGGTTGTCTGGAAGTGATTTCTGCCTATCTTTAAGCCCGTGCTTGCACAATGCACCCTTCAACGCGAAGCCCGTGCGGCTGTACTCCCTTATTAGAATTAGAATTAGAAGACCGCACTTGTAATATTAGGCTTTTTTTTCTTGTTTTGATCCATGTTACGGTGATACAAAAAAGATTATTCTATCTATCTATCTATATCACTTTAAAAAAATTATATCATTGCCCTGAAAACGGACAAATGGATACTTTTCAACACTAGCTGACACTCACACTTATTTTGTGTTGCGAATCAATAAAATTCCTTCCTTTATACTATTCATGCTGACATTTTTATTGAAGAAACAAATTTTTTGAAATTTCAAGTCTCTACCTTTCATTGTTTGACCTGTACTTTATCTGTCAGTCAGTCAGCCAGCAGGACTAAAGCCTTTATAAATTGATGACTAACTGATGCCTGCAACGCTTGCGTTTCGATTTTCTAAAATTATTTCTTTGTACGCACTTTCAGCTCTTAACGTATTGACGCATTTATCTAGTGAAGCTAGTTTCAAAAACCTGCCAATAATTTGTCTCAGAGTGCACTAGCGCTAAACCAGACTTGTGTAGCACTGTTCTGGTCGTAGGCAGGAAAGCGCCTAGCTCATCCTATCACCCGCATTGAGTACCAGTACACATCATGTCATTACAAGAAAGAATGCCTTTTCTTATTTTGTAACATAATGGAGGTGCCATAGATAAGTGTTATAAGTTGTAGGTGCTATGTATAAGTGCTATTACTCAGTGTGGTCACTCGCCGACGGAAAGGGGCGTCTGGGGAAAACCTCCCCGATATTTTCCAGCAATGTCGATTCTTTTACCGATTTATAGACTGTTAGGACACTTTGATAAATATTTATTAACCGATATTTTAGTCTTAAAAAATAACTGCTTGGAGTAGGGATGCAATATCGTTCATAAAAAATATCGATATCAGAATATCGATATTTTAAAAGTGAAATATCATAATATTCATTTATGGTCGATATATCGATATTTATGAACGATATATCGATATTTCAAAAATATCGATATATTGTTTGCATCCCTAGCTTGGAGTCGTCCCCTGCAGGATTCCGTCTAAATCGGTAGGTGATACTGTGTCGCCAAGTAGGTATAGTGTAAGCATTACTGTGTTCCCGTTGGATGTTCACTGCAGCTAGTGCAATTTCTTGGTATTAATGCTTTTCAGTCTGACTGCAAAAACATGGGCGTATCTAGCTTTTGCTACAAGGGGGTCAATTAGGATTTTGATTTAGCTGCTTCCTTATGCCCCCTCCTGGATACACCCAAAAATGTCACAATCTAGACGAATTCAATGACACCTCGTTTATCAAAATCCGATCGATGCGTTAAACCTACAAGGTAACAAGTAAGACTCACCCACCATACATACTACTCGGGTGAATGAACATGACCCCTGGCTCGAATGACGTTTGTGCAAAGTACAGCGTGGAATTGGATAATCTTGATAGAGAAGAGAAGAAGTCCTGTAATACTTGGTAATGATAAGGCTTCGCAGTTAGAGGAAGAAGAAACACGGAGGGCGCCGCGCGGGGCAGCGGGGAAAGCATCAAGTTCCGAGCCACGTGTCAGCCAGGTGTCATGTTCATTCACCCGAGTAGTACACACATACATACACCAAAAACACATTACCTTCTTCTACGCAGTCGGGTAAAAATGTCGCCGCTTATTATAGAAATGATCTCAGTGAGACATTTTATCATTTCGATAAGAGGTCGTAAACAGAAGACCATTTATTATGGACATAAAGAGCCTTATCTTTGACATATTTGCTACACTGCTTCGACGCCGCAGGGTCTAAAAAGCCGAGTAAAGAATTGAGACAAACAATTTCTTCAATGACGACATTTCTACATTTCAATCTAACGTTATTTCAATCGCAAACAAAGCTGAGAAATGAACTGCTGCTGTTTATAGAAAGACTACGCAATTTCTATCTATAAAAATATAAAAATAAAAATCTCTAACTCGCTAAATTGTTTTTTATCCGAAATCCCTTCTTAGGTACACTTTATGAAGAACATATCCTCAAAATTTCAAGTCTCTACATTCAGTTGGTTGGCCTGTGCGTTATCTGTCTGTCAGTCTATAACGACCAAGCCGTTTATACATATTGAAGAGAAGGTGAGATTTATCGCAGCTTATCCATCGATAAACTATGTAAACGTAATATGCTAAGCTATTACATTTATTTTTGTTGTGGATTGGATGCGTCCTTCGTCTCCAACTATATCCTACGTATATAAGAAGAGTCTTAGAAACAGTAAGAGACGAAGTCATTGATAAACTTTGAACTAAGATAATAATTATTTATTACAATAACACTTTTATCTCTCTTAAATTCAACAAATAACTAAATTATGTGATATTTTTTTTTAAACCAACCAGACTTATGTATGTTATAATTCATACATAAGTCTGTTTATCGCTACACCAAATACTTATACCTAAATATATAAATATAAATGTCATCCGACAGAGAACTAAGGTGGTCGACGTAGCTCAGAAGTTCAGCAAACAGTGGGCCGGCCATATCACCCAAAGAACCGACAACCCTTGGTGTAAACGTGTTATACCGGCCTATGTGAATCAAAGTTCTACGTATCACTGATCATGGTCTTAGGCAGGCGTAATCTTTTATCATCAAGAGACCACCTATTTCGTCTAGTTACTTGTTAAAAAAAGCCGTGTTGGCCGAGTGGGAGGTGCCTCGACTTTCGATCCGAACGCCGTGACTTCGAACCCGATCGTGCACCAATGGGTTTTTCTATTCAAAAAATCGATATGTGTATAAAACACCTGCTTAACAGTGAAGGAAAACAACACAACGTGGGTAAATCGGCATGTCATAAAACCTTCAAAAGTGCACGAAAGGAACCTCTTCGAGGCGCATTTTTTGAAATCCTTCACCACACTGGTTTGAAAGAACACGATAAGAAGAATTGTTAAAAAAAAGTTTGAATCCAGAACACTGCATCCAACACTGCAATCCAGACCTTGAGTACTGCAGAGTCCAGGCTACACTGGGATCAGCAATCACCAGCCTGCTTTATATAGGTAACCCCTTTGTGGCCCTTAACTCGAGGGTTATACGATACTCGATACACTTGGAGCCAGAAGTCACATCCTATCGTCAGGTCATAGAAGCATTGTATGATAAATAAACGCAGGTCATTGTGTGGTAATTTCTGAATGTAATTAGTAGGTAGGTAGTTTGATTATTTTTTTCTTTAGGTGAGGCTTGGTTTTAGCCTTTAGACAGATATGGGTTATTTTCATATCATTCCTGAAGTGGTATTTTTACCGACTGTTAACAGTATTTCGATAAAAGAGAAGTTAAATAAATAAAGAAATAAGATACTCATAGATACCTAGATAGATAGATAGATGAACACTTTATTGTACACCAACAAGAACAAAACAGAGTAAAACAATAGAACAAGAATTCAAAGGTCTTAAGGTAGGTTAGGTAGTACAAGGGGCGGCTCTTCCAGGCAACCCGGCAAGGAAAGAATATAATTGAAGTTGAAATAGACTCATATTGCATTGATATTGTTATACAGACAACTCTATCAAAGATTATGGTGGATGTTTTGTGTGATATATAGAAGAGTGTTAGATATGAAAGTTGATGGATTTACGAGAAGAGGAAGACCAAAGAAAAGATGGATGGACTGTGAGAAAGAGGATATGAACAAAGCAGGCGTGAGTACAAAGATGACGGCTGATAGAGACGAATAGAAGAAGAAGACATGTTGTGCCGACCCCACCTAAGTGTGGGATAAGGACAGGGAGATGATGATGTTTTATGACATGTACTTGATGACGTTGAAGTGAATACTTCTTAAAAATGTCTTGCTCGGCTATGTAACGCTCGTTCAGGTAAAGTCAGCTCGAGTTGCCTTGAAGTTTTCAAGAGCTGAAAGTATTCGAGACCAGTGAGTTTTTCCAACCGTCTAATAAGATTTCAGATTTCATTTATTTGACCAATATAACAAAGACCGTTATACAAGGCAAGTCAAAAATACATAATGCGATGATACCTACAGCTTGGTAAAAGCTATGTAACTATGTATTTGAATATAAAATAACTAAAATTACGAAACAATTCGATGAGCCTAACCACAGAACTACAAATCAATTACACAGAAAGTTACAACAATATAAAAATGTCAATGTCAAATGGAAATTTAAAATAACAGCTGATTTGCTTCTTCTTGGTCTATGGTACCTACAAGTTCGCAAGAGAAAATACAATGTTATGATTTCATTATCAAAAGCCTAAAAATAAAGATAAAGATTTGCATTTCATTTAAAAGAAGATTCCGAAATAGTCAAAAACATGAATTCATTAAGCGAGTAAAATGCATGATTGACAAAGAAATATTTGATTTTGTTTTTAAATGAATCTACACGTTCTGTCAGTTATCGCATAATATGGATCACTACCAGTAACGCCATCTACATCACAACTTTGACAGTTACACGTTAAGAATCTCGACGATTCAAGGGTTCTCGGAATCATATATCATCCTCACATTGTTTCACACACAATAATATAGTTCCGAATTTCCTATTTAGATGGCGCTTTGTAGGAAAACCAATATAATAATTTATGTTTTTTTTAATAACCCTGTAGCATAGTTTCTTACCACATACTCTACGGTGTGTAACATTTAGTTTTGTAGTAGGTATGTACAAAGCATCTTTTTATAAATGAAAAGTCATATTTGTATGACCATTTAATTCCAGAATACTATTTACAAAATATAACTTTTTAACTAAAATACATAAGTCAGTATTAATTTTCATGAGTAACCTATATGTATCACATACCTAATCACTTTATTAATAAAAAAAATATATTATTTTGTATATGTACTAAAAGGAACCAAACCAACTTTATAAAAAAAATATGTACTTACAATTTAACAAACACGTAGACAAGTTACGTCCCTAGAATTTATACCATTTCTTAATATACACAGTTACTAACATAAAATATTTGGTTTTGAAATCAAAAGTCACTAAAAAAGCTCGATTGAAGTCGGTTGTTGTTAATTTTTGTAAAACCTTAACTATACCACAATTTTATTTCTTATTTTTCTGAAACTTTTACGGTATGTTTATTTCTATGTCTAGCAGTGGATTGCGACAGGCTGATTATGATGATTTATTCTACTCCTTGACAACGTATCCTAGCTGCTTCATCTCCTTATCAAACTGCTTATCTCGGTATTTCTTGATCTTCTTCAACCACACTCCGACAGATATAGAGTTCTTGCAGGTGCCTCCATACCTGTAAAAAGAAATAGATCCTGAAGCCAAATGAAGTTCTATCTTACGCTTCTCTCAAAAATAATAGCGGTTTCAGACTAGCGTATTTTGACGCGCGTATACGGATGGTACTAACTTTATAAGCAAACCGTGCGTATACAGGCGTTAACACTCGGTTTTTTCTAGCAAGTGTCAATAGCATGAGACGTTTCTCGCGACGTGTCCACACACGCGCTGCAAAAAACAAAATAGGAGCGGCAAATCCGATCGGTTAATCCGCTAGTCTGAAAGATCCCTAATAGTTTGAAGTAGGCATGGTAAGTATACCGAGTAACATGTTATTTAATAAAAATAAAAAAATAAAATAAAAAGCCTTTTATTTCTTGCTTCTAAATTATTTACATTAATACAGTTATATTTAAGTTTAAGTTTGCAAGAACCCCTCGCAGGTGAAGGCCTCCTCCAAGGAATGCCATTTTTCTCGATCCGCAAGGAACATGTTATTTATCATGGTATAAAACTGATCACACATAACACTTATTGGTTTCTGAAACCAAGTCTGTTACAGAAATTCACCGATGATATCCGCCCGGTGCGCCCCGGCAGGCGATTTGGATGCCATTTTGATGCATTTCATTCATTTATTTATTTTATTTTAACACTTTAACACTTAAATAAGTGAGGGAGGACTTAATGCTATAATAGCATTTTCTACCAGTCAACCCGGGCGTGCAAAAAATATGGTGTGGCGTGTTATTTAATACATTACAAAAACAAAGAGTGTAAAAAGTAATCAAAGTGGTTACTTATTAATGTAAAAAAGTGTAGGTACGGTATAACTATAGGTAAGTAAAGTACTTAATACTATAAATTATAATTAATATAATATAATATATAAATAGTATAATATATAAATAATATATATATAAATATTAGAATATATAAATAATAGGCAGGTATTTATACGTAGTAATATACTTTTAATATAATTGTCGTCTTGAATAGCAAGAGGAAGATCAGGAGATAACAAATATAAGAGGTACAACAGTATTCATGATGCAAGAGAAACTTTAAGGAAGTGTTCTCGGACCATTCATTCACCATTATTAAGTAAATAACAATAACAGATAGTCAGTAATGTCTGACGTCGCGTCATGCGTGATTACGATTATTTTAACAAAATGTGACATTATCACATTGGGCCACTGATGAAAAATATCGGTGACAAAATCACCGGTGATTTTACTGTTACAAAATGAAATCATATCATCATGTGACAATGAAATAGAAGTAGCAATCATTTCCATGCCTAGTTTGAAGATATAAAAGATAAATATCTACTAACCTTGGTGACAAGCACTCCTTGTCAATATGGCTGTGAAGAGACGTCAGATCACTGCCGTGGAAGAAAATGCTGCTCCACGCCTTCTGAGGAATGAACCGCTTAAACAAGTAGAAGAAGGTGTTGAGGATCCAGGAGTAGTTGATGATGTGGCAGGAACGCAAGCGCGCTGGGTAAGCCATCTGGAAATTACACAAACACTTTTTTGATAACAATGGAGTCGTGGACCTCCTGGGAATAAGCCCTCCTATTAATGCGCATGTTTGCAAAAGGCACATTGTATATTTTAGTTATTCAATTTGGAATATGTTTTTGACAATATGGATACTGCACTATTGCAATTGGGATTACCTGTAATAATAGTTGAATAAAGATTTCAATAAATACTATGCACTAAAAAAAGTTTGCGAGGATTGTTGTAGACATAGAAGTATTAAACGCACAATAAACAAGTTGGCTAATTTTAGCACATTTTGGTCCGAGGCTTAATTAAAAAAAAAAAAGTAACAGGGCTAGAGAAAAATATTAGTAAGTACATAGTTTAAACTACTAAGCTTTTTCGTTGTTAATAAAACTCCAGCGTAAAAAGAAACAATAATCAAGGTTTTACGAAAACATACAACAACCAACTTCAATCGGACTGTTCAAGCGACTGTAGGCACCACTGACAAGTCACAGGGAAGCAAAATACGCAATTTCGTTTACTTCGACAACATATTTTTTTTAGTTATTTTGATATAAAAACTAAATTACTGAACTGATTTTATATATTATTGTCTTTCGAATATCTATGGGACTAATCACGGTTTACGGTTTAAGATATTTTTTCTCCAAAGAATTATACATAAATCGCTTACAGAGAATACTTAATATTTCTAAATTATTTACATTATTGAGCATTGGACACTTTATACATTTAATCTAATCTCTCTAATCTGAAAATATATCCTCTCAAACAAAAAATGCTATTTTTCAAATCGGTTATTATACAACAAACTTCTGAGGTAACAAACAAAAAAAACCTTTGACTGAATTGATAACCTCCTCCTTTTTGAAGTTGGTTGAAAATTAAGTAAATAGAAATCCTTCCTTTAAATTAGATGTCAGATGTTACACGACAATTTTACCCGGCGTCCTAATTACGATGGCGCGATGCGTTTTGGTCGCGCGATGAAAATTTGCCATATGAATGATCATTGATCGTACGATCATACACTGCCAATTAGGACACTCTGAAGAGATTAGTGTATTTAATCTTGTCGTACGACCAAATCGCATTGTTTGCTCGTACGATCATTATCCAATTAGGACAACGCCTTAGGCTCGCTCGTTTTTTTCCTTACCCCCATCAAACAAACGATTTGATAAGCCACAGTGGGCGTCAGCGTGGCCACGTGCCTCAGCGTCAGACCTTCCAAATCCACAATGACAGTTCCGCCAAGAACCTGCATCTTCGGCTGTCGGATGCCGATCTCGCACATCACCATGCCGGCGCGGACTAGATCCTCTACCGGGAACTCTAGTGGATCCCAGGATCCTGGAATATACAATCGCACTTATATTATAAATGCAAATATGTATGATGATGTATGTAAGGAAAGATAAATAAATATAAGAAATCGCTGTCAGCGATAAGGCTGCCAATTGTACCGCTCATTAGTTTAAAGCCTTGTATCTGCACAGAACTCCGAGAGACAGTCTCTGACTAGTTCGGAGGAGATGTCCTCCCGATGCACGAAAAACTATGCTGAGACCAACGGCAAAGTCATTACAACCCTTAGTTGGTAAGTTAGTTTATAGGTTCATAGGTTATCTGGAAGAGATCTTATTTAAGGCTAATCCTCAAATCCGAATTCCATACAAAATATTTTGGACAAATACTCAAAAAGTACGACGTATTATAGTAATTTCTCCACACTATTAGTTTCGTCCATGTTTTTTGATTTCGTCAACAAAAAAAGTGAAAGGTTTCATACTTTTAAATTAAAGTATGAATCCTTTCACTTTTTTGTCACGAAACTAATAGTGTGGAGAAATTACTATAATACGTCGTACTTTTTGAGTATTTGTCCGAAACATTTTGTATGGAAATTTGCCTTGAGGATTCCCCTTAAGGATAAGAGCGCCTTTTTTAAAAACCCTAGCTGTACATTGTTACATGTTTTTACAATAAATATTTTTTTATTTTTTTTAATTATTTTGCATAATATTAAAATAAATAATGATCTATTAATCTATCTATCTATCATCAATTGGCATCTACTCACCAAACCTGAAGACTGATATTCGTCCGTAATCCGGGCGGTCATACACGATGCCTTCGTATGCATTCTTCACTTTGGTCAGACCCCATATATCGACGCCCTCGTGTAGGTAGCTGTATTGCTCTCTGAAAGCGCAGTAGCGGACTAGCTGGGGATACAAAAACGGGCTATCCACACACATTTCTGGGAAAAATCAGTTACATACAACTTGTATGAACTCGTTCACACAGCTCCGTGTCAGGGGCATCCGGGTCATCATAGTCCGGGAACACTGACACGGACGACTCTGAACACGGATAGCCCTGACCCGGATATATGTGGATATTCTTTTACAGGGTGGGCCATGAATTGGTTAACATTTAAATCTGATTTCCTACGCAAATCCGAGCGGCGCGGGGTGCTTGGAGAGGTCAAACAGCTAACTCGTTTCATTCAGGAAAATTTAGAGGCAATAGATCGGTCTCAAGGCGACTTTTGCGTAAAACAATTTTAGTTCGCTCACTTTTTGCTTCAGTTCGACGCGATCCCGAGCTCGTTTCGAAGAAATCATTGCCTGAGTCCAGGATGTAGAAAATAAATGGGTGAAGAATTTTGAAAAAACGGCAGCGACATAAAATTTGCAGCAAATCGGCGTTCCATGGACTTCTCAGAGTGAAGAGAACGTGTAGGAAATTATACTTCAGTTTGACGCGATCCCGAGCTCGTTTCGAAGAATCCAAAGTCAAGATGTGTGATAAGTGGATATCACTTGTACCAAGTAAATTCCCATCTATTGGCTATCTTTTGTATACATTTTTTTTAATAACTCATGTGGTTTTTTTTTATATTTTTTTTAAATGTTAACTAATTCTACTACTTGTCTGAACGATGAGATATTCTCAGAGTCTAGATCAGAGGCTCCCTAACTTTTTTTCTTTGGACCACTTTCAAAAAGCTGGTTCCGGTGGACATTTTTACCACATTCACTCCGAATAAGGTAGTACCTTTCCCTTTAAAAGTGGTGGCCCGCCAAGTCTAAGAAATTTAACTCACACCTGGAAAATTTATTAGCCGGCCTTGCTCTAGAATCTAGAGTTCTAGACCAAGGCCGGCTCTCTCTAGACTCTAGATACTCCTTTATCTGCAGTACCCTTCAAACTGGAACACAGTAATACTTCCACATTACTGTTTCGAGTCAGAATATCTGGCACTACAAATCTAGTACTAGATTTTGTGGGATGGGGATGCCTCCCAACGGTGGGTATGGAAATATGAATTTAAAATAATTTATCGCACGTGTCATTAATCTGGTAGACTTGGTCACGATTATCTCGTCTGAGCAACCTACTTTCAAGTCTGAAGCAAGACCTCGTTGCGCTTCAGCGGATGAAAAAATTGTGGAACGTTCAAGTTATGAAATATATTATAGGTACCTAATATACATATAATATATATATATATATATATTATATAATACAGAAGCTGTGTTTAAGCTGAGTGCCTAGTGCCTACATGTCATTCAAAACATTTTAGCTGAGTTTCGTAGTCTACCACAGATTAATATGCATTTACATGTGAACAAACTTCTTCTTCTTATCGTGGCACTAGTTCCATCGAACCAGTGTGGTGAAAGGATTTCAAGTGCGCCTCGAAGAGGCTCCTTTCGTGCACTCGTTCGAACGTCGTTCGTCGAACACATGTTTTCGAACTTGGTTCTACGACATGCCGGTTTCGAGTTTCGGTTGCGAGAACTTGAGATACATACATTGATTTTTTCGACCGAAAAAACCCATTTACGCATGACTGCCACCGGGATTCGAACCCGCGACCATCAGATCGCAAGGTAAGGGCCTCATCCACTCGGCCACCACGTCCTCAGAATGTAGAGTGAAGTTGTTTTATTTTTCGTATTTTGCTCAGCAAACCCTTTTATCACCCTTTTATAATGGGAGTGCACAAACATAACTAGTCCGCCATCTTTATCTCTATTTTTAGCCTGAATTAAGCGTAAAATTGTACCATTGAGGTTTTTTCAAAATATTCATTTATTTATTTTGAATAAACCTCAAAAGTACAAATTTAGAAAAGGGAAAAATTTCTAAAAATTCGAAGCCAATAAGATGTGACAGCTTAGAAAATGCATTTTCACACCACCTGCTCGACAATTTCCAATTACATATCATGCTATCATCAAGGTAAAGCAAAGCATTACCTACCAAGGGAGGTAATGTTGTATGAAACTCCCAAGGGTAGTAATGTGATTTGAATTTGGAACGTCAAATTCGTGTGGAAACTCGTGGAAAGCTCTAAGTAAAAGAACGCCCTTAGGCATTGTAAAAAGGTTTGTTCTAAAATCGAACTGGCCACTAATAAAAAAAAAGAAAAAAGGCGCGACTTCAAAGATTGTGAAACAAAAGACAGTGCATGTTCGCTGCTGGAGCTTTTTATTGTCTCGCAGTAGGTGTGAAAAGTAGAGTATGCTCCTCTGGGATAAAGCCTGTCTTCGTCTTGGGTAGCTTGAGCCCCTCGCGTCACTTAGGACTCTACATAACTCCCTCGCTTCGCTAAGGAGTTAACTGAGTCCCTCGTTCGTTCTCAGGGTTCAATATGCCACCCGCGAAATAAGACAATGCTTTATCCCCTTAGTGCATAATCTTCTATTATACGCCGCCGTCCTCTTTTGTTCAAATATTTCGTGACCATCCCAAGGTTGCCTGGAAGTGATCGCTCTTAGTGATAAGGTTGCCCATTGTACTACTGTATCGTAACTTTTAAGGTGTGCAATAAAGAATACATCTATCTATTAGTGGAATACTTATGGTCGATGAAAGTGATGATGTTTGCTTACCAGCTTATGTGCCCTTGCTGGAATAAAGTTCCTGGCTCGCAGAAACCGTAGGAGAAAGGCATCATCTGTTCTTAGAGGGGTGCATTCTCCTCGTTCTGGAAGAGTATGTATAGACCATTTAAGTTATCATAATTTTACTAAGGTACACATACTCAAATGAATTTTCTCAATCTGTTTTGATAGATCTTTGCAGAGTCCAGGAATGCTTTAGCAAAAACAGATAAAATATAAATATACGATAAAATCCATGACTTTTAATCTTGGCAACAAAAAGAGTGGAAAAGTGAGGACATTCATCCAATAACTCGAAAACTGTGGGATTTTCACTAAGTACATTTTTGATTTCTGAACGGTCATGATGTTCCCCTACTGCAGGTTTGAATTGAGGCACCCGGTTTGAATAGTTCGTTCATACCAAATATCAGCTCTCTTAGATCATTTCTGCGGCCTTGGTAAGTGGTTTCTTATACCAAAGCTCTTTGGCAACTGGCTTCCAGCCGGTCAGGGCATTCTTTTCTGTTTTCTATGACCTCAAAGATATAGTTCCCTAGTACTTTCCATTTATTAGTTATTTAAGTTAAGATGGCTGCAGCCCTGGTGAGTTTCTTATTGCATACCTCCTTGGCAACGTACAGAACTCTCTTCACATTTATAACAATCTCCCTATAAGTTATACACCGCAAATGTTTAATCACCAGAAAAATAAATACGCATAATCAGTTGCCGTTACTGAACACCGATATGGCATATAAATTGGATAACTGTTACCGTTAGTCGTTTTCCTATAGATTAACGTCAGGCGGTACCCATCATTGATAATAATTTAAGTTTTATTCATCTTTCGGCAAACCCGGACATGTGGCTCGAGCCAGCTCGCAAAATCTAGTCTCGGGCGCCGCACTCACGCCGCTGTCATTCTGTTATTTTGTAGAAATCCATAATTCTGACTGCACAGATACAACGTAGTACCCCTTCTGCATAGCCTATTGTTTTTTTTTTTTGGTAATTAAACATTTGTGGTGTATAGTATAGTATAGTGGTACCCTAGTACTTACCAAATATTAGTTCTCGTAGTTCAGTTATAGCTGCGGCCCTGGTGAGTGGATTCTCATTGCACAGCTCCTTAGCAACTTCCAGTAGTTCAGGACTCTCATCTGTATTGAGCTCTGCCTCGAAAGCAATTTCTAGAAAGCTCTCATACATTCTGAAGCTCCTGAAAAATGCATCCTGGTCAAAAATAAATAGCACCAAAATGTTTTTCAAAACGTACAGCTGATGATGCGTTCATTCGTTATCTTGCATACATACATAATACATAATATACAAATAAATACGTTTGTAACATAATTAAATTATGCATACTGTAAAATATATTTTAAGTACTTTTTAAAACGATTTTAATATTACACATTATTATTCAAATTACATTATTTCATGAATTGTGAAATTGTGATTATTTTTTTATGTGACGTAAAAATACTTTTAAATTAAATTACTGTGTGTCTGTGTACTAAGTGCTTGACCAGAAAAAAAAATGGTTTATGCCCCAAAACTCAAAGCCCCAAAGCCCCAAATGTCAAATTAAGAGTCTCTTCCTTGTCGTATTTTATTCGGTTAATAATAAAATAGAGGTTATCATCATCGTACATAATAATTATTATTGATTGATTCAGGCGTTACTTTGCGGAAATCCATAAATATTAATAAATAGTATAAATATATTTAGTAATAAATCAACATCTCCTGAGGACGCCTCGTGTAGAGGCGAAACACGTGTCGAGTTCTGACTTGGGTTTTCTGTTTTCGGCGCTTTGGTTTGGATTCTAAAATTCTAAACTGGAGTTAAGTTAATTAAGACCTTTGTTTAGAAATTAAGCGGATTTATTACTAAATATATTTATACTATTAATCAATCGTACATAATATTTCGTATTCTTTGGTAGAGGTAAAAGTCAAGACAATGTTTTTCGAGAGCAATGGTCAGTTTCAGCTGTGAATGACCCATAAAAAGTAACCCAAAATATAATACGGGCGCGTGATTTCTTACCATTAGAGAGAAAAAATACAATTGCCATAATGACTCTTGCAATATATGATGAACATGAATATTGCATCAGCTAAGCAAGCTAAATTCACATACAAAATACCACTGTTATTAGGTACATTTTTAGCCTTGAAATAAACAGACAGTTATGAAAATATAATGGACATGAGTTGCAATATTAGCTAAATAAATAGTACAATGAAATACTAGTGTTAGATTTGTTCAATGCATACTGCATATTGCATATTTATTTTCAACCGACTTTAAAAAAGGAGAAGATTATCAATTCGGTTTAATGTTGTTTTTTTTTAATATTTGTTACCTCTGAACTTGGTTGTTTATTAACCGATTTGAAAAAATCTTTTTTTGTTTAAAAACCTCGATTATATTTCATTTATTTATTAGACTCACAGTTAATTTTTTCTTATACATTATATATGCTATAAAATATATACTAATATTAAACTAAATCAAGCCTATATTTAGTTCCCTGTGCATATTTAAAAATTATCTATAGGTAGGTAAGTAAGTAATAAGTTACTCTATCTAACAGCAGTAAATTAAGTAGGTATGCTACTATAAGTAAGAAATAATCGCATTGTGTGTGTTTATGAGTAGTGTGTGTATTGCTTAAAATGATAAAAGTAAAGATAAATAACCATATCTTAGAGCGTAGAGGACGCGCCAAAAAAAGTTGGCAATTTATCCAACAACATAGGTACATATTGGCGCGATGCAAAATTTCGAAACAGAGAAGTAACAGTCCTCAAGAAGTGAAAGCCCGTACTAAAAAAGGAATTTTAGTAATTCGTAATGCAAACGAAGTTGTGGTTTTCAGCATTATATAAGAGGCTGTCTGTCAGTCAGGTGACTGACTGGCAGACAACCTACAGGCCAAACCACTGGACGAAAAAACTTGAAATTTCGAGAGTATTTCGTCAAGATAAGTAGTTTGTTGTGAGTGAGGAATTTTGTTGATTTACAACGCCAACGATGTTGCGGGCTTCAACTAGTGAGTTAATAAAGTTTGAAGACTTTTTCATAGTTAATAAAACTCTTTCAATAAAAGTAACCAGAGTTTTTTAAAACTGGATATTTTTTATTTCCATTATCAGAGTCTGAAAATGTTTTGTCCTGTTATACGTCGCCATCTTACTTTGAAGGTGTTTATCTAGGTGCTCTATGGGAATACCAATATTGATCTATGACTTACATTTGCTTAAAGTATTGATATTTCTAGCGATGGAATTAACTTTTGCGCGAATATGTTTGAATGTTTACAGTAATTAATATCGCACATAGCGACTTTTTAGTTTGTAGAGCTTAGTTTTGTATGATAATTATAATGGCTAATTTTTCAATTTACATGTCGTAAGTGGTTAAACTTTGTTATTTGCATTGAGCAACTTAGATGACCCTCTACATATCTTTGAAAATTTAAAAACAAAACCGGCCTGCAAAATACTGCCCCCATTTTGATTTTTGCAAGTTCATATCATAAACTCACCCTATGTTCCCGGTTATCTAGATAAATCCATTAATAACTCATCTTTCAATAATTGTTGAATTAAGAGGAATCCTCAAATCCGAATTCCATACAAAATGTTTCGGAAAAATACTCAAAAAGTACGCCGTATTATAGTAATTTCTTCACACTATTCGTTTGGTCCATGTTTTTTGATTTCTTCAACAAAAAAAGTGAAAGGTTTCATACTTTAATTTAGATATTATACGTGTTTTAAAATTAACCCTACTAACTTAAAAACACGTATAAAATCTAAATTAAAGTATGAAACCTTTCACTTTTTTTGTTGACGAAATCAAAAAACATGGACGAAACGATAGTGGGAAGAAATTACTAGAATACGGCGTAATTTTTGAGTATTTGTCCGAAACATTTTGTATGGAATTCAGATTCGAGGATTAGCCTTAAACACGAAATAATGGCTAGAAGACGCCATCTTGGATTACTTGGTATTCATTTTTATGAATTATTATTATTATTATTAGCATTAGCCGACTATGATCGATAGGTTTTTCAATGACTGTATACCAAAGAACTTATAAACTAGGTACTTATCTGTATACATAAACAATCAAAGCAACAAACTTCGAGTCAACTGTTTCTCAATCAAAGCAAAATACAATACAGTGAGGAAAAAAAAAGGTCAAATACCTACAACGCATAAGTGTTTATGTTTATGTATTCATGGTCACATGGAGATGACTTGCTACCAGGAAAATATAAACACAGAAAGGCTTAATCATAAGTAATCACATGTGTACGGTAATGAGTGCGGAGGGCATGCTATGTTAATACCTATTGACTAATAGCACTGAGAGTTCATGTTAAAAAGACTTCAGCAACACAAGATTGATAGTATAGGAGGCGAAAAACAAGAAAAAAAAATCAGTCACCCAACAACAAATGGTCAACAAAAATGAAATATCTCAATTTTGCAATATTTATTGTAACTTTTTACGATGAAGTTTTATTATGAATGAACAAGCATTCTTAACTATAATATTATGCTAGCGCCTAATATGCCTTTTTTTGTGCGTTTTCAATCTACTTCAGTGTGATTCCATACTATAATACTTGTATGATCAAAATATTAAAATATACAAATAAAAATATAGACATTACACAGTATTTATCATTAAAATAAAATTAACATGAATAAAGTTATTAATCAGATGTTATTTTTTTCAATACTTATTGTTAAATGTAACTTATAAAAAATGATTTTGTAAGTAACATTTTAACTATGTATGAAACTACTAAATTAGTTAATTATGTATGAAACTACACGATGGAAGTGCCATATGTATAACTAAAAGTACATAAAATATGTAATGGACTAAGTAAGTCTTCAAAATTAGTCAATTTTGGAAAACAAATATAAATCGGAATCACATTATCTTACTCTGCAAATTAAAAGACTATCACGCTATAATTATTCGTAACAAGCATTCTAATGACACCATTATTTTTAATGATTTTACAGAAATTTACAGCGGATAAGGGGGCGTCCATAAATTACGTGAGGTGTTTTTTTAAATTTTCTGTCCCTCCCTCCCCCCCTTGTGAGATGTCGTGAGATTTTATTCAACCCCCTCCCCCATTGCCCAATCTCACCTGAGATTTTTCAAAATGTGGGTTTCTTACGTAGGTAAACGCGTAGGATTGTTATTGTAAAAAGAAAAATCAATATTGCTGTATAACGTCGAATAATGAATGAAACTATTTGGTACTTTCGAACGAATTAGTGAATGATCTTAATCGTATTACAATTGCGCTTAAGATTAACTTTTTTTGTTTCAATCAGAAACAAAAATTGCGTGATATTTGCCGAGACCCCCCCTCTCTCCAACGTAAGATTAGATGAGATTTGACTCGACCCCCTCCCCCCCTTAAACACCTCACGTAATTTATGGACGCCCCCTAATTTGAAAAGTAAGTAGGTACCTAATCTACAGATAAAAACTTTCCCAAAAAAATTAGATTAATAAAAAAAATCAAAAAGGTCAAGCATGTCGCTTCTGTATATTACTAATTTGCCTTATTGTGCAATAAAATATTATAAGTCATAAGCATATAATGTCAAAATTGTTTTATTGGTAAACCTATTTTACAGGTCTGTTATGTAACAATGTTATAAAAAAAACAATAAATCATTAAAAAAGTATTCAATCATAATTAGATACCTATAGATCGTTTGCAACGGTCTATGGGTGGCCCAATTGTTTCCTTTTGTAAATTTTGTAATATACCTATGTATAGATTGTAGTAGTTAGCTTACTCTGTAATAAAAAAAAATAGGTAATAAATAAAAAAAAAAAAAAACATAATTTAATTATTGTAATAAAATAATATAAAGCTATTTCTTTATTTCACAGCAACAGATTAATAACGGTGTTCCTATAGAAAACCTATAGATATTCCTATAGATAGACAATATCAAGCATAGAGTCGTAAGACAGACAAAAAAATTCAGACATCTCGTTATTAAAAATAAAATATCTCTATTTTCAAATAGATAATGTTTGTTACTTTTTACCATGTAGTTTTAATAACAATGAAAATACATGTATAATATTTATCTAGCCCTGTTACTTTTCTCTTTTTCGAAAATTTGCATCGAACCAAAATATACTAGAAGTTAGCCAATGTGGCTCCCTTTTTTGGGCACATTTTCAATGTACTACATTGTGTTTCTATACATGAATACTTCTGTGTTCACAGCATACATAATTTAGGTAGGAAAAAAACTTACAAAGAGTATTAATACTTCACAGAAAAAGTGGTTCAATGAATGTGAATAAAACTTTAAATTTAAAATAAAATATGAAACGGCATAATAATAAAAAAACAAAAAGTTAACCAAAGTAAGTTTTGGCATCTACTAAGAAGAAAAAGCGATAATATGAATGTGAATGGTAGATAATGAATATGAAAACCACAAACCTTACTATCCGGTTTAATTCAATCCTTACACTGCATTATCATTTATCAGTTTATCACGCAACACAACACACGCAGCCTGCGCCGGCGCAGCGCGACGACAAATCATGAAAATCTCTGCATCTGATTCGAGTTCGTCCGCTCGACTACGGCATGTTCCCTCTTGTACTCACTGCAATTGAACTTGGAATTTTATCACGCTTTCAGTAGGTACACTCCTTCTCGTTTCCAATGTTGCTGTACCTATATATTTTTGAAATCGTTGCGTCTGGTGCCAAATACCCTTTTTCAAAAAAAAGGGCCAGCTGAAAATAGCGTTAAGATGACCACTCTGAGGTCATACAAGAAATGCTGAGCGGTGTAGGCATAAAGTAAACACTAAGTACTTACCTAACTATAAGTTTTTATTTTGTATTTTTTTTTGGATGGACGTTTAATGCAGTTGGCCGCAGATGGACGTTACTGCGTCACCAGACTCTTATAATCATTAAATGTAAATTTTCTTTAAGTAAAATAAACACTTTTTCCTTCGTTCTTTCTTTCAATGCCTATCTTATGCCCGGGAAACAGAAGGGTAGTATTTCAAGCCAGGATAGCAAGATAGTGATGGTAAACTAGCAAGCTAGTAGATCTGGCTTCATGAAAACAGTACTACCTTAATTTCTAGGCTAGTTAATTAGTGAAAAAGTAAGCTAAATATAACATAAACATTCACACACCCCTGCACTAGGATTCCCTGTATTACAGGTGGCATGGACTGGACACATACAAGACATCACAACATCCAAGACTTGAGAACAAACATTTGTGTTCGTCACACAAATATTCGCCCCGGCGGCCGGGGATCAAACCCGGAACACCAACCTTCGTAGGCAGGGTCACTACCAACTTAGCCACGGTGCCGTCACTAAATGAATATAACCTATTAGATATCAATATACCATAAACTAGCTTTATGAGAGGAAAGACTATGCTCAGACTCCATCAAAGATACCAGAGTACGCTTGCTATATATATATAATCTTTAATCAAATAAAAAGAATACCATAAAACAGCGTCTACAATCACCAAAGAAAAGATGGATGGACTATGTGAAAGAGGATATGAACAAAGCAGGATACGAACGGCTGATAGAGATGAATGGAAGAAGAAGACATGTTTTGCCGACCCCACCTAAGTGTGGGATGAGGGCAAGGAGATGATGATGAGTCCATAGACCAGCTTTATGCTTCTAAGAGTTATGTTGTGCGTGCATTGAATATTTATCAAGTTCCAATATTTTCTCTATATATATTGTTTCTCGATTGGATAAATCATGAATAAATGTATAAATTGTTGAGAAATTATTTGACGCTCATATTTAATTCAAATAAGCAGTCTGATATAGTAGTCAGTCAGAGTCAGTTAAGAAAGAAAATGTCTTGACTGACCGATTGAAAACTCTTAAATTACTTGAAGATGTCTCGAGCAAACTGAAAAGTGATCAATTAAAACTGACCAATACTTTTATCGAATGATAAATCTATCGAATATCTGTGTTTGATGATGAAGATTGATTGAATGATTGTATGTATGATGTTGTCTTTTATGTTGAACTTTTGTTGAAAAGAAAAACACAAATGATGATTCGATCAAGAAAAAAATGAGAAGAAAAAATGGATGATCAAAAAAACCTTAAAATTCTCTGTAAGCCTATCCAGAATTTTTGAAATAAATATCTTGAAAAATAAAATAATTTATAAATATATCCCTGAATATTTATACATAGCTGTTCAGCTAGTTAGTACAGGGACGTGGAAATCCACCCATCCCTGCAATGCACAGGTCACGTCAGACGAAAGATGTTCTTTGTTCCAGGATATATATCCTTTCCTCCTCTTTGGGAGACTAGAGGCGGTCTGCTAAAGCGGACACTCACGCCGCGAAAGATTCCAAAAGGGTTCCCACGACCTGTAACCAAGGCGATTGTGAAATTGGGACGTGCAAATCCGGGAGCAAAATAATTCTACGCAGGACATCAAGTAGGTACTCATGAACAATGTTGTTTATTTACACAGATTTGTGTTTGACTACGCCTAGCCTTATTTAAAAGCCCTGGCCAGGCAGAAAATTAACGATATCTTTAAAAAATATCAAGTAATCAACCGACTTCAACAAAGGAGGAGGTTATCAATTCGGTGAATGTTTTTTTTTATGTGTTCTGTTACCTCAGTACTTTATTGTTTATTGATTTGAAAAAAAATTTTTTTTTGGTAGAAATTTCATCAAAATCGGTTAAGTAGTGTAGTTTTTAAATCTAAATAACGAAAAAAAAATGTCGTCGAAGTAAACTAAATTGCGTATTTTGCTTCAAGTTATGTGACTTTTCAGTGGTGTTTACGGTCACTAGAACAGTCCAATAAAATTGAAGTCATCGTCAACAAGTAGAAAGGTTGTTGTATGTTTTTGTAAAACCTTGATTATTTTGTAATACCCTAACTCATTTTCTGACTACCAAGTGTTTATGTTCTAATGAGTGTGTCCATTAGGGAACAGGCCGTGCAACAAAGTGATCGACAATGTTGCAAGTATTCTATTACAATCGGCGGAGGCCGTGGCGTTTCGCCTTGACTTGGACCTATGCGTCCGCGCCGCTCCGGTGCTGTAAGAGCGAAGCCACACTGCTCCGTTGCGTTGCGTTGCGTCGCATTTTCGTACATGAACTGGCGTACTTTCGATTAAAAGACAAAATGGCTGCTATTTCAAGGGGAGTGGGGTAAGGGGAGAAGTCGTGGGGGGAGGGTGGATTTACCGATAATAAAATCTTGAAAAACAAATATCAAATATCGGTAAGTAACTAATCGGTAATAATGAGGCTTACAATTACCTACAACAAAACTATCTTTTTAAAATAATTGATTGATTCAGGCGTTACTTTGCGGAAATCCATAAATATCAACAAATTATATAAATATATTTAGTAATAAATCCGCTTGATTTCTAAACAAAGGTTTTAATTAACTTAACTTTAATTTAGAACTTTAGTTTATATTACTATATTATAAACCAAAGAGTCAACGAACAGAAAACCAAAGTTTAAAGATACGACACGTGTTTCGCCTCTACACGAGGCATCATCAGGAGGTGTGGACTCGCCGAAGTTCGAAACGAGAGTCTACACTCTCGTTTGCACTCTCGTTTCGAACTTCGGCGAGTAAGTAATACGTTTTGCTGTAATAAATTTATACATAGTTATTAGCGTAGATACCTAAAACCTTGATTGTTAAAATACTTTTTTATGTTCTCAGAGAACCATATAAAGATAAAAGTATTTAAATTTAAATTTTAAGTTCAAAATAAATAATATGGAGATGACATCACGAGCTGTTAACAATGCATCTCTGAGAAAGTTTTCATTGACGGCGTTAGCAATAATATCAAAATTACCATTTATTTCAAATAACTATAATTACAAAACAGTGAAAATCTGTAACTTGTGCTGGATTAAGAAAAACTCGTGTTTGACATTCACAGATCGAATGGCGTGCATGTAAAATTGTAAACATGGCTTTATAGCGCAGTTAGAATAGAAATGAGAAACAAGTACGTGTCTAGCTGGATAATAAGAGCTCTTATACACGAGCGGCAGTTTCCGACGGCTATAGTCGCATTTAATTGCCGCAAACAAGTCACCGACCCGTCGCCCGCCAGTGGCGACACGTGTGTCGGCGTCGCGCTACAAAGACAAAATGTATGTGAACAGATGGTTACTCGCCACTAGGCGCTGTGGTGGCTCGTTTGCTTACTTTATGAGACTTGTTTCAAATATCAATAAATAAATTAAAAATAATAGTAAGTAGATTTATTATAAGGTATATTGTAGATTTAAGGTTTGGAGGCTCTTCTGGTAAGTTTGAAATTTCGTTGGAATATATGTTCGTCAAAAAGTGTTAACGCGTACCTACTAAGAAAGTAATTTTCTTAATTCGTAACGCAGTTGCAGCTAGTGTAAATTAAATTGCAAGAAAATTACAATTGTCCCATTCTTAGGATCCTGTTGGCTGATAAACAATGCAGCTTGGAAAACTGACATTAATGCATTGTGCATTGTGTTTCTCAGGATCTTTGACTGCAGAGATATTGTTTACAATCTAGTTTTTATATCGCCAATGATAGCAGAAATAGGACGGATGGATGAAATTATGATTGGGATTTTCTCGGATTATTTTTTTTTTTTTTGTCATAAATTTACTTCTCAAATATACCGACACCGTGGCTTAGTTAGTAGTGACCGTGCCTACGAAGCTTTGTGTTCCGGGTTCGATCCCCGGCCGGGGCAAATATTTGTGACGAACACTAATGTTTGTTCTCGGGTCTTGGATGTTGTGTTGTGATGTCTTGTATGTGTCCATGCCACCTGCGACACAGGGAATCCTAGTGCAGGGGTGTGAGTGTGTGAATGTTCATTATATATTTTTCTTGCATGTTTTCCTTTTCTTCCTACATAATACATATATATACATATAAGTACTTACATAGCCATAATAAGTTATATTTGTCCATCGTGTATTTTAGCTATAGGAACATTAGGGTAGGTAGTTTATTATGGAGCTGTCAATTCGGCAGTATTGTGGGTACACCAAAAATAAATCAGTCTCGTTCATATGGTGGTTTCATTGATAGACCTTATTTCTATATAAATCATTTGGCGACGATTTAAGAACCCCAGAGTTGTGTGTGCATCAAAAATCAAAACAAATATTGCTGAGGAATGCAAAACACATATTGGTCAAGATGGATTTCAACCAATTAAAATTAATTTAAGATGAATATAGTGATCATGGTCAACATACATCACAAGATTGTCATTTTTCATAATTTTTCACAATTAAAGAAATTAAGCCAGCGGCGGAGTTCTCTAAGTACCTAGTGGCTGTAGTGGGTACTGAACCGTTAGATCTCATGATTGATTTGTGCTTCTCAGAAAAACCAGAAAGTGATAAATTAGTGAAGTTAGTCGAAGATCACTTGGCGCCAAAGCAAAAAATCATCGCGGAGCGCATAATATTCAGATCATGCAAGCAAACAGATTCACAGAGAAAGGTAAGTATTTGTGTAGATGTATAGTATTCTATGGTATTATTCATACAGTGTTTTGTTTTTCTTTTTACCCGACTGCCAAGGAAGGGTTATGTTTGTCGCGCGTATCTTGTATGTATGTAAATTTCTGGGTTACCTCGTACCTTCCAAACGGCTGGATGGATTTGGCATCGTTAGATTAGTCTCAATCACGCGAGTGTCTTTGCAAGGGTTTTAAAAAAAATCAAAATATTGATTTTTGGGGCTAATTAAGTAGTATTAGTAAGTCGTTAATAATTTTTTGTTTACCAAACCCATCGAGTAGGGTATCAAAATGAAGGTATTTTAAAGGAGATTACAAAAATATATATAAGTTACATGTTTAAATTTTATTTGGAATAATGAATCAAAATCATTTATTGTCATGAACGTATAATTATTACTATTTATAGGCTTGCGTTTGACCACCCTCCAACCTGATGGTATGTGACGATGTAGCAAGCTTACCTAGAATAATCCTATTCACTCTTGCCTTGAAGACACCCAAATTATAGTGATCGGGAAACACTGACGCCGGCAGAGCATTCCATTTACTCATACTCATATTTATTTATTTACCGTAGGAACAGATTGCACACTTGGTAACGTCATAAAGCTATGTTTACAAAGTTTTCAACATTTATATTGAAAAGAGAGAAAACTTAATGAAGTTGAAGTTAAAATATTTTAAATACAAAATAACAAGGTTCTATAGCTGTAGAGAGGCTCAGTCATAACAGTAAAAATAAAAATATTTCCATTCCTTAGCGGTTCGCATAATGAAAGTGTAAGCAAAGCGCTTTGTGCGAATACATGGTATGTCCTCATACCTTTAAGGCTAGAGTTCTATCTAAGACAAACATCATCGACTAGTAAGTAATATTTTAGGTCTTATACTTCTCACATTCATCAAGCATTATCTATACGTACATATATTTATATTTAATATGTATTAGTTTATTATAGGTTATTTACGTATTAGGATTTTATAAATCATAGTATTCTTTATTAATTTGGAAACAGTTGTACGCCCTGCCCCGCTACTTATATTTAAATCATCTCCAATGCCTGTTGGTTGCCTGGAAGAAATCGCTCTCAGCGATAAGGCCGCCAATTGTACCACTCATTAGTTTTAAGTCCTGTATTTGTTATTTTCCATGTGTACCCATGTGTACAATAAAGAATTATCTATCTATCTATCTATCTATGTCCACTGTGTAGGGATGGCGCAATCCCGAGCGTCTGGTCGTCCGATGGTGGAACGGTGATGGCGGAACTAAGTCATGTAGTTCCAGTGCAAACTCTCCAAAATGCAATCTATAGAACATCCATAGAATTGAATCAAAAACACTTTTCTAAGACCCGTTAGCCATGGTTCTAAGCGCTAATGAAAACTCTCGTATTATGTAAGCCCTAATTTGTCTTTAATTCGTTATGTAACCAGTAAATCCGGTTTGCACTAGAGGACTAAGCAGTATCTAATTAGTGTGAGGTTAAGGTGAACTAGACTAGTCCCTTCTATTAGTCTACCTTGATCATCAATATATATACCTATAATCAAGGTTTTACAAAAACATTCAACAACCAACTTCGATCGGACTGTTCTGCTCTAGTGACTATAGACCACTGAAAGAAGTGACTCCTTGGAGGAGGCCTTTACCCAAAAAATACGTGCCCCAAACATATAATCAGAAAGAAATTGAAGAAAAATAACGGGCAGTGGTAATGCAGCTTTATATAGTATAATAATAGACCACTGAAAAGTCACAGGGAAGCAAAAGATATTTTTTTTATGGGACCAGTCTGAAAGTATAATTATCTCAAACAAAAAAAGGTTTTTTCGAATCGGTATATTAAAACAACAAATTTCTGAGGTTACAAGCATAAAAGAAATTCAACCGAATTGAGAACCTCCTCCTTTATGAAGTCGGTTGAAAAGGCTTTGACTAGACTGACTGACAAACAACGTACAGGCCAAACCGCTGAACGTAGAGACTTGAAACTTAGAGGATGTTTTAAAACACCGCTTAAGTGTCCGGATGTCGTCAGTGTGGTGTGCCGACCGAACATTTTTAACGACCAAAATGAGGGTAGTTCTCTCATTTCACCGCGACGGTAGCTCCAATACGCCAGTCAACCCGTGACCACGGCTGTTGCAATACAGTCGAAACGTCGGGACACAAAAACATACGAGGTTAGCGCGATAAATACCCGTTATAATCAAAAAACTATTAGAGGATGTGTTCGTCAAGAGCTGAAAGTGAGTACTAATAAAGGAATTTTGTTAATTCGCAATACAAACGTAGTTGCGGGCGTTAGCTAGTAGGTAAATGTAATTCTATTAATTGAGTCATAACATCCATTCGAATAATAAAATGTTAACTAAATGTCTCTAAATAGCCGAGTGCTAAAGTGTTGCTCCGGCATGTATACCAATTCTAATTCTAGAAAGGGGGTACAGCGGTCTGCACTGGCTTCCCGTTGAAGGGTGCATTCTGCATTGCCCCCGATATCTAACCCTGCCCCAGTCATCGTAGCTCCTTGAAGTAGCGGAGTAGGACTCTGGGTAGATGGCAGCACTGTTTCAGTAGCCGATATCATTATATTGTTATATATATATTATTATATTATATTGGGGCTACTTCCCAGTTCGAAAACTCTTTCGCTATGCTAATTTTATACCCTTCGACATTATCTACCTACTGATGAGGAGAAAAGTGTTTTGAGAAAAATGATTGATGTATTGTTTGAATGCAATTTTGTGTTCTGTTCTGGTCATGGAAAGGCTTGATCTCTTACTACCATATCGCCTAGCTTCCCTTTTAAAACTATAAACTGAGAAAATAAAATTCTAAACGCCTGCAATAAATATTTGAGCGCGACCCATTCGCTATTGCGTCTTATATTTTACTAGGGGCTTTTTCTTTAAAACAAATAACCAAGTTTTTAACAAAAAATACCACAACCGACTTCAATTGGGACTGTTTTAGGACAAACCACTGTTAAGTTAAGAGAAAACAAAATATGCATTTTTGTTTGAATGACTTCCTTTCGATTTAAAAACTTAACTACTAGACTGATTGTGATAAAATTTCTATGTATTAGAAAATGTTAGCGAGGCTTCCTAGACTTCCTAGTTCTATTATAATTACTAGCTTCATATAAGGGGCCCGATGACGAACATTTCTGACAATCGCAATTGTATCGATTTCATACAGAAAGGTTATCAATTTGTATATTTTTTTTAAATGTCATACAAACTGCTGATTTCTCTGTGACGGATATGTAAGATACGATTGCGATTGTCAGAAATTTCGTGATCGGGCCACTGTACTGTTGTTCATTAGAAAGTGAAGTGGTCACCTTAAGTTATATTCTAGGCTCGATATCCCCTTGTTTGAACACTTGGTAGCAATCTTGGTACCATAGAAGTATAGAACCTAAGAAACGCGCAAAAAAAGTTGGTCAATTTAGCCAACTCCTCAAAGTTCTTCTAATATAGGAAAAAACAGTGCTAGGTGATTTATTGAGTTCAAATAACTATACTTTTATTGGTATTCATTATAGAAAATCTATCATAAAAAGTAACGAAAACTTTTAATAATTTAAAATATTTTATTTTAAGTAGGTACATTGTATTTTTAAGAGGCGTCTGAATTTTTTGTCGCCATTTTTCTTTGCAGCAATTTGTTTCGTTGTTCTATTGGAAAACCGTTATTAAATCTAGGCTTGGTACATAACATACAGTCTAGACTTCTAGTACTACTTACCTTACTACAAATTCGGTGTGAAATGGTACATGTCGTGGAGAAAGTGTGCAGCTTAACACCGTAAAGTAGGCATTGTGCGAAATGAAATGTACTAATAACAATGATTACCCGACTGCGAAGAAGAAAGATTATGCTTTTCAACCGACTTACAAAAAGGAGGAGGTTCTCATTTCAGTTCATTTTTTTATGTTTGCTTTAATTTTTATGTTACCTCAGAACTTTGTTGTTTGTACATCGATTTGAAAAAATATTTTTTTGTTTGAGAGGCTTTCAGATTGGTCCCATAGAAAATTTATCAAAATCGGTTTAGTAGTTTAGGTTTTAAATCAAAATAACTGAAAAAAAATTCGTTGATGTGAACAAAAATGCGTATTTTGCTTCCTCGTGACTTTTCGGTGGTGCCTACGGTCACTAGACAGTCCTATTGAAATAGGTTGTTCTATTTCTTTGTAAAAAAAAAAAAAGTAGTAAAGTGTCATTCTCTGTCACGAACCGTTGATGAGGTAACGGGCCCTGTCTGTCATCGCACGTAACAAAAATGATTACTTACCAACACGGACCGCAAGCTGGTAGGTCGAGGCAGTAAAGGTACCTAGTCATTGACCCCAATGTAACATAAGCCCTCCAAAAGCGCGTCGACTCGAAAGTCAAAATGAGAGTCAGTAAATAACCTCCACAGATCTCGGATACTTTCGGCAGTCATCCCAACTTTATAAACCGACTTTATATTTGTTACCTCTGAACGTTGCCATAAGTACCTATATCAAACGATATAAAAAAAACTGTTTTAGTTTGAAGTTACTTTCATATTGGTGTCATAGAAATTTCATTAAAATCAGTTAAGTAGTTTAGTTTTTAAATAAAAATAAATGAAAAAAATATTTCGTTTAAGTAAAATAAATTGCGTAATTTGCTTTCCTGTGACTTTTCAGTGATGTGTACGATCACTAAAACAGTCCAATTGAAGTAGGTTGTACCTACTATGTTTTTGTAAAAATATATGAGACTTTGCTGTTCATAAATTATTCTTCGTTGATCATTCTAAGTCACGACTTACGAACCTTTGATGAGGTATCTAACGGGCTCTGTCAGTCATCGCACGTAACAAAAATGATTACTTACCAACACGGACCGCAAGCAGGTAGGTAGAGGCAGTAAAGGTGCCTAGTCATTGACCCCAATGTAACAAAAGCCCTCCAAAAGCGCGTTGACTCGAAAGTCAAAATGAGAGTCAGTAAATAACCTCCTGACCACAGATCTGATACTTTCGGCTGTCATCCCAACTTTATAAACCTACTTCATAAAAGGATGAGATTATCAATTCGGTATTTTTTTTATATTTATATATATATATACCTCAGAATTTTGTTACAAGAATATCAATCAACTGATAAAGAAAAATATATTTTTTAGTTTGAAGGGTTACATTCATATTGGTCTCATAAAATTTTATTAAAATCAGTTCAGAAGCTCAGTTTTTAAATCAAAATAACAGAAAAATATATTTCGTTGCAACAAAAGAAATTGCATAATTTGCTGTCATATGACTTTTCAGTGATGTGTACGGTCACTAAAACAGTCCAATTGAAGTCGCTTGTATGTTTTTGTAAAATAGGTATGAGACTTTGCTGTCCATAAATGATTCTTCGTAGATTCCGAATTAACCAAGTATCATTCTAAGCCACGACTCACGAACCTTTGATGAGGTAACGGGCCCTGTATAATTAATACTATTTATAGGCTTGCGTTTGACCACCCTCCAACCTGATGGTATGTGACGATGTAGCACGCTTACCTAGAATAATCCTATTCACTCTTGCCTTGAAGACACCCAAATTATAGTGATCGGGAAACACTGACGCCGGCAGAGCATTCCATTTACTCATACTCATATTTATTTATTTACCGTAGGAACAGATTGCACACTTGGTAACGTCATAAAGCTATGTTTACAAAGTTTTCAACATTTATATTGAAAAGAGAGAAAACTTAATGAAGTTGAAGTTAAAATATTTTAAATACAAAATAACAAGGTTCTATAGCTGTAGAGAGGCTAAGTCATAACAGTAAAAATAACAAATATTTCCATTCCTTAGCGGTTCGCATAATGAAAGTGGAAGCAAAGAGCTTTGTGCGAATACATGGTATGTCCACTATATAGGGATGGCGCAATCCCGAGCGTCTGGTCGTCCGATGGTGGAACGGTGATGGCGGAACTAAGTCATGTAGTTCCAGTGCAAACTCTCCAAAATGCAATCTATAGAACATCCATAGAATTGAATCAAAAACACTTTTCTAAGACCCGTTAGCCATGGTTCTAAGCGCTAATGAAAACTCTCGTATTATGTAAGCCCTAATTTGTCTTTAATTCGTTATGTAACCAGTAAATCCGGTTTGCACTAGAGGACTAAGCAGTATCTAATTAGTGTGAGGTTAAGGTGAACTAGACTAGTCCCTTCTATTAGTCTACCTTGATCATCAATATATATACCTATAATCAAGGTTTTACAAAAACATTCAACAACCAACTTCGATCGGACTGTTCTGCTCTAGTGACTATAGACCACTGAAAGAAGTGACTCCTTGGAGGAGGCCTTTACCCAAAAAATACGTGCCCCAAACATATAATCAGAAAGAAATTGAAGAAAAATAACGGGCAAATACGGCTTTATATTAATAATAATAGACCACTGAAAAGTCACAGGGAAGCAAAAGATATTTTTTTTATGGGACCAGTCTGAAAGTATAATTATCTCAAACAAAAAAAGGTTTTTTCGAATCGGTATATTAAAACAACAAATTTCTGAGGTAACAAGCATAAACGAAATTCAACCGAATTGAGAACCTCCTCCTTTATGAAGTCGGTTGAAAAGGCTTTGACCTGACTGACTGACAAACAACGTACAGGTCAAACCGCTGAACGTAGAGACTTGAAACTTAGAGGATGTGTTCGTCAAGAGATGAAAGTGAGTACTAATAAAGGAATTTTGTTAATTCGCAATACAAACGTAGTTGCGGGCGTTAGCTAGTAGGTAAATGTAATTCTATTAATTGAGTCATGACATCCATTCGAATAATAAAATGTTAACTAAATGTCTCTAAATAGCCGAGTGCTAAAGTGTTGCTCCGGCATGTATACCAATTCTAATTCTAGAAAGGGGGTACAGGGGCACTGGCTTCCCGTTGAAGGGTGCATTCTGCATTGCCCCCGATATCTAACCCTGCCCCAGTCATCGTAGCTCCTTGAAGTAGCGGAGTAGGACTCTGGGTAGATGGCAGCACTGTTTCAGTAGCTGATATCATTATATTGTTATATATATATTATTATATTATATTGGGGCTACTTCCCAGTTCGTAAACTCTTTTTCTATGCTAATTTTATACCCTTCGACAGTATCTACGTACTGATGAGGAGAAAAGTATTTTGAGAAAAATGATTGATGTATTGTTTGAATGCAATTTTGTGTCTGTTCTGGTCATGGAAAGGTTTGATCTCTTACTATCATATCGCCTAGCTTCCCTTTTAAAACTATAAACTGAGAAAATAAAATTCTAAACGCCTGCAATAAATATTTGAGTGCGACCCATTCGCTATTGCGTCTTATATTTTACTAGGGGCTTTTTCTTTAAAACAAATAACCAAGTTTTTAACAAAAAAATTTTGTTTGAATGACTTATATTTCCTTTAGATTTAAAAACTTATCTATTAAACTGATTGTGATAAAATTTCTATGTATTAGAAAATGTTGGCGAGGCTTCCTAGACTTCCTAGTTCTATTATAATTACTAGCTTCATATAAGAGGCCCGATGACGAACATTTCTGACAATCGCAATCGTATCGATTTCTTACAGAAAGGTTATCAATTATCAATTTGTATATTTTTTTTAAATGTCATACAAACTGCTGATTTCTCTGTGACGGATATGTAAGATACGATTGCGTGCGATTGTCAGAAATTTCGTGATCGGGCCACTGTACTGTTGTTCATTAGAAAGTGAAGTGGTCACCTTAAGTTATATTCTAGGCTCGATAGCCCCTTGTTTGAACACTTAGCAATCTTGGTACCATAGAAGTATAGAACCTAAGAAACGCGCAAAAAAAGTTGGTCAATTTAGCCAACTCCTCAAAGTTCTTCTAATATAGGAAAAAACAGTGCTAGGTGATTTATTGAGTTCAAATAACTATACTTTTATTGGTATTCATTATAGAAAATCTATCATAAAAAGTAACGAAAAGTTTTTAATAATTTAAAATATTTTATTTTAAGTAGGTACATTGTATTTTTAAGAGGCGTCTGAATTTTTTGTCGCCATTTTTCTTTGCAGCAATTTGTTTCATTGTTCTATTGGAAAACCGTTATTAAATCTAGGCTTGGTACATAACATACAGTCTAGACTTCTAGTACTACTTACCTTACTACAAATTCGGTGTGAAATGGTACATGTTGTGGAGAAAGTGCAGCTTAACACCGTAAAGTAGGCATTGTGCGAAATGAAATGTACTAATAACAATGATTACCCGACTGCGAAGAAGAAAGATTATGCTTTTCAACCGACTTACAAAAAGGATTTTTTTATGTTTGCTTTGATTTTTATGTTACCTCAGAACTTTGTTGTTTGTACATCGATTTGAAAAATTATTTTTTTGTTTGAGAGGCTTTCAGATTGGTCCCATAGAAAATTTATCAAAATCGGTTTAGTAGTTTAGGTTTTAAATCAAAATAACTGAAAAAAAATTCGTTGATGTGAACAAAAATGCGTATTTTGCTTCCTCGTGACTTTTCGGTGGTGCCTACGGTCACTAGAACAGTCCTATTGAAATAGGTTGTTCTATTTCTTTGTAAAAAAAAAAAAAGTAGTAAAGTGTCATTCTCTGTCACGAACCGTTGATGAGGTAACGGGCCCTGTCTGTCATCGCACGTAACAAAAATGATTACTTACCAACACGGACCGCAAGCTGGTAGGTCGAGGCAGTAAAGGTACCTAGTCATTGACCCCAATGTAACATAAGCCCTCCAAAAGCGCGTCGACTCGAAAGTCAAAATGAGAGTCAGTAAATAACCTCCACAGATCTCGGATACTTTCGGCAGTCATCCCAACTTTATAAACCGACTTTATATTTGTTACCTCTGAACGTTGCCATAAGTACCTATATCAAACGATATAAAAAAAACTGTTTTAGTTTGAAGTTACTTTCATATTGGTGTCATAGAAATTTCATTAAAATCAGTTAAGTAGTTTAGTTTTTAAATAAAAATAAATGAAAAAAATATTTCGTTTAAGTAAAATAAATTGCGTAATTTGCTTTCCTGTGACTTTTCAGTGATGTGTACGATCACTAAAACAGTCCAATTGAAGTAGGTTGTACCTACTATGTTTTTGTAAAAATATATGAGACTTTGCTGTTCATAAATTATTCTTCGTTGATCATTCTAAGTCACGACTTACGAACCTTTGATGAGGTATCTAACGGGCTCTGTCAGTCATCGCACGTAACAAAAATGATTACTTACCAACACGGACCGCAAGCAGGTAGGTAGAGGCAGTAAAGGTGCCTAGTCATTGACCCCAATGTAACAAAAGCCCTCCAAAAGCGCGTTGACTCGAAAGTCAAAATGAGAGTCAGTAAATAACCTCCTGACCACAGATCTGATACTTTCGGCTGTCATCCCAACTTTATAAACCTACTTCATAAAAGGATGAGATTATCAATTCGGTATTTTTTTTATATTTATATATATATATATACCTCAGAATTTTGTTACAAGAATATCAATCAACTGATAAAGAAAAATATATTTTTTAGTTTGAAGGGTTACATTCATATTGGTCTCATAAAATTTTATTAAAATCAGTTCAGAAGCTCAGTTTTTAAATCAAAATAACAGAAAAATATATTTCGTTGCAACAAAAGAAATTGCATAATTTGCTGTCATATGACTTTTCAGTGATGTGTACGGTCACTAAAACAGTCCAATTGAAGTCGCTTGTATGTTTTTGTAAAATAGGTATGAGACTTTGCTGTCCATAAATGATTCTTCGTAGATTCCGAATTAACCAAGTATCATTCTAAGCCACGACTCACGAACCTTTGATGAGGTAACGGGCCCTGTCAATCATCGCACGGAACAAAAATGATTACTTACCAACACGGACCGCAAGCAGGTAGGTAGAGGCAGTAAAGGTACCTAGTCATTGACCCCAATACAACAAAAGCCCTCCAAAAGTTGCGCGTCGACTCGAAAGTCAAAATGAGAGTCAGTAAATAACCTCCTGTGGCTGTCATCCCAACTTTAAGCCATGTGTTCATTAAGAAACAATGTTTCGGATACACTGTTTCTGAAACATGACGTAGATGTTTACAGGAACAATGTTTCGGAAACTCTGCCGTCCACATCATCAGCTGTTTACAATAAATATTTATATTAATTTAAAAAAAAATATCGCTCTTCACTATCTCCATGTCTATAAAATAAGTTTCATGCGCATCCACACTCATATAAACAAATGTTTCTCAGTTAATACAAGGCTTTATGCCCCCAACAGATCGACGAATTAAATCCTCAATTAAATAAAATTATATTAAAATAGTCAAGTAAATAAAAAAACGGAAATAACTTTTTATTCCAAAAAGTATTTTTAATTTATAAACACGAAAGTTGTTGTTTATCCTTTTAAGATAATAAATCCAGAATGTGGCTCTGGGTTGAGATAAATTCGTCATTGAACCATTTTTTTATACAAATTTTTATTTTTATTATTCAAAGGTATCTACAACCAAATTCGTTGTTGAAATGTCGACGCACGAACAGCGACTACACATAATCGTCAATGTCGTAAAATATTATTTTTATGAGTAACTTCATCATCGGTACATACATACTATACGTAGATTTTGTACAGACTGGTGTCCTTAGCGTGTAAACTTTAAGTTCGTGCTGTCTGTACACTGTAAATCAGTTGCTGGCTTTATGTGACTCATTACTTTCCATGATCAATATTCTGATGCAATTTATAATTTACGCAACTACTAAAGCGTCTATGACATTTTTACAAGCTGGAGTTTTTAAAAGCTAGCGTGTGAGCGTGTTATTTGGAAGGATTGTCAATGAGCAGATTGTATAAACGCCGATGACACTGAGCGACTTTACACGCTACCAGCGAAGTCGCTGGCGTGTAGCGTGTAAAAAAGCCGTGTGTCATCGAACATAACTAAATGCTAAAATTACCTACTAAACTAGCTATTAAAAAAACCGATACAAATAAGAATTATTAAAATCACACTAATATTATACAAGCATTTTTTGAGGTGACAAACTTTTATAATGAGGAAAATAGAAATATGAGCTATCCTGTACTAACCACAAACAAAACCATAGGCAGCGGCTTGTTGTACTCAAAATAATTGATGAATTGATAGTAAAAATAAGTATAGGTGTAGGTTAAATAATTTTTAATATATTATCAAAAGCAACGCCTGTCCTACCTTCCTTTTTTGTGTCGCTGCGCCCTAACAGGACATTGTAATAACTATATGCAACTAGTTAAGACCTATTTAACATGTTCATGATTACGAAATAAATAAATTCTAAATTCTCTGTTAAAAAATAAATTAATTCCCAATGACCCATTAGCCAGACCATCAACAAAAAGATAATGAAATAGGTACTGATAACGCTGCATTAAGGTCAAACTTGTACCCTTATCTAAAATTCTAGATGAATATTGTGCGTTTTGTTGTTTGACTGATGACTTTTATAAGTCCGTCCGTACGTAGTCCAGTACCCTTAGTACGAGTTTGATAGTTTCCAAAACTCAATAGTTTTGGTGAGCTCGCTCAAACGAATAGTTTACGTTGTAATCGGCAGTACGGGCTAAATTTTTCGTATTAAGTTTACACGATATCAACCATCGACTAGCTCGATTGAACGAACTTCACGGTATATACTTCTAACTCTTTTACACGTCGGCAAAAGAAAGAGACGAACATATCATTTACGTTTGGCGCTTTGTACCACGTTTTGTTTTTTTTTTATTTGCGCATAGTGTTGGCTAAAGTTATATGACCATACTGCCTTGTCATACGTTTATTATTTTTTTTTTATGGAGGCGTCGTTTTTTTAAAGGAAAAATGAGCCCATCATAATTTAAAATTATGGATAGATTTCATAGAGTGGTAATTATTTCTCTCTCTCTGGAAAAAAGCCTACAAGATGTGTCTCGAAATTTGTATAATAACCCTACCCATATCCATAATTTTAGAAATTGTGACTTAAATAAACCGGCCGAAGGCCCTCATGTCAGGCTGAGAGCAATAAAATGTGGCAGGATTTACAAATATTTACAAATACTAGCTTGTTCGCATAGCTCTCACCGAATTTTATCTAGTGAGTGCGAATACTACAAAAGTTTTCGTAAACGTCATAGTTTACTACCGCTGACTTGTCAAAGTTAGAACTCGTACTGCCAAAGTGCCATAAACAGCTCGAAAACTTTTTTCGTTTTCGAATACTATGTGTCGATCAAACTCATACTGCCGATTTTAGTTCATGAAAGTTTTCGCTAGGGGCGCTGTAAGCAAATGTATGGGAGGAAACGAAACTACATATAGTTTTCGAAAACTATCAAAACTCGTACTAAGGGTACAGTTTCAAATCTCACAAGCGGTAGACGCGCGTGCGCAGCCGATAAAAATAACCAATTCTAAACGCACGTTAAGTTTAATCGATTTCTTTGTCTTATGTTTCCAACTCGTTATTTCTTTGTTTTTTAGAGTTAATTGTGTAAAAAAACAGAGTTAATTGTGTGAAAATGTGAATGGAATACCAGGAGTCCAGGATTACAAAGAGGGATTTGGATAACGAAAGTACAATGAAGGTAAGCGAGGCGCGGTTTACAAAGCCTTCGATTGTTGACCAAGTATGGAGAAAAGTAGCCAAATGTTGCGTTAAATTGGAAATCGAAGGCTGAT
The DNA here is from genome assembly GCA_932526365.1 of Lobophora halterata. NCBI lineage: Eukaryota > Metazoa > Arthropoda > Insecta > Lepidoptera > Geometridae > Lobophora > Lobophora halterata. Next base: position 8,963,905 of record OW052017.1, read on the forward strand.
CTTATCATGAAATCGACGCAATAAAAGATAAAATGTAGATAACTATTATAAAACACGCACTTAAAAATAATATCACTAACTTTACATCAATAAATTTGTTACAACAATTAATTTATTGATGTAAAAAGTACCTAAACAAGTCATAGAACATAGAAAGCACGTTGAAAGAAATGAAATAAGTCTATGATAATGTTCTGATTATAAGATGATAATTCATAGAACAATACGGAGTAAACAGTCTACATAATAAATGAAATTCAGATTAAATGTGGTGATTAAATTGCGAGTATTAGGTACAAGTTCGAAAGTTTAGGATATCAGATGGATGTAAGTATCTACTTAGTATGTTACTCTTTCACATTGCGTCGTAAACACAGAACTAAATACTCACTGTTCATGTACCGTACATAAACAGATGTAACTGGCTGGAAAGTGTGGCTCAAAACTATCTCTCATTATTGTGTAATGTAATAAGTTTAGGTAGGTTAATTGTGCTTGTATTATTGATTTTGAAATAAATTGAATTGTTTTAACTCAAGTTTAAATCGATTATGACAGTTTACAGCCTCCATATTAGATTTTGTGGAATTTTAGATATCTTCTTCATGAATCTGTATTTCGTGGCCTACTCCCGTAACCTACATGAATCAATAAAAAACCTTGTCTCAAAATCCATCGAACTGCTTTACTTAGCCTACAGGGTACAGAGTTAGCCAAACATACACTCAAAAAACACTGCCCTTCTTATCCGTTGTCGAGTAAATCTTGTGAAAATCATCGTACGAAAGCTGCGGTCATAAATTTTCGAAAGGCAAATCGGTATGCCGCGCTGCACTCAAAACAAAAATAAAACATTATGTAGGTATAATAAATATTAACGAATCCGATACATTACTGTTGCAGGCATCTTAAGGGTAATCCTCAAATCCGAATTCCATACAAAATGTTTCGGACAAATACTCAAAAAGTACGCCGTATTATAGTAATTTCTTCACACTATTCATTTCGTCCAGGTTTTTTGATTTCGTTAACAAAAAAAATGAAGGGTTTCATACTTTAATTTTGATTTTATACGTGTTTTTAAGTTAGTAGGGTTAATTTTAAAACACGTATAAAATCTAAATTAAAGTATGAAACCTTTCACTTTCTTTGTTGACGAAATTAAAATATATGGATGAAATGAATAGTGTGAAGAAATTACTATAAGGCAGTGTCCTAATAGAACGCGATGACGCGACCATCGCAAGTTCGCGCGAACGTCGATCGCGCGATCACGCAATCAAACGTACTATCGTCAAATAGGTGTCCCGATTGGCAATCGCGCGATCGCGCGACGGTCGCGTCGCTTGCTTGCGCGACGATCGCGTGATCGCGTTCTATTAGGACAACGCCTAATACGGCGTACTTTTTGAGTATTTGTGCGAAACATTTTGTATAGAATTCGGATTTGACGATTCCCCTTAAATAATATTATTACTTATATTCAACACCGAAGATAACTCTTGTTTATAGGTTTTGTGGTCAACTAGCAGCTCCCCGCGGCTTCGCTCCAGCTATACCCCGAATTATAGTCAAATTGATATAAATGGTAACGGCGAGATTGAGTATGAAAATACAAAATGATTGGGACAAATACTCAAAAAGTACGCCGTATTATAGTAATTTAGATTTTGTACGCGTTTTAAAATTAACCCTACTAACTTAAAAACACGTATAAAATCTAAATTAAAGTATGAAACCTTTCACTTTTTTTGTTGTCGAAATCATAAAACATGGACGAAACGAATAGTGTGAAGAAATTACTATAATACGGCGTACTTTTTGAGTATTTGTCCGAATCATTTTGTATGGAATTCGGATTTGAGGATTGGCCTTAATTTACTATTTTTTCCTTTTTTTAACAATACTTATAATAATTGCCTCTATTTTATTGAATACGCATGATTGTAATGTTATCCAGTGTAACATACCATACCTACATTCGTATAATAATATCACGAAATGCGCGCTTGAAACTAAAAATAGAACATACACAGAACTCCAATTATTTTTAAGTTTTAAGATAATCGTATATTTCTATATCATAAGGTTATTACTTTGATTTCATCCGAATTGGATGAAATGACGAAAATATTCTACGAAGCATTTGGGATTATCTCTTCTTTGAATCGGAGACGACAGCCGAAAGTATTCAAAAAGGCAGAAGTGGGTATGTGTGTGTATTTTCATCCTATTTCATTCCATTGACGACACCGTGGCTTAGTTGGTAGTGACCCTGCCTACGAAGCTTGGTGTTCCGGGTTCGATCCCCGGCCGGGGCAAATATTTGTGACGAACACAAATGTTTGTTCTCGGGTCTTGGATGTTGTGATGTATTGTATGTGTCCATGCCACCTGCGACACAGGGAATCCTAGTGCAGGGGTGTGAGTGTGTGAATGTTTTTTTTTATTGTTATGGATGGGTAATGCACCTTTCATCAAAGTAGAACAATTATGCGTAAGTACAAGTACTTTACTTACTTATTATGAAACAATGAGCATTGAGGGCAAAATTTTAATAGTTATACACACAACACACAATGATAAACATGGAATTAGGCGAGTTAATTTATCCATACAGCCTTCCACGCCTTCCCAAGACCAAAATAGTCCAACTCAGTAGATTGAATAACATATTCCTGCAGCACGGCTATAGCTCCCGTACACTCGGAGACAAATATCTGAGTATCAATTTCATTAGGTACATTACTATAAACCAGAACGTATAAATGGATGCACATTGCATATAATTACTGCTTGACAGTAAAACAACTGGCACCGTGTTTTTTTTCTAATTTTTGGACATTGTAACTGTTAATTTCCTTAAAATGTTTAAAATAAATAAATAAATAATAATTTCACACAAAGTCATCTAGCCTTATAAGCAGAGCTTGTACTATGGGAAACAGATTGCTGATAGAATACTTAAATACTTTCTTTTTTATAAATACATACCTACATAGAATACATAGAAAACACCCAGACTCAGGACAAACACTGATGTTCATCACACAAATGTTTGTCCTGAGCGGGAATCGAACCCGCGATACCGATGTGTTGTTTTCTAACTATATGGAATCTTGTGTATAGGGATATAATCATTTCATTTCATTTCATAGGGGATACCGCCTCGTGGTAATCAACATCTACAAACTATCTACCAATGAAAAACATGCTTAATGGGTTATGAAATGGATCGTTAAAATTCTACATAATTAATACTACTGTAGGCAGTTGACCAACAGTTTTATTTTGAAATTGATATAAATATTCAGTAATTAGAATAAACATTGCATCGACTTTCCGTCATCTGATTTGTAGTTGGCTTCGTTGAACTAATTTAGCCTTTAGCAAAGAATAATTAATATATGGACATGCAGGCTTATCTCCTTTTATGTTTTTTTCTTGTTTTGTATAATTTGCAGTTAATTTAATTCTGCAATTAAAAAGAACATAAAATCAGCATAAATACCAATATACTTACATATTGTTCTTTTGAAAATAAAGGAGTTACGGGTTCAAGTTCCAATTCATAAATTTTAAAACATTATAAACCAACTTCTCTTATTTTTTTTAGTACTATATGATTAAGTTCAATTATACCTGACATTTTCATGGTAAAAAACTATTTTCCTATATGATGATGGCTACATAAAAGTTATTATGAATGAATGAATGAATGAATGAATCTTTATTTGCGTAATACAGAATTAATTAGAAGTAATAGTGCAAAAAGGGGACATTTTATCTACCGCTGGCGCAATAGATTTGTGTTAGATTCAAAAGACATTATAATCCAATCATCCAATCGTGATCATTCATCAGTCCTTTCTTCCTGATGATTGATGGGAAAATATATTTTAGAAACATTTTGTAATATCACAACAAAGTAGTACCTACTAATAATACTAATTAAACCTGTTTAATCTTTAATCAGAAAGTAGGTGGGTAATCTTAATTAAAATAATTAAAATATCCTTCCAAAGGAAATTGAAAAAAAGGAAAAAAAATCCCAACGAGTAACACTGTTACTTGATGATCAACAAAACATTTTCCTTGGTCCAGAGACCTTTCAGACTAAAAATGCACGCCTATCCTTTCGCGAGATAAGTCTAAATAAGGTCAATTTTGTGACGGTGTTATTAGAAAGGCATGCATTTTTAGACTGAAAAATATCTACCAACGCAAATATGTCATTCTAGCATGTCGTGTACCGATAAGTTATACTCCTCTAAGTGCGGTTTCAGATTAGCGTAAATTATCTTTTATCGGCGCTTTAAAAGAAAAAAAAACTCGAGCGGTGAATCCGCTTTGTATAATACGCTAGTCTGAAGCCACTCTAAGATAGGTAGGCTATAAGGTAGTCAACCTTGTTATCTGCCATCTGAAACTGAAATTCAATTTCATACCCAAATACCTTCCATAATCCATAACCACAAGTCCATGCCACCGGACATGCTTCAATGAATCCGACTTCCGGTGGCTTAAAACTGCCACTTATCACTTGCACACTTGCATAAACAATGCGCCTACTTCCTTCGACTACACGCTGTCGTTCAAAAAAAGCCGGTAAGGAATAAAAAACGTTTATTGCAGCAAAAAATACATCTACATCTAAAACATTAAAACATGTTCTAAATGTAGTTATGAACTAAGTCTAACCTTTTTTTTTTTTACAATGGGAAAATGCAGATTACGCATCCCCTCCAGCCCGGGGAGAGCCGTAGGGGTATGTCGGACTCACCACCAAGTTACTAGCAGAGTGCTAGTAGTTGGTAGAACTAAGTCTAACCTAACTTAACTTAACTTAATCCATCATAAAGACCATCAGAACAGACCAGAACAGAATGTAGTAAGCATTATGCCCAAAAGCCCATTTGGAGATTTTCTTTAATAGATATATGTACCTACTTATGAATCAATACCATAGTCTTACAAATAAAGTATCAGTTAAGGAAAAGAAATAAAAAACTTTGTTTCAATTTTTAATTCTCACATAGCTTAGTTATACACACCACTAGAAGATTATATTGGTCATAACAATTACACTATATCGATATTTTGTGGAAGTTTTATGGACAACCAATGAAGTTAAATCTCCCGCTACTCTCAAATATGATTGCGTATACGAAATACGGTCACAATCTACACTTTCGTCATGAACTATAAAATAAAACATGGTAAAACCAACACAAAGAACATAATATAAAAGGCACCGTCAAAAGTTTTAACACTTTGTATTAGAATGGTGAACAGGTATAAGAATTTTATCAACTTGTTTTGAATATGAATCTCTGTGGGTGTGAAAATCTTCTAAGATGTGACTTGAGTAACTGTAGTTCTTTTATACTCGTAGACTCGATTTTAGAATTTCCGTTAGTGCAAATTATTTTTCGTTAGGTGGTATTAGAAATTATCGGTCGATTTTTGACTTGACGAAATAAAAGTCGACAATTTTACTTCTTTCAGGAGCGATCATAAAAATTATAAATGAAAAAAAATTAAATATTCCTTGCAAAATAAAATTTTCATTTTGGTGAAATTTTGCCAGGAACTTAGTTTGCTATTTTATTGGTTATTTATTTGTTAGTTCTGTAGCTTGGTTCTTACTTACTGACTGACATACAACGAAAAGGCCAAAGTACTGAACGTAGAGACTTGAAACTTGGAAGACGTGTTAGTCAAGAGCTGAAAGTGAGTACTACGAAAGGAATTTTGAAAATACGTAACGCAAACGAAGTTGCAGTCTTCAGCTAGTAATACATATTATTTAAATTGGCTATCGATTTTCTTATTTCAACCGACAACAAAGAAGGGGAATGTTTGACGACACCGTGGCTTAGTTGGTAGTGACCGTGCCTACGAAGCTTGGTGTTCCGGGTTCGATCCCCGGCCGGGGCAAATATTTGTGACGAACACAAATGTTTGTTCTCGGGTCTTGGGTGTTGTGATGTGTTGTATGTGTCCATGCCACCTGCGACACAGGGAATCCTAGTGCAGGGGTATGAGTGTGTGAATGTTTATGTTTTTATGTTTTTTTTTATGTTTACTCTACTTCTTACTTATAAAACTCTGTCTCTACTAATATAACGAAACCATTAAGCAACCAATTGACTTTTAGTAGTTACAGTTTTGAAATATTTCTGAGAGCAGTTCCTATTGTAATGTTGTCGTAATAGTAAGATACTCACGCTTGTAAAATTTTGTAAGTTTTACAAATAGACCATTGAAATTACTGAATATAATCAACCTTTGAGACGGGCTTAACACTTTGCTAAACAAATTATAATTTTGACATACGATATAATTAAATCAGATTGTTAAATTAGATATATATATAATGCATGATAAATTTTGCACGCCGTCACACGGTGGAGTATGTGAAACCAAATATTATAATTTAAGAACTGTATACCATACTTCATGCAATAAACGATTTCATTTCATTTCAAAACCGACCGCTGGTGAAAATACACGTGTTTTGAATCGTGAATTAAAAAAAACATATATGGCTTAGCTGAAAAGGGTCGTCTTATCAAGAACTAAAAGAAATCTCAGTTACCGACAAAAGCAAAAAACAACTAGATAGATAATAGGAGATCTGCACAGTGCAAAAAACCTAACATGGAATATAACACATTAAATGGTTGGTCTTATCGCTAAGAAACGATTTCTTCCAGACAACCTTTGCATCGAGAGCGTATCATCAATAAGACAGCTAGGCGTATGGGTTGGAGATACACTAGAACTAGATATTTAATCAGTAAAGTTGGTTCAATAATACTCGTGCCACAAAAAAGAACAAAAAATTCTTCCTCCATGCTCATAAATCATATTTTTCTACTTTTCAGACAGATTTGAAGATATGGTCGTTCAAGGAGATCGCCTACAAGGCGGAGATGAACCGGCATGAGGACGCTGACTCCGATAAGGATGCCTTCACACTGTGTGGCGAGGACCGGCATATCTTGAAGAGGAGCATCGAGGAGTTCAGGACTATGATATACGGTGAGAAGGTATTAATGTCGTTACCAGGCGAAGATGAACCGCCAGGAGGACGCTGACTCCGATAAGGATGCCTTCACACTGTGTGGCGAGGACCGGCATATCTTGAAGAGGAGCATCGAGGAGTTCAGAACTATGATATACGGTGAGAAGGTATTAATGTCGTTACCAGGCGAAGATGAACCGCCAGGAGGACGCTGACTCCGATAAGGATGCCTTCACACTGTGTGACGAGGACCGGCACATCTTGAAGAGGAGCATCGAGGAGTTGAGGACTATGATATACGGTGAGACGGTATTAATGTCGTTACCAGGCGAAGATGAACCGCCAGGAGGACGCTGACTCCGATAAGGATGCCTTCACACTGTGTGACGAGGACCGGCACATCTTGAAGAGGAGCATCGAGGAGTTCAGGACTATGATATGAATGAAAAAAAATGTTTGTTTTACAAGTCTAGGTATCGACAACCGATTTCTTCTAATCTACAGCTTGTCTTTCGACAAAGGTCTCCTCCAAAGATTTCCATTTTCGAAATATTTTCCAAAACTCAAATTCCATTAGTCAATTTTCCAAAATGGAAATTATTGGACTATGAATGGTGACTATAATCTGTGTACTATGATGAATGAATTGGTGGACTAAGCCTAAAGCTTCAGGGAACACAATATTTACAGGAGTGGTGGAGCACTCTACACTATTATACTAAATATTGAATAAAAATTGCAGTAGTTTTGGCGTGATTGAGTAACAAACATTCATCTTTTTGGTAATAAACTTGATTTGATTTGATACTCACAAATAATATTTGTGGTTATACGCAAGCAAATCTATGGGCAAGAGCTAATGTATAATCATTTAGGGTAAAACAGGGTAAGATGGCCAAAAAGAAAAGGTGCCCCTTTTCCTAAAAACTTTACTTTCGAAAATCAAATGTTAGTTAGTAAATAAGTCAAGTTTTTAGCATATTTTTATGCTTTTTATACCTTACCTATTATTACGTTCATTTTCATCATTTTCGAAAGTAAGTTTTTTTTTGAAAGGGGGACACTTATACTTTTGGGTCATCTAACCCTGTTTTACCCTACCAGTAAACAGGCAACAGTTAGATAGATAGAAAATGCTTTATTGCACAATGTTAAAAAACACAAGTACATACATGGGCGAACTTAAAGCTAGTTAGCATGTTCTTCCAGCTAACCTCTGTGTTTTATAGAGATGTGATATAGTGCTAAATGTGTGGTGAAAGAAAATAATAACTATGCTTATTTTACTATCATAATACTTACTCATCTTAAAGAACGTTTCCCTCTTTTGTTAACCTCGGATCGCCCTTGTAGTTCTCAACATCTTCTTCTTATGGTTCCACACCATAATACCTCTTTTTATACCAACTCATTCACAGTCAGCGCGATTCGACTGTGGAACTCTCTTCCAGTAGCTATCCGCACTTCCACCTCCATCGGGGTCTTCAAATGCAAACTATCTGGTCACTACTTGGTACTCCAGAATGCTTGAGCTTTTTATTATTTATTAGTTATTTTGTATAATATCGAAAGTATTATGTTATTAAAAATAAAAATATGAATATTATTTTCCTTCATAAATCACACATCCAGCACTACCACATATCCATAATACGCAGCGGTAGCGTTTGCAACTAGCATTGAGTTCGCCTTTAAACTTGTTTTTTTACATTGTGCAATAAAGCATTTTCTATCTATCTAACTGTTGCCTGTTTACTGGTAGGGTAAAACAGAGTTAGATGCCCCAAAAGTATAGGTGCCCCTTTTCCAAAAAAAAACATTTTCTATCCATCTATCTTACTACTTTCAACAAAATACACATAAATAATACAAAAATAATAAAAAGGTCAAGCATTCTGGACGATATTGATTGATGATGATGTTGGAACATAAAACCAGCATGAGGAAAGAGCTACCATTCAAACTCAAAGACACAATCTAAAATGATTACCGCAAATACTGCAATAAAACTTGTACTTAATGGACAGTCTTTCCGTTAAGCAAACATAAATCAAGGTTGGAAGTAAATTAGGAATCAATCTTTAGAATTATTTATGTTTAGTTACGAGATGATGTGGTATTAAGCAATTTAAAAATATACTTTTCACAAACATGCTTGGAAATTCAAACCTTATTTTGACAACCTTTTTCGAGTTATATCTATCTCTACCTTGCCGGCCTAGACCTAAAATAAATTACTATTAAATTTCATATCGTGTGAGGTTATTTAAGATTTACTTCTTAGGTACCTACGTACCTCCTTAGTTGCTTCTCTTATAATAATTAGGTACATACCTCCTTCATTTCGAACTTGCTTCATAAAGAGAACTGTTTTGAGTGATATACCTACTGTAGTGCCATAGCAACAAGTCACTTTAATTCATTAACTGTAGTTTCTATTGTTAACGACAATGATAAGCTATCTATTTTCATTTTTTGATCTATTTTCTTAGGTTCAAAAGCATACTAGAAAATGCAAGCATTTTATCTGCCATAGCTATATAAATAATAGAACCCTCTCCAAGAGTATTGGCGGGAACGTGAAAAATGGCGTATTGTCGGCATTAAATTGATTGACAAAACTTGTATAACTTTGAGTGTTTAAGTATAAAAACGGTGGTTTTTTATCCATTAAGTGCTCGTGAACGTGTATGAGTGTTGGTGAATAGTCTAATGCTGTAACACGTGACTTTTCGTGTTGCCTTCAAAACTCCATAGAAGCCTCTAGTAAAGTCGAAACCACCACTACTTTATAGGGGCATGACTTGACTTATCGACTCTGACTTATGACAAAATAATCTCTCCAATTACTTGACACTGGCTATATACCTTTGATGTGAAGCCAAAACCGAAGAACTTAGGTTCTCCGAAAAAAAAAAAAAAAAAATCCTCTCCAAGGCCGGTCAAAGCCATCGAAGTTCCAACAGTATAAAGAAACAAAAAAGAAACAGAATCAGTAATAGTTGAACTAGTATAGCGGCATTTTGCGGTTTGTTGAAAGATGAGATGTGATGTGGGTACAGTCGCCTGCACTAAGATGTCTATGTCCTATTTCCAGAGTTACTTTTTTGTCATAAATCAATGCTCAAGCCTCAATTTAATTTAGATAATGCAGTTTTACAAAAACATATTACAACCAAGGATTTCTAAGATATGTACTCGTATATGTAGGTACAGACAGCGTCAGAGATAAGTATCCCCCTTGCACAAGACAAACAGTAAATCCTTTCAAAAAATTTTAATACTTAAAAATATTTTTAGGCTTACTTACGGTTATTCAAATATAATCTATTTTTTAAAGGCAAAACTTCTCCTTTCGCCGCGACGCTGATTTTAAAATGATTTGAAGCTGGGTATTATTGCAAGAGGGATACTTATCTATGACGCTGTCTGTACCTACCTACACAACTACAACCAACTTAAATTGAACTGTTTTAGTGACCGTAAATACCACCGAAAAGTTACAGGGAAGCTAAATACGCAATTTCGTTTACTTTGACGACATATTTTTTCAGTTATTTTAATTTAAAAACATAACTATAGGACCGATTTAAAAAAAGCGGGACTAATCTGAAAGTACTCGTATATACTTTCAAACAAAAATTAAGAAATAAGAATTTTCCAAATCAGTTGATAAATGACAAAGTTCTGATGCAACAAACATTAAACATGAGACATAAAAATGTAAGTAGGTAATACCAAAATTGTGAACAACATTGATAAGAAAATATTGTATAAGTAAGTACTTAACTATGACAAGTTAATGATAATATATTTTTTAATATAGGTATATGTGACCTCTGTGACGTCATTCAAAAAATTAGGGACGTGTGTTATTGCAGGCGACTGTACAAAAACAAATTTGTATTGTGAATTCGTGAGCAATCGTGAGGCAGTTCACGAGTGACTAATGCTGTAATTGCGGGGTTTTGCAGAACGAGGTGAATGCCACCCGCACCGCACTGACGATGCGTATCTACTGCGGTTCCTGCGCGCGAGGAAATCAGTACCAGCGCGGGCGCACAGATTGGTAGGCATACCTTTCAATTATTTTTTCTAAAGATTTAAAGAAACTTTGGATATAAAAAAAAAATAGATTTGGGAAAGTTCCAAAGATCGAGAAAGATGGATTTGGGAGAGGCCTTTGCCCAACAATAGGAAAACATTGCTAATAAAAAAAGGATTTATCGACAGCCGCCAAGTTTTATCTTGAAAGCAATCTATAGTTTCATGTTTTCGATCCCAAGTAGAAAAATATGGAGCAGTTCAGCTCATGCATCATTTTTTCCGGTTTAAAGGGCTGTAGCTAGTAAAATTACTGGGCTTTCGAGACTGACCATGAAAATGTCTCAATTTGGACGAGGGTTTTAGCAGTGTTGCTCCGGCATGTGAATCAAAGCCCTTGTAGCACTGTTCTGGTCATGAGCAGGTGTATCTCCTACCGCGCATAGCGAGGATATTCATAATTTTGACGCAAACGAAGGTGGTTATAGGTTGTAGTAAGATGTATCTAGCAGGTTAATTAGGTACCTGTAGAATGTGGTAAACCGAAGTTATGTTAGATTGGAATCTTGCAGAGTAGATCACTAGTGAATTGAGGCTAAAACGTATATTGCTCCCCTTACCATCAGTACATTAGGTACTGATGGTATTAGTTCACCCAAGATCAATGTCATTATCTCCCCAATTTAGTCATTGTAGACCTTTTGAAAGCCAACAACGTTGTAATTGCAAACGCAAAATTTTATAACAGCCATGGTTACTCGCTAGAGCAATGACGACACGATTGGTCGAGTGCAGGTATTTTTGACTGCCACGTCGGTGTCGCGGGTTCGCTTCCCGCTTCAGGTCAAACATTTGTGTGATGAATTTGTGTTTGTCTTAAGTCTGGGTGTTTTCTAGGTATTCTATTGTAGGTACGTATTTAAAAAAAAAGTATAATAGTACAAGCTCTGCGTAGTATGAGGCTAAATGGCGTTGTATGATATGTCCAAAATTCTTAATTTTTTTTTAAATATTCATGAACTTATCGATGGCTCTGTTCCAGTTAGTCCGGTACTGCACCTTCCGGGAACAGAACCCGCACCTATGGCGAGACATCGACTGGTTCGGCCTCACGCGGCTCGGGAACATCTATGAAGGGGTGCTGTATGATCGCCCTGATGTGGGTAGACTCATTATATGCAGGATGGGTAAGGAAAAGAATCGGAGTACTGTGGGAAACAGACACTGCTTCCCTACCCATATTGATACCCTAAGTTAACCTACATATAGAATCTTTTTCAATCGTGTCACTAGTTCCTTCGAACCAGTGTGGTGAAAGGATTTCAAGTGCGCCTCGAAGAGGCTCCTTTCGTGCACTCGACACATGTTTTAGAACTTTTTAGGTTTTACGACATCCTCACGATATTTTCCTTCACCGTTGCGAGAACATGAGATGCATACATTTACGCATGACTGCCACCTTGATTCGAACTCGCGACCATCAGATCGCAAGGCAAGGGCCTCATCCACTCGGCCACCACATCCTCGTACATAAAGAATGAGCAGGCCCTTGGTGTGGGACGCTACATGCGTAGACACCTTGGCACCTTCTCATATGCCAGGGACGCAATTTAGGGCTGGTGCGGCGGCAAACTCTGCTAAAGATCTCAAGAGGCGCAAATATGTAGGTCTTGATAGGTCGTATATGTTTGAGCCCTTCGGAGTCGAAATTTATAGATCGTTTGCAACGGTCTATGGGTGGCCCAATTGTTTCCTTTTGTTTTTTAATTACAAAATTTAGCGTAAGACTATAGAGAATAGGAGGGAATCTTCAAACACAGGTTTATTGAACGTACCGGAAGAGCATCCAAATCTTATAAATAACTTACATGTAAAATGTTAATTAAAATATTTTTGATTTTTTGACTGCTGCTTCCAATATTCCGGATTCGTCTTGCTTTAAAATTGAAAAGCCGAAAAACGTAGCTTGATCACGCAAAGCTTGTTATAAACAAGCAGAGTTTATAAAAAGTGAAAACCTACGACTACGAAATTATTATATATTGTTTGCCAATTCATTATTCCAAATTTAAAAACATATTATGATTTATACATATTACTGAAACCTCTTTTAAATTTACTTCATTTTGATACCCTACTTGATAGGTGCGCAATTTGGATTTTTTGTTTTGAAAAACCATCTCCGGACACTCGGGTTATTGAGACAAAATCTAACGATACCTTAACTGTCAAAATCCATCCAGCCGTTTGGAAGATACGAGGTAACAAAGAATTTACATACATACATACATATTATATATAAGACACGCGCGAAAACATAACCCTTCCTTGGCAGCCGGGTAAGACTTGCTAAGATTATTTTTCTGACTAATAGTTTCTTGATTGCATAACCATCAGTGGATAAACCTGATAATTATGTAGTTATTTCCTTACCCTTCATTCCTACACGAAGGAAGAAAAAATCAGTATACATATAATACATACCTAGGCCTAGGCATACTAAATGTCATAAGGTCAAGTATTCAAGTGTCACCTTCATGATCAGCTATTGTGGTCGAACTGGTATTTGACTAAATTGACTAAAATTCAGATGTACCATGCAGTGTTGTAATGTTGAATAAAATATCCTTGATACGATTCCCAGGGTTATGGAACCCCAGCGAGACCCCTGTCGAAGACCTGATCCGTGGATGCCTTCTCCTCCTGGAGATAGGTATCATGCAGCCAAAACTTCAGATCCTGGGCGGAACTGCCATTCTAGACTGCGAGGGGCTGACTATGAGGCACATGCGCCAGCTATCGCCGACCATTGCGATACAAGCCATGAATGTGATGGGGGTAAGAAATTCTAATGATAAATCAATAGATAGGTAGATAGATAGAAAACCTTGATTGGTTTTACAAAAACATACTACACCTAGGTAAATTTCGATTTTGTCTTTTAAGTTAATAGTTAATAGTTTAAGTGTTGATGTACATATACATATATAATATGTATGTATACAATGTTATAGGTATACTTTTTGTTTGTAAAAACAACATTGCATGCCCGAGACGGTAGAATATATTGATACCAATGTAAATATTTATGATCTGTAAAAACATATAATGTATACTAGCTGTACCCGCGTGCGACTTCGTCACCCGTGGATGAATTGTTTATTGTCGGTGTTGTTTGTTCCACCCGCGAAATAAATATCACAGAATAGCAAAGTGTCAGTGCTAAGCAAGTCAATCAAAACTTGCACATTTTCAAACCCTCTTTTTAACCACTCAAACATCGAATTTAGTAGAAAACTGAAAAACATAGCGGTACTTATCTTCGGTTATAAAAATGAAACTTTCAATGAAATATTGTGTTTACCTGAGGAGATAGGGTCATTCAACTTTTGGTCTTATAACACCTTAAATCCGTACTTTTACAAATTTTAACTTTAAGTTTGAAAATCGGTGAAACCCGTATCTAATTATTTGTTTTGTAAAATATAATTCTAAAGTTTGAGATGTATACACTCTTAAAAAAAACTGTTTCCATACAAACTTTAAACTTTTATATCTAACCTCTGAAAAAATGTAGCGTAATATTATATAGCCTATAACCATTTCAGGCTTAGTAACTATGATATCATAAAGTTTCAGTTAAATCCGTTCGGTAGTTTTTCGTGATGGACACCTCCCTCTCTACACAAACCCACAAACAAACAAAGTCTTCCAATCAAAAAAAAAAAAATTGGGGCAATGTAATTAATCTCGTCTGAACACGTTTCCGTAAAAAAAACTTATGTACAGAAATTCGGGGTCTTCTGCTTTATTATATGTATAGATTTCATGCAATAAATTAACTTTGAACAACCGCTGTTCTAGTGACCGTAACCACCACTGAATAGTAACAGGGAAGCAAAATACGCAATTTGATTTACTTCAATTTCATAGTTTTTTCAGTGATTTTGATATAAAAAACTGCTGAACTGATTTTCATGAAAATTGTAATTTTTTCAAATCGGTTTATGAACAACAAAGTTCTGAGGTAACGAACATAAAGTCTGAAATCTACGTTACTTGTTTCAGTATGCATTCCCGGTGCATATGCGCGGAGTTCACGTCATCAACTGTTCAAGGTTCTTCGAGACGCTGTTTCCGCTGTTTAAACGGTTCGCACCCGCAGATGACCTGTGGCAGAAGGTGCATTTCCATGGGTACGACCTCACCTCCTTACACAGGTACTTTACAACTTATTTTTAGTTTTCTGTGTCCCATTGTTAGGCAAAGGTCTCCCCCAAATCCTTCCACTTTTCGCGGTCTTTTGCGGCCTCCCATCGTTCCCTCTCGAATCCGTCCAGAACGTCCCTTCAACGACCCTTTAACTAATTAAAATATTATCTGCTAATGAACCGGGAAGGCAAAAAGCTTAATAATTTTGCCGTAGGATAAAGATAATACCTGCAAAACGTTTCGGGCAGCAGTATTCGACAAACGACTGCGGACAGCTCAAGATGTAGGTATACCTACTTTAAATCTCCACTTCATCAGTTTTTTTTTATTTGAACAAGTGACGGGATAGCTAGGCGCTCTCCTGGTTGTAAAAGATACGCCTGCCCATGACCAGAACAGTACTACACGGAACTATGATTCCCATAGGCCAGTGACGCAATGCTAAAGCGCTCGTCAACTTTCTTTAGACATTTTGATGCTCCGTCTCGAAAACCCAGTAATACAGTGCCCTTCAAACCGAAACATAGAAATGCTTATACATGACTACTTTGTTTAGACGGTATCCTGCAAGGGATGCCTCTCAACGATAAGACATAGGCTTAGAACTTCGACTAGATTATTAGGCCTATCTCTAGGTATTCATTCTATTTTAGCTTGCCTCGAAGATCCAGTGGATCTTCTTACATTTAACCCAAGTTTAATGGTATTTTCCAGATTTGTTGACCCCGAATGCCTGCCAAGAAGGTACGGAGGATACCAGGACGAGACGTCTCTGGCGCTTTGGCTGACCAAGATCAAGCAGTACAAGAATAAGGAATTCGACAATGACATGAGAAGTTTAGGCTACTGCGTAGATTGACACCAATTGACGACACGGATGGTCGATTGGCAGGTGTATTACACTGCCACGCCCGGTGTCGTGGGTTCGATTCCCGCTTCAGGACAAACATTTGTGTGATGAACATCGGTGTTTGTCCTGAGTCTGGGTGTATTATTTTTATCTATTTACAAAAAAAAAGTATTTAAGTATTCTATCAGCCATCTGGTTCCCATAGTACAAGCTCTGCTTAGTTTGGGCCTAGATGGCGTTGTGTGAAATGTCCAAAAATATTTATTTATTTTACTAGTTTTTGGAGAGCCTCTTCGAGGCGCACTTGAAATCCTTTCACCACACTGGTTCGAAGGAATTAGTGACACGATAAGAAGAAGACTAGTTTTTGGATGTTCTTACCTACCTGACTAAATACTCTTTAAAATCCATATCAACCGTGATGTGATTTTTGGTCAGTAATTTATTGGATTTATAATAAACTGTGATCGTTTTCGGTATGGTACCTTTTATTTCTTTAAAAATTGTACAAATATTAATTCGTATATGCTTTGGTTTAAGTGCCTTGAATGTTGCTATTTTTTCTTCAATAACTACATATAAATAACATAATAATTGGTCTATAAACTGTTGACATTTATATTTAATACCTTGTAGAATAAAAAAAACTTGTTTTATGTTTTATTTGCATGTCGTCATTAACATAACACACATACAATAAATTAGTTGGTAGAGTCACGGTAGAGCAAAGATCTAATTCGGCTATAAAGTAGAGCATGGCTGTGTATAGGTACAATCTTTTCGACAAAGTTTTTGAAAGCTCCATCTAGTTCTTCTACCCTGAACTACTATATGTATCAAACAGTGATACTATCTGTTACCAAACTATTATTAGAATAGAAAGGTGCTGTAATTTTCATTTTCCAGATGGCGCTCTACTACATCAAAGGTTTTGCCATGTATTGCATGGCAAAAGGCTTGGACTTGACTGATCGACTGACAGACAACGTGCAGGTCAAACCACTGAACGAAAAATTTTGTTAATTCTTAAAAAACGCAAACGAAGGTGCAGGCGTCAGCTATTTTAGGCATATTTTAGGAGAATCTTGTATTTTCTATCTACTGGTTTGGTCTGTGCGATGTCACTCAGTCAGTCAGGACCTTTATATAATTATATTGATAGACCTTTGATTGACCACAATCTCACCTGATTTTAAGTGATGTTGTAGCCTAAGATAGGTCTCGAAGGTCTAGAACATCCTTTCCCAAAGTGGGCGTTAACGCCCCCTCGTGGGCGCTGCAGGCCTAAACGGGGGCGGTAAGAGACCCAGAAAAAAAATGGGGGCGTTGTGTAGAGGCTTGGGGGGTGATTTGTAATTTAATTTAGTTAGGAGGCCTCTTAGACACTGACTGTATGAGCTCTCGACTCTCGACTACAATTTGTGAACATCAACGAGATTGCTCAAACTCGGTTCGATATTTCTCTTCGAGAAGATGAACTACACGAAGAGAAATATCGTCCTGTTTTACTGAATATATAAAATAAAAATCATGTCAATCGGCCGCTCAGGTTTCAAATTAACTCTTGATAGCTATACTAAAAGTCTCGTTTATAATTAATGTTTAATCCGCTAATATAGCTAACAATAATTAATTAATTTTATTTGAAGTTATAGTAGTTTTTAATTAGGTGAAAAAATGGGGGCGCTAAGAAATAATTTATTCTCAAAGTGGGCAGTAGATAAAACAAGTTTGGGAACTCCTGGTCTATAAGACCTATTTACTCGTTTCTTGAAGAGACCAAGGTTGTAAGTGTCGGGGAAGACAGAATCACAAGGACAAAAATGGCGCAAGGCCAGTTCAATTTTAACAATCGCTTCACTTGCATTACAATCTCCATTCTCTTAACTTTAGTCACACATGTTGATTTTAACCGACTTCAAAGCTTTCTTTCTTATTGTATGAGAGCTGTCTTTTTTACTGTTTGTTACCAGAACTTTGTTATTTATAAGCCAATATAAAACAATATTTTTGTTTGAAGGATGTACTTTCAGATGACTTTTTATTACAGCATAAGCTAACTACTACAATCTATATATATATATATATATATATATATATATATATATATAATCAAAAGGAAACAATTGGGCCACCCATAGACCGTTGCAAATGATCTATAGGTAGCTCAACTGCTCTAACTCGATACCCGATGGCAGCGTGCCGAGGATACTGGCTGCATTGCCTCTTTGTATAGCAAAGCTTATTCTTTGGCCCAGATAGCTGCCAGCCCTCTGATCACGCCAGATTGGTTTCATAGAAATTTCATCAAAATCGATTTAGTAGTTTAGTTTTTAGAACAAAATAATTAAAAAAATATTTCTGATCATGCGCAGGCGCCTAGCTCATGTTGACACTTTTCTGCTTAATTGTTTCAGTTTTTTCGACGTGCTTTAGCATCTCTATCCATTCAGCGTTACAAACTTTCACATTTTTATTATAAGTGGATATACATATATTTTTTTTAAACTTTCGATATAACGGCATCCAAAGACCGTTCCATTTTTATAATGACCGCAGCAACACAACAAAGAAATTCGGTACTTACAAAGAAATGCGGTACTTACACAGAATAAACCCAACTACCATTAACCTGATAAGTACGTAGATAACCAAAAGTAATAATAGCTTGTTAAAAATACATAGAATAGGCACTCAACAATTTTGGTGTAAACATCATAGAATAATCATCAGTTAGTACATAAACTTCACAGAATAGGTTTCAGTTAGTATATAAGCAGCATAGATTAGTCATCAGTTAATACAAAAACAGCACAGAATATGTACCAGTTAGAGAATAAACAGCACAGAATAGGTATCAGTTAGTATATAAACAGCATAGAATAATCAACAGTTAGTAGAGGTTATCAACCTGATACAAGCTGGTTGTAATTATGGTGAATGGGCAAGCGACCGTTCTAAGAGACACACGCGTCTCAAACGAGAAAAAAATTTTAGTGCCATAGAATGTATAAAGTGGAAAAGTTTTAAGAACGCTGCATAATTGGTTTCGGTGAAAAAGTGGTTTATAATTAAGCTGGTAGGTAATTGTTTAAGTGTTTACGGTTACTTGTGTGATACCCAGTTGATTAATAAGTCTAGTAAAGGGCGAGCGGTAAAAGGCCATTTATGAGATTGCTACTGTCCATTTATTTGCCAGCGTTGTATCGGTATAAAAAGCTTATTGGTGATTAAATAATGATTAAATAACTAACGTGAAAGTAACCAAAGTAATCTTCCAAAAACGATATTGAATGAAGAAATGCGATATATTTGTGAGTAGGTAGGTACTTATGCGTCGCAAAAACTTTACTTATATATATATATATTACTTGTAGAGCGAGACCTTTTTGATGTGTAATATCATTCCTCTCGCTTCCCATCAATTTGTGCCAGTGATTTCGTGAAATGTAATGGAAGTGTGTAACAGGAAGTTAGAGTCAGATAGTACCAACCTCAGAGAAATAAAGTAAATAGAATGCTTCCAAATTTAAATGAGATGTCAGATGTTATACATGATATGCAACTACTGTAGGTAAGGCTCGCTCGTTTTTTCTGATACATTGTGTATTCTTATAGTCTTACGTCTTGTTCTTATAGTTCTTATAGTCTTCGTCTAGTTTAAGTCTTGTATGGTTCCTTGGTATTCTTCTTAGTCGTAGGTATATACGCCGATGGCTTGTTCCGGTGTGCGAATTTCATAAATTCTCAAAATCGTCTTATGTTCCTTGATCATCATTGATCCAGAATATTGACGAGACTAGTATGATACTCGTAAAGCTATGTAATGTATCTAACGAAATGGTCAAAAAACAATTGAAAATGAAATTTAAATATTACAAGGTCCTTGGTTAAGTTACATCATGGTCAAGTTTTTGACGAACAGATAATAAAAATGGTTCTGTCCAGTAGCTCTCATTGTCTTCAAAAACTGACCCCAACCACCAAACTCAGAATCTTATAAGAAATTAACTAAAGGTATTAAAGTTGTGAAACTCTTCAAAAGCTTTCTGATCGAAAGTATAGCGTATATTATAATAACAGCTGAGAGGTTAAAAATTTCTCTTACCAACAAAGTAAAAACTGGTAAAAGTGCTTTTATTTTCACTATAAAAATATCGGTCAGCGGTAACCGGTCTTTGTAACGAGTGGCATTGGTCTCCGCGTAAAAATTACAATTTAAAATTAAGTTTGTCAATACAATTGCGTAACCATATGGTCTTCATTAGCACTCTCGCATACGTAACTGAAATTCTTTATGCTTGGAAGTTATTTAGTACGTATAAGTATTAAATCGTGTAATTTATATTATGACACTATATAATCACCTAAAAGATATTAATGCTACTACTTTTTTCTATGTATTTGTGTGAGTTAAGTATTATAATTATATATCAGTATTTTATTAGATATTTATAGTTATCTATATGACAAGCTTTAGTTAGGAACTAGATGGCGTTCTGTAAATTGTCTAAGCTTTTGTTTATTTATTTACTCTTAATGTAATCGTTCAGAATACAAGCGAAACCTAAGAAGCATCGTTTATAAACAAAAGGTAGAAAGTAGAGTTTTATCACATTTAAAATGTAGACTTGCGACTAAAGTATAAAACTATAGACAAATATCAAAAAATTATATAAATATATTTAGTAATAAATCCGCTTGATTTCTAAACAAAGGTTTTAATTAACGAGAGAACTTTCTCTCGTTTCGAACTTCGGCGAGTCCACACCTCCTGATGATGCCTCGTGTAGAGACGAAACACGTGTCGTATCTTTAAACTTTGGTTTTCTGTTCGTTGACTCTTTGGTTTATAATATAGTAATATGTACTAAAATTCTAAACTAAAGTTAAGTTAATTAAAACCTTTGTTTAGAAATCAAGCGGATTTATTACTAAATATATTTATATAATTTTTTGATATTTATGGATTTCCGCAAAGTAACGCCTGAATCAATCAATTATCTTAAAACTATAGACATTCACGAAACAATATCAACCAATCTACGAAATTTTCCAGATACATTAAAACACGAGACCAGGAGTTAGAAGTAGAGGTAGAGACAAAATAAAATAAAAAATCAAGAGTCAGGAGTACAGGGAAAGAGACAACACAAAAATTAAGGAGTCAAGAAGCAAAGGTGAATAAATACACAAGAAACAAAATCAAGAGCCAGAAGTAGAGGGAAAGAGACAAGAAAAGAATTAAAAACAGGAATGTTGGAAAAACAAAATCAGGAGTCAGAAACAGAAGCGAAGAGACCACAAGAATCATAACCAGGCATCAGCAGAAGAGGGGAAATGATAACACAGAATCAAAAACGAGAGTCATGAAACATGTCGTTCATAGAAATAGCATTCCAAGCTGAAGTTAGCCGATACGAGGATCCTGAGTTCGAGGAGTTCGCCAGGAGGAACTGCAATGAGTGCTTCGATACCAGGCACAAAGCTATTGAGGAGCTCAGGCAGATGATTATAGGTGAGAACTGAGGATCTCTGTAATAGATTTGGGGGCTGATCGCAGCTTTAAAGCCTTAGTAAGATAAAAAAAATATGAAAAGAGAAATACGTTTGTGATTATACCTACGAGAATCAGTAATTAATAGCATTACCAACATAACAACATTTAGATAGAACTTACACTAATATTAAGGCCAATTGCAAATATCCATGTGAATAATACCGCAACATACCTATATTAGCTAACTATGCTCGCACTGCTAAGAATATGATTCTTTCAATTTCTAAGAAGTAACTCATTCAAAATATTATATTAACAATAGATATATTTTTGTCAGATAGAGGTGAGTGCATCCCTCGTCGCATGGATGACGCTTACCTGATCAAATTTCTCAGATGCAGAAGATTTATTCCCAAATTAGCACACAAGTTGGTAAGTTCAAACATCACCTTACGTATTTATTTATCTGTAACTTTACCTTCCAAGTAATCTGAATCAATCGCTTCACGCTTTATGAGTCTTCTTTTTAGAGCATGTGAAAATAAACATTCTCATCCTGAGCTCACAGATAGGCAATGGCGTAGGGTAATTTTTCAATGACCAGTTTGCTATTTCAGATGGTCCGCTATGAAGAATTCCGTCACAAGAACGCCTACCTGTACGACTGTGATGCTTTTGGGCTGCAGAAAGTGAAGCACGTTTATGGAGGAATGCTTCCAGAGAGCCCTGAAAACGGAAGGATCATTCTTATGAGGTTTGGTGAGTCATTTAACAATACAATTAAATACTCGTATCCTAAAAGAGCATCGCTTCTTTTGAGAGACTTAAGACTTCTCTCAGTTTTTACAACCTTTCTGTCAGCTGCTTTTCTATCGTCTAGTCCCTCTCACCAAGGTTTTTTGTCGACTCGTCTGGTAATTTTCGTCAACCTTTAGACACGGCATTCAATATGGCAACAATCGTTCATAAAACAATTAAATAACTGACGAAATTACTAGTAGGTAAATAATTCGACGGCAATATTCAACTTTATGGAACAAAAGTAGGACCATCATAAATTCGAAATGCTGTCATAACAATTTTACGCTAGGTAGGAACTTCAAAAATGTATTCCCTTTAGTGTTTCCCGATCACTATAATTTGGGTGTCTTCAAGGCAAGAGTGAATAGGATTATTCTAAGTAAGCGTGCTACATCGTGGACCACATCGTCACTTACCATCAGGTGAGATGGTGGTCAAACGCAAGCCTATAAATAATTTAAAAAAATGTAATCATTCTAGAATAAGAGGGATCACTCTCTCGGGTAACTAACTCTCTTTTCGTAAATTCAGGAAGGTGGGACACGGAAGCTGTACCAATCGAAGACGTGGTACGCTCTGCGCTCTTCATGGACGAGATAGCCTCGATGCAGCCTAAACTGCAGATCCTCGGCGTCACCATCATCGTAGACTTGGAAGGACTGAGCATGAACCACGTCAGCCAGTTGACTCCTACTGTCGCTAGCCAGATTGTCAACTTAATGGGGGTAAGTGGTTAGATCTGGTCTATTGATAATAGATAGTTTTTTGGCATTGTTTCATACATTCTGATGCTTACAGACGCCATAATAGACGCCATTATTACATTTAAGGTAGCTGAGACCCAGACGTATCTAACGACACAAATTTATCAAAAACCGTTCAGTTGCCTGCAGGGCGGCACATAGAGTCAGACAAACAAACATACATACACTCGAAAAACATAAGCCTCTATCTTACTCAGGTATAAAAGCACCCTTATAAATTGGAGTAGTTTCAGTGCCACTTGATGTTCATACGACCAACATACAATTCTTTATAAATAAATATTTAGGACATTTCACACAACGCCATTTAGCCCCAACCTAAGCAGAGCTTATACTATGGGAACCAGCTAATTATAACAAAACATCGATGTTCATCACACAAATGTTTCCAAAGCGGGAATCGAACCCGCGACATCGGCGTAGCAGTCCAACACACTAGCCAGTCAACCAATCGTGTATTCATTTCAGGTTGGCTTCCCCCTCACCATGCACGGCCTCCACGTCGTGAACTACAGTTGGATCCTCAATTCCATCTTCTACCTCTTCAAGCAGTTCATCCCAGGCCCTGTTTTCAAGAGGATGTTCTTCCACGGGTCCGATATGAACTCGTTACACCAACATATTCACCCGGAGTACTTGCCTAAGGAGTACGGAGGGTATTGCCGCCATTTTATATCGACAGAAGAATGGATTTCCAAAATCGATGTGTACAAAGATGATTTTATTGTGAAGGAGTTGAGAGATCTTGGATTTACAGTAAAAGGCTGATTTTTTTATGTAGAACCCTCTTTAGGCGCAGGTTTACCATGAAGGCTGACTTTTTTTTAGGCGCAATAAGCAAAATATTGGAATTGGAATGGGCTTCCAACGCTCGCGCTTGGATGTAACACTTTGGATAAAGTCGGCTGGTATAATATTACCATCAAGATATTACTAAGTGAAGATGGTAATGTGTCTACTGTATTTATTTCACCTGATCGAGATCAAATAATGGTAGCTTAGCATTAAAACACTAAAAAATAAAGTCCCTTTAGTGTTGATGATAGACCGTGAACAAAATGAATTAATGAATTAGCATCCTTTCTACTGTGATGTCAATGCATGGTCAAACAGTGAAAAAACAGTTGTATTTCGTATTATTAACCTCGCCTTGCTAGAACTTTTCACTTCTGTCGTGTGCTCAACTTATTTATTACGAGACGAGACGAGCTAAGCGATCTCCAGATGATAAGGAATCACGCCTGGCCACGACCAGAACAGTGCTACACTACTATAGGACTCATCTACTTCGTTGATCAGTCTGGAAAGCCCAGTTATTTTACTATCTAACGATATTATATTCTTTCAAACCGGAACACAGTAATGCTTATACATCCACTGCTCTGTGGCAGAATATGGCATTATGGATTTCGCAGGAAGTTGCAGTAATGGTTGCGAATGGCGAAACATGCTTCCGAACATGTTGTCTGTGACATATTTATAAAGTCGGTACGTTGGTTTCGTTGGTTTTTGCGGTGATCAGTCAAGCGTGATCAGCGAAACCGTGTGTTGAAATTTTTTTCTTCGTTGTCAACTTGAATTACGCCACTTTTTTGATTAAAATGCAACTCGTAAGCTTGAACAAATCTCAGATCAAACATACATAATTATTATACAATAGATGAATAACGATGTTCCTATAGAACAAGATGGACAGTACGTATAGGTAATATTTATCTAGCCCTGTCTTTTTCGAAAATTTGCATCGATCCAAAATGTACTAGAAGTTAGCCAAAGTGGCTCCCTTTTACTGGCATATTTTCAATGTAGGTAGTACATTGTGTTTCTATATTTTAATACTTCTGTGACATAGACCTACATCATAAGTTAAATGTATTTCTACTCAAATAAGTTAGTATAATATCCAGGGTAAAAATGATGTGGTCGTATGTTTTGATAAAAGTTCCTATAGGTAATTTAAAATAAATTGGTATTTCAATGCCTTTTATTGATATGTTGATTATCCATCCATATAAACAGAGTTACCGTTTACTATAATATATTTTATTATGTAGGTATAGATAAGACTTAAGCTATCTGCCCACTATCCCGTATCATACCATGACCGTGTTATAACCGTGTCAGGCAAAAAAAAACATTTGTTTTGAAAAGTATGACACTAAACCTACTACACCATCCGTCACCGACCGTCGTGTTGGCTTATTCCCTAAACCCCACTAGCCATCCCCACTAGTGGGGATTACGGGAAAAAAGTATCTAAATCCCCAAATAAAATTAATAATAGATTTTAAATCTACATTTCTTGTTTTACATTCATTTGTTCTAAACGAGTTACAGGTTATTATTTAGTTTAAATTATCATTTAAGGCCAATCCTCAAAACCGAATTGCATACAAAATGATTCAATAAAAAAGTGAAAGGTTTCATACATTAATTTAGATTTTATACGTGTTTTAAGATTAACCCTACTAACTTAAAAACACGTATAAAATCTAAATTAAAGTATGAAACCTTATACTTTTTTTGTTGACGAAATCAAAAAACCTGGACGAAACGAATAGTGTGAAGAAATTACTATAATACGGCGTACTTTTTGAGTATTTGTCCGAAACATTTTGTATGGAATTCGGATTTGAGGATTACCCTTAATAACTAATGTCGCTCTTAAATGATGCTTTTGAAATATGTATGTAGTAACTTATTTATGGCGGAAATGATTGTCTGCATTTGAAATATATTCATTGAAGATAATAGAGGGAATTTCGGGACAAATATATTCCGGAAATCCCCACTGCGGTTGGTAGTGGGGTTTTAGAGACTTTCCCGAAATCCCCACTAGTGGGGATGGCTAGTGGATATTTCGAGAATAAGCCGTCACGTTCCATGCAATTTTATATTTTGCCGGTGCTGACACGCTCCGTGCATGGCACGCGACGGCGGCGTAGTGGGCAGAAACCTTTAGAAGTTATAATTTTATACACTATATTATGTATTTGTATATGTGTATTATGTAATAGGTATACACATTTTATAATACATTCATAATTTTAATTAAACTTATAGTTTTAATCACGAACTGGAGATCATTTGGTGCTCTACATAACCTACTCTACGTTTTGTAGGTTCAGTACTAATGCCTAGATCACACGTACCGAGTACTCGGCCAAGTCAGTGAAAGCTTCCATCACTCGCTCAGCCGAGCACTCGGCGCTATGTTTATACGTATCGAGTACTCGGCCGAGAGCACTGTCTCGGCTGAGTACTCGGTACGTGTGATCTAAGCATAATTGTATATATCTTAGTAGGTACTCTGTGGTATTAATAAGATAATAATGTTATATACCTACTTTATTTTGAGGTAGAAAGGATGATCATGATATAATATTTTCTCTGTCCACCTAATACTTAAATTAAAAAAATCATCAAGTACTAACTTAAATAATTTTTAGTTTAATGATTAAGACAACGCTAAGAAAAATAGTAATATTTCTTTTTTTATACTTAGTGCTTTTCATAAGTAAAAGCTTAGAACTCTGTGCTAAAAGGCTTTGTCTTGAGTAGACAACGCATAGATTAAACCACTGAACATAAAGACTTGAAATGGGTTCGATAATTGATAACTGTGCATAGCGATACAGTGAACACATATAAAACACCAGTTTTCTTGACACCTAAACACCAATAAAATCGTTCTCCCTATGGTTGATCCTCTGCAGTTCATTATCCACTTCAATCTCCAATGGTTCAAACTCCTCAGGCTCCTGGACCCACGGAACTGGGGTCCTGAACCAGTCTGGTTCAGCGCCGTTCTGCATGTGGACCGGCATTGTAGAGGTACCATGTAGGATCAGGCTGATAGGACCTATCGATCCTATGTTGTCTTCGTCTGTCTGGAAAATAGGAGAAGATTGGTGATAATTTTATGTAGATAATTTTTTTGTCTTGTCTCAAGAACTAAGCGAATCCATTGCCTCATTTTGTTAAAATCCACCAAGGCAAACAACTTTTTTTTTGCAAATCCGGTTGAAAAATAATGCTAAAAGTACCAAAATAAGTGCCTAAGAAGCTTAATGTCACGTGTTCAATAATAATATATAATAATAGTGTTTAATTTTTTTATTTATTATTTATGGACACACAAAGTCTTTATACCATAAATAAACTACTTAATAACTTTCACACAACGATCCATTAATCCAATGCCTAGATCACACATACCGAGTACTCGGCCGAAACATCCGAGACAGTGAAAGCTTACGTCACTAGCTCAGCCGAGCACTCGGCGCTATGTTTATACGTACGTACCGAGTATTCGGCCGAGAGCACTGTCTCGGCCGAGTAAGGTACGTGTGATCTAGGCATAAGTATCCATCTATGCTATTCCTCAAAAACTTTCATTCACCTTCATAATTTTAGTAGGACACAGCATATTTTTAAGCCCGTAATAAGTCGATTGGCCTTTTGTATTGCCTTTCATTAAATTATTCCCATCTGCCACCCTGCTCTGTCACCCTAGGGGGACAGATGGGCCAAAAAAGTTCTATATGTCACCCTTTCAGTAACAGATGGAACTTTTATTATTTGAAAAAGTTCTATCTAACCCCCCGTCAATAACAGGGGGACACACATAACTTTTTTATTCCTGCCTGTCCCCCAATAAAAAAAAATAGTAGATACACTATGATGATACACACTTAGAAGTGGTGACTCCCATATTCTAAGTAGATTTTTTCTTTTTAGTGGTAAAATGGCCGCCGCTTTACCAAAGGTTCGGCTGGCACCTGTCAAATTTCAAATAAAAATAAAGGTAAGTATTTACTTGAGTGAAAAAAAACGACTTAGAATATATACATAGTGTTATGTCGACTTGCACCAAACTTTCAAAGTTCCTTAGCAATTACTGTACTCGCTTGGCAGTTCTTTACGGTCAGAATCTGGACTGTTAAGAATTATGAAGCGAGTTAATTAATTGCTAAGGGACTTTGACAGTTTGACAAGTAGGCATTAGTCTATCTAGGTATACTTATAAGATGGGTTACCATATCTTCGACGGTGAGCGTCCAGGTGCCTCTCGGATCCTCTCCCCAAGTGGCGACGGACATGAGCGGCCAGTGCACGAAGCCTGCTTTCGACGTGTCTCTCGGACGGGAGCTCAGCATTTGCACCCTTGTGCCTGTAAGAACAGAGCTATTTATATTTTTTGGATATTTTTACACAACGCCATCTACCCCCAAACTAAGCAAACTTGTACTATGCGAACCAGGTAACTGATTGAATACTTATAAATACATTTATTTATTTGCATACATCTATAATAGTAAAATTACATATTTCAGCTGAACGCATTCTTTTTTTACACGCTCACATTCCTAGTTAATTTCAGTTATTTTGATTTATAAACTAAACAACTAAATTTGATGAAATTTCTATGGGACTATTCTAAAAAGTATATCCTCTCATGCAAAAATATACGTTTTCAAAAGGGCTTATAAACAACAAAGTTATGACTTTATGAGGTACCAAACATAAAAAAAATTGAGACACGGAATTGAGAACACTCTTATTTGAAGTCGGTTGAAAATATATTAATGACTCGTATAGTAAGCGACAAACAAATATTCCTCTGGCGAACCACGTGCGATGCGCAGAACGAAATTCTTAGGTCAAATTGGTTCTGCGCATCTTTGTCACGTGGTTCGCCAGAGGACAATTTGTTTGTCGCTTACTTTACCTTGTGGAGAAGTAAGGTAAATCTCCAAAGCGCCTCTTCTTGTATGCATCACATTGATAACCGTTTCCACGTGCTCCAGATAGTTGACTGCACACCCATCCACCTGAATTTCAACCTCAACACTGTCTACAGAAGACAGGCGACTTTCCACCCTGGATGGAAATAAAATATATAGTCTGGACAATTTACACAAAGCCATCTAACCCCAAACTAAGCAAGCTTGTACTATGGGAACCAGATAGCTGATAGAATACTTACATAAATTTTTTTTTTTGTAAATACATAGGAAACATAAAACACACAGACTCGGACAAACACCGATGTTCATCGCACAAACGTTTGTCCTGAAGCGGGAATCGAACCCGAGCGTGACACTCGGGCGTAGCATTCCAACGCACTTGCCCCTCAACCGTCTGTGTCGTAAAATGAACCGGTCAGTGGCGTACACGAAAAAGGAAGCTTTAGGAATAACAGTTATAATATTTTCTTGATTTACCATAAATCAACATCATCAGCATCACACACAGTCATCAAAAACCGCCCTAATTAGTTTAATTCAAATCAGATACGAACGGTTTTAGATAAGTTACTTAATTTAAATTTTGGTAACGCGCTAAAGTTCACACGCTAATGGATAATCGTTGAAGTCGTTATCCGATCGAACTGGAGTCGTTAGAAATGTTACTGTTTATGTAGTCAGTCACAGAGGAATAGAAGGTATAGGTAGGTACTTATTGTGTCAGCGAATAAAATCTAGTCTCGAGTTTGCTAAGTGTCTGCGTTTTGAACTTTGTGTCGAATAGTTAGCGCGATACCAAAAGTTCTAAAAGTCAAACGGCTGAGGTTGGGTTACATTCCAACTGTAGATTGGCCTGGGTGCGACTGATCCATTGTGCACCGTAGGTAACGTGACTAGTACCAGGCAAACATGAAATAGAGAGAGATAGCAGGACTTTTAGTAAAGCCTATGGTAGAGCACAAAATATTAAGCAATATTTAGTATGTTAGGTGCCCCATCTATTTATTTAATAAACTACCATGTCTTTATCACTACTTTTTAAAATCTTCCGTAGATGTCGCTTAACAGATTTTTATGATGATTAAATCACACTAAAATACACACTCGAAATAGCATTGGTATTCGGTTAGTGTCACTACCGTTTTCCTCCGAAGAAAGACACTACTGGCGGCGGCCCTCTTAGATCCTCAACACATTTTACTGTACAATCAGATTGAAAGGCGCCTTGAATTCAAACGATCAATTATATTTATATTGCGAAATAATACGAAATGCACTATATTTTCGTGTATACAACAATTCGAAAGAAAATAGCAGGTTAAAAACCTATTGCAACTGAACCGAGTCATTTTTACGCCGGCATGGCATCATGGAGTGGATCACGTTCGTTTGATTTGGCAGATCGGGAAGCTCGCAGGGCATTCGACTTAGCGAACTAAAGTACTAGGCGAACATGATGTAGCTGGAGCTACTCAAGTAAATTCACTCGGCACCCTGCCCTCTATCCATGTTCGTAGGTACTGTCTACACCTATCCTATGCCACCTATGCTACAGCTTTCTAGTTATTTTACTAGATGGCATCTTTCTTCGACTGAGACAATCGGTTACAGGGAAACAGTTACTAACCTGCCTCCTTCAAACTCAACTTTATTTACTCCTAATGTAGAGCTTATTCTTCTTCTATTCTAGATAAAGATTGCCATCGGACTGGCGATGGGGCGGCGATGATATTCCGCAGGGCAATCGGCTTAACGAACTCAGTACTAGGGCGACATAAAAGAACAGAATGTTACTACTTATTCCACGCACACATAAACTATCACTGAGTAATATTTTTATTTAGGTGTGTTGCGTGCGACCATTTCATTTTATCGACAAGTATTTCACAATCACGAACATGAGACGATAGAGAATACCGAATTTCACTATCTAGTTTAATTAGAGCTCCTTCACACCTTGTGATCAAGCAATTTAGAGCTCAGATTAAACTGGTATTTTGTTTGCCATATTGGATATTTTGCGACATGGAACGTCCCGTTAGCGAGAGTTAACGAATGGTTTACTAAGATCTCATAACGTGGAAGGATGTTACTCTCATAGAAGTATTAAAGTATAGAATCACAATAAAGTATATATAAAACGCGCCAATAAAAGTGAAAAAAGTAAAGTGCAGCCCGTTGACAACCTCTCACAATTCAACTTAGAAATGTCATAACAACAAGCAAGGACATAAAAGATACGTAGTTTTATAAGTTTTTTTGCATAACAATCTGTCTTATTGAATACCCATCGCTGTCGACTCCAGCCGATTTTATCCAAAGCGTTAAATAACCTAACGTTACGAGCGCAGTCATACCCACGAAATATTTTGCTCAGCGCGCATTAAGAAGTTTTCGCTTCAAAAAAGGAGATATTTCATTTTTGTTGGCCGAGTGTCCGAAATTTTGTTTGTCCCGTTTTCCGCCTCCATCTTGATAAAATACTGTCAATCTTGGTGTTCTATAGGAACACCGTTTCAATCTATGGTTACTCTGATTTCTTGCCTTGAAGCTTTTGCTTCGTGCCACCCACTCGTGTCTTGTTGATGTTACCGTGACCGTGATGGCTGCTGGTGATGCTGATGATGCGGTTGCGGTGCGGTGCGGTGCTATGCTGTGCTTCGCTCGGTTGAATGAACCGCAACCAGACCGGTCACGGATGGCGCATGTTAAGCGGCTGTACCAGGAAATCATACTCACCGTGGAGATTCAAATCGGCAAATGTGCTTCATGGGAACGGTCGTCCAATTCAATGCTGCGGTGACGAGGCTGGCTGCATTCAGAAGGCCAAAACCAAAGCGAATGTCGAAACGGAGGCCAATTCTAAAAAAATAACCATTATTTACGTAAAATCAGTTATACTGAGTTTTATACAGTATTAAACGGTACAGTATTAAACAGATGTAATATATGTTATTTTTCACACCACCTGCTCGACAATGTCCAATTACATATCATGCTATCATCAAGGTAAAGCAAAGCATTACCTACCAAGGGAGGTAATGTTGTATGAAACTCCCAAGGGTAGTAATGTGATTTGAATTTGGAACGTCAAATTCGTGTGGAAACTCGTGGAAAACTCTAAGTAAAAGAACTCCCATATGGCATTGTAAAAAGGTTTGTTCTAAAATCGTACTGGCACTCATAAAAAAAAGAGAAAAGGCGCGACTTCAAAGATAGTAAAATAAAAGATGGTGTTGGCTGCTTAGTTCGGAGCCCTGGATTTTTATTGCCTCGCAGAAAGTGTGAAAAGTAGAGTATGCTCCTCTGGGATAAAGCCTGTCTTCGTCTTGGGTAGCTTGAACCCCTCGCGTCACTCAGGACTCTACATAACTCTCGCACACTCGCTTTGCTCAGGAGTTAACTGAGTCCCTCGTTAGCTCAGGGTTCAATATGCCACCCGCGACATAAGACACTGCTTTATCCCCTTAGTGCATAATCTACTATTACCCGTTCATCTGCCAACCAGGATTAGAAGAAAGTGGTCCATAGTCTGAAGTCCAAACGATCAAATGCTGAATGTCCCGCCACGTAAGGTTTGGGCTGAAATTGCCAAATATATCAGATGACGAAATTTTGGTATTGCGAACAGCTAAATCTAATGCAAGCAATCACAATAACACGCAAAGCTTGTAATTGTAAGCCAAAGAACAGAGGTCACTTACTTCGCTTGAAGTGCCAAGGCCACGATGCCAGCAGCAAGGGGCGCAGCAGCAGATGTCCCAGTATGCTTCAAGGTACATGAATCTCCTGTATCTGTTGTTGCCTGTTGACAAAACAAGATGAGTATGAGCATAGGCAAGGGAAGATTATGGTTATGTAGTGCTGTCAATGACAATGAAAAGACTCACGATTTTCTGGTCCTTGTAAGCTCCAGAAGAGTATGCGACAGCCAGGGTCGAGGAGCAGATCTCTCCGTACCAGGGGAACTTGCCGTGCTGAGACGCAGAGCCGATAGACACTGTGTAAATACTGGAAGAGTATCTGGAGGCAAAATAAAATTCCTTATGATGACATTATTTACTAGCGCAGATATCACAATGTTCTTTGTTATCTAGAATATAATAGAGGATATGAACAAAACAGGCGTGAGTACAGAGATGACGGCTAATAGAGACGAATGGAAAAAGAAGAAGTGTGGGATAAGGGCAGGGAGATGATGACGTTGATCTAGAATAGATTCGTGTTTTAAACTAGCGGAGCTAATTTCTGGCAATAGAATTATCTTGAAACTTGGTTGACGAATGAAGACTGTTTTGGTTGGACCATTGACCTCTAAGCTAGGTGCGTGCGAGAGGTTATCGCTTCCTAATGAGTTATGTACTTATGCATCCTAGGTTAGATTCATAACTAGTACAGCTTTGTAAGTAAGTTTGTTACCCATCACAGTTGCAATTGTCTTCATGGCCACCACCATTCCCGTTAGCCCACACGTAAATAGCTCCTTTACCATCTCGACCCTGAAACATAGATACAGGATTAGATGCAATGGAGAGTCTACTCTCTAAATGTGATAACAAGCCTTATGCTAACTTCTGCCAGCATGATCAGATTTGTCCACTCACAATAGTGACTCCTCTCTTGAAAGCCTCGAGAGCGATTCGACCAGGACCTTCAACTGTCATTCCATCATCGTTGGGACCCCACGAAGCGCTGTAAACATCGACTTTGTCTGCGGCGTATGCTGCAACAATAGCATTTTTAGTGATGAAGATGTTTGTGGTCAGTAAATTAAATATTTATGTTGTAAATTAAAAGAGAAAAGAGAAGGAAGAGTTTCAATTAAAACCAGTGCCAGTAAAAACGCCTCATAAAACGCCCCGGTATCGCATTGTGACAATAATAGTGAGTGTCTAAAATGGCAACGGTTAGTCGCAAAGTTACGGTAATTGTACTAGGTAAACATGAAATGTGAAGAGAGTCTACCTAATAACTACTTACCAACACTACACTTACGAATGGTGAAGGAGCTGCTGCGGTAGAGACATTACATACACAACGGCATACACTTGAAAATACCTATAAACCTCGTTCGCAATCGGTTAGAATGATAGGTACCTATTATTAAATCCTACTAATATTATAAACGCGAAAGTTTGTAAGGATGGATGGATGGATGGATGGATGGATGGATGGATGGATGTTTGTTACTCTTTCACGTAAAAACTACTGAATGGATTTTAATGAAACTTTACAATAATATAGCCTATACATCAGAATAACACATAGGCTAAAATTTATAAAGATACCTGCGCAGACGAAGTCGCGGGCACCAGCTAGTCATTTATAAAAGTCAAGAAGATGATAAAAGTTGGTATTCTTTAAAATATTTAGTTAAAATACGGTAATGAACATAGATATTTAGCCAGTCCCAGTCCGCCACTCCACTTTGCGGCCGTGTCACAAAATCCAAGAGCAGCCAGCGGACGCACGATCACGATCATTAGCGGCGAATATTCCTCAACTTGGCGGTGTTAATACCAGGCGATCATGAAACACCAAGCGCTGCCAAAAAAAGAAAGAGATAACGCACCTATCGCCTCTCCCTCTACGCGATCTGTGATTCGCCCGTCGAGCATCCGGACCCCGCCCACTCTCGCTCCCCACGCAACACCCACTCCACACTTGATATTGTTTGCTGTCATTGCTATCTGTAAAATAAGATGTAAGATGCTGAACATAAAGTCTAGTTTTGACTAACTTTTGTTCGCACGTTTCCATTCATTTCTTAACTCATTCAATGTAATTTGGTATGACTAATATTATTTATTTAGCCCAATTTATTGAACTTACATCACTTTTTGTATTGGTACCAATAATAAGTATCCTATTTAGCCTTTGAGTACCTAGCACTCGATTTGGAAAAAATCCTAGTAAGTGTCATAATCTATTTCTATGCCTGTGCACGCCTGTGGCTATATACCTACCTCTCCAGCACATCTGGTTCCATGGGAATTCGTCATGACTCTCTCGTATCTCGGGGTAGGGTCGGGATCACCGTCATTGCTGTCCCAGCTGATTTCTGCATCCTAAAAAAAGATACAAACATCTGAATAGTTACCTACCAAAAATACGTTTTTATGAACTGCGGATGGTAATGTTGGTCTCCTTTGATTTTATTACTCAAGTGTGTCTACTAACCTACCTACCTACAGTACCTACACTACACACGACACGTATGCTATAGAGGTAGGTAGTACATACAAAACACCGTACACGTGCTCAGTCAGTTTCTTTCTGCCTGAAACCTGAATGAAACTGCTATTGCCCGCGAGTGTGCGCAGTTGACGTTTGAGATGCGCGCGGGCCGGCCGACCTCAATGATGACCTCGTAAAGAGCCAGAGTCGTCATATGGGCCGCGAAGCTACTAGGCTATCAAAAACGACAAGAGGTTGCAATGTTTTGAGCCGCTTGGATTTTGCAGTTACGTCGGTGTTCCTCGGAAAGTGACAACTATCATTTTCAATATTACTAAGGCGTCATGAATACGGAAAGATTGAAATACACTGCAACCTACCATTACTTGAAGAAAATTGGTTTTTAGGAAAAATTGCAGGGGAAGTAGGAAACATTAGGGTTTTCACGGGTTTTCACCTACATCATAGAAGAGTGCAACCCTAAACATAAGATCATGAAACTGCTCTGTAGTGCTTCCTACACAGTAGTAGGGTTTATGGTGCACCCAGCGAAATGGCAATACATCCCCTTGATAAGCTTGATACTTTTTTGATAGGTATGTTGCCAGTTGCGAGCTAACGTTTTCGAGCTACTTGGTTTTAACAAAGTTTGATTCAAATAGCCAAAGGATATTGATAAGAGATCTTTGGATTTAACACAAAATAGTGTAGGTACTTTTATTAGCAAGGACCCTCCAAAAATGTTATCATTCAATTTAGTTTTTTCGCGCAGCCACCATCCACCCAGACGGATGACACCATGATTGGAAACACTGACGAATGACTACGACAACACGTCAAACTTGCGCCCCATTTCTACCAGGCTTGTATAAGCGTAAAGAGTTATGTTGGCGCGGCGCTTTAGCTCTCTCTCATCTTTGTCTTGCCGCCCCACGCGCTCGCTCGGGGCGTTTATTACCCATTCTTCTTTGCAAGGGGTGAATCGAAAGATCAATTTCCAAAAGCATTGCTACTAGGATAGTATAAAACGATAGTATTATCTCAATGGTTACTACAAAATTGTTGATCCCTATAGAATCATTTCCACAAAACATAGGTACCACTACTACCTATACCTAACCTACGTACACGTAGGATCCGAAACAACAGTATAGAAAAGGGTCATCAAAGGTCACTGACTCGAACGCTGAAACGGCAACCTCATAACTGGTAATCACCAGGCATGCATAATAATAGGGAGCTAACACGCCGAACTGTATGACATCATCCCCTTTCCACCAATCACTGGTTGGAAATATCATTTCATATCACCTTTCTATAATCTACGAAGATATAATTTTGCGAATAATGGAACAAGAATGAAAAATCCAAGCGTTCAAACTCACATAATTGCCTTTTAGATCAGTGTGGTTGTGCTCGATTCCATCGTCCAGCACTGAGACGCGGACGCCACTGCCGTTGAACCCGAGACGGTAGACCGGCAGTACGTTCAGATCCAGTCGGGGTAGATTCCGAGCTGTTCGGGTGTCTTGCTGAAAATTTAAAATAAAAGACATTTATGCTTACTTGCACCAAACTGTCAAAGTTCCTAAGAAATTACTTTACTCGCTTAGCAGTTCCTAAGGGTCCAGAATAGTCCAGATCGGTCTGACCGTTTAGATCTTTTATGCTGACTTGCACCAAACTTTCAAAGTTCCTAAGCAATTACTTTATTCGATTGGTAGTTCTTAACAGTCCAGATTCTGACTGCTCTGGTCTTTGACAGTTTGGTGCAAGTAGGCATTAAACTAGTAAAGTAAGTGCTTAGAAACTGTCAGTTTGGTGCAAGTCAGCATTATTCACATAAGGTATTTATTCACAGAAGGTAGGTTAGGTACTAGGTTCTTCTTTTTCTTATCGTGTCACTAGTGATTTCGAACCAGTGTGGTGAGAGGATTTCAAGTGCGGAAAGGCTCCTTTCGTGCATTGACACGTGTTTTCAAACTATTTGGGTACTATGACATGCCGGTTTCCTCACGATGTTTTCCATCACCGCATGATCACCGCTAAGTACGTGTTTTAATGCACACATAGTTTTTTGAATCAGAAAAATCCATTAGTGTACGACTGGGTTCGAATCCACGAACTCCGGATCAAAAGACGAGGCACCTTCCACTCAGCCAACCCGGCTTTACTACGGTACTGTAGTTGCCTGTGGATAGGTCGCCCTCGACCTCCATGAGGGGCGGCGGTGTCTCCTGCCAATG
The DNA here is from genome assembly GCA_932526365.1 of Lobophora halterata. Taxonomy (NCBI): domain Eukaryota; kingdom Metazoa; phylum Arthropoda; class Insecta; order Lepidoptera; family Geometridae; genus Lobophora; species Lobophora halterata. The sequence continues at coordinate 9,001,279 of OW052017.1, forward strand.
AGGGAGATCTTGCTGGGTTCGAGAGCGGTCGGAGTGGGGGCTCTGGCTGCATCATACTCGAACCCGGGACGGCTGCAGTGCACGGGTAGGCATGCACTGCAAGCGGAGCTCGGGGTCGGCGCAAGCCTTCCCTGGGATTGGGCCTCACAGCAACGTGCGTGAGGGACACCGGTACGTGTTCTTCGGATATCCCGGGGTCCCTCTAATGCGCAGAGGTCGGCCACCATGGGGTTTTAGTCGGTATGAGTCCGACATACCCCTCCGCCCTCCCCCAAGGTCGGTGGGCATCCATGAGGATTTCCCCATGTAAAAAAAAAAAAAAAAAAAAAGGTCGCCTATCCACGCTGGTTTTCAGCTTCGCCTTTACCCATCTCCACAAATCGGGTTCCTTCTCGAAAATGATTACCAGCCGTCTGCACGACTCCTATAGGATGAAGCTTTGAGGTAAGAGCGTCAGGTCAGGATAGAATGTGTTTTAAGAGTGATCGTCCAGACCATAGGTATTTAACTAAGTCACATCCAACGTGCGATTCAGTTCAACGGCCATGTCGTTCCTTAGGTTTGATGGATCAACATTCAACGAGTAGGTTGACTCAACTATCAGTTTGAAAACGAGGCAGCTAAATAAAGAAGCAGCAAGCAAAATTTTCCAAAGTGAGCATTGGTGCCCTCGTTAGCAAGAGGGCAGTACTAACTAATACAGGTTCTGTATTCACTTACTGCATTCTTGCTAAGTAAACGGATCGGTTTTCGAGTTGTGTCGTTTTTGCAGTAAAATCATGAATCGTTTCTAAAAACGTACCAGGAAAACATGAATACGCAATGGTTTAAAATTACCTATTGCTCATTTTGCGCACCTTGGTCATGGAGGAACAAACTTGGTTTTCGAGTTGTGTCGTTCTTGCATTAAAATTTCCACTGTTGTACCAGGAGAACATGAATACGTAATGGTTTTAAGACGGAACACCCCTATCTTTCCCGCCCATTGCGTTCTGAGCAAAGTTTGAGCCTCTCTTTTGCTTTAATAAATAAATGGCCACATTTTTTAATAAATAAATGCACGCTCCTCCACGATCAGTTTAAAGTAAGGGCATTTTGTACGACAGCTTTATTGGAGGGGCGTGCATTTTTAGACTAAAAGATATCTAAGTAAAGTACTAGTAGGGGTGCTATTATAGGTCTCACAATCTCGGTACAGGACACTGAGTTCGATATAAAGTACAGGATATTGGAAGCCCATGAATATTGCATGACAGGCATGATAAAAATGAGGTTTTATTCTGATGTTTTCTCCCTTTTCTCAAGTCTATGTTTTATGAAGGAAAATTATCTTACCAAATACCACTCATGACCCCACAGCTCGTCGTTGAACAAAGGTTTTCGTATGAAGTTTATAGTATTTATAGTATCCTTATTTATAGTGGTTTCTTCCAATCTCTTCACTCGTTGTAGCTCGGGTTCAGGGTCTGCTATAGGATACCTTTTAACTCTGAATTTTTCGAAGAGCTGTTCTGCCCATCGCACCTGAAACAAATAAAGTACCTAAGTAGTAACTAGTAAGCTAAGTACCTATCTATTTGATATACATGTAGTTAGTAGGAATCAATTCGTTCAGTAGGTAGAGTCGAGTGCTATTATTATTACAAAGACTACGTGTAACGGGTTCTATGGAACGACCAAAACGTATTCAGTCACAACATCGATGTCACAAAATGTTGGCGTGCGGCAAGCGTCCTTATTCTGCGGACTAGATGGCGCAATGGTCCGCTGCTACCAGGCAACCAGAAAACTATGGAAGTGGAGAAATAGTGAATGAGACGTGGTAGAGTCGTCTTTTACGACACTGTGTGATGGGGAGATTTGGAAAATCTCAATGTTACGATTTTTGGTTTGACGTGGCGCGGGCGCGGCGACCTGAGTTCACCAGGCTAGCAGAACTTTATATGCCAAATTGCCAGCTGGCATTGGCTTGGCGGGCACTGTTTTGTATGCTGGCATAATGTGACGTGACAATAGTTATTTTCACACCACCTGCTCGACAATATCCAATTATACATATATTATGCTATCATCAAGGTAAAGCAAAGCATTACTTACCAAGGGAGGTAATGTTGTATGAAACTCCCTAGAGTAGTAATGTGATTTGAATTTGGAACGTCAAATTCGTGTGGAAACTCGTGGAAAAATCTAAGTAAAAGAACACCCGTATGGCATTGTAAAAAGGTTTGTTCTAAAATCGAACTGGCCACTCATAAAAAAAGAAAAAAGGTGCGACTTCAAAGATTGTGAAACAAAAGACGGTGTTGGCTGCTGAGTTCGGAGCCCTGTATTTTTATTGCCTCGCAGAAGGTGTGAAAAGTAGAGTATGCTCCTCTGGGATAAAGCCTGTCTTCGTCTTGGGTAGCTTGAACCCTTCGCGTCACTCAGGACTCTACATAACTCCCTCGCTTCGCTCAGGAGTTAACTGAGTCCCTCGTTAGCTCAGGGTTCAATAAATCACCCACGACATAAGACACTGCTTTATCCCCTTAGTGCATAATCTACTATTGTTCACCAAGGGACTGAAGCGAGACATCTTAAACGAGACTTTAATCAGCGAGGGTGGATATTCAAGTCGAGTATAAAACGAGAGGACCAAGGCCCACACAAGATTTTTCACTTCAATTGCGAGGAAATTAAACCAACTAAAACTGAAATGAACGTACATTTCAAAATTCAAAAACTGAGACAGCCATCCAATTTTACCGCGATTCTCGAAATTCGAAAATAGTTATATTAATGTTTTTCATAATACCCTGATCTATGGGTAATACCCGATGAAAATGAAGAACCGAAGTTCGAAATGAGAAAAAAGTTCTCTACGAGCATGAAACCTATTTCAAATGAACTTCTTTGATGAACAGATTTTATAATCACAATAAATTTTGTTATCACTTTTTTCCCTAGGGACGAAAATGCAGTTTTACTCCCCCTAAAGCCTGCGTGCTCGAAGTTGAACTATAAGAGCATGAGAAGTAAAAAACATTGTTTTGTATGTTGAGTACACAAACACACTCACCCTTCTGTCCTTGATAAGAGTGTTTGTGTGCGCACTAGGTGATCGCCGCTGCTTTTCGTGTTCATATTTCAAAAATCTGTACAAGTGGGGAAACCCTGTCAACTGCGAACAAGTAAAATAAAATACATTAAAATACCAAATTAAATTAAACTTTATGCAAAGCAGAAGTTTTTATATCACACAGACAGATACAGAACAGACCATCGAGAATCCAGCAAAAGGAGAGGTTATAATCGGAGGTCGTAAACACGCATTGCACACGCGCCTAACAAAACTTATTCATGTAAACGCACACTATAATAATCTCGCACACCATGTTAAAATATGCACACGGTTATCAAATTTTTTTGTTTTTGAGGCACAAATTCGAGGCCTTTCTTGTAGTGCGTTGCGTAGGGGTTGGTTGCATGAAATGCACCTTATTTTGGATGCACCCAAACACGTAGCTTTCTCTTGCATGTTTATTGTGCCCTGGTAGATTTCGTCCGAAACAATGGGACGTAGGCGGAGCGGTTGCGCCCCTAAATGCAGTTAGGGCGCGGTGTAAACTCCCATTATCATGAACATAATCCATTCTTGATTTCATCAATAATGAGTTTCTTTCAAACATGCTTGGAAATTCGAACCATATTTTGACAACCTTCTTCGAGTTAATTAGATTTTTTTCGGCCTAGGCCAAATAAATAGCCAATGAGTAAAAAGAGTAGCAACTAAGGAGGTACCTACAGGTAGGTACGTATCAATCAAAGGTTTTAAATTTCAAACTTGCTTTTTAAAGATAACTGTTAACGAAAAATAATAGCAATTTATTGAAGGATTTTCATCCCAATGTACGATTTGAGAATTATTGTTGATTAATTTTACACAAAATGTCGAGTCAACTGAAATTAACTTGAGCCAAACTCAAGATACGTTTACAATGTTTACTAACATACCTTTGACAGCTCACATAAGTACAATATGCACTACCTACTTAGTTTAAAACTCAATTTTTACCGCGCATATATTGAGAAAAGTGGTTGCTGCGGCAGCCACATGAGCTAATATACCCTGGTTGGGCGGTTGGGCGGCATGTCGCATGCTGCCCAGGGTATATTTACGAACAGTCCCATTTAGCTTACTTACTTATATATTATATTGTTGGCAGACTCCTTTGAAGACAAGCAACCTTGGAGTGGACTGACGCGGGCTCAGACATTTGAAATAAAAGAAGGGAATGAGATTGTCATTCACGTCGTGTTCGCATGCATATTTTCCTGTTCTTGATTTTATTGCTTTGGAAGATTATGAGCTATTTGTGTTTGTAAATCGTCTTTTAATCCATTTCTGGTATTTCCTAATAATATACTTATTGAGATAGATTATTATAAATACATATAGGCAGTGAAGAAAAATCAGAGCTTACGGTTTCTATTAATTTTCTCATTCTATGGAAACGTTTTCACAACTGTTTTCACACGTAACACATAGGCTTAGGCCCTATACTCCGATTTATAATTCAAGATTTTTTTTGTAAACAAAGAAGTGTCATGATATGTCACTGTAACAGAGACAGGTCAGGGTTAAAAACGAGTTTATACCACGGATCGCGGTTTTGCTTGTGCGATAGTTTCCTATTTTACCTAAATAATTCTTAACCAAACTTATTCAGGTACTTCAGAACCCTGAAAAGTAGGTAGAATAGGAAATAAAATTTGTGAATCTAAATTCTGGGATATTAATCATAATAATGCCAAGATGCATAGCAGATACCTAACAAATATTCATTCGATTCACCAATTGCACACGAGAAGCGAAAAAATAACGCATTCGACTTCGTAAACAGACAAGAGACGAATAAAATTTACAAACACACGTTTAGGTCAAAATCCAAAAATTGTTTCGAACTTCTGTGATTTACTCCGATGATACCAATGTCTTAAAATATTTTTCGCTAATATTTTTTCGTCGTGTTATAACTTTCTGAAAAAAATAAAATAAAATATAATAATCAGTACAAAACCATTGCTATTTTCCATTCTATGGATATTGACTAGAAAATAAACCGTACCATAAGTATTTAGGAAAATTGAGTAAACGTCACTTTGATAAGTATTTTTTTAGGGTGGTCACACCTTTGTTTACAAAAAAAATCTTGAATTCTGAATCGGGGTGTAGGGCCCTAGTGTCCTACATATGCCACCAACCTATGGATCTTATTTTTACTATGTCCCGTGAGTGGGCTATGGACGTTCTGTTATAGCTCCCACCAAAAAAATAGCAACGTTTTACCTACCAATAAAACGTATATTAATATACTTCAATAAATGCACTGTGGATTGTGGATTAATCCTTAAAGTAAATCGTATGACACGACTTTTTTTAAAATGTAGGTAAAATAAAATATATTTTTTAAATGGTTGATAGAGCGTATGGCTCAGATAACCGCACTCGACGGGAAACAAAACGCTAATGACACAAAATGGCTGCTGGCTGGTGGTTGAGTTGAAAGACCGGAAGTTAGCTAGAAATTAAAACTAAAGACAGGAAGTCATGTTGTATTATTGCTAATATGACGGGAAATGATAGTGTCTATCTCAATTAATAACTGATATGTTTTGCATAAAGTTACAGTCATATTAATACTATAGATTAGCGAATAGTTCGGTCGGTTTATGCATAGAGTTTCCGTACCATACACACACCTTATACACACACTTAAGTGAATGTAGAAAAGTGAGTGAGAGTGTAAACACAGTGTCGGCGTGTCAGCCATACGTGACAAACTGTCATGTCCGTGATCATGTGAGTTTCTGGTGGCACATTTGTACCAGGCGAGCAGAACATCAAAGGCAGTCGTTCACATGTGCACGCCACGTGTGTGTGAGGGGTTGCGGTTGTAGAGATGCGAGGGTGTATTCGCCCCATACTGTTATGGAGGTTTACTTCCGCCCTTATACCGTACGAATAGAGACCCCACCAGAATCACAGAATAGATAATAGATATCATGTAAAACCAAAAAGCAGGTGTTGACGTAATAGGTTGTACGAGTGGTATCGGTTAGAAGAGTATTAATGCCTACTTGCACCAAACTGTCAAACCTCCTAAGCAATTACTTTTCTTGCTTGCCAGTTCTTAACGGTCTTAATTGGGACCGTTAAGAACTGTCAAGCGAGTTAAGGAATTGCTTAGGGACTTTGACAGTTTGGTGCAAGTAGGCATAATAATACCTAAGTATAACACCTAAATCAAGAAAGTAAGTACTTACTTGTACTATTTAAGACAAAATGCATGTCCAGGTAAAGATACAAATAAAACAACTCTACTATTACCTAGCTGTAATCTTTTTTTCACACCATCTGCTCGACAATGTCCAATTACATATCATGCTATCATCAAGGTAAAGCAAAGCATTACCTACCAAGGGAGGTAATGTTGTATGAAATTCCCAAGGGTTGTAAAGTGATTTGAATTTGGAACGTCAAATTCGTGCGGAAACTCGTGGAAAACTCTAAGTAAAAGAACGCCCATATGACACTGTAAAAAGGTTTGTTCGAAAATCGAACTGGCCACTCATAAAAAAAAGAAAAAAGGCGCGACTGCAAAGATTGTGAAACAAAAGACGGTGCATGTTCGCTGCTGGAGCCCTGGCTTTTTTATGCCTCGTAGAAGGTGTGAAAAGTAGAGTATGCTCCTCTGGGATAAAGCCTGTCTTCGTCTTGGGTAGCTTGAACCCCTCGCGTCACTCAGGACTCTACATAACTCCCTCGCTTTGCTCAGGAGTTAACTGAGTCCCTCGTTAGCTCAGGTTTCAATATGCCACCCGCAACATAAGACACTGCTTTATCCCCTTAGTGCATAATCTACTATTACCAACTTGGTTATACATAGGTTATAATAAATTACAATAACTGTCTCTTATGTGAGCTGTATATGAGCCACTAAGTGCACGCACGCATGTAACGTGCACGTAACCTACCTACAAACAAACAGAAATAATTTTCATTAATTTGATATACCTAGGTAAATAAAATCGCTTCTCAAACCGCTCGGGAAAAACCCCACGGTAACGTAAATCAGTTGATGTGGGCAACCCAAACTCCATTCATTCACAAGAAACGAAAATAGCTTCCCTTGGTTTCGAGGGGGTGTGTGTGAGTATTTCAGCTGAAGCGACGCTGAAAACATACGCTTCTGGTTCTGATTGCCTGGTACAAAAGACGCTGAAACAACAGTTAGCATTGCCGCTGCCTGAAATTCAGGCTATTTCGATCGATAAATAAAATATTCATGCAACCCCGAAGAATTTCAGTTTCATTTTAGCAACAACCTACTAATACTGTGTTTTTTAAGTAAGGCGACTGAAGTTGTATGAATAATGAAATCATCATGCATGACGTAATTTCACAAAAACAAAACGTTTCAGCTATTTTAACCCATGGTTTAAACTACGTAAATAGCGCCATCTACCAAATAGGATTGGAATGAGGTATTTCGATACTCTCTACACGACCACACTAGTTGAATCTTCTCTTCTATCTCATTTGAGAAAAAGTTCAACTGTTTTCCACTAGATGCCACTAAAATAAACGCTGCTAATCTAACGCAAGTCTAACAAAAAAAAATTGTAGCAAGATATTGCTTCTATTTATTAAAGCTTGACGAAAATAATGTTCCCATTCAGGAATTCATTTTTTCAATCGACTTCAAAAAGAAGAGGTAATCAATTCAGTTGGTTGTTAACCTTAGAAGTTTGTTGTTTAGAAACCGATTTGAAAAAAATATTTTTTGATTTGAGATGATATACTTTGAGATTGGTCCCATGCAAATTTCATCAAAATGGGTTCAGTAGTTTAGTTCATATATTAAAATAAACTGAAAAAAATATGTCGTCGAAGTAAACGAAATTGCGTTTATTTTGCTTCCCTGTAACTTTTCAGTGGTGCTTACGGTCACTAGAACAGTCCGATTGAAGTTGGTTGTTGTATGTGTTTGTAAAACCTTGATTATTCTTATAAAATCCAACAAGTTTGCTCCAGATTCTAACGTCCAACCAGGCTGTTCATTTGTCAGTCCAAGTTAGCTCAATTAGGTAGAGCCAGTGCTAATGTACTGAGACATTAAAAATGTTTATAAAAACCGAGTGGGTGTAGCCCAAGCGTGTTTACGTCACACCAATTAGTGTTATTTATTTTTTAAATGAAGGCTGAAGTGTTATTGTGGACTCATGACATGACGTAGGGGATAATAAATGGGTAATTTTTTTTTTTTATTTCATGCATTAAATATTTGGAACTTCGTTTGCGTTGCGAATTAACCAAATTATTTTCTTAGTACGCTCCTACACATCTTGACGGACATACCCTCGAAATTTCAAGCCCCTCCGTCCAGTGGTTTCGCCTGTGCATTGTTTAACCTAACCCAAAGCGTCTTATAAATATTGGCTCATGATTTTGCAATTCAGTAATTATTAGTACGAAAGAACTACGCGGGAATACTAAACGACTTTTATGTGTTTTATATAAGTTATGTATCTACAATAAAGAAAACCCATATAATAATATATACACCTAACGTGTCAATAAGCACGCTATTGGAACTGTGCTGTCATCAACCCAGTATTTAGTATTTATTTAGTATTTATTTAGTATTTATTTATTTTACTTTAAATAAAACGGTTAAACAACCAATTCCATTATTTAAAGATTAAAAATAAAATTATTAAAATACAAATTAAATTAAAAATTAAATTACAAATTACTTAAATTATAAATTTAAATAGTCATCAAATATATAATACACTTAATTAATTATATTTATGTCAAAATTTTGATTGGCAGTACCAATGGAAATCAGAGGTGAGCTCTTTCCATTGATCCGCAAATATGTCACTATGTGGACTGGCTTCTAGGAGGTTGTTGAGGGCAGTTAGGGACCTAGGTATCGGTGAGTTGACGCGCGCGACAGTACGGCACAAGGGCGGAGCAAAGAGCCTGTGCTTTCTGCTTCGAGTGTAGTTATTAGGGCCCAGGGTCCTGCTCCGTTATCTTAAGGAGCTAGGATGGCTGGGACAGGGTTAAGTATATATGGGGGGCAATGCACAATGCACCCTACAACGGGAAGCCAGTGCAGACCGCTGTACCCCCTTTTTAGAATTAAAATTAGAATAAAGAAAAAAGGGTTTATAAGTGTAATTCTATCAGTTATTTGGTTCCCATAGTCGTCTTTCTTTTTCATCTGATAAACTCTATCCTACCAAATTTCATCTTTAGATATTTTATATTTGACGTGATTGCGTAGGTAACAATTTAACAAACGACTTTTCGTTGAAATTATATTCGAAAGTGTCCTATCGCGCGAGTGGTTTCGTCCATGTGTAACAACTGATACCTACTAGTGACGAAAGAAACTAATACGATTAAATGAAGACAAATGTTTCGTATAACCTTACATTTATTTCCATTACCCTATCGGTGCCCCGTGGTGTTAGATTGGATTCTAATCAATTTTCCGTAAATAGATTTCTAACAAGATTTTTCTATGTTGTCTTCTTCTTATCGTGTCACTAGTTCTTTCGAACCAGGGTTCTTTCAAATACGCCTCCAAGAGGCTTCTTTCATGCACTTGACTCATGTTTTCGAACTATTTAGGTTCTATAACATGCCCGGGATATGCACGTGTTTTAATGCACGCATGGATTTTTTTTTAAACAGAAAAATCCATTAGTGTACGGCCGGGATCGAACCCACGACCTTTGGATCGAAAGTAGAGGCATCTCCCACTCGGCCAACACGGCTATGAAGTTAAATGATGAGAAAATGATAATGATAATCTACTGCTGATGAGAAGAGAAGAACTACGTACAATGGTAGGAATTATAACCGGCCACTGCGACCTGAATCACCATCTGTTCAAGATGGGTGCGACGGACAGCGTGATCTGCCGCGGTTGCTTCGCAGAGGAGGAAATGAAATGAAATGAAATCATTTATTGCATGAAGTATGGTATACAGTTCTTAAATTATAATATTTGGTTTCACATACTCCACCGTGTGACGGCGTGCAAAATTTATCATGCATTATATATATATCTAATTTAACAATCTGATTTAATTATATCGTATGTCAAAATTATAATCTAAAAAGTCACTTATTTTATAAAAACATTTTTCAGCCAGCCATGCATAAAGCTTTGCCTTGAATTGTCGAGTAGGTAACTCTCGAATGCCTTTTGGTAATCTATTAAATATGTTAATGGTCATTATGTAACAATTCTTTCTTTTTAAAGCTGATTTAGATCTGGAGGAAACCGTAGAACACGTGGTTGTGCACTGCACAGCTACAGAAGATGCCAGAAAGAAGACTGGGCTGAGGAAAATCCTGGACGCGGGCCCAGATGACCCTACCGGGAAACTGGAACACACCATCCATCAACCCAGGGTCCTGCTCCGCTATTTTGGGGAGCTGGGCTGGCTGGGGTAGAGTTAGTACAAAAAAGGGGTCAATGCACAATAATTAGGGGTGAATTATTGTGCATTGACCCCTTTTTGACAGCGGGACGTCAGTGCAGACCACTTGTCACCCCTTCCCCAAATTAGGATTAGAATTAGATAATCTACTATGAGAGTAGACCTCTAGCAATAGTTCAAATCACATTTTCCCAATTTTGTTGATAACAAAGCGTAAAACGAACCGACTTTAAAAAAAATATAATAAAAATATAATCAAGGTTTTACTAAAACACAACACAACTGACGTCAATTGGACTTTTTTACTGACCGTAAACACCACTGAATAGTCACAGGGAAGCAAAATACGCAATTTCGTTAGTATACTTGCAGAATGTATATACACAATAGATAAGTTCTGAGGTAATAAACATTAAAAAAACACCGAATGGAGAATATGCTCCTTTTTTTTAAGTTGGTTGAAAATGCCTTAGCACAAACGGAGACACGGACTTGGCCGACAAATAACCAAAAAAAACTTTTAGGATTATTAATTTACCTAAAATCTTGTAGTAAAACTTGTAGTAGTGTTGTAAAACTTAATTTAAAATTAACTACCAACGATTTTTCAACAATTGATCGTCATCAATAAAACTGAAAGCTGGAAATATTATTAATTACAAAATCCTTTTATCAGTATTGCCAGATTTCATGAAAGCTGATAAAGGCAATAATACTGAACCTTATCTCGAGCACCACTCGACTCTGAGCGTCATCGCTTTGATTGTAACTAGCGACATACAACTTTTTACGCACTCCCTAAAAGTTTATAAATATAATATTTATTATACACCAAGGGACTGAAGTTAGAAATTTTATACGAGACTTTTATCAACCCGAGCCGTAGCCGAGGGCGGATATTCAAGTCAATTATAAAATGGGCTTCAGGACCGAGGTTTTTCACTTCAAACAAAACAAACTTAAATGGAAATAAGCGCCCATTTCGTAATTAAAAAACTGAGAGCCATCCAATGTCCATCACGATATTCGAAATTCGAAAAAAGTTATGTTTATGTCCTTCATAAATACACTGATCTATGGGTATATTGAAGGACCGAAGTTCGAAATTAGAATAAAGTTCTCAACTTTCGGCATGAAACAATTACAAATAAAATTCTTTCAACAGATTTTATCAGTAATCACTTTTTTTCCCGAGGGCCCAAAATGCAGTTTTACTCCCCCTAAAGTCTGCACGAAGTTGAACTTTGCGAGCACTAAAAGTGAAAAATATATTATTAAAAGATTATTCCTGACATGACATAATGACTAAACTACACATTATTTTTATTTATTTTAACTACTGGACGTCGAGAGCTTTTTATATTATAGTATGTTCGTCAAGAAGTGTAGAATTTATTTATTTTTTAATTTCGCAATCATGTACATTTGAAAAAGGTCTTAACTAGTTTCATATAGTAATTACATGAGCCCTGTTAGGGCGCAGTAGGCGCTAGTAGTGTAGGCAAAGAATAAGTAATATTATGTATGGTGTAGGCTCGTACTTTGTTAATTCGCAACACAAACGAAGTTGCGGGTGTCAGCTAATGAAAGTATATGAGAAAGAACTACGAGTATAAATAAATAAACATGTTTTTGACTTTTGACTTTGACTTCAAGGAAAACCACAGATCTCGGATACTTTCGGCTGTACATTGCTCGATTTTTTTTATAATTTTTTTATTTACCTCCTTTTAAATAATTTTAAGGTATAGAATTTTAAATTATTCTAATTTATTTTCAAAGTAAACCAATCGCAGCCTCTGTTTCAAATTTTCAAGGCGAAATTGTGTGACGAACGCAAAGCAGGTTTCAGGATTTTAATTGAAATTTAATTTCAGGATCAAAAAGGGTGTGTTTTGTACCGTGGTTTATTTTTAACTTAAAATGACAACATTTTTTAATTTAAAAACCATCCAAGTACTTTTTTTATGAATTACTACCAGCTTTGAATAAAAAAAAACATCGGATGGGTTGATACACGAAAATAATACATAATATTCTTATTCTGATCAAATTTGTTGATGGCCAAGTAGTTTCTAGCAGAAAACGTATTTTTTTTTAATTGTTGAAAAGAAAAACAACAGACCCAATTAAAATACTTACCTCATGCTATGATATGTTTAGATTCTTAAACATATTTAAAGTATGACAAAAAGTTGATTCCATTCTACAAAACATACCTACCTCTACCTACCGACTTTAGTGAAATACTTTATATACGTATGTAGAGTAGGAAGTTGGGTACAAAAATTTCGAATATGCATTACCTACATAATACCTCTTAGTTAACTAAAGTATTCATTTAAAATGAATACTTTGAACAAAATATACAATCATTTTCAAAAATTTTAATTTACTGACAAATTCGTTCAAAATTTATTTCTTAGTAATAAGTGTTTTTTTTTTTTTATTCATGTCTCTACGTTAAATGGTTTAGCCTGTGTCGGTTAGTTCATCGGTCTGTCAAGTCAGGACGAACCCTTATAATATAAAAAAAATAATGGGAAATCCACGTATAAATGTCGAATGATTGAATATGGTAGGTACGTGAACAGTCCGTTATCTTAGTTATTCCAAACTTCACAAATTAAGCAATATATATCGTGGTTCTATTTAGGGATTCCCTGAAGAAAACCTACAATTGCAATGCATACGAAGATTACTTCTCATCTTAGAATCTAATCCATACATAAATATATGCTAGGTAGAGTTAGGTAGAGAGTTGTGCAATAGCTCGATGAAACGATAATCGTTTGGGAATAAAGATTCTCGAATGACGACCACAAACTGGACGACACAGTTACGACCCCTTAAAAATATAATGTAATATTTCAAGCCTTAACAGGGCTCTTTTAAGGCCTGAAATATTCAGAAGCGACGTAAGGCGAAGGCGCGGTCGCAGGCAAAATGTTTTCATACAAAATCTTGTTTGTCTGACGCGTCACGCAATTCTTCTTCTTCTTATCGTGGTGAAAGGACTTCAAGTGCGTCTCGAAGAGGCTCCTTTCATGCACTTCATTTTTTTATATTTTATTTTTCATGCAATTTTATTAGAGAATCTGGTCGAAGCGACGCGTGATCAGAGGGCTGGCAGCTATCTCGACCAAAGAATAAGCCTTGCAATACAAAAAGATAATGCAGGCAGTATCCTCGGCACGCCGCCATCGTGTATCGAGTTAGAGCAGTTGAGCTACCTATAGATCGTTTGCAACGGTCTATGGGTGGCCCAATTGTTTCCTTTTGTAAATTTTATAATATCAATAAGAAACCATTATATCCTTGTTCCACCTGCCCCGTGCCTTCGCTTTATACCATTTCTGTATATTTCACGACAGACGACATTATTGGTGTCGCGTAAAGTCTGCTTGGAGACGGCTTGGAACTGCTGCTTGTTGCCTTTTACATGATATAGGAGGCCTATGATGTCCAGCACCGGAAGTCCAAGGAAATGATGATCATGATACCCCTGACCGACCCACTAAGGTTGCCTGGAAGAGATCGCTTCATAACGATAAGATTGCCCTTTATACTTATTTTTTTTATATATTCTATCACATGTATTTGCATACAATAGATAGATATTTATTCTAAAGATTCGTTACTTATCGCGCTCACCTCGTATGTTTTTGTGTCCCTACGTTTCGTTACTTATCAATAGGTATCACCTTAGATTAGCAAACCTTGAAACCCACCCTTGGATTATAATCTAGTACCTATTCAACGAAAATCTGACAGATGCTATATTCAAAAGGAGACATGGTATCAATCTATCAAGCTTGGTCTGACTCGTATATCTTGACGGATTATGGGAATTTAAAAATAGATTGATAGAAGTTTGCTTTGAACTAAGATCTAGCACGTTTTCAATTTTTTAGACCATATTGTCCTACTCCGTTCAATAAATTGAATTATTCCCATCTGTCACCCTGCTCAGTCCGCCTGGGGTGACGGATGGGACAAAATGTTCTATCTGTCCCACCGTTGCTGATAGGGTTGCTGACAGATGGAACTTTTATTAATTTTAAAAGTTCTATCTGTCCCCCTGTGACCAATAGGGGGACAGATAGAACTATTTAATTCCCATCTGTCCTCTTTCACTTTTATAACTCTCAGGGTGTCAGTAGTAGAGATATTTCATTATCTTTTAGATGTGGTTTAAAACGCAAAAATATTGGTAGGTAGGTACTTAACAGTTTTTTCCTGCTACCGATTCACCCTACATTCAATTCAAATAAAAAAATTAGGAGAAGGTACATAATAAAAATCGGAGAGTTGACCACTGCAAAAGTTTAAAATAAAACTGTGTGTCAGCAGTCAGCATATTAGGACAAACAATAGTGCAAGGTTCCAAAAAATAAAATTCTATAATATAAGACTACAAAAGCTGGATAGTGTGCCAAGAATGAGAAGACGGGTATTTATCGCGTATGTTTTTGTGTCCCGACGTTTCGACTGTATTGCAACAGCCGTGGTCACGGGTTGACTGGCGTATTGGAGCTACCGTCGCGGTGAAATGAAAGAACTACCCTCATTTTGGTCGTTAAAAATGTTCGGTCGGCACACCACACTGACGACATCCGGACACTTAAGCGGTGTTAAAAAAGCGTACCGCGTGCACTTTGCAATCACTGGGTTCCATGACGTTGAGAGTCTGTATCCGTCTTCACGATTGAAATTTGGATTCTTCTTTATTTCAATCGCTTCCCGGACCATCCTCTTGTGAAAATAACGTTCATGGGCGAGAACTTTCGGATCATGCAGTTCAATCCAGTGATTAGGTCCTGAGTCTACCAAATGCTCCGCTATCGCTGATTTATTTATCTGGCGATTTTTGACCGCGACTATGTGTTCCTTGACCCGTTCGGCTATCGTACGTTTAGTTTGACCGACGTATGAACGGCCACAGCTAGTCAATTTTATATACGCCAGGTATTTGTAGAGGTATGACGTCTTTAGGCGTTCTTAGTTGTTTAGCTACTTTAGTAAGAGGAGTGAAAATCGATTTTATTGAAAACTTTTTCAAAACATTTCCAATTTTATCAGTCACACCTTTAACATAAGGAAGAAACACCGGTTGCCTTCTTACATCAGCCTGTTTTTCTCTGCTCTTGTGTCTTGGAAGTAACCTGTCCACTTCATATCCATTCCGTTTTAGTATGTGTGATAATCGCGAAAGTCTACGAAAAACTAAGAGAAGACGGTACTAAAAAGAGAAGTATTACCGGCTGATGTATAAGCATTTTTTGGTCTGGTGTCGGAGCTATAGGGCGACCCTAAGCCTCGATAGCCGATTATGTCTAGACGGCTGACCATTGTTATAGCCGGGACAGACAGCCTTCTAAAGTACTGGATAAGGATTACATAGCTAAAAGAGTTAGCTTACCGGTCCTCCATAAACATAACCTAGCTCCAAAGCCACCAGCTGTGCGACCTCCTCGGATCCATCCACCTCCACCGTCCACTCGTTCATGAAGCTTTTGGCCAGTTCCCTTCCGCTGTGCACCACTAGATATTCATGATGTCCTGGTACCCAATACCCAAGTACAACCACCGAACATAAACTAAATAACATAAATTGTAGTAACATTTTACGAATAAAAAATTTAAAGTATTTTGAGATTTGTTCTTTATAGTTTCCGCGTATGTTTTTATTTATTTTTGTGCGAAGGACGATTCCGTACGAAGTCCGAGTAAGCACTAACGGTCGACCCGACTGGAAAATCGGAAAATCTGAGTCTGCAATTTTCCCCCGTGACGTCCTCCGTATTCGCTTCAAAGAGTTTAGTAGCCGTATCATGAAGATTTTTAACAAGCGTATTCGTATCGAAGCTTTCACAGAAGGGTTATCAGTTTTTATGTTATTTCAAACTTCTTACTGTGACGGTTTCGATGCGAAAACGCTTGTCAAAAATCTTCCAGATACGGGTTAGGAGAAATGTTAATTACCCAGGTATTTTTATAGTGATGGGAATCCCAAAGTCAAAGTTTGCGGGGTTTTCTGCGACGAATATATTACGTAGCCTACCTGTCTTCCTCGTAGTTGGCTAATTTAGCCCATTTATTATCTAGTAGCCTATCTACCAACGATGCAGGCTAATGATATAAGTGATAAACTAATGAACTACGTATAAAAGTAAGGCTATTGTTTACATTGTTATAACTTATTAGTTTTCAGTGTCCAATATTTTCCGCAAAAAATTGGTAGAAAAGTATTAATAAGAACTAAAAAAAATTACCAGGCAGAATTACAACAAAAAATGAAAATTATGAATTTTATTCTAACTGCATAAGTCTGCTATGATACTTTAACATATTTTTTAAATGCCTCCTTTTGAAATTTGTAAAAAAACCTGAGTTTCTAACAGTTAGAGCTAATGCTCATACCTAGGAACAAACGCTTTTCAAATAAATTGATAGATTTAGCATTAGAAAGTGAAAACACAAAAATAAGTTTTTTTTTTCATTTAAGCACTGAAAGAAGTAGGTAAGTAAGATTTAAGTAGTTAGTTTTCAATAAAATCATTTGAAAAATGTGCGCTATAATTTTTAAAATCAGACATGTTTCGACAAAGCGTTGCTTACTTACCTACACATAAAGTTTTTTTTTATAATCCAAACGTACGTACCATAAAGATCTAGGTAATTATTAAATGAATATAAACAAGAAACCTTAAAAAAAATAAACATTATTTCAAACAAAATAAATTGGGATTCTAAACTAACGTTGCGCATTTATATTCTGAAAAAAATGTGCATATATAATGAGGTTTTTATTAGCTTTGATGATAAATAAGATGGAATTATAAAATCATATAATATTACAGGAAACAGGCAGTGGGGCGATACGCGACCGTGAATCAGGCGCGATTAAACGTTACTCAAATAAACAATCTAGGTACCCGTAAATGCTAGAGCTACCATAATAAAACTAGATGAAGAGGATATAACGCGTTTTGTAATTTTATAGAATCTACCAAAAAAGTACCTATTTATGTGAATGAGAAGAATATCACAGTATTTTCTGGTAATAAACACAAGGTAATATTCGTACTCTACGCGAGCATCAGGGATACAATAGTTAAAGAAAGTATGTTTTTTGTGTCAATACTCAATATAATTTTATTGTCATCACATTGGTTTGGTAAGATGGTAAAAATTACAATATTTTGAATGAATGAATGAATGAAAATGCTTTATTGTACACTATAAGACAAAAAAAACAATAACATAGGGAAGGAAACAATTCAAAAATTTAGTACAATGGGCGGTCTTTTCGCTATTAAGCGAATTATCTCTTCCAGACTACCAGTAAGGAGACGGTTACGATAATACAAGATGGTCGGGGGTGCACAGAACAAGTAAAGTTAAAACTGTAAAAACAAAAGTATACAAAAAAAAAAATTACGCAAAACATGGACATGTGAACCCTTTGGGGCATTTCAATATGCGGACCGAGTTTTTGCATGCAATGTACACTACAAAAGAGTTAGTAAGCGACTCTAGATTTGTTTCTAAGAGAGCAGAAGACAATGAATTGAGGAGATATTACATGATTTCAGGCACAGAAAGAGAAAAGTTAAAAAAATATCATGAACCTATTATTCTACAACATCTAGGTAGTTGTAAGGTTTCCCAAATTTATTAAAAATATTTTTTTTACTTCTTTCTCTTCCTTATTTTACATTCTTCATTATTTAGTCTAGTATATTGTGTGGATGACCTCTCGTTTAAGTTTACCTTTTCATTCACATTAATTTTACCTTTTTACTTTTCATAATCTCAAATCTTTTTTCGGGGAAAGCGACTTCTCCATCATAATCCAATCCATCTGATCGTGGCTCGCTATTTTCACATATTATTATGTGGTTTTGTACAGATATATATATATACACACACACACACACACATACACTCAACACTATTGTTATATTTTATACTGAATTATTTCTGAGGTCATCTGTCTATTATATTTTTTTTTTCTCGAAAATATTATAACTTTTATTGTTGAAACATAAATAAATTTTCTAACCTAAGTTTAATTTAAAAATTGATTTAAATTATTTCCCTTTGTAATAGACATAACCCAAATTGTAATAAACAGGAGAAGACTCAGGCTCCTGAAATACAGCTTTCTGCTAGTTCGGGACCTGTGGATTCACTCATTTGTAAACATATTATGTCCGAATATTACTATTACTATAAGCGTGGTTACCACCATTTTTAAGTAAACACAAATGTCCCTGACGGTCGAATAGAAGAAGATCACCCCACTAAACTGTGCCATCGGTTATTTTGGGAATACTGAACCCAGCAGCACTCAAACTTTTAAATGTATAATATTGTTGAAATGTTTAGAAAAAAAAAATGCCAGAAGCGTTATTAAGATAGACATTTGTGATATTTTCCCTTATTCCTTTAGAATGAAAGCTATGGCTAGATCGATTCTCTGAGATTTCCACGTCCATCCATTATTTTTGCAAATCTCACAACTCGTAAACTCGTCGACCTCGTCCGAAAATACCTACTTTAAAGTCACACAGATCATAAACATCAAAGCAATGCAACTGGGTGATACAATTTTACATCATACAGTTAACATACATAAAAGTTTAGATAGCTGTGAGCAAGCGCATCTGACAAGCGCGGATGTTCAGTCGCGATGAGCGCGCCTCTGGGACCCGTGGCCTGGGCGCTCCTGCTGGCTTCTGCTATCCTGGTACTGGCTGATTCTGTGGCCCCGGTACTGGCTGAGGAAAATGGTTACCAGCCCGAGGAGACATACGACCCTGATGATGTGATTGATGTGTGAGTTTCTTGTGAATTGTGTTTTTACCCGGAAGTAGTTTATTTGGATCATCTCCAGTGCTGTGAAACTACTGAAAAATTAACAAGTGTGTTATGTGAACTCCATGAAATGCATAATGCCTCTTCTGAAAAAATAATCTGCATCAAAATCCATCAATTGGTTCTGTCAAGTCCTTTGTTTCGTTTATATTCGAAAATGTATATATCATAAAATACCGCATGAAATTTACGCCTCGTATGGATTTTAACTTCATATTATATTTGTATAAATTCGTAAAAACGGAAATTCAATAAACTCGTTCATTAAATGCCAATGACAATTTTGTAAAGGACTCATTCCATTCTGTCTGGAATAATGAAGTATAAGTTTTGGAGTACCTATAGAAGCAAACGTGGTGGTGTGGTAAACACGCCAAAAAAAATGAAAAACTACCTGATTTACAATACATTTTGATCCAACCCAAGAAACAAACAGCGCTCACTTTTCGATAATTGAAAAACTATTCTTCATGGCTTAGGGCGCGACTCGACTATGTCTACCTTGCTTAATTTTTATAGCTCAATATTTGTGGGACGAACACAAATATATTTTGTTTCTCGGATCTCGGATGTTGTGATGTCTTGTATGTGTCCATGCCACCGACGAAGCTTGAGCAGGAAATTCTAGTGAGTGTGCGAAAAACAAAAAAAAAATAGAGTTGGAACCTCCTCGTTTCGGCAATTATTATAAGACCCATTTAAAGTTGTCCTAAAAAATTCAAACAAGAGTAGATCTTTTTTCTTAACTTCTTTTCCAAAGAAGGAAGGAACTATGTAACTCTACAGACGTCTGAGTAGAACACACTACGTCGGAAAACTGTTTGTAGGTAGATACAGACATGTATACACTCCCAATCTTTTACATTTATATTAAACTCTCAATTTTGCAAAGACATTCTTCTTCTGACGAGTAATGACAACATTAATTTGAAAATTATTATTGATGAACTTTTCTTTGCAAAATTAAGAGTAATATAAATGTGAAAGCTTGGGAGTGTAGTCTGTGCAGCTGACTGTGTATACATTCTTGTTCATATTGTGCATAAGCATGTTGATATCTCCTACTCCTAGTCTCCGACATGGCTTACCCACCTTACTAAACAGGAAAATTCATGAAAAAAATTCAGTCAGGTCATTGACTGCATTTGCATCCCGTATGATGCACTGCTGTGAAGTAATCGCATGATATAAATAGGGCGTACTAGCTGCAACCTTATCTGTGGTGTTTCCTTACAAACTGGGAAGCAATCTATGGTGTTTCCAGTAGTAACTTTGTTGATTCTGTGGTGTTACACAGAATCCCTTTGAAGTTGGTTTGATTCTCGGAACGAACAGATAAATTAATCGGTACACAAGCATCAGGGTGTGGATAGATGGTGCTAATTAAAACTTCTAAGTAACTTCTAATTTATTTATTTAAAAAAAACATAAACAAACTTGTGTAAACATTGTGTAAGCGTTCCGATTTGAAGGATTACGTTGTGAAACTTACTGGGTTTTCAAGAAGAAGAAGATGCGGGCGTTAGCTAGTTATTATATATTTTCGAAATTTAGCATCGGCTAAAACCAACCAAAAATTTTTGGCGTGTTTTCAATGTAGATACTACGGTATAATTCTATACTATTAGGTATAATATTTCTATGATTACAGGTAAAATCGGTAGATACGTTGAATATGACTCATCTCCAAAAATGCGTAGTGAGTGAGAGTCTAGATAACGAGTTATTTGTTCAATGGAGCATCGTTGACAGATGCGTGCGTTATCATTATCAGAGGAAGGACGATACCATAAATAATGGACTGTGGACATTATATTATGTAGATGTCCTACGATAGCATGGCTCGCTCTTCCACACAAGTTCACCAAGCTCAAATATTAAAAAAGGGGTTCCTATAGAACACCAAGATTGACAGTAGGTATCAATCAAAGCAAAATTGATGCGGAAAACAAGACAAAAAATTAAAAGTAAAATTTTTAAGCTTGTAAGAATCTAATCTAATTGGTCTCATAGAAATTTCACCAAAATCGTTCAGAAGTTTAGTTTTAAATAAAAAAAAAATGAAATATATATGTCGTCGAAGTAAAAGTTCGTATTTTGCTTTCCTGTGATTTTTCAGCGGTGCTTACGGTCATTAAACTACGGTCACTATACCTTGTCTTTAGGGTGATAGTTTTAACAAGTCAGATTAGGGGTGAGTTTTTGGAAATATACCGGACTTTATGTGGTCTCCTTGATTTTCCAGGATGGATATGGCTACCGTCTGTCCGTCAGACCGGCTGATCCGCACGCGAGAGACGTGTCATGTCGATGGCGCTGATCTCCAGTGCATGAGGGTGCACTGCTGTGATGACTATGTCTATGTCGCGGGAAGGTTAGTACTTCAAAGTAAAATAATATAAAAAATATTTTTTGGACAATTCACACTAAGCAGAAAAATACAAAACTGTTTTTTGTAATAATTTGTAAGCATCGCGACGCGTTACATAAGTATTAGCAAAAAAATAAACCTTAAAATAAAATACGCGTCTTTTATTTATAAAAAAAAGACGCGTCGTTGACACATGGCTAGTTTACAAGCTACAAGCCAACGAGTTTAAAAGCTAGCGAGTGAGCGAGTTAGCTTTCAGGAAGGATTGTCAACAAGCAGATTGTAAAAAAGCCGATGACACGGGGCGAGTTTACATGCTACAAGCGAACTCGCTGGCTTGTAGCTTTTAAACTAGCCCTGTATCATCGACGCTTTACAGTCAAAACTCACTGCTGGTCAAAACCAATATTCACCGCGGAAATCGGTCAAAACTAGTTTTGACCATGGGCAACTTAATCGTGGAGTGAAGTAATACTTTAAGTAAGTTATTAATAATAAGGTTTATAAGATTAATGCCTGCTTGCACCAAACTGTCAAAGTTCTTAAGGAATTACTTTACTCCCTTGGTAGTTCTTAGCAGTCCAGATTCTGACTGATATGAACTGCCAAGCGAGTAAAGTAATTGCTTAGGAACTTTGAAAGTTTGGTGCAAGTTGGCATAAGACTCTCTTTCAGGGGCATATTACAAAAAGAAATCGAGAATGACGTTTGTTTTTTCCAGGTGTTACCCAAAGATGGTAGACCTTTGCAGTCTGAAGCTCTGTGAACAAGCGTGCGAGGTCCGCGATGAGCAGGTTTGGTGCACCTGCCACAGCGGTTTCCAGTTTCACTTGGAGAACTACAGAAGGAGGACGCAGCCGTATTGTATTGGTAAGAAAAGAGCAAGGAATCTTCCTAGTTTGACCTGGAAGACTACTGATGGATAACTCATTGAAAATGAAGAAGCCTAATTATTTTGTTTAAATGCCAATTTTCTTGAACCAGTTGTCTACAAGGAAACCACGTTAAACGTGAATTATGTGTCATTGTAATTCATCTTGAGCTTTATACCTTCTGAGATTATGGCCATATGAATGTCTATCCTCTATTAGAATTGACAGAGTAACTGATGGCAAAACCTCATGACTGGTTGAACTTAAAACATCATCAGCTCTACCACAGAGCTCACTGAGTCCCGAATAGTCCCGATTTACTTGAAAAAATCCTTTACATATTCATCAGATCCTTTAATAATAATTTATTGGAAGTATTTATTTAATTCTGATAATACCTTAACATTAACATACTAAAATAAATATTAAAAAAAATAATATAAATTAACTTTAAAAATAAAAATAATGGTTGAATGGTCATTGTCTCCACCAAAGAGAATATAACCACTACGTTTAAGAGACGGAACTTCCTAACAAAAAAAAGTCAATGATCATTGACGTCTATGTCAAAGTCAAACTGAGGGATACTGTCCATTACCAACAAGATAACAATATAATCGTCAAAAAAGCCTTACCAACATGAAGAAAAAAAACTAGTGACGTCCTGCCAAAATAATCGATAGCTTACGTATCGATGCCTGTTGTAATTAATTTAATTGAATCAGTAGTGATTTAAAGTCACACATGTTCATTTGAATATAAAATACCATGTTCAATAAAATACGAGGTTTCTAACGTTTTATTGAACATAATATTTTATGTTCAAATAATCATTGTGTGGCTTTAAATCAAATTCATATATTGCTTTGCTACTGATTCATAGGTACTTTCTACTTTTGTCTGAAATCTACCACCAAAATAAAACCAGTAACTAATCGGAAATATCAGAGGTTGGTAAATAAAAATACATTACATCTCAAATGAACGCATTATTATAAGTTCTCCTACTGCTTCGACAGCTTATCCTGGACCACGTTCAAATGTCCCTTCGCATATTTCAATCCTGCAATTTACAATACATCAATTGGGCTGTTAGCCTCAAAACTCTAGTAATAATTAAATCAAATTGTGTTAACTACAAGTTTATTGTCAGACTTGGAACCCAGTAAACAATTATGTTTACTGACCTGGATGTATGTTAGAAACCTCACATTTTCGTCGGAGCGCGAGGAGCCTGCGCCCGAGTTGATCACGGGCGAGCCGCGATCGACAGATAAGGCTCGCGCTTGAGGCAAGGCTTGCGTATGAGCTTGGCACCGAGTGCATACTTCGACAGACCATTGTACTCCTGCTGCTTCCACAGCCAGTCCAGGGCCACGTCTAAACGTCCCTTCGCACATTTCAACGCGCGCGGTGCTGTATCCTGCAATTTACAATAAATAAATTGGACTGTTAGCATTAAAATTCTAGCAATAATAAAATCAAATTGTGCTAACTACAAGTTTCTTGTAAGACTTGGATCCCTATAAACAGTTATGTTGTGTAACAATTATGTAGCTTGCACCTGCATTGAAACAAATATTATTTTATCGATATCGATAAATCGATATTTTAATTACGCACTATTTTCCAACCAAAATAAAATGTAGGTAAATAATATGATGTGGTATAAACACTGTTTACCATTGTATCATTTTACTTGTGTTTTACTTACCGAGCTTCACATTTCTAGGAATCTTGCCATAAAATACCTTCTTTCACCATCTTTTCTTTCCAATTTAAAACCACATATCTCACACTTTCGGTACTTCATTGTTACATTCCACAGTCATTACAATCAATAATGTCATAAAATTATGTAAAACTGAAAGTATTTTGTAAGAAAACCACCAATATTAAATAATAAATCACATTAGTAAATTTTGAAACAAACAAAGCGAAGTGATCGGCATGGCGCGAATGAATGACGTGAGACAGAAGAGCGAGAGGTTGGAGATGTGAGTGAAAGAGAGATTATTTTGTCATAAGTCAGAGTCGTTAAGTCAAGTCATGCCCCTGTAAAGTAGTGGTGGTTGCGACTTTACTAGAGGCTTCTATGGAGTTTTGGAGGCAGCACGAAAAGTCACGTTTTACAGCATTACACTATTCACCAACACTCATACACGTTCACGAGCACTTAACGGATAAAAAACCACCATTTTTACACTTAAACACTTATACAAGTTTTGTCAATTAATTTAATGCCGCCAATGCGCCATTTTTCATGTTCCCGCCAAAAACTCCTTTTCCAGATATGGATGAGTGTGCCAACATGAATGGTGGTTGCGAGCAGCGCTGTGTAAACGACCCTGGTGGCTACCACTGCGAGTGCGAGCATCCCCTGTACCTCACTGCTGATGGGAAGCACTGTGAGCGGCGGGTGCCAGTTCCCTTGCCGATTGCTATACCAGTAAGTAGAAGAGTAAATAATTGACTCCTGATCAGTCGTAGACGACCACCTTCTGGATATAGGCCTATTCTATTCCATAGAAAGATTTTAGCCCGAGTATTGTAAACAGAAAAGTTGTTAAGAATAAGTTAATTTAAATTACCTTACCTACATCGTCGCGTATGTTCAACGTATGATTACATACAGCCCATCAAATACTTATATGTTAAAGATCTTAAGTTACTAAGTAGGTAGTTACTTTATGTTTATTTAGTTTTCTCATGTAAGTAATATTTGTATTATTTATGAGAAATAAACTTTCTTAACCAGAAAAAGCTTTGATCGGCTTTTTTTTCAGTGTAGTCTTACGATTAACTGCACGCTTTAATAAGTGAAGAGTCATTCCATCACCCAAACATCCTTCACCAGATCTGCAGTTTCAATGTCGCCAATTGAGAGAGGTGTCCAAATATATAGTATTTGAGTATTTTTATTTTGAGCAGCAATGCAATGTTTCATAGATGAGCGAAATATCCCTTTTTTTAGTCTGACTTCCTGATCAGAACTTTGCGCTATCAAATTACGCCTCTCCATTAGATGAGTCAACTAATGCTTGGTTATTTTCCAATTCTTTACAGCGAGCTAGGCCTGATTGCTTCGAGTCTAATAATGCTTTTATTTTTCAGGAACCACTACCGCTAATCCGTGCATCATCACGCTGCTACGCTCCATGCGACACAGTGACTTGGCTCTCCAAGAAAGTGAAGCTACTCAGCGACCAGCTGCATTCGACGCAGGCCGCGCTCAAGAAACTGATGGAGACCAGTGTGATGAAAGGAGATAGTAAGACATCCTATCATTCATGTTAGCCTGGTACCAACAGTTGGAATCAAATAGGTTTTCTTGCGGAAAACCACTTCCTTATATTGGATATTGGATTTCAACGCAGTATAAAAAGACTTAGGTCCGTGCTTAGGTTACTACTTGTAGTTGTAGAGCAGGATATTGAGGAAAATTTTAATGGAAACTGAATGGAATTTCAGGTGCTGATCAATTTGCTGAAGGGACGTATACAAATAGAGTGCTCGATGCGACAGCGCCTTTGGAAGGTGGCTACTGCCGATGTGAAAGAGGACCAAGAGTGAGTTCTGCCACCAAAGTCCTGTATAGCACTGTTCTAGTCATAGGCAGACGACCACAGACGTGACTTTTCCTTCAGATGAGCAACTAACTCATCACTTGTTTATATAAAAAAACAGTTTAGACACTTTCTTCTGTTTTCAGGGTCCGGCTGGCCCTCCGGGAATGGAAGGTCCCAAAGGCGACGAGGGAGCTAGAGGACCGCGGGGTGCCAGAGGCCCAAAGGGCTCACTCGACCTCATGCTGCTCATGATAGCTGACATCAGGCACGACATACAGAATATCGAAGCCAGGGTCTATAGGGATGGAGAGAAGTGAGTATTTTGAGTATTTTGTCTCAAATGAACAAGATCGCAAACTCTGGTCCTGTTCCTATCTAGTATGACTGTATTAACTAATTATAGGCATAGAATTTGGGGCAGGGAGAAACAAAAAGAAATCTGTCGACTACAGTGATGAACGTTACGAAAGATTAGTAGAGTTATGAGCACTACGACCGTCCTAAGACGACTGCTAGCGATCTAATAATACGAGCTCCGCGTCTCGACGTGTTCGCAAATCGAGCTCTGGCAAGACACGAAGATTCAACGTGATTCCCCGTTAGCCAACTTTTTTCGGTGCGTTTTCTATTTGCTAAGTCTCTATATTCTATAGGTAGGTATTTGAATACTTCTACGGGTCTAAAAGTTAAGTAGGTATGTAATAAACGTTATTTTCACTTCCTAGTGAATTAATTATTAGTTAATACTTACCTACCTAGGAAGGAACAATAAGGTCTTTCCTCGGCACGTCAGGTGGAAGTTACTTCGCTGATACAAAAGCATGATGGGGCTTCAACGATTTTCAGGTCTTTGGCTTAGATTACGTGTCTCGGTCGCATTAACGTACCTATTGGATATTTCAGACCAGATAGATTCAACTTACAAAAGGCGTGGCGACGTCAGCGCAAACAAGAGAAGCTAGACCAGGAGGGAAGGACTGAGCAGGAGTTGGAAGCTTACACCGAGCCGGACGAAAGCATTGACGTGCAACTCACTCCTAATGGTATGATTTCCTGGTCATCATAGTTTGTATGAACTGACTACTGGTTCAGAGGAGAAAGAAGATAGGATCGAAATTAAAAGCTACTCAGATAGATATTCCAAACTACCTACTAAGCATATTTTATAGGTCTCCCCTTCAGGACTCCGTCTCGATGAAATCGTAATGTTCAATAAGTAATATGTTAACATTACTGTGTTCCGGTTTGAAAGGTACTTACTGAATAGTTAGTAAAATTACAGTCTCAAAAAGTCTGAATTTACTATCTTGCTCGCCTCGTCAGCCAGTCAGTCAAAACTCTACTGCTCTAAAGGTAAGACCGAAACAAAAGAAGTAACCAAGATTTTTGGAAATACTCTATAGGTACCTACATGTTTAATTTACCTAAGCTAAATATTCAATCAACAAGTCGTTCGTTTCAATCATTTTTTTGAAACAGGTCAATCCGGCAAGATTCAGCGTGAATCAACAACAGCCTCAAGCGCTTGGTCGACATCAGCTCCGAAAGGAGACTACAACACGCTATCCCCCGGTCTCCTCCTGGACGCAGCAGAAGTGTTGGAGAAGCTGCGACAATTCCACCTCGTCAACGTAACCCTGGACGATGACGAGGAATCCACTGATTCTGATTACAACATCTATTAGAACAACCCTCGTTTCATTCCACTAAGTATTAGAAGTTATTTAGTCCTTTTTTGTTCTAGAAGTGACAAGTCGAAGGGTTTGCTTGATAGCAAGAGACTTGCCAGTCTGGCCATAACCAAACAGTGCAAGGAACTCTATAATTAAAAAAAGTAATTTCGCTAGCTAGAATGGCTTTCAAACCCAATGAGGTTTAGGAATGGTTCCTATCATTCCGACTCCTTTTAAGTCGATACCTGCCACGTCGAGTTGTTTAACGCAGAGCGCCGTCTGATAACCGGCACGTCGACTACGCTTCAATTCTTGGTTATGAGTTGTCCGACGTAGAGTTTCTTGATAGCGAGCTTCATAACGTCGAGCGCGCTCCAGTCCTAGAGACTGGAGCGCGCTCGACGAGAGAGGAGTCGTAGAGTTTCTTAGAGCGAGGGTGTACAGTCGGTATTATAACCATTATAATAATATATTTTTTGTTATGAGGATAATATAACTACCTAATGGAAAAAAAAACGAATAAAGTACGAGAAAAACAAGATTTTTATTGAGATTATAAATACTTATAAACTATCTAAATATTAATGCCCCTATACCTAAGGCTGAAAGGGGAATATTCCCCACGTCCTGGCGAACAACGTTTGTTCTACAACTTATGAAATTTCATAGTTTTTCATTCATAAAGTTCACCAAGATTTTTGATAACCAAAAACAAAAAAACGAAAATTTTAGGTTATGTTTTCAGGTTTGCGAACCCCTCGATCGATTTGTCACGAATTAGTGTACTCCTTTAGGAAACCCCTAAAACGTGTTATTTTTGCTCTATCTCGCTTCCTTTACGAGATATAGCGGTTTTTGTGTTTTTATGAGGTTAGGTTGACATTGCATGGTAATAAATAGATTTAGAATGCAGTGTCAATAAGTTGTGAGCTACCCTGAAAGTTGCAGCTACATCGCCAATCGGGAAGTGCTCGAAGTTTGTGTTGCAAGATTCAACCCGGAAGGACAGGCTGACAAACATGAAAGGGACTTACTAAAAAGCCTCCAAACACTTAATTATTATTATTATTATCAGCCTGAGACGTCCCATTGTAGGGCAAAGGTCTCTTAAGTAATGATCATAATAAAACAAGAAGTTCTTATAATATAATTTAATTAATTATTTATCCCCAAAATAGTAATTTAAAAATAAATCTCCGATCGCCAGAGATATTTTTTCCCGACTGAGTACAGTACAGTTATAATATATAATATATCTCCAAATTAGTATATTTTAAATAAATCTCCGATCTCCGATAGAATAATCGCAAAGTTGACTCGCCGTCCTGCAATCGACGTAACGATAACTCGACCTGTAAAACGCGCTGTTCCAACGCCTCGCGATAGAAACACGCCAACGAAACGAGAGTCGACGTGGCAGGAATCCACTTCAAAGGAGTCTGAATTATAAGAACCATTCGTAGGCTTATGATAGGTAGGAACAGATATAACCGGCTACTGTATCCGTGGTCCGCAAGTTTACAAGATAAAACAATTTTCTATCTAACAATATCCCCCGGACTCCTGGAGGCAGCAGAAGTGTTGGAGATGATGACGAGGACTCCACCTCAACCTACCCTCGTTTTATTGAAAAATGCTACTGTATCCGTGGTCCGCAAGTTTACAAGATAAAACAATTTTCTATCTAACAATATCCCCCGGACTCCTGGAGGCAGCAGAAGTGTTGGAGATGATGACGAGGACTCCACCTCAACCTACCCTCGTTTTATTGAAAAATGCTACTGTATCCGTGGTCCGCAAGTTTACAAGATAAAACAATTTTCTATCTAACAATATCCCCCGGACTCCTGGAGGCAGCAGAAGTGTTGGAGATGATGACGAGGACTCCACCTCAACCTACCCTCGTTTTACTGAAAAATGCTACTGTATCCGTGGTCCGCAAGTTTACAAGATAAAACAATTTTCTATCTAACAATATCCCCCGGACTCCTGGAGGCAGCAGAAGTGTTGGAGATGATGACGAGGACTCCACCTCAACCTACCCTCGTTTTATTGAAAAATGCTACTGTATCCGTGGTCCGCAAGTTTACAAGATAAAACAATTTTCTATCTAACAATATCCCCCGGACTCCTGGAGGCAGCAGAAGTGTTGGAGATGATGACGAGGACTCCACCTCAACCTACCCTCGTTTTATTGAAAAATGCTACTGTATCCGTGGTCCGCAAGTTTACAAGATAAAACAATTTTCTATCTAACAATATCCCCCGGACTCCTGGAGGCAGCAGAAGTGTTGGAGATGATGACGAGGACTCCACCTCAACCTACCCTCGTTTTACTGAAAAATGCTACTGTATCCGTGGTCCGCAAGTTTACAAGATAAAACAATTTTCTATCTAACAATATCCCCCGGACTCCTGGAGGCAGCAGAAGTGTTGGAGATGATGACGAGGACTCCACCTCAACCTACCCTCGTTTTATTGAAAAATGCTACTGTATCCGTGGTCCGCAAGTTTACAAGATAAAACAATTTTCTATCTAACAATATCCCCCGGACTCCTGGAGGCAGCAGAAGTGTTGGAGATGATGACGAGGACTCCACCTCAACCTACCCTCGTTTTACTGAAAAATGCTACTGTATCCGTGGTCCGCAAGTTTACAAGATAAAACAATTTTCTATCTAACAATATCCCCCGGACTCCTGGAGGCAGCAGAAGTGTTGGAGATGATGACGAGGACTCCACCTCAACCTACCCTCGTTTTATTGAAAAATGCTACTGTATCCGTGGTCCGCAAGTTTACAAGATAAAACAATTTTCTATCTAACAATATCCCCCGGACTCCTGGAGGCAGCAGAAGTGTTGGAGATGATGACGAGGACTCCACCTCAACCTACCCTCGTTTTATTGAAAAATGCTACTGTATCCGTGGTCCGCAAGTTTACAAGATAAAACAATATTCTATCTAACAATATCCCCCGGACTCCTGGAGGCAGCAGAAGTGTTGGAGATGATGACGAGGACTCAACCTCAACCTACCCTCGTATTATTGAAAAATGAAAAATATGTATTGCATACCCCGTTTTTGTTCTAGAAGTGAGAAGACGAAGGGTTTGCTTGCGAACTACCATATTTTATTGAAAAATATTTATTGCAGTTTACCCCTTTTTTGTTCTAGAAGTGACAATCGCGGGGTTTTTTTGATAGCAAGAGAGTTGCCAGGCTGCCCATGGCCAAAACAGTATCTACTAAGAATTCGAACGACAGAGACAGTAATTTCGCTAGCTACAATGGCTTTACCATTACGGTTTTTAGATACAACGCTCTGATAACTCTATTTCTAGATGTGGCACTAAAGCTAGCAGAAAATGGATGGTAGAAGCCAAAGAACGAATTCAATGGTGGGTACTTATCCTAATATAAAGCGACCAGAATCTACAGGAAAATGTTGGCTAAGCTGGCGAACTTATAGTTGTTACCTATGGCTTTAGCGTAGTACCTACTTATTTGTAAAATAGTAACCCAAACAAGCTGACACCCGCAATTTCATTTGCGTTGCGAATCAACTGTGGTTAAGAAGACGGGAGGTGTTAGGTAGGTAGGTAAATAAATGCACCAACTCACGGTTCTTTTTAGAACATGTATGTATTGTCCAACACTATCCGTTATGTACACATTTCCGTAGGCACAATGGAAAATAAAGTTTCAAGCACAAGCACGGCAATTCTAAAGCGATAGGAAATAAACTATGAACAATGTGAAAATATAAGCGAAGAAATTGAGGCACAAAAGTAAGCGGGCACGCGTGCGAGAAGCGTGCGCTCCGCGTCGTGGTAAGGCTGTGACTGGTCTGACCTCTGCGCATGCGGCGACGACGCGCTGGCAATACATAGCGCGTTATGTATTGAGAGTAGTATAAATATGAATTTAATTGTAAATGTAGTGTTAAACTTTGTACATGTAAATTTGTAAATATAAAAATATAAGTAAAGTTGTAAATAGCTAAAAGTTGTAAAATATAAATAAAGTTGTAAAGTGTAGTGAAAGCACCTACACAACAAAATCCCTTTCTTACTACACTTTCAGTTCTTGACGAACATATTTCCAAGTTTCAAGTCTATACGTTCAGTGATTTAGCATGTACATTGTCTGTCCGACATGATTGATAAAAAAAAAAAAAACAACACCGATAGATATAAGATATATTCTCAAATACTTAAACAGAAGGTATAATTATAATTTCCGTGCCTAGCTGGCTAAGCTATTTCCTTGCTAAGTATTTGCTTAGCTGGCTACTGACGGTTGGTACTGCGCCGCGAGTCGTCTGAACTCGTTGGTTTTAGCGTTGTACTCCTTGGTGAAGGGATGTTCCGGATGGCTATCTAACAGCTGGGCTAAGTAGCGCGCTGATACCTGGAAAAATATCATTTAAATTAATCAAAATATTTTTAGTGGCTATATCCTACTAATATTATAAACGCGAAAGTTTGTAAGGATGGATGGATGGATGGATGGATGGATGGATGGATGGATGGATGGATGGATGGATGGATGGATGGATGGATGGATGTTTGTTCCTCTTTCACGTAAAAACTACTGAATGTATTTTAATGAAACTTTACAATAATATAGCCTATACATCAGAATAACACATAGACAATTATATAAATATATATATATATATACCTGCGCAGACGAAGTCGCGGGCACCAGCTAGTATATTATATAAGTCAGCAATGGTTTAAAATTTTGTCATCGTAGACAAGTTTCTTGTGGGCAAAGGTGGGTATACTGCCCTGTGTAACATGGAACGGGAGTCCAATTTGAGTGTTTTCACAATTTTCGTTAAAGTTATGGCTCAAATTTGAACGAGACCACCCTTATGTTATGTGTGGTGTCTCCGTTTTCCGCAATTGGACTCGTTAGGCGGTCCTTTTGAGAGTGAGACCACCCTTGAAACAACTTCTATCGAATAAAAGCATCAGAAATAATCAAGGTTTTACAAAAAAATAGACAACCGACTTCAATTGGACTGTTTTAGTGACCGTTAACACCACTGAAAAGTCACAGGGACGCAAAATATGCAATTTCGTTTACTTCGACGACATATTTTTTTTCAGTTATTTGGATATAAAAAAATTATCCTCCCAAACAAAAAAAGATTGTGTAAAATCGGTTCGTAAACAAAAAAGTACTAAGGTAACAAACATTAAAAAAAAAACAAAAAAAAACATTCAACCGAATTGATAACCTTCTTCTTTTTGAATGAATGAATGAATGAATAATTTATTTGTCTCAAGTATGGTTAGTTACAGACTGGTCTTATGAATGTAGGTATAAAGTAGAGTCACATACTTCACTGTAGAATACAGTATACACATTTTCTCTTAATTTATACTTATGGCTTAAGTTGCTCATAATCTCGATCTCGATCAATGTATCTAAAAATTACATAAAATTTAAGTTTGAATAACAATATCCAGTAAAATAATCGCATGCAAAAAAAAAACAAAGCCTACAACTATAATAATCAATACCTACAAATTACCTAGTTCAATGTCAGAATTGAATTGAAGTCGGTTGAAAACGGATATTCCCAATTATTTCAAACCCATTGCAGTGCTTTAGGCTGTAAGTACCTCTGGCGGTTTCCCGCTGTGCGCGGCGGTGACGGCCAAACCGAGCAGCAGATCGGGCTGTTGTGGCGCGCGCGACTGCGCCTCCGTCAGCATCTGCTCAGCCTCTTCCCACATGCCTGCAACACACCATATTTATTAGGATACCGACACCGTGGCTTAGTTGGTAGTGATCCTGCCTACTAAGCTTGGTGTTCCGGGTTCGATCCCCGGCCGGGGCAAAAGTTCTCGGGTCTTGGATGTTGTGATGTCTTGTATGTGTCCATATGCAATACCATAGACACAGCCCTGTCTCACACTTAAGGAAGGTAGGTACCTCTGGAGGCGGCGGCGGCGGCGCCCACGGCGGCCGGGCCCGCGCCCAGGGCGCCCAGACGCTCGGAGAGCTCCATGATGCTGTAGTGGGCGTCCTGAACTCCTGGACCACCCTGGCAAACCAATGACAGTTATACACCACCAATTTTTAATTACCAACAAAAAATTAAACGGGCAATGCAGACGGGGTACTATGTTGCATCTGTGAAGTCAGAATGTTGGATTTCTACAAAATGGCAGAGTGACAGCGGAGCGAGTGCGGCGCCCGAGCCGAGGTTTTGCGGGCTGGCTCGAGATAGGTACCCGGGTTTGCCAAACGATGAATAAAACTTAAATTATTATCAATAAAGGGTACCGCCTGATGCAAATCCATAGGAAAACGACTAACGGTAACAGTTATCCATTTTTAATAAAAAAAATAATGTCAATAATTCTACTTAATTTTTTCAAGTTTTTTTTCCATATCTGTATTCAGTCTGAACGGTTATAAATACGGGCCGGGCAACGTTGTTTATTCACTCTCGTTTCAAACTTCGGCGAGTCCACACCTCCTGATGATGCCTCGTGAAGAGGCGAAACACGTGTCGTATCTTTAAACTTTGGTTTTCTGTTCTTTGATTCTTTGGTTTAGTTGAGCTAAAGTTGAGTTAATTAAAGCCTTTGTTTGGAAATTGAGCGGATTTATTAATACATATTTATATAATTTGTTGATACGCGGGGGGGTTACTGCGCATGGTTATTGTATGTGTAGTCCCCCTCGGGTACCTTACTTTCTACTTCTGCGCAGTAACGGTCAGCGCTAAAGTTACGTGCCGCTACTTGTAATGTGTATCTATAAAAGTATTGTTGTATGGCTAAAGTTATGTCACTAAAAAACAAAACAATTTGAAGTCCGAGTTGGACAGAATTTCAAAAACTCTAGAAACTATTTCATTTATTTAAATCACAATTTCACAATCGTATATGAATGTCTCTATAGTACACATAAAGCAAAAATAAAAATACAGAAAAAAAAAATACAATTTCAAAATTACTACGTAAACTACTACCTAACAGCAGCAAACTTACTAACTACATACGATCCTATGTCACTAAACCTATCTTGTCATAAACTCGTCAATTGTATAGAAGCACCCCTCCAACAAAAGTTTTCTCAGTTTATTTTTAAACACGTTTAGACTTTCATCTCATTGGGTAGAGCATTATAGAGAAGAACCGCTTGATAACGACAGCCATGCTTTGACACATTTAACCTCATATGCATTGGAAGCTCAAGGTCTTTTCTTCTAGTATTAAGCCTCTTTGTCCTATTCTCTAATGTTTCATACTTAAGTGGATGCCGCACAATATCCATGAGAACCACTAAAATATACAAGCTAGGAAGGGTCAGTATTTTTAGTTTACGGAAATGATCCTTACAAGACTCCCAGGGAGGTATCCGTGCTATGGTACGAATTGCCCGTTTCTGAATGACAAAAGACCTATTTATATTATATATGTAACTATTTCCCCAAAACTTAACACTGTATCTTAATTTTGACTCAACTAGAGCATAATAAATATTTTTTAGCTGCATGAGATCTACTTCATCTCTAAGACTTCTCAAATTGATCATATTGATTTCAAATAACTTCAAACTATAAAAAATTTAAAAAAAATTGCTATAAAATTGTTTTGAACAAAAATTCTAAAAACTGTCAGCAGTTAGAAGGCAGCTGCTAGACAAGTTTTTTTTTTTTTTTTTATCTCTGTTTCTTGCAAGATGCCATCTACAGGCATTTAGCTAGAGTTGTGAAGGTTAAGACAAGATTTAATTAATATATATAATTAAGATTTCATTACTCTTTAAACACTTCGAGTGCCAAGGACTCATAACATAAGACAGGAAGCAAAGTCTGTGCTTTAACCTAGAAAGGACTTAGCTGGCTTTTAGTTGTAAGGACATTACCTGAGATAAGTTAAGCCAAGCTTGAGCAAGCTGTGTGAGTGTGCCATCATCCTCAATGTCCTGTAACAGCTTGAGTTGTTTCTTGGCCAGGTCTGGCCGGTTCATGGCTAGCAGACATTGCAGGGTGAACGCTCGGAGCTCCAGTGACTCAGCATTGTGGAGAATTCTGGAAAAATTATACGGTTTTAGCTGTTCCATTTAGTTGCCATAATATAAGCTTTGCTAAGTTTGGGGTTAGATGGCGTTGTGTAAAAATGGTTAAAACATTAAAAAGCAATATGTTTAGAACTTTGAGGAGGACAGACTAACTACACTTCTTCTTCTTATCATGTCAGTAGTAATTTGAACCAATGTCATGAACGGACTACGCTAACTGCATGGCTATGGAAGAAACCAGAAAGACAACTAGGCTGAGAGAAATCCTAGACTTGGGTCCTGAAGACTCTTCCAGGAAACTGGAAAACACTATTCATAAACTCATAGTCTTGCTCCGCTATTTTGGGGAGCTAGGGCTGGTGGGGTAAAGTTAGCTAAAAAGTCCAAATGAACAATGCAGTTCAATAACAGTAACAGTGCTGTAACTTCCTAGTGCCAATTCTCGACACTTTTAATAATAAGAAGTAGAAGAAGAGAAGAACTACCTGCTCAGCCACGCTAGAGCTTTGGCTCTCTTGGCTCTAATCTGCACCAGCACCCCCTTGGGGTAAGAGTGAAAGTAAGAGCTAGGAACCGTCCAAGTAACTGATACCAATTATTTCAGAGATACAAACGTGTATTACTTACTTTTTTTAATTATCAATAATCTTCAGAGACTGATGAGTTTTTTGTAGTTAGTTTGAATAATTACCTGTGGGTACTTATCATTTCCGATCTTAGATATGAACTCTATATAAGAATCTCTCTATAATAAGAAAATTTAACAAGTGAACTTACTTCAAAGCGGCTTCATAGTTTTCTTCATGGTAGTAAATTGTAGCAGCAACAATCAGAAATATTTCATTCACCAGCTCTATTCCTTTTGCCACCTGAAAGATTTAGAAATCTTTACCGTAATTAAACTATAATGTATATCTCAAGTGAACAAGTGACAAGATAAGCAAGAGACTCTGTGTTTTTAAGAGATCACGTTTGTGAAATTAATGTGCTTTCAAGACTGACTATAAACTGACACTTGGTTACAAAATAACAAGATAATGTTAAAAATTGTAACGCAAAATCTCAATTCTGTGTGACATAGACATACATATCAGCGAGAGCTGCTTGTCTATCAAATGTAAATAAATAAATAAATATATCTCCTTGTGAACTAGCAGAACTGTTGCACCGGCGCCGGCGTCTGTTATTAAAATATCCTACGTATCACTTTTCTGGTCATAGGCAGGCTTGACCTTTCATCATCTGGGGAACATATTTTTTTTAGGATAATCCTCATGGATACCCACAGCCATTGGGGGAGGATGGAAGGGTTATGTCGGACTCTAACCAACTAAAACCCCATGGTGGCCGACTTCTGCATAAGAGGGACCCCGGGATATCCTAAAAACCGTCTTCCAGTTGTACCGGTGACCCTCACACACGTTACTGTGAGGCCCATCATCACAGGGATGGCTTTCACCGACCCAGAGCTCCACTTGCAGTGCATACCTCCCCATGCACTGCAGCATCTGGAGAGCGCCTGGCTCAACTCAACCACTAGGTTATCCTAAAAACTTTCTTACCCTAGCATCAAGATCAGCAACAATAGCAGGCTTGTTGGCTCCCGTAGCGAGATAATCGACCAGGGTCTTCAGCGGCTGCAGCATTGGATCCGCATTCTTCAACTCCTGGAGCACAATGCGAGAGTTGCCTTGTGCTATGTATGCTCGGTACAGGAACGCATCGCGCTGTAATGCGATCAGTGGAGAAGACGGCTGAAATCAAGGAAAAAAAACTTTTTTATCTAAGAAAATAAGTATAACACACATTGGCTCTATGCTGCCTGTGTATCGTTCATGATAATTATCAATAACAAAAGGATTTGGACCATGGTAGTTGTCAAAGGTTGTGGCTAGATAACCTACTTAATATCTAGGCTTTTTTCATTTCTGATAGGTATCCGGTTCTACTATGTATGGTGATGTTTAGGCCTTATTAGGGTTAGGGTGTAGCAAGCGGCAAAGACTTAAGAATATTGTGCCACAAGCAAAAGCGAGTTATGTATGTAGGCAGGTACATACGAGGAACACAATATTCATTTGTGCCTTGGACTTGGAAATACCGAAGCAGACCAAGTTATTGGAGGCGATTTGTGGTATTGCTGAGTATAAAAGGAGAGATACTAAGGGAGATGTCATTGTTAATCTTGCCTAGAATATGAATAATTTCATCACAAATTACAAAAACATGAAATGGTAGGCACGTCACCGTTCAAAACATTGTCTGTTTTCTTGGGATTTTGACAAGTAATTGGCCTGATTTTGTGCACAAATGATAACTTACGGATACACTTTGGGCCTCGTTGATGGCCTGCTGGTAATTTCCAACGTAAAATGCATTTTTAACATCGAAAAGTTCATCAACATCTTGCTGCTGACGTGCCATTTTGACAAACTGAAAATTAAAATGTGTTGCCAAACCAAAACACACGTTATAAAGTCCCGAATGTTAAAAAGTTGGATGTGGACTATGGCCCATAACCATAACGACGATTCAAATATATTACAATATATAATATATATATAATATTAATATATTTAATATATATATAATATTAAATATATTACACTACTAAAATTGGAATTTTGACCTGAAAATGATAAATGTGGTAGATAATGACGCATTCTCCATCAACTGTTGTTTTCAGTCATGGAGTGATTAGTTTTGGCGTAAAAAAAAATAGGTAGGTAGGTACTTGGTGTTTTTTTTGTATGGGGGAAAACATGTATTTTTTTTATGATGATTGAGTCAGTTTGCCGCACTTTTGACTTATCCGGGCATCGGCGGCATAGGCATGGGGCTGCGCCCTGCGGCCGCGTCTCCCTGCGTTGCATCCTACCATCGGGCGATGCCAGATGCCGACGCAGTCCGTGTCAATCAGGTGAAATATTTTGATTTCTAGTCGCTTTCCTGCTTTTGTATTAATTAGTCAAACTATGGTAGTAGTTTGACTTCTGACTACTCGCATCACACGTTCATCAGTAAAATACCAACAAAAAATGCAATTTTTTTAAGCTAGCAATATTGAATTTTGACACAGAGTTTTGAGTGTTGCTACTGTCATACAATTTAAAAGGTGAGTTTTTTGGCGGGAACATGAAAAATGGCACATTGGCGGCATTAAATTAATTGACAAAACTTGTATAACTTAGAGTGTTTAAGTGTAAAAACGGTGGTTTTTTATCCATTAAGTGCTCGTGAACGTGTATGAGTGTTGGTGAATAGTGTAATGCTGTAAAACGTGACTTTTAGTGTTGCCTCCAAAACTCCATAGAAGCCTCTAGTAACGTCGCAACTACCACTACTTTACAGGGGCATGACTTGACTTATCGACTCTGACTTATGACAAAATAATCTCTTCAATTACTTGACACTGGCTATATACCTTTGATGTGAAGCCAAAACCGAAGAACTTAGGTTCTTCGAAAGAAAAAAAAAAAATTTAAAAGGTTCAAATAAGTAGATAAACAAATCTATTTTTAATTAATATATATTATTTATCCAAAAACCAATAAAAATACAATTAATAGAAACAAAATATTAAAACAGTCAGGTAAAAATAAATTTGTATTTAGTAATGAACGAGGCCTCATCTGTTGACAACTTTGGTAAACTAAACAATGTTGTTTTTACAAGATGTGAGAGAGGGCAGCACCTACTCACAAAGGCGGTAAAAGTAAAAAGAGATAGGTAGGTAAGTTAGGTACCTACATAATAAAATTACCAGAGTGTTGATGACTGTGATATTTATGTACGTGCAGTGGCTGGGTAAGTACTTCAGTATTTTTTTTAAATACAAGCAAGGGTACTTCAGTTTTTTTTAAAGCCGCCCGTAATCCGCGAGCAAGAAGATGATAATTTCCGGAAGCCGGTGTTGAGAGAGGCTACGCTTAGCCGTGTCGTAGGTTCAGTTTCCGCTGACCGCTTTGCTTTTGGGAAAGAAGGCAAAAAAACTCCAAAATAAATAAAGAAACTGAAATAAGAAGCAAACATACTAATTGTACCATGGGCAGATATTTTTGTATCTCGTACTTAATGTAAAATGTTTAAATACATGTAATTTTTTAATTTATAAGTACTTAGTAGTGTCAATACCGTAATAATGTGTAATAAATAATAGTAGGTTCCGCTCGTTTTTTTGTATAAATGCAAATATTTGTGTACAAGAAGGTAGGTAATAAGTGTAAAAATACGCGTAGGTACCAATGTACTTTAAAATAGAATACTCTAGAAATAAGATGTTTTTTTCAAAATTTAAGAATCAACAGTGTATAGTACCTAACCTACCTACTTATGTTGGTAAGTACTTTTTATCGCTCGCGACTCTCCTTTCTAGGTAGGTCCTACAAAAAAAAGGGCTCAGGTAAGTAATTTTTGGTGCAAGACCAAACAATGAGGGCTCAAAGAAATCGGTCTTTATCCATGTACTTTCAGGTAAGTAGGACGGTCGGCTAAACGCACGTCTGAACTGTTTAGTTTTTATTATAACTATTACTCGTCGTAAATAATCAGTGTCAAACAATTTCTCTGCATTGGATGTTTACACTACTCTGTCTACCTGAAAATATATCTATATTTTCAGTGGATCTGTTGGAGAAATCTTCAACACCAGAGCAGGCCACTGGCTCACACGAGACGAAAGAAGCGGCGAAATTTGTCTTAATCATCCATCATACATCACACATTATCACTGGCGTACTTATAATTATTTTTCTCAGTGCTATTAACTAACTTTTAAAATGCAAATAATGCTTTTGAATGGATTGACTGTAAGTTTTATCCATCTTACAGTAAGTATCCCAATCTTAATTCTTTAAGTAATAAGATAGTTTATGACCTTATAGGATACTTTTATCCCAAAAACTACATAGGCCTAAAGTGTGAAAACAATAAAAAAAAAAACTTTATTGTAAAAAACATGTAACAATGTACAACTAAGGTTTTTACAAAAGGCGGTCTTATCCTTAAATAAGATTTCTTCCAGACAACCTATGTACTATAAACTATCTTAACAACTAATGGTACCTAATGACTTTGCCGTTGGTCTCAGCTTAGTGTAAAGTGCATCGGGAGGACATCTCCAATCAAATAGTAGGTAACTTACCTTATCGTACCATACAAAACAATAGTTATGTATTCTATTTGCAATTTTCCATGTGTACAATATACATAGAATTGTCTATCTATAGCTATATATCTGTCGTATGCCGCACTTTTGACTGACAGTTGGTTTAAAAAATATGTTTCGTGTAGCCGTTTTTCAATTACACCGTGTTCCATGCCCAAGGCAACACCTGGTGCTTACGAAAGAGCATCCTTATTAAGTGATACGCTATCAATAAAAGCTGTTTTCTTATCTGTTTAATGTCCTGTAGTGTAAGTAGGTTAGGGATAAATGGGGGACTGATAATATTGATGGTTTATTTGGAAATAGGTTCATTGATAAAAGAAGCTTAAAGTTTATAAAAACTGAAAATCATTCATAATCAGCCTATAATGTTCCCACTGCTGGGACTCAGGCCTACTCTCCGCCAGGAGAGCGAATGGGTCTTAATCCACCACGCGGACCCAATGCTATTATATTATGCCAATTATTAATAAAAAAGGTTGATTGATAAAACAAGCTTAAATTTATATAAAAACTGAAAACCTGACTGCCGAAATATTAATGGATTTTTGACGCTAATTTTATTCTATGAGATTCCAAAGACTAAAACTTGTGTAAGTATATCTTATTACTCTGTGCTAAAACGAGTTTAAAGGTATTGCTATGGTACTTAATATTAGGTACTTATTCTTTGGTATCGCTCATTTACCGAAATGAATCAAGTTTTATGGTTTATTGACACTTTTTCACCCATTTTGTGGGCTTACAGCCGCCATGTCGCATTGTATTAAATGCAATATTCCAATAATATTTCGGCCGTCGAGTTTTCAATTTATTAAACTATAAGCTCGTTTTAACTGTATTTAATTTTCATACC
This sequence comes from Lobophora halterata, assembly GCA_932526365.1. Taxonomy (NCBI): domain Eukaryota; kingdom Metazoa; phylum Arthropoda; class Insecta; order Lepidoptera; family Geometridae; genus Lobophora; species Lobophora halterata. Next base: position 9,043,228 of record OW052017.1, read on the forward strand.
TACACCTCGAATCTCCCTTTAAAATTCACTTTTCACATGCCAAAAATCACATTGGGTGCTCCAAATAATTAAAAAAAACCGTCAAAATACTCCGTCGCGTCGTGCATTGTGTTGACTTTCGGCAGTCGAACGGCAGATGTTGGCCCTGAGAAAGGGTCTCGAGTTTTCGACAAAGCCCTTGCCACAGAATACAACGACAGTCACTAGAGCCAGTGCCACAGATAATCTACCAGTTAATATGTGCAGGTCAATGCATGCAAAAGTCTTGAGAAATCGCAAATAGGGTGCGTTTTGTGAAAGGCACATTTTCGAAGTCCCGTGCGAATTTCGGATTCGCATTGACTTATTTGTAATAGATGGATGTGAGGATAATAATACATTCTAAATTTGTGAGATTTTTAAGGTTATTTGAAAGACTTATTCCCGAGATACACGAGGCTAGTTTTTCAAGATAGGATAGTATGCTAGCAGCTCTGGCTTCGGGCAAACAGAACTAGCTTCATTTATTGGCTAGCTAGTAAGCTAGTGAAAAAGTAAGCTAGTTTAGTTTACACAAAGCCAGTGCTGCTAGCTTGCTAGCTTACTATCACTATCTTGCTATCCTAGCTTGAAAAACTATCCTTCATATTCGAATCACCATAACAGTGCAGTGCTACACATAGCTAGTAATAGGTAACTATATTATGTATTTTGTGTAAATTTCAATAAAAAAAAAAGCTAAAGGATTTCAAATATGATTCTATCAAGCAGCCATCGAGTCCGTAGATAAAGTAATACTTCGTAGCTAGATTCGTAGAGCCGTATGTGTAGGCTGTACTTACGTAAGTATCTAAGTAGGCACTTGGTGTAGGTAAAAAGACCGAAGCATTTGAAACGTTTGCAAAGTTATTTTTAATGTAGGTGTAAATTAACTTTGAATTTGAAATACTTACTTATTATACAATTCTAGCTTACTTTACTTACTCGAAAATTCGTTTGCGAATAAAAAAAAACCCTTCTTATTTCTTTCCTTTTCACTTTCCGATCATCCTCCAATTTTAAGTCTCTACGTTCAGCGGTTTGGCCTGTACGCTGTCTGTCAGTCAAGTCCATGCCAATATTATACAGAATGACAAGCTTACGCCCACTACTTTGTTTGCTTTGCTAATTTATAAAATTCCTTTCTTACTACCTGTGCCTATAATTCTTGACGAACACACTCTCTAAGTTTCAAGGCTCTACGTTCAGCGGTTTAACCTGTTATATGTATGTCGATCAATCAGACACATCCTAGCCTTTTCAACCTTCTTCAAAAAGAAAATGGTTCTCAATTCGGTTGAATGTTTTAATGTATGTTAACCTCAGAACTTTGTTATCATAAGCTGATTTAAAAAAAAAAATTGTGCGAGTGATATGAGTACATACTTTTAGATTTGTCAGGTCCCATAGAAATTTCATCCAAATCGGTTCAGTAGTTTAGTTTTTATATCAAAATAACTGATAAAATATGTCGTCGAAGTAAACAAAATTGCGTATTTTGCTTCCCTTTGACTTTTCAGTGGTGTTTGCCGTCACTAAAACAGTCCAATTGAAGTCAGTTGTTGTAAGGTTTTTGTAAAACCTTGTGTAATAATAAAGATTGTAGTACCTAGTTAAGTTAGTTTATGCTGATATAATAGTAGATTATGCACTAAGGGGGTAAAGCAGTGTCTTATGTCGCGGGTGGCATATTGAACCCTGAGCTAACGATGGACTAAGTTATGTAGAGTTCTGAGTAACGCGAGGGGATCAAGCTGCCCAAGACGAAGACAGGCATTATCCCAGAGGAGCATACTCTACTTTTTACACCTTCTGCGAGGCAATAAAAAGCCAGGGCTCCGAACTCATCAGCCAACACCGTCTTTTGTTTCACAATCTTTGAAGACGCGTCATTTTTTTTTTTTTTTTTATGAGTGGCCAGTTCGATTTTAGAACAAACCTTTTTACAATGCCATATGGGCGTTCTTTTAATTAGTATTTTCCACGAGTTTCCACACGAATTTGACGTTCCAAATTCAAATCACATTATTACCCTTGGGACTTTCATACAACATTACCTCCCTTGGTAGGTAATGCTTTGCTTTACCTTGATGATACCATGATATGTAATTGGATATTGTCGAGCAGGCGGTGTGAAAAAGACTTTTCTCCTTAAAAATTCCAAGAAGTAACAATAACTGTAAGGCCCTTGAGGTAAACACTCTCCCCGGCCAGAAATTAGAGCAAAGGTCGATGAACTCCGACGGCTGCCGAATGAAGGGCCGAGAGGGCTACAGACCCTTCAGATCTGGAGCCACCCTTAAGGTAGCCGGGTTTCAAGATTTGAATTTAATTCCACATTTAACAAATTCGTTTGAAATTTCGAATTATTATAGTAGCCAATACGAAAATGTTCTTTGCTAACTGTAGTAGAACTCTTCAGATACAATTTGGGAATCACTACAATCTATATATAGGTATATTACAAAATTTACAAAAGGAAACAATTGGGCCACCCATAGACCGTTGCAAACGATCTATAGGTAGCTCAACTGCTCCAACTCGATACCCGATGGCAGCGTGCCGAGGATACTGGCTGCATTGCCTCTTTGTATAGCAAGGCTTATTCTTTGGCCCAGATAGCTGCCAGCCCTCTGATCACGCGTCGCTTCGACCAGACGCTCTGACAAAATTTTAAAAACGCGGCAGTCTCCCTAAATTATTTGGGAATAATAATATTACCTACTATAAATTTTGCAGCCGATGAGAATCAATATTATTCGTTAACAGCCATAAAGTATGACGATTGCGATGACACACGGCTTTTTTACACGCTACACGCCAGCGACTTCGCTTGTAGCGTGTAAAGTCGCACAGTGTCATCGGCGTTTTTACAATCTGCTTGTTGACAATCCTTCCCGAAAGCTAACACACTCACGCTAGCGTTTAAAGACGACAACAATCAGCTTGTAAAAAAGCTAGTGTGTCATCGACGCTTTAGATGCAATGCAATTATGAACAACCATATAAATAGGAAAAATTTTCTACATATATAGAGGTTGGAAATAAAATATTTTGAGCAAGGTAAAATAGGTACTATCTATCGTTGAAATTGTAAACTGACGGTTTTTGAAATTTTACGTCGACTTAAATGTAGGTAAGTAAGTAGGCATTATGAAAGAATTTCAGTATGCATGCATATGTATTTCAGTTTGAGCAACAAACATCCATCTATCCATCGAATAATCCTCACAAGCTTTCGTGTTACAAATGTTGGTAAGATGTATAAGGCCAGTCGCAAACCAGCCACCGACCACACAAACCGAATTTGTTTGCAACCACCGTAAACAAAAATACCTAGAAAACAACAAAGTGTTCCGAAACGAAGATCAACTACGATTTCAAAAACAGTTTTGAAATCGTACAGATTATTATTCTTAGAAGTATTTATCAGCTTCAGTGTACTTCATCATATCTCGAAGTATTTATTTTCTATGTCCGTATCAATCGCTTCCAAAAACATAACGAAACTAACACAATTGTACATGATAGCGTTAAATTTATTACAAGAAACAGGAAGCAAGACACCGGAAACCGACTTTCGCAATCCTCGCTGCATCCGTTTGAGACAGATCAAAAAGTTTCCAATAAGTACAAAAGAGGGACTATGAAGAGTACAAAAGTACATCTGGCAGGGCAGATGCAGTTCGAAAAAATCTTTACCTGCGAATTCATTGTCCCTACTTCTTAAACTTGAGACGTAGGTACTTACTGGGGTGACAATGGGCTTCATAGTTTGGGGATAGTTCGAGCGAGCTATTTTATCGTTTTATGGTCCTAAATAATGAGGGTATTAAGCTAACTAATTTTGACCTCGCTTTGCTTTACATTCAACCTTTTTAACCGACTTCAAAAAAGGAGGGTTTTCAATTCAGTTGAATGTTTTTTTTTTAATGTTTGTTACCTCAACATTCTTTTGTTTTAAGCATATTTGAAAAATTATTTTTACCAAAATACGCAATTTTGTTCACTTCAACGACTTTTTTTCAGTTATTTTGAATTCAAAACCAAAGTACTGAACGGATTTTTATGAAATTTCTATTGGGCCTATATTTCTATAGGACCAATTCGGAAGTAAAACCATTTCAAACAAAAAAAAAACATATTTATTAACAAAATTCTGAGGTACCAGAGGTACCAAACAGAAATGAACAAAAAGAATCAACCGAATTGAGAACCTCTTCCTTTTTTGAAGTCGGTTGAAAAATCCAGCTATTTTTATTATTCCTTCCCATTTTTGTAGCCGCATGGGCACCCTACTGCCGCCTGCAGTATACAGATCGCTCACAAAGAGAAATCTCATGCATCGTTCAATCTCTCAGAGCGTCGTATTTACCTGAGTTCTCATGGCCATGGATGCATAAACAAGATTCTTTCTACACTGGTTCTTACTAAAAGACTAATGGTAAAATACCTCATGTATCAAGCACTTAGCTAGTATTTTTTCCTAAAGCTAGTGTTATAGAGACTAGACTAAAAATTTTGCGTAACTAAAAATAATGTTTGGACATTTCACAGAACATAATATTGCTTATTCTTTGACAAAACGCCATCTAGCCCCAAACTAAGCATGCTTGTATAATATTAAATAATAATTCTTCTTATCGTGTCACTAGTTCTTTCGAACCAGTGTGGTGAGAGGATTTCAAGTGCGCCTCGAAGAGGCTCCTTTCGTGTACGTAAAATAATAATTTTATTACTTTAAATTCAAGCTTTAAATTAATTTCGTATGTAATGTTTCGTGGATTTCTTATCAATTGATTTATCAAATAAGATTCCGCCTTTACCTACTTACATATATTTCGATTTAGCTAAACATAATTATTCTACAGTTACCTCGCCATTATAATATTTTATCCATAAAATGTCACAGTTCCATTAAATACCACACATTGTCCTTGCGAAATCGCCAAACGTGTTGAAGACATTTCCGGTGATCCTACTCACTAGTTGTTATTCTGTGGCTTAAATACCTCCTATTCCTTTATACTGTGTCTCGAGGTCAAGGCAGGGCATGTTCATTGATAGATTAGCCATAGATTAGGTAATCATTTGCGTGGTTATGCCAAATGTGGATTTGGCGACACCATAGAATTTGATATAAAATAATCTCAATACGTAATGTACTTAGACTTACCTAATTCATTGTATTGTAATTTTTGTTCGATAAATTTTTGACTTCGAAAACAGGACAAAACCTCTAGTTGTTGAACGCCTCATTAATCTATTGTTGACCATTATTTTTAGTTAGATCATCGAAAGTTAAATTTCTCCGACTACTCTGTAATCAACATATTTTGGTTAAATTATACATTATTATGCAAAAGCCACGTGGTCAATTTATTCTGTAGGTGGACAACAACTGGGTGCTACGCGCTGCCTACAGTACCTAGTACCAATCTAATACCTAGTTAATTGGTATTGATGTTGTTTTATAATATAGATACTTACTTATACCACCTTATACGTAGAATTACATAGAGTTTTTTTAAGAAAGGTCGGCATTGCTTGATAATAAATGAATTTCAAATGCATTATCATCGAGTTGTGAGCTACTTTGAAAGCTTTAGCTGGATAGCTAATCTCTGAAGTGCTCGAAATTTGAGTTATAAGATTCCACCCGAAACGACAGACTGACAAACAGACAAACATTAAAATAATAATAAAATATTTATTTCGGACAACCAGAACCAAACAAAAAATACAAAGGATTAAAAAGACACATCAAAATTTTTTAAATAGGTTCATTATCATCACAAAATTTAAATTAAACCTATTATACTAAATTAAATAGTCATTGAATTAAATAAATATAAATAATAAAGATGACTTAAAAAAAACATTGTAAAAAATCACACTACATCAATAATTGTAAACAAAAAGAAGTCATCAGCGACTTATACAATCAATTAAACCACAAAAAAAGTAGTTACAGCTAACGCCTTGATAAAGATAATTTATAATTTTGACCGGATATTGCCCAAATTGTGGGAATTCACACAGAGAAATAATAAATCAACATGTCGGTTTCTTTGATACCTACTTACCTACATACCTAAGTCGTGTGTTGGGCTACATTGGGAAACAATTATTGGTAAAATATGACGCAACCAAACCAGTAAGGTCAATGAGTTAACACAGAATAAGATAATAGGTAGTATTAAGAAATTTCACCAAAATCAGTACAGTAGTTTAGTTGTTATAACAATATAACAGAAAAAAATGTGCCGTCGAAGTAAACGATATGTATTTTGCTTCCCTGTGACTTTTCTGTGGTGTTTACGGTCACTAAAACAGTGCAATTGAAGTGGGTTGTGTACAATTCACCTATGTGCCGTAGGTGTTGTACTCGCCTGGATTAGATTTATACCAATAAAACACATAAGTTGATATTCCACAATCCATCCACCATACCGTATCTCCGTAGAGTACATAAGCATGGAGGATGCATGCTGTAGTTATTGTAAACACTACAGGTTGTAGGCCTTTATATTATCCATTTATGGATGTAGGCCTCCTCCAATCGCCTCTAGTGTTGACGGTCTTGAGCCCGCGCCATCCAATCCCGCCCTGCGTGTTGTCGGATGTCGTCAACCCATCTCTTTGGTGGTCTTCCTCGCGGTCTCGTGTGCTATCGTGGTCCACTCCAGCAATCGCCGCGTCCATCGTTCCCTATCCATTCGCGCAATGTATCCGGCTTATCTCCACTTCCGTTCTGCTATGAGTGTCACCATGTCTCTGAGCTTGGTTTTTGACCTGGTTTTTTGGGTTGTAGTATATTTTTGTAAAACCTTGATTTATATTTTTATTCGTTGATACATTTCAGCTCCTAAACTACATACATTATGTATATCCTTTGTCTTTCAGCTAATTCACTTTAATAGTTTTTGCGTGGTTTGGAACAAAACGAACATTCATCTATTTATCTCCACAATTAAATACATTTGCTTTCTTTATTATTTATTTCAGACAAACTAGGATTAGATTAGAAGGTAATAAAAGTAAATAAGTACCTCTTTATTCTATTATTAAGCATTATAAATAAAAGGTACTACGTGAAAAATAACTATGTAAACTAACTAACTAACTACGTAAAATATTACGCTATTGCCGATAAAATGGTTACCTAAGCTTAAGGTTCTATTAATTTGTCGTCTAGTTTAAAATCGTGCAGTGGGTAGTTTCTATGTAGGATAGGACTTATAGCGGCGAGTTTTACGTTAATTAACCTAAAGTGGCTTACCTAGCTTTGCACAAGTCGCAAACGTTAGTGAAAATTAGGGAGATAGGCATTATAACATGCTACGCCTTTTAAATAAGCTTGAGCACTTATGTACCTAGATAGAATACCTAACCTACCTGACTATGACTGTTGTGCTTTGAGGTTGTACTAAACACGCAGTAAGTCGCAGTAAAAAAATAATCTAAAAATCCATTTGAAATTTCTTTGTTTGTCTATAAATTACGAGCAATGTTATCATTGGACGCACACCACGCGGTAATAAGTACCTGCGATCCTGCAAAGGTGGTGGTAGGGCTTGGGCGGGATGCGACGCAGCTTCCGCCCGCCCGCCCTGGCGCGGGTAGCGTGCAGCCGGCGGCGTCTCCACCGCCCGCACCCCCCGCCCGCCGCCGCCGAGCGCGTGCGCGTGCCGGCCGGCGACTTCAGTTCACCGCTGCGCCGCGAGCCGACCACACGCGCGCAATAAACCGATCCGCGCTCACGATCGAACGCACCTCATCCCAGTGACCGAGAGGGATACCTCTCGTAGACGTCAAGATTGCTTCGCAAGTGGAAATGCCGTCGAGCCTGTTCGGGGACCTGAGCGGGGGAGGGAGTCTGGTTGAAGACCAGCGGGCTTTTGCACTGGCGCTCGAGTTGAGCATGCTGAGTCTTGGGGAGCCGATGCCGGGGACCAACCCTCTGGGCAGCCCGTTAGGGTTCGCGCCGCCGCAGGAGGACCGCACCAAGAAGTCGCAGAACATGACCGAGTGCGTGCCCGTGCCGTCTTCAGAACACGTCGCTGAGATCGTCGGCAGACAAGGTTTGTGAACGCTTTATTTATTGAGGGTAGTCAGCTGGGGAGATTGGCGGTATTACTAAAACATTCTGCCTATAATCTCCACAGCTCTTTCGGTGGATTTTGATAGTGGGAAAGTACCTACCTAATTTGAATTTTGTTCGTTATTATATTACTCACGGCAAACTTCACGATTGAACCTTAATCAGCTGTATTAAAGGTTATTCGGTGTCAGACGTCTGTCTGCTACCCTTACGTAAGGCCACACGTGCGGTTGGAGGTTATGTTCGATCAGACAGCTTCAGGAGCATGGTTCTGGTGGAACTGCGGAGACATTTGTTTACCTTCATTGGTCGCGAAGACCGCGTGGGTTAATCCTAACTCCCTAGGATTTGCTGAAAGTCCAGTGATAAAAAGATATTGTTATTGCGCGGTTCCTAGAATCGTACTGTAGGTCGATATTGCCTATAATCTACCCACCTAGGTACGTTGTTACTCCGAGAGCTAGGTTATAGTATTTAGGTACGGTCGGAAAAAACAGTTGTCGAAAAATTACAAAATTCATAAAAATTACAATACCTAAATGTAATAAGTTCGTAGGTAAATTCCACCAACGTATCCAGGTTAACTATTTTTTTCGTACTATTAACCTACCTCTACTTTTCTCGGACTAATTTCATACAAATGTTTGAACCTTTATTATATCGGTGTACTAAATTCGACCCTGATACCAAAACTCCAAATGTAGTTTGACTCTCAGAGCTATCCGACGTTCTAATTAAAAGGTACCTTCGGCAAAAAACCTCGAGGGTCGAGATTTTTTCCCCCGAACTGCCGAAAAAAGGACCGACAAAGTAGTTCGCGGTAGACCTTACCGGGGTCTAATTCTTCGGGGCTGGTAGGAAATCGATTATCTGATCGTATCTTGCTGTCCGTTCGAAAAAGAAAAATCTAAATTATCCTAATGCAGTTGATGAGGCTTTTACGGTAACATTAGGGATGCAAAAAATGACCACATTCCATATTTTTTGGCTTGGAGTCCTGATAATCAGGCGTTACATAAACCCATAATTGGCAAATTGGTCTATCAAAAACCGTCGGAATTTAGGAAAAAAAATCTAATCAAAGCTAAGGGAACGTAGCCTTTTCGTAATAAAAATAAATACTGAATTAATAAAACCGGTAAAAATATTATGAATGAAATTTAAAGAAAATGTAACGAGTCAGTTGATATTAAAATATGCACTAAGTAGGTAATAATCGATCGTAAATTGAGTTGTCTTCATTAAAATTGTGTCGTTTTCCGTCCGAGTAAAGTTATTATTTTACATATTTATGTTTTTATTGTGCTTCATGAAGGACAATGTCTGCGTTGTCCGGTATTGTCGCATTTATCGCACTTCATCTAGAATCTAATTTAGCAGGATTTTCCAGTTTTTTTCCAACTTGAAAACAAGATCATCTAATGTCATAAAGGTAGTCTAGGTAAATTCCTAAATAGATGTCGTTGTACTGAAAAATATATGCTAAAAGCTTAGATAAGTTTGTTGTTGAATAACTTGCCGAGTTAGTTAGTTTAGTTAACATCAAAAAATACTACGCATTCTAAAAGAGACAAGACTATTTTTAAGAACTATACTATTAAAAAAGCTTTTTTATTTCAATAGCAGACATAATGGCAGCTAAGATTATGAACGTATCTACCTACTATTTAACAGCTCCAAGTCTGAAGCACAGCGACCTGTTTCACTCAAAACCTTTCCCATAGTCGGGAACAAAACAATACTCAACTATACACCATCTATACACCAGTCCCTTGCATTTCCAGACAGGGCAACTGGTAAAATGAGAGCAAAAAAGCACAGCTGCCTCTTGCAACCTTGTCAAACTACCGTGCTCGCATTCCCTCAGCCGAGCCGACGACGACGACAAGATCCTTTACTGCGACAAGGTGGCACCGCAAGTTGCTCGTATAGTTGGTATATTTAGGCCGTTTCGGTCTGTTTCCTTCGCTTTCCGATGTTTTAATGCTGTGATAGGTTTATTAACTTGTGATTATATTTATTATTCACTTCTAATTCTTTTGTTCCAAAAGTTGATAAAGATTTTCAAAATATTTTTACAATAATTAAAACTCTATCGTGGTTTCATCATTATCGTCAACCTATAGCAGTCCGCTGCTGGTCATAGGTATCTCCCAAGCGCGCTACTCAGCCCGATCTTCGTCTCTTCTCATCCATCTATCGTATCGTAGTATGTATATCGTAGTATCGTGGCTAAGCTAAATTTAACTGAATTATTCACAGTTTTTATATGTACTATAATAATAATTATCTTTCAAGGTGAGCTTATTCAACCCAAGAACATCTTAAATTCAGGTACATATTATTTATAGGTACCTTTTACAAAACATTAACACAAAGGATGTGAAATTGAATACCCGGCCCAGAAGCACAGACGTTTTCTCGTAGTGCAAAGGGCCATTATTTGCTGCAGTCTATTGAATTTTTTTTGCGAACCGTACTTACCTGTAAATTGTTATTACCTGTTTTTTTTTAAACAAACTACATAGCATTCATGGCGTAAATTAAAGTATTCTATTATAGCTTGCCCGAAACTTCGCCTTTGTGATCTATCTAGTGAAAGAGACGATAGTTATTGATTTTTTTATTAATTATAATAATAGTAATACTAATGTTTGGCCGATTTACACATCGCCATCAGCTAGCCCCAAACTAAGCAGAGCTTGTAATATGGAAAACCAGATAACTCATAGAATACTTAAACTTTTTTTTTTTGTAATGAAGCGGGAAGCGAATCCGCGACACCGGTTTGGCATTCCAACACACTTGCTACGTACATCCGTGTCGTCAAATATTGATAAGTATTGATAGTTACTATTAATGTTTGCGGTTTAGAAAACTGTTAAATGTAAGTTTTATAAGGAGTAGGGAACTCTATTTTAAACTGTACATTGTCATCTTATTGTTGTACTTTTTGCAAAATTTATTCATGCAAAAAAGGTGTTTCATTCAGAAAACGTTTCAATAATACTGATTCCAAGGATTCATTGTATATTTTTCTATTAAACTATGGCTTATTGTAAATTCTTGTCGGAACCCATAAACGACCTTTTAACAACGCACTTTCAATGACGTGAATATTAAACGGTTTGTTAAAAAAAATCGCAAAATCGACCTTATGCTATCGGAAATAAGGGCCTTCGAAATTATATTGTCTTTGTTTGACATGATGACATCTGTTGAGACGCAATACGCAAAGAAGGTTGTTTAAAATTCTCTCGTTTACGCACCGCCCAGTGACGTCACGTCCGGTGTCCGCGAGTAGGGCTGCGCGACGTCCGGTCTTTATTAATCAGCGTTGCAAACATCTTGGACTACTTTCAATCAATTATCCAAATAAGGCACAACGAACTCCGAAGTTAATATGAGTAATTGCTCAAAACGATTCAGTTGTGATAATTCTTTGTATGTATGATAGTCTTCTGCGTAAACATTATTTGAAAGACTATAAAGGGGAGCTTTAAGTCAAATGTTTTAGTAAGTATAAAAGTTTTTTTTTCGATTACATTTTTTTATAAATCTAGTTGGGTACAAAAAGGCATGAATCCGTCGCTGGCTTACTCTTGGGTAGTTGCTCAAAACGATTTAGTTATGATAAATCTTTGTATGTAACGTCTGCGTTAACATTATTTGTTTATATTTAAAAAGCTTTAATAAAATGTTTTAGTAAGTGTAAATGTTTTTACTTATTTGATTCAATTTTTATAAAACTAGTTTAGGGTACAAATAGGCATATATGTCCAAATATTTCCCTCTGTAGGCTAGGGTAAGAGTTGGTTAAAAGTTCAGTTTTTTGCCAACCCTACCTTATCGACAGTCGATAAAACTTGTCGATGATCGTTCGGATCCTGTCGCGGTCTGTTTGTTGTTTTGATTTGTAGTGACGTGCCGCAGTGTTTTTGCATCTGATATCGATGTATTGTAGTGTTGTTCGTCGACAGGTTGAATTCAATTACAGATCGAGATAACGAGTTATAAATAAATGTCTGTCGCTTTTATGGCTACTTTTAGGTATACCTACTTGGGTCAGTCTGCATTGCGTTTCGTGTTCATTGGCTTTGGCACCATTGTTTTCATTCAGGCGAAAGCTCAACGCTTAGAAAGCCTTAAAAAGCTATTCTTAACCCTTTGAACCGCAAGTTTAAAGCTTTCTTTTTAAATGTATCTTTTGCTATATTTACATAAGTACCTAGGCATAATTATAAAAAATAGAACAGGCTCGATCCCTTTACATTAAAATGTCAGCGGCATCCCAACTATGTACCGTTTGCCTTCTACAAGGTTCCCAGCGTTTCGGTAATTCATCCCCGTCCGTCAAGCCGGTCCGAACCGGTTCCACATCAATGACTGCAGCCAACCCTCGGCTATGATCACTTCCATACCAACAATAACGTTCTCATCTCAATATTACACATTCTGATCTCGGGAACGCAATTTTGTGCCTCATTGACTTGTCTCGTGGATAAAATGCTTGTGCTCGGAGCACTATTAAGGAACTCATTAAGCATAATCGAAGCAATTTCAGAACATAAAACGAAAGAGAAAACAATCTGGAATTGCACCAGTGAGCGGAATGTACCAGGATCGCAACACTTCGCGCAAGTGGACGTGAGATTTGCACCGGCTACGAGTCAGCGTGCGTTCCGGTCGACGCCACCGGTTCAGGGTCAAGGCTTCAGCCCTGCTGCTCGCCTGGTAGTCGCTCTCGCAGGAAAAGCTCCGCTAAAAGCGAAAACGATAGCTATTGCACTGCAATGACTTATGCGATTTCCCACGGCCGCCGGCTGGTTGTTACAATACAAGTGCGTGCAACGTAAACAAACGATCTATCTAACCCTAGTCTAGCGCCTCGCTTGGCTGACTTCACGGCAACATGAAAGCTCTGTTGAGACTCGAACGGCTATAAACGTCCAAACACAATAAAGTGTTTTAACGATCGCTAAATGAGCTTAAATCCAGCCGTTTAAGGTAACAAGATTACACTAATCTCCTATTCGTTGACAATTTTTGAATGAAACTACTCTGGCGGTAAAAAAAATAAACGAGCACATGTCCCGCGCCGAGTCGTCCCGAAAATTCCAGGGCCTCATTTTTTGTGCGCCTTGACAGATGCATTCTGGGACGCCGCAACCGCATCTTGCATCCTTATCGCGCCTCGGATGTTAGATCCTAACTCGTACTAGTCTCTTACGATGAATTCGAGGGTTATTTTGAGGTGCATTTCCCCGTCCTTGTCACTCGCCGTGGCGCCACCGCCCCGGGAAGAGGAAGGCACTCCTGTTTGTATTGCGCACATCGTAACAGCATTCTTATGCTGCTACTTTTTGTTTAACTTGAACGCTTTTAAATGAAGTGGTCTGTAATAATTTCCAATGATGGCCGGCGAAAGAAACGGCACTGCCAGCACCCCCACGTCTGCGAAACTTAGGGACCGTAATGAACGACTTCCTAATTGCCGCCGCAGCACGAATAACCCGTAATCCGGCGCGAAAATTGCTCGCCGTTTAATTGTGGACCTTGAGCCGTTTCGTTCCTGAGCTTCAAATCGAATGTCATCGTCTCGCGACATGTACTTCTGGATGCGAGCGGTGACCGGGCGAAGCGCTGGCGCAACAGCTCCACGACAGCACTGCGAAATGGAGTCTTATCGCCATGAGTTTAGTGCTGATTCCCCTCGGTCGAGAAAGGAGTTAGGTCGTTCCTGATCTGCGCTGTCATTTGTTGCTTTATAGAGCGACAAGTCGATATGCTCCCGCACTAATGTTGACAACAATCCATCTCGGGCTGTCGGGCGCCGCGAATTAGACTCACTCCCATTTCGATTTATACCTCATCCAGGCCGGTAATAAGCGGTAATCCTACAGACGAGTTCATTATTCCTGCTACACTGAGCGATAGCAATTTCTCGAAGATTTACTACATTGTGGGGAAAAAATCATGTGTTCGTTTTTGTTTGGTTTAATGACAGGATATGATGTTAATGTGCCAGCGCTCGCGCAGATGTGCGAAGCTGAAGATTGTCCCGATCTACCTCCGACATGGCGACTGACACCACGTGTGTTCAAACGAAACATTCGTGAGCGGATGAGATCCTATTCAATCAATTCTACCAAATGTCCTCCTTTGACGAGCATGGTGTAAAACTAATTTCCCAAATTTTGACCAAATTTCAGAGTCAATGTCTAACATGCTAACGGGACATCGCGTTACAATTCAACGGTCAATTAACCGCTCATAACCTATAGAAATGTAATGTTGTATAACCATAACTTGTAAGTAGCCATCTGCTGGTAACCGTCGCCGTCGCGTCGTCGAAGTGGTAACAACGGCGCACCTGCCAACGGTCCCCAACCGTCTACCTCGACACTGTACTTTAGAAACTTGCGCAGACTTTAAAAAGGGTGTTTGAAGGGATCTTGTTTGATAAAAATGAACCCCACTGACTCCCAAGGGTTCCAAGTCAATAGAGTGGTGAGAATTGAGACTTACCGGTTTTTAAATGTCTCACCTTCCCAACAGAACTATATATTGAATCTTTTGTTAAAGTTTATTTTGGTCGAGTTCATAACGACTTCCTTATTACAATTTTTTCTAGTTTCAAGAGTTTATTCTGAAAGCAATGGTTGAAGTAGAAAAATATCAAAATAAACACCTTCGAAAGCATTATAGTAGAATCTTAAAGAACAACTTATAACCAATCATCTTGAATACATATTAAAAACGTCGTCAGTTTTAAAAATAACCGAGCAGGTGCAACATTCAGAAATGCATATACAAGCATAGATCCCATAGTCACTCCGTAAACTATGAGATTCCGACTAAAGAATAAATCGAGCTTGCGACTTGCCTTATTTAAATACCCCGATGTTTCTTGTTTCAATAAGCCTAGAAATATTTATGTAAATAAGCCCTCGTCAGGTCTCGTTAAAAATCTTTAACAAATTAATGTAATTTCGAGGATAAATAAACCTGAAACTTTTTATTATTTCAATGTTACTTTGTTTTCTATCATTCCACAGCTTTAATGATAGTTATAGATATTTTATTTGCCAGAGAATCATTTAGAAAGAGATGTCGGAAAACTCACTTTGCTCGATTTGCACGATATAGCATTTCAGATACATAATATACCTACAGATTTTTTGGTTTTAGCATTAAGTTAGTAATTACTTGTGTAAATAAACGACTTACAGATTCGTTATTGGATATATTACAGTTCAGGTCCAACCATTTTCGTCATAATCACAGACTCTATAAAGGGAACTTTTTTTAACCTAACCTCGAGAGGGGGTGGTCCCTCTCTAGGGTCAGTAAGTTCTTCATTGCTGTACCGAGATTGTTCGATTACGTCAGCGTTGACGCGTCTCGCTCTCGTCTGGAGTTTGCGTGGTGCTCAACGGTTGTGGCCCTATTATCCAATCGAGTACATTAGGGAGTCAGTGTCAGCTGCGCTTTCCGTTGACAGTGGCAACGGTCAGCAGGTTGGGTCGATACGAAGCTCGTGAGCATAGTCCATTACTATGAGCCTGCAACGTTGTCATTGGCAGCCAGAAAGCTTTGGAGGGACGATCAGGGCATTTTCGAGAAGGAAATATGTGATCAATTAAACCAACGAATGCGCGATGTGGAATTATAGAGACTATTAGAGACCTGTGCTCAACAATAACAGTATTTTTTTTTAATACGATAGCAGCTTAAACGGTTTAAAATTTTTGATTAGATTCATCCCTGCATTACTGTAATTTTCTATGTCTAAGAAGTTATTTTCTCAATTTGCGATACAAAACGTGCGTACCACATTCTCTTACATCTGTTAGCGTAGAACGTGAGACTTCCTATGAATCACTTGGCGAGTTATTGCGTTTATTACTGGGACCACAGAATGGCGAGCAGTACACTGCGGACGTAGAGGTTATCGCTCGTCTAACTACGGAAACTTGTAAACGTTTTCACGACAAAATATAAGTATAATTGATGTTTTATCTGCGAAGCTTGGGTATTGAATTGAATTACCAATAAAAAAACATCATAAAAGATAGATAGCAGGTACTACGTTTTCTATGAATTAATGTTAAAGCTTTTTGTTGAATGGATACAAGTTACTTGTTATCCAAAAGATAATTATTTTTATCACTTCAGGCATTGTAACAACCTTTCTTTTGAAAAGACTAAAGATAACGAAGAACAATTGTTAAATACCTGTCAATTTTGACGCTTAAATAGGTGCAATTCCGCCGCATGACACAAAAGCTCAAACTCTTGGTTTTATGCGAGCCTGGTATTGGGATAACTGTACCTTTAGAAATTCCCCAAAAGGACCAACAACCCGCTATTATCCACGGTTTCGTGAAAGAGTCTACCTGCTATCCTACCTGGTCTAATCAGACGGTAAATTAATTACGAGTTGAGACGGTTTTAAGTAGGATTTATGTGGTCTCTTTATTATTTTCAAGTTTGCGCACGCTTCGTCGAGTGGCAAAGAAAGAATCAAATATATATTATAGATTTTTAATAATACTGGTTAAAAATGACTTCCCTTTTATAACTTCATGTTTTGTTCGTAATTTTATATTTTAATTGCCACTTGCTTTTTACCAGAATGTAGTTGTAATAAGATATCGGCGTTAAAATATCAATCGAGATCGCGTGTCTAGGCTTCTGTTGATCTTATCAAGTTACAAAAACCTAGATGCAGATTTGCATAAACAATGTCGGTTTTATTGTAGCCAATTCTAGCGAAATATAAGTAGGTATATGTAACAAAAAGAACATAATGTTTAAAAGTTTTATGTTACTCCCAAATACTAGGTAAAGAACCTCATAAAGTACCAGGCTTGCATAAAGTAGTAAAGCTTTAGCAAGCTCTACATGTAAATGCGTAGTGGGTGGCGAGTACCCGCGTAAGCTGATATTTCCCTCATGAAATACGTTCAATACCGGTGTCGTGTTCCGATGCGTGTGGAACCTTTAGATTTTACTCTCATGCCGGTACATTATTTCGCGTCGTTAATTATGAGGTTTTTGTTGAGTCGCGTATACCACCTGTCGGCAGCGTAATTAAAGATTGCGCGTAGACTCTCGTCTCGATCCCCTCAATACTCGTTCACCTTCGAATGCAATGACAGTATTTATGGGAGTTCTTGTTATACAAATGAATGTGGTTAAAGATGTCTTGTTTTGAGTTGGAAGGCGGTTTGGCTCCGCTGCACTGGCAGGCAGCTGGCGGAAAGGCGCCATCTGTCGGGCGGCGGTCCCCGGAAACGCAATTTTGTTTTGTTTTTGAAATTTCGAATCGGTTTTCGATTCGACGTGCATAATTATAGGCTTTTGTTTTAACGAATAGCGCGATGTAAGGTTCAATATGAAGAGTCTTATATCATTAGGGATGGTAACTGGGTTCGAAACTAGATAGGAACTTATAGGTATGACATTTGCGGTCACAGTCACGCCTTCTGTTCACATCAGAACAAGCTTTATAGTACAATTAAATTGCTTATAAAATACGTTTTAATTGGCACTCGACAATGGTACAAAAACCTGGGAGGTTGGAATGTTTTAAATAACTTTTAATTTCACTACGAAAGTCGACATTCGCCGCTTGCACCTGCCGTTGCCAAGGTTTTTTCCACCACTCCACAATTTGAAATTAAAAGACCCATGTTAGAATCGCGATCGAAGATAGTCCCTACTCCATTTATAATCCCTTCCGAGAACGTATCAAAAAAACGTCGAACACCGAGCTTTTGTTCTGAGTTGCAAAAAGATTGAACCAAATCTGGTTTTAACAATGTAATTAGCCTACCGATTACGTACAAAAGTCTCTTACGAATCATTTACATGGCACTTGACACCCGCGGCACATTACTCTCCATGAATGGCACCCGGGGCATCGAGATAATTGAAAAGTGTCTCCTTTGAAGACTTGATTTGACGCATTCCGGAGCGTTAATTTGCGAATGGGTCACGATTCACGAACATCGACTTCACTGTCTCATCTCTACGGAATTTGGTCATTGTTTGGTAAAAGTTTGAAGAATCGTTCTAAATAATCGAATAAAACGCGATTGTATCGTGGGATAGCGACGTATTCGGAAAGCGAGAGCTGCAGGGCGGCATTCCGCAATGTTCTTCGAACAGGGTCCAGAGTCAAGGGATGTGACGCATCAAGAACTTCGAATTTATATAATCGGTATTGTTTGAAAAAAGATTTCCATAAAGTCTGACGGTAGCCCGGCTACATGAGCACGTAATTCTGACAAGAAAATTGCCATTTTCCTTCCAAAATTGCCATAAAAAACATGATGTTTCATTTCCGCTTTGATTTTGATCCGAAAGTGATTGTCGATAATCGGGATTTATTTTGTGTCCGCGGATAAATATGCTAAATTGCTAACCTTTCCGGCGGTTGTATTGAACAACAATTTTATTATAATTGGCGGCGCGGTCAACGCTTCTTGGAATCGGCCTTTTTTCTCCTTTATTTCCAACATTTAACCGATCTTGTTTTTGTGTCGGAATCGTTCAAATGGACCTTTGTTCTCCGCCATATTGTTTTGAGTGTAAGTTGCCAAAGAGCAATGAAAGTGAGTGAAAGTTATTCCATTATATACCTAAGGGTTAATCGTTTTTCGAACACAAAACTTTATCAACACAACCCTCAAAATATTCCAACTCGATCAGCGTTCTGTTTTTCGAAATCCCAATTAGAATGGGCACACTTGAATCTGTTGTTAATAGAACTTGTACGGGGCGTTGTTTTTTTTATAAGTATTGGTGTTGACACAGAAACACACTCGCTGTAATGAGGGTAAACTGGGTGCGGAGAACCCGAGGGAACTGCCAGCTGACGGCACACGGCCCACGGCCCACGGCGCACCCGACCGTGAACCGCAACTAGTCGCACAGAAAATTTATTCCAAGTAATCAATACAAAACAAACAATCCATTACAACCTATTGGTTTTTTATCGTAAATCTCAATATCTTTGACACGAAAAAAATAATGACCAGACGACATTCATATATCAAGTTTTTAATTATCTATTAATTTTTGCAACCGTTTTAGAAGTCCCAAATACAAAGGCAATAAATAACAAATACGATATTTGAAGTATGTCCGATGTCCGAACAGTCATTTGAATGCCGACGACAATTCTTAACGATAACCTATTGGATTCGGCTAATTCTATATTCGGCTAGTATCTCACGATTTTGGACAAATCAGGTCGTCTGCTGGCCAGGGTAAGCTGAGCTTCCTGAGTCTGATCATGTCCTAGGCACGTGTGAGGCATTGTGTTTAACGTTTAGAGGTCACACTTGGGTGGTGGCTAGACTGCAGAGTAGCCGCCCCGAGCTTTTGAAGTGGCCGGCAGTTACGTCGCCCGATGTATTTCACACAACGGCTTAGACAAAGCGATTCACGATTCATTTAGATTTTATCGCTTTAAGACGAAAAACTATGTCTAATGTCTGACCTCCATGTCAGAGGAAACAAAGAGGAGCAAACCATAAAAAATATGAAAACTAATAACGATTCAGCTGGTTAGGCGTATTATTATGATTTTCAAATGAGTCTGTTAACTAATCTAATCATTCAACAGATCGTCATGAATACGCAGCATGTTGGCTTCAATTAGCAAAGCTTCATAGTTAGGTGGTACGTACGATGTTATAAATTCTTATAAGAAATCATGTAGGCAATAAAATCTTAGTTTATTTAAAATCTATTTAAAATAGACTTATAATTTGAATCTACGACATAATTTAATCTAATTTTTATTATTTTTATAGCTAGTAATATTAGTGTTATTTTAATTTTCTACTTCTTTGTTTTATTATTTCAGTATCCAGTATTCAGTGGTTTATTTGCAATATTGGGTAGGTTGGGTAAGTTACATTTTAGGTCTTGGTAAGTCAAATAGTTAAAATTACAGCTACACAATTACTAGTTATTAACTATTTGTATAAATAAAATTAGAAAAAATAGTAGTCGTTTGTGTAAATATATCTAATTGCTTGATAATATCTCAAAATACCTCAGTTTTTTGGCCATGTATTTTTATATGATCCTTGTCCAACCAAGCGTGTGAAGCCGGTCTCGATCGTAGATCAAAGTGCCCGCCCGTTGACTGATATTGTGATATTTCGCAGATTGGTTTATTTATGCATGGAGGGATTTACTCGCCGGTGGCATTTTTTACCCGACTGCCAAGGAAGGGTTATGTTTTTTGCGCGTATCTTGTATGTATGTACGTAAATTTCTTTGTTACCTCATATCTTCCAAACGGCTGGATGGATTTTTAGATTTGTCTCAATAACCCTCGTAATAATGTCTATATATGGGTTTTTAAAATAATATACCAAAATGGCGTATTTTTGGCGCTAAATAGTAAGTAGTTTGTAATTTTTTGTTAACCAAACCTATCGAATAGAGTATTCAAATTAAGAAAATTAGAAGGAGATTACAAAAAATATTTAAGTCATATGTTTTAATTTAATTTGGAATAATAAATTGGCAATCAATGCAAAATACTTTCGCAGTCGGGTTTTCAGTTTTTATAAACTTTTTATACCTTGTTCAACAAATTGACTTATATGACTTTGGTTCTCGAGGAGGTGGTCTCTCGCCACCTGGCGGACGGCGAACGAACCCGGAAAGTTAAATGTCAATTTACTCCGCACCAATTACTTTCCAGATTTTATTGTAAAACTTTACAGCGGTCGGTTTTAGTCCATTCGATAAGTTTATTAATGAACTGACCGGACGAGTCCCTGAGATGACCCAGGCTGTATGGTCACGTGGCACATTCCATCTGAATTATGCGTCACGGGTCGATTACGATGGAAATGTTGCCAGCGCGGCGTTGCGCCCTCCGTTGGGTTGCCAACCTCAAATGGTCGGTTCCCAGTACATTGCACCTTGTTACAAAATATTTTAATGTCTTCGTCATTCGAGACGACTTTTTGTGATATTTTGTCACAATTAAAGGTGCATCTCAGGTCGACACCAAACTCATTATCATAAGTAGTTAATTAAATTTTAAAACGGATCCTTTTAGCGGTTTTTGTTTTATTAGTTGTTCCAAATATGTTTGCCTAATTTATATGTTGTTTGTGTAACTATTTTTTTGGCCATTAGTCGCATTTAGGTATAATAGCTGGGTGCAAATGCAATATGTTATGATTTCAACATACGAGTCTTTGTATTATTTTATGGGAGCGTCGGATGGGTGACACTGGTGACCTAAAGATGTCCTAAAGCAAAAAATAAAGCTGCCCATTCACGAGCGAACATGACATCGTTAACCTTGAACTAGTTAAATCAGACGGGGGCTGATCAGACAGACATGGCAACACTGACGCTCGGAGCGTCAGAAAATAGCCGCGATTCTCGGTACTGAGCACAGACATGTTATTATCCTATTATTTTGGTATCCTATCACAATCATATCCGTGGCATGCATTTTGGATCGCATCGATATAGAAATGTTGAGGCTGATCGCCTCATCTAATGATCAGATGCCTTGATCTAATGTGTTGGGGCTTGTAGATATATTAGATCCATTGTGTGTATTGCTAGATGCTATATGATGATGGCTAGATGGCGTTGTGTGAAACTTCCAAAATATTTATTTATTTATTATGAAAACCTGAAAAATAGTAGACTCTTACTAGTAGTATAATGATGAAATTCAAAGCCCTGCGTTAGCACTCAACTCATACAAACAGTCACAACACAAAGTCCTGCTCGTCGCGTCTGTTTGAGCATTAAATAAGAAATTAGAATTTCTAACTAAAATATCAATTATTTTTAATGTCTTATTCTATTCAGAATTTCAGAAAAATGAATTTCCGTCAGAACTATCGTTCACTCCCTGCACCGCGCCGCGGAGCGCGTTGAAGTCCTTTGCTTAGGCTTTCGTTCATTTCAAATCATTACAGTTTTTCTGTACTTTGTCTTCCAAATAATGTAGATTTCAACAACAATTTACATTGTATATTTAAATAAGTGAGTAGGTATATAGGTAGTTATTGAAAGCCGATGGCGGAAGGCTACAAAACCCATAAAATATTTTTTAATCGAACGTGCTATACTTCAACATGGTGATTAAATTTAATTTTCATACTCTTAAACATATCCCAAAAACAAGAACCTATAATTATATTTATCATATCACGAACAAAGTTTTTGCAGAGTGATCGAGTTACTATTTATTCCCATATTGCGTCATGCTGCACCGAAACTGCAAGAGGTCACACGCGATGAGTTCCTAATAGCCACAAATCATAAACATCATCCGAAAAAATAATACATTAATCTTACCGTATCGCTATAATTCTCATTTTTTACCACCGCGTACTGTGAGAAACGGTCCGATAAAATATAGCAATCTAATATGACCATTTTTTGCACCCGCTCAATTTTCCAATCGATAAATAAATACCCAAATTGGGATACAAAGCCGTTGTAGGTATCGAATTAACTCCGTGATATAAATAAGTAGTTATTTGAACAACATAATGACAGGCTTGCTGATTGACTATCCATCGTATTGTAATTATGAATCATAAACAAAGAGGTTACAAAAAAAACTGGCAAAAGCTAATCTAGCAATTAACCTATCATGAGTTATTTAGTGTTGAAGGTCGAGAGTAATAAATGGGTACTAATACATTTCCTTGCCAGACAGTCTAGTTTTAAATATTCATTTTGATTAGCATATTAGGTACCTTTGGTTCATTCAAGCGATACCTAACCTAGGTAGTATGCTCGTAACATTTCGAATTGAGCCTTTGACTAGAGACACCGACGCTTGGTAATGTTACGTTTACGTACGATGGACATGCTACAGTTCACGTCACGACCTAACAATAGCTACTTCAGTGTACGATACAAGACAATTTTCTTTTCAAATTACTTGCTTTGCAAAAATCGCGTGATACTCGAACGCAGTATTGTCAAGTATTGAATACAATACAATAAAACGCACCCATTCGTTTATTTTTAAATTGCCACTGAACAAAGGGGTTTGGTAAAAAGACATATTTTAAAGCTTTTACTGGTAATTTTGAAGAATATTACTTGCCATATTATCGGCACGCGTTTTGTGAAACTTTTCTTTATGAACAGAATTTAATACATAATCGTTATGTTTAAGATAATTCATTTTCCTGTAATTTTCTGTTCAAAGCAATCTAAGAAAATCACGTTTTTCAGAATAAAATGATACACGAAAGCAGCAACGCGATCTTCCCTATGACTAGGGAAGCATAAAGTGCAAGTAGGTGCATCGGAACGTCTCAGTAAATAGACAAACCAGTTATGCACTATGCGCTCCCACACCAACAAGGCTTCCCCACACGAGACCTGCGGTAACGACCCTCTGATAGATCGCTTCTTCCGATACCTGGATGACCAACAGCTTCATGATTATGTATTCCTAGTCTTGTTATATAGACACCACTTCAGATAAATTTGTACCATTTTAAGTCCTAGTAAATTATTATTACATGTATATTTCAAGGTTTTTAAGGTACTCGAAAATCGTTTTTAAGGCTTAATATGGCCACAAAACCAAAGGAAATTAATGATTACACTGCGGTTTCCTTTCCATCGTAATATTACGAAAGCACACAAAAGAATCGTGGCTAACGGCTGCTACATACGGCTATATAACTAATCGAAATATTGGTAAAGAAACTAAAAAGAAAAAAAATTGCAATTGTTTGCGTTTACATATTTATATTTACCATTTGATCCGAATTAAATGAAATATGACGAACTAAAGTGCACTATATAAATATCTCTACTTCTCAATAACTTTTTTTTTATCTTCTCATCATATATCTTGCTATACTTATATTCTGCATGAACTGTAAAAACAAAATTCTCGTATATATTGTACCTCATGTCTTTTAATTATATGTTTCGAGATTTCGCCATGTCTTTGTACATACAAAGCTTTTTTTTACTAGAATTTCTGTCGCGTCCCTTATTGCAAAAGAAGACGCTCATGTATTAACTTCAAAGGGAAACTTCGAAAAATTCTAAGTCTACGGAGTACTTCTCGCATTCTTGGGTCTAGCAAGAGTAGTAATAGAAGGCAAAAGTGCTTCACACATGGCCACGCGCGCAGACGGACACGCAAAGCAATATCATCACGTTGCCGGCATCCGGCGGCGGGCGGCGCGGCGGCGCTCTGCCGTGCATTGTCCGCCGGATGTCTTGCGGTCACACGCAATTTCACAAACTCCTATGCACTCATGGCTGCCTGGTAGTTAGCGTACATGGATACTAGAGGAAATAAATAAGAAAATAATAAATAATGTACACATTTCACTCAAAGTCATCTACTCGTATCTATCTTCAAACTAAGCAGAGCTTTTTATGGAACCAACAGCTGAGAATCAAACTTACAATACCGGCGTAGCAATCCAATACAATTTCCAGTAGACCATATATTATTTACTCCATAAATAAATTCCATAATTAAAGTATTGGAGTAATCTGTCAAGGTTAGTTTCAGTTTCAAAAATAAGGAAATTGGAAATTGGTTTGAAAATAAGCAAAAAAAAAATATACAAATAATTTATCGAAGAATTTATATTACTTTTAGAAATGTTTGATGACGTAGTTACTAGGTAGGTAACCAAAAAACCAAAGCTGTCGATCGAGTTGCGTGTGAGTCTGGAGTAAGTCTATTCTGACCAATCTACCAATTTTCTTAGAAGAATGTATTCATTTATTATTTTGATGGAAAAGGCCATTTTTAAACACAGTGTTGGTAAAGCAACTTCTTGTTTCTTGTCAGAGTTTTTTGTTTGAAATCTGTCTGTTAATTTAAATGCATCGAAATGAATGATTTACAATAGCACACCAGGCAATCATAATAACTAGGTGATCGAATTTCCCAGTCTAGTTCACAGACTCTACCTACATCAATCAAGCAGCGTTGGACGTCTATCAACTTATGATTATTTCGGACTTTTTGTTGATATCCCGACCTACCTCGATGTCCGATGCGTGGGAGTCGACCTTCTATCTCATTTCTGCATTTATTATAAACAGAGTCGTATCGCGCGGGTTCAAATCAATCAAAATAAACAAACTATTATTTTCTATCAATCACTTCTTGATATTATGGAACGGTTCAACTGTTACGTAATGTCCTATATATAAGAATGATAATAAGTTGTTCTCTGACGTCTATCACAACAATTCTTTCGTTTCAATCGCAAGTCGTTGACTTATTGGTTCCGATAGGTCAATAAGTGACACGATAACAATGTCATTGCAATTTATGTCTTGAGTTTCTGTTTTAATATATACCTACAGTGTTGTTTATCGTATAATCTAAGCTCTAAATTAGAAGCTGCCGCAGGCATTGTCTCGATCGACTTTTGAGAAAATAAAAGTGGAAAACAGGCTCGGCGACCGTATCGCCCTTAGTTTTTTAGAGGTCTAGGTTTTGTAACGGTACGGGTCTCCGCGAGATCATTTCGACGACTAATAACCAAGGGTTCATAATTTATATGGCAGTGCATGTGACCGCTTTTTACGTGGTCGCCGCTGCCGTCTGGGAATCCGCCACAAAGACCTGGCGAAATTCCGTTTTGCATTCCGCAAGTATCGGTGCGTCGAACGTTCTACCTTTTAGAATTCGATTTGCACTGAATCTACGGAATAAGCTCGCTGATGCGACGTTCCCACGTTAGCGAAATGACGTTGCACCCTGAATTGCTGGAACCGCACTTTTATTTCTTGGCGCAATTGCTGCAAGCCTGACCCACTTCAAGCGCTATAAACCTCACCATCAAATTTCGAGTTTCGGGTTGAGACTTCAGGTAAGTCGGTTTTTTCGCCTTAGCCCGTTGCATTCTCAGTTTTACGATCATCTCCGCTGACCGAGGCTGACAGACCGATCGTAAAGGAGCAGATTTTATTTCTTATTGTTCGCCTTTCGCGAAATCTAATTGAAGCCGGTATCGAGGGTCGCCCACCGCGCCTTTACGCGTTTTTAATTTAACTGCGAGTGGAACGCTGAATTATGTCTTTTGGATAATCACCGGGAAGGTTCATTACTTTTTATCACTTTTTAAACGCGCGCCGCGAAATAAACTGGATGTAGAGTGCGCGCGCGCAGCGGGCGGCGTCCATTGACCATATTTTGCGATAATTATTGGAGTACGTGATAAGTGTTTTAATCACACTATATGCCATGAGGGTGGATTGATGGCGGATCAAAAATCAAAATCAAAAATATTTTATTCACATTTTACATGAAAGTTCTTTATAAGGTTTGGAGGCTCTTCTGGTAAGTTTGATAAACATGTGTTAGAAAAGCTCTCTCTTATTCTCTACGGCCTTACGTTGATGAATGTACAGTCAGCTGCACCAATATAAAAAAGCAAGCTGCAAAGACATTGTTCTACTGACAAGAATTTTGACAAGTAAGAGGACTATATTAATTTGAAAATACTTGCGTGCACTTATCTTTGCAAAATTAAGAGAAATATAAATGTGAAAGCTTGGGAGTGTATACATGTTGGTGCAGCTGACTGTACGTTGGTAATCAAACTAATCAATCTAGTCATAACTGATGAATTTTGTCCTGAATGGACTCTAGCATAAGATGTAGTCACAGGTTCTGAAATTTCATTTCACCTACTTTATAACCTAATATCGCGCGGTCGTAATTGCGGGCAGTAGCATACATTTCCAATACCGGAGCTAGGCCACATAAAATGAAGCTGGCTTCCCACCTGTGAGTCGAAATAAGCTGAAAAAAGCATGGAGGTCAGTCTGAATTGTCGTGTACTATTTGTATTGAGGCCTAGAACCTTTATGGGTACCTCTTTCCTCGAGTGGTTTGGCCGCATTGCTGTGCATCGTTGATATAGCACCTAAATGCAGATATTATTATACTTATTGGCTCATTAAATGTCAATAATTGATGTAAATGAGTTTAATTCGTGATATAAATTGCGTCTGGGACTGTTTATTTTTTATTAATTGCCTCATTAGGTACTACTATCGATTTCAATCTTTCAAAAAATATTATTTTATCAATAAAGTTGCGTGTTTTAACTTCTTATTTAAATATAACCTTTATGAAGCTGACTGACTGACTATAAGTTGTAAGAAGCAATATTTGAAGGTGTTCTAAGAAAGGAATGTACTTGGACAAATGTTTCTATACGATAGGTGAATACTTGAACTCATAGTAGATTAGATTTTTTTTGTTTTAGGTACCTACTTATTTAGTTACTAAATCTTAATATTTGCTTACCTATTACGGCAGAACATAAAATGGACTCAATCTATTTAAAACCTTATTATAAACACATATGCAAATAAACAATATTTCATTTCATTTGTACACACACATACAAAGCAATAACAGTTTTTTTTATGACGACACGGATGGTCGAATCGCAAGTGTATTGGACTGCCACGCCCGGTGTCGCGGGTTCGATTTCCGCTTCAAGACAAACATTTGTGTGATGAACATCGGTGTTTGTCTTGAGTCTGGGTGTTTTCTATGTATTCTATGTATGTATTTACAACAAGAAAAGTAGTTAAGTATTCTATCAGCCATCTGGTTCCCATAGTACAAGCTCTGCTTAGTTTGGGGCTAGATGGCGTTGTGTGAAATGCCCAAAATATTAATATGGCTTATGTTAATAAAAGTCCTGTGTAAAACTATTCTGGTCATGGGCAGGCGTGATACCTTACAATCACGAGAGCGCCCAACTCGTCTCGTCACTTGCTATCATAAAATGAAGTTGCGGAGTGTTCACTAGTGTCTTATACACTTCCGTTTGAACTGACAAGTTCAACGAGTGTTAATAGATGCTATAAAGTCGCAATTTAGTGTCTACATTGACCCGACTAGTCATAATAGTCGCTGTAGTCGCTATAGTCAAGTCAGTGAGTCATCTGGATGCGAGCCGCGTACGCGCTTGTCGCTATCGGAAATGCTGACTGCCATGGTATTCAAATACAGGCATTAGCTTCGGAAATCTAAGCTTTTATGAGCAAAGTGTGATAAACTTAGTGAAGAGGGCTGCAGAAATTTAATTTCTAATATTATAGCTATTGGTAATAATCTGGGTTTTACAAAAACAGACAACCGTCTTCAATCGGACTGTTTTAATGACCGTAAACATAACTGAAAAGTCACAGGAAAGCAAAATACGCAATTTCGTTTAATTCGACGACATATTTATTCAGTTAATTTTTGATTATAAAACTAAACTAATTCGTTTCATTAATAATTAATTTTGATGAAATTTCAACAAAGTTCTGAGATATCAAACATTAAAAAAAAACATTTAACCAAATTGCTAACCTCCTTCCTTTTGAAGTTGGTTGTAAAATAAAATAGAAAGGTAACTTAGGTTATTTACATTACGTTACATTAATTTAAACAAACGGCAAAGATTGCCCTTCAAATATTCCAATAATTCTGATTCTAAATAATCGTGTCTTAAAAATTTACCGCCATATTTAATTATGAGAAATTAAACGTAATCTAGCTTTCCGCATTACTGCGTGAGACACACGGTCACCGCGGATGGCCGAACTTACGTAGTTTCCAATTTAGAACTCGCCTTGTTGCTTCTCGCTCGCGGTGTTTATCAAATCACTGACATTTTTCTTGAAACGAAGATGTTAACAATTCATTGTGCTAAGAAATTTCGATTTGATGACGTTGATACTACGCAATTTACAAATTAAAGACAATAGAGCTTTATGTTACATTGTTGTTGCATTTTTATTTGAGTTACTAATCTAAGTGCAAAACAAAATGAGAAAGGTTTTTAAAACTTCACTACGGATACCTTGCTATTTTATTACGCGAATTAAATTAAAATAAGTCTCTCAATTGACTGTAGTATAGTGGTGCGTAGGCATGGAAATGATTGCTACTTCTATTTCATTGTCACATGGTCATATGTGAGTGAAATTACCAGTGATTTTTCATCAGTGGCCTAATGTGATAATGTCACATTTTGTGAAAATAATCACGCATGACGCGACGTCACGCAATCACTCCCACTCACAGATAGCACACTACTTGACTGTCTGTTATTGTTATTTACGATACAATTGAAATTGTAAATGGTGACAAGTATCATAAGATCATAAAATCAAAATCAAATTGCCTGCTGGGGCGAGCGAGGCGGATATCATCGGTGATTTTGTAACAGACTTGTCTGAGAAAGTAAAAAGTGTTATGTTGTGATCAGTTTTATACCATGATAAATAACATGTTACTCGGTATACTTTCCATGCCTAGTGATGCGCAAGATCCGTTGTTTCGGTACAATGCCGAATAAATTAAATATCAATTTCGCGTCTCCCGCCGCGCATGCGTGCTGCGGCCCGCTGCTCACGTGTCCCTCATGTCCACCTCATAACTCCAAGCTGACACTCACTGCCTCATCTTCGCATAATACACTTTCAATGGTTGTATTAGATGAATTCTTATTGTTTGTCTGTATAAGATCTGTATTAAAAACTATTGAATATTAGATGCTAACCTGACACTAGTACTGAGCAAAATATGTTTTCTCCACCTCTACCTAAACAAATTATAAACCTACGCTAGCATATATTCTCTTCTTCTTTCATCGTTATCGATTTTAAAATAATCGTTAAAGAAATATTGTTGATTATACTGAACTTATAGATTAGGCAAAATATCGGTTATTATCCACGAAATTTCTAAATTTTTCACGAATTTTTTCCACTACCCATCAGTACTAACTACCTCATCATCTTCGCGAACAAAACCAGTGAAAGCTTTATTTATGTTTTTTGTTTATAACAGATAGGTGCATGTGATTTGTGTTACTATTGAACGAATGAATGATAGAATGATTTGTCTCAAGTATGGTTAGTTCCTCACGAATGAAAGATACTGATACTCGGTATTACGTTACAATTGTTATCATAATCATACCTAACATAAGTTTTTTATGGCCTAAAATATATTTTTTCTGTTTTTATTTTATTTATTTTTATCTATAATGATGCCTTTACTCTTGTTCTCCGTTTCTCATGGGACTCTCCATATAAAAAGAAAAACAGTTACCTACCTATTGTTATAGTTTGGTATACAGTTTGATTTAAATTTTCAAAAGACAAACCAGTATTGTTTTTTCTCCTGGCTTCAGGCTTATTACATGCAACGTATGTTGTGTAATAAATTAAGTTCAACACACTTGATATTCAAAAAGTCATTTCAATACCCATTTTTGGCCATCACTATAAATCGAGCATCATTTTCTTAATTGACTATTAAAAATTATTAGCGCACCGATACGATCAATGTATTAAATTTATTTTCTTTATTTTCAGGTAAATATCTGTCCCGGACATCCACGGCAGTCAAATTAGGTATTTTATGCTTATTATAAGCAAGATATCGATATTAAGGTAAAACCATAGAAGTAATAAAGTACAGAATCATACTGTAGTACATTGAAAACATGCCAAAAAAGTAACATAAATAAGGTTTCATTATATATTGGCCCGATGCTAAATTTCGAATTATAGAAGTAACAATGCTAGGTTTTTTAAAATAAAATTCCATCGTTAAAATTATATAAAATATTAAAACTGGAGATTATCTGATTTGTGTTGACAGGGTGTCTGATTTTTTTTGTCCTGTTTCGTGTCCATTTTGCCTCGCTACTGTACTTAAACGGACATTACGTACTCGTACGAGTACGTAATCTCCGTTTTTAATCTATGGGTAAAACGTATTAATAAGGTTGCAGATTCATCTCAAGCACTTATTTATGTTGATTGAATAAAAAGGCATAGCCACGGTGGTACCTGGCATTGTCGATTAATTTGTTTATCGCAAGACTGTCAAACTGCCTGGAGGTCGACTGCTTTCTTATACGAATATATATACGAAACTATATAAGTAGGATATTTAATGAATGGACTGGTGTTAAAACAATAAAATTTATGCGGTATATGAATTTACGGTTTAATTAAACGATCATTATTATCACAATGACGTCCATCAAGTGCAGCGACCAAAAGCAAACTGACCTAGCCCAAGAGACGTCAAGCACTTTCTTCTAAACTCAAAATGTAACCGTAACTATGAGGCGGACAATCGTTTCCGGCGCCCGTGACGTCACGCCCGTCTCGCCGGTCGCCGCCCCTACTACGTAACCTTGGCGGCGAGATGCTCGCGCTCACTCGCCGCGCAGTCTTCGCTTTCGTTTTCATTATTCTTTTTTCAAAATTATTTATAATCCCATTTTCGAAACGACATGGACATCCCAATGAAATCGGTACAATGTGCAGTTCAATAATAATTTTGAATGTTTTCGTACGTGCCTCGAAAGCTGCTTAGTATGCGGTCCGGTATCGAAATTACACATGTCGAGTGGCCGTTAGGTATATTGCGAAATAAGAGCAAAATGCTGGGTAATTTTTCACACGATCGACGAGAGCATAGTTGCCCTAAGCGCGGTGTGCCCGGGGTGAGCGAACTCGCAACCTGTAATTTCGGACCGCAAAAGGAGTAAAACGCATCGCGATCGGTGATTAAAAACCTTTGTCGGTTCTACTAATATTTATATTATTTTCGCAACGCGGCCAACATCTAATTGGTGCTCGTATATTTGACGTAGGTGAGGATACGCCGCGGCGCCGACCACCGACGCTTCATTAGTTTTCCTGGTATCCAAATCATAAACTGCCCAATTTTTTATGTTCAGTCTTTTATGTCAAAACGTGACCCAGGCGCGGCTCGCCCATTTCGGTCTTCGTCGACAAAGGATCATGGAAAAATCCATTTCCTCCAAAACCTCACGCTTCATAGTTTTTCGTGACATACGGCTATAATAAAGACACCCAATAACCTGTTTCGGTCTATCAATAGGTGGTAAAAATAATGGGCAAATTATAAATTATTGCAGGTGGTAGGTATGAGTAACTAGTTTCAACTGGCCATTGGTACTCTCGATCGGCCCAAGGTCTGGGATATTGAACTTGGCTCGGAGCAACAGCACGACAGGCTCGCCGCGAAAGGGACGGATGCACTATCACTCATTGTTATGGGGGAAATGTCGCAAGTGGCCACACGCACGACTTTCCGATTGATTTTCTTCAATGACTAAACCTAAAGATTCCTAAT
This sequence comes from Lobophora halterata, assembly GCA_932526365.1. Classification (NCBI taxonomy): domain Eukaryota; kingdom Metazoa; phylum Arthropoda; class Insecta; order Lepidoptera; family Geometridae; genus Lobophora; species Lobophora halterata. The sequence goes on from OW052017.1 coordinate 9,075,555, forward strand.
CAGTTCGGTGTACTGTGCCATGCAAAGCAGCTGAAGCCGGTCGCAGCGATCCCGTAAGCAAGAGGCGCACTTCCTTAAACAAAGCAGTGTGGAGGAAACGAGACAGCTGATGGACGAGTGATTATTGTTTCCGAGCCAGAGAGAGATGGCTATAATAATGACAAGTGCTTTCGTTGAAGCGACAGAGATGGTAGAAGTGCATTGCGCTGACGCATCACGATCGTCTGCATGCTTTCTTGTCTTTTTGTGAACGTTACCTTCGCACTTTTAGAGACGTTGCGTTGTGAGACGAAAGAGTTTCGATGAATGTCGTTTTATGCCAATAATAATCAGCAATGCCGTAATTAAATCTGCCGGTCTGACCGGTCGCTTGACTTGGCATTTATACATTTATGTTCCCACGCGGTTGATGTCATTTTCATTATGAATGGCGGCCTTCACGGGATTCCTGAGGATATGTTCCCGGGGTCCAGTGACCTAGTGGCCGGTTGCCTCGTAGCCGATAAATGCTTTTCGCTTCGTCAGCGTCCAAGCCCGTTCCGCGCCGGCTGCGCTCTACACTTGAATGAATATCAATATCGTTTACCCAATAATTATTTACAAAAGTGTGACTGTGGCAGGAAGCTGAGTTGATGCCAATCGAAGGTAAACATGCTAAGCGTTCATTGGCATCATTAAAAATAAATAAAATCTGTTTTGGAATGTTACACAGCGCATCATCTCGCTCGCCCCCCCGGCGAGATTGCGTGAACTTTTTATCGGTCGGATGCATTACTTTACCGCATTTGCTAAGAAAACAACATAATTTTTCGCTTGTTCGTAGCTCCCAACGCACTTTTTACCAAAATGTTGGTGATGGCAACATGCTAAGCTTGTTGTGGTGTTAATAATAGTAAAGCTTAAGCTAAAGTTTCAGTCTTCTACCAACAATCAACCATTTTAATAGTAGTGCGTAGTGTTCTAATGACGCCATGACTGAGTGCGTTCACACCCATAAACATTGTGCGTTGTATCGACGGAGTACTTCATTCGATGGCTGTGCTGGGTCACTAGTCGCCCGCTGCTTATTTATACTCGGCAAACATTCAAGATAAGTCGTGAACGACAACGCTGTGCTTCCCACAACATCTGTCGCGACCTTGGCTCCTTCAGCCTGTTGTGTAACCTTCTTTATCAGTCACGCTTCCCTGGTACCAGCGCCACTCCACACCGGCAAATCTTACCCTGTTTTCCGGTCTCGATAACATAATCGGAGTTTATCAAGCAGATGTGTTTCAGTCGAGGAAAGATAACATACCTCGATGAATGGAGACGCGAGCGATTCTTCTGTGGTCTATAAAATAAATTATGAGGTATCAATGTTTCTTTCACTATCGTTTGGTTTACGATCTCACTCATAAAGCGAGCCACAGTCGCTAGGGTCTGCTTCGTCTTGTTAACATAATTACATTACAGAGTTTTCGGCTCCAACCGGTTTAGGCATCCAGACTCTTTTTTTATCGCTCTGCCCTAAATCAACGTTCGTTCTTATGCGAAACCGAAAGTTTCGTCGACAACATATCTGTTTTAGAGCATATCTAATTAACACCTCTTTACAGTTAAGGTTGGCTCAAACTGGTCAAAGTCATTCTGAACTTAACCACAAGAAACAGTTTGTTGACATGTTAGTTATGACTTATAAGTGATGTGGGTTGCTCAGAACTCGGGAACCCTGGGCGACCGACGCGGCGATCTTTCCGTGTAGTTATTATTCTGGTTATAAATTAAAGTGTACTCGTTAATCGGCCCTTTTAATCCGTCTGGGCGTTGACTCCGCTCCGGCTCGCGGACGTTTGATGAATGGTTCACTTATATCAGACACGAGACGTCTAATTTTTTTGAACCTAAGTGAGTCTCTTACTATGTTCCCTTAGATTCCCTTACGTGTGAAAAGCCTGCTACAATGGTGGTCCGGCCCGTAACCTGCGAGTCATCGTCGAGGAATGTGGTTGCATCGGGACAGCCTCCGATATAAAAGCCAACTCTAAAACTATCTCGCACGTTTATATGACCCACGGACGGCACATATTATTTCACCGGCCAGATATCGACGTGAGATAATTCGATCCGAAGGATTTTTTGTACGTTATTGTTAGCCTCGAATGATACACTGCTTGAATATTTAGCTATATCCGCTGACTTCACCGCTTATAAAAAATGGCGAATAATTAGTCAATAAAAATTCCGTCGATTATATTCGTAGTTGTTACACGGGTGTTACGTAATTGGAGTAAATGACCTAAGAGCTGGTGGTCTGAACGAAGGTCTCGGACCACGTGGTGGCAATATGGAATCTGTCGGAGAACACTACATTATTACTTTGTGCGCAAACATAACGATTGTCGGAAGAAGTATTATTCAAATCGAGTGATTTAAATGAAGAAGTTACAAACAAAGGCCTCTCGGAGTTTATTGCCCTACCGTCGCCTGTGGATGAATAGTCTCGGGAGATTCATGACGTTGCATCTGTGTTAACATGCAACTTCGGCATTCGTAAACAATAACACAGTGGAGTGGAGTAGTACATTTCGTGGTGTTACGGTAATCATCGCGTTTCGAGTGGGTAGTGAAATAATTTGGGAGAATTTCAGGCGGGCGATGGACGGCGTCCTTGACCGCGGCGTCGCGGCGCCATACGCGATGAGTCCGAGTAAACAAATTGAATGAATCGCGTACGCTCACGTATGAAGGTATGTGCCATTCATGTGTGCGCGCCGTTTACGCACGATAACTCAAACTGTTTGACTAACAAGATAACGAACCGCCTCCGATGCCGTAACTGATATACGAAGCTCAGGTACAAAGCTCCCTCATTAATACAATAACACAGAACTTACTCGCGATAAAACATTAATTTATTGAATAATGTATGTCATGAACACAAGTAGGTATAATAATCAAATCACCCATTGAATTTAAAATTTGTCGAACACATTTCATAAAATTATTATGTGCAGCAGGTTTAAATAATTTAGGATTTGATACTGATAAATATGTATCTATTTCTTTACCTATTATTATTTCTATATATTTATTTGACAATTTGAAAACCACCATTATTAATTTTAAATTCTAGTATACAGTAATTGGTATTCAATTTAAAGGCAAAACAATAAAGGACACCTTTTTAGTTTTCTAAATAATAAATTTAATTATTTAACGAATCTAATTCTACAATAAAGTTGCCCGAACTCCGCGACCGTGTGTCGCGCGGCCAGCGGAAACGTCAAGTCACGGCTGGCAAGCGCCCCCTTGTAAGATACCACCTACTTATGGTCGCCTGGTACCCCTAACTAGACTCTTAGTGAAATACTCATTATTATCGTCTCATATTGAATGAAAAATAATAAATAGTACCTTCCTACCTACTTAAGTTATTTTACAAAGCAAAATAATATTGGATTTGCAACTTTAGATTACTTATTACCAACAGATAATACCTACTTGCCATTATTATTGTTCGATAACTGCAGTAAAAATTCCTCTCTACGGATTAACGTTTGTATTAAAAATGTCAAATAGTCATCTTTCAAACCTTTTCCCTACGCTTTGTTGGAAACCCTAGTATAGGGATAAAGATCTACTCTGTTGTGTTGAGAGGTTTCAAACAAAGTCTCTGAAATCGATCCTGAACAAACAGTTCCGTCCCATTGGTGGCTATTTCCTCCCGTTTGCTGATTGCCTCAGCGCCTGTAAACATTGCACATTCTATCAACAAATTATATAAATATATTTAGTAATAAATCCGCTTAATTTCTAAACAAAGGTTTCAAACTTCGGCGAGTCCACACCTCCTGATGATACCTCGTGTAAAGGCGAAACACGTGTCGTATCTTTAAACTTTGGTTTTCTGTTCTTTGACTCTTTGGTTTAGTTGAACTAAAGTTAAGTTAATTAAAACCTTTGTTTAGAAATTAAGCGGATTTATTACTAAATATATTTATATAATTTGTTGATATTTATGGATTTCCGCAAAGTAACGCCTGAATCAATCAATTATATTGCACATTCTTCTGATCTTTTACATTGTTAAAGTAAAACCACAATACCTAAATAAAGAAACAATATTTTCGACAATAATAGTACCTACAACAACTGGATGTAGAGTACCTACTTATAACTTTAGCGCTAATGCGAGAGTAGGTAAGCCGCGCTGAACGAGCTCGTCCGCCTCCCGAGTTCCTTGGTGGCATTAGTGATGCCCAATGGTGTGTCGGTCATTTATCGATATCGATAGTTGTGTGGCAGACCATCCAAATCTATCGATTTAATAGTACAAAAACTAATTTATTTTAATGTTGTGTGCAGAATATTCGTGACCTAAAAATATAGTTAATAATAATGTAGTAATATAAAATAAGTGTAAATGTGAGTACGTAAGTATAAAGTAGTTTCGATGAAAACATTCCATCGGACATTTATTATGAGAGAAAGATCTAGATAAACGTTAAACCGGGTAATACAATAATCGCGTGTAATAATCGAGCATCTCTAGCAGGAGGTGCGGTGTGGCGCGCGCGGGTCGACGATCGCCCGCGCGACCGATCGCAGCCGAAGGTCAAGGCTATCGACGGACGATTGAGATCCTACTGGCAACACTAGTGCGCCGCAACGAAAGAAAAAGTGACAGCCCAAACCTGAATAGAATGCGAGGACGAATAAAAATGAAAGCACTGTTTATCTTACGCCTCCACTAGGCCAGTGTTACGTATTCATACGAACCTGTCGATAAAACGATTGGAGCTTTTGAAATGTGAAATTAGATCGTCGATACACTACCATTGAGTGTTACCAGCGAGCGGTCGCTGAACTATAAATAATGAAAATTGACAATTAACCTATTTTTTTTCTTGTGCGCTTTAATTTGATGCCTCTATAATCATCAATCGTTTGTGTGGCCGAAAGGTTGACTTAATCGCCGTATGCGTCGGACTTGAAAGAGGTATTTCGCAAAAAAATGGTTTCTGCGAAGCTCAGCGAGCGGAGAGCCGCGCGCACCCGGCGCGAGAACTTTTGTACTTATTACATACATTGCGAAATTGTATCGTATTCTCTCGCTAATTAAAATGTTCTGTATTGGTTGCGACTTGCGGTTGTGTTTACGATCTGTATCAATTTTGTTTAATGAGTTATTTCGCCGGTCGCGGCGCGGTAATGGTGATATTGGCCGGTCATCGCGATCGCCGAACGCGCCGCTCATAAACTACACCTCTTTAGTGCTTCTCATTAGCAGTATTAAAATTCAGTGTTATACCTACTGGTACTTAGATATATTTTTTCTTGTTTGAGCAACAAAAATGCAGGGATTAAGCTACTTTGAATAAATTGTTTGAACAATTAACTTAACGAAACGCCCGATCCAATCTGTAACTGATTTTAGGAATTACCAGGATATAGGAGACTGGTAATTATTCGACATCTGTTGGCAATAAAGTCAATTGCCTAGAGCGTTTTTTGTACGCATTAAAACATGTTTAAAACGTTGAAATCTAAATATGTGGCAACAAACGTGCGTGCAGTTAACGCGTTAGTGATCAGACTAATATTTTCACAGTTTGATAGAATTGGCCACGCTTCGTGTCGGGTAGAATCACGAGGCGAGTGCGTTATGGGTACCGGCAACCTTAGGTACTGGCCATCGTGAGGCTGCCTGGGGAATGTGTGCCTACCTATTTTAAACGTATAATCAACCTTCTTTGAACGAAGGTTGAAGTTCCAGCGAGTTGTTATAAGAGATTAGAAGTATGACGAACATTCCAAATATAAAAATGTATCAATGATTGTAAGTTTATAATGAGGTAGAGTAAAGAAGGCGTAGAAGCGACTTTATATTGCTCATTGGTACATAGATTTCTTATCGATAGCGAGCGTTATCATATCGACTACCATGCCCATCACTAACCGTATGACAATCGCTCGAATTTCAAATTTCAAACTATTAATTTTCTATTAGCTACTAGAAATTTCGATGTAGGATTGTATGAACTAATTGCAATAGTCTCGTACGTCTGTGTCCGAGATCGCGAATAGGCCACTCTCGGATGCACCTAGTCTAAATGTCACTGTGTGAGCCGCCCGATTTAGCCGCTCCGAAATAGCCCGCGTTCAACAACCCCTCCGCTCGTCTCGCCCAACAGCTGACATTTACATCGACGGGCTACAACGGCGTAAACAATTCGGAAAGGGTGAAAACGACCGATGTAATGCGAACGTAACGATAATCGCGACTATTTTTTCGGTGAGGCTGGGCATTTTTCAGCTTGGTATTAACTCAATATCGAGTGTTGTCCTATTTCGAACGTTGATGTGGTGGCATCTAGCATCATCTGAGTTCTGTGTTATACTAGCTGTTATCTGCCGGCTCGTATACTTAAAACTGGCCGAAACACTTTTCGAAGTCCTAAACTATTGCTATTATGACAAATTTCAGCTCATTAGTTTACCAAGTAGCTTTGCAAGACTGAGCTACTAACATTCTCACAAACTCGTGCAGTTATGATACTTCAGTGTGATGTCTCTAAAGGTTAAGCAGCCAAACTTATCTCATGGGAATCGTAATAAAAATACTCAATCTAAATTCCTATTTGAATCATCCGCTGTCAAATCAAACTCAAAATTAATTGAGCGTTCATTTCAAACGAATCCTGACCACAACGATACACTGCAATTTGCGATTCGTCATAGTGACTGTGCAGCAAAAACTGACACCTCAATGCGTAAAAAACGATTAATTCCCATCACTAAAACCAACGATATCAATCGAATTGGCAACTGCTCTCATTTTATGTTGTCTTAGTACCTAACCTACCTTTCCCTGAGTCTGGTCGTTCCCGAAAACTGCGGGTTTGGCTAATGTTTGTAAACAAATTCACCGTACGCTTTTTTCTACGCCACGATTTCGTACAGCTGGCTTTTATTGCGCAATCTCGAGTTTTATTACTTTGCGCCTCCTGTTTAGAGAATGTGGGACGATTTGTGAATGTCATGTCGTCAGGAAACTACAATGACTATAATATATATATATATATAATATATAATGAGTAACTAGGAACTCTTTCTGAACAAACTTTTTGACAAGCTAATTCATATCGAGATCGTCACACATGGGTTATCAGTTTGCATGAAAATTCAAAATTTCACGTAACTGTTTATTTGTGGCGTTTTTGATGCGAATACGTTTGTCAAAAAGTTAGGTGATGATGGGATAAGTCAATTTTCACACAAAACCAGTGGGAGATGTTTCGCGATTTCGGCCAATTCGTCTAAAAACACAAAACCAACGTTATTGATTATACAACCCGTGCGACAGTTAATATTTTGGACACTCACACGATATTCCCTCTATCGAAATACATGAGAATTACTGTCCTGAAGCGCTGAAGACGGCAATTTTACACACTGAGATAGCATTTGACCAGTAGCATCTAAACAACACCCGCAGTTAAAGGATTATCCACTCTTGACGCCACACCCTGTATATATTTGCTTTACTTACCTCGTCTCCTTATGATTTTCATCGTGTATGACAATCTCTGGGATTGCCCGCCAGTGCGTCACTCATACATTTTGTGATCGACATTTGTACAGAGCTATGTTATTTCTAGCCGCTTGCGGCGCCAACTTTAGATTAGGCAGGGCTCATCTGCATTCTGGCGTTATTTGTGGAGCTCATAACATCACCATTCAACTCGCGAGGGACTACACTCAACACTTTAGACCATACTACTGTTGGGGTAAAAGGTGCCACAGCCAATCGAGTCACCAGGTCTCCGTTCTGTCTTATATTTTAAAACCAAGTCAAACTGACTACTTTTTAACCGACTTCAAAAACGAGGTGATTATCAATTCGGTTGTTTTTTTTTCCATTAATGTTTGTTATCTCAGAACTTTGTTGTTTATGAACCTGTTTTAAAAAAAAATTTTTTTTTGGGAGGATATAATTTCAGATTGGTCCGATACAAATTTCATCAAAATCGATTCAGTAGTTTAGCTTTTATATCCAAATAACTGAAAAAAATATGTCATCGAAGTAAACAAAAATGCCCATTTTGCTTCCCTGTGACTTTTCAGTATCTATGTTTTTGTAAAACCTTGATTATTGAGAAATAAATTATGATTTCGGTTTTGTATAGGTATATAAATCATATGATCTTGGTGTCACCCAAAGGTCCGACCATCTCATTCTGCGATACAATCTAAAACGAAGTTTTATATCTGCGTTGTTTATGCTCGCCAGAGAGTAATGCTCGGCTGATGGCTGAGATAATGAAGATTTTTAAGGTCGGGTTACGTCGGCACGTCGCACGATGGTTGCACGTCGTAAACTCGCCGCGTGTGGTGGCGTCGCTTCGGTTTCATAACGTGGACTGGACACATTTTATAAACGGTATTGAAAAGGCATCGAAATGATTGCTACTACTCGGTCGAATTAACATGACACCTGGCTCGAATGACGTTTGTGCAAAGTGTGGAATTGGATAATCTTGATAGAGAAGAGGTCCTGTAATACTTGGTAATGATAAGTAATGATAAGGCTTCGCAATTAGAGGAAGAAGAAACATGGAGAGCGTCGCGCAAGGAAGCGGGGGAAGCATTAAGTTCAGAGCCACGTGTCAGCCAGGTGTCATGTTAATTCGCCCGAGTAGTACTTCTAATTCATTGTTACATGGTGGTATGATTGAATTTTTTAACAGTGAAATAATGGTGATTTTGTCACCGGTGATTTTTCATCATAATTCATTGTCACATGGTAATGTGATTTCATTTTGTAACAGTGAAATCACCAAATACATATTGGAACTTCAATGGGTCCAAAAAACCGGTGGTCAAAGTTTTAACAATCTTCATTTCTTTGAATCAAAATAAAGTAAAAACGGTTAGTAAAAGCAAATAACCGTGGACAGTATGCGTAAGCTCAGCCAGCAGACGCGCAATTCTTTGTTTTCGTTCAATATTGACCAATGAAGGTCCTGTGCGCTTTCTGCACACAACTGTGTCCTGCATCCTTTTTAATGCGCAAATTAGCAACCTTATCACCAAATTTTTTGACAAGCGATTTCGTATCGAATGTGTCACAGAACAGTCAAGTTCGACGTTTTGAAAAAATCATACAAGCATCATCATCATCGATTCCTTCACAGTTCGGTTAAGTTGCAGGTAAGGGCCTCAAGTGTTAACCCTTCGCCCTGATTTCAACTCTCGGAAACAACAGTCTTCGGGTCATTGGGCTTAGTACTTCGTGCCGTCTTGGCTTCGTTGGACATTTTGTCGGCCAGGCTGCGGTTTTTGTGCCGCTTGTGGCTTGACTATGCTTTTGCCATCACTGTCCTTCTTCAACCTCTCCAATCGCTCTCGTTATCGAATAAAATAGATAAGAGGAAACAAAAATGGTGTCATTCGAGGGTCTGCCATTTTGTTTCAATTTTGACGTACGTTTCGATAACAAGATCCGATGACAGCGATGGGAATGAGCGCTCTAAATCCTTCGTGATTCATTCGATACGAATGCACTTGTCAAAAAATTCATGATACGGCTACTGCCTTTTGTCCTGAGATGTGACAGATTTTTGCAACTTGAGAAATCTTTCGCAATGTCAAACATAATACTTTTGCTAATTGATTTTCAAACAGTGTCGTTTATGAATCACTAAATTGGCGTAACTCTGGGTAGAACCGCTGGTCATACCTAAACCTGCCTGATTTTTAATAGCTTTAGTTGTTAATTCAATAAAACGTAATGTGTAATAGTTCTACTTATAAATAATAATCGAGGTTTTACAAAAACATACAAAAACCGACTTCATTGGACTATTTTAGTGACCGCAAACACCACTGAATAGTCACGACGTCAAGATGACTTAATTTTTCAGTTATTTTGATTTCAAAACCAAAGTACTGAACCAATTTTCATGAAATTTCTATGTAATAATTTCTATGTAATGGGACCAATCTAGAAGTATATCCTAAGATTTTTTCAAATCGGTTTATAAACAACAAAGTTCTGAGGTAGACATAAAAAAACAGATTCTAAATGACAACTGAACTTTTTTTTTTAAATGGGTTGAATATGTATAACCACTTTTAGAATTACTTATTATGTGTATCATTTAGGTTCGGAAGTTTCAAATTAGTTTACTAAGCATAACAAACTCTTGAAAAAGTCGATTTAGTCATAACCAACCTCTTTGTTCGCAATTCACAATTAGGTATAACATTAGGTATTTGTAACAAAATCCTTCCGCGATATTTGAATAATAAACATCGGTAAGGGCTGTCCCACATAACAAGCGTAGCGAGCTATACCTTTCAAACCTAAATAAGTAAGACGGAAAAACACAGATTACAAAAAATATCTGTACAAACTTAATACATACTTTAATTATGTCCACATACTAATTTATTTTGCAAAATAATAATGTTTAAGTTAAAATGAAAAAATAAATGATTCCATAATCATCTGATCTTTTGATAACGTACTTACTTATACGTTCCTCAATCGTCTCGTCTTTTCCAAATCTCAACAAATTCAGTAAAACAAATAACTAAATTACTTGACTATACATCGTTTCCGAAAGATTTTCGCTGACATCACTTTGCCTTCATTTGCCATATTTACTACTTCAACTGTCATATTTATCGCGTATGTTATGTTCGCATTGCTGTACTCCACAATCTTAAATTAATCGCACGCCTGCGAGACGGTTATTCGTCGCTTGCGCAGGTCATTGCCGAATAGCAAATCCAAGGTCAAAAGTATATCAACGTTTTTTGTTCCACAGACAGACCACCTGGTCTATTGTACAGTCTAGCTTAGAGACTTAGGGCCCCTATAACCTTTACTAGAGATCCTATTGGTACTGCACTCTTTTGTATTCCTCCCCTTCTAGGTACGGGACAATGGATAGACCTACCTATTATACCAAGTCGAGGGTTTAGGACAGGTTTAAGACTTGGCCTTTCGGCGGTTGGGTGAATGGCAGCCAATTTTATGAGAACCGAAAAACCCCTCCAGTCACCTGGTGACCCAGTTTTTTCGGAACACGTCAATTAAATAAAATATTACTTTGTGCTTCACTAACTCGTGTTTTGTATGACGCGTCGTACTCTCTGGGGATCGTGAGTTCGTACCAGGAACTCATAAATTGAAGCATGTTATTTTGAGAAGGGACGCCTATTTAGGTACTTTAATGAAATACCTGAACAAAGAGGTATAAAATGTTACGCAATTATAAAGCTGTGGCCTCACTTACCTAGTGCTCGGCTCGTATCTAGCCGGAAACGTGTTGTATGGCAATGAAGGAGGTCGAAGGCACCAGTTATCAGCATCTAAACACGCTCACCAGTCATGGGGCCCTGGTATGAAATACCTAAAACTACTTTTGATATTTAGCCGCCCGGACCAATAAAGGATACGTGATGTTTGCAAGATGATTTTTGGAGGCAAAAAATATGCACGAGGAAATGTAATCTTTATCTAACTCGTTTTGTCTTTTGAGTTATCCAACGCTGAAATCATCAGCCGGTTACATAGTAAAATAAAGTAACAGTATAGGTATGCAATACAAACTGCTAAGTAAAAGGTCTATGTCAGTGTTACCTATACCGGGTTGATTCACCGATAACGCTTATCGCCGAACGTAAATCTTCCTGCAATACCGAATTATGTTTCATAATATTCCGCTCTGTGGTAAATAAACATAAACGACACTGAATCTAACCATGTTTTCTAATAAGTGAATATCTACGCAATTCAATTAATTTGGTTTCACTATTCACTAACGTTTTATCATGTAATATTTTTACTTATTATTAAAAATTATTATTAATTAAATTGAAAAGCCGTGTTGGCCGAGTGGGATGTGCCTCGACTTTAGATCCGAAGATCACGGGTTCGAACCCTGTCGTACACTAATGGATTTTTCTGTTCAAAAAGATCTATGTGTGCATGAGGAAACCGACATGTCATAGAATCTAAAAAGTTATAAAAAACATGTATTAAGTGCATGAAAGGAGCCTTTTCGAGGCGCACTTGAAATCCTTTCACCACACTGGTTCGAAAGAACTAGTCGATAAGAAGAAGAAGACTACTTATTATTTGGACAGTTTCAGATTCGAACATTTCATTGATTCAAAAACTTATAATCTTGAATAGCTTGCAAATTAGGGACGTGACAAAAATTTCAGATAATCCAAAGCACATGCTTTGGATTATCTGAAATTTTTACGGCACATGCCGTAGAAACGGAATACCAGGAATGCATGTGTGAGGTATTAGTCAGCTAGGTACTATAGCATCAGGAGTACCAGGCGTTTATAAGTGATCAGGAGTCATGCCGACGCTCTAGTGTTGGTGACTAGAACATTTACCGTGAGAGCTGGCGAGGAGCCAACCGGGCCAGTGCATTCACCCAGCGACGTAAAGGTGTACGATGTCTTCATTGGATGCTATGGGATATCCCAAATGTTCATTGGATTTCATTGATAGCTCTTCATTGCATCTTCGTAGAATACGGCGAATGGAGCAAGTAGAATTTTATTTCTTATGCAGGAATATGTGCGTATTTTATTTATAGTGCATAAGTGTATGTACTGAGTTTTGCGTAGAGATAGATAGATAGAAATACTTTATTATACACCAAACCTTATGATTAAATCGTAGCATAAAAAATAAAAAGTACAATGGGCGGTCTTATCGCTAGGAAGCGATTTCTTCAAGACTACCTTTGGATGGAGTACGAATAAAAAAAAAAGAAACCTTGGTTGGGGGTGTACTAATAGTTAAGTTAGTTGGCAAAAAGGAGACTGATCTAAAAATAACAAAGTAAATCAAAAAGAACCTTATTTAGATAGGTAAATAATGATATCCTATATAGTAGAGGTTATACAGTAGGGGTTAAAAACATAAAATATGATGCTACTTATGTGATAAATGTTAATTTAGAGTCCGCGACACCGGACTCTACATTCACTTTACATACATTCAGTAATGGCTATCTTCGGCAAACTGCATTAAACGACCATCAGAAAAAAAAATGTAGAGGAATAGACGGATGTATGTTTGTTGCTCAATCTTGCCTAAACGACTTAACCGACTGAGTAGAATTTAATATAGGCATAGTTTATGAACTGGGAATGGAAGGCTATTTTATCGCGATACTAGACAGGTTATACCGCGAGAAGCAGCTAGTTTTTAGTAAAATAAACCTGCCCATTAACGTCCAAACAACAAACCAGTTATTTTATTATATGACAAATGTTGTAAAAATGTGATTATCATAATAGTGATCTCACAGCAACATAACCTCGCGGTTCGATGCACTGTACCGCGAATTCTGGCCAATTTCCTAGCAGATCTATTTAAATAATGTACAAGATTTTAGATTATAAATTGTGATTTTTTTAAATATATGCAAACGAGGTCGTAGGATTCTTCACTTCCCTAATGCTCGTACCAAATAGGAAACTTAAAAACGGTAGATCAAGAACCATAGACAAAAGAAGTAGGCAGTTTCCTTTCTTCCTTTTTGTGTAAGCTAGTGGCTGGCTCTGTGTGATAAATATACATTTTTATTTTAAATATTCATTATTTATCAATTAAGGTATCTATACAATTTACATTTACCTTCATACTTACTAAAAAAAATATACTTAATAATTTGAAAAAAAACTGGTTAAATTGGTAAAAACCGAATTAAATATAATAAATAAAAAAAACAAAGTTTAATTCAAAAAAACCTTCACGCTCTTTAAAAAAAAGCATAATACATCTATCTACTACAGTACCAAATTTCAACCAGTGTCATTTGGTTGAGAATTTCGATGTGATTAGATACCATGTGAGTACCACAACATACATACATCCATCAATCAAGTTTTCACGATAAAATATTAGCGTGTTGTGATGTGAAATACCTAAATCTGATTAGTTTGACCTCGCGTTCGAGTTAAACCTTAATTTCATTACAATCGGTAAACCGTTTTGGCCATGATCTTATGTTTATTGGCTCACTATTGTCTAAATACAATGCATTTTAATTTGAAAGTAGTCGATATTCTGCGCTCGCGCTCATCCTTGGATTTCTCTGATATGTAAAATTACATCGATCTCATGCATCGTCAATTTTAAATCACCAGAAAAAAATACGCATAGTCAGTTGCCGTTACTGAACACAGATAATATGGCAAAAAAACTCGAAAAAATTAAGTCGAATTTTCGTCAAAATAAATTTGATTAAAATTGGATAACTATTACCGTAAGTCGCAGTACGCAGTTAGTAGTAGTAGTATTCTGTAGCAAAGCAGTAATGTGTAAGCATTACTTTGTTCCGGTTTGAAGGACACTATAGCTAGTGAAATTACTGGACATTCGGCTATCAAAGTGGACGAGCTCTAATAGCAGTGTTCCATCGGATTATGGGAATCAGAGTCCGGTTTAGCAATGTTTTGGTCATGGAAAAGCGTGATCCCGATCAGGAAAAAGTCTAGCTCGTCTCGTCACTTGTTTGTATAAAAAAATGATTTATATCAAATCCTGACATTCCATATTTAAGTTAGGCATACATTAAAATAATTTTAATTTTAAACATTCAACTAGAGATAACATTGTCAAACATAGATGTATTTAATTTTATACAACAGAGCAATAAAACATGTACATTATGTAAATACAACTTAAAGTTATTTAAGACTTTTGACCTTTAATTTCGACAACCATAAAAAATATGCATAAAATCTGGATCGTCGGCCAAACCTTAAACAAATTGGCACCTTATAATTTTATTTCTGAAACTTAATACTCATTTATAAGTTTATAAATAAGTGATAATCACATAGTAGTAATACGATGTGACAGCTACGTCCAACGATCTGAAAAATTGGACATAGTAACCGACTCGCAGTAGGTCAATTTGGTAACGAGTTTACAACTAGAATTTATAAGTAGTCAAAATTTGGCGACACCGTTTAAATCTAAATAGACACTTACAAAATGGAAAGTGTTCGATTGCTGTTGAACAAACAGGTTTTGAATAATAAAAAGACGAAGGTCTTTAGTTATATTATTACTCTAAGCTTTTAAGTGTTGTTCTATTTCTAAAGCAAACCTTTTGGTTTGTGTTATTTAGTTGCGATAAAAGTTGAGTTCGAGAGGAAATGTCACTTTCAAAAAGCTTTAATATCGGGTCACAGCACAGTACATACTACGTGAACTATTGTTTCAAAGAGAAAGGGTCTAGTATTAGATTCAAATAACTTATTCCTGGTTTCATATTCGGCACACGTGTACTTCGCTGTTTGCATAGTAATATAGAAGAACTAAGTTGCTAAGCAAGTGTTCGTCGCGTTAAATTCAGAACTTATCCACTTCTATACCAAACCAAACTAAGAAGTGATTTGGAAAACGTCTTATCAGAAAGAAAAATACGAGCGAGTCTTACAGTAGTCGGATATGATGTGTAACATCTGACATCTCATATAATTTGGAAGGATTCTATTTACTTAATTTTTCTGACGGCTAACTTCCTGTTACACACTTCCGTTCCATTACACGAAGTCGCTGCCACAAATTGACAGAAAGCGAAAGGAATAAAGTTACAAATAAAAAAAATAATATTGACAATTATTTTATAAAATTACCTAGTGCATTTACATTCAAACAAATAATTATAATCACAATTATCATACATACGGCAACGCTATACAATCTATTGGCGAGTAGTTACTGCTTTTTAATTTATACTATGTCCGGGTCATTTTTTGTCTCAGCAATGACCTTGCTTCGACTTTTACCTACCTCAGAGATTAATAAAATAAGTATACCGATATTTGCCTCATCGGGCTATTAATCTCAATTAATTTAGACATAATAATAATGTTGCTTAGGACTCGTAAAGTCTATAATAAAAATGATTAGATGTTTCGGTGTCTAGTCACTCTAATACAAATTATTATATGTTGCACTGCCAATCATGATCCTACCTCAATTAATTATTTTAATAGTACTTATAATTTGGTGGTTTATGATCTTATGTTTCTTGAACATTCTGCAAATTAGATGTTTGCTTATTATATCAAACTTCTTGTATTTTGACGTGACTACGTCTAATAAATCGATGACCGTCGGCTGCATGCACGAAAACGTTGACGTCATTGGTAACGCTATCATTGTCCGGTAACGCTCATTGTCCCGTTACGCTGGTAGTCACGTTAAACTATCGTCCGTAAACCAACTTTACAGACAACCAATTAACCATTTCTTTTCTGTTTCAGGTAATTATCGGAGCATTCATCATTGAAAAAGAAGCCCTAAAATAATTGGAATAAGTACTTAGATTTAATTTCAGTACTGTCTGCAGAAAAAAAAATGTTTTTACTGACAGTACTTAGCTACAGAATTTTCATAGCGGTGGCGACTTGACAAATTAACACAGAACTAAATAGGTGTTGCAAGTAAGGGGGCGTCCATAAATTACGTGAGGTGTTAAAGGGGGGGAGGGGGTCGAGTCAAATCTCATCAAATCTTACGTTGGAGAGAGGGGGGGTCTCGGCAAATATCACGCAATTTTTGTTTCTGATTGAAACAAAAAAAGACCTACATGCTTAAGATTTAATCTTAAGCGCAATCGTAATACGATTAAGATCATTCACTAATTCGTTCGAAAGTACCAAAAACACACAGTACAGAAAATTTAAAAAAAACACCTCACGTAATTTATGGACGCCCCCTAAGGTTATAGGTTACCTACATTATTTTTTAGGTTAAGTTAAGTAGGTTGGCTTGGAATTCATAAATTAAGGGGAATCCTCAAATCCGAATTTCATACAAAATGTTACGGACAAATACTCAAAAAGTACGCCGTATTATAGTAATTTCTTCACACTATTCGTTTAATCCATGTTTTTTGATTTAGTCAACAAAAATCAACCCTACTAACTTAAAAACACGTATAAAATCGAAATTAAAATATGAAACCTTTCACTTTTTTTGTTGACGAAATCAAAAACATAGACGAAACGAATAGTGTGAAGAAATTACTATAACACGGCGTACTTTTTGTGTAATTGTCCAAAACATTTTGTATGGAATTCGGATTTGAGGATTAGCCTTAAGGTAGTATCTGCCTATGTGATCTAAGGTCCTTTGTAAGTCATAATATTAGAAAAACGCCTCCCTCGTCTTGTCACTTGTTTACATAAAAATACATTATTAGGTGTAAGATACTAATGCCGATTTGCACCAAACTGCCAAAGTTCCTAAGCAATGATTTTACTCGCTTGATAGATCTAAGCAGTCTGAATTTGGACCGTTAAAAAGTACCAAGCGAGTAAAGTAATTTCTAAGGGATTTTGACAGTTTTCTGGTGCAAGTCGGCATAAGAGTACTAAGATGAACCACGTGACTAAGATGCGTAGAGCCAATTTGACATACAAATTGCGATCTGCATATCTTTGTTTCGTGGTTCGCCAGATGACAACTTTTTTGACGCTTACTATACCAGGCGTAACTGAAATAGCCTAATTAATATCACAACTAGTCACTAACTCGAGTACTACTATTTGTTTATTGCTAAAGTTCTATTTTTGAATTGCCAATGAGCCAGTTTCATCCCAATTTCGAATATAAAGAAAATCGATAAACCAGGCCTCACAAGTCGTTTCGTTACAAGATGCCATCTCGAGATCCTCCAGTCATGTGAAAGGGCCTACTACTCTCTCGCTTTCTCTACTTGACACAATAATATCAAACGAACGCCACGTGACAAACCCCGCTAACAAACGTAACAAGTCAGCCAACACCGTAAATGAAATTAGCATTTAAAGTCTAGGGAACAAGAAAAATAATCGCCGAAATTGACTTCATAGTACTTTGAGTTTTCCGAGGAAAAACGCCCTAAAGTAAAGCATACTCAATCAAATATGAACCTAATTCTTAATGAGACTCGTCTGAGATTTGTTTGCTTTTGTTTAAATTTTAGACTGCTCCAATTTCAAACTTCTAGGAGACTGCGATTAAGCAATCTTGATATTTAGAAACACTGGCCTAACTTTTTTAACAAATTATTTAGAGTAGGTATAAAATTGAAACGTACTATAATTTAAAAAAATGATTAGGCGCAGATTTAAATTAATATTCGTGCAAGCCGTAGTTCTATGACATATTACAGAGAAAAACAAACGTCAGCAGAGCGGTGAACGTTGCCAATTTCAGTTCGATCTATCCCATACCCCCGCACCTCCCCCTATCACCCACACTCGCTAAGACGCATTCATTAATCATTCCTTTACGCGCATCTCCCCACCGGAAGCTGTTTAAAAATGTATTTTATTGTCATCAAGCTAAGGACACATTTACCTCGCACCTTTTCCGTGAATAAAGACTCTTTTCTGTGTAAATTGTGGCGTGTCGGCGCACCTCTTGGCTACGTCTGTACCCCTGGTGTTATGTAAGCCGAGTGCAATGGCCGTTTCGAGTACCGGGAAAGCTTTTCCTCCCTTGTGCTAAATATCTTTGAATAACCTTATTTTTTTATACTCTCCCGAGAAAATTATGATTTGCTTATCATCGCTCCTAAAAAGCTCCACTTACATTTTAGCAAATCACTTTACATAATGTTTTCAGCAAATCCCGTGGGTGGAGATTAGGCTAATGAATTAACGGATAAAATTTATGAAACTATTATATTTGCCAATCCAAGTGTTTTTTGTACCAAACTTTCGTGACGATATCAAATTCTCTGATACCTTTGTAAAAACTTATTGTCTCTGTTTACTGATTCAAATCAATAATCCCAAATCCCTTTACTGTACACAAACACATACTCATGCATGAGAAATTCACTTCCCTTACGTACTTGCGTACGCTGATCAAACACGTACAGCACAGCCAATTTAAAACCCATCCGCTCAAATGGCAAAAGGCTTAAGCGTGCCGATCGTGACGTGACCTAAATACACAATACATTATTTGAGTGTATAATCTGCATGTAGTAATTAGCGGGGTTAAAAGTGGGTTATATCAGGCTGCACCGGTATCCGGAGCCGGCAGACCGCGGGGTCATTGACCGGTATCGATCGGGGGCGCGACGCAACCACCCTGCCTGGGGAACTCCTGCCTCTACCGCATGCGTCATTTTGGTCAAGACGCGAATTCTACAGTTGAAACAGAAAAAGAACATTGACCTACTTTTAGCTTACTTTTGACTTTTGTGCTTGAACCTTAACTTCATGAAACCATCTTATGATATTTAGTTCCAACAGATATTAAGTAGATGAAACTAAATTGTAACCAGAGGTTGCTTTTATTCAGAAAATGTATATTTTCGTACATAAATACAAACCTCCAGTTTATTTAACTATAATAAACCACAATACTGTTGATTTAAAAATACTTAACTGAAACTTGATTTAAGTAAATTATATTTGAGTTAAGTTCGACCGGTTGTTTGTTTCGAGCAAACTTCTCATCTTGTTTGTCCATTTTACGCAAAGTGTTGACGTTTTTTCTTGACGTCGAGTTCATTGCGGTTCATAGTTCTGTGGATGCTGTGGGATGGCCCGAGCTGGCGCAGTGCCAACAATGACGAAACACTGTTTTTGCAAGACCGCATTGGCTGACATTTCCTATTAATTTGTCTTATTCTTTCTATCCAACTCCGAGTCATTCTATTGTACATTCCTGTCAAGTTTAGAAAATATTGTTATTTTTTTTTACAGCTTTTTAGCGTGATGTTAAGACAAAAGGCGTTTTTCCAGCTTATAAACTATACCCATACCAAATCAGTTTAATCAGTTCAGTAGTTATTAAGGAACAAAAATCTATTTATACATCCTCACCAAATTTCACATTTTTAATATTAAAAGATTTTTATATTGGTGTAAATACTGCAGAGAAAATACTAAAGAATAAAGTAGTATTGATGAAAACGGTGTTCCAAATTTCTTCGCGCCAGAGAGTCTATATAGTTGTATACAGAAACAGCTGTAGCTAGGCGGGAAACCGTCTTGGGGAGGCCACCCTACGCCTACCGCCGTTGTTATGACAACCTCTATGATTTATGTTCGCCTGGTGACTGTTACCAATGGAGATTTATTTAGTACGCCTATAAGTTGTCATGTAAACATCCTATCTACATCATTTAGTCGTTAAGTCGATACTGGCGAACATATTATGTAAGTTACAAGACTTGCTAGGTGCTCTTCCGATGGTAAGAGATCACGCCTGCCCGCCCATGACTGGCACAGTGCCACACCGGGCTTTGAATCACTGCTATATTGCTCGTCCACTTTGAGATTTAGACGATCAGTCTCAAAATGCCAGTCATTTTACTAGCTACAGCTACTACAGCTCTACAAACCGGTATACAGTAATGCTTTCAATTGATTGGCGGTAGAATATCTGGCGCTGAGTTGGTATCCATCGTGACGGAATCTTGCAGGGGACGTCTCCCAAAAGTAATAATTGATAACAGTAGAATACTCTGATCGTGTTTGCTATAGATAAGATATTGCTTCAATTTCTTGTTTCAAATTGCCTAGATTTCTGGCTTTGTAGAATTCATTATTATGTCTGGATTTTCTTTTATGTGAAAGATTAGGTAGAAGCAATTTTTCGGATTCCATCAAAAATGAAATAGTATGTTGTTGGTCTCTGAACCAAACATCCTTCAATTCTACGTAAGTGAAGATTGGCTGAAGGCTATTGGTTCGCCATTACATAAATTCTTGGAACGTGGCTGTGAGATCTTACGATGAAAGAGTAAAATACTCAGAACCTCTCGAAATAATATTTTTGGTGAAATATTTTCATATTAGGTATTTTGATTTCTGGAATTTAGTTTCTTCTGCAAAGAAATCTTTAATTGTGCCGTCATATGAAGAAACGATTGGTTAAGTTGTCAATGCATTTGACTGCCTCACCTTTGTCGTGGATTCAATTCCCGAATCAGAACAATAACTTTAGTGTTAAACATCGGTGCTTGTCCTGAGTCCCGAGTCTCTGTATGTGTTTATAGATAGATATATTCAAGTTCAAGTCAATATTACAGTCTTAAAAACAGAAACCAATCACAATAAAAAGTCGTACTTACTACGCGGCCTTCTTGCTGAAAAACGATCTCTTTCAGACAACTTTAATTGATACGACAAAAAAATACCATCTGGTTCCTTCATGCTTCGTTTGGGGCTTTATGTACAGTAGATTTAAACTGAAACTTAATATTACAATCGTTTATCTTCAAGAACAATTATTATAATTCAACAAAAAATTAAATGCGTTTTTTTTTAATAAAAAAAAATGTTAAAGTATCAAAACTATACGTCCAGTCTACACGGGATAACTTCGCAACAGAGCGAGACAGCGCTACGGTCGTCTCGTTCATTATTCAGTACGACACGATTACGTTCATTTATTCAGTGCGACACGATTTTTTGTTCATAATTCAGTGGTATCCCTTGTTTTCCTAAACCCGACCGTTGTTATAAATTCAAAGCTTATTATTTAATCTGCAATCGTATTTTGTAAGCCGACTAACAAATAAAACTTAAAAAGGCTGAGGTTTTTTTCATTCATAAAGTCGTGAAAAGATAAGCGACTCCTTTGTACTTACTTATACAGGATGAGTCAGATAACACATTATCTTTATAATTGTTTTTTTTTTTTTTTTTATGTAGTTTTTTATGGTTAAAAGGTGAAATTACCAGTCGTCCGAGACTAATACCATAAAATGACTGTAAGAAGACGAGCGCTTTAAGCAATGTTGCGCCGAATTTCGTGTCATTTATCATCAGAAAAATGTCTTGCCCTCGTTAGCCAAAATTACCTTGATTTTAATTTAAGGGTGTTTTTAAACTCTGAGATGCAAAATCGCCTTGATTTTAAAGTATTTTAATGGTTAATTTTCAAAATCAAGGGAATTTTAGGCTACATACCATTTGGACTACGTTTCATTTCGTAACCCTTGTTAAAAACCTACGCAAAAATGGCATTTGGCAAAGTTTTTATTTTTCATACATTTTGTAGCATTTGGACAACCCTGATTTTAGTTAGATACAGTCAGCTTACTTTTCTTTAATGATATACGTGACACTAGTTACTTCCTCATTATTATTTGTTTATAAGGCCACTGATGAAATAATGTTAACTTCGTGGTACCTATAGATTAAAATATACAGTATAGAAAAAAAATGCATAGCAGTTTAAAATTCCGGTAAATTAAATCAAAGGGAAAATAAGATGATTTTGGAACTAACATATTTAATCTTAATCATTCACGCAGTTAAAGCCACGAGCTTACATAAGTTTTCAGATCATTATTTGTCCTGTAAAACTTTCAGGCCGTTCCTATAGTGAGGTCATTGTCCTCTTTATTTTTCAGCGGAGGGAGAATTCAGGCCCTTTTAGCAATAACATTCGTCATCCCCTTAACTGCTGTTTGATTTGAAGGCTGTAGAAATCCATCTTTACACCAAGAATTATTATTTCTTCATTCGCATTTATCCAATGCGTTATATCCAGTAATTATGTACCCTGATAACTGTATTGATTTTGAGAATTATCTGTTTAATTTAAAAAATAACAACGGAAACCTAAAATGATATAACATTTGATTTATTTGATCAATTAAATGTCTCAATTTTCGGTCATAACACTGTTACTTGATGGGAATAAAGTGTCACACTAGATTATTGGTAATAATGATACAATAAAACTTCATACGAATACTTAAATTCCACATATTTTCTAAATAACTCTACCTATAAAAGTACTGCATAATCTCGATACTAAACCAGAAATACACATAATGGTGACGTCACGGTTAGAGGGTGGGAGGGATCAGCGACCCGGATCGCTACGACGCCGTAGCCGCGTAGAGTGCAGTGCCCGCTACGCCGTAGGCTCGTAGCTCGTATCTCGTAGCATGAAATGTAGCTAACATTCTTATATTTATATCGGAGATAATTTTATTTTTCAACCAACCATAATCTTAGATCGTAAAGCAAAAATACTATTTTTAAAAAGTAAAGTAAAGTATTTATTTATTGCGTGAAATACATGTACCTACATGAGGATGAAAAGTTCATGAGGATATTTTTTTTATAGAGTTTCAATGTATCCTACGCGGGCATGCAATATTTGATTTACAGTATAAAACACGTCTTTTAGTTAGTTAATATATGAAACAAAATGGTAATAAAAAATAATGTTCATGAAAGTTAATATAACAAAGTAGCGTCTGGTCGAAGCGACGCGTCAGAGGGCTGGCAGCTATCTGGGCCAAAGAATAAGCCTTGCTATACAAAGAGGCGATGCAGCCAGTATCCTCGGCACGCTGCCATCGGGTATCCAGTTGGAGCAGTTGAGCTACCTATAGATCGTTTGCAACGGTCTATGGGTGGCCCAATTGTTTCCTTTTGTAAATTTTGTAATATAGATTGTAGTAGTTATCTTATGCTGTAATAAATTTATTTAAGAATACTTAAAAAAAACAAAGTAGGAAGATATGAAATTATAAACAAGAGCAAAGAAAAATGATAAAAAAATAATTAAAAAGATTAAAGTGTTGTGTACCTATAATTAATTACCTAAGTAAAGTTTTAACAACATACTTCATTTAAACTATGTCCTGGCGATTAAAAATGAGGAGGTTCTTAATCCGGTTGTTTTTTTTATTAATGTTTATTTTACCTCTTTGTTGCTTAAAAACCGATCAAAAAAAATGTGGTTTACGGTCACTAGAACAGTCCAATTGAAGTCGATTGTAACAAGTATGCTTTTGTAAAACCTTTATGATGTTTTATTATATTTAATTATTATATGTAACTAGTTGCCCAGCAGTGGGACGAAATGGGTTGAAAAACAAAAAAAATAATTACTACACGAAACCTGTAAAACTGAATACTTATTTGGTTTTGCATATTGAATACAAGTTATCTGTAAGGTTTTTTTTACTAAATACTATTTTTGATTCTGTGTCTTGGCTTTGTGCCAAGTCTTAATATTATCAGTACTAACGCCTTCCCCTCGAGAAAACATCTACTTATTTTTTATGATAAAAGGAGAAACTTATCTGCTGTGTGTGACCTACTTTTGAAGTCGTAGTTATTTGTGTCAGTAACAACAAAATAAATCTAATCTTAATAAATGTTTCGACAAACAAACACACTTACTAATAACTGTAGCTCAACCATAAACTTTTGCGTTACAGTTAACATATAGTATCCGCTTATAAGATTATTTTTCAAAACTTCATACAAATTGTCGACTTCTCTATGGCGGATACGATAAGTTAACGTCAACGCAAAAGTTCAGGTTTAAGCTACGTTACCATTATTTTACGGTTAAGGCTGTAACGAAAAGTTACAGACAGCCGCTAATCGATTTAAATTACTAACCTTAATATATGGGAAATAGGGTGTCAAATTGATCGAGGGCAGAGGTTAACGGACGGGGTCGATGCCTCGTGACTCGTAGGCCGTGATTCATAAACTACCCTTCATAGTACAAATTTTGGTAAAAAAAAACATTAATACCGCTACATTTTTAGATTGAAAATCGGAACACTTTGTATTATGATGATCTGGCCCAATTTGGTCATGTCACTTACCTAACTGTCTTTTAGACATAGGGTAGAGCGCCTTTACTCATCTCGCCACTTGTAAAGAAACATAAAGAAAGAGCATAAGCATTTTCTAAAATAAGTTGAAAAGACGAAAAGGTAGATTTAAGGGACATGTGGAGCGTATTATGTAGGTCGTTACAATATCGTCTTGAAACTGGAAATCTCGCGGCACGAGACGCCCGGTTTGCCGCATTGGGGTGAGTAGAGCGAGAGGGATAGATAATTGAGGGTACCACGTGCTAGTGCAAGACAACACTTGTCTTGTTTTGGTGCGGATACACGTGTACGTACAACTTGTGAATAAATAATTTGGGCGGTTTTTACGCATACGGTTATGATTGCAGAGATGTGCTGCGCTGGTTATGTAACAATTATAATAGAGATTTTCATTGTTCTCGTTACCTTTTTTATTATTTTGTGAATATTGTACGTGTTTAGTTTGTCACGTCGTATGTCGGCGGCGTGCGCCCCGCTAGGTGGCTTTACGCCGACTGATGTAGTAACGCTTAGTGGCCGGCCGGCGGCAAAGGGATGGGGCCGCACATTGACGTTCAATTTGCGTAGACCTACAGATATACAATGTCTGTCGACCTCACCCGCTAACAAATATGTAGCAGTCAAAGCCTGAACACGTAATCTAATAATATTGTATGATTGCTACTCGTACTTTACACAATACATAGTGGAGTTTTAAACGGTTTGTTTTCAATTGTTCCAGGTTGCAAAATCAAAGCTCTCCGCGCTAAGACCAACACGTACATCAAGACGCCGGTGCGCGGCGAGGAGCCGGTGTTCGTGGTGACGGGCCGCAAGGAGGACGTGGCGCGCGCCAAGCGCGAGATCCTGTCCGCCGCCGAGCACTTCTCGCAGATCCGCGCGTCGCGCAAGTGCGGCGCCGCGCCGCCGCCGCCCGCCGGCGCGCCCGGCCACGTGACCGCGCAGGTGCGCGTGCCCTACCGCGTCGTGGGGCTCGTCGTCGGCCCCAAGGGCGCCACCATCAAGCGCATCCAGCACACCACGCACACCTACATCGTGACGCCGTCGCGCGAGCGCGAGCCCGTGTTCGAGGTGACCGGCCTGCCCGAGAGCGTGGACGCGGCGCGCAAGGAGATCGAGGCGCACATCGCGCTGCGCACGGGCGCAGGCGGCGTGGGCGGCGCCGCGGGCGCAGGCGGTGCCGCCACGCCGGCCGACGCCGACCAGCTGGCTCAGCTGTACCGCACGGGGCTCGCGTCGCTACTGCGCCCCGATCAGGAGGCCACCTTCTCGTCGGCGGGCTCGTGCTCCTCGGGCGGGTCGTCCGCGCGCCTCGGCGACCTGCTCGGCATCTGGTCGTCCACGGAACGCGACGAGGGGCTCGGCGAGTCGCCGTCGTTCGAGTCGCCGAGCGGCGGGCTGGCAGGCAACGTGTGGGCGTGGGGCCCGACGCGGCCGTCGCCCGCGGCGTCGCCGGCGCGCGCGTGCGCCGTGTGCGGCGAGCGCGGCGTGGCGGCGGCGCTGGTGCCGTGCGGACACAACCTGTTCTGCCTGGAGTGCGCGCAGCGGCTGGCGGCCGGCGGCGCGCCCTGCCCCGCGTGCTCTTCGCCCGCCTGCCAGGCCATCCGCATCATCTCGTAAGCGCGCACCGAGACCCCCGCGCCCCCCGCCACACGCGGAGGAGCGGACACTTTTTTACTCGAATCGTTATAAAAATATTAAAAAAGAAGTAAAAAATTGCGTAATCGAAATCCTGGTGCCAAAAGTCGGCGCCTCGCCGGCACGGCCCGTCCGCCGCGCCGAACCTATCGTAAGTCGGCAGAGTTGTTCACGATATATTTTCTTATTATGGACGTTTTTTATTAGGCGGCGGGGCGCACGCCGCGCTCGCCGCCGCAGAGAGAGTTGGTACGTTTAATTACGATAGAATTTCGAAAAAAATACAAAAATTTAAAAAAAGTTGTATAATTATTACTATTGATAGCGTTAATGAGACCGAAATTTATAATGCTTACTTAACGTAATAGCGTAAAGTATTAAGATATTATATTATAATACGATAAGCGAAGGACGGGCGGCCGGGGAGCGGGACGCGCGGCGCTGCATGGTTGTAGAGCGGAGTGGAGAGTGTAGACTAGAGTAAAGCGGGAGGCGGGCGGCGGCGCGCCGTGCAGGCAGCGCGCCGCCGGCCCGCGGGTAGCTAATGTGTTGTTAGGTAATGTTGGCGGGCGGAGGGCTGTGCGCCCGCGCCGCGCGTTGTTCGTACGGTAGACTAGGTAATGCGCAGACTGGTAGTCGCTAGGAGGCGCTAGGCAATGCGCAGACTGGTAGTCGCTAGAGGGCGCCGAGACGCGCAGACTGGTAGTCGCTCGGAGGCGTCGCCGCTCCCCCGCGACCCTTTGCTCACATTATTTTTGACTATACGATTATTCGCTTATAACGATATTATACAATACTACTTACACACTATGATTATGATAATATTAATATAATGTTTGTTTTAAGCGTGTTTTAATGTTTAGATTTTTATTGTAATGTTTTTATGAATGATTTTTATCTTTGTAATTATTGATTATTATTTTATGTGTTGACGATGTTTATTTGTGATTACGTGCGCCCGCGCAGAGGCTGCTCTTTGTACGTCTAGTTTCTAGATATTCGACTTATAAACTTAAAGTAATAAATGATAAATATATAATATTATGACTCATTCATTATTATTATTATTAAACTATAGTAGTCTGTAGAACATTGAGTAACCATTACCTATATTGATACCTACTTATTAAGTATTATTATTATATTATTGAATAAATTTAAAAAAATGCATAATTATATTTCATAGGATCATTATTCAGTATAACTCTAGTTAATGTAACGATAATAATTGTAATGTTTGTGTGTCGGGAGAATGTCGTTGTTTCATTTGACGGGGAGCTGGTTTTATGGATTATATTTTTTTATTTTTTTACCGTTATTAGTTTTTGACTTACTCATGTAAAGAGATGCGATGAAAGAATGCCTATTAGATTATATTTTAAAAAATGGTTGCGTAAAATCAGCTCCCGACGTACGTAGTTCCGTGTTTCGATAATTTTATTTTCATAATAAAATGGGTAGGCGCTTTAGGTTCAAATAAAGTTGTGAAAATTTGTGAAATTTTGTAGACTACATATCTTATTATAAATCTAATATAAACTATAACTTTCGACATACCATTTTTTATTTACACTCACCCTATCAATCCATTGTTCACTCAGAGAAAGTAAAGGTAACTGAAAAACGGTTAAGACCTCTTAATAAAACACTTCTTTTTATGTTTAGCATGTTGGAAAACTTTTAGATTATAGTTACGCTAATGTCGAACTCAAAATATACCACCTAGAGTAACTACTCTACTCTCATGAAAGTGTAATGTTATTTCTTTATGAGAAAATAAAATCATTAACCTGATGTTTCTAGTTCAATAGAAACTTTATGATAGAAAAGATAAAAAAGAGGTTAAGTATCATATAATACGCATAGCGAAGCTACGTAGCAGCTACGAAATCTACACCTCTACGCATTTCGCGCTACGCGACTTGCTACGGAGGATTACCACATCTACGCGCAGAATGGTAAGTATTATAATAGTACCTACAGTAATAATGGTAAGTATAAATAAATAAAATAAATATTTTGGACATTTCACACAACGCCATCTAGCCCCAAACTAAGCATAGCTTGTACTATGGGAACTAGATAACTTATACCTTAGTTATTTAACAACATTTCATTTCACATTTCACATAAGTGTTTGTCCTGAAGCGGGAATCGTATCCGTGACACCGGCGTGGCAGTCCAACACACTTGCCGCTCAACCAATCGTGTCAAAGTATGATAGTGATATAGTAATAATGATAAGTAAAGTGGTAGTATTGCAATAATAGTAAACAGAAAAACTAAGAATTGATTCCATCATTGTTATCTTACAAATAAATATCGGCGTCTTTCTGTAGGATAAGATCCGCAATGAGCTTATCGACAGAGGACCAAGGTTACCGACATAGCTCACAGAATTAGCAAGCTGAAGTGGCAGTGGGCTGGCCATATCTGCCGAAGAACCGATAACCGTTGGGGTAAACGAGTTCTTGAGTGGAGACCGCGAATCGGCAAACGTAGTGTAGGACGCCCTCCGCCAGGTGGGGTGACGATCTGCGCAAGGTTGCAGGCAGAAGGTGGATGCGGCAAGCCGAAGACAGGGCACGATGTTGCTAATTGGGAGAGGCCTATGTCCAGCTGTGGACTGCGATAGGCTGATGATGATGAAATAAATAAATGCTAAGTTTGAAGAGGATGGATGGATGTTTGTTCAACTCAACACACCAAAAGTGAAACACTGATTTGGAAATATATAAAAGTTACCTTAATACATCAAGAAAGCGTATTGCTAGTCACATATTAATACCACCTATATGGGATCGGCACTGCCTATCTACAAATACCCCGTATCATTTCTAGAAAAGTTCTCATATTCTCGCTAGGCAAGAGGCTATCCTACTAATATTAGAAATTCGAAAATTTGTGAGAATGGATGTTTGTGCTTTGCCAAAAGAACTGAACCGATCGAGCTGAAAGAGTTTTAAATATGAGACGTGTAATGAATTACATATGATTCTACCACTGTATATAGAATAGAAAATCATTTATTTTGAAACAAGAATCTGAACATAAAATTATCTATTAATCTTAAAAACTTATACATAAATACATATCTTATGCCGAAACAGTTGCCATGGCCTGAGGCATTCACAAACTAATTTAAGAGAAGATTGAACATTGATAAATCGTAGGGTAAAACAGAGTAAGACGCCTCAAAAGGATACAAGGAGAAAACAATCTCGTTGTAGTTACTAAAATTATAGTTGACTTTGTGATAGCGAGAATAATTTAGTAACGATTACAAAAATAATAATTCCTGCTAACGAAATTTAGTAACGATTACAATATAATAGTTCTAGCTAACAAAAGTTATTTATTGGTACAAGAAAATATATTATAGGTTACTATTTAGTCTTGCTATCCCATTTTTTTTTCTCCGTGTGAACGGAAATCAAATAAAAGTAATAACAGGTAAAGTATGAAGCAAAAAATAAGCTAAAAACTTTACGTAGGTATTTAGTACATAAATGTACAACTTGGCTGAAATTCGACAAGCCTTTCCACTGCTCCAAGGACACTATGATTAATGTAGCAGGTAACAGGGGTTGCTGACCTGCATATGACCACTCACCACTCACCACCAGCCGGTTCATTGGTCTGGATATAAGCTCATTGATGACGACGCACCACGAATGCGCAATATTTGTCCGAACGAAGAGGGCTTAGCATCTTGATACTTTGTGAAATGTGAAAGCCGTGTTGGCCGAGTGCGGTGCCTCGACGAATGCGCAATATTTGACCGAACGAAGAGGTCTTAGCATATTGATACTTTGTGAAATGTGAAAGCCGTAATGACCGAGTGGAAAGTGCCTCGACGAATTCGCAATATTTGACCGAACGA
Source organism: Lobophora halterata (assembly GCA_932526365.1). Lineage (NCBI taxonomy): Eukaryota > Metazoa > Arthropoda > Insecta > Lepidoptera > Geometridae > Lobophora > Lobophora halterata. Next base: position 9,105,726 of record OW052017.1, read on the forward strand.
AGAGGTCTTAGCATATTGATACTTTGTGAAATGTGAAAGCCGTAATGACCGAGTGGAAAGTGCCTCGACGAATGCGCAATATTTGACCGAACGAAGAGGTCTTAGCATATTGATACTTTGTGAAATGTGAAAGCCGTAATGACCGAGTGGAAAGTGCCTCGACGAATTCGCAATATTTGACCGAACGAAGAGGTTTTAGATCTTGATACTTTGTGAAATGTGAAAGCCGTGTTGGTCGCTACTGGGCGTCTGTATTTCCGGACCACTATAATCTTGAAATTTTCAAGACTAGAGTGAATAAGTAAGTTCATACTAGCCAAGCGTGCTCCATCTTCGACCACACTATCAATTACCACCAGGTGAGGTAATGGTAAAACGCTTGTCTATTCTTAATTTAAAAAAAAAATATATATATTAATGAATTTTTCTGTTAAAAAAATGTATGCATTAAATCATGTGATAACGGTGAAGGAAAACATCGTGAGGAAACCGGAATAGAACGGCATGTCATAGAAACTAAAAAGTTCGAAAACATGTGTCAATAAGTGCACGAAAGGAGCGTCTTCGAGACGCAATTGAAATTCTTTAACCACCCTGGCTCGAAATAAATAACTAAGTTGTGACTGAGGACAAATCAACCGAATTGAGAACTTTCTCTTCTTTCGAAGTCGGTTGAAAAGTATTATAACAGTTATTAGGCAGGTATTATCTCTGATTCCCATAATAATTCTGCTTATGCCTAGATCACACGTACCGAGTACTCGGCCCAGACAGGGCTCTCGGCCGAGTAATTGGTACGTATAAACATAGCGCCGAGTGCTCGGCTGAGAGAGTGTCGTAAGCTTTCACTGTCTCGGCCGAGTAACATTTTACTGTCTCGGCCGAGTACTCAGTACGTGTGATCTAGGCATTAGTTTCGTGGTCTACCACGTGGCGTGTAAAATATCCAAACAATATTATTAATCCTATCAAACTCCTCCGCTTACCATCTGCTATTAAACACACTAACACTCGATATACGTGAGATAGAACAATAGGCACCTATTGACAAATAAGTGCCGTCCTACAGCATCCTGACGGCACCTGCGCACTCAGAACCAGAACACATCCTGCTCAATAACCAGAAAAACGTGTGATCGTGACCAAGTGCCAACATAGTTACAATACAACTTGGTACAAAATTATGGTATGCCACTCCGAGAAACCGGAATTCACTTGTGAACACCAGCCTGCGTCATCGCCGCCATGAAGGTGCTTTCAAAGGCTGTCAAATGAGGTTATTGTGTATAAAATATTTTCAGCTGCCAGATAGATAGATAGATTAGACAGATAAACACTTTTTTCTACACCAACAAGAACAAAGCAGAGTATAAGAGTAAGAGAGAGTAATAGAACAAGTATAAAAAGGCCTTAAAGCCTTCCCACTGAGAATCGAGATAAAAAGTAGCTTTTTAAAAGTCATAAATTATATTCATACCGAATATTCAATCAATTCAATACTTTTGGTGCAATTGAGGAACAGATCATCTATCTAGATCTGCCTTCAAAAACCTTTGTACTTTTAAATCAATAGGTTTAGTATATGTACCTATTACCTATTCTGTAGTTTAATATAAGGAGGTTAATTTTTAGTGGTTTCGTTCGATCAAAACAAAAACGAAAAACAATAAAAATATTTAGTATCGTTTTATATCAGCTTAACGATAGAAATCTTCCATATTTTTAAGGCTTTAGGAATATTTGGGTAACAGTACAAAAAGGTATGCAAGTTAGTGTCACTCACATAATATTAGGAGTTACGGACATTTCGGAGTATCATATCGGAGTATCATACCGTAGTATTTGTACCATTCAACATACAACAGATGCTAAGTAGCTGGTAACAACTACCTCTACCACCATCCTCTCAATCTACACCAAAATTAAACCTTATTGCTTTTGAAATGGAGTACAAAATGGGGTGGTTCAGTTCTCGGGTGGTCTCAAGTTGGTGCGCGGTGTCAAGTTGCAGAGGACATCCGGTAAATCTCTTGATTGAATCGTAAGGCAATCGCGACAGTTGAGATTGGAGAAGTTCGACAGGTCGTTCCTTGCTTAGTGTGCATGCCAGTGGCCCCCTCGTAACCGAATAGTACGTAATTTCGTTTATTTGGATGACGTAATTTTTTCAGTTATATTGATTTCAAAACCAAAGTACTGAACCGATTTTCATGAAATTTCTATGGGACCAATTTGGACGTACGAGTATTTAAATGAAATGAAATGAAATTGTTTATTGCATGAAGTCCTATATCCTCTCAAACAAAAATATTTTTTCAAATCGGTTCATAAACAACAAAGTTCTGATAAACCAAACATCAAAAAAACCTTTTTTTGTTTAAGACGATAATCATTCACATTCACACACACACACTCACACCCCTGCACTGGGATTCCCTGTGTCGCAGGTGGCATGGACACATACAAGACATCACAACATCCAAGACCCGAGAACAAACATTTGTGTTCGTCACAAATATTAGCCCCGGCCGGGATCGAACCCGGAACACCAAGGTTCGTAGGCAGGGTCACTACCAACTAAGCCACGGTGTCGACATAATCATCAGTTTTTATATCAAAATAATTGAAAAAAAAATGTCATCGTGCGTATTTTGCTTCCGTGTGACTTTTCAGTGATGTTTATGGTCACTAAAACAGTCCAATTGCAATCGGTTGTGCTATGTTTTTATAAGACCATGATTATTATATTATTTTTGTTCGTTTTTATTTTTTTGTTTTGTGGTGTGCAATAAAATGTTATCTATATATTTATCTCATAAACTCGCTGCCAGCGTCTGTTTTTCCGACACACTATAATCTCGGAGTCTTTAAATCAAGAATGAATAAGTTCTTATCTTACTAGGCAAGCGTGCTACATCCTCGACCACGCCGTCACTTACCATGAGGTGAGGTTGTGGTCAAATGCTTGCCTATTCCATATAAAAAAAAAATATATTAAATAGTATTTTAAAAGGAACAACAAGTACCCAAAGGTCTAAGTAGGTAGGTAGGTTTACGTATAGGCCAGTCGCCATACGGCTGGAGGCTGCGGCGGCGCATCCGGCCCGGCTTCCGCTTCTCAAGTTACCAGCCCCGTCCGTTCCCAGGACACGGCTGCGTTTATCTCAATCTTTGATTGCTTTTGTTTTTTGAATGGAAGTTTTTGTGGAATAACCTCTTTTGCTTTTGATAGTTTTTTTATGGTAACACAATTTGTATTTATTTATTTTAATCAGTATACGACGGTCACATACCACTTACACTAATTAATTGTTAAGATCACACATTAAAATTATACAGCTCTTATTAAATTTAAAAATTACGTTCATAAAATTGTATATTCATTATACAATAAATAAAAGTAACACTTGACAATAATATAAACAATTAATAATAAATGTTAAACATTATTTTTTTACAAAAGATGAGAGAAGCTTCGCAAGGAACCTAACCAAGCGTAGTGTAAAACGACCTGTAGATAGAGCGATGTTTTGCGCGCTATAGCTGGCAGTAGATGGATGAGAAGAGCCGTAGGACCTAACCTACGAGCGAGCACACAGCGACCATCGAATCGAGATTATTGAAAGATGCTCTAAGCGCGATTTACATAAACACCAATAAAAAAATTGCGCTCTACCAGCTCAACAAACACATTGAAACCGCGCGATAAAAATCGCTGTGTACAAAATCTAAAGTTGGTTTCTGATGTATGTAATTGTAATACCTACCTACATGTAATATGCTAGCTTACTTCAATAGCTCTACGAGGAAAGTCCAGTGTTTCTGATTCATAGGGTTTTCCTAATAGTCTATTGTTGTAGCGCGCACCCCACATTAGTTTACTTAATAGAAGTACCTACCTATTTATTGATGACTAACTGCAATCCGTGGCTTTGAAAGTATGAGGGCGAAGACTTTCGGATTATGGACATAGGCTACTTTTTGGGAACTAGAAAATAACAAGCTTTTTTTCGGGAACTGGTAAAGGATATAACCTACTGTTTGGGACCTGGAAAAGGATATAGTGATGTATATGTGGGTACCTACGCGCCGGTGTGCCGGCCGGCAGTAATAAACGAGCCTTTGTACTATTCGGTTGTTTCTCTTATCTCCATACATCTCATATAGACTATATTTTAAGAACTGGAAAATGACATAGACGACGTTTTAGGAAGTGGAAAAAGACATAGGCTACTTTTCAGGAACTGGAAAAGGGCATAAGCTACATTATATGATCTAGAAGAGGACAGTGGCCACTTTATAAGAACTGGAAAAGGAAATAGACTACATTAAGTGAACTAGAAAACGACAGAGGCTTCATTTTAAGAACTGGAAAAGAATATAGACTTCTGTTTATGAACGACGTAGGTGTAACCTTTTATGAACTGGATAAGGACATATGCTACTTTTACCTAGCATAAGCATAATCATTATCTTAAGTTCTGCTGGGACTAAGACCTACTCTCGGTGTGTCTTCCACCATTAAACCATGATACTTAGACTTTGTCTCCGAAATCGTACTGCCAAATAAAATTAAGTAAATTTTATTAATCGTATTGTCTATGGTAATGTCAGCGAATAAATAAAAACCGTACTTAAAAGTTCAAAGGACTTTTTGTCTTATAAAAATAAGACGCATATTTCTCTCAATCACCATTACAGCTTCAGAAATCTTGTTAGATTCGAATAAAATTTTATAAATGAAACCATAAATTGGGAGGGGAATGCGTAGGCTGTGGTGGGTGAGTAAGCTGAAAGTGACTCATAGGACACCCATCGTACGACTAGCCCTTCTGTTTTTTTTCCCCATCGAGTAACACCCCGCCCGAGTCAGGATTTTACTCGTTAGGATTTTTTCCCCAACTAGTAACACTACTCTGTAAATTTACTGGGTGTGACTATTGCAGATCAGTGGTGTTACTCGATGGGATTTAATGGTGTTTAAACAATAAATATCGCAATTATATCCTCTTTGCTTAGTTACTCTATGGAGATGTGATATATTCTGTGGTAATCACACTCCAGAGGAACAGCATAGTAGATGGATTGTTGAATATCAATTTAGGTGTTTTATTGGTATAAATCTAATCCAAGCCAGTACAATACCTACGGCACAGCCTAGGTTATTTCCTCCACCCATAGACCGTTACAAACGATCTATAAGCAGCTCAACTACTCCAACTCGATACCCGATGGCAGCGTTTCGAGGATACTGGCTGCATTGCCTCTTTGTATTGCAAGGCTTATTCTCTGGGCGAGATAGCTGTGAGCCCTCTGATCACGCGTCACTTGTACTTACTTACAACTGTATTTACTTGTATTTACCTAGAACGCGGGTAAAGTAGGTATAGTTTGAAAGTAATAGGGCAGTTATAGCATGACGCATGGTCGCGCCCCGTCACGCCTTATTTAATTAGTACTTCCGTTGATCGTTGAGGCTTCCGGATGTCTCCAAACTGGAATTCGATTATATTTTAGAGAAGCGACAATATTAAGTTTATAGCATATAAGTACAGACGTTTAGGGGTAGAGGGTTCGAGCCGAATCTCACCCAATATCACGTGGGGAAGAGGGGTCTCGGCAAATATAGCGCAAGAAAATTACGAGAAAACTTGGTAAAATTAAGTAAAAAGTATTTTTCCACTAAAATATGGTTTAATCATTTAGGTACCTAATTAAAATAATATTCGCTCGGTCAATATAAAATAATGTTATACATATTATGTAGTACCTACATCGTTTTTTTTTTATAAATCCAACGCAATCAAGCACAGATTAACTTTATAAAGTAAAAATACCTCTACACACGTGAGATTAGGGGCTCGAAGGATTAGGGGGGAAGAAAAATTGTCGGCAATATCTCACAACATCTCACTTACTAAATGTAATAAGACCTCTTTAACGAAAACCTACACAATTTTTTCGTCCATGGCTCGCGTTCGCACTGAGAATCGGAATTAAAAACATAACGTACTAATTACAGCGCTTTGTTTCAAAAACCACGGGCCGCAGGCTCACTGAGTACAGTCAAAGAGAAAAGTGCTTGGAAACATTATTTTTTAACCATGTATAACGTATTTACTAAGGTTTTATCAAGTACGTGTTTTGGGTTAAGTCATAACAGTGTAGGTGGGGTTCAAAAAAATCAGGAAAATGTAAAGCTTTTTGTCTTTGATTGTACGTAGAAATATAGAACTGGGTTACCAGTTTTTGGTAGAATTTTAAAAGTTGGTAATACTTTACTTCCTTTTTTAGGATGACAAAATATACGTCGGTGTTTTGAAGAAATATAAAATAAACAATAAGAATCTGCTTAGGAACACACGACAGAAGTGAAAACTTCACCTTAGTCGACTCGAGCCGACTTTAACCGAACGAGCGTTGCATAACCAAGCCTGACAGCTCAGTGTCATTCAAGACCACAGATCTCGGATACTTTCGGCTGTCGCCCCCAAAAGATCGGTTAATGAAAGAGATGCAAGTATAGCTTTTTATGATTAAGAGCAGTATAGAACTAAGTCACGTCACTCAAAACATTTTGAAGCACCTGAGACCCCGTCAGTTATTGTTTGTAAATTATTTTATCTTTTTACAATAATCTACAAAATGAAACCATTTTATTAATTTTAAAGAGCATGGTTACTTGCTCAATCAACACGTGTGGCACAACGCATAGAAATAACCCAGATAATCATTCATTTCACAGGTGAGTAAAGAAAATATTTGGTTTATTTTCGTAGAAAAATTTATGGACAATTTTCTTCTACAATTAGTTATAAAATCGTTGTGCCTTGTGGAGTTTTGATTGCTCTTGCCGTGTGTACAAATGGTTCTTACATATATGGAGAAATAATAGATTTTTCATGTAAAAACAAATATTGCTTCGTTACGCTAGGGCTTGATAAAATGATGACGTCATGAAATATCGATAGTACCTAATGAGTAGGTAGTTATGCAAAGTGGTACAAAACTCTTTTCTTTTCTATCGTTAGGGTATTTTTACCTAGTTAAAATAAATTTACCACTTGTGTCATTTTTATTTTGTGTCTTAAAATACGAGTATTATTATAACTAATCGTTTTTACTTATTTAATTTCAGCTTACCAAAGGATCCGCAAAACAGAAAAAAATGGTTACAAATTCTTCAGAAACAGAGCGATGATCAAAACAATATAAAAGTTTGCAGCAATCATTTTAAAAACGATTGTTTTTTATTCAGAATACATTAACGTGTTTTGAAGAAAGGTTCGCTGCCTACGTTACATGTTCCAGTAAGTACCATGTTGAACAATGTTTCAATTCAGGCGTAAAGAATGTATTTTGTGACCTTATGCCGACTTGTACAAAGTTGTCAAAGCTCTTAAGCAATCTCGCTTGGCAGTTTTTAACGGTTCAGATTCAGACCGATCAAGATCTGTCAAGCGAGTGAAGTAATTGTTTAAAACTTTGGAAGTTTGGTGCAAGTAGGCATTAGTCAAGTAATTATTAGATAGGGACATAAATCATAAATCAACCTCTTTTACAGATTCAACTCAAGAAAAAGCGAGATCCAACTTCATTTTGCAATTGGATCTAGGGATCCATTTTATAGTACCTACCTTACCTACCTGAAACTAATAGGCTACATATATTATGACAGACAGATATACCTACGTATCGTGCCTACATATAATGACAAAACTCAGAATTAATATTCTTAAATAAAGTATTTTTCAGTCATTGAATAAAACATTTGCATGGGCTTCATTATTGTTTATTATAATCAACCAACTTTAAAAAAAGAACAGATATATATATTATACACAATCGACTTTCTAGCTATTACAATCTTATTTCGAAGACTACCGCCTATTTGGATTGATGAGTAAGTTGTAGGTAAATATTGGTAAGTCCTGCTACTATGTATTATGAATGTAAGTTTGTGAGGATGGATAAGTTTTTGTTCCTGAATAACGCCAAAACTTGGCTATTTAGTCTTTAGTATCTAATAAATAATAACCAAACCCATCTCATTCCTTTGGTTAAAATCTTTATATTTACAGGTGGTGCCGTAATCAGTGAATAATCTTCAGCTGCGGGTGGGGGACTTCAGGTCTAATCAGAAAATGAAAATATGTACCCAGTAAAAATTCTAAGTCCGTGGGATTTCTACTGGGAACATATTTTCATTTTCTGATGACCCCCACACGCAGCTGAAGGATTATCCACTCATTAACCCTCTATTAACAACATGATTGTGTAGTAGGCACTATTTTTTTCTCTATTAAGACTTGTGACGCAAAATGGGTAGGTACCACAGTTATCGATGTCGATAAAACATCTTATTAAATGCCCATCACTATTTTTGAGCAACACATAGACAATCACTCGCACATGCTTATTATCATTTCTTGTATCGCAATTGAAATGTCATTACCTCTCTTTACATTCTAACTTTATGTTCAAGACCCACAAAATAATTTGCTCAGCGTGCGTAAAGAAGCTTTCACTTCAAAAACAAATCAAAATAATTACTGTACCAATTTGCCAGGCATCAAAATTGTCAATAGCTTCTCCCCATTCGCACTCTAGTAAGCTTCTCAAAATTAGTTTCTATCGGAAAGCAGTAGAGTGCTTTTTTAATTGACTCGTTAACAGCCCTCTGTAAACAGAACACCTTAACCCTTACAGGGACGTTTTCAGCATCACGTAACGTCCCGTAATTCATAGGAAATGACTAGAGAAAAAAAAATAGGCACGTTGTTCTTATGTAGGTACTTAAACACATTACAAGACAAGTAAGACTCTCTCCAAATGGTTAAAAGACTACGTTTACGCATCGTGTTTTCATTATTTGTATTTTATGTAAAATTCCCCGTTATTGAACAATGTTAAAAGCGTCTCATTTTTATAGTGCGGCTGAATAAATGCATAAAGTTTCATCTTCTAGTTTCCGAACGATAATAACAACAAAACAAACAATGGCGCGGGCGAGGTTCCCGAACGCAGCACGCACACACACAGCACATTCACAAGTCGAACACAGCCGTTTGAAAATAGAACGCGGCTCTACGTAACACTGACACAACACCCGCACACATACAAACGCCCGGGGAAAATTCACCCACACAACCACAATAGCCAGTTTAACCTGAGCTCCACCCAGTCGTCCAGTTCAAGCGGACGCAGTATACATTACAGGTCTGGATGAAATAGTTGAGAGTTGGGGTAAGTTCACACTGGCGCGGTAGGTAGGTCTCGCGGTAGCCGGCGTAGTACTAGAGACACATTGATCCACAACGTCTGGCTACATCGATTGCAGTTTCCTGCAACCGACGACGGTAACTATGGCGACCGCCCACCTCTGCACCGCCTCGGCGCTAGTTCCTAGATATAATGAATAGATTCTAGAATGTTCTGTTACGCGTGTTTCGACGCGGAATGGCATGAAAAAATCTTTAAAACCCGTTCACGGAACGGGGAACTTGTATGCGCTGTAAGAAAAATGTTTTCAAGAAAGCTTTTCAGCGTAGGTTCTATGAGTTCTGTTACATGAAGCAAAAGGATATAATGAAATAATCTTAGCCCTATGTATTACTTATATTAAATTTCCTTAAAAATATTCACAGAGTATAGAGATTATGTTTCAAAAAACTTTTATTTATATATTCTGAATGTTTGAAAAACGTAGTCAATAAAAATGTTACAATTACTTGTTACTTATTACGGATATCGTTAAAATTTATATGAACTTCTTTTTAAATTTTGTCTTCGATCTGTCTCTGGTAGCTCAACTGCTAAACTCGATACCCTATGGCAACGGTCTATGGGTAGCCCAATTATTTTCTTTTGTAATATAAATTGTAGTAGTTAGCATAAGCTATAATGAAAAAAAAATACGATAGCTAATATTTTTCTGATGGAAAATGAGTAAACGCACTAAGTACCTATTATTAGTTAAGTAACTTTCTTCCATTCAATCAAGGTTCCTTTATTTTGCCACAGCCTAAATTAAGCTTTTTAGCTCTACAGCTATTCTATTTAGCATAGTATTCATGTCATTCTAAATTAGCCTGCCACCACTTAAAACCGGTTCCACAAATGATCGATAAACCCGGTGCTGAATCGAACGAGAATCCGCACCGCGGGAAACCAGCGGGGGACCAGTTTCCGGTGCAGTGTGAAACCGCCTTTATTGATTAATCATTGTTTTTCGTTCTCAGATCTTTCTTTAACCGACTGCGAATATATTAAATAAATAAAGTACATAGATATGATAAAAGCGTATGTTTAACCAAATGTACATTATTATCTTGTTTTTCATGGGTAACAACTACAGATCTCAAAGAATATTTTGACGAAAGGAGTAAGGAAAATGGGATTTGGTATATAATAATGCAGTGTCAGCCTCCTCGTATGCCCTGATTCGTTAGATAGATTAAGTAGGTATTACATAGTTTTAGCGCATAGATTACGTTCTGGTCACTATCCATCAAGAAAATTTGGATTTCTTATGAAAAAAGTCGATTCAACAAATTGTGGGCTGTGTGGCGTGTTAGATGATGTACATTACATCTTGATGGATTGTGCTAAATATAAAGATGGAAGAGATTTGCTGATGCGTAAACTTGGATTAAATAGATATGATGTAGACTTTTGTTAATATTCTAGCGGTACCTAATTTCGAAGCTGCAGAATTGTTATTTGGAATGTTTCTGCATCAGTGAATCTGCCTTAAAATGTTTATTTAGTATAAGTTTATATTTTGTGGTTTTCTTGTTTAGGATACGATGGGACTGTTATACCCATGTAGGTAAAAATCTCTAATAATTAATTAAAAAATAAAAAAAAACTCCAGATCAATTTTCTCAGCACAAATTACAAATTAAAATAGATCTCCAGCATTTCTCTTGGATGCTAAATACGGCTCATCGGCATCATGGCGGCTGCATCAGGGGGCTGGTGGGATCGCGCCCGCCCCCTTCCGGAGGCAGACACAAAAGAACAGAAACGCAACTGAATTGGTAATGTTCCAACTGCAACCGAATTCCGTATTCTCTATTTTGCTTCCGGGATCGTATTAATTTTTTTGGACATTTCACACAATGCAATCTAGCCCCAAACTAAGCAGAGCTTGTACTATGGGAACCAGATAACTGATAGAATGAATACTTAAATACTTTTTTTTGTGATTACATAGAGAACCCAGGCTCAGGACAAACACCGATGTTCAACACGAAAGTGCTTGTCCTGAAGCGGGAATTGAACCCGCGACACCAGTTTGGCAGTCTAACACACTTGCCAATCAATCAATCGTGTTGCCTTAAAAAAAATTACCTTTTTTTTATCCGACAGAGAAACAAGGTGGTCGATAAATCGATATACATAGTTTAAAGTTTTATGCCTACGGTTCGGACCGTTACGAACTGGCAAGCGAGATAAGTAATTGCTTAGGAGCTTTGACAGTTTGGTGCAAGTAGTTATAAGAGTTATAATTATATAATTTTACCGTTGTTGCGAGTCGTCCCCTGCAAGATTCGGTCTAGATGAGTGCCAACGTCAATAAAGTGCCAGATATTCTGCTGCTAAGCATTAATGTGAAAGCATTACTGTCGAACAAAGGCACTTCTTCTTCTCATCGTATCACTAGTTCTTTCGAACCAGTGTGGTGAAAGGATTTCAAGTGAGTCCTTTCGTGCACTTGACACTTGTTTTCGAATTTCGTTTTTATTAGGTTTTATGACATGCCGGTTTCCTCGCGATGTTTTCCTTCACCGTTACACCGTTTCACAAAGGCAACTTGTGAGATTACTCGGCTTTTGAGGTCATCAAAATGTAAGTGGACGAGCTCTATAATAGTGTAGATAGAAGCAAAAACTTTAGAGATCATTTAGGTACGAACCGGGATCTTTTCTGTAGTATCTGTCTTAACCTTTATAATTAGTTCTTCCAAGCTGCCCCTCGTGAAGTACTTCGCAAATTAATGACGGAGAAAGAAGATCCATCCTTTATTGCACTATCACTTATAGTAAGTTTTAATTTCAGTCAGTGTCTTTCCTTCTTCTGTTAAAAATATAACGACAGTTAGATTTTTTAACGGCGTATACGCCGAGTGACGAGCAAAATAAATTATTTGTTGATTGATTTCATTACGAAACAATTTTTCCAAAACCACTATTCATTCATTTATTTCATTCATTTATTTATTCAATCACAATTTCACAATCGTATATGAATGTCTCTATAGTACACACACACAAAACAAAAATAAAAAATTAAATAACAATAGAGAAAAAACTAGAATACAATTTCAGAGTACAAGTATACACTACCTAAACTACTACCTAACAGCAGCAAACCTACTAACTACATACTATCCTATGTCACTAAACCTATCTTGTTATAAACTCGTCAATTGTATAGAAGCACCCCTCCAACAAAAGTTTTCTCAGTTTATTTTTAAACACGTTTGGACGGTTAATTGTTTTCATCTCATTAGGTAGAGCATTAAAGAGAAGAACCGCTTGATAACGACAGCCATGCTTTGACACATTTAACCGCATATGCATTGGAAGCTCAAGGTCTTTTCTTCTAGTATTAAGCCTCTTTGTCCTATTCTCTAATGTTTCATACTTAAGTGGATGCCGCACAATATCCATGAGAACCACTAAAATATACAAGCTAGGAAGGGTCAGTATTTTTAGTTTACGGAAATGATCCTTACTCTTATTTACTTATTTCCTCTAAATACTGTCTGTGTTGTCCTTTGATATATATAAAAACACATTATTCCAAGTTGTTGTTTTCAAGTGTTCAAAACAATGAAAATACTCCAAAACAACAAACACCTACGAGAAATTCAATTTCCGCAGCTTCAGACACCTCGGTTTGCTTCACAAATATTTTATCTCCTCGAGCTCATGTGTGCCTGGTACCTGCCAGCTGAAATCCCGGCGGACAGACCGATCGAAACAGCTCAGTAGCTATGGTAACTAGACATAGGCTCAATTTCCACTGGGATAGCAGCGGCCAGCAGAGCACTTTCAAAGTCAAACAATTTTTAACATTTTCTAAAACGTCGATGACACACAGCTGTTTTACAAACAGATTGTTGGCGAGTTTAAAGCTAGCGTGTGAGCGAGCTAGCTTTTGGGAAGGATTGTCAACAAGATAGATAGATAGTTAGATAGTAACGCTTTATTGTACACCCGAGGAAATATACATTATAAAAGGAAACAAATAAAAAAAACCAAAAATAATAGAGGCTACAATGGGCGGCCTTATCGCTAAAGGCGATTTCTTCCAGGCAACCTTTGGATGGAGAGGAGTGATAGTAGTTGGCGTCTGGACGGGTGAGTCGTAATAAAAATATGTATGACACATACATACAAATATATACACAGATACACAGATACCTACATACTATATATTATAATAAATAATATACATATATATATTATATACCCTAATTATTACAAAACTTTTATGACAGCAATTTCAACTTCTCTAAATAGAAGTTCTTTACAGAGTGCTTAAACACAGGCAGCGACCGTATTGTTCGCAAAGATACTGGTAGTTCATTCCACAATTTAACAGCTTGCACAGAGAACGATTCATAGTAGAAATTGGTGTTAGACATCGGTATACTGAGTTGGAGATTTTCGGATGACCTAAGATTGCGAGAGTGGGAGTTGTATAGAAAACTAAAACGTTCTTTAAGATAGTGAGGAGTGCTGGGGAGAACGTTGTGAAGGAGCGAGAGGATATGAGCATTCCGGCGGAGACGAATAGGAAGCCACTTGAGCTGAGTGCGATACTCGGAGATGTGGTCGTATTTTCGAAGGCCGAAAATGAATCTATTAAATACTGTACCGTTAATATCAAGCTTTTTGCTTATAGAGAGCAGCATTTGATTTTCCGTTCGAGTTAGTCAAGTGCTGATAGTCCATTTCCACCGTAAGTGGCGCCACCTAGCGGCTTTGTGTGGTATTTTTATGTCTACCGATAATGGCCGCTCAATTACTTCTCATTGGCGTTTTGTATTCCGCCGAGTTAACACGTCCGAACAGCTCCTACCTAGGACTGTTCCATACTTATTATAAGTTTTCAATATCGAATTCGAAACTATCATTCGAAAAAGAAATAAAGTGTTTAAAAAGTGCAAAAGGGGAAAATGTAAGTACCCTCTTTTCTTAATGTAGCCGATATGACTTTATTAAATTGAATTATTTAACGGTTTATTCCGTTCGGTATAACATGTATGTGTATACAAAATAAAGATAAAGATATTGTCCATCCGCCCAGGTTTGTGTAGCAGAAACACTTGATGAGATTCCCCAGTTACATAAGAAAAAGTGTTTAAATTTAAATTTATTGATCTAGATAGCGTGAATTTGCGCTACAAGCTACCTATATAGCTATCAAGCTCAAGCTGCAGGTCATGCAGCCCTATAAACGGCAGCTCGTCGAACTATCCGAGCAGGATTCTGCGCGTGAGTGCACTATATTCATGAAAATCGGTGAGCTACGCAAACTTTTTTAAATTTTGTTGAAGTGATTCTAATAGTCTTTTCGGGTCAGTGGTTCAACGTTTATTTTCCTAGTACGCAAGTCCACGACTGGTGCTATTACTAAAGAAATAAACTTTCATATTAAACAACGTCACGAACGTTTTAATGATAGTATGAACTTGAGTACTTAACGAAGTTTTTTGTCGAAAAGCCATTGACATAGGAACCGTCTGTTCCAAAAGATCCGATGACTAGTTCTAATGTAGGTTCAATCGTTTAGATGTTTTTTGGTTAGTATGTAAATATTCCTACACAATTCTCATTTAGACCACTCCAGGTGGCATTGTCTAGCAAACAAAAAGGGGAAAAATACGTATAAGTACATGCACCTTACGTTGTGGGAGTAGGTATCATACCTATTCAAGAGAAATAGGTTTTCTTCAGAAAACCCGTAAGATTTGAGCAATAATAATACCTAATTTAATTGTTTTTCGACTACCTACCCGATTTTTATTGAAATTAAATAATGTTGCAAAATTATTCGGATTTGTTGTAGAAATCATTTCTACCACCAAGCAAGCCCTCACACAAATAATTTAGAGTCACACCTCCTTAGAACAGTAATTTTGATTTGAATACGCAGTAATTTTCTAGGTTGTAACAGTGGTGTAATAGTAACAATAAAAGCTTAACATTAGGGTAACCTATGGTTTTACAAAAGATGTACTGTGTCTGAAGCAAGACATGTATAATTTTAAAAAACATATATATTATGAATTCTCCGCGGATTTCAATTTCGGGAACTTTGAGTAATTACAAAATTTGAGAGATGTTAAACTGCTTTAATTTACTGTACATGGAAATTAATCTTATGTCTCTGCTCACGCAAGGCATCATTAATCTGCCAACAGGTTAAAGCTAACGTCCGGGGGGTGTATATAAGTATTTAAAGTATTTATTTTTCTTTCGTGCATTATTAAAGTACCGACTTTGATTCAAGTTTTTATGATGTCTCTGCTCACGCAAGGCATAAACAATCTGCGAACACATTAAAACTAACCTCCGGGGTGTAGATAGTGTTTATTTTCTTTCGTACACTATTAAAGTAAGTACCTACAACGAGTCAAGTGTTTATGATGTCTCTGCTGACGGCAAGGCATTAACAATCTGTCGACAGATTGTCTGCCGACAGATTGGAGCTCCCATCTCGAGGGTGAGGAGCAAGTATTGATTTAATGACAAGACTTTTATAATATTTTACCTTGTAGTGTTCCACTACCTACATTACTGTATAGTCTAACCGGATGCATTTGTTTTTGGCAAACCTTAAGCTGCAAACAGATCTAAGTATAAAAGTTTAGCTTTTAAGGACATAGTTCCAGTACCTACATTGAAATCTATAGATGTTTCTGTCTACGACAAGACATCAGCAGTTTTAAAACGGTTGCTCCATCTTAAATATTGATGTCGAGCCCGTACTGCTTTCATAAACCAGACTCAAATAGGCACAATAGAACTATTGGATACCTGCTCACTGCAAGGCATCAACGATTTGCAAACAACTTAATTTTAGGTTCTGTAATGCTTGTATAACCAGGTTTACCAGGGAATGTTAATAGTAGCGTAGGTACGCATTGAAGCGGCAAAACATTACCAGTGAATCACGAGATTCCCAAAGAAGTTACGCAAGACTGTTGTATTGGCTACTTCCCAGTTCGTACACTCTTTTTACTAAACTTATGGGTGACTCAACTCACGGTAAGAGCACCAAAATAATGGAACTTTGTGTGCTCGATAGCACGTAATGAAGGAAAGTCCTTGTTTAGGATAAAAAATATCAATAATTTATAATTATAAAATAGTTTACAGCATACTATAAATTCATCTTAACTTAGGCTAGAAATTGTGAGATATTTTTTCAACTCTCTTTCGAGAAATGAACTACTTACGTAATGTTTTTATCAGATACCCTCATGGTATTTTTAATAAAATTGTTTATTTAAATGACAACAAGTGCTCGTCTTGCCCCTTGCTTAGCCATTATTGGCTCGAACCTTGTATTTTAGTAAAGTATCGTAATATTAAACGTTTCAAAAAAAAAAAAAAAAAAAAAACAAGCAAGTAAGTACCCTACTTACTTATCGATATCACTCTTATCAAAAATATTATTTCCAAATATTGTCAGTAGGTACTTTATGAGATCTAAGCTGTCGCCTCCAAATTAACATAAATGCACTAGATGCCTGTGTATCTTCTTAATCGTAATATAGGTACGTAAACTACGGAAGTAGGTACCGTATCAATTAACCCTGTTCAACAATGAACACTGACTAGAGCATGATACAAAATAGCATGCCTGTAAACTACAATCGTTTTCTCCTAATTGAGTGTTTGGCTCTGTTGTCAAAAGTTCTAAATAAGCCTCCCAAAGGCTTCAGACTTACAATATAAATGTACGTCAAACCTTAGTTACAAATGAACTAAATAGTGTTTGAGCTTATTATAAAAGTTTTAAATTAACATGGTCGCATTAGTCTAAGCAGACACTTATCTGGCTCGAATGATAAGAATTTTCTGTACATGAACATATTATTGCCTTTAACTAGTACTAGTTTATTTAAACAGTTGCTATACCTATACCTAGTTAGTAGGTATATGGAATATACTATATTATGTATTTAAAGTGAACTATATTTATAGTACCTAAATATCAAATATTTCGAATGGCAACGACTGCACCTAGGCAGGTACTTAATTTTTCATGTCTTTATTGAGTTGCTTAATAGGCAAGATCAAATCACTTAACCCAACATACTGATTGCCCAATATCTTATCACTTTAAGTATGTTCATGCATTTTATATAATTATCATACATGCCTGTCACTCAGGCTGTTGACCAATGCTGTATTCCAAAGTTTTATTGTATATTATATTCGTTAGCTATCAAACGAACTTCGCAAGCGATTGCATACCGACTACGTTCGATCTTTAATTGATTAAACTTTGTTCATGAAAAATAAAATGTTATGGTTATAATGAACAACAACAAAACAACTGAAATGACATAATATCCTAATATCATCTAGCGAACATTTGCAAACAAGAATGGCTCTCATTCATTATAACGATATGACGGGACGCTGACTTGTCAGCTCACATGATTTCTCGATTCTGGAATCATAATGATAACTTTTAACGTTACTCTTAGTTTTATGAGTAAACGCAGTAGGATAATAAACTGATGTTAAAGGTATACATCAATGAAAAATTGTCATTTGGCATAACTGACATGAATCAATACTTACAATTCTATATCTACAATTCTATCCTTTTTTCCTTAACGCTTGTTGTTATTGTTGACTATTGCAATATAATAATTTCTTATCGTGTCACCAGTTCTTTCGAACCAGTGTGGTAAAAGAATTTCATGTGCGTCTCGAAGAGGTTCGTTTAGAATCACTAACATTTAATTTGCCAAATAGCTACCTAAACTAGGTGATTCGGTAATTGTCTAGTAATTAATGTTATTGTATCTACTTAACTTGATACAGTGATCAAAATCACTGCATTGGAAGCATAATAGAAGTGTCTCTAAATAATATTAAACTACCTAACTGGAATTACGAATAATTGGATAGTGTTGACACACCCAATTATCATCACGCTAATAATTTTAATAAACTATAACATTATATTATATTACATTGATTATTTTTATTATTTTCCCTCTAGTTTATTATAACCACATAAAAAAAAAAATATAGAGAGGAAGGCAATGTGAAATTGTTTTTAAACTTTTTTTTTGAGAAAATATATAAAATTGATTTAACATAATAACTTAATCACTCTCATTCGATTCGAAACAAAGTATTTGTATTTTAAATACAGTTTGATTAAATTAGTATGAAGTATTATGCTAGTAAATACTACAATACATTTGTAAATAATAATGTTCACTTATATTTCGAAGGTATCGAACAAAACTGATTAGGCACACATGGCTGTGTAGCAAGTATACCGAATGATAATTATATCGAAGCTGTGAACGCAGTAACCCTGAAAATGTGTTATGAGAGTAACCAACCTCCGACAGTGGTTTCTGAAATATTGTTTGACCTCGCTGAAGGTCTGTCATAATCAGTATTTAAATATCCTATATCCTATACTTATTACATAAGACAGTAAGTTGCGAGTTATGTTTAACGTAGCAAATACAATGATTGTTATTAAAACAAACAAAATATCATAATTCATATACTTTATTACAGGTTCATATTGAAAAATGATAATAACTTATGTTTTATTAAGAACTTACAATAAATCATCACATTGGCGTATAAGAACCTGAAATTTCACATTGCAAGTGGCGTCACCAGGCGATAGCAAACAGAATCTCTATAAGCAAAAAGCTTAATATTAACGGTACAGTATTTAATAGCGGCGTTTTCCCTGAAAGAAAACGCATATTAAATACTTACCTTAATATTAAGCTTTAGTTTGATTTCTGCCTGGTGAAAATACGTAATAAAAAGCCAATGAGAAGTAATTGAGCGGCCATTATCGGTAGACATAAAAATACCACACAAAGCCGCTAGGTGGCGCCACTTACGGTGGAAATGGACTATCAGCACTTGACTAACTCGAACGGAAAATCAAATGCTGCTCTCTATAAGCAAAAAGCTTAATATTAAGGTAAGTATTTAATATGCGTTTTCTTTCAGGGAAAACGCCGCTAATAAATACGTTTTGAAGTCGCTCAAGCTAATTATAAAAAAGCCGATGACACTGGGCGAGTTAACACGCTACAAGCGAACTCTCTGGCTTGTAGCGTGTTAAAAGCCGTGTGTCATCGACGCTTAACCAATAGAAAGACCAGTATTGAAGGACCGCTGACAGGTCACGTGGCCGCTTGACGCCGCGAGCGGCCTGGTAGCGGCCCTGAAATTCTGGTCTTCTAGTTATGTAGATAATATTTAAAATTGTTGACACTGAAAGTGCTTAGCCGGTCGCTGCCGAGCAGTGGAAGCACTTTTAAGAGTCAAAAATTTTTATTCATCGCGTACCTTATTAGAAAGACCAGTATTGAAGGACCGCTGACAGGTCACTCGTGTCGTGGCCGCTTGACGCCGCGTGCGGCCTGGTAGCGGCCCTACAATACTGGTTTACTTGATATGTAGATATATAAAAAAAATGACACTGAAAGTGCTCTGCGAGTCGCTGCGATCCCAGTGGGAATTGAGCTTTATAGAGCTAGCTATTTATGGCTGTAGCTATGGTAGAGCTTTACTGTGCTGCTATTCTGTGGTTCAGGCTTTGCCCGGGCAAGTTCACACACGCACACACACACACCCTCTCGCTGCAATATTCACTACTGGCATGTTTCAGGACGCCTGGTAGTAGTGTGCGTGATTACTAGGAAATAGTTAGTGGGAGGCACGGGTGCTTGAAGATTCTTGGCTTAATTTCTCGTTGTAAAGAAGGAAATTGCACTGTTATTTTATTTTTAAATTGCTTTTAGAACACTTTTCACGGAGGATTGCTAAGTATAAGTTTCATATTTTGTATTGCAATTTTTTAACCAGAATTGCAATTTGTGTCAAAAACGTTAACAAATTAATATTGTAAATGCAAAAGTCGGTAGGTTCAAAACATTTAAAAAAATACTAAATATATCTACAAATATGTAGTTTTCAATGTTACTTGGCTGAGAATTAGATAGGTTCTTTTAAAAATTTCAACATAACCTACCAATCAGAGGGCGACTGCGCCGTGATTGGTCTGTTATAAAGAACTTTTTTCATAACTTTTTTATCTTTGCGTTCACAACTTCTTTTCAATTACAATATAAATTATCGGTTTTTACAATTTTACGTTTACTGATATACAAGGTTGAGTGTACCTTAATCAAAATGAAGGAAATTAAAAGGAGATTCCAAAAATATATATGAGTCATAGGTATGTTTAAATTTAATTTGGAATAATGAATTGGCAATCAATGTATTTATTATTATTTCGCAGTTAAGTTTTTTTTTAAAGTCTTAACTTGTTATCTTTCACAGAGTACTAAAATATGCACAAATAATACGCAGGCAAAATCGTGGACTAAACCTATGTAGACTAGCATGCTAGCATGCTAGCATTGCAACAATATGATATTTTATCAGATCAGCGATATTGCCCATCCGGAACACAGGCAGTGTTACGTCACACCAGTCTCGACCGGGATACAGGAACTAGCCAAAGCCTAACTAAAAAGACATTTTAAACCTTACCCCCTGCAAATAAGGCTCTATAAGGCTCGATAAATCAGGATTTCCGCCACAAACTGTACAGGTACTTCACCAGACTGAGACAGATCGAAACTGCAAGCCAGACACTAAATACAGCTTTATGTATAGTTTAGAACTTTGTCGGTGTAACGCCGCCTGCAGTTTGATTGAGTAATGCGAATAAATCTGTAAATGTTGGTGTGAAAGAGTCCTCGAGAGTTTTTAATGTGTTTACTTGATTCGGAAGGGGAGATTAGAGATGGCAGGCGAGTTTTCAATTAGATAAACTTCTTTTAAAAGGTAGGTATGTACTTTTAGGTATATTTATGTATTTTTGTTTTGACGCAAAACCTTTCTAGGGGTGACCTTTGTTTTTTCATAAGACCCTTCATCGAGGAATATATTATCAAATCAAATCAAATCAAATCGTTTATTTCGGTTCATTCAATGATACCATATTATGTTAGTACATATGGCTTATTCTAAGGTTAGTAAACATATTAAAAATTACACATAACCAGCTATAAATATTAAATTGTATAAATTGAAATTGGTATCAGAAAAATAATATAAATAAAAATATTAAATACTCTTTTAGAATTAAAAGGAAGCCAAAAGTATTATCGTATAGAAAATAGTAGATAGAACAGAATAAAGTATAATAATAGATACGTAGATAGAAGATTCTAAATTGCTCTAAAAAAACAAGTAAGTACACATGCGAACAGTAATTCCCTTATATGGATTATGAAAAAAAGCTCAAAGAACTTTCGGGGACGATTTTATTAAAACTTGATCAAAAATAAATGTGCCATAATGGCAAATACAAATTTACTCTACCTTCTTACATGGCATAATATTCATATTTAATTCAGAGAACTAGATAGTTCTCCCGACTCACGCTGAATTTTTCATGAAAGCAGCAGAAACTACTTAACCTAATTTAGCTCATCTACATTTCTAACTGGCAGACACCCGGTACACTGGAAATTACAAAATGTACCTACTTTGCTTTAAGAAAACGTGTTTTTGTTTTAAAAATGCCTAATACTTTGCCGGTGCGATACGGCTATGGCGATCGTCCACAAAACATTGTGATTTTCTTCTCTAAATAAGTATTTAAATCATTTTCTTCTTTCTTCATTCAAAAAAATCCTTATAATTTTACTAGCTACAGTGCTCTTCAACACAGAACGCAGTAATGCTTACTTACATATCCCTGCTTTGTGGCTGAATATCTGACACTGCTTTTGTACCCATCTAGACCTGTGTCTAGACGTAATCCTGCAAGGGACTCCAAGGATTAATATGAGTATTAATCTGTCTGTATCTGTATGTATTTGCATGTCGACTACCGACGAAGTATAAGATAAGATAAGATAAGATAATCATTTATTTGCTAGAATGTAGGTACATAATAGGTTGTTACATGTCAATCAAGGGTCCTATACATTCTGCCTCCATTCGAGGCGTGCAAAATTATATTTAAACTAAAGAATGATTATGATTAATTGATTAAAATAATGAAATAGCAAATTAAAAAGTACTTAATGTCTATAAAAATTTCATACAATATTACTTAGAGTTAACTGCGCACAAAATTTATATATTCCTTGTCGTCATAAAAACATTTTTCTATCAGCCACTCATTTACTTTGCGTTTAAATATATATAAAGGTAGGTCTTTGAATCTATTTGGCAGTTTGTTATATATGTTAATGGCACTAAAAAAGGCATTACTTTTTACAAGCTTGAGTCTACATGGTGGATGATATAAAATATTTCTGTGCCGTGGATTTCTTACTGACATGGTTTTAAAGTAGCTAGGGTTTTGCTTGACAAATACACACAAGTCCCTTATGTACATGCAAGGTAAGGGAAGAATGCGAAATTCCTGAAATATAGGTTTGCAACTATCCATAAACCACGCTCCACAGATAGCCCTAACACACTTTTTCTGTGCCCTAAAAGCTTTTTCAAAAAGAGTAGAGTCTCCCCAAAGTATGAGTCCATAGGCTAGTATGTGATACTGTATTAATATAAGACCTTGTAATGACCGTACTTCAGGCAAATAAATATCTATTTCTACGCCTTGTACATGATACACACGAACTTATTATGTACCTACAATATTATCGCTATAATCAAACTTACCGACTCTATATTTCATTCCCGCATAGTAACCTTGATACCATACTCATTATTATTTAATCTGTAGGTACGTTGAATACAAACTCGTTGCAAACGGTTCGCATGCGGTTAAAATATCGAGCGTGCATTGCTGCCTTCCTCGGAAGTACTATATTTCGGCTGCATACTTTCACCACGATGCCACTCCCCCCGTAGAAACTATCCACTCTTCCCAAATGCTGCATTTCCATCGCTGGTTTTCCAAAGCTTGGTTTAAAAGCTCAGATCAAAAGCGGTTATGTATTGCAAATGGGGGAAAATTATGAGTAAATTATTGGTAATTGAAGCGTGCGTGATACGGGAACCTGTCTCGACGCCTAGACCTACCCCAAACCAAAGCGCGTTGCCCCCACTGCAAAGTGCATTGTCATTATTTAAACAACGCTTTGGGTAAATAAAGAACTTGCTATAAATATGATCTTAATCTTTAAAACACGTCATTTATACGTTTTACTATGATTATAAAACAGTTCAGACTTATTTATTTGAAGGTTAGTAAAGTAATTGTAGTTTTACTAATATTTAAATATAAAATATTCGTTTAAAAATTTAAGCCGCGGAGAACGCGTTGAAGTCTTTTACATCGAGAAACCAAATTTTAGTAACATGACTATAATTGATGTGTAACATCTTTCCTCTCGCTTTCTGACAATTTGTGGGAGTAATTCGTGAAAATTAGACGGAAGTGTGTAACAGGAACTTGGCTGTCATATGGTACTAAACTCAGAAAAATGAAGTAAATAGAATTGAAAAATACCTACCTACTATGTCTAACAATATACCTACTAGCTTCGACTATATCTACTATAATATACCTACATATACATAGAGGACAAAGGAAATGCCAGCATGTAGATTAGAAGTTCCTGCAAATTATTATTTTTCTGATCGTCGTCCGAAAGGTCCAACAAACGATTTTATTAAAATTAATCTTATTTTGCTTATTACCAAGGTGAGGTATCAGATGTTACACATCATAAATACGACTTCTGTAACGCTCGCTCGTTTTTTTTATACATATTTATGTAAGTATATATATTTACATATTTAAATTACAGGTTTTTTAAGGTATATTACTATTAAGAGGCTGCTAAGACATACGATGTAAAAAAATACCATTTTATTATATCGGTGTTTTTGATATGTAACAAATAGGATGAAAACATGCAATTTTGACCTTATGAATATGCAAAAAGCAGTAGGCTTAAATTTCGTTTTAGATACCTAAGTATTTTGTACTGAAACACTTTACCTAAAAAATAGTATACGAATCCAAATAATAGCATAATATGGTGGGAATTTGATCAAAATTTCAAATGAGCTTGGTATACGTTTGATTGAAGGGGCGTTTTTCCTCCGCATTTAATTTTCATAAAACTGTAAAGCCTTTATCGATCAAAAGAGAGTCCGTGAGAGTTTTCTCGCAATACAGGTGTACTATAGAGTTAGTATGGGGGTGTAGGCTTCCGTTGTCATGACGACCGCCGGATGCGCCGCCATTGCTCTCGGCTGCAGCCTGCAGCGCTGGGTAATATGGTGACCATGCTTTTATACATTATGTATTTCCGGATTTTTCGGTTTCAAAAATGTAATTTCGGTATATTCGGGCCTAAAATACAGTTTTAATTCCCCCTATACCTAGCATAAAGTTAAACTTTACGAACATGAGAAGTAACGTTCTATTAATTACAGCATAAGCTAACTACTACCAACAATACATATTACAAAATTTACAAAAGGGAACCATTGGGCGGGCCACCCATAGTCCGTTACAAACGATCTATACAAAGAGGCAAAGCTGCCAGCGGGTATCGAGTTGGAGCAGTTGAGCTACCTATAGAAGCAAAGTACACATGACTCCCGCTACCTTCTGCCAGCTCTCTCATAAAATAAAATGTATGCCTAAGTACAGGACATAGTAAACAATATTTCGTTCCCTTAGTTTAATTAAGCTAATAAATACAAATATTTTATTCAATAACTTAATCTTAAATACATCATAGGGGTTAGGGACTCCCTTTTAAGTATAAAATACCTGTGTTAGGGAATCTCGATCTTCCTTCATAACTGAGGAGGACGTATTATAAAACCTTCTGCCATAAAAAGCAACTAAATATCCTTGAATTTGTCTTGTTTCTACCATAACTTATGGACCTCATGGTGACCCAAGTACTATACATAGTCTACTGTAGTTAGGTTCCTGTATAGAATATAGTACTTTACTCTTCGGTTATGTGTAGTTGGCATCATATAGTTGAATCGACTACGATTTTGTCAACTGTAAAAACATAAAAAACTTAGTGGATTTTGGTAAATGTGCAGATTCATTTTGGTCATGGGCAAAGAACTTGTATACTAGATACAAAATTTATTTACGAAATACTTATGTTTATAACAGAGATTAATAATAAATAACACTAAATATAAAAAACCTAGTCGGTCGTTGTCACCACCAGACGGCAACGTGCCCAGAACGCTGGCGGCATTGCCACGTTGAATGGCAATGCTTATACGCTGTGCAAAGTAGAAACCAGCATTCTGGTCACGTGTAGACTATTTTAGCCTATCAGCCAGATCTTTGTATGTACATAGTTATACTAGATACATAGTTTACAAGTTCTTTGGTCATGGGAGTGTTATAGAATAAAAATAAAGTGTCGAAAATCGAATCAGCTGATAATTTTTTCGCAGTCTGGATATGCCAAGTTTGTAAACAATTATTCCATGCCAAATGCTCAGTTTAATAGTAAATTGCTTTAGCCCCTTTTACAGAGGGTAGATCCAGACGGAGGCTGTCGCAGAGATATGTATGTATATGTGTCTATATTAATTTGTATACATATGTATGTTTCTGTGCTTTATTGCATGCTTAGGGGCGATTTATTACTTTTTGTATACGAAGTTAATAACGTTTGTCATACTTCGTCTCTACCGGATGGAAGTATTGAATTGTAGAATCACAATCTAGTATAATGAAAATGCGCCAAAGAAGGTAGCCACATTGGCTAAATTCTTTCTTTATTCTAGTACACTTTGGTCCGATGCTAATTTTCGAAAAAGAGAAGTAACAGGATTTAAAAAAATATTATATGTTAAACTACTTGACTTTTTAATTGTTAATAAACCGGCATCGCAAAAAGTAACAAAAATTATTTGAAAATAGAGATATTTCATTTTTATTGACAGGGGATATTTATAGAACCGACTGTACAACCTTGTTACTTCATAAACTATCCAATTCTATGTATCCAGGTCCAATACTTCTTGTAAATAGTCCGATTACGATTAGCCCCTTACTTAGTATTCCAAACGGTACGATAGCCTTCCTCGAGGGTCATTAAAATCACTTTGAGCTCGTTAGCGCCCGAACAAAGAACTTTTCTTTTATCCCGAAGAATTTGCTGAAATTTGGGCTTAGGGTAATATAATTGTTTATAACCAGTGAACCATAGGGAGGAGTACTCTGTGTAAGCATTACTGTGTTCCAGTTCGAAGCGCACTAAATTTACTGGGCTTTAGAGACTGATATTTAATACCTCAAAGTGGACGAGCGCTATTATAGCAGTGTTGAACCGGTCTTTGTGATCTTGATTCAAAGTCCTGTGATAAAAAAAAACATGCTACGAAGTTCTACGCTGCTACGAAATGGCGTAGCATTTTCATTGAATAAGTATGCAGTAATATCATTTCGAAGGGAAAAACCAACAGAACCTGCAATCCTGGAAATACTCGTATTCCTGTCTCAAAGTCGTGTGATTAAAAAAATCCATGCTACGAGGTTCTACGCGGCTACGAGGTGGCGTAGCAATTTCATTGAATAAATATGCAGTAATATCATTGCGAAGAAAAAAACCAACAAAAACTGCAATCCTGGAAATACTGGTATTCCTGTCTCCGTCAGGCAGGATGGCGCATAGCTAGCTAATAAATTAAAGTGCACTCCTCCAAACCTATGCTCGCCTAGTACATCAAACGCTGCCTCCGTGATGTATCGTTGTGTGCGTACGGCGGTTGTCATGGCAACGGCAATGTAATCTATTTTCCCGCCTATTCCACTCAGCCTAGACAGATTTTATTAGCCTATTACTATGCTAAACAAAGCAAGGTTTAGAACTTCAAAAAGTTATTTATAGGTATGACTTGACTATTCGTTTTACTTTGGTAAAAAATACTTCAGTCTGACTTAAGTTGAAATTAGACCGCGTTGGTCATAGACTTGGCCACAACGATGTCTGTAAATCACTTCTCAACTTCTTCCTGAGAAAATGCTTACATTTTGATTCAAAGATATCTTCCTTATTTCAATAGCTACAAAGTCTAAAATTGCAAAACTGTCTAGCATAGAAAAGTTGCCCGCCCGCTGCAGATTTTCCGGGAGAGCTGTCAGAAGTCCCGAGCTTCCGCGTCGGTTCAACACCCGTCGTAGACCAGACCAGTTAGATCTGCGTCATGCGGCCTGGATGTAGGGGAATGTCCTGTAACCACGCGGCCCGGAGGACCAGCCCAGACTGGTGCTCGGATGTATGCAACGCGACGATGCTGTAGGTACCTGCTGCTCTATGTGTGCATTGGTGCTGCCAGCTTCGATACATTAAATTATGGCGGAACTGTCTTATATGCTAGCCTAAAGAATTTTAGTAACTTTTTGACGTAACTACGTCTAATAAATCGATGAACGCCAGCTGCATGCACGAAAACGTTGAGGTCATTGTCCGGTAACGCTTATTGTCCTGTTACGCTGGTAGTCACGTTAAACTAGCGTCCGTAAACCAACTTTACAGACAACCAATTTTTTGATGTGTCTTTCCTCTCGCTTTCCTGTTATCTGTGAGAGTGATTTCGTGAAAAGAGACGAAAATGAAGACAGATAGAAACACACTCCTGCAGAAATTCGAGGATATTAATTAAGGCCACAGAAAAAATATAACTTTGACATTCTGAATAGACGATACTATAACATCACATAAAACCAAATGATGAAGGCAACATCCAGTTTTACACCAATGACTGCGTTTTAGTGCAGCTTGAACTAGTACCTATTATAAGATCTGCTTTTCTAGCAAATTGGCGAAACAGCAACACCCAGCGGCTACATCTAGCCAAAACTGCGATAGTTGGCAAGGGGGTGTGAACGCCGTACTAGTGAACTTTGATAATGAACTGAGGGCGATCGCCCGGCGGGGGTGACCCCCCGGTTACGTGGCTGTGCAACGACCCGCGCCCACTTCCTATGTACCTTGCAGCTCGCAGCCATTACTGTAGTTCCTAGAGTACCTTTTTTCCTCATGGATACCTACCACCCTTGGGGGAGGGCGGACGGGTAATGTCGTACTACTGTACTCTGTCTACTCTAACCGACTAAAACCCCATAGTGGCCGACCTCTGCGTATTAGAGGGACCCCGGGATATTCGAAGAACACGTATCGGTGTCCCTCACGCACGTTGCTGTGAGGCCCGTCCTAAAGAAGGCTTGCGTCGCCTCCGAGCTCCGCTTGCATGCCTCCCCATGCATTGCAGCCGTCCCGAGTTTGAGTATAGTGCAGCCAGAGCCCGGACTAAAACCCCATGGTGGCCGACCTTTGCGCATTAGAGGGACCCCGGGATATCCGAAGAACACGTACCGGTGTCCCTCACGCACGTTGCTGTGAGGCCCATCCCAGGGAAGGCTTGTGCCGACCCCGAGCTCCGCTTGCAGTGCATGCCTCCCCGAGCACTGCAGCCGTCCCGGGTTCGAGTAAAATGCAGCCAGAGCCTCACTCCGACCGCTCCCTCGAGTTCTTAGAGAACCTTTTTTTTTACAATGGGAAATGTTTTACGCAAGTTCCTAGAGTACCTAGGTTAAGGTACAGCTTCATAATTTAATTTTTACCTCTGATATTCTAATCACACACTAGATTGGTCGAGTGGCAAGTGTGTTGTACTGCTACGCCGGTGTCGCGGGTTCGATTCCCGCCTCAAGACATTCTGGACTCCGGCTTATTGTCGACTAGAAGAGTGATTAGTCTCCCACGCGAACCCACTTGGTGGATCATATGCCATAGATTTTTTTCTCTGTTCTATGACATGTCGGTTCCCTCACAATGTTTTCCATCACCGTTGCCATCGGAATCTGAACCCACGACCACCAGTCAAGGACTAGCTACAGCTTGTAGATGATTTTTTACCTAAGTCTCGAAAGCACAGTAATTTTGCTAGCGCCAGTGCCTTTCAAACCGGACCACAGTAATTACCCATAATAGTTAGGTCTTATTGCTTTGCGGCAGAATATCTGGCACTGCGTTGGTAACTATTTTTTATGATTAAAAAGAATGTTCAATCAATTAAATTCAATTATTAAATACTCATTATTTTCGTAAACCAATTTCATTAGGTTTCTAAAGGTAAGGTTGATGTAATTTATTATTAGTGATTAAATTTCAACTCGAATACATATTAATAAATAAACTTTCAATTTGAGACCAATCCAATTCCAATTCAGTCCCCAAAGCATACAAAGTCTTTATTTAAGTGAATGAGTGATGAGCCAAAAATTCGTCTTTTCTGATGGAAGGTGTCTCAAAGTGGACGAGCGCTGAAGCAGTTTTGTATTAGCCCATGTGATTAAAAATGCTGTGTTGATCGTATCATATTAGTATTTCTCATACTCGTGCAATTATCATAATTTATTGGAAATCCCAATATGTATATATCCATATTGCAAAAGATAATAATTAATGTTTAGCATTTAACTGCTCAACTGCTCCAACTCGTAACACAATGGTAGGATACTGGCTGCATTGCCTCTTTGTATTGCAAGGCCTATTCTTTGGCCGTATATAGATATATAATACTAACTAGATGCTAAAGAAAAGCAGTTTAAACTTACAATACCGATTACTAAAATTGTTCTAGATATATAAATGCAATGTTATATAATTATTGTTTTGTGTCGTATTGCATTGTACTGTCTCTGTATTGTCCGTGCGTCAACCAAGGGCTCATGCTGAAAACCAGCGTTGCAGTCTACTGCAACACATGCTGAGCATGAGCCCTTTTTTGACTGCACTGTAGGTACTTGGTTTAAGGTATGTTTAAGCTTGTACAGTTATGTCAAAAATAAATATTTTTACTTTTTTTTTTCTTTCTTTCATTTAGTTATATTACCTAATTGTGTAAAAAACAATTACATATAATACTCAAAATCCATTTAAAGCATCAGCATATATAAATAGATTTATCTTCTTACCAACTAAATCTAGTAGAGTCGCAAGATTGTTCATACCTACCAATCTAAATTGAAAATTACACAATTTCTCTAATAAAATTGAAAATTGCGATCGTAGTATTATTCTAAAACTCCCCTAGCTCCGAAAACAAAACATACACACACCATCATCACCTACGTAAGTACAACCTTCAATCAACATTCAAATTAATAAAAAATAACAATCGATAATAGCCTTTAGCTGATCGCAATAAGGTGCATGAGGTTAGGTGATGAATTAAATAACGTGTGGGGTTGGCATGAGGGTCCAGACAGAAAAATGCACTTGGAACCCTCGTCTAGACAGCCACGTACTACTTGACTGCGGGAGACGACAGGCCTGCTGGGGAGCTGAGACATTTCTTCAAGGGCAATGGGGTTCGTAGGGTGAGGAAGTACCTAGGCTATATTAAAAGTTAATCATTCGTTGGGTACGCATATGAAGAGATGAAAGACTTTTTAATGGTGTATGCTTTCTTAACTGTCTGATGCAAAGCTGTCCAATGCTGGACGTAGGTTTTTTTTTATTTGAAATAGACAAGAAACAGACCACAAACTCACCTGGTGGCAAGTGACGATGTAGCTCGCTTGCCTGTAAGAACTTATTCACTCTTGATTTGAAGAATCCGAGATTATAGAGTATCTGATAAACAGATGTCGGCAGCGAGTTCCACTTCCTGCTGGTCTCTTCCAAGGCTCGCCACTGAGTCTGATCTTCGGCTCTTCTTATCCACCATCTGCCGGCTATAGCGAGCAGATCATCGTTTCATCTAGCAAATGGTCGACCTACACCACGGTTGCTAGACGCGGTCTCCTCTCAAGAACATGAATGGGCATATATCAATGCGGTTTTTTTTTCGCAAAGAAGAAAGGATGGCAAAATCAGTCGTTAATCCTACTAATAAAGGCAAATTTGTGTATATATGGATGTCTGTATGTTTCTCAATCATGCAAAAACACTATGTACATACGTAGGTACTTACTGATTGATGGGCTTAAGCCAACATTATAAATTATAAAAAAAAACTACTGAGCCGATTTTACTGAATTTTGTTGCCAATGGTAAGCTGGAAAAACACAAAGGCAAGTTTCAATCCCGATACCGCCAGACTTAGAATAAACCTAAAACTCGCCAACTGCACTACCAGCATTTCGCACCCCAACGAACGTAGTCTATAATTTAGTGTACCAGTCTGCTCTACCCACTACAGCATATAGATGCATCTACAATGGTTTACACGTATGCATAGGTCTGCGCCGCATTGCGTTCTCTATGGGGGTAGGTCAGGCACGTTGCATTTTCATCTCTCCGGGGCTGGTGATAAGCTCTGAAGGCGGGTGGGTTCTTTCAGGGGCTCCATAAGGTGGCGCTTTGTTCTTGGTAGATGAGTCAAGGGTTGGTTTTTAATGTTTAAAATGGATTAGTCGCATATTTGTCTAGACTATTTTATATTTTTAAAGATAAATTAGTTAATGTTTGATTATTCCTCTTGGTGCATTTGTGATGTATTTGGAGACACCACCTACACAATGAAGCAGTGCTTGAGGGGCGATATGCTTACTCTCCCTTTATTAGTGATGATACATTTGATAAATAGTTTATTACATAACACCCAAGAAAACTTTTTCGCTTGGTTAAGGCAGTTTTTTTTGTTTATAAGGCGACACCACACCACAGTACCTACACATAATACACTATAAATAATACAAACATTCACTGAAAATGCACCAATTACAAGGATAATAATTAGAAATCTAATTACCAAGCCTTGTTTGGATGGTCTGAGTACTTTTGAACTTTTTCTCGGTCGTATTCGGTTTATATCTTCAAAATGTGTAGCGTCTTCGAACGGCAAATGAAATTGTTTTGAAGAATTTGTTTCAAATCAAAGTAAGAGTTTATCTTTGTTTAAAATTCGTCCACCATGGTCAAAAAGCTTTGCCATGTCGCAGCCACTTACCAGTTATATATGTACCTGCACCCGGGTTTATTGGTATCGATTTAGCGACTAGACTAGTCTGGGCTAGGTTTCGGCTGGATGCGTCCGACATAGACTACCGCATGGCTGTTTCAGAGTTTAATGGTCTTTTATTGTTGTTCTTTGTAGTCTAATAAGACATAGACGTAGACATACGAACGGTATAAGACATAGACAAACATTTATTTACCACATATGTAGCACATCATATTACATTTTACAGATGGAAAAAGTATACAAGGATAAGTATTAAAAAACGGAGAATAAAAGAGATAGCAACGATAAAATCAAAAATATTCAGAAATAACAGCTATTGAATAATAATAGGTGTACACATTGGTGTGTGCTACAGTAGTAAACCCGGTTATACTACCCTACTGTGTTATTAGAAGTCGCTGGTATTCTATTGAAGCCGCATAGAGAGTTAAAATATGTTTTAGAGATTACACGTAATGCGACTGGAAATGCACGCACATTGAAGTATTGTAGGTACCTATAATACTATGGAATTTTTAACAATGTCTAGCCCAAGAATAGGATTACAAACGGAAAGTAGCACACGTATTTTCCTTTATAAAAAAATAATTTATGTAGGTTTCAGTAATTTAACAAATAAAATTTTCCATTAAAAAAAAGGTATATTTTTTTACCTTTTGCCTAATTACCTACCTGGGAAAATTATTTTGTAAACAATTATTTTAAAACATATTCAATTAAATAATATTCTCGGTAAGAAAGTCATAGAAAAACGAAGACGCTTTTTCCTCTTACTTATATTGATTTAACTCAACATTGATACTTACACGTGCCTTTTACACGAGTTTTGGTTTAAATATGTTGCCAGGTACTTCGAAACGTTAAGACACGTTCCGACGGTGCGAGATTCTACGGATTTGCTCACGGACGGCAGACGACCACGGATATCTGTGTTGTTGCAGACGAGCTCGCACCGCACGACGCACCTTTGTTACTGACTCGCCGCGGATCGGGGGATTTACCCCATCGCTGACATCGGATATCGTAAATGAGAAGAAGGAACAAAAATGACGTCATACCAGGATTTTAGCTTGATTAATCGATTGGGTTTTGGTCCGCCATTTTGTTTCGATATTGACGTTTACTCGATTTTCAAAATTCGATAACGATAACCGATGACAGCGATGGGAAAACGGACCGTATCTGATGTATCTGCACTACCTCAAACTAGACTCTTCCCACGGTGCGTCAGAGCGGGCTGATCCGCGTCTATCCTAAAAATCACGCACCATTGGAGAGAGTTTTTAGAAGTATGGCTGCTAAAAGCGGAGTGCTCTTAGGAAAATAATGATTTATCCAGTAACTTATTAACATATTTTTCTAAGTGGCCTGAATCCGGGCAATGAGCTTTATTAGGTAGAATAGATACATAATAAATATTAATATTTTGTTGTTGGCACTCATGAAGATAAAGAGATGTACTGATTTGAAATAGAATAGACTTTTCTCCCGAGAAAAACGCTAAATCAATTCGAAGGTTTATCACAAAGGATCCTTATTTTATTATATTTATTTGTTTCTTGTTTACCCACAACTTAATTTGCGTAGCGAACTAAAGAAATTCCTTTGTTATTACGCGTTTATACCTCTTGACAAACACATAACACACTCTTCAAATTTCAAAACTCTACGTCCAGTGGTTTAGCCCGCTCGTTTACTGTCAGTCAGTCAGTCAGGAGCAAGCTTTATAAATTGATTTTATGCCTTCTTGAAATAAAACTAACAATAAATCTAGGTGGACGATATTACATACAATAGCCTGCGGCAATAGCCTGCCGGGTTCCGGGTTTAACTCTAGTAATAAAGTTAAATAAATATGTATTTTAGTCTTCTTCTTCTTATGGTATCACTAGTTCGTTCGAACCAGTGTGGTGAAAGGATTTCAAGTGTCTCGAAGAGGCTCCTTTCGTGTACTTGACACATGTTTTCGAGCTGTTTAGGTTCTATGACATGCCGGTTTCCTCACGATGTTTTCCTTCACCGTTAAGCACGAGTTTTAAATGCACACAGAACTTTTTGAACAGAAAAATTTATCGAAGGTCGAAGCACCTCCTACTCGGCCAACCCGGCTTCTTTTATCTTAGTTATAAGGTATAATCTATGGGCATATATAGAGGTTAGCTGGAAGAGAATGCTAACTAGCATTAAGTTCGCCTATGTACTTGTTTTTTTTACTTTGTGCAATAAAGCATTTTCTATCTATCTATGGGCCTATTACTATGTATGTTGTTGCCTGCAAATAAAACTATTATTATTATTATTAATAGCACACGAAGCTTTAAAAGTAAACAATGCTTATTTGAATTTGCTACGAAACGAAACGTACATAAAATTTCCGATATCTATAGAGAATGCTGTTATAAAATATCCGGGGACGGGCCACCCCAGGAAATCAATTTACAAGATGTCTACACCTAAGTACAGACAGCGTCATAAATAAGTATCCCCCTTGCAAAAGACACCCAGCTTCAAATCCCTTCAAAACGCAGCCGCGGCGTACGAACAAGTTTTAGCATAGGTTTTAGTCTTCAAAATAAATTATATTTTATATCCATGTAAGCCTTATCATAATTTTATACTATTTTTTAAAGATATTTGAAGCTGGGTTTCTTGTACAAGCGGGATACTTATCAATGACGCTGTCTGATTCCAAGGTCATCGATTCCAAGTTAAGTTGGCTCACTCAACTCCATCTGATGTGGTTTTACAATGTGTAGGATGGGCCATATTCACATAGGTTTCTCTAATGTATGGAAGGGCTTTCAGTCTCGATGACTACCACCTTGCCTTATCGTTGTTTTAGATTATACTAAGGGCTACTCTACACTAAATATTGTTAAGATTTTTCTAAGTATCAAAAGTCTCGTTGTTCCCGGTACCGAAATCATCAGTCTCGAGTCTCGAAAATAATAAAAAATCGTCGAGACTCGAAATTTTCGAGACCGAGACTCCCGGGATGAAAGCCTTAGTATGGATAGAGTAGAAGTAAGTGTGGCGTAGCGCGTAGCACGTAGCGATGTCACGTAGACGCGACATACTCACAGCTAGCCCGGCTTTGTTTGACGTTCCAAGCCTACTTTTTGTCGTATTTTGCCTCGCTAGCAATGTATAACTTTTAATTATGGAGTTTTATAAACGTTTAAACCGGAAAAAGTCATGGAATTACCTCGTATTAGAAAAACACTTAAAAATATTTGGTTACTTTTAGCCAATTTTCATCATTATCAACCTATAGCAGTCCACTGCTGGACGTAGTTCTATCCCAAGGCGCGCCACAGAGCCCGATCTTCGGCTCTCCTCATCCACCTTCTGCCAGCTATAGCGCGCAAATCATCGCTCGATCTGGCCAAAGGTCGTCCTACACTACGCTATCCTAGACGCTAGAATTTTCATGTGCATCTTTATTTAATTCGCAAAATTTATTAAAAAAAAACTAGCACCTCTCATTCAAATGACTGGAAGTTTCATTTTTATTAAAATAAAATCGTAAAAAATGAAGAAGATGAAAATTAATATGTTAATATGGCAGTTTGTTCCTCAACCACGCCAAAACTACGAAACCAATTGAGCTGAAATTTGGTATGCATATAATTTATGAGCCGGAAAAATACATAGACTACTTTCTATCCTGAATTCTCGCAGGCAAAGCCGCAGGCAATAGCTTTGAATAGTGCAAGTGAAGTGAAGTGCAAATGCAGTGAATGCAAGTGGTAATAATACCCTCCCGCCGCCCGTGACACTGCATCGCGCGAGTTATTGCATCTGCAGTGCAATCGAGCCGCGAGTGTACCGCCCAGTATTTCATACCGTAGCCCGAACACGAAAAATTCTAACAATACATATTCGTATCGTATTTATCACAGAGAAGTCAATAGACTGTATGACGTTGTGAAAAAAAAAGCAAAAGATTGCGTCGGAGGTACAACCTTATTAGAAGCGGAAACTTACATAGCCTATATGACAAATATAATGACACTGACACATACATCGATAGTCTGATGAGTTTACTAGCTAGGTTGATGCAATGATGCACAGAGGAAAGCAAATTAATAATGGCGGCGCTTGGTCATTTTAATATTCCTAGCATTATATTTCTATTATACCGACCGAACGAATAATCTTATCATGATTAATAACTAATCAAATTAGCCATCGTTTAAAGTTTGTTCCGGATTTGACGTACTAAATTTTGAACCTATACAGTACAATCTTGCAAACAAATAAGTATCCACTTCAAAAATGATGCAAACTGTGCTTAATTACCCTTTTGAGACGGATACGAATGCGCGTGTAAAAAATTTCGTTGTATGTCTACAGTACCTAGCTCTTCTGTTGTTCGCAGACAAACCAACGTACTTTTATCTTATTCTCTTTAGACGGCAAACTGATCCGAGAAAGGCTTCCCGGTCCCCGGCAGCCTCCGTCGGCGGGTGTACCAGGCCCGCATAAGGCGTCGGGGGTGGGCTCGGCGCATTGCAGGCGGGTGAACGGCCGCGCATCGATCCAACCCCCGCCCACCCCGCACTTGCGTAACCCCCCTCCCGCGCTTATGTAACTGACGCGGTGAAACAGTCGTAAAAAGTTTTCAGAATAGAATCGTTTTAGAATAGGAAGTTGAGGAGTAACTTCTTGTTTACGTTTAGCTGCAAATAGTAGGGATTTTTGCAATTTATAGTAGTTATTTTTCTAGGCTATTGCATCCTCCGCTACAGTTTTTAGGGATCCAAGTCCGACAAAGAACACCTACGTGTATCTGTCTGTTCGTCTCTATGTTGCTAGATTCTCGAAGTCTATAAGTAGTTGGTGGTTTATTCAGAAGCTAATCAGTCAACCAACTTCTGAAAAACAGACTGTTATAAAATCCATAAAAACTGAATACCAAAATGTATTTTTCCTTTACATCATATTTTTATTGTATCAGAAACCGTGTTCCAACAAGTACTTACCCGTTACATTTTGAATCACATTTTTCTAATCTACAAAATCTGGACGTATCTAATAAGTACTTTCTTACCATCATTGTCTTTCTACCCACAATTTGATACAACATTATTTGATACAAAAACCTCCGTACATATATATTGGTGTTTTGTTAGCTGCAATAGCTGCTGTCCTTTACTTCGCCCAGATGGTATTTACCTACTTAAATAAAAAAACATACTGAATTTCAGTTCCATCCATACAACTTTCGCCTTAACTGTATTAGTAGAATTTATACATTGTTTTTCGTCAAACAGTTTCCGACGAAGCACAGTGCATAAGTTTCTTGAAACTAATGCGCGGTTCGATTACTTCGATATCCTCATAAGTCATGACAGCCTGGTACTCGGTGAGGAGTTCAGAGACGGAAGCGGAACCCTGAAAGAACAATGCACTCCGGAAGCCGAGGGAAACTGGGCAGACCGCATAGTACGCTAGTTCAATGTAAGTACAGTTTAATTAAATTTATATATACCTGATTATGTTAATTATGGGAAACATAACTACCTAAGTGACTTCTTGATTGAGCTGAACGAATGTAAGCATCGGCGGTCTTAATTTGGTTACACCTATATGACAAAAATAAACAGATATTTATGGCCAATTTATCCCGTAAAATCAGCTCTCCGAAACCCCTAATTAGTTACTGAGGTTTCTCTAACATTTATGATTGACTACTATAAACTAAATCGATCTAAAATAAATATAATAAATATTCTAACCAAGCCAAAAACAACCTATAAACTTATTAATAACCCCTATAAAAATAACATAATCATAATTTTAACTATGACCCACATAATCACACAGAATTAGAGGGAATAAATAAAACAATGCGTGGCTGCTACGGCAGCTACGGGACGTAGCGACGTAGCTCCGTAGCGGGGTTACGGCGTAGCCGGGGCGCGGTCGGCGACCCCTGGCCGTGAACGGGGGCGCGCCGCGGTCCCTCGCCCCCTGCGCCCCTGCCTCTGCCCCTGCCCCTCACGCACACACGCACACGGCGCTCGTAGACACGTGCGCGCCGCCGTCGCACCCCTACATATCTATAGGCTGGTGTTTTATGTTTCATTCTCTGAAAGGTTTTCAGTGATTTCGACGAGATTATGTAAACGCGTTTTTTTGTATTTTCTGTTCTGACAATAACAATATAATTGGAATCGTTAAGCTATGCTGGAGGCCTTAAGGCAGCTCTAAAACTCTAACCCCCTGAACTAGCCATTACATTTTCACAGGAGCTAAGCTACGCTCGAGTCGTATAGTCGCTATTTTTATTTTACTAGGTTAAAATCGGACTAGAGCTCGTTTTAATTAGATTCTTATACCGATTAATTTTCAATTACATCATTTATTTGAGGACTTTTCATAACTTCATTCATTTTAACTGTATACAGCGGCGATTTTCCTTATAGTGATTTATTATTATTAAGGTCTGATAAATGCTTATAATGTTCTGAATAGCCACACCCCGTAGCAGAAACTCAGTCGCTTTCAGACCACCTCAAACTCACACACGCAAACCTTAGTGAATACGACGCCACACCCTCAGGCTTCAGCCACAGGGCGGCACTCACACAGTCACAAAACTAGAAGGAAAACTGTACATGTGTGCCAAATGAGCTGCCGAGTCGAGGAAATATAACATTAGTGTGCGCCGCGACAACCCTGGACGTTTGATGGTGTGCGTGGAAAATGTATGTTAATGTCTTACTTCCGCGTTTTCGTGTATTTGTGTCACTCACACAGGCTCGTATTTCGTGTAGGTGTGGGGTGGGTGTGTGTGTGTGTGGGGTGCATCGACTTCCCTTCCTGTTCGCAAGGTAAACGGCCTCCCGCTCTGATTTATGTGCGTTGGAGGATGGCGGCTCGCGTGCCTACGTGGTGTTACCCGCACATTTACGTTTTATTATAATGATTGATCAATACGTGGTTAATATGCAAATTGGGGTAATGTTTTTGGTGGTTTTCGTGCCACTTTTTTGTGGCAGCTGTGTTTTATTATCTGGTAGAGATCAATGATTCAATGCTCTTTGGTAAGGCATGTAGAAGGAAATCGTGCTGGTGTCATAATAATCCATCAATAATTAAGTTAGAAGTCACATGAAATACTATATAAAACATGTGTGCATGATTAATTTGATATTCTGTCTTATAGAGTCAGGGTAAAAAAAAAACGTAATTTTCAAAGATATTTTTTAATGGAAGTGCTGTTTATGTTTGTACATTAGGAGTAAATACAGGTTCTGCGAACCATTTCAGCTACATTGTGAGTAAATAGAGGGTTAAAGAAATATTTGAACACGATTTTCTAAGGCCACTACCACTACCTAGTTATTCTCTTTGTAGCAAGGCGAGATAGCGAGGTGCTCGAATAACTGCGAGAGTGCACTTTGAGCTCAGAGGAGCGTATTGAGAATTGACGGCCTTTCTTTGATCAAACGAACTTAACGAGACAAGTTCCATTTTTATTTATTAAAAAACTTTAGCGATCATATTTTTACTGCATTCTTCGCTCGAAGTTTTCTCTTCAGTCGGTCCTTTGGCCTTAATTTAGAAGGACATTCATCTCTCTATACATCCTCATAAACTCTTGCATGCATATTGTAGTACCTACTAGTAGAACGACATCTCTAAGGTGAGAATTTTTTGTTGAATACGTTTACGTTACGATACGCCGTTCGCTAAAATCATCGCTGTTTTCGGTGATAAGTCAAGTGTCGATGATTAGGTACAAGCTACAAGCCGGCGAGTTTAAAAGCTAGCGAGTGAGCGAGTTAGCTTTCGGGAAGGATTGTCAACTAGCAGATTGTAAAAAAGCCGATGACATGGGGCAAGAACTCGCTGGCTTGTAGCTTGTAAACTAGCCGAGTGTCAGTATACCTAGTTATAATGGTAGATTATCACTAGGCGGTATCCCCTATGAAATGAAATGAAATGATTATATCCCTATACACAAGATTCCATATAGTTAGAAAACAACACATCGGTATCGCGGGTTCGATTCCCGCTCAGGACAAACATTTGTGTGATGAACATCAGTGTTTGTCCTGAGTCTGGGCGTTTTCTATGTATTCTATGTATTTATAAAAAAGAAAGTATTTAAGTATTCTATCAGCAATCTGTTATAGTATGTACCATCTGACAGCGGGCGGAGCATTCGGGATGAGCAATGAGCGGCTCGTTGCTCGCGTATTCGTGTTCGTTCCCACGTGCTGACTGCACGAATGCTCGCTAAGAATGGTACATTACACCGTTCCTAATCGCCGTAACACCGGTCAGTACCCACCTTTAACTTCATTATTCGTATTATTCCCGAAATCCTAGAGTTGTTCTACTTATCGTGTCAATATTTATTTCGAACCAGTGTGGTGATAGGATTTCAAGTGCGCCTCGAAGAGTCTCCTTTCGTGCACTTAACACATGTTTAACGAACTTTTTAGGTTCTATGACATGCCGGTTTCCTCACGATATTTTCCTTCACCGTTAAACACGTGTTTTAATAGTATAAACACAAACTATTACGTTATGGCTTACGAACTTCTTACGAAACTACTCTTTCCTTATCAACTTGCGTCACATTTGGGAAACTTTTGTTTACTCCTTTTTGTTACGTTGGTATTCTTTTGTTTTGTTGAAACTTTCCCTATTGTTTTCGTGACAATATAAGTTGTTTCAAAGCTCTTCTCATTCACTTACAAAAGTTACAAAGCAAATCTTAATTTAATTTGTGTGATTTACTTGAAGGCTTTATACACTACAGCACTAGTTGACGTCTGCAGCGTTATTTGCGTTGTGATTTTTCAAAATACCATTTTACACACATTTGGGCCACCCATAGACTGTTACAAACGATAACGAGTGCACAAAAGGAGCCTATTCGAGGCGCACTTGAAATCCTTGCACCTCACTGGTTGGACAAGAAGAAGAAGAAAGATATATAGGCAGCTCAACTGCTCCAACACGATCGATACCCCATGGCAACGTGCCGAAGATAATTACTTCCATTATTATTATGGAGAAGTGTAAATATATTTAAAAAAAATACAGTTATAAATTGAACCTAATTTTTTATGTACACTACTTAATACCTAATCATTTAAGAAATCCAAGTTATCTAACTGATCATTTTCGTTAACAAAAGAGTTTCTAACCGATTTGACCCACTACATTCTATACTATAACCTCTGAACAACCTTATAGGTAAACCCATATTAACCGAATAACCTAAAACCTAATATCAACCAATAACCTAATACCAACCTATAACTTTCCTGACATCGATTACCCAGTCATAAAACCTTCAACACATAAAGTCAACAAGTCCCACTTCTATTGACTAGATCACTCAACAAATTAATAATTCATCCTTTTAACTCGATACATTCTCATCAAAAAAGATTAACATGAAATTGTAGAGGGGAAAGTTTAGAGGGGTAAAAAACTTTTTTTTATGTAGTCAAGTGACGAGACGAGCTAGGCGCTCTCCTAATGGTAAGAGATCACGCTTGCCCATGTCTAGAACATTGCTTCATAGGATTTTGATTTAAATAGGCAAATGCAACAATGCTAGGTATAGCATTCGTCTACTGCGAGACATTTTTATGCTCAGTCTCCAAAGTCCAGTAATTTTACCAGCTACAGTGACCTTCAAATCGGAACACAGTAATGCTTACACATTACTGCTTTGCGAAAGAGTATCTTGCATTGTATTGGTACCCTATCTAGATGGAATCCTGCAAGGGACGCCTCCCAACAACCCAAAAATATTTAATTACTAATTCCAGGCAAGGCAGGACAAAGAAATCGCCCGACGAACAGAAAATGCCTGGAGGAGCTATTGGTCCATGCGAAATCTAATAAAAGACCCAGACTTTCTCCTTTCCTTCAAGCGAAAGCTGATGGACGTATGCGCAGACCTGGTCTTTAACCAACATTCAAAAGTCCAAGCTCAAGGTTTGCCAACGGGCGATGAAGCGCAGCATCCTCGGTGTCAAGCTGACGGATCGAATCCGAAACACCGAGCTGCGCTCCCGAACACAAATCGCCGATGTAGCTTCAAAAGCCGCCAAGCTCAAGTGGGACTGAGCAGGTCACGTTTGCCGCATGTCTAGCGATCTTTGGACACAGCCACTGAGTGGAGTCCCGAAGCAGCGCGGCGTCGACGCGGCAGACCGAGGAGAAAATGGCGGGACGAGCTCATCGCGTTCCGTCCAGACTGGAATGAATTGGCCCAAGACAGAGGGAAGTGGAGAGAATGGGGGGAGGCCTTTGCCCAGCAGTGGGACAGTGAGGGCTCATAAATAATAAAAAATAACTAATGTAAACTATTTTTCTTTTATATTTTATTTTTGATTATTTTAATGAATTTTATGTTTCAAACATGTAATCTCTTGACAAATGTTAAATTTATTTAATAAGTATAATTGGTGTTAGCCGTTCTAGTTAAGTGTACATCAGCCCTAAGTTCGGCGCCGAAACTTCAGCCGCTGAACTTTCGGCGCCGAACCTTCTTTCGAACCTGATATGTCGCTAGGTCGCTACACTAATAAATAAAAATCGATCTATCTATATACAAAATAGGTAAAAAGCCGCGTCTGACCCCCTGTTTAATAATTGATCAGGCTTACTCCGTAAAGTTGGCAAATTGACATTCTGTCTGTCTATCTGTCAGTACAGTCTGCGTTGTTTATTTGGGGATAAAGGGGAGTGTTGTGTTTTGATTGTACCTGTCACTACTGTGCATTTCAGTCGTGTGTTTTGAAAAAGCTGTAGGTATCGTCAAAAAAAGTACTTTTACTAATCATAAACGAGATAAAATTATACATTAAATAATCAAGATTTACAAGACTTCAATTGCACTGTTTTAGTGACCGTAAACGCCACTGAAAAGTCTCAGGAAAGCTAAATACGAAATATTTACTTCGACGACATGGCCGTTGACCGACCTGTAATTATAACTAATAGTAGCTGTTGCTATAATTATTATTATCTCATTTATATATATTTTTTTACTTATTAAAATTTATTTTTTACAATAATATTATAAAAAAATAAACTATTTAAATAAACAGCAATACTATTGTAAAAAATATATGAAAACGGTGGACCACCAGCCGCGGAGTAGAGCCCAAGCGGCTGGTGGCCTAGGGCTGCAGAGTGAGGTAATTATTATTATTATTACAATACATCCATATTATAGCACACGTAAATAATGCAATGAAAAAACTTTTTCAAGAATAATAGTTAAAACATAATTATAATTATACTTAACATTATAATTATTTTTTAATGAAAATACATATTTTTATTACAATATTTTTTATTTACACAACTAACTTCTAACTAAATGCTTAAACATAATAAAACTAAAGTTACTTAACTAGCTATAATAATACAATAAAGAAATAATTGAAGATACATGTGTTTCATTTTTACTATTGTGTAATTTCCCAATTGTTTTAAATCCAATGTCTCTAGTTTCGTATATTTTCAAAGTGATGACCATAAAATGTAGTACATTGATTTGTTCGAAAGGTGCAAATATGTATGTGGTGTTTATGTGCACTGCACTCACAGTGTACGGTGGCAGCTGTGGCGACACAATGCTCCTGTCGCACCTGCGAGCCTGGTACTTGTGGTCACTCGCGACCTGGGTTCAACGGATCGGAAACAATAAAACTTGCAATTTCTGTTGATTTTTTGTAAAAAAATGTTTTTATGATGAAAAAAAAAACAAACGTTTTTTTTACACTTATCACAATTACAGATTAAGTATGTACCTACCTACATACTTACAGATTCTCAGGCATTTTAATAATAGCTGGAGTAGGGTTACTCAGTCAGTTTAGCCACCAATTAATAGAACGGGTATCGATAACCATTCAGTAAGCTCAATAACTCAAATTGACCGAATGGATTGG
This sequence comes from Lobophora halterata, assembly GCA_932526365.1. Lineage (NCBI taxonomy): Eukaryota > Metazoa > Arthropoda > Insecta > Lepidoptera > Geometridae > Lobophora > Lobophora halterata. The sequence goes on from OW052017.1 coordinate 9,149,872, forward strand.
AAACCACACCGAGGTGAAGACCTTTGATAGATTAACAATCAAATTACCTGGGGTTTTCCGCGCCCATTCATATTTAATTGTGTTGTTTGAGGTATTGAATTTCAGACTAATTTAAATTAGGTAGGACTATAGTTTTTGTTGGGAGGCGTCTTCTGCAGGATTCCGTCTTGATGGCTATCAGATCTAGCTTACTCTCTAGATTAGTAAGCTAGTGAAAAAGTAAGCTAGTTCTGTTCACACGTACCCAGGGTGGCTAGCTTGCTAGATTACTAACACTATCTTGCTATCCTCGCTTGAAAAACTAGCCTCGTGTATCCCAGGCATAAAGAAAACTAAATGGCTAAGTGTGTCAGTGCAGGGGAAATCCATACATCCCCTAGCTCAGGTCCGGTGGCCGCTATGGTGACTAGGACACCATGAAACGAGACTAATGCAATTAAACACCTAACATACCTCTAGCGGGTTAGTTGGTGGAACCGACTCTGGTTTTTTTATCCGACTGCGAAGAAGGTGGGTTATGTTATCGTGTATGTAGGTGTACGAGTATATTTTTGTCTGACTGCAACCAGTCCTGTCAGTCCAACAACAAACCGCTTGTTTGGTGTCTGAAAGGTGTCGTTTTATGTACAGTCAGCTGCACCAATATGTATACACTCTCAAGCTTTCACGTTTAATAAGTACTCTTAGTTTTGCAAGGACATTATTCTTCTAACAACAAATTATATAAATATATTTAGTAATAAATAATAGTAATAGGATTTATTACTAAATATATTTATATAATTTGTTGATATTTATGGATTTCCGCAAAGTAACGTCTGAATCAATCAATTATCATTATTCTTCTGACAAGAATTCTGACATGTAAGATGACTACAATTTAATTGGAAAATGCTTGCGTGCGTTTAAATGTGAAAGCTTGGGAATGTATGACATGTCTGCGCAGCTGACTGTACCTACTATTATTAAAAAAATCTTTATTGCACAAAATATAAATTACATTGCACAATAAGCGGCCTTAATCCTAAGGCAATCTTTGCCAGCCAACCCTTGTAGGGTGGTACAGTATCGTTAGCATTTTCATAAGCTAAAAATTGTCTTGATATCCCAAAAAATACTTCCAAAAAAGTCTGTTACATTGACATAACTGTAAAATGCCAGCGTACGCACGCACCCCTTTGAACTCCGAGGGTGCGATGGCCACAGATTCAGTAACAATGCTCAGTACCTCCAGTTGCTCAGTAATCTGTGGCATGGGGCCGCCTGACCCAGTTACCAGCGAGGGTGCTGGTCTGTCATCGATCCTGCCCCATGTCGCATGATTCATGCCCATGGAGAGAAGAAAAACACCATAATTCTTAGAGGATTCTGTTTGGCTATAAATCTTAGGAGGTAGGTTAACCTAGTTGCATACATAGATGAATAACGGTGTTCCTATAGAACACCAAAATGGATGCGGTATAATACAGGACCGAAAATTTTCAGACTTCCTGCCAATAAAAATTAAATATCTCTATTTTCAAACAATGTTTGTTACTTTTTACGATGTAGTTTTATTGACAATGAAAAAGCCTAGTAGATAAAACATATAATAGTTATTAAGCCTTGTTACCAATGTGGCTCCATTTTCTTGATCGCATTTTCAATGTTCTACAGTGTGTTTCTTGGTTGCATATATTTATAACATAACATAACATTCACACACTCACACCCCTGCACTAGGATTCCCTGTGTCGCAGGCGGCATGGACACATACAACACATCACAACACCCAAGACCCGAGAACAAACATTTATGTTCGTCACAAATATTTGCCCCGGCCGGGGATCGAACCCGGAACACCAAGCTTCGTAGGCAGGGTCACTACCAACTAAGCTACGATGTTAAGCACGGTTGTGTTTAAGTAGTATCTTAGTTTGAGTATTGACGGAGGTAGATGCGAGCATCCCTAGTAGCCACGGTGGGTTCCAGAGTAAAGCGTCGATGACACATGGCTAGTTTACTAGCTGCTAGTCGGCGAGTTTCAAAGCTAGCCAGTGAACGAGTTAGCGGTCCGGAAGTCAACTAGCAGATTGTAAAAAAGCCGATGACACGGGATGAGTTTACAAGCTACAAGTCAGCGAGTTCGCTAGTAGCTTGTAAACTAGCTAGCTTACAATCCTTCTCGAAAGCTAACGCTAGCTTTTAAACTCGCCGGCTTGTAGCTTGTAAACTAGCCCTGTATCATCGATGCTAGTGAAGGGAATTTAGGAAATACGCAACTCAAACGAATTTGCGGTCGTCAGCTAGTTCATAAAAGCTGTAAAGTGTAATTGCAAGCAACATAATGCAAGTGAATATCATTTAATCTGCGGCAGGTCTTGTTACTGGCAGGTGGTGGGGCCAGGTCCTTAGCCCGAGTATTCTCGGGTTGAGGGCCTGCTGAGGTCGACCTTTCACTTCACTGAGCCACCTGGTGGAAGTCGCCACTCGTTGGCTTGTAAGGACTACTCATAATTAACCATGTAGGTAATTAATAAGTAGGTAAACAAAGTCTTCTTTGGAAACTATAAATAGTGTTTTATCTGTAAATAGATTTTCCTACGGATATGTATCAAAGTGGCCCTAATGCTCGTTGCCGGCCATTTGTGAAACCAGCCGGTTTGGGACTTATTACTAATTACTATTACTATATTACTTATTACCAAGATACCTAATTTACCTAAAAAAATCAGAGTAGGTAAAAGCAGTACCTACCAAGGAGGTTTCTGCCAGAGACTTAAGAGAGCCATAATAATTCAAGATTTAGCAAAAGCAAAGCGGTATCGTATCGACCGCATAGCTTGAATCATAGAGTCCTAGGATGACACGAAAAGTCAAGTTTTTCGGGTTCAAATTGGTAACTACTTAGTTGTCGATGATACTGATGAGCAGACCAAGATGTGAAAATATTTGTGATTCACCAATCACCAAATAATAACTATGTTATTACGGAAGTCAAACCTTCAACCGCAGATTTATGCTGCAAATTCAACACGCGCAAAGATTAATTATGTAGGTAAGTAGATACATCATCAATATCTATAAAAGACATGATCCTGATTCCTGACTGACTGTCTGACCGTCAGCCTTCAAGCTAAACCAGTGGACGTAGGACTTGGAGCTTTGAGGATGTGTTCGTGAAGAGCTAAAAAAGCGTACTAAAAGCTACAGCTTTCTAAATTCCTTTCATAGTAGGAATACACTACGAAAGGAATTTAGAAAATTCGCAACTCAAACGAAGTTGCGGGCGTCAAATAGTACTACATAATATAAAACCAAGTCATGTACTATAAAACGAGTTTACAATACGAATAATCTTATTTCAAGGACGATCCGAGCTTTGGATTGTATGTATGCGAAGAGGTAGGTTATGTAGGTATGTGTACTTACGTGGTCCTTTTGGTCCTGCCTGTACCTACCTTTATGAGCATCGCACAATCAAACAAGTTCGCTGACAAAAGGAAGCCTCCGTTCTCGTGAGAACCTCGCCTAAACTTACAATGCACGTCATCAGCCTCCGAAAAGCGACAAAAAGTTGATAGACATTAAAAAAATATTAAAACATCCACGTGGTAGCACCCACACGGCACACCTGGCTAGGTATAGAATCACAGCTGCCTCTAGAAATCGCCTTGAGAAATTCAAGACAACGGGCAACAAAGGATGGAAAGGTTCTTCGGGTGTCAGCTGTCGGGCCAGCTTGCGCCATAAAAAATAGGCCAATAACTCGAATGGCGAAAAAAAGGAGTTCAAGAAATGTTAAAGATGGCAGGTGTGAGTCAGCTGCGCGCACGCACCTTTTGTAATAATTGCATTGCGGCGCGGCCGTCTGTTTACCTCGAAGATGTTTGTGTCGTTTTGTGGCGGCCAGCTAACGAATTAAATCTATCAATAACCCGCGTGCTATCTTGTTTGCTCTGAGTATAAGATAAGAAGGCAAGTACCTAGACCTAGGCAACTTACACACAGAGCATTTTTAAATTGATATCAATAAAGGAGTTACAATTCGACTGTATGATTTTTGTACCTACATGTTTGTTACACGATAACTCCGCTGATCAAAAATTGATTTAATTATTATTATTGAATAGTACGAACTATGAAGGTCGACATTTTACCTAGGTTACCCTATTATCACAGAAACTACCTACATAGGTACCTAAGTAGGTACGCAAAACTAACATGTACCTACATCTATCCTATCTATAATATGCACTGAACCCACTGAAGTTATTGTCTAGGCCCTAATCACTATTTTGTTAGTCTCGAAACAAACCAATAACACAGGGTAATTATAAAGTGGCCAATTAGATCGTCGCAATGAAGCACCAAAGTTATAATAAAATCTCACAAAACCTGCCGAAAGCTGGTCATGCGCACGTGTCGATACATCTGCCTCCTAATTAGCCTACCTGCGCTCGCGGCTGGCCGCCCCGCCCGCCGACGCGTCACGTCCCTACTACGGACGATCCTACGGACTCCTTATGACCGTTCCCATTTGTTCAATTCATAGGGGTGCCATGGAACTAGTGGGAAAGGGATAAACAACGGCTTAAAGACCGCCTTCCACCGCTAAATTCAAATTATTTTGTTTTTCCGTTTGGCTTTCTTTATTTAGTTAGAGCACTGTGCTGTGCAGTGCACCCCTATTTTGTATTTTTCGGAGAAGAGATCGCTTAATAACGATAAGACCACCTATTGTACCTACTTAATTTTTGTAATGTTTCGTTCGTTATGTTATTGTTTTTTTGTCTTAGGTGTACAATAAAGTATTTTCATTCAATCATTCATTCATTTAGGAGTAATGAGCGAGAAATGGCTCGCTGTCGCTTGACTCTGCGAGCACTTTTGTTTCTCTTTTATTAGTGGAGCCCGCTCCGCTCACCGCTCACTCTTTTCCAATGGAACCACAAGATTCTGTTGCAAGCTCGACGGAATCCGTACGGTGCCCGCTCCGCTCGCGGTGAAAGGTGAGGTGGGCTACAAACGCGGCGAGCGATTTTGACTCGCTGCTGTTTGGTTAAGTTTACCAGCAGGACGATCAGTTTGGTTGGAGGCCCATTGAACGCCTTCGTGGGCCGGATCGACCTGGACAATTCGGGTCTACAACCTAACCAGATGGAATTGTAGAACATGGTTGTCACGTTTATGTTTCGGAGTTTCATTAGGATTTCATTCAAATATCGCCGGAGGGGGCGGTGGCAGCCACGAAAGCCACTACAGGAACGAAAATTAACGAAATGTATGAAAACTGACGGACGCCGGCCACCGGTCGCTATAGTCGGCGACGTGTTTGCAGAACATAAAGATAAAAAAAGGAGAAAGGCTATAATTCGAATACTATTTTCTACTAGACGATCATTGAACAGCGGGAGGATCAGAAAAAAAAGACGATCAATCGTCATTAATTTTATTCGATTTTCAAGTTCACTGTTTAATTCTTATTTGCTTGTTTTGCTTTACAATAATTAAGTTAGTATTAGAGGAAATTATTCTTACACTACAAATATTCTCCACTACTACAACGCTCAATAAATCAACATATTTACTACGAAGATTCTACGAAAATATCTAGCACGAGTAAATCTTGTAGAGATCTATTAGGGAGCTTTTATAGTGCACTGAACACCTCAATACAATAAAAAAAAAATACAATATTATAATTTTCTTTATTCAACAAAACACTGATAACCCTACAGTATTTCAACGGAAAGACAATAATAAAATGATGGACTAATTTATGTGTACATGTATAATATATCACCATAAAGTAACATAAGTACATTATACTGATCGCACATGCAGACGTCTTACCTAACACCTATTTACAAAATTTACATTTAGTCGATTTCGTTACAATAACATATTTCGCAGTACAGTCCAAAGCAGCTCTATTACGCTTGGAATAGAAAGTAATAGAAAAATGGCGATTGTTACGATAGTGTCTAAAGTTAGGCCAGCAAATTATGTTGGACTGGGTACCTATCTAGATATATCTATAGATCTAAAGTAACGTAGTGCCTGAAGTAACCTTGCATCCAAAAATGAGTCGCCGACTATAGCGACCGGTAGCTGTAGTCGCCAACCCGTTTGCGGGTGCACTAGTCTGTTTATGAAATTTTATAGGTTGCAGATTGCAGTTAAGATACCAAGTACCTCAGTACGATTAGACCTACAAATTTAAAAATAGCACTGCAAAGCACCTACATTTGGCAGTAACCTGTACTGTACTTATCACCTGCACTGATACGAATCATAGTTTAAGCAGGCCTTGCCATCAAGTAAGTGCGGTTTCCGATTAGCGTATTTTCGTCGTACGTATACGGGTTGATTGGTATAATAAGCGACAACCAAATAGTCCTCTGGCATACCACGTGACATACATACGCAGAACCAATTTGATCTAAGAATTGCGTTCTGCGCCTCTATGTCACGTGGTTCGCGTAACTTCAATATCCCAACGCGCGTTATCAGCGTTTACGCTCGGATTTTTCTAGCGAGTGTCAGTAGCGTCTCTCCGCTAATCTAAAAACGCACTAATAAGTAGCACCGCAATTAGTTTTGTAGGAAACTTCAGACATTCATAGTTTCGTTACTGTTTTCAGTTGTAAATTATTGAAGAGAAAACTTCTTAAGGCGCGCTGAGCATTTTATTGTGTGGGTATTGAATGAGTCTCGGCCGTTACGCTCGGCTATGTAACGCTCGTTCGGGTCAAGTCGGCTCGAATCGCCTTGATGAAGTTTTCACTTCTTTGGTATGGTCACACAAAGTTTTTTAATGCCTTAAGAAAATTAAACTAAAACAACGCCTCTAGTAGACTGTTCTAGAAAACTCAGCTCGTAACAACAACAGCTATAAATGATTGCATCTAGTTCACATCAATGGACGAAGATATTTTGGATAACGTAAAAAAGCGATATTATTTACAAATTTATTTATATTGACACAATAATATGCGAAATCCAATATGTACTGTTGCAGGCTTTAAATATTGCACAACAAGGTTTTATATAATCAAGGTTTTACAAAAACATAGACATCCGACTTCAATTGGACTGTTTTAGTGAACGTAAACACCACTGAAAAGTAAACAACTGTAAATTGTGTAATATTTCCTGTCCACAACTGCAAATTACATGTACATAACTAAAGTTATCTGAAGTTGTAGGTACAGTAGTAATTTTCTTGTCAGATTTGCAGATGAAATAAAATGCACACACATGTACTCTCAGACACACGTATTTTTGTGCCTGTAAAAAGTTATTTTGGGGAGCTATATTTGTATGCAGAATATTAATTATCTGTGGCCAAAATTATGGTCAAAATGATGTTTAACTGTCCCATTACATTACTAATAAATGTAGCAAAATATACAGTATCACAAATATTATAAAAATATAATTTATAGGCACCACAATTGTGCCATATTTATACATAATATTATAGCCAACTGCAATATTGAATTTTGTAATCAAACTAACCATTATTGAAGCTAATTTCCATTTGCTAGTTATTTATTTCAAGGCACCTACTAATAAAAATCAGAGATCAATGGTTCAAGAAGAGGAAGATAATTTTCACTTTTCATGCTCAAGTTAAACTACATATATCTCTAAGGTACAGGGGGAGTAGAACTGCATTTAAGGCCCCAGGGCAAAAAAGTGATTGCTTATAAAATTTGTTCAAATAGGTTCAGTTTGTAATAGGTTTCATGCCGAAAACTGAAACTTTTTTTTAATTTCTAACTTCTTTATGAGGAATATAACATAACTATACTCGAATTTCGAAAATCGTGGTAACATTGGATGGCTGTCTTAATTCTTGAATTAACAGCGCTCATTTCATTAATTTGTTTAATTTTCTCGCAATCAAAGTGATAATCTTGTGTAAACCTCGGTCCAGAAGCCCATTTTATACAAGCTGATTATAGTCTTGTATAAAATGGCTTGCTTTATGCCCTTGCTGTACAAATAACTTTTATGCAATGGTCTTAAATATATTATAATCATTCATTTGAGATTTATTTGGGTTAGTATGAGTGGTCTCTTTACAAACATTTAACATTGAAGTTGGCTAGAGTAATCGGCGAGTGTTAAATAAAATGCGTTTGGTCAATTATAAATTTACACTAGTCAAGTAAATAGTATGCATGTAAGAACGTAGGACAGATTTTCACTAAATAATATATTTAGATCAACGAAAACAATATCAGCTTTATGCTTAAACTTTATGGCAACAAATACTATATGGTTACAAAATTAAACTTTTAGTTGGATTTTATACCTTGTCCTACTCTTACATAAAAATATGGATTATTCATAAATTACATTTTTGTCTCATTCACACAAAATCCGTAAAAGTGGATAGGCATAGCAAGTTCAATTTCAATTTAAAAAACCGTGTTATTTACGACAGCTGCAACAGAAATACATAAATTGACACAAAAAAATTATGAATTATTTTTATTGAAAAACTCATATACATTTTTAGTTAATTTTACTGTTAGTTTCAGGTATTACCTACCATTTTTTTATATTTACAATGGATGAGTTTCAACAAGTGTAGGATGAGTTAGTGAAATCTCAACCCATAGGCTTTGCCTTGGTTTTTACAAGCAAAAATTCCTATTTGCATTTTTTTTTAAATTACTAGGTACCAGTGTCACATTATTAAATTTATAAAGCTACAAAGTCCCATCACGTGTCACACTGAATTTCCCAACGCACACTGAAATTCCCAACGCACAGTCAAAGTCACTTGTTATTATACACATATGTCCATGTCGCGGTCGCTAGAGTTTAGCGAGGTAGAGGTGTCTTTGTTGGAAAGCTTATTAATGGATAATATGATTGATCCGAGAGATGGTCGTGTCGAAGCCCGTGAAGGATGAGTTATTAATGTAAAAGTAGCGGCACGTAACTTTAGCGCTGACCGTTATTGCGCAGAAGAAAAAAGTAAGGTACCCGAGGGGGACTACACATACAATAAACATGCGCAGTAACCCCCCCGCGTATCGTTCAGCGCTAGTCTTATGTGCCGCTACTTATAATCTATACTTTTTTTCCAGCTTTTATTAACGAACAATCATTTCACTTTAACACCTATCTACAATCGCAACACACTGAATTTTTCAACAAAAAAGTCCCATCACGTGTCACACGGAATTTCCCAACGCACACTGAATTTCCCAACGCAAACTCAAAGTCACTTGTACAGTTTTTTCTAATCGTAATCGATGTCCATGTATCTGTCGCGGTCGCTGGAGTTGAGCGAGGTGGAGGAGGTGTCGGTGTTGGCGAGCGAGCTGAGCGAGGAGGTGAGGTTCGCCCAGAGACCGCCGACGGAGGCCGCGTTCGAGCCTGTCGAGGAGGAGTCCGTGCCGGGGGCCGCGCGGCGCCGCGCCGGCTGGTAGCGTCGAACCACCACGCGCGGGAGCGACGCTGTGGATTAATTCAAATTCAAATCTTTTATTTCGGTAAATATTACACCATATTTTGTTAATATCATGCTTATTCTAAGGTTAGTAACATATTCAAAATTATAAATTACACATAGCCAGTCATAAAATTAAATTAAATTGGATAATTTGAAATTAAATTGGTATTGAAGTATTGATTAATGTATAATTGATTTAATTTTTAATTATATTTATAATCAATCAAGGTTTTACAAAAACAACAGTCCACTTCAATCGTACTATTCTAGTGACCGTAGGTACAACTGAAAAGTCACAGGAAAGCAAAATACACAATTTGGTTCACAACGATTATTTTTAAGTCACAGGGAAGTAAAATACGCAGTTTTGTTTACTTCAAAGACTTTTTGTTTTCAATTACTTTGATTTAAAAACTTAACTACTGAACCGATTTTGATAAAATTTCTATGGGACCAATCTGAAAGTGTCTAAAATAACTAGAATTTCTTTGACATTTTTAAATTTTTCATCTGTGAATGTAATGATAAGTTTTTTTTTTTATGTGTGTAGAATAGTGTTTGGACGCCTTGGAGTTCTCTGTAAGCCCATTCAGAGATTTTGTTTTAAATAAATAGGTACTTATCTAAAATATCTAAGTAAAAAAAGATTTTTTCAAATTGGTTTATAAACAACAAAGGTAAAAAACATTCAACCGTATTGACAAGCTCTTCCTTTTTTGAAGTCGGTGGAGAAAAATGTCAATACCTCTAGTCCCCACACTCTCGCCGCCCTCGGGCTGCGTGGCGGGGGGCGGGCGCGGGCCGGGCGCGCGGGGCGGGGCGCCGGGCGCGGGCGGCGCGTGCGGCGGCAGCAGCGAGCGGCGGCAGATGGGGCACGTCGCGTGCAGCTGCAGCCACGGCGTGATGCAGCCGGGGTGGAATATGTGCTCGCATTCCAGCTTCGATACAGACTCGCCTGGAAAAACGTTAATGAAAAAATAAGGACAGCTAATCATGGCGGTCTCCACTTGCGCGGCGGACCCCTTTAATTCTAATTCTAAAAAGGGGTTACAGGTAAAATTCGAAAACATGTGTCAAATATACGAAAGGAGCCTCTTCGAGGCGCACTTGAAATCCTTTCACCATCCTGGTTCGAAAGAAATAGTGACACGATAAGAAAAAGACTGGCTTCCCGTTAAAGGGTGCATTGCCCCCCCTATATCTAACCCTGCCCCAGCCATCCTAGCTCCTTGAAACAGTAGAGAATAGGACTCTGGGTTGATGGCAGCACAGTTCCAGTTGCGTGCTTGTTGACGGTCTTCACGTTTGAGTTTAAGGCCAATCCTCAAATCCGAATTCCATACAAAATGTTTCGGACAAATACTCAAAAAGTACGCCGTATTAAAGTAATTTCTTTACACTATTCGTTTCACCCATGTTTTTTGATTTCGCCAACAAAAAAAGTGAAAGGTTTCATACTTTAATTAAGATTTTATACGTGTTTTTAAGTTAGTAGAATTAATTTTAAAACACGTATAAAATCTAAATTAAAGTATGAAAACTTTCACTTTTTTGTTGACGAAATCAAAAAACATGGACGAAACTAATAGTGTGAAGAAATTACTATAATACGGCGTACTTTTTGAGTATTTGTCCGAAACATTTTGTATGGAATTCGGATTTGAGGATTCCCCTTAAGTAGCGCGTTGGTAAGTTTTTGTCACTATTTTTTTTTAGAACCAGAATGATGCAAGGATTTCAAGTGCGCCTCGAAGAGGCTCTTTACGCAGTCGGTGCCGCGTTCCCATAATTTTTGGGGTTCTTTATACGAAAATATGTTGAGCCTTCGCGGTCACCTCATGGCTTGCGACGACGGCTATCGGCCCATGTGCTAGCTACTATACAGAACTGGCACAGTGACTGACCCAGTGAGAAGCTGTCCCAGCAGACGGAGCAGGTCATGGCGGCTTCCACTTGCGCGGCGGTGACCTCGTGGCTCGCGATGGCGGCGATCTGCTCCCGAGCTAGAGGGGGTGGACCCGTATTCTCTAACTGGCCTAGTAACTGTGTTACTACCGCGTCTAGACCTGGAAAAAAATATAAAAATAATAATATAATAAATATCCTTATCGATATCACAGTCCCACATGACGAGAATCTCGTAAAAGCTGAAAATGATAAGCTTACCAAATACCTGGATGGACGTCACCGTGGCTTAGTTGGTAGTGACCCTGCCTACGAAGCTTGGTGTTCTGGGTTCGATCCCCGGCCGGGGCAAATATTTGTGTGACGAACACAAATGTTTGTTCTGGGATGTTGTGATGTGTTGTATGTGTCCATGCCACCTGTGACACAGGGAATCCTAGTGCAGGGGTATGAGTGTGTGAATGTTTAATTGCAAAAAAAAAAACCTTGATTTGGCTCACGACATAACCGCCATGTGGAATGTGGACTCGACGACGATTGTCCCGATAGTCGTTACAATGAACGGACTAATAGCGAAGTCTCGACCAGTACCTAAAGAGGCTCTCGCTTGGTGGCTGGGTCAAGGGTCAGATACAAAAGGCGGTACTTTTGGAGTCGGCTCGCATTGTGAGAAGGTTCCTCACTCTCCAGCCCTAGCCACCACTCGCTTGGGCTCTACTCCGCGGCTGGTGGTCCACCGTTTTTAAATATTTTGCCCGCGCGCTCGCCGCCTATCATCCACACCAGCCGCTCCATCAGTGTGTTGTACATACCCTCTCCCCCGAACACGTAGTCCCCGGGCGAGCCGACGAGCACGAAGGGGGCGCCGGCCACGCCCGCCGTGACGGCGCCCGTGCCCGCGCGCTCGCCGCCTATCATCCACACCAGCCGCTCCATCAGTGTGTTGTACATACCCTCTCCCCCGAACACGTAGTCCCCGGGCGAGCCGACGAGCACGAAGGGGGCGCCGGCCACGCCCGCCGTGACGGCGCCCGTGCCCGCGCGCTCGCCGCCTATCATCCACACCAGCCGCTCCATCAGTGTGTTGTACATACCCTCTCCCCCGAACACGTAGTCCCCGGGCGAGCCGACGAGCACGAAGGGGGCGCCGGCCACGCCCGCCGTGACGGCGCCCGTGCCCGCGCGCCCGCCGCCGATCATCCAAACCAGCTGCTCCATAAGCGTCTCTTGCCGGGGTGGCCTATCAAATACAACGAAAATGAAAATGGCTGTTAGATAATCATGCAAACATTCAGACAAGCAAGTTTTAACCTATTATTGTGTCCCATTTTTGGGCAAAGGTCTCCCATCTCAACATAATGTTATTAATATTTATTTTCAAGTATTTTTGACGACTAATTAAATCTATGTATGCATTCCACGTTCTCGCAGCGGTGAAGGAAAACATCGTGAGGAAACCGACATGTCATAGAACCAGAAGTTCGAAAACATGTGTCGAGTGCACGAAAGGAGCCTCTTCGAGGCGCACTTGAAATCCTTTCACCACACTGGTTCGAAGGAACTAGTGACACGATAAGAAGAAGAAAACTAGAAAATTTATTTTCTTCGCTTTTTGTGACAAAGGTTGTCTGGAAGAGTTCGCTCTTTAGCGATAAGGCCACCCATCTTACACTGTTAAATACCATGTCTTTTGTATGTAGTACTGAGATGGTGAGCAATACAGTATATTCTATCTGAGTAAAGTTTTCAAGATCATGGTCTGAATGCGGTTAACGTTATCAGAAGTAGTCATAACATGAAACATCCTATATTTAAGAATTTAACAGTGCACTTTGACAACAGCAATAATATACAACACATACGCCTACGCATACGTAATACGCCGAATCACATCACGGAAAATCAGCAAACGACTCGTAACCAATAGTTAAGGAAAAAAACCTCAGTCAAACATTCAGGATTTCATCATCCACTAACACCATAGTCAAATACAACGCTATTGTCCCATTTATGGTGAACGATTCATTGAAATAATTTGATGTTCGTTTAATTGTGAGAAACTAGATTGTTGGGGAATACCACAGATATTTTAAAAACCTCGAGTAGCCCCCGAATTATTATGAATGGCAGGGTTGATAAAAATCATGATTTTATTAGAAAGAATCAAAAGGATTTTATGATTTAAATCTGATTTATTTGATTAAAATCAGGTTTTTTTGATTATTTTTAATTTTCATATCTTTTTTAAATTATCACAACCCTGATGAATGGAGATTTATTATCTCCCTGGTCCATGGTTAAAGAAACTCACCTGACTCCGCTAGCCCGGACTCTGCCGCCAAATAAACAGATAAACATTTTAATGGTAAAAAACATTTACAGGTCAGGTATAGGGAAAATACAGGTAGTACCTACCATAAGCACGGACTTAGGATACACCAAGTCGTTCAACCTTATTGGCTGTTGCATCGCTATTCCATGGTCAAAGGAATCACCGCAATCCGCCAGTCCGTGATCTGCCGCCGCCAAGTCATTCAACATTGGCGGGACCTCATTGGCTGTTGTATCTCTATTCCATAATCAAAGCACCTCACCTTATACCGCCAGCCCGTGATGTGCCGCCAGATATACGAACAGCCAGGTCATTAAAATAGACGGGACCTCATTAACTGTTGTATCTCTATTCCATAGTCAAAGCGACTCACCTTATACCGCCAGCCCGTGATCTGCCGCCGGACATCAGAAACGCCAGATCGTTCAACACAGGCGGGACCTCATTGGCTGTCGACTGAGAACAATACATTTATCTTAGTATATTGTAATGGGAAACTACGAACACTAACTAAACACTACAAGATCCATTTATTTTGTGTCCTAATAGAACGCGATGACGCGACCATCGCAAGTTCGCGCGAACGTCGATCGCGCGATCGCGTTCTATTAGGACAACGCCGAAAGATTCATTACATTCTTAGTTCAGCATTCATGTTTGTCAGTCTTGAATATGAAAAATATGCGGAAGTGGCCGGTTAGCGTAAGCAAATGTTTGTCAGAAAACTGACGGGAGCTGAATACATTTTGTTCTAGTTCTAGTCGCTATAAACTAAAGTTCTAGCAAGATCAATAAACTTGTTGCTATAGGTTATTGAAATCCCTTGTATTCAAGTAATCTGCGTCCAATTTTTTTGTCAGTATTCAAATGTATTATTTGTATTTTGTATTTGTATTTGTATTTATTACCTTTAATTAAAACGGATACACCAATTATATTAATTAAAGAAAGCTACACATAAAATAACACATATGTTAACTACACATAAATTTCATTAAAATTATACACATATTTTAAATAATAAATATAAAATGTCAGTAAAAAGGTAAAAAAAGATAAAAAATTAAAAGTCACAATGTTAATGGAATTCATACAGAAAAAAAAAAAAAAAAAAAACTAAGAATCATACATCTCGCTCACAATACCTAGACTAATAGACATATTAACAAAATACTTGACCATTCATCCGCAAATAAATCACACTCAGGGCTGTCCTTCAGGAGAGCGTTGAGCGCGGTGAGGACGCGTGGGATGGGTGTTTTGGGATTATACTGAGTGCTTCCCCATTGCTCAATAATATACTTAGTTAAAATACATAAAGATATTTTAGGAGGTACAGACTAGGGCCTCCAGTACCGGTTCCTTTTTCCAGTACCGGGATTTCGGTACCGGCACACGGCCGGAACCGGGAGTACCGGGATTTTCGGTATTCCCGAAAATATTTAGTAGCCTATTATTAAGTCAAACAGAAAACTCGTCAAAAAACTATAAAATAAAGAAAAATCGAGCGAAAAATAACGAAAGTTATAAGTTATATTTTTATATTTATATAATTTACTGCAAGCATGATTTGTAAGAAAGAAAATTCGCGTAACTAATTTAATATTGCATTATCAATACAGTCCCAATTTTTAAGTTATATATCAAGTATAAATGGCTTATAATGAAAGCTTTGAAGTGGATATTTCTTTGTTTGCAGGATTGTATTGGATTACAGTTCAAAAGTTAGTACGTCACATGCGTAACAACACTTCTAAACGAAGGTTGATTTGATTTCTGATAAAATAATAGTTTTTAATCGTACTTTATTTGTTATTTGTTATTAATCTTCACAAGTCAATGCTCAATGATCATGTCATTGTCAATGATCGGCCTCATAAGTATGTTAAAATGAGAAAATGCCAATTTTATTAATTTCCTCTGTGATAAACTATCGATAAGTATATGTGTCAGTTTCAATTTTTTGTCAAAGACGTAACATAAAGAAGTATCCACTTATAATTTACGGTTGTATCTTTGACACAACCCATTGTTTTTTAACCAGTGCGTCCTACCCATAATGAAATACTCAACCAAGGCGTGAACACTCACTGTTCTGCTAGATATCTAGATAAAAGACGCAATAATACACTATGAACCGAGCTACGCTTGGAGTTTGAGATACTTGAAGGGAACTAATGTCATTAACAAAGCTTATAAACCCGTATATCCATAGTTAGCTGGTTTTAATAAACATAAATCACAGTCGCATTGCAGAAAACGGAATCATTATTCATTATTTCTTATTAATAGTAGGCTAATAAACTGTTGATGACAACATCGGAAAAGATGGAGAGACGAGCTAGACTCCTACTTGGAAGACTGGAAGACAGTTGCCCTTGACAGAAAAGAGTGGAAAGAAGGAAGGGAGGCCTTTGCCCTGCAGTGAGACGATTCAGGTTCATAATAAAATAATAATAAGAAATAAAAATAATATGTTCAGTGGCTTAGGTTGTGGAAAGACCGTCACGTCAGTACAAACAACCCCAAAGCCCATGTCATTCTTTAAATAAATGCATTGAGACGACGATACCAACAATAAGCTGATATTGCAACATTTACTAAGTTCTGAACATCAACACCACCTTCGAAAGTTAGTAAGATGGGCGGGTAGGATCTAGTGGGTAGAGAAGTTACTGTCTTTCCTTCTTTGTACTAACAGAATGCACTATTTAGCTATGGTTTTAAAGATTAAAACCCTAAAAAAGCTCTTATACACTAAATTTTAAGTAATCCCGAAAGTACCGAAAATCCCGGTTCTGGATTTTTCTAGTACCGGTGCTGGAGACAGCCGAGAATCCCGGGATTTCCCGGGATTTTCGGTTCCGGGATTTCCCGGTACTATGCCCTAGTACAGACAGCATCAGAGATTAGTATCCCCCTTGCACAAGCCACCCAGCTATAAATCCTTTCAAAAAATTGTAATACTTAAAATTATTTTTAGGCTTACACAGTATACAGTTATACAAATATAATCTATTTTTTAAAGGCAAAAAAAACTTCTCTATTCATCGCGACGATGATTTAAAGGGATTTGAAGCTGGGTATTATAATGCAAAGGGGATACTTATCTATGACGCTGTCTGTACTTATCACTGATTAGTACATAAGTTCATGTGTAGATTAAAATCGATCATGATGATTCAATAAGTTTTTGTAAAATAGTTTAAGCATTTGAGCAATTAACTCTTTTTATTTCTTTCTTTGAATTTGATTTGTTAAGTTAGTGTAAACATCATTTGGATTCTTAATTTTTCTGTGATTTTTTATTTAAATATATAAAAAATCACAACAGATCCTGCTTTTTGGCAATCTGTTTATGTAACAATAGTCCAAGGTGAAGTCTGAGTGTGGTCTGGTTTTCTATGTTGTTCTTGGGAGAGATCCATTGATGTTCGCTTCAGTTGTTGTCTGCAAATCTCTTTGCTATGTTTGGTAAGCTGTGTCTCTTCAGTCTGAAGAATTGCAGGCAGCCTTGTCCCTGCAGTTGTGCTGCAAGTATTTTTCTGTGATCTAGATATCTCTCTAGATATCTCACAAAAATGTGGTGATGTAAAGCGCATATTGTTCTTTCGCAATAGTGCGTGTTCGTTGACACCGAATGACGTACGCTTCCGACGATAACGGCGCACGTCACGCTTTTCATGTTGTATCGATTCTATTCAATTATTTTCGTCATTCCTTTACGGGCTGTACACATGATATTGAATTACAGGTAAGTTTAGAGGTACAATTACTGTGCAACTTAGGGTAAAGTTTTGAATTACACATTATTATTATTTATTATTGTGAGCCTGAATCGTCTTGGGACGAAAGCTTTGCAGGGCAAAGGCCTCCCTTTCTTCTTTTAACTTTTTCTGTCAAGGGCAACTTTCGACCAGTCATTCAAGTGGGAGTCTAGCTCGTATCTCCATCTTCTCCGCGGTTTGCCGCAACATCGTTTCCTGTCCTTGGGCATCTACTATGTCGTCGCTTTTGAACTACGCATAATTTCATTTAATTGACGATGCTAAAGGCCATTTGGTATTTTCTTAATCCATTTGTACTCCAACTTAGTAGTACAGATATCACAACAGAATGTAATATAATTGACCCAGTACAAATTTTATTCAACAATTTTATTGTTATCAAAACATATAAAATTGTCTCTGACTAATCATTCAATCTACATTAATCAACAAAATTTAACCTTGGAACCTCGACCTTGCAACGTAATTTTAATTTACAATATACTTCAGGTTTATGTGCCTGAATTTGCCAATTCACGTTGTTTTGAACCTTATCAGCAGTGACTAAGGTTAGTTCTTCAGTGCCATGTTGTTTAGTTATCATACAATGCTTATCATGAAAACATGCATTATCACGCGAATTTTCTAGTACATTTCGGCTGGTTTATGCTCCAACAGCTGACAACTTTTTTTTCTTGAATTAAAGTTAAGATCTTTAATATGCCAAAACTTGGGTTCTGAACAAAGTTTAGAATAATGTACTCTGCACGTTTGTACAGTGCCTTAAACTTAATTCTTTAGGTGTTGACCAATCAAATTAGAATCCAATTTTAGCATAAATCTTTTAACTTCCCAGATTTTTAGGAGTTTTTTTTTCAAGGATGTCGGTAGGAATAACAATGCTTCACAGGAGTGATTCTAGATGAGTAATAAATTGAATTTGGATGAGGTTTTCATAGTCATAATGCCAATCAAAGTTTTTAAGTAAATTAGCTGGCTATGGATGGGGAAGGTCTGTTAGTATGCAAGCAAGCATGAATATTTAAATACAAAGTACCCACCTGGTACAGTGTAGAAGCATGTTCTAATATATTGGAATTGACCTACATTTGAACCTAAGCTTCCTTCCTCTGTGTTGCCCGTGTCATCCAGATTGCTCATCTCTGCATCACTGTAGTCTTCGTCCAGACTCCCCAGCAGCGATTCATTGTGCTCCAATTGCTCAATGAAGCCCGTCGCACAGAACGGGCATGTGTCATTCTGAAAATTACAAGTTACCTAAGTTTTTATTGGTGGTAACCTACACTTACAGGAGGATCAGGTAGGTTCTACTACGGCTACATAGCTCAAATTGAAAAGAGTGAACACAATATTGAAAGTCATGTGCAAAATTTGGAGCTCGAAAATTCAAAATAAGTAAGCAGCATCTAGTAAACAAATAATATTTAGTTACTAGTTGCTACCTGCTTAGCTTTCTTCTAATTGCACCGAAAGGTCCCGCCGAACACTTTGAGGTTCATTTATTTTGCCACACCCATAATCCAAAAGTTTGAAGGAGATAAATTCATTAATTACTTTCACCATACAAATATTTTACCACTCTATGTCATTTAATGAAATGTAGCATAGAATAGAATAATTTTCTACTGATCTATACACTAAAAAAAGTTATTTTTAAATTTAAATCCATTAAACTTTAGTGGACGACCTTAATTATTAGTTAACAAAATGATGAGACCTTTGAAACTGTATAAAACTCATTTGCTGTTTCTTGGCAACAGCTGAAGATCTTTTGAACTATTGATGTTTTTTTGGTGTGTATGTTTGAATGTATTTATTGTTATTGTATGGGAATACCCCTATTACATGTAGGTACTTATGTCATTTAATTTTATTTATTTATTCAATCACAATTTCACAATCGTATATGAATGTCCACAATAAGCAAAAATAAAAATACAGAAAAACTAGAATACAATTTCAAAATTACTACCTAAACTACTACCTAACAGCAGCAAACTTACTAACTACATACTATCCTATGTCACTAAACCTATCTTGTCATAAACTCGTCAATTGTATAGAAGCACCCCTCCAACAAAAGTTTTCTCAGTTTATTTTTAAACATGTTTAGACTTTCATCTCATTGGGTAGAGCATTATAGAGAAGAACCGCTTGATAACGACAGCCATGCTTTGACACATTTAACCCCATATGCATTGGAAGCTCAAGGTGTTTTCTTCTAGTATTAGGCCTCTTTGTCCTATTCTCTAATGTTTCATACTTAAGTGGATACCGCACAATATCCATGAGAACCACTAAAATATACAAGCTATATTTGGACTTTATAGGAAAAATAATAATAATGATGACTATCAGGAAATAAACAGGACAATCATAATTGAAAGGCAGGTCTTTGACTTCTGATTTTTTGCTTCAAAGTCAGAACATTCAGAATGAACAAATAAAAACAGAGATAACCGCCGATGTAAACAATTAACAAAAGGAACATAACCAAGTCTTTATAAAAAACCTGGACTCCATGAGAACTAAAAACTTCAAGTCCTTCATGGTGGAAGTACCAGCTAAGCACAAGGAGAAATTCCTTGCACCTGACTTCTGGCCTGCCGGGGTCCGGTTCCGTTGCTACAGGATGACTTCAATGTCAAGCAATAATCCTTACTCTAATAATAAAGTTAAATAAATTTGTTATTAGAGTAAGGATTTTTGTTAGTTATAAGGTAGGTAAATATGTATGTTTGTCTAAATATCTTTTATGTATAAATATAAAACTATTATTATTATTAGTAACAATTAATATCGTACAAAGCATTGTACTAAAGATCAGACAATAAGATAGGCCATGATAGAATACCAGTCCGATGGGTGAATCTCAACAGTAAGTACAGTAGAACATCTTGGTGTGAGACAGGTTAGTCGTTTGTGTGTGTGCTTGGAACAGCCTGTTTGACTGCAAGTCAAGCAGTCAAGGCGGTCCATGGTGCACTGTTTTCATCATGTAAGCAAAGTCAGGTTGCCTCATATTTTGATTCTAGCATGGGATGATGTAACGATGCGAAATTGACAATATCCGATGAATATGTCCTTCGGAGACGTCAGCATAGGTTCTATAGTAGCTAACTAACACCGGCTTGTTACGTCTCATACAAAATAACGCAAATACCTCTATTTGAGGTATGATCCACGTTGTTATTGTTGAATAATGCGTTGATACTTATCTTTACCACACGGATTAATAACCATTGAATTGACATAGCTATCCACGTGAGAAAGAGCAGCAAAAACGAAAATAATCGATTTTACCTGAACATTATCTTCGAATTCAACGTTACACCTATGACAAAAGAATCTAAATGGATTCCTTGCAGTTTCTACGGCAGCCTCTGCCATTTTGGAACACTTAACACAATCACGACACTTTATTTTCAAATCAAATCTTGAAAATTAATCACCAAACTCTCGACAAAAATTTATCAATCGCCATTATTTCTGTTACTTTCTGTGCGTGTGACAGACAGTGGTGATGATTGTATGACAAGTAGAGTTGCAATACAATGCAAAAAAATCGAAGGTCGATAGCATCGAAATCGAACATTAAAATCGATTCAAGTCCATCAGATTAGGCAGAAAAACTTTGATTTTGTATCCGAAATATGCCGGTCTTGTCTTGCTTGAGAGCCAATCTTTACGCCTAACGGCCAGTCCACAAAACCTAACGCGTCTTCTGACGCATACACAATCGTACGTTAATAGTACATAGCCTTCCATACTACAAAGTAGGCATGGAAAGTATACCGAGTAACATGTTATTTATCATGGTATAAAACTGCCCGCAGCCGCTCGCAAACCGCTAGTATGGTAGTAAGGCTGTTATCGTTGGCGATCTTGTCTTCATCGTAAAACTTAGATCTCGTCAGTGTCTATTCATAATCGATAATAAAAATCTATCTTCACCATGCCTCAACTCTAGTTCTCTATTGTCTATGTTTTTTTTTTTTTTTGGTTATTCTGTGGCTGCTAAAAAAATACTGCTAAAACATGACGTTACTTACTTTTTTATGTTCTACTATAAATCTTGCCTATACATCTATGTCTGATTATTAATATAAATAATTATTATTATTTATCCGTGATTTATCTTAAAATTGTTTAAAATTTTAATTAAGCGGGCTCAGAGGGCGAAGTTCGAGGAAGTTACCCCAGTTACACCTAACACAGGATAAGTCATTGTCGTTGTCAAAGTCCTACCCATCCTACCTCTACAAGAATGTCAAATTGTCTATGAATGGCAATCGTTTTTCGTTTTTGTTGCGTGTGGCTGACCGAAATTATTATTTTTGCGTTGGAAAGGCATGAAAATGACGAAGAAACGGCTTCTTAGTGGTTTTTAATAATTGTATGTTCATTCATACTACTCGTGTTATTGCGTATAGTTTCCAATGTGAAAGTTCTAATCCACCACTTATCAAATGCAGAAGGAAGGATCTAAACTGTTGATAGTAAATGAAATGAAAAATTATAGATAAATCATGAAAATAGGCTTATATTTAAAAAAAAATTGTGGTGTGTACATCGTACAGTCCCTTCCTCTATGTTTGTTACCGACTGTTTAGTCGGCAAATGTTTATGTGGGTCAACCCAGTGGGGCATATTTGTCTACAATGAGTGAAAAAAGACTGACCCAAAACTTCACAAGTTACATCAATGAATCTACGACGGTATGTTATTTATTGATTTATCTCTTTTAAATGTCTTGTCATAGAAAAGTTTTGATAACCTGCTCTACACTATTGTCCTTTTCTTGGTTGGGATGTAGCAAACGGGGCACTGAGGCAAACATCAAAATAAACCCTTTTCTTTGACTGATGAACTCACTTTGTATGTATATGGTAAAATAGAATACAACCACCTAATTAATTTTGAGGCGTAACAAACAATGTTATACTTATGAACTATTTAATTTTGCAGAGGGACAGTAGAAATGGCTCGGTTCCTGAGGTGAAACCGAGACTTCTTAATGGTGAGTTGATACACTGATAAATGAAAACCATCTAGTTGCTAGTCGTACTGTACTGGTGCACCAAACTTTCCCATTCCATCCTCATTTCCAGTGGTATTTATTATTATAACTAGGGAGCATTGTAGCCTTCTTCTTACTGTATCACTAGTTCTTCGGAACCAGTGTGGTGAAAGAATTTTAAATGCATCTCAAAGAAGCTCCTTTCATGCACCTTTAATAAACTATGTCGGCAAGACCTAGTGTCTTGCCATTGCTCTTTTACATTGTAGTAAAAGACCAATTCAACAAACACAACTGTTTATTAGCAGCATACCTGTAATAATGTATGTACGTACACAGATACAAATATACCACACATACCACTTTAAATTTTAATAGAAATGAACTATTTCTGCCATCTAGTCAATTTAATCAAATTCCTAAAACTATAAGAGAACTACCTATTAAACAATTTAAAACTAAACTTTATAAATGGTTACTTGAGAAATGCTTTTATAATCTGTATTAATTTTTATCCTAATGTGTTATAAATATTATCTAAAATCTACTCTATTATTATACTATTATCTTTTGTTATAACCACTACTATATTATAACCTGTTAAAAAAATTAGAAAATTATTTTAAGTCAAAATTTGCATGTCGACTACCGACGAAATATGTGATACTATACTATTAATATAAGACCTTGTAATGACCATACTTCAGGCAAATAAAATATCATTTCATTTCATTTCAATCAATCAATCAATATCTGTTAAAACCTTGTGTATTGCTGCTTCTTGATAGATTTTATTTATTACTAGTTCTTACAACTACTACTACTATTTATTACACACAACTTTGTTTGAATTATGAATTTTCAAATTTATTTTCTTAGTACTTACTTTCAGCTCTTTACAAACATATCCTCCATGTTTTATGTCTCTTGATTTAATTATAAATATTATAATAAATATTGATTTAAATTTATTCCAGAATAGGCAATGTAATGTAATGTTGTAAATTTATATAAATAAAATAAATAAATATGTAGGTTTGTTTCATAGTTTTTCAGTTATTTTTTTTTTAAATCAATGGGTTTGCTTCCTGGCTACAATTTTATTTTTTTGAAATAACTAAAAATTTGCATTTTTTTTTAATCAAAAATGGCCCTTAGAATCTTTGGATCGATTTTCCATATTCAATTCAATTCATTTCAATTCATTTCAATTCATTTCAATTCATTTATTTGGGTCATTAACAAAATTTACATGGTGTCGTGCATTTCTTATTTAACACTATAGTAACTAAGTTGCATGCAATTTCAATTATAAATGGCCACATCGTGCATACCTATAATACAATTGTGCACTATCTTATGCCTATTTATGCATATATATAAACTCTGAGCCTTACCATGTTCATCCTGCTAAGTTGTAAATTTATAAAGTAGATTAATACCTAGTGATTAAGCTGTTACAACTATATTAGTGTGTATGTTGATCTTATAAGTTAAATATTTTGTGGGGGAGATGTGGGTACTTATTTGTATTATGTTGTCTGGCACTCGAGTCGTTTCAATGATCACAACATCATATTTTAGGATTTGGTTATCCAAGCCCAGTTGAAACCACGCACGCACGCCTAAGTGCACTACACTAGGCGAGTATGATGCAAATTACAATAATAGCGATTATAAGTGATTCTGATTAGTATGCAGTCCACACACGTAACTGTATCGCCATGTTAGCTAACTAGCGCGAGGAAGTGACGACCCTGTCATCGCCAGTACATACATTATTGTGAAGTGAGATGGGTGTGCTCAAAAGAGGTAGGAAGTTATAAATAAGAGTAATATAATAATGTTTGGACATTTCACACAACCCTATTTAGCCCCAAACTAAGCAGAGCTTGTACTGTGGAAAAAAGATAAAGTCATCTTCATCATCATCATCATCAACCTATAGCAGTCCACTGGTGGACGTAGGTCTACCAAGGCGCTCCACTGAGCCCGATCTTCGGCTCTTCTCATCTACCTTCTGCCAGCTATAGCGCGCAGATCATCGCGTCGCTCCATCTGGCCAAAGGTCGTCCTACACATATAGTAACTGATAGTTATACTTAATATATAATTAACTATACTAGTAATACAAAGAAAACACTGACTCAGAACATACACCCATGTTTATCACACAAATGTTTGTCCTGAATCGGGAATCGAACCCGCGACACCGGGGTGGCGGCAGTACAACACACTTGACACTCGACCATCCGAGTGGTCGAATATTATTTTTTCCAAATTTAAGTTTCATTGGTTCAGCTATTTTGGCGTGATTAAAACAAACATTCGTCTAATTTTTGATATTTATTCGAAAAACTCTGGACGGGCTTACAGAAAATTCCTAGACTATCTATCAATCAACCCTCACATCCTGTTTTTTATTCTGAACGACCGCGAGCTGTTCATTTAATGGGCGTCTTATCGATAGACTAACCTCTGTAGTGGAAAATACTTACGTATTGAGCAGTACACGCCAGTTTATCTTACTCACGGGAAAGTCCAGCGAGACGACCAAGGCGCTCCTACTCGACCTCGTGGTTAGAGATAATATGAATAAACAAGCTTAAAGTTTATAAAAACTAAAAACCCGACTACGAAAATATTGTACTTAGGTACATTGATTGCCAATTCATTATTCCGAATTAAATTTAAACATATTACTTATATATATTTTTGTAATTTCCTTCACTTTGATACCCTAAATACTCAATAGGTTAGTAAACAAAAATTTTTCAACGACCTACTATTTAGCGCCAAAAATACGCCATTTTGATTATTTTTTTAAAAACCCATCTAAGGACACTCGGGTTATTGAGACGAATCTAACGATACCTTAACTGTCAAAATCCATCCAGCCGTTTGGTTGGAAGATACAAGGTAACAAATAAATTTAGATACATCATACATACAAGATACGCGCGAAAAACACAACCCTTCCTTGGCAGTCGAGTAAAAACAAACAGTTTACGTCACCAACGATATTACGAAACATACTTACTTATACTTACTTATTATACTTGGCTGGCTAATATACCACCAGGGTCTCGCTTGGTAGACTTCCTTCCATAATTTATTTAAGATGAATGGAGGAAGTAGGTCATTCATTTCAAACTTGTGATCTATAAAACTTCCAAAAACATTGTTTTAGTATCGGATTGGAGAAATAATGTAATATAAATTCGCAGTCTTCACATTCGCATAACTAGTAGAACTACGCAGTATATTTATTACTCTGTTGGGAGTACTAACATAAAGGTCGGTAGTTATGCGGTCAATAGGCTGGATAGCAGAACCAACCTGGCAATCCTATTCACCCCGCCCTACCTTAAACTATATCACAAAGAGTGATAAGTAGGTAGGTAGTAGGTACCTATGATAATGATTATATCTCCTGACCGATTTCGGCCACGGCGACTGATATTCTGGACAGGCATATCTAACTCAGAGATAGAGTTGGTCTTCGTTTTTCTGCGCTCTCTCATAACTAAAGTAGCCGATTTTGTGCGTGAAAGTACGAGAACACTTTGGACATGTCAAGACCCTGCTGAAGTAATTATAAATTCGTGCCACTTGTGGGCTGGCTTTCAGCTCATCTTGTTTGATATCGAGATCATCACGACCGACGCTCAGTTTCAAAGAAAAAAAACATTTATTTCATAAAGGTCTTAGAATGACAAGTTTACATAAACGTATAAAATTAAGAAAGAAATGAATGAAGACTAACATTACAAAATGAAACTATAAAAGTTAAGACTAATTTAACTAAGTATTATAATTAATATAAGCTGCATATAAATTTGTGCTGAGTTTTTCTTTTAACTTTATCAATTTTAATAAAATTAAAATTATTGTGGTAATGATGTATTGTAATAATCATTGTAAAGACCCGAATGCCGGGTCATGTCTCTATAGCTATTCATTAACTCATCAGGCTAGGCTAGGCTATTAAATCATCATCGAGAATAAATTATTCGTCGGATAACTTGGCGGTTTCTGTTTGTTTTTGTTAGACTCATTTCGTTTTCGCCGCATGAGTCAACGCAATCACGGTCACTGCAGCTCAGTCGCTCTGGTATCCTTCACGATCCGCGGATAAAATGCTCTACTGACCACCAAGGCCGTTTAAAACTAGTCCAACATTTTGTTTATACTTTTATGCTAACAGGTTACGAGACGGGCTAGATCAGGGGTGTCCAACTTAATTTTCTGGAGGGCCAGATTTAGTATTTTTGTAAATGTAGCGGGCCAAAAAAAATGCCTAATAGCGACGGCAAGTAAGCACTCCTAGCTATCAAAATAATGAAAATAAAACACAGTGTATTTTTCTCCATTATGGATGATTTATTATAAAATAAAGGCTCAGTTTTACTAATTTAACTAGATGTTCTCCTGTGATGGTACTTTTACCATCAGGCTACCATGCTTGCTCATGACCAAAACAGTTCTAAACCGGACTTTGATTTACATAAAGATAAAGATAAAGAATATTTTATTGTTTAGAACTGTGTAGGTATACAAGGTGTTAGTATGTATAGTTTAGTGCTTACTACAGTTTATCCATTGCGGACGTACAATAGAGTTCTATACCTAAAGTAACATAATTAAAAATTACAACATAATTATATACATCTAGTATCGCCTAAATTATTACCTGTAGTATAACTACGTACTAACATTTATACTTAACAGTGTGCATTTAAGGGGAATCCTCAAATCCGAATTCCATACAAAATGTTTCGGACAAATACTCAAAAAGTACGCCGTATTATAGTAATTTCTTCACACTATTCGTTTCGTGCATGTTTTTTAATTTCGTCAACAAAAAAATGAAGGGTTTCATACGTTGATTTAGATTTTATACGTGTTTTTAAGTTAGTAGGGCTAATTTTAAAGAAATTACTATAATACGGCGTACTTTTTGAGTATTTGTCCGAAACATTTTGTATGGAATTCGGATTTGAGGATTCCCCTTAATTTAATACTAAGGCATATCATAGGTCGGTGCTACACAGCTATGAGACACTTTGATGATTAGTCTTTCGAGACTAAGGCTGTAAAGCACAATAAGCACAGTAATTTCACTAGCTACAGTGATCTTTAAATCGGAGTATAGTAATGCTTTAAGCTGCAAGCTATTAAAATATACCCTATGTCCTTTTTTCTGTATTCAATTTATGTATATAATTTTTTTTATTAAGTATACTGTCAGTCATTTTCATTTCCCATGGGAACCAGAGAGACTATGGCATAGTATAAGTTCTGCTTGTGTGAAATGTCCAAAATATTTGTTTATTATTACATTTACTTATTTTCCATCTCATAAATATATCCAAGCCGAAAGTCAAACATATCAAGCAGTTTTGGCTTGATTGAGAAGCTAACATCCATCATAGGTTGCGTAGCCAATGGCCACCGTTATTCCTTGCCATCTCGTCACGCACAATACAAAAATTAACCGGCCACTGACTTATAATAGAAATAGAAAAACTTATCGACAAATCTGTTTTGCTCCTATGTACTCGGCCGAGTACTCGGTATACGTATAGATAGACATATTATATACACTTGGCGCTTTGTTTATACGTACCGAGTGCTCGGTGTGATCTAGGCAATAGCGCCGAGTGCTCGGCTGGGCGAGTGATGTAAGCTTTCACTGTCTTGGCCGAGTAACATTTTACTGTCTCGCCCGTGTGCTCGGTACGTGTGATCAAGGCATTACCCAATATTTATCCGCTTTTGAATATTTAAAAGAAAACATAGCGCACAAAATTATTTGGCGCTTCGATTCTCGTCATCTTATTTGCCGTTTCATTTCTAGTTCGCCTATAACTATGATGTCATATCCGTGAGGACAATAACCTGCGTTATTTAGTCAAATTCGTCATACTCAAATTGAGGAAGTTAGAGAGATTTTGTACTATAATAAATTTACATACCTTAAAACACCGTTGTTATAATCCAACATTTTATAAATTACCTATGATCTAGCTAGTTGATGTCTGCGGC
Source organism: Lobophora halterata (assembly GCA_932526365.1). NCBI lineage: Eukaryota > Metazoa > Arthropoda > Insecta > Lepidoptera > Geometridae > Lobophora > Lobophora halterata. The sequence goes on from OW052017.1 coordinate 9,178,422, forward strand.
TTCGCACTCTTGGTATCGGGATAAGAAGAGAGTGACGTTGATACGAGTATGTTCTTTTACTGCTTATAAACAGAAACATTGAGATGTTTCTTACTTTGTTAAAACAAGTTTACATTTTGACGGTTTTCAATTACGTTAAATTACAAACTGTCGAAAAATTGTGAACACTACGAAAGTCTGCTATGAAATAGACCAATCGAAGGACCGTTCACTTACGTTACGGTTTTAAACATCGATGAATAAATCGATGGTTTTAAAATCGTAACTTCGTAAACGATCACCCAATAAGAAGCCAAGAAGGAAAAAACATCAACCTAAAATATAAATCCACAGATATTACCAATCAGAGGGCGATTGTGTTGTAATTGCTCTATTTTAAAGAGCATGATACTTGCGTTCACAATTTTTCGACAGTATACAATTTAACGTTTCTCAAACCGCAAATAGTAAACTTACGGTTTTTGCAATTATACGCTGTCATATATATCCATTCATCCTATCAACTTTCGCGTTTATAATCATAGTGTGACATTGAGTTAATCAAGGTTAATAAAATTCTGCCCGTTTTGGACTGCTGGGGCAATTATCTCCCTGATATCTCATTAGTCTGCTGCATGGCGACAAACGCAGACGCTTCATATTACTTAAGTTTGTGTCAATGTCCGAACAGACATCTAACTGCCCATATTATTAAAAAGTATAAATATATTCAGTAATAAATCCGCTTAACTTCTAAATAACGGTCCCAATTAACTTAACTCCAGTTTAACATATTAATATCTAAACCAAAGCGCCGAAAACAGAAAATCCAAGTCGACACGTGTTTCGTGTAGAGGCGGATTTATTACTAAATATATTTACGCTTTTTATTAATATTTATGGATTTCCGCAAAGTAACGCCTGAATCAATTAATTATCTAACTGCCTATTAAACTCGTTGTTGGTCTGAGGTTCTAGCGATAAGGCCGCCCATTTTACATCACAATACATAAAAGGCTTGATCCTTACTGACTGACAGACAACGTATAGCCTAAAACACTGAACGTGGAGACTTGTTACTTGGATGATGTGTTCGTAAAGAGCTGAAAGTGCGTACTAAGAGAGGAATTTTTAAAATTTGCAACGCAAATTAATTTGCGGGCGTCAACTTGTTAAGGAATAATAAGTACTACTCGGACGAATGAACATGACACCTGGCTGACACGTTGATTGCTTTATATAAATCACTTGATTTTAATCACTGATTTGAATCAAGTGATTTAAATCACCACAACAATGAGTAGATCAAACAGTAAAACATATTTGTGTGCAGGCGAGCTGGTGACGGGCGTCGCCCATAGCGTGGTGATGCTGACGCCACTCAGCGAGCGCGACCAGGGCAGGTTCGGATCCCTGTTCGTCACCAACTACAAGCTCTCCTTCGTGCCGCTCGAAAGCTCGCACGTCGATGTGAGTATTCTACAAATTTTAAATTCCAAATTTTGCAGAAAAGTTTCTTGATACAATGATTTTGACACTAATAATACCTAAATAAAATTACATAATAACCATTTGATTAATATGTCTTATTCGGTCCGCTGCTATGTTTGTCCTGAAGGGGGAATCGAACCTTAATCGTGTCCTTAATCTGCGAGCAATATCAGTCGACTTTGGGCTGTACAGGGTTATGCAGACTATATTATGGTATAACCCTCAGGAGTATTGTCAGCGTAACTACCTTCTGGACACCTACGACGCGCCACTGACATGCGTGGGCGCCGTGTGGCTCACGGACGGCGGGCCGGCGCGCCGCAGGAGACTCATGCCGTACGGAGACATGCCCGGGAAGGTCAAGGGGCTGCAGGTCATATGCAAGGTAACTTACCTCCTCCTTGACACTATTAGGTATGCAAGGTAACTGTTCACACCTAGATTGTAAGGCAAAGTGACGATTGACGAAAAGCAGCTAGCAAGACGTGGATGCGCAAAGTGAAAGTCCGGCGCGGAGAAACCTATGTCCAGCAGGGGACTGTTGAAGGGGGATGTCCCCTGAAATTCCGTCTGGATGGATACACATAGCGATGTATTTTGCCACTGAATTTTGGTGTTTGAAGGGTATTGTTCCTAGTGAAATAATTACTGGGCTTTCGAGACTGACAATCAAAACTGTTTGAAGTATACAAGCACTATATAATAATAAATCGCGTTGCGCCTGACTATAATTCAATGTCCTGCGTAGCGCTTATTTGGTCACGGGCTGACGGAATCCTATTACTACAAGGTCAAGCTTCATCCGTGACGCAGGAGTCAAGATAATAACGGAGAGTTACCTCTCCTAACCACTTCCCCTGCAAAAGTGTTGAAATGGCATATCTGCTAAACGTTAAAATCAGTCCACTTATCTAATCAGTGACTCATCGATTCCAAATCTCATCGGAATGTCGCACTGCGTGTCGCATTACAAGATACGTCTGTAAAAATATACCATTTTTCCACTCGATCCTAAGTTAACAAACATGTACTCTCTCCCAATGGTTTAGGATTCATTTTAGATTGAAAAATTGCAATATTCTTTTATTAGGGTTAATTAGTGTGTGACTAAATAATTAAAAGGTTTACATGTGTAAGAGTTTTTGCCATTTTCTGTTATAGCTTTCAACCTTGCGTTGGTCGAAAGAAATATTTTTTTATGTGGAAGAGAAGACTCTAGATAATAGTAAAATATTGAGGTCAAAGGAGATGTAAATAAATACACTGAGACGACACATTGATAACCCTGTCTCATAAAATGTAAAATGCATTTTTTATCATTGTCAGTTATCTATTTTGTTAACTCGTTGTTCACTCCGAACCATGACCTCACACGCTCTATACATCCTAAACCCCTTAACCGATTTGGCTCACCTAAGCGGTAATCAAACCCGCGACCCCGGCCGGCGTGGCAGTCCAAAACACTTGCCACTCGATCATCCGTGTCGTCACATTTGTATGTTCCTGTTGGATTACTATTTTACTTGCTGTGTCGCGGGTTCGATTTCCGCTTCAGGACAAACATTTCTGTGATGAACATTGGTGTTTGTTCTGAGTCTGGTCTGGGTGTTTTCAATTTATTCTAAGTATGTATTTACAAGAAAAAATTATATAAGTATTCCATCAATTATCTGGTTCTCATAATACAAGCTCTACTTAGTTTAGGGCTAGATGGCGTTGTGTGCAATGTCCAAAATATTTATTACCGAACAACTTTACAAACTAACAGTACTTAAAGACTGTCAACATTATAGGACAAAGTTTAATTTCAATCCGTTATTGGCTGTAAGTCTAAATAATAAGTAAAAGTTATATAACTACTAAGAGCTTTGGATTTTGTGTGATAAAAAATAAAATAAAAATAATAAACCCTTCTGTCTTCCAGAACATGAAAGTCCTAACCTTCAGTTTTGCGAACTCCCCAATGGACCACGGCCGAAAGATAGCCCTAGCACTAATGCACCACGCTTTCCCCAAACGACACGACTTACTCTTCGCCTTCGAATGCCGGGAGGAGTACCACTGCCACCTCCCCTCGGACATGAACATGTTCCAACGCCCCGGGGACTGGAAGCGTGAATTGGAACGGTGCGCCTGTCCCCATTGGCGGATCACGTGCATTAATGGAACGTCAGATGCCTTCATGCTGACTGCCGGAGAAACCCTTATAGTGCCAAGTTCTGTGTTGGATTATAACCTGATATCGTCTGCGAGGCATTTCAGGTAAATATACTGTTTATAAACTTTTTACATAGGTATACGTTGTGTTAGACACTCCTAGCATTAGCCTGGAAGCGTGAATTGGAACGGATGCCTTCATGCCGACGGCCGGAGAAACTCTCATAGTGCCTACCAAGTTCTGTGCTGGATTATATCCTGATATTATCTGCGAGTCATTTCAGGTAAATATACTGTTTATATACATCCCATGTTTACATAATTTAGGTGAGAGTCGTGTTAGACACTCTTAGCGTGAACCTGGAAGCGTGAATTGGACCGGTGCGCGTGTCCCCACTGGCGGATTACGTGCATTAACGGAACGTCAGATGCCTTCATGCTGACTGCCGGAGAAACCCTTATAGGAGGCATTTCAATTGAATATACTGTTTATAAACTTTCCACGTTGGTATAATTTAGGCAGACACTCCTAGCGTGAGCCTGGAAGCGTAAATTGGAACGGTTCGGGGGTCTCCATTGGCGGATAACGTGCATTAACGGAAAGTCGGACGCGTTCATGCTGACTGCTGGAGAAACCCTCATAGTGCCAAGTTCTGTGCTGGACTATAACCTGATATCGTCTGCGAGACATTTTAGGTAAACATACTGGTTATAACCTTTTTACATAGGTATAATTTAGATGCCTTTATGCTGACTGCCGGAGAAACCCTCATAGTACCAAGTTCTGTGCTGGATTATAACCTGATATCGTCTGCGAGTCGTTTTAGGTAAATATACTGGTTCTAAACTTTCCACATAGGTATAACTTGTGTTAGACGCTCCTAGCGTGAGCCTGGAAGCGTGAATTGGAACGGGTGCCTTCATGCTGGCGGCCGGAGAAACCCTCATAGTGCCAAGATATGTGCTGGATTATCTCTATTCAGGATTATTGATATTATTTTGACCTAACTGTAATTTAAGCAATTTAAATTTTATGTAATTGGGTAATCCGTTTTAATATAATTAATAAATAAATTCAAAATAAAGCAGTATTATAATTTAGAGTGATGATGGCACTGATTTAGGTGTGTTTCCAGGTCTGGCCGAGTCCCGATCTGGGTGTGGGGTCGGCCGGAGGGCGCCGCGCTGCTGCGGAGCGGGGAGCTGCTGCAGACGGAGCAGTCCGCCACGGCCGAGAGCGTGCTGTTGGAACAGGTATGTCGGTAGCTCACACTAATATTAATAATAATATTAATTCTTTATTGTAAAAACATGTAACAATAAACAGCTAGGGTTTATACAAAAGGCGGTCTTATCCTTAATTAAGATCTCTTCCAGACAACCTATGTACCTGTAAACTAACTCGATTGTCAACCTTACCCCTAACGACATAAAGGCGACCCGCAGGTCCGGCGCTCGCACCCCAAGCTGACGCCGCCGCACGTGGTATACCTCTGCGGGAACAGCTTCGCGACCGCCAGCCCCACGACCGTGCTGCCGCCGCTGCCCGCGCTGCAGACCTCATACAAAAAGCTAGTCGACCTGTGCACACCTACCACTTTAGGAGCGTTTTGGGTGAGTTTGAATTATTAGGACCAAATGCAACATTGTTTTTATAAAAATAAATTGTATTTTTTTTTGACATTTATTCTATTGAATTTAACATAATAATACATTATTATTATTATCTCGTTTCTTCATTTTATATATAATCAAAAAAATATTGTATGTATTGTTGTACTCTAAAATAATAATATAATATAGGTAATATAATCGCGAAAGTCTACGAAAATCTAAAATACATATCAAAATTTTTACAAAATTTTACAGTGACTACACAACATAGATTGATAAATTAACCCACGTTGGGAGATTTTGTAAAAATCTAATCCAATGTGGGTTTAGGGCTTCAGAGAGAGGAATCGTCTAACAATGCGAGCTGTATCGAGTACATTACGAAGGCTTCCCCCCATTTTCGCTAACGGTCTCGATCTTGCGCTTCTAATCTCCATTCCCCATAATAATAGGATAAAAAAAATTTGCATGCCCAAGCGGTAGATGTAAGTTGGCACCACTGTTATGCAGTAGAATTTTATGAACCCTGCATGGAAACCCTTACTACGCAAATAAATGATTTGATTGATTGATTAAATTATTTATTTCAGATAAAAACCCTTAATTCAAATAATTCATCCAAATACAAATTCGTTTAAAAATAAAAATACAATAGGTATTATTTTCAAAACTGCACTGTACTGTACCCAATAATATTTCCATCCATTTATTTTGGATGAGGCAGTCCAGTCTTGAGACAATCATCTGTAGGATGCTGTTGCCGCTTGGCTCGCGCACGCTGGAGTATGGACGCGACTTTCTTGCTTGGGCATAATCGCTTGAAAGCCCGTTGAAAGCAAGTTTAAAATTGCGCTAATATATCGCAACGTATGTGGACGATATAGGGCAATTGATTCCCAGCAAAGAAATAATCAAAGTAGGCCCCGAAACTACCCTATCCAGTTTTTGTTATTCCCTATACTTTCTGATTTGGCCATCCATGCCTACATTGCTCAGCCCAGTTAAAATATATTTCCATATACGACTTTTCTTCTTTATTCACTGTTGGACCACCAAGAAAACCTTAAAAAACATAATTCACCTACAGATGCAAGACTCTCAGTACTATTCAATACTGGACGGGAGCCGGTGGCTGCGGCACGTGGCCAACTGCATAGCCTTCGCGGACGAGGCGGCGCGGCACCTCTCCGACAACGTCACTGTGGTGCTACAGGAAGGTAACACACTGCTCTACAACATCTTAATGAAATTCAACACTGTAACTAGTGGTAGAAGTAACCTGGCAACACTATTTTTAGTAATAAGATCCTTGTACATACAGGGTGTGTCGTAATGAGTGGATAATACTTCAGGTTCGAGTGGAGGACTTCAGGACATTAGAAAATGAAAATATGTACCCAGTAAAAATCCCACGGATTTTGAGTTACTGGACGTTTTCAAAACTACCATTTTTTTTTTACCTTTGTCCATTGTTTTTGCTGCCAAACAGTACAAATCTAGGAATTCTCTTATTTTTCTTTTTGCTAGAGCATTCCTCGATAACTGTGCTATCGAATAGTATTTCCTGTTTTTGTGCTTATTGTTATTTAATATGTTTTTTATTGAAAATGTGTTTTGCTCATCCAAAAATTTGATCACCTGTGGTGTAAAAAAAATGTATGGTGACCTGAGTGACAAACTTGTGAAAAACTTGCCTACTTCCGAAATAGTATAGCACGCCGTCTCGCCTAACCTCACTTGCGCAGTGTGAAGACACCTATATAGCGACTATCACTGTTGTATGTAACATAGGTGACATGTTCGTCAGGTGACGGCGTGGACTACGCGGCGGTGGTGTCGAGTCTGACGCAGTTCCTGGTGGACCCGCACTTCAGCTCGATCTCCGGTTTCCAGTCGCTGGTGCAGAAGGAGTGGGTCGCGCTGGGGCACCCCTTCTGTGACAGGTCAGTTCTTCGAGATCGATCAACGAGCATTCAAATATACATCGCAAATTTTTAATTACCAGAAAAAAAATACCTACGCATAATCAGTTACAGTGTGGGAACATGTTCGACTACTCACGCCATCTAGCGTTGAGCAGTCGAACTGCCTTCTCACCAGAAAGTTACCGATATATTAACGCGTCGTACATTCCAAATTGTCAAATAGCTAACGCCATAAGGCGAGACATTGAAAGCTTCCTTCTTGATCGACACCTTGAACTGTACACATCGGCTCGCAAATTATAAATTTTATCTGCTTCAGATCAACTTTCATAACTTCAAAATCCCACATACAGTTACTGAAAACAGATATGGCAAAAAATAAGTCTTTTTTTTAACAAAATAAATATGATGAAAATTGGACCACTGTTACCGTTAGTCCTCTTCCTACGACCCTGCGTCAATCGGTACCCGTCATAATTGACAATAATGCGGGCGGTGTGGACGTGCCGCGTGCGATCCAGGTGATCCAGTTGGAGCGCGCGCTCCTTGCCGCGCGCGATCCGTTCTTGTTCGGTTTTTTGGTTTGCCTCAAAGGCGCCTCAGTTGCGTGGAGCGCGCGGTGTGGATGATTGCGTTTCTGGTTCGCGCGATCCAGCCAATTCATATCACTGTACAAGGAATTTAAATGTTTACGAGACCCGAACGATGGGTGTTACACCAATAAGGGTGTAAGAGACGGACGATGCTTGGTGTCAGATCTCAGATATTGATGATGATCGTCAGATGGTGCCTCCATCTCGAGCAAGAGTACGACTGAATCACGGATCGCCTATGGATCGCAGTTTCAACAAACTTGATCGGCCTTGTACGATCCACGCATCACGATCCTCGGATCGTGGATCGCGGGATCTCGTGGATCGTCTGGTGTGGACGCAGCTAATGACACAGGGCTAGTTTACAAGCTACAAGCCAGTGGGTTCCCTTGTAGCTTGTAAACTCGCTCAATTCTTCCCGAAAGCTAACTCGCTCGCTCGCTAACTTTTAAACTTGCCGGCTTATAGCTTGGAAACTAGCCCTGTGTCATCGACGCTTTATCCTACATTTCCAGATTCGGCCTTCCCCGTCCCGGCACCAAGGACTCAATCGCCAAAGACGCAGTAGCCGCGCAAACCGCGCCCGTGTTCCTGCTGTTCCTGGACTGCGTGTGGCAGCTCACGCGGCAGTTCCCCGCACACGCGCAGTTCACGGAGACGTACCTCACCACGCTGTGGGACGCCGCGCACAACCACCTCTTCGACACGTTCCTGTTCAACTGCGCGAGGGATCGGGAACTGGCCGTGCAGAAGGTGAGGCCTATTCACTGGGCATAAGGTCTGTTGTCGTCTAGCTAACTCACGAGACCAACTAGAAGGTGGAGAACTGGCTGTGCAGAAAGTGAGTTTTATTCAGTGGGATTAAGGTATATTTTGGCTTAGCTACCTTACCGACACGTTCCGGTTCAACTGCGCTAGGGATCGGGAACTGGCCGTGCAGAAGGTGAGCTCTATACACTGGGCATAAGGTCTATTATCGTCTAGCTACCTCGCCGGCCGACGACTTTTATAAAAACTCATACAACAGCGTCCACTGATCGGCAATGCGTACATGCGATGCGTACCGATGACGTCATACGGAATGTCGATCAGTGGACGCGCCCCGCGCGCCCGCTCCGCATTGTCGACCATTTATCGCGAAACGTAATCGCGATTATCATTTTATAGCGAGAAATGTCATAAGGCATTATAAAAATCCGAATGAAGGTGACATCGGCAATCCGATTGCTAATACTCGCGTTGGCAATCCAAAACTAATTCTTCGCTCGCTGCGATTGAATGTGACCAATATAGTAATTCTTGACTTTACGTGTCCTAAATTTTAATATTCATTAAAAAAAGATTGAAACAAAAGGTATTAGTAATCGTGATTTGATTGAACTAAAGCAGAAGCAGGTTATAATTGTGGCTTATTACGCTCGCCGTGATGATAACGGATTTTGAAGCACTTTTCGGCCTAAATCTAGGTAGAATTCAAAATAAAATAAAACAATAGTGATACAAGTGTACTGTATGAGTGTGCGCGTGTGTGTGAGGGAGGGTGTGTGTGTATGTGTATTAAATCTATGTATTGTGCATTGTTGTAGAACTTCGTGCAAAGGCCGGTGTGGGACTGGGGCGAGCAGTTCTCCGACGACGACAAGGCGTTGTTCTACAACCCGCTGTATACGGGGGGCAAGGCGCCCGTCTCGCCCAACCAGAGGCTATGTGAGTACACCCTGTATGTCTTCCAATAGGCAACAGCTAAGATTGAAGAATAGCATGCTCAGACACAAGGTATTTATTTATTTGCTGATGAGTAGCCCATAAGAGAAAAGAGAAAACTTGTTACCAAAGCTGCGGTAATACATAGTGTTTTTAAGGGAATTAATATGGTAACTAATCTGTAAAGATAATAAATAACTCTCAAGAGTGCGCTATATGTTATATATAAACAGGATAAATAGGACAGGGCCCAAGTGTGATCCTTGGGGAACGCCAGATTTAGCTTTAAAGCATTTGATTCACTGCTACAACTAACGAACGTAATCAACAGCAAACCAGCAACGAGAAAGCTCTAAACCAATTTAGAAGAAACGTTTAATTTCAAGCAAAAAGGAATGAGTCACTTTATCGAAAGCTCTTTTGAAGTATGTATATTTATTGTCAATAACGTTACCTAAATCTGATAAAAAAGCGTTTCGAAGTTTCACGCGACGCCAGACAACGTATAGGTGTCTTCACGATTTAATAGCGCTGACCTTGTATGCGCAGAAGTCGATTTTTAGATGTGTTTGGCGGGAGGGATGCGACGCGACGGGGAAGGCACCCGGCGTCTATTGGTCGCTTAGCCACCTTCCCGCCGACTCGGACACCCCACGCCGAGCACTATTAAACCTTGAAAACACCTGTTCTGAACGTACCACAAAAGCGCTACAGTCACGTCACTTGCGTTCAACAATTTACTCGAAGGTCTCTTATAGCACAAATATCAAAACAACCCGCCTCATTGGACCGGCTGGAGCCGTGCACGTCGGTGGCGGGCATGGAGCTGTGGGCGCAGTGCTACGAGCGCTGGCTGCTGCCCCTGGACGCGGCGCACGCGGGGCACGCGCAGGCGCACCTCTACAACCTCACGCAGAGGGACGCGGTCAGTGCACACTAGCCACAACCGAGTACACACTAGCAACAACTGAGTATATACTAGCAACAACTGAGTATATACTAGCAACACCTGAGTATAGGCTAGCAACAACTGAGTATATACTAGCAACAACTGAGTATATACTAGCAACAACTGAGAACACGCTAGCAACAACTGAGTTCACACACACATTAGCAACAATTGAGTACACACATTATTAACAACTGAGAACATGCACTAGCCACAACTGAGCACACAAACTAGCGACAACTTAGTTCACGCACTAGCAACATCTGAGTACACACACTAGCAACAATTAGGTACACACATTAGTAACAACTGAGTACACACATTAGCAACAACTGAGTACAAACACTAGCAACAACTGAGTACAAACACTAGCAACAACTGCGTACACACACTAGCGACAACTGAGTACACACACTAGCAAAAATTTTGTACACACATTTGCAACATCTGAGTATACGTACTAGTAACAACTGAGTACAAGCACTAGCAAAAACTGAGTATACACATTAGTAACAGACTACACGCTCTTGCAACAGTAGTAAGGGCTACAGTTCACGTAGCGTTGGCATGTCTGCAGGCTCTATCACTTCCCAATGAATCCCATTCATAATATTCTAACACCTACAACATTCCACCAACAGATCCAAAGGCTACAACAGAAGCTGTCTTCCCTCTCCATCCTGAGCCGGCATTCGAACGGCGAGCTGGCAACGCCGCCCGCCCCCCGCACCGCCGTGTCCCGCTTCCACCCCTTCAGCCTGCACCGCGGGGAGCCCGCGCCCCTCCCCGACGCGATGCACTGCAGCCTCATCGATGCCAGCCAGCTGTTGGACTCGCAGTCGCTTCTGAACGCACCCGATTAGACTCGGTAACTATCAACTGTAACTAGTGACTTTAATTATGGGGGGGGAACTGTCACTATTGACTGCAATAAGGGGGGAAACTGTAACTAGTGACTGCAATTAGGGGGGGAACTGTCACTAGTGACTTATTAGGGAAGAACTGTAACTAGTGACTGCAATTAAGGGGTAAAACTGCAATTAGGGGAGGAACTGCAACTAGTGACTTAAATAGGCGTGATTGTAATTAGTATTTGATTGGGTGGGACTGCAACTAGTGACTTTAATTGGGGGGTCGTAAATAGTGACTTTAATGGGGGGGGGGGGGGGGGGAATTGTAACTCTAGTTACTTTGATTGGAGGGATTCTGTAGTGATAATTAAATACGCTTGGCCGTATTTTGTAACGTGCAAGTAATAGTTTCCATAATCGCCTTTTTTATGTAAACAGGGATTAGCCAAGCGTTGTTAAAAGTATTTCACTTTTTTTTTTAATTCCATGTAACTGGCTAAAAAATACTTTGTATTCAAAATTTACAATATAATTTTGGTTGTAATTAGTCTGAAGCCACACGTGTGTTTTACCTGCGTGGTATAACACGTACTTAGCCGTTTTATTTATGTAGCTAGAATAATAAAGTTGTTAAAAATTAACAAAATAATATGTGGACCATTTTAACATTATTGTTATAGTAAAAATAAATTACAAATGGATCCGCGGTTCGTTCTCTAAATTATAACACTACTTTTCATTATGACTGTACATTTCAGACAACGCCATCTTACTAAAGCGTCGATGACACAGGACTAGTTTACAAGCTACAAGCCAGCAAGTTCGCTAGTAGCTTGTAAACTCGCGCACTCGCTCACTCGCTAGCTTTTAAACTCTCCGACTAGCAGATCGTAAACTAGCCCTGTGTCATCGACGCTTAAGGCGCGCTTGTTTTTTTTTTTTAAACATAAATAGGATACAGAGAAAACACCCAGTCTCAAGACAAACACCGATGTTCATCGTACAAATGCTTGTCCTGAATCGACAATCGAATCCGCGACACCGGCATGGAAGTCTATGACACTTGCCACTTGACCATCCGTGTCGTCAACACACATTCACAAGTCGGCAGACGCAGGCTATTAACTAGTTAATTTATATTTTAACTAGTTAGAATAACATAGATCAATGTTGCGAACAAGAACTGTTATATTAATAAAGCCATTATTTTAAATACATTGATTACGAAGATTTTAATATATTGCGTTACGTTTTAACTATTGACGTAAATGTACATATATTAATGAGTATAATAACGCCTTTAGCACACCGACGACGCGGACGCGGTGATCCGCGGTAGCGCAACTGCGGTATATCTGTCGCAGGCATTTTGTATTATGTCATACAAAAAGTAGTAAGTACTATAATAGCCCTTGATGATTTTCTGTCATTAGTCTGTGCACGCTCGATTCTCTCGACGTAGGCGCAAAAAAAACCTAATAACCTACCGTCACCTAACTCTTATCTGGATCGAAATTATAATCATTCTTACCTCTTGCTCGACGTGTCCTTTGAAAGCACCAGATTCCATGGACACCTTAGTGTTTTTTATGACATTTTACAATCGGCGTTTGGATGGTCCATCAATGTTGTGGCATATTATAAAATGCCGAGGCAATTCGCAATTTGCCTTCGGCATATTACAAAACTGCAAGCGTTTTTAAACGGACGACGCTGTTTGTAAAATGCCGAGTTGTACAATATGCCTGCGACATATCCATCATCTGCCAAGACAAATATGGCGTATGTTGTGTCTCGCTCTATCTATCTGAAATTTAATATAATTGTATCTCTGTCTGGATAATAAAGCTGTTACTGTTAGCGGCCCTTGTCTATAATGTGCTTGAACGAGATACAACATACGCTATATTTTTCTTGGCAGATGACAGATATTACGCAGTTACGCTACCGCAGATCGCGGCGTTCGGCGTCGGTGTGCTAAGGGCGTAAAGATAGAATTTATTTTTGTAAGTTCCATATTGAAAGGAATTGATTTTTATTAGTTGTATTTAGTTTTAAATAGGCCCATATATTTATGAAACATTATAAATAACCTTAATTTTATATTTACGTTTGTTAACATAAAACAAACGTTGTTTTAAATCAACTAAGAGTTATAAAAGTATTACATAAATACGACTGTTTTATCATAATTTTCGATAAATATAAAGAAAAATCATTGAAAGCTTCATAATGTTATGTTACCAATTAGCTTCGTTTTGTAAATAACATTAATATAAGGTACGTTGTAAATAAGGCAGCTATTACATTATTATTTGTTGCTATTTAAAATGTTGTAGATATATTTATAATTTGATTTGTATTTAGATATCGAGGCTGATAATGCATTAACAAATTAATATGGCAGTGAGGGCGTATACAGAACACTTACTAGGATTGTAAAACATTTGTCAGTTGTTGTACAAAAGTCCTAAGATTAAATTTACTTTTTAAAACGTGTAAGAAAAATTACGATTACATAAATTGTTAAAATACGTCCTGCCAAGTCGGTATATGTGTAATATTGTTGACTTGTTGAAACGATTTAGTCTGTATAATGTGTAACATCTAATTTAAAGTAGATACCTATATTGATGTGTAATTAACAATTTTATCGCCTGTTATAGCTCAGCTAGACTCTGTGGTGGCGCCACTTAAGGTAGTCTGTTACATGGTACAGTCAACTACAAAATTGGCTAAGCATAACTGATAGCCCTATGAAAAGGTTTTTTTTTTGTTGACCGTCAATCGTTATCAGCAAAAAATTTGCATGAAAATTATATATAAAACGGTGGCGCCATCTTCCGAAAATAAATACCAGCCATGAAAATTGTAGTGCCATTCGAATCATCTACAATTGCATTGTTCCAAATCAAGGCTGACGTAGGTTTCATAAAGATTTTAATAGAAGAATAATCTGCTGATGCGTCAATTTAACGAACGAAAAGAACTGTTCTTTTAAATTTGCTGTGTGTTTCACAAGTTCTTAAGCCATTTAGGAGGCGCTTTCGTCGATGAAATAGAGCAACTGTGTAGGATATCTAGGATATTGTCCACAATGATTGGGGCACAGACATTTCTTTCCAGATTTTTTTATAAGAAGTCCATGGAAATGATCTTAAAAAAACTGAAAGAGACATTAGCCTCAATACGTGTAGTTAAACCTATAGGTGCGAGTGAGCGCAATTTTATGGCCTTATCAACGAAGCCATTTTGAATTTCTATACGTTCTTTTCTCTTTCTTGGTTTGGTATACTCCAGTGATTTTCATGGTAAGCGTATCAAAAATTATGTTGTCTAGTGTACCTGACACAAATTCAATGTTCAAAGGAAGTGAATAAAAATGATTATTTCAATATTGTCTTTTATTTTTTGGATAAGGATTTCCATTGGTCGGTATGTGACGGTAGTTATTTCCACTTATTTATATTATACTAGGTACACAATATTCAATATCTATAGATGCAATGATTCATGCAGAGTCTCTGCTTATTCACACTGAGCGGAAAAAAACGCAGAGTAGTTATTTTCAAACAAAATACGCTGCGCGCTTTTACAAGGCGCTCAATTTTAAGCTGGTTTAGGATTGTCCGCTGCCTCCTTTAGCCTCTTGATCCGCTGGTAGCGTTTTCGAATAATTCTGAATCTGTTTAGCGCCATTACGCGAGACCAACTCCACCCAGATAAATGCTGCATGAAACAAGAATGAATGAATGAATAAATTATTGTAAACTTTAGAAAAATACATAATAGATACCTACAAAAACCCTCAATTTCACTTAGTATACAAGTGTATTTTTAATGCTTATATTTTTAAATCGCGATAACGACATTCAGCTCACTCCTCGATGCCCTACCACCTGAACCTTTTGGGCATCTGATGCAGAGCTTTTGGACAAAACCAATGACATAGGCATTGTTTTGAGAATATTTGAGCTTCTCTTTGACTAGCTACTGCCTGCGACTCAGCCGGTGCGATATTGTAATAATAAGGAGCCTCCTGCTTATAAACTGCCCCTTACCAAATTTCAGCTCAATGGGTAAGTATTTTTGGCGTGATTGAGAAACAAGCAACCATTCATCCTCTCACAAACTTTGCATTAATTTACTAGGTTTGTAGATTTTTTATTGAAATTGTAGCAATGCAAGAAATACTACATAACATAAGGTACTAAGTAAGAGCGAAGGCACACTACTCCGTTGCGCTGCGTTGCTTTGTGAATAATGCGTCCAAATCTAGTGCTGCGACGCGCAACGGAGCAGTGTGTCTTCGCTCTAACGCATCAAACCAGGAAAAATAATACAAGGCATATTAACGAACCACAGTTTATTCACACCTCATAAATAAGTTAACAACGAACAAATAGAATATCCTCATTCAACAACTAAAACATTCACGAGCATTACCTATTCGCCAAAGCACACTGCAACATCTCTACTTCAATACTAGTTTTTTTTTTATTCAACCTCGTTCTTTCAGCGGACAAACTAGCTGCTGTGATGTCCGCTGACCAATGGTTAATAAAATAACTTTTAAAACTATAAATGTATAAAGTTAAAATGTCAATTCTTAGCGGATGTTGTCCGCTAGATCTGCATACACATTGCAATAAGTATAGTATAGAGGCCACTTGTTGAGGTAATCAGTAACTTCAAACAAAACAGTAGTAATTAACTTACAATTAATTAATCGAGACGAAACATTTTTTTTAACAATAAAATGTGGAAAACATCAATTTTACATACACCTACTTACGCAGAGGGATTTTATAAAATAAAATCGAATTAACTAAGATTAAGAAGGTAAAACGACTTAAAACACTATCTATCTCAAACTTAGTGCATTCAATTAACCTACTATAGAAATAGGTACAACATTATTCGGTTCAAAATAACACATTATTTGGACCACACCATTAAAAAAATATACTTTTACAGCATTATTGATGATTATTTATCAAGTCAATAAATGGTCGATCAGTCAGTTCGTCCATTGACTATTTGGTTTCATAAGTAGGTATTCCAATATTTTTTAATATCGGAATACCTAATTGAATAGAAATAAACAATATTGCATACCTACACGCGCTCTCGCCTATCTAAACACTATAAATGCAATTCTACGCTATTTCTCGAGACCACAGATAGTGGAGAGCAATATACCACATATTTTACAAGAGTCATCAACTTTAACACTTTCAATCTAGCATTTCAAAAGCAGAACGCGCGTATACGGGCGTACACCGGGGCGGTTGCTAGGGCGCGTAAACGCGGTAAGACTCATACAAGTGGCACCCCGCGGGTACACGCGCTTCAAAAAACAAACACAAAAGACCGCTCGGTTAAGGCCCATAATCCCGCGCGCCGAAGATTTTTGCAGATATAAATTGACTGCGTTTAAATAACAAAAAAAGTGGAAAGCGTAGGAAATAGTGAAATGTTTCGCTAATGTTAAACATATCAAAACAACAAATATAACAAAACATTTCAAGATGCTGTAGTCACAAAATCACAGATCCATTTTTTTTTTTATTTATACGCAGTGAATTTATATCTCAATAAATGTACAAATGTGCGTGCGACATAGAGGCGCACGGGATTTTGGGCCTTAATGCGTTAGTCTCAAACCGCTCTTAAACTTTTCAATTTGATACATTTTAGTTACATGGCAAATTTTCCTTGTAGAATGATGGTCTTACTGTAGAAATATAAGTTGAATAATGAAAGATAGAATATTTACATTCGACTACGAATATACCATGTAAACATTACATTCATATTCAAGCATTCAACTTAAATTGAGCAAATATTTATATGCTCAATGATTAACTCACCTACATTACGATTTAGGCAAAACAAAATTGGAAAATGGTGATAAGATGAGAAATAAAAAAAAACATTAAAATTACATGGAATAGGTTACAGTAAATAATAAGCATTATTAAATGTAATCCATGTTTGACGGAAAACTTTCGTCGGCTTTGACTGCGAAAAACATTGAATAGATATTTCTCATTCTTTATACAAAACCACAGCCATAAAATAACTCTGCTCACGAAACCGAGCATAACTGGCCACTGGCTAACAAGAGCAGGAAATAAGCATTTACATCAACTTTTCTGAAGCTAATAGAGATATCTAGGTATGTAAATGATTGCTACTTCTATTTCATTGTCACATGGTGTCAATATGATTTTAAATCACCGGTGATTATTCACCAGTGGCCTAATGTGACACTGTCACGATGCGATGTCACGCAATCAATCCCACTCACAGTCAGTACACTACTGACTTTCTGTTAACGTTATTTATGATACGAATGAAATTTTGAATGGTGACAAGCATCATGACATCACAGCGTACAAAATCGCCTGTAGGGGCGCGCCGGACGGATATCACCGGTGATTTTGTAACAGACTTGGTCTCAGAAAGAAACAAGTGTTATGCGTGATCAATTTTATACCATGATAAATAACATGTTACTCGATATACTTTTCATGCCTAGAGATAACAGTTCTAAATGCACGTAGGTAACGACACATATCTTTATTAGCAGTTGAACCTAGTCCAGTAGAGCATGAATGGCGGCAACCTCTCCGCGGCGTCCACGCCCCGCACACGGCCGCGTGGCCGCAGCCCCGCCCGCGCTCAGTTCTCTTCTCCCTCGTCAAAGAGATCGCTGTACTCGCGAGATTGCTCGTAATCTCTCAGCTCCTGGCAATTAACACCAACTTGGAACATTGCAGTATGCGATCGCGCATGCGTTTAGAGTTAATGACTCGTGTGAGGAATTATACTATCAATTGTCTATCTATACTATTAATCACTATGCTTGATCACTATCTGTATCAAAATGTCGCTTTTAGGAGCATGTTAGTGCATGGCGCAGCCAATCAGATGGGACCCCTAGTTTAGCAAGTCAATGTTCCGTAATATAGTATTGCTTGCATTACTGTATTCAGTTTCATAATACATATATAATAGCCAGAAACACAACTGGCTCACTTCAAGAGTCACCATCTAGCGGTTTTTGCGGCCAAGTGTTATAAGAATAATTTGGTTCTGGAAGTTGGCATCTCTGTGACATGTATATCAAAAACATGTCACAGACTTATCTGACTGTAACATACCTGGAACATGCCGTCGCCAACGGCATGTCAACCCGGTCATGGCGATGGCGGCAAACAGCAGCGCGGCGAGATCTTGTTACAGTCTTGTTCAGGAAATTAGCGTCTCTGTGACATGTATATCAGAGCTCACGGTAACATACCTGGAACATGCCGTTGGCGACGGCATAGCCGGTCATGGCGATGGCGGCGAAAAGCGCGGCGAGGATCTTGTTGCGCGTCTGGTTCGGGAAGTTAGCCGCTTCGCGCTCTGACTGCGTGCCTGTTGACTGCTTTGTGGCGTTTTGTTTATTGTATTCTGAAATATGGTTAAATAAAACTTCATTGCATTCAAACCTACAATAAGAAACACTGTAACTTTAAATTGTGCGGCCGTCTCAAGCAGATAACGCTGCTGACGCGCAAATTTATAGACAGGTTATTTGAGGTTTGTGCCGTAAATTTTGTTAAAATTAAAATTCAACCCATCTGTATAGGTATCCTCATAAATCTTTAATATTATAAGTACCACTTACATTTTCATTTCAGAAATACTTATTTTACTTTGCCTCTTGAACACACTCTTAAGAAAGACAGATAGGCACTTAATTTTATTTTCATTTTTTCGGAATCTTACAGCTTGATTGCTGCACGAGTGAGCACGATTGATTACAAAGATGAATATAGATGGCCAATTAAAAATTTTCACAAATAGGTAAAGGCCAGTAGGTATTTAGAATTTTAAAGAAGTAGATGGACAAACACTTATAATTTAGAATTCAAAGAAACTATTGTTTAAAACACGCTTGAGACTAACAGGGGATGTGTTGAAAAGGTCAATATCAATTTCTCGCGACAATGTATTGAAACAACTGCACACACGTAACTTAATTGATAAGACATCATTGCCGACTTGCAACAAACTGTCAAAGTTCTTAAGCATTTACTTTACTCGCTTGGCAGTTTTTAACAGTCCGAATTCAGACCGTTAAAAACTGCCAAGTGAGTAAAGTAAATGCGTAGGAACTTTGACAGTTTGGTGCAAGTGAGCACATATGTTTGAAAAGTTATTACTCACCATCTGTGACATGCCTGAAGTTCTTCTGGTTTATCCTGGCCACAAATCTGGTGAGATTGGCAATTCCTTTGACATGGTTTGACAGGGTTCCGTTGGGGAAGGGAGCTTTGACCAGCGGCGCCAGATATGCAAAAACGGTAGCGTCAAATGAGGATGGACGGTTGCCAAAAAAGTACTCGCTTTCCCCCAGTCTGTCAGAGAGGGTTTTAAGGCACTTTTCTGCTTCACTGTATATCTAGAAACAAATTGTAGATTGAAAAGTGCATAAAACACATTGTGTACTTAGTATTTCTCTTGTAAACACTGTGAGACATAGACACATCAATGAAAGTTGCTTGTCTATAAGCAAATAAACATTAACTTTATGTCAAGAGAAATATTTAATCTCTTTGCAGTCACAACATATTGCTTTTATTTAAATCTTTCTAGGTAAGTACTTCATTGTTATTAATAATGATCTAAGTATATTAGCACGCTATCCATACTGTACCACCCTACAAGGGTTGGCTGGGAGAGAATGCCTAAGGCATTAAGCCTATTGCCGCCCATTGTGCAATGTAATTTTTATTTTTGTGCAGTAAAGAATTTTAATAATAATAATAATAATTAATTAAGTAAGCTTAAGTTTTTTAGTAGTTTAATATGCCACTGTCCACCTTTTGTTCATCAGTCTTTTTTTCATCCAAAGGTTGTCTGGAAGAAATAGCTTTTTAGCTATAAGACCGTCCATTTTCCACTATTTTTACCATTGTTTTCTACTTTCTATATACTTTTGTTTGGTTTTGTGATGGTGTGCAATAAAGAATAATTTATCTTTCTAACATAGTTAAGTTAGGCTAAATCTAGGCATTCAAAAGTAATTTGCTATGACTACTTTATTACTTCATATAGTTTCATTTTGTTGTTTTAAGAGTTAGCAAGACAAACTCAGAAGTTGCCATTTAAATACATACTCACAGTTTTCTCTATTTCCCTAAGATCTGTATGTTCCCCATATAAGGCATCAATCATTTCCTTTGCTGAGTTCTGATACCTGGATGGGTAGTAGAAGTTGAAAGGGATCCGTAAAGCTTTGGCGTACGTTGGTCTTGTGATGTCTCCATAGTTTTTCTCATCCACCCACCAGGCGAACTGGTATGCAGGATACAGCTTTTCTCGTAAGTACTGCGTGAAGGCACTAGCCTCGGCTGCTTGTTTTGTGTTCAAATGGACGTCTGTGCTGTAATGCTAAGATATTGGAATTCATTTAAAAAAATTGATGATGCAGAATAGATTTTCTAGGTAGGTACCTAGAACTTTGCTAGCCTTTTTTCGACTTGCACCAAACTATCGAAGTTCCTAAGCAATTATTTAACTCGTTTGACAGTTCTTAACAGTCTAAATTTGGACCGTTAAGAACTGGCAAGCAAGAAACTTAGCTTAGAACCTTTGAAAACTTGGTGCAAGTAGGCATTAGATCTAGGTAGTCATAAATTTAGGCAACTCGCTCACCAAAGATTTCAAATGATCGACCACTTCTTCGAAATTTGTAAGAACTTTCCTCCCGTCTCTCATGACAGGTAGGGTTCCTTTAGGAGTAAAGAATGGATTGTTGGCTTCTTTTACTCGGACTGGCACTCCAATGAATTTCATATAAGTCTGGAAGATGATGTTTTTATTTTATTACCGGCAATGTATGAAGCTTTGAGGTTATGTTGCATCAATATTTACCAAAACTTTTAAACATTCCAAATCAATAGAGGCAAGGCCCCATTCACCTCTCCAAATATCTAATTCTATATTTGTCATATTTCCTCTATTTTCTAAATTGTTTTCTTCGACAAATTTCGTAAAATTAACATAGAACAAACGACAGAAGCTGACATTCAATCAATGAAAATTGGAGAAAATAGGAAATTGACAAATGAAAAGATATGACATTGACCTCACAGACATTTGTTTTTTTTTAGTTTGCTAATAGAGTGGCATGAAAACCAAAAATATCGACTCAGACTCAGACTTAGTCGACTGTTTTAAATCGATTTTGTTTTTTTAAGAAACGTGGACCAATCTGTGAAGTACATATTAAACGGCTAATTTTAAAGTAATGGTTTACGTCCAACTACCTTTGTTATACCTATCACTACATTGTGTATCATTGGTTTCTGGAGTTTATTTTTATTTAGTCACTGAGGAGCAGCCTTCATTTTTGCTGTAGTCGTGTCATCACATCATTGCTATATCATTCACTCACAGTCACACACACGTCAATTCAAATGGTAAATGCTAAATTATTTCTATTTTAAACCACACCGTGAAATAATAATTGAAACAAGTTTTATCTAATGGAAAAGTGTTATATACCTACTAGTAATATAGCGACATTAATGACTACAGTTCAGTAAAAGTGTTGAGTGGAATCTTACAAATCAAGTTCACACCCAGATTATTCTCGAAATCTTTGTAAACATTACAGCTGTGATTGTGATTCACCGGCATTTGCATTTGTCGTAAATTCTACAAATATGTCAATACAATGGTCTTGTATTGCCGGCTATCTCTATTTCGAGATTGCTGTGGTGATTATCATGATGTTACCCATATTTAGCCCAAGGAGATGGAACCAGTTTTTCAAGTCACGTTTATTTTCAATGTTTCAAGAACATGCAGCTATGTATTTTTATGTGTTACTGGGTGTCTTGAGTTTATTTTTGATGGATGCTATTCGAGAAATGAGAAAATATTCTCATAATTCTGACGCAGCCCATATAAATCTTTCAAGTGAAATGAAGGGAAACGTTAAGCTTTTTCGAGCCCAAAGGAATTTTTACATAACTGGATTCAGCATTTTTTTGGCTTTTGTCATAAGAAGACTTGTAACAATGCTTATTATTCAAGATGAACTAAGTCTGAAGGCGGAAAAAATTATAAAAGAAGCTGAAGCCACTGTTAAACTAGCGAAACAAAATATTGTAGAAAATACCATTCAAGCAAGTGAAGTGTTGGAGTTTGATCAAATAAAGAGTCAGCTGTATGAAACCGAAGAAGCTCTAAAAGAAGAAAAAAGAAAGAGATTAGAATCGGAACTAAAATTAAAACGATGCTTAGAGAAGAGTGAATAAAATGATCAGAAGGAAAGATTACTCAACTGATAACGAGGATTGCTTGCAAAGCAAAAAAGTAAAATTAAAAAGCTCAATAATGTACTAGTTATTAGGCTAGGTTAGGCAGCTAATATCTGATAGGATCATTGTGTCAACACGATTTTATCATTAAGTACCTAGACAGGGTTTTATACGTATTAGTCATTATAAAATTGTGTACTTAGCTTTCATGATACCTAGGTTTAGTAAGTAGGTACTTTAATAGTTTAAAGTTTCTCATGAATCTTACTAAGAAAGTATTATTTTGATTTATGTTAATGTTGTTTGCCTAAAAAGTAACTGTTTAGGCATTTATTAATCGTCCAACAAAATCTAGTCTATTATAATAATTGTCATTGCAATGCTGTTTTTTTTATGAAATTGTTATTTATCATTAGCATAGTATGGACAGTAATTAAAAAATTTTTTTTTTTAAAAGCATGTGTAAAGTCAGCAATACCTACTCTGATTAAATCAATTAAAACTTATGTCTTAACAATTTATTTACTTTATAAATTACCTACCAACCTAACATATAAACAAACTCTCCAATAGTGTATACTTCGATTATAACATAACTACTTATTCTCAAATAATTGTAAGAGTATACTTAATAGATTGTATTTCTCATATAATGAAGTATGAAATTAAAAAGTTATATAAGCCATATTTGTGGCAAAATTAAACAAAGTTTTTTTATAGACAGATGATTGTTTTATTTTACGCAATATCATTTGCTTCCCGATTAGAGTTAATTTCTGGTCACCATTTAACTTCGAAAATCTAGCAATTCTCGAAGCCATTTGAGGACTTTTTTTAACCCACCCATTTATATTGAGGAGGCAATAATAAAGCCATATTTTAAAAGAAATGTTGGTGACCTTAGGTGGTAAGTTATTTATTTTTACATATTTTATATTTACATTTTTTATAATATACAGTTCTTATATTAATATTTTTAAGTAATACATTTTGAATTTACTTTTTGATGAATAATATTATGTAGCAATTAATATAATGTAGCAAGGTTAGTCGATTATTACACATTAAAAAATGAATCTTCCACCAACGATCTATCGTTCGGACAACTCTATTTAGGGGGGCCTGCTACACGACTTGGTTTCAACCACTGACCCACGGAAGACAAGGCTGTGGGGTCAAGTCCGACCATAGCCTGCTCGCAAGGGCAAATTAAAAAAAAAAAAAAAAAAACAACCACTGACCTCTATATATTACCACTGGACTGGTTGGTGGTTGTCAAAGTGCTCTCGGGCCTATTTGATATCGCCATTTTGGCGCTGTCCGTGGCGGTAGCGAGAATCCTAAGGTACTAAAACTAGTGATGTCGACTCGCCAGCGAAAGAAATATCGATAGCTCTTGGTAAATTAAATTACAGTAACAAAACATGATACAATAAAAAATATGAAACATTGTCTTAGGCTGATTAGCCACGTCCACACCAAACGATCCAACGCGATCGTTCTTGGTCGGTTTTTTGGCCTGCCTCAAAGGCGCCTCAGTTGCGTGGAAGGATGTCTCACAAAGTCTCAAATTCATATCACTGTACAAAGAATTTAAATGTTTATGGGACCCGAACGACGGGTGTCATACCAATAAGGGTGTAAGAGACGATGCTTGGCGTCAGATAGTTACTCCATCTCGAGTAAGAATTCGACTGAATCACGGATCGCTTATGGATCGCTTGGAGCGTAGTTCTGGATCGCAGTTTCAACAAACTGGATCGGCCTAGTACGCATACTACTACTACTACTAGTACGCATCGCGATCCTCGAATCGTGGATCGCGTGGATCGTCGGGTGTGGACGCGACTATTCAAAAATCCGGAAATTTGGATGGATGTTTGTTACTTCACCACTCTTAATTACTCAACCAATAGGTTTATTAATCTAACATGTGCCAAATTTTAACTCAATAGAGTTAATAAAAGACTCATTAACATACCGAAATATTTTTTAATGGGTTGGCTTCGAGAAGCCGTGAAATTATGAATTCAATACCTAAAAAAGTCAAAAAGGTAAAATAAACACGTTTTATATATTTATTTATATTTTTATTTGTGTAAGGTCAGGAAGAAGACTAAGATGATACTTACGTTAATACATTGATATATAATACGGTTTCAATGATAATCATATTTATTACGAGTCCAGTTGATAATTTTGATATTCTGAATTCAAATTTTACTCTCCTCATAATCCTCTAATATTACTCTCTCCATGTCTTTTGGGAATCTGTAAAAAAAATACTTTATGGAATCTCGTAGCTCTGGTTCTGCGTATTCAATTAAGGTTTGGCTTCAAGCTTCAACGTGCTCAACTGTGTACATGTGTGTGTGCTGATAAATCCAGGCTGTCGAAACTACGGACTAGAAAAACTTTGTATGGACCGAGGAAGAATTTTAATGGTGGCTATATATACGTTTCACTCACATCTCCAACCTCTCGCTCTTCTGTCTCACGTCATTCATTCGCGCCATGCACTTCGCTTTGTTTGTTTCAAAATTTACTAATGTGATTTATTATTTAATATTGGTGGTTTTCTTACAAAATACTTTCAGTTTTACATAATTTTATGACATTATTGATTGTAATGACTGTGGAATGTAACAATGAAGTACCGAAAGTGTGAGATATGTGGTTTTAAATTGGAAAGAAAAGATGGTGAAAGAAGGTATTTCATGGCAAGATTCCTAGAAATGTGAAGCTCGGTAAGTAAAACACAAATAAAATGATACAATGGTAAACAGTGTTTATACCACATCATCATATTATTTACCTACATTTTATTCGTGGCATGTTTATTTTGGTTGGAAAATAGTGCGTAAATTAAAATATCGATTTATCGATATCGATAAAATAATATTTGTTTCAATGCAGGTGCAAGCTACATAATTGTTACACAACATAACTGTTTATGGGGATCCAAGTCTTACAAGAAACTTGTAGTTAGCACAATTTGATTTTATTATTGCTAGAATTTTAATGCTAACAGTACAATTTATTTATTGTAAATTGCAGGATACAGCACCGCGCGCGTTGAAATGTGCGAAGGGACGTTTAGACGTGGCCCTGGACTGGCTGTGGAAGCAGCAGGAGTACAATGGTCTGTCGAAGTATGCACTCGGTGCCAAGCTCATACGCAAGCCTAGCCTCAAGCGCGAGCCTTATCTGTCGATCGCGGCTCGCCCGTGATCAACTCGGGCGCAGGCTCCTCGCGCTCCGACGAAAATGTGAGGTTTCTAACATACATCCAGGTCAGTAAACATAATTGTTTACAGGGTTCCAAGTCTGACAATAAACTTGTAGTTAACACAATTTGATTTAATTATTACTAGAATTTTGAGGCTAACAGCCCAATTGATGTATTGTAAATTGCAGGATTGAAATATGCGAAGGGACATTTGAACGTGGTCCAGGATTAGCTGTCGAAGCAGTAGGAGAACTTATAATAATGCGTTCATTTGAGATGTAATGTATTTTTATTTACCAACCTCTGATATTTCCGATTAGTTACTGGTTTTATTTTAGTGGTAGATTTCAGACAAAAGTAGAAAGTACCTATAAATCAGTAGCAAAGCAATATATAAATCTGATTTAAAGCCACACAATGATTATTTGAACATAAAGTATTATGTTCAATAAAACGTTTGAAACCTCGTATTTTATTGAACATGGTATTTTATATTCAAATGAACATGTGTGACTTTAAATCACTACTGATTCAATTAAATTAATTACAACAGGCATCGATACGTAAGCTATCGATTATTTTGGCAGGACGTCACTAGTTTTTTTCTTCATGTTGGTAAGGCTTTTTTGACGATTATATTGTTATCTTGTTGGTAATGGACAGTATCCCTCAGTTTGACATTGACATAGACGTCAATGATCATTGACTTTTTTTGTTAGGAAGTTCCGTCTCTTAAACGTAGTGGTTATATTCTCTTTGGTAGTGGTTATATTCTCTTTGGATAAATCTGCGACCGTGTAGGAAGGAAATATTTTCATTGTTGTGTTCGGTAAAATTATATTTTCTGAGTGAAATTCATGCGATATTTGTGGATTATCTTGAAAATAGGCCGAGTCCTTACACATTAGGTACTTTACTAAACTTATGTAGCGTACTATGTCTGTACAATAAAGCTTCAAAATACTTTTACCTTGCGTAGATCATTCGTGCTTATCAGAAGCCGTGAACAGCTGATTCCAATCGCGTTATGTTTTGAGCTGACACTGTGTTCGTTGGAGGTGTATCCCGTTCGCTAATCCCGTTACAATCTATTTAATGAATGTGGGAATCTTCAATAGAGTCAACAACAAGGTAAGTTAATATCTTTTTGCATTCAGTTTCACTGTGAGGATGGATAGATGTTTATTCTTTGCTTCATCTCACTGAAACTACTGAATCAATTTATCTGAAACATTATGTAAGTCTAAGTACCTATAGTTGATGAGCTTCAAAAACTTTTTATCCGAATAACTACTGGTCATTAGGAGACTTGAAACTAATATACTTAAATGTTTGTAGAACAAGGAGAGTGGAGGCATGTACGCTGAATGGAGCTCGCTGCCACTGGAGGGGGGCGGGAGGGGCGTACTGGGTGCGGTGGGGGGCAGGGATGTGGTGCTGGCCGTAGTGAAGCAACTGGCATCACATGAGCCTAGCCCGCTCACTACCGACGCTGAGGTAAACAAACTTCTTTTCAAAAGCTTGAAACATGGGTGATCGAGTAGTAAGTGACTGCAACGCTGATTTTGCCAGTCTAATTCAAATATCACTGCAAAACTCCCAATCTCATCTGACATTGATTTAACATCTAGTTGAGAGTCTCTAGTAGATCTGTATAGTAGTGTCGACTGTCCGCAAAACAGGCTCTCCTACTACGTTGGTGGTGCCGCGGGACAGCTTGGTTCGAGGATGTGTATCCTCTAAGGTAGTAAATCCGTCCATTTTGTAAGTACTAATAACAACAGTGGTTTTATTCGGCACCATAGAGCAGTGACATCACATAAGTAGATAAAAGCTGTGTTGGCTGAATGGGAGGTGCCTCGACTTTCGATTCGCAGGTTGTGGTTTCAAACCCGGTCATATAACAATGGATTTTTCTGTTCGAAAAATGTATGTGTGCAATTAAACACTGCTTAACGGTGAAGTAAAACATCGTAAGGAAACCGGTATGTCATAGAACCTAAAAAGTTCAAAAACATGTGTCAAGTGCACAAAAGGAGCCTCTCTGTGCACTTGAAATCCTTTCACCACACTGGTTCGAAAGAAGTAGTGACATGATAAGAAGAAGTAGATGAGCGTTACAGGTAGAATGGGTGCTGGAAGTGATCCGCTTCGGGCTCACGCTGCCGCTGCAGGAGCACGAAGCGCTGCGCGATTGCGTGCGTGTGTGCTGCGCGTGGCTGGCGCCGCTTTTGCCGCCCGCGCCGCCCGCCATGCCGCCGCCGCCCGCGCTACCGCCGCCCGTAGCCGCCGCGCCTCAAGCCTACGCCAGGAAGATACTCAGGCATCTGCAGAACTTGTTTGTGCCAAGGCCCAATGAGAGTAAGTCTTTTGATTTGGCTGTGAAGAGGGCGCGCACTGTAGGTTGGACTAGAATGGTAGAATGGACTTTAACAAAATGAGGTGTCATGGATTTATCTAGAGACGTTAGTTTAGAACCTTAATGGCTTGCACATATTGGGCAAACGGTGTGTCAGAGAATTTTAAATTTAACTTAGTTTTTTTTTCGGATTGTCTTTTTATAATAATAATAATTTTATTTCAGACACAAGAAAAGTAAAATGTAGCTTAACTAGGGCCCACATGATATATACCTTAGAGACTTACATAAATATTTATAAAAACTTATCAATTAGCGTGTCACTGGCACTGGGGCAATGACGTGCGCGCGGTGTCGCGTATCAGTCGTCCATAAAACGACGAAATTAATGCAGTTAGCCGTAGATGGCTGTTACTGCATCACCAGACTCTTTTTAACTTGATTATGAAACAACATGACTATGTTAACAAAAGTGACACAAAACTATTAAAAAATCCAACTCTGAACATAGACACATCAGCGAAAGCTGCTCGTCTATCAAAAATCAATAAATAAGACATCTAAATAAATTAAGGTATTACCTATATTTCAATGCTCGCGCACGATGCTCCGGCATGTTCCGCGATCTTCCGAGGATCACCAAGTGCGCCAATGTGCGCAGGACAAAAGGTTGCAAGAGAGTGGTGGAATATAAATATAAGGCAAAAATATTCTATGTGGCAGCTACGAGCAGCCTTTTGGTATGGGTTAATTTATAGACTGTTAATTTGTTGATAGGATTTCAAGTAGAATGGGAATAGGCGTCTTTTAATTTTGAGTTTTGTTGATGAAAACTAAACTTAATATTCACTCTAAACTCTAATCAAAATCAATGGTTTTGCTTGTGGGTTAAATGAGTACTAATGATACGCTGATACTTTAATAGTTATTTCTTTTCTTATTGGTTGGTTCTTATAGTGTTCTTAGCAACAAATGCATGCCTTAAGCCCTGTTTACACTTTGATTTAGTTGCAGTGCGGGTTCCATATGCAGGTATGGGTGCCATGGCACTTGCACTGCAAATCAAAGTGCAAACAGATCTTTACCGTAAAAGTTTAGTTGCTACTTTCATTTATTAATAACAAGGTGAATTTCATATTGAAATTTTTGGTTTAACATCGAAATTAGTTACTTACCTAACCTCTTTCTTAATATTTTTCCTTATAAGTGCGGTTTCAGACTAGCGTTATTCTGTTACGCGTATACGGGCAGATTGGTACTCGCGAAATAATCAAATTAGTGTCGCGCGTACTGGTGTCTTCACGGTTTAATAGCGTTTGGCGAAAGTGGAGGGGAGCTCTGCGCAAGTGAGGTGAGGCGAGACGGCGGGAAGGTGGCTAAGCGAGCAATAGACACCGGCGTCGGGCGCCTTTCCCGTCGCGTCGCTCCCCTCCCGCCAAAACACATATAAAAATCGACTTTTGCGCATTCAAGGTCAGCGCTTACGAACCGTGAGGATACCTGTATACGCGCGTAGACCGGCGTTTACGCTCGTTTTTTTCTAGCGAGTGTCAGTAGCATGAGGCGTCTCTTGCGGCTTGTCGCGCGTACACGCGCCGTAAAACATAAAACACGAGCGGCGAATCCGTCCGGTATATCTGCTGATCTGCAACCCCACTTAACACTTGTAAATTATAACTAAAACAATCACTGGAGTGTACATATCACAGTGCACTTTTATCTACTTTTCCGAAGCATGTCTGCCTCTAATTAACACTGAGCTTCTCTTTTACAAGGTCTCGCATTCATTTATCAGTTGGAACTGGGTAAGTGGTGGTAATATTTTATTAATAACCACTAAAATAGGATAAGTTACATTATCTTATATCCTAACAGTTAACCCATTGTATAATCCGTGCCATAATATGTGGACCCTAAGGTGGTAAGGAAAATCTCTATAAGAATAAGGTACAGATTTCTACAGATAGAAGATACATATCTCTCGCTGATAGAGAACCAGGGTCGTATTCACGCGTCTTGCGTCTTTATCAAATGTTTCCAGTCTGTAATGTGACAGTTTCGTCTTCACTCCTGTGTTTTTCCGCTCATCACAGACACAAGACGCGTCGTTTTCTGATAGGGTGAAAGGATTTCAAGTGCGCCTCGAAGAGGCTCCTTTCGTGAACTTGACTCCATTTATTCCATGACAAACCGGTTTTCTCACGATGTCTTCCTTCACCGTTAAGCACGTGTATTAATGTACACATAGATTTTTTGAACACAAAAATCCATTGGTGTAAAACCGGGTTCGAACTACAAATTTCGTATCGAAAGTCGAGGTACCTCCCAGGCCAACACGGTACCTAGATGGAGGTACCCAGTGGGAACCGGTAACATTATAGGATGATGATGTGCTGCACCGCCCACTCAGCCAACTCGGTGCCTAGTTGGAGGTACCCAGTGGGATATTATAGGGTGATGATGTGGTGTGCAAGGTGGCGACCTGATCAGCAAGCAGGCGGTGCTGTGCCACCGCGTGCTGCGGCTGGCGCAGGCGCTGGCGGAGGGCGCGGCGCTGGGCGCGGGCGAGTGGCGCGCGCTGCTGGTGCTGCTGCTGGCGGCGGCCAGCGCGCTGCTGTCGCCGCCCGCGCCGCACCACCCCGCCGCCGAGCAGCTCTGCGACCGCGTGCTGTGTGTGCTGTTCCAAGTGTGGATCATGGCGTGTCACAGGTACTGTACCCACATACACCGCACATTTTTAATCACCAAAAAAGTCACATAATCAGTTGCAGTTACTGGACACAGAAATGTCAAAAAATTTTTTTTTAAATTAAGAAGGTTTATTGATAAAATAAAATTGATTAAATTTTATAACTATTATTAGTCGTTTTCCTATGGATTTGCGATTTGATAATAATTTAAGTTTAATTCATTGTTTGGCAAATTCTGGTACCTAGCTCGAGTCAGCTCGCAAAAGCTCGGCTCGGGTGCCGCACTCTCCCCGCTGTTACTCTGTCATTTTGTCCAAAATTCTGACTGCATAAATACAACGTTATACCCCTTCTGCATTGTCCATTTTAGTTTTTTTGGTAATTAAAAATTTGTGGTATATATAAAAGCAGGCGTGCTGTACCACCGCTGCTGCGGTTGGTGCCAGCGCTAGCGGAGGGTCCAACTTGTGGTCTTCACTAATATCTCTATGCACAACCTCAAAGTCGCACAGCGGGCTAGCATGCTCAAAGTTTCTTAACGTGATAGGGTTCGCAATGAAGACATCCTTAGAAGAACCAACATAGCTTGCAGAATCATCAAGGTGAATTGGCAATGGGCAGGCCATATAGCTCGATCGATAACCTTGATAGTTGAGGAAGAAATGTTCTAGATTGACGACCTTAATCTAGACGGCGACGGAATATAGGACGGCCCTTTACGCGATGGAGCGTCGACAAGACACCTGTCTTGGGAAGTCAGTGGACGCAGAAGGCTCGAGACCGCTCGTCGTGGTGTCTTATGGGGGAAGCCTATGTCCAGCTGTGAACATCTAAAGGCTGTCATAAGGAGAATGAACCTACCCTCCTGTAAACTTCACAGATGCTTCCCGTCGCCGCCGCTGTGGCGTACATTACGCGAACAGTGCATGTCATGGAGACATCGCGCGCCGCTCACGCAGCAATGGACGCGCGCCTCGCTGTGTCTCACGCAGCGGCTGCTGTCGCACATGTACTCACCGCTCTTCCCTGCTCTACCCATCAGTAAGTGGCTTGGTTCCATTAACTTTTCCCCATTGGTCCATTTTTTTATTTATTTGTTAAATAATAAATAAAAAAATTAAATAGAAATATTTTATTTCGGACTACATAAGATCCATATTTCACATACACATTACATTACATAAAATTAAACTAAATTCTAAATTGAATTAAAATAAATTAAATTGAGATAAAAAAAAATGATAAAATATAAAATAATATATAATTAAATGGAGTAATTTAATTATAATTTATTGAAATAGACGAGCAGCTTTCGCTTATATGTCTATGTAAGTTGGATTTTTTAATAATTTGTGTCACTTTTTTTACAAAGTCTTTTTGGTTCGTAACAAAGTGTCGAGTTTGTTCTTGAGCGAGTTTGTGGATGATGCAGAAACAACATCTTCCGACAGTATATTCCAGATGTGCACCAATCTGTTGCTAAGGAAGCAATGAGCCGCAAGGGTGTTGGTTTGATCACTATTTAATTTAACATAGTGCCCACGAGACGGTTTTAGAGGATTATTTTGTTGTCTTGAAGCTGTGGCAGGTTGTTTGTTTTTTATATGGAATAGGCAAGCATTTGACCACAACCACACCTGATGGTAAGTTACGGTGTGGTCGAGTAGCACGCTTGCCTAGTCAGAACTTATTCACTCTTGATTTGAAGACTCCGAGATTATAGTGTATCGGAAAAACAGACGCCGGCAGCGAGTCCCACTCCCTGCTGGTGCGCACCATAAATGTCGATGCGAACCGCTTGGTTCGAGTTCGTGGGATGTCTACGAGATAGGTGTACGCCCCCCCGTACGCCTGCTATTTCGGTAGTAAAAGGGAGATGGCGGGATTAGATTGTGTAGCACCTGCGCGCACTCGCCGGTTGTATTGATGGGTACAAATTTTTAAGGTTTATTAATGTCAGTTGAATGTAGATGTCGTTACCTGACAAGTCCTGATGATAATCCACAGGTGATGAAGACGCCAACCTAGTGCCTTCCGACATGAGCGCGGAGGCGGTGATGCAGACCTGGTACCGCATGCTGCACTCCATCGGCAACCCCGTCGACCTGTGCCGCCCGCACATCATCAGCCAGACGCCCGACTTCCTCCAGGTAGTCTCCTCTCCCCTATCTCTCCCCCCCTTTCTCTGCCTCCTCCCCCTCCCCCTCTCCCACACTCTCTACTCTCTCTCTCTCTATATATATATATATATATATATCTCTCTCTCTCTCTCTCTCCTCTCTGTCAGTGCAGTCCCGTCCGACATGAGACCGCTCCTCGCGGCGTCTTACAGGGAAAGCGTCTAGTAGTAAACTTAGATAATGATGAGTGTATACAGTGAGCTGGTTTAGCGGAGCGCTGTAGCTGCCACTACAGGGTTTTTGGCTAAAAACCAGCGCTGACTGAACTCACCCACATGTAGAGCCAATCCCCTATTTAGGCATAAGAGTCATGTGTTTATTAATAAGTATAGGATGAGATTGCTAAATTTTTTTTATCACTTTTCATATGCCTTTCTATTTTATTGTATTGAGATAAAAAAGCACCAACCAGTGTTAGTTGTACTGCGTGTGTTCTTTATTACTCTGTGGTGTTAGTCAATATACTTGTGTCGTGTGTGTAATGAGTGGATAATCCTTCAGGTGCGGGTGGGGGACTTCAGGACTGATCAGAAAATGAAATTATGTACCCAGTAAAAATCCCACGGATTTCGAGTTACTGGACGTTTTCGAAACTTCCATATTTTTTTTTACCTTGGTCCATTGTTTTTGCTGCCTAGATTTCAAATCTTAGAATTTTCTTAATTTTTTTTGCTAGAGTATTCCTGGATAACTGTGCTATCGAATGGTATTTCCTGTTTATGTGCCACAGGTACAGTTTGGTGGTACAGCATCATTTAGCAAAGAAAATGTGTTTTGCTCATTTTTTTCCAAAAGTTTGATCCTCTGTGGTGCAAAAAAAATGTATGGTGACCCATGTGACCAATTTGTGAAAAACTTGCCTACTTCATTTGCTTTCCGAAATGGTATAGCACTTAGTGTTTCCAGCTACCAATTCCGAGAAGATTCCTGTTAAGACGGGAAAAGGTCGTTTTTTCGTATAAAAAGTTCGGTAAAAATTTACTTGGTGAATTAGAGTTTTGTAAACCAAATTCATGTTCTAATAAACTTATTTATTAAAACAAGAAAATTAAATAAATTAGATACCTAAAACACATTTATTGCATGAGTTTTATGAGTGTTTCCTGCAGAAAGACCTCAAAATGGCTACCCCTATCTGTAATGCACGCTATGCATCTTCTTTCTTATCTAAATAAGTGACGAGACGAGCTTAACGCTCTCCTGATGGTAAGAAATCATGTTTACCCATGACCAAAACAATTCTTCACAGACGACTACCACTACTACTACTATTAGATGGAATTCTGCAGGGGATGCCTCCCTTATAGTACCCTGATTTATGCATAACAAGACAGAATATCAAATTTTTAAAAGTTTTGATTTAAAATCTTATACAAACTAAACCTCTTTTAACATACTTTTTCTGTTCTGTTTCTGACAGCACTTTCTGTAGGAAACACTCATAAAACTTATGCAATAAATGTATTTTAGGTATCTTATTTGTTTCATTTTCTTGTTTTAGTAAATAAGTTTGTTAGAACATGCATTTTGTTTACAAAACTCTAATTCAATATTTGAATTTTTATCGACCATTTTAGTTGAAAAAACTACCTTTTCCCGTCTTAACAGGAATTTTCGTTGAATTAGTAGCTGGACACACCAAGTGCTTTACCATTTCAGAAAGCCAATGAAGTAGGCAAGTTTTTCACAAATTGTTCACTAAGGTATCATACATTTTTTTTGCATCACAGGGGATCAAACTTCTGGAAAAAAATGAGCAAAACACATTTTCTTTGCTAAATGATGCTGTACCAAAAAAACTGTACCTGTGGCACATAAACAGGAAATACCATTCAGTAGCACAATTATCTAGAAATACTCTATCAAAAAAAAAAATTAGAAAACTCTAAGATTTGTAATCTTGGCAGCAAAAACAATGGACAAAGGTAAAAAAAAATATGGAAGTTTCGAAAACGTCCAGTAGCTCGAAATCCGTGGGATTTTTACTGGGTACATAATTTCATTTTCTTATCAGTCCTGAAGTCCCCCACCCGCACCTGAAGGATTATCCACTCATTACGACACACCCTGTATATTTGCTACGGGCTATTTTATAAAAGTATTTTTTTTCCTTTTGTTTTGCTTAAAATCTACTAGCACCCCAAACAATTACCACAAAATATTATTACCCATATTGTATAGCTGTTCCTACTTATAGAAAACTTATTCAGACTTGAGATGTAACCTACCTACCCAATATATTAATATGACTAAATATGTTGTACCTACAGTGTGTGATGTGTAGTATGATACCGTAATGTGTATGTTACAGTACTCGATAACGCAAGAGGAAGGCGGACGCGACCCGAGCCAGCACCCGTGCCTGCAAGCGCTGCCCGCCATCTTCCACAAGGCCATGATGGGCATCGCGGCGCACGTCGACGCATTCCTAGGTAACCCACACATAACGCGCCGTACGCAACCGGTAATGGATAGTGAATGATTATTATTGTAGCTGGTCGATGTGTCACCGGAAAGTTGTAAGAATCGTATGTTTATAATTTTGCGGTTTTTAAACATGTTAGATTGTAAACACTACGAAAGTCCGCTTTAAAATGGACCAATCAATGCATAGTTCACTCCGTTTTTTATTTGTGGATCACCTGATTGGTCGCGCTCGATTCGCTCGCGCCAATCAGAAGGCGACTGTGCCCTGATTGGTCAACTTTAGAGTGCAAGGTTGTTTGATAACCGCGAAATTATAAACTTACTGTATTGAAATTTTACGGCGACAAAGTATTTCTAGGTAAAGTAAGCGACAATCAAATTGTCATCTGGCGAACAACTTGACAAAGATGCGCAGAACCAATTTGACCTAAGAATTTCGTTCTGCGCATCATTGTCACGTGGTTCGCGAGAGGATAACTTCTTTATTACTTACCATAACAGCACTACCGGGAGCACTATTTCGGGTTACGTACACTTCTGTAGGTGGTTGATGCCAATCGTGAAGTGAGCCAATTAACTACGCAATGGTTTAGTGGCTTCGCGATTTGGTGACCCGGCGCCAGAAGCCAGTAGCGGGTTAGTTGGGGTTAGCGTGGCTGTCAGCAGTAAAACAAGATTATAAAGACTTGTTTCTTTAACGTAACTTCAAGGCCTTTTTAATTGCAAAATGGCGCTTGTATTGAAATTTTTGGTTTTACTTTTGATTGCCGTGCAGCATTTGTATTGTAAGTAGTGTAGGCCAAAAAGTTTTTATACCTAAAGTCATGTCAATACATATTGGGATTTTTTTGTGTGAAGTGTGAATATTTTTCTGGGTTTGGGATTGAACATTATTGGAATAAGAAGAAAACACACATTGCCTGCCATTCTGAAATGAGCTCTATCTATGTACGTTAAGAATATGTTTTTCTATGACTGGGTGTGTATAGAACGGGGCTAAATATTTGCAACGCTGAAGCGCCAGTGTATTACCGTTGTATTACTGAATACACGTTACCTATCATTCTTAATGAGCTCTATCTTCTGTCAAGAGCCTCTTTCCGTGCACACTGTATTGAAATGCATCTTTACACACGATAATACACTGCACATTATCTATCATTCTGAAATGGGCTCTATCTCCTCATACTTACAGCTTATTTCCGTGCACTTACTTCATTTTGTATACAGCCACACTGAGAGTTGCACACAATATCTTTCATTCTGAAATGGGCTCTACCCCCTCGCACTTAGAGCCTATTTTTGCGCACCCCCCGCGTTGCGGGTATCTCTTGACCAGGTGCGTGAGGGTGTGCGTAGGGCGTGGCGACACGCGCTTATGTATATAAGATGCCACACAGATGCACACAATATCTATCATCCTGAAATGGGCTCTACCCCCTCACACTTATAGTCTATTTTCATGCACCACTGCATTAAGGGTAACTCTTGACTGGGTGTATGTGGGTTTGGGTAGAGCGCCGCTACAAACGCTGATATACAGACACACTGCATAGTTGCACACAATATCTATCATTCTGAAACGGGCTCTATCCCCTCATACTTAGAGCCTATTTTCACGCATCCCCTGCGTTGCGGCTATCGCTTGACCAGGGTGTGCGTACGGCGTGCGACATGCGTTTGTTTACAGACACACAGTTGAACACAATATCTATCATTTTGAAATGGGCTCTACTCTCTCACACTTAGAGTCTATTTTCATGCACCACTGCATTAAGGGTATCTGACCGGGTGTGTGGGTGCGGGTAGGGCGCGGCGACACGCGCTGGTGGAGCCCGGCGCCGGCGCGCGAGGAGGACGACGTCACGCCGCCGCCGCACCGCCGGCTCGCCAAGTCGTTCAGCGTCGCCGCGCCTAAGAACAAGGCGCCAGAGAAAAGTGAGTACTTACTTGCAGGTCACATTTGATGTATAAGCTTATACACGGTCAATTTTTAATCACCAGAAAAATAAATACGCATAGTCAGTTGCCGTTACTAAACACAGATACGGCAAAAAAACTTGAAAAAATTAAGTCGAATTTTCGTCAAAATAAATTTGATTAAAATTGGATAACTGTTACCGTTAGTCTTTTTCCTATGGATTTGCGTTAGGCGTTACCTTTTATTGATAATAATTTAAGTTTTATTCATCGTTTGGCAAACCCGGGTACCTAATCTAGCTTGAGCCAGCCCGCAAAACCTCGGCTCGGGCGCCGCACTCGCTCCGCTGTCACTCTGCCATTTTGTAGAAATCCAAAATTCTGACTGCACAGATGCAACGTAGTACCCCGCCTGCATTGCCCATTTATATTTTTGATAATAAAAAATTGGTGGTGTATAGGTATCTTCACGGTTTAATAACGCTCGGCAAAAGTAAGGTGAGGCGAAACGGCGCGTATTGGTTCCGCCGCGGCGGGAAGGTGGCTAAGCGACCAATAGACGCCGGCGCCGGCGCCTTCCCCGTCGCGTCGCACCCCTCCCGCCAAACACGTCTAAAAATCGACTTCTGCGCATTCAAGCTGATCTTGATATCTATTAAATCGTGAGGATACCTGTACTAGGCTC
This sequence comes from Lobophora halterata, assembly GCA_932526365.1. NCBI lineage: Eukaryota > Metazoa > Arthropoda > Insecta > Lepidoptera > Geometridae > Lobophora > Lobophora halterata. The sequence goes on from OW052017.1 coordinate 9,216,502, forward strand.
ATCTGAAACGTATATGCTAAAATGTAGGCTCATCCTGAAACGTAGTCTTATATTCTGAGGAGTAGGCTTATATACTGAAAAGAAGAATATACTTGAGAAGTAGACTCATGTTCTATAACGTAGGATCGTATCCTGATTTTTTTTATCGAGTTTTAATAATGTTTCAATTTTGTTCAATTCAAAATACGCGAATTTTATTTATTGTAAATCTCCGAAGTCATTCTGTCAGTATACCTCTCACTTTCGTATAACAAGAAGAAATTAAGAGATGTTTACCTCTTATTATTTGTCTGCCAGATAAGAGATCATTTTCAATAGTAGTCGAAGAGTTCATAAGTAAGTGCTTTTGTAGTGTTTGTGCGTTTTGGTTTGTACATTGTGTTTATTTTGTGAATTGTTTGTAGATTTTTTTGCACTGTATTTTATTGCACAGGATACACATTGGGTTTTTACATTCCTTTCATGGTGGGTTATATTAAGTTAAAAAAATAATTGTATTTTCACTCCCTCATATTTGTGCACGTGTGTACGTTTCACTCCCCTCTTTAATTTCATTCTACGTGCAAGTTTTTGTTTCATATAAACGTGGTTCAGTTCCCTTTCTTTTTTTCCTTATTTAATTGTTACCTAGTCATAATCGTAGTTTATATAATGTTTAAGTAAGTATGATAACATTAAAGTTAAAATTTAAAAATATTTTTATCCAATAAAAAAAATATAATGCATAGAAAACACCCAGACTAGAGACAAACACCAATCTTTATCACACAAACGTTTGTTCTTACGCGGGAATCGAACCTGCGACAACGGCGCGGCAGTTCAACACACTTATAAACATTCACACACTCACACCCCTGCACTAGGATTCCCTGTGTCGCAGGTGGCATGGACACATACAAGACATCACAACATCCAAGACCCGAGAACAAACATTTGTGTTCGTCACACAAATATTTGCCCGGGGATCGAACCCGGAACACAAAGCTTCGTAGGCAGGGTCACTACCAACTAAGCCATGGTATCGTCTTACCACTCGACCAATCGTGTTGTCGTTAAAAATCACGTTACAATTACGTTCCTGATCGGCCTGGTCGATATCCGAAATACTGCGTTTAGCTAGCGATGTAAAAAGTTCAGGTGTGTGGGTAAAATTTGTACATATTGAGCCGAGTTGAGTCGCATTACATACTGATACTAGGCTATGAATGCAACTGGACCGGCCGTCACGAGGAGTAGGAAGTAGGGCGCCCCTGGCACGCGATACTGGCGTGGCAGTCCAATATACAATACGGCTGACGTATCTTGGCGAGTCTGAACATAGGCTATGCGAACTTCAGCGCATGTACACTCGTATTACATTCATTTATATGTATAATATATCAACGCGGGCGAAAGAGCGGGCTTATGCTAGTTGGTTTATAAAAAAGAAATTGGCATCAACAGTTTTCTATTGCGTGTTTTCATGCGCTAAAGTTCGCATAGCCTATGTTCAGACTCGCCAAGATACGTCGGCCGTATTGTACATACTACTCTACCAATCATGTCATCTTTATAAACATTATTATTACTATACAAGTCAGCAAATTATATAAATATATTTAGTAATAAATCCGCTCGATTTCTAAACAAAGTTTTTAATTAACTTAACTTTAGTTCAGAACTTTAGTACATATTACTATATTATAAACCAAAGAGTCAACGAACAGAAAACCAAAGTTCAAAGATACGACACGTGTTTCGCCTCTACACGGCATCATCAGGAGGTGTGGACTCGCCGAAGTTAGAAACGAGAGTGAATAAACAACGTTGCCCGACCCGGCCATAACGGGTATAAATACGGGCCGGGCAACGTTGTTTATTCACTCTCGTTTCGAACTTCGGCGAGTCCACACCTCCTGATGATGCCTCGTGTAGAGGCGAAACACGTGTCGTATCTTTGAACTTTATTACTAAATATATTTATATAATTTGTTGATATTTAAGGATTTCCGCAAAGTAACGCCTGAATCAATCAATTATTACTATACAAGTTTTTCAGTAATTGGTGGTGGTATATATAGGCACGCCGCGCTCGTCCCTGATTGGCCTGACGAGCGGCCGCCCGCCCAGCGTGGCGCCCACCACCCCGCCCAACTCCATCACTTCTCAGGGTAAGCAGATCTCTAAATACTGAATCTGTGTTTAATCTTAGTCGGTCATGTTTATAACATTGAGAGCGTTTCCGGCAGTATTCTGACTAGATGGGTTGTCTCATGGTCTTTTGATGGTAACATCAAAACAAATAAGTACTAACATATCTCAAAGTGAGCTAGTACTATAACAGAGCTGCATCGTTCGTACGTGATTTAAAATCTTGCACTATTTTGGTCATGGATAGGCTTGGCCTGTTAACCACAGATAAAAACTCAATAAGTGTAGATGAATGGATGTTTTACGTCCTTTTTTGTTTTCATGTTTTTTACAGACAGATTAAGATCATAGTAGGCTTTTTATCTCGTAGCATGCAGTCGAATCCACGGGCAAAAGCTGTATTAACAATAATTTGTTTTTAAGTGTGTGAATCTGAGAAGCCCCCGCTGACTCCGCTGCGCCCCAAGGTGAACTCCATCTTCCACCTGTTCGGCGAGTGGCTGTTCGAAGCGGCGCTTATCGGCACCACGCCTTCCTACAGTAACAACCCACGTGAGTACACTACACACACGTGAGTATACTAAATATACGACACGATATACTACATACACGACACTATATACTACATACACGACACAATATTCTACAAACACGACAAATATACTACATACCATACTCAATATACTACATACACGACACAAAATTCTACATACACAATAAATATACTACATACACGACACAATATACTAGATACACACACAGTAGTACAAGCACACTACAGGGTCTGCACAGCAGTATGTGAATAGTGTTATGTTTTCAGAAAGGACCGATGGCACGCCGCCTCCGCCCTCACTCTCCGATGCGACGTACAGACTCAACATGCAAGCCTACATGCCTGGTGAGTAGTACATACACTCTTAATTATTAATAAATAGTATAAATATATTTAGTAATAAGTCCGCTTAATTTCTAAACAAAGGTCCTAATTAACTTAACTCTAGTTTAGAATTTTAGTACCTAAACCAAAGCGCCGAAAACAGAAAACCCAAGTCAGAACTCGACATGTGTTTCGCCTCTACACGAGGCATCCTCAGGAGATGTTGACTCGCCGAAATTTGAAACGAGAGTTCTCTCGAGTTACTAAATATATTTGTAGTATTTATTAACATTAATGGATTTCCGCAAAGTAACGCTTGAATCAATAAATTATCTACATCACTCTTGTCACGCTGCAGATTAATTACCTATTCTAATTTGTAAGAAAAATTAAGACACTTCGAAATTACATACATGTACGTCATTCGCCCCGCGGGACAGTCTAGTGGTGCCAATACATATCGAAATGTGAAAAATAATACTGATATAATTTTATTTTCATTTTAATTTACGAATTTAATGATTATTATTTTATTTATTTTTTAGTTAAGAAATTGTTATTTTTAAGACTGACCTAGTTATTGTGAATATTGTCTAACTATTTTTTGTGTTCTAACTATAAATAATTGTGTTAATTTTGTAAATATGATTTGTAACTAACATTTTGCTCAAAGTTTTATATAATTTGTAATATTAATTTTATTTCACTAAGTTACTCGCTCAATTACCTCTTGCATGTCGTCTTCACCTATAATTGCAGTGGCACTTGGCCTGAGCTATGTATCATGTAACCAAAAAAATGTATTAGTGTCTACTGTGTTGGTGATCAATAAATAAAATAAAATAAGATGGAGAACGCTAAATATTATTAAAAAAATTGCGGCTCGCTTTCTTCGCTGTGTAATGACATGTGCTTAGTAGCCATTATACTATGTGGTGGTATTAGATCGAAAATGTAAGAAAAAAATGAACCATCTAACACCGCCTTAACCGTGGTGTGTCAGGTCGTGCGGAGGCGCTGGGCACGCTGTGCCGCGTGCTGTGCTCGAAGCAGTGCCGCGAGGAGGTGCTGGCCGTGTACCTGGCGCGCAGCTACGCGGCGCTGCACCACGGACTCAGCGCGCCGCACTCGCGCACCGCCGCCGCCGCCGTGCTCAACGCCACCGACATATTCAGGTACCGTAAGGCGTTGTCCAAATAGAACGCCATCACGCGACCATCGCAAGTTCGCGCGAACGTCGGCGCTCAAACATACTAACGTCAAATAGGCGTCCCAATTGGCATCGCGTCGCGCGTGCATATCGCGCGAATGGCCGCGTGATCGCGTTCTATTAGGACAATGCCTAAGAGCCCATTCCCACTTATCGAGTGTCGGATCCGTATAATAATCGGATGTCGACTTCTCTATATTGTAAATCGGTTTAAAGAATTTATTACTCATAAAGAACTCTACAGTTCTCTTAGAATGAGCTTTATGCTATTTTACAGTAAGGTAGGTCGATCTAATGTTAACACAATATAAAAATATGTAAATAAGTAAGTCAATAAGTATATACACAAGTGTAATTTCGTTACAGTAGTACCTATATTATTTATTACTATTACATAGCAGTATGGTAGGTAGGTTTCGAAAAATCGTTGGATAAATTAAAACAGCTTCATATAAAACTAGCTGACTTTCATATTTCATACCAATCATCATATTTTTATGTGATCCTATTGATAAAGGATATTATTTATTGAAGAAAAAACGAGATAAATCCCTATTATGTCACTAAATAGTTATTTGTTCACCAAAGGACTAAAGCAAGACATTTTACACGAGACTTTTATCAGCCCGAGGCGAAGGCGAAGGCGGATATTTAAGTCGAGGTTAAAATGGGCTTCGGGATCGAGGTCTACACAAGATTTTTCATTTCAATTGCGAGGAAATTAAACAAACTTAAACTTAATTGAGCACCCATTTCGTAATTCAAAAACTGAGACAGCCATTCAACGTTACCGCAAAATTTGAAATTTGTAAAAGGTTATATCTCTCATAAAACCCTGATCTATATCCTTCATAATAATGAAGGACCGAAGTTCGAAATGTGTATAAAGTTCTCAACTTCCAACATGAAACCTATTACAAAAATGAACTTCTTAGAACAGATTTTATAAGCAATCACTTCTTTTCCCTACGGCCCAAAATTCAGTTTTACTGCCCCTAAAGCGAGCACGAAGGTTGAACTTTATGAGCATGAGAAGTAAAAAGGTTTATTATCTTTCAACAGGCTAGACCTCGATGGCGTGTTAGTGCTAGTACCAGATTTCATCAACGCACTAGACCACATCCTTACAGACAAGGAACCTAAGATAGACTGCGGGACCATAGACAAGCGGGAGCTGAGGAAGGCGGCTATCAGTTGTCTGCTGTCTATGGTCGCTTTCCCGTACCACTACAGGGGGTTACCCGTGCCAGAGTTCCCGGGATGCAACGAATAGTGAGTTGTATTGCTTTATCATAAGGTTTATTTTTGAAGTAGCTACTGATCGAGTGCCATAGTTTTTCTACATTATAAAATGATGCCTGTTGTTGCAAATCTATGTGTCTTTAATCCACAATCGAAATTCAACCGTACACCATTGAGTTAAGACTCATTTTCTCTGAGCGAGTACACTCGCGGCCGCTTGTTACTCTTCTGCGTTTTGGTGGTTCAGACAGAAGGGTAGGAGTCGTTAGATGAACCCTACTGCGTTGTAATAGATATAATTTTAGATTTTGCAGCTCTCTGTGTGTGTTTAATCAAAATGCAACCTTACACCACTGAGTTACGTGTCATTTTCCAGTGCGGGCATGACTCTGGGCGAGTACACTCGCGGCCGCTTGGCCCTCATCTGCGTGTCGGCTGTCCAGACGGAAGTGTCGGAGTCGCTAGCCGTACCATTACTAAGTGCACTGTACTTGTGTGTACGTCACAATGCGCAGGCGACGTCGGGGCGCGCGGCTAGTGCGCCGCCGGCGTCTACACTCTCGCATAATACGGACTATAAAGGTATGTTTTTTTAAGTTTATATTCATTTTGAGGGCCTGAGGGCCGTTATTTCGATTGAAGCTTTGACTTAAATATCCAATTTTTTTTATAGATAACTGTAAAATCTATTAATTTTTAAAGAGACGTTCTATTTTGGTTCAATGGTAAATATAAATCAAGTTAAAATTACTTTGTTGACTTCAAATATTTTTATTTTATTCAAAATTCTTAGTTAGTCAATGGTAACATAAAATGTGACCATTATACGAAACATTAAATGTTACCATCGACTCGCTAAGAAAAAGAAGAACAAAAAAATTATCCAATGCTAACAAAATGTACCAACCGCACCATCCAGCGAGCTTCTGTCAAGTGACACTGACAGCTAACAGCTAAGGATCACAGCGATCACAAATCTTGCCACCTAGTGTGTACACTCACGGTCACAGCATACATCCACGCTACATACATTTTATTTGCTAACCGCGTGATACAGTCACCCCCACCTTTGTATTAAACATGGAGGGAATAATTTATATCGAGGTAAAGTCATAGATTTTTATTTTGTAAAAAGAAAAAACTCGACTGAATAAAGAATGAAACTTATTTATTTATTATTGTTTTTCGTGGATTTTTGAAACGGGCAGATTGGAATATTCGAGCTAATGTCGCGATTTATTCGCGAAATTCGATCAATGTAGAGTCAGGCAAAACTACCCACACTTTATCTTTTAATAATAAAAAAAATGCATAAAATAGTTTTATTTTTAATAATTTCATTACTAATTAAACAGAATAAAATTATTTTATTTTTTGAGTAAACAGACTATTTCTTCAAGGACTGTCCTTCCTTCAAGAGATTATACAATCGTATGGAACGATTTCATTCAACTATAAAATAATTTGAGTTTATTTTTAAAACGGCATGTCGCAAAAGTGAAAATGTAAATCCAACATTACAAAAAGTATCTCAAAAACAAAATACATAAGAACTCTGGTTGGTATAGTGTTCAATCAAAATTGAACCGTAAGTCCTGAGCAGTAAGGTGTATTTGTAGCGCGCTCGGACAGCGGCAGCGCGTCGGGCAGTGAGGGACATTCGTTAGAGGACTTCGCGGCCGATGTTAGGGAGCTAGACCCATCCTCGCCTGTTTTCGGTAATTATGCACCTTATGTTGCGTGCACTAAGGGCGGTTTTTGAATAATACTTTCTGTTTTTAAATAAAAATATAATTAAAATGGAAAAGACATTAAATTTTTTTTCTTACATTTCAAGAATTATTCTTCAAGCTTATTTAATACATTTTCGAGAACCGCCTTATTGAAAACTGTGTCATATTTTGATACAGTGTGCAGCGCTTTTTTGTAACTTTTATTTTGGCTTGCTTTAATTCTTACCAAATACAGACATTTCATTTTTTCATGCACGAAATTTATTGTAACAAATAAAACTAGTGTAGTGTGGTTTCAGATTAGCGGGTTAACCGCGCGGATTCGCCGCTCGTGTTTTGTTTTTGCAGCGCGTGTACGCGCGACAAGCCGCGAGAGACGCCTCATGCTACTGACACTCGCTAGAAAAAACTGAGCGTAAACGCGTGTATACAATACACGCGTTTGGCTTTTGAAGTTTCACGAGTACCAATCAGCCCGTATACGCGCGACAGAAATACGCGATTCTAACACCCGTATTCTAAGTCAGTCCTCAAACTCAAACTGACTCTACTTAAGTAGTAATATGGCCGCCTTTTTAAGCGTCGATGACACACGGCTTTTTTACACGCTTCTTGTTGCCTAGTTTAAAAGCTAGCGTATGAGCGAGTTAGCTTTCGGGAACTTTTCTTTTCAACAAACAGATCTTAAAAAAGCCGATGACACTGGGCGATTTGACAAGCTACAAGCGAACTCGCTGATTTGTAGCGTATAAAAAAGCCGAGTGTCATCAACGCTTTACTAAAGGTTTCGGCTGTCACCTGTCAAATTTCAAACGTAAGTATTTCCTTGAATGAAAAAATCGTCTTAGAATACGGGTGTCAAACCGCACTTACTTAAGGCTTATCCTCAAATCCAATTCCATACAAAATGTTTCGGACAAATACTCAAAAAGTACGCCGTATTTTATACGTGTTTTTAAGTTAGTAGGGTTAATTTTAAAACACGTATAAAATCTAAATTAAAGTATGAAACCTTACTAATTTTTGTTGACACAATTGGAAAACATAGACGAAACGAATAGTGTGAAGAAATTACTATAATACGGCGTACTTTTTGAGTATTTGTCCGAAACATTTTGTATGGAAATTTGCCTTGAGGATTCCCCTTAAATAGAAAGGAAAGGCTTTGATTGTCAACATACAGTAGATTTCCCAGTGTTGTATTGGTAATACCGGGGGTGTACCAGGCGCAGCGCTGGTGGTCCGCGCCACGTACCTGGTGTGCCACCGGCTGATCTCCTCGTGGAAGGGAGACCTGCAGGTGTCTTTGGCTGCTCTTGAGCTGCTGTCCGGACTCGCTAAGCTGCACTCTTCCAAACCAGGTTGGTTATACAGGGTGTGCTCAATTAAAGTAACTTTAGGTGTAAAATACTTTTTTAAAGGTATACACCGAAATATATAAATAAAAATACATGCATGCAGTTACCGTTACTTATTAATATACCAAATAACAAAAAAATTAACTCATATTTTTTTTCAAATTAAATATGATAAAAATTGGACTTACACTTTTACTGGAAGTCGTTTTTCTATGGAATTGCGTCGATCGATACGCAATATTTATAATGAAACGAATGGAGCTTCATTCATCCTTTGGCAAACTCGGGTACCTGGCTCGAGCCAGCTCGCTGCAGCTTGGCTCGGGCGCCGCACAACAACAAGTTCTTACTGCGTAGATAATACGTTCCGCTTTGCCTATTAAATTTTTTTGGTAATTTTTTTGGTGTTTAATGTTTTGACAATATTACATTTTTAAGAAAATCTCTATTCTTCTTCTATCTCAATTCAGCCCAAAAAATATAACGTGAATTGACATTTGATTTGTTTTCATGCATTCTAGAGTATGTCATTGGTAAGTGTTTTATGCGTTTAGCACAGGCCTGGAGGGAATAGCAAATATAAATAAAAAAAGCGTTTTTCGTCCCAGTAAAACTACATTTAATTTGTCCACCTGTTGAATTCCTCATGTATTTAAGACATTTAGCTTCGGGGCTTCAAAAGACCAAAACGTCTGCTCCATACATTTTCCCTCTAGCTAAGCGGGCGTTGATCTCAAAGGTCAATGACCCTGATGAAAGTTCCATCCTTCGCTTCTCCGATCGTACCATTAAAAGATGAAATATACGGGACATTTCCGTATCCTATTTTTATTATTATGAATAAACAAGCGTTTGACCACTACCTCACCTTTTGGTAATTGATGTTGTGATCGAAGATGGAGCACGCTCGGCTAGTATGTGTATGTAGTATCCTCTACGCAAACCGACTGTTACACACACATTCCAGAGGCGATAGAGCGCAAGCGCGCGGTCCGCTGGATCTGCGACTACATCAGCGTCCAGTGCGGGCGGCCTCCGCAGGCGCACTCGCGCGACCTGCACTCGTGTGTAGTCGCGGCGTACAGCTGCCTCGCGGCGTGGCTCTGCCCCGCGCTGCTGGCCGACGCGGACTGCCTCGCCACGCTCATGGAGGTCGTCGAGCTGGGCATCGCGGGCACCAAGAGCCAAGGTGACTAGTGTAGCGTAGACCTATACCCGCGCGTGGTCGCGGCGTACAGCTGCCTCGCTTGTGTTCTTATCTTTGCATTTTAAACCATTATTTTAACGTGTTGGTCCGGTCTACCCACGCGAAAAACACCATTTAGGGCAGAGCATGGCTCGCATTTTACCGTACCTCCTCTAGCTTATTCGAGCTTCTACTGCCTTTTAAATCTCTCTAGCTATACCCACACCGTCTCCCAAATAAATCATTCCTACTGTGTTCATCTACTTTAAATATGATCACATTTATTTATACCTTACAATATTAATCATGATTTGTCACAGGAAAACCCGGTGAAGGGCCAAAGATGACACAGCCTCTCCCCTCAAATAAATTATGCCCACTGACTGTGTTCATCTACTTTAAATACGATCATATTTATTTATACCTTACAGTATAAATTATGATTTGTCACAGGAAAACCCGGTGAAGCGCCAAAGATGAAAGACGAGAAGGAACTGAAACCGGTGTCGATGCGAGTGCGCGACGCGGCCGAATCACTGCTCATGCTCATATTGGAACAGGTAACAGAAAAAAAACAGTTTTTAGCAAAAAACTTATTGCAATGTGAACTACTGATCCGAGAGGGCTTCCTTGCCCGACGGTAAGCTGAACGCCGTGACAAAATTTTGTCGTCAATGAGGTTGATGCCGCTTCCCATGTTATTATGAAAAAAATAAATGTGTCATCAATAATAGCACTACTTATCACTGTGATATATTCAGTATTTATGTAAGTATTTATATATATATATATATATATATATATATACATATATATTTATTTATGTATAGGTATTAATTCTAGTTTACTTAGTATATATCTTAGTAGTATTTATTATATGTATTTAGATATATTTATTCAAACATTATATATATTATCTTCTTCATAATTTTAATTTATCCATTATTATTTACTGTACACCTCAGAAGGTTTGCTGGAAGAAAACTCTTATTAGGGTTAAGCTCGCCTTTGTACATGTCTTTTCTTTTATGATTTGTATTCTAATATGTTTGTGTGTACAATAAAGAATTACAGAATTACGGAATAATGACATGACATAAGATAATTCAAGGTTATACAAAACATACAACAGCCGATTTTTCTAGTCACCATAAACACCACTGACAAGTCACAGGGAAGCATAATGCGCAATTTTGATACATAGATGACTTATTTTTTCAGTTATTTCGATTGCATAACTATGCTTCTGAACAGATTTTCATAAATATTCTATAGGACCAATCTGAAAGTATATTTTAAAAATTTGTTGGTAGGTTGGTTGCTGGTCCTACAATTTTTTTATATTATGTCTTGAAATTTTGTGGAATGTGCTTTAGATGGGCAATGGCCCTAACGGCACTGCGTGGTGCCGTTTAGACGAGCGCTGGCTGGCCGCTTTGGGTCACGGCAGATTACGGCACTACATCGCCGACGGCAACATACTGCTGTCTCTGTTGGAAGAACCGCTGGCGAATAGCCAGGAACCTCAACCTACCCTCATTGGTGAGTGAAATACAGCCTTTAATAAGATAAGCTATAGCTCTCGTCACGGTTTAATAGCGCTCGGTGAAAGTGCAGTCCCCTCCAAGTGAGATGAGGCGAGACGACGCCTATTGGTTCCGCCGCAGCGGGACGGTGGCTAAGCGACCAATAGATGCCGGCGCCGGGCGCCTTCCCCGTCGCGTCGCACCCCTTCCGCCAAACACATCTAAACATCGACTTCTGCGCATTCAAGGTCAGCACTATTAAACCGGGAGGATACCTGTACCTCTCGTGACCTTTGACTATGGCGATGTCACTAGACTTCTGAAGGAGTCTGCTCTAGGCACACGTCACTGGTCAATCAGCTCTCACTAGCACATATAACATGACACCTGGCTGAATGATGTGTGTGCTAAGTACAGCGTGGAATGGATAATCTTGATAGAGAAGATGTCCTGTAATACTTGGTAATGATAAGGCTTCGCAATCGCGAATCGCGGTGTCGTGTTAGTTCATTTATTTATTTATTCGTCGGAGTTGAATGTTATGTACGGTGTATTGTTGTAGCAATAATCCGTTGCGGCTGGGGTCGGTACGCGTGGTCGCTGAGCGTGCGCGGGGCGGCGCGCTGCGCGGGGCGGGGCGGGGGCGCGGCGTGTGCACGGCCCGTCGACATCCGCCCCGTGCGGCCGCACCACGCGCCGCACTGCCGCCCGCTGCCGCCCGCGCCGCCCTGCTATGTGTGAGTATATATCCAATTGTAAGGAGTTAAAAATAACCAGTGTCTGCGTTACCTGTGAGGATTCTAGAAAGAAATACAAAAATCTTTTGACAAAGCCTGATCTGGATACCCCAGTCAGCTCAAAAATACCAGAAAGGCAGGTGGTTCCAACGGTCGAGTACTTTATTTCATAACTTGGAATTGAGAAGACCTTTGTGTGGCGACATAAGTCAGTTTGTATGTGTGTCTTCAGTGACTCTGCGTTCCCGAGCCTGGACGCGGTCCTGCGTCAGTTGAACGACGCGGAGGCGCCTACGTTGTTCAAACTGCTGGAGCAACAAGCCACCCTCGAGAAACGAGTTAAAGAGAGCGAGGATAATGCGGTACGTACAGTATTAACTTTGAAACCCTAGGATATGATTGCAAGAGACGTGACAACCTTGAAACATTCTGCGTCTTCTGAAGCAGGAAAGTCGTAGGATTCAGTCAAATGCGCTGGTCTTACCAAATCCGCAACACTCTTGACGCTTAACTGCATACTCATATCATTTATAGGAACTGATTTCACACTTGGTAACGTCTTTAAGCTGAGTTTACAAGGCTTAATGCCATTGACGCGGCTAAACGCCTCATGCGCAAAATTGCCAAAGATAAATTTGTTAGTGGAGTAGGTGACGAACCTCAGCACTGAGAAATACGATGCAAGAAAGAAGCACTGTACACTGTAGCTTGTGAAATGATATTGTCAATAGATCTGAATTAATACTTCCGAAACCAAGTTCAATAACGCCTCAACAATCAAATTATTTTAAGCCATCTAAGGGTACTTTCTTTAAACTTTTCTTTTACGAAAGAACTGATGGATATCCAAAAAAACGCTACTATAATCGTATACGTTCAGATAAAAGGATAGACACACGTTTACAGGTTCCCGAAGAGTGTGTGCCGCCAGAACCAGTGACCGAGTTTCAAACCGCCAGATTGTTCCTGTCGAATTTCGGCTACCTCAACATTGCTGGTGATAAAAAGGTAACACATCCTCTGGCTTCCAGTTGTATTTGTTCCTGTACTATTAATACTTCAAGTTCAAGAGTATTTGTGTTTTATAATAGCGCTGCGGGATGCATATTACACCTCTTTTTAGTGCATTTTCAGCCTTACTTTTATGTATGTTAAATATTTAAATAAACTATAAGTAAAATGGTTTTTTCCCCAAGGAGATTATTTTGCAGACCACCTTGTTGTCTTATGATACGAGATTTTGTTTATCGCGGATTGACACAGCTATTAAGTCTAACATTACTCGATTTTACCAATGCTTTCAATACAGTGGACTTTGATATACTTCTGAAATTGTTTGCTCTAATAACATCTTATCGAAAGTTATTCAATGGCTTAGAAAATATTTGTCTAAACACTGACAGCGTGTCCGCATTAATGAAGCTTTCTCTACATGGTAACTCATCATAACTGCCGGTGTTCCACAGGGTGGCATCCGATCTCCTCTACTGTTCCCCATTCTCACCAATTAAATTGTCCGCCGCCGTTATTTTTTCTCTTACCTTTTGGAGATGATCTCTGATCCGATCTCTCTGTATGGCACGTTGTGTGTTCAATTTATCTCTTCAATATTTTCGATGTGAATTCCCAACGAGTAACACTGTTACTCGTTAACACTGTTACTCGTTTGAGTGTTTACGATGAGAACCCACCAAGGTTTCTATTGCTGATTCTGCAAATTGCAGATAGCGCTGTGTGTTGAATGTGAAATGTCAACCTTACGGTCCTGTAGTTATGGTCCATTTTCGTCCGTAGGGTGCCCCTCCCCGCCTGATAGCCCTGGACGACTCCGCGCCCGGGTTCCTGTCCGCCCTGCGGCGCATCGACGCGTGCGGCGCGCGCAACGTGTGCACGGCGCACGTGTTCCTGGCGCGCGCCGGCACGCGCACCGCGCGCGACATCGTGCTCAACAGCCGCGCCGCCTGCGAGCACGGGTTCACCGCCATGCTGCGCGGGTGACTATACTAGCCAGTCTTCGAGAATCTAGCCAGAGGAGATGTTAACGCAAGGCGTACCTGTTCGATACATCGATCACTTAGATTAATATAGCAGCAGCAGCATCAGCAGGTTAATGTAGGTTACGCGTGTACCTAACGCTTCACCTACGTCAGCCAGTGCATTACCAGCAGCCACACAAGCCGCACTCATTATCATCACTAGACGTAGTTTGTCGTCTCCTTTTGCTAGATTCTCAAATTAGCCAGTAGCCAGGAGTAGGGCTTGCAATTCCGAATTATCCGGTTATCCGTCCCATTTTCATATCAGAATAATGAAGGCAACAGTATCCGGATAAAATCCGGTTTTTTAATTTAATTTATTTTTTAGTTGTAATTAAACAACATAATACAATAAACGTATAATTATGATTGATTTTATTGGATTTTTGAACCCTATCCGAAATATCCGGATGGCCGAATAATAGGATTCACACTATCCGAAGTATCCGGATACAAAAAAATCAACGGATAATGCAATCCATAGCCAGGAGTGGTCACTTACACTTAGCACCATGTGTAGTAACATAACAACAAACATTCACACACTCACACCCCTGCACTAGGATTCCCTGTGTCGCAGGTGGCATGGACACATACAACACATCACAATATCCAAGACCCGAGAACAAACATTTGTGTTCGTCACACAAATATTCGCCCCGGCCGGGGATCGAACCTGGAACACCAAGCTTCGTAGGCAGGGTCACTACCAACTAAGTCACGGTGTCGTCAAAAGTGTAGTGTACAGTACAGTCCAGTGTATACTGTATAGCTGTATAGTTTACCGTGTGGTGTGGTGGTGTGTGCAGGCTGGGCGCGGCGGTGCGCGTGCGCGGGCACGGCGGCTGGGCGGGGCGCGCGCACACCAGCTACGACGCGCTGCCCGCCGCCCACGGCACGCCGCCGCCCGCCGCCGACACGCCCGCCATCTACGACGGCAGGGAACAGGTACACACTTATTATAGCTGATTACTACAGACTTCAAAAATAGAAGAGAAGGTCGAGGTTCTCATTATGTATGTGTAGTCATAAGTAGAATAAGAGGTAAGCGGTGTTTGCTGCACTACTAGTTAAATATTCATGCGGTCGCAGTAATTAACCAGTGTGCTATAAGCTGTCTTCCATTCCACACCTCTGTCAAATATAAATAAACACACAAACATTACAAACTAAATACAAACAGTTCTCAACTGTTATGTATTCAAGCCTGACAGAGGGTTCATTTTTTTTTTATTTTCATATTTGTTACCTCAGAACTTGTTTATAAACCGATATGTTTATAAATTATTTTTTTATTTGAAAGGATTATATTATTATTATTATTATATTCTTTATTGCACAAAATACAAGATAAGATGTACAAAAGGTGGGCTTAATGCTAAAGCATTTTCTACCGGCCAACCTTATAGGTATTGAAAAATGTTGGCGTGCTAACTTATATATAACATAAACAATGGTATTATAAAGACTTTGGTTACAGAGAAAGCAGTAAGAGAGAAAAGTTTATCAGCTGATGAAAATCTAAAATAGCTCCTTACACTAAATAAATAAAAGAAATAAATAATAATATGAAATAAAGATGAAATAGGTATATAGAATTATATATCAGTAATATAATATCTTAGGCCGGGTAGGAATTAATAACAAATGATTTTGAAAAAGATGGAGAGATACCTAGGCATTGTAGGGCATCGATATAACATCTAGGAAGCAGAATACACCTTTTTTAAATAAAATTCACGAACAAGACGTTTGAACGTGGGTTTACTCACAGATCTCGGATACTTTCGGCTGTCGCCCCCAAAAGATCGGTTAATGAAAGAGATGCAAGTATAGCTTTTTATAATTAAGAGCAGTATAGAACTAAGTCACGTCACTCAAAACCTTTTGAAGCACAGGAGACCCCGTCAGTTATTGTTTGTAAATTATTTTATCTTTTTACAATTATCTACAAAATGAAACCATTTTATTTATTTTAAAGAGCATGGTTAGTTACTCAATCAATACGTGTGGCACAACGCATAGAAATAACCCAGATAATCATTCATTTCACAGGTGAGTAAAGAAAATATTTGGTTTATTTTCGTAGAAAAATTTATGGACAATTTTCTTCTACAATTAGTTATAAAATCGTTGTGTCTTGTGGAGTTTTGATTGCTCTTGCCGTGTGTACAAATGGTTCTTACATATATGGAGAAATAATCGATTTTTCATGTAAAAACAAATATTCCTTCTTTACGCTAGGGCTTGATAAAATGATGACGTCATGAAATATCGATAGTACCTAATGAGTAGGTAGTTATGCAAAGTGGTACAAAACTCTTTTCTTTTCTATCGTTAGGGTATTTTTACCTAGTTAAAATAAATTTACCACTTGTGTCATTTTTATTTTGTTTCTTAAAATACGAGTATTACTATAACTAATCGTTTTTACTTATTTAATTTCAGCTTACCAAAGGATCCGCAAAACAGAAAAAAATGGTTACAAATTCTTCAGAAACAGAGCGATCATCAAAACAATATAAAAGTTTGCAGCAATTATTTTAAAAACGATTGTTTTTTATTCAGAATACATTAACGTGTTTTGAAGACAGGTTCGCTGCCTACGTTACATGTTCCAGTAAGTACCATGTTGGACAATGTTTCAATTCAGGCGTAAAGAATGTATTTTGTGACCTTATGCCGACTTGTACAAAGTTGTCAAAGCTCTTAAGCAATCTCGCTTGGCAGTTTTTAACGGTTCAGATTCAGACCGATCAAGATCTGTCAAGCGAGTGAAGTAATTGTTTAGAACTTTGGAAGTTTGGTGCAAGTAGGCATTAGTCAAGTAATTATTAGA
This sequence comes from Lobophora halterata, assembly GCA_932526365.1. Classification (NCBI taxonomy): domain Eukaryota; kingdom Metazoa; phylum Arthropoda; class Insecta; order Lepidoptera; family Geometridae; genus Lobophora; species Lobophora halterata. Next base: position 9,233,376 of record OW052017.1, read on the forward strand.
TAGGGACTTAAATCATAAATCAACCTCTTTTACAGATTCAACTCAAGAAAAAGCGAGATCCAACTTCATATTGCAATTGGATATTATAGTACCTACCTTACCTACCTGAAACTAATAGGCTACATATATTATGACAGACAGATATACCTACATATAATGACATAACTTTAAAATTAATATTCTTAAATAAAGTATTTTTCAGTCATTGAATAAAACATTTGCATGGGCTTCATTATTGTTTATTATAATCAACCAACTTTAAAAAAAGAATAGATATATATATTATACACAATCGACTTTCTAGCTATTACAATCTTATTTCGAAGACTACCGCCTATTTGGATTGGTGAGTAAGTTGTAGGTAAATATTGGTAAGTCCTGCTACTATGTATTATGAATGTAAGTTTGTGAGGATGGATAAGTTTTTGTTACTGAATAACGCCAAAACTTGGCTATTTAGTCTTTAGTATCTAATAAATAATAACCAAACCCATCTCATTCCTTTGGTTAAAATCTTCATATGTACAGGTGGTGACGTAATCAGTGAATAATCTTTCAGCTGCGGGTGGGGGACTTCAGGTCTAATCAGAAAATGAAAATATGTACCCAGTAAAAATTCTAAGTCCGTGGGATTTCTACTGGGAACATATTTTCATTTTCTGATGACCCCCACACGCAGCTGAAGGATCATCCACTCATTAACCCTCTATTAACAACATGATTGTGTAGTAGGCACTATTTTTTTCTCTATTAAGACTTGTGACGCAAAATGGGTAGGTACCACAGTTATCGATGTCGATAAAACATATTATTGAATGTCCATCACTATTTTTGAGCAACACATAGACAATCACTCGCACATGCTTATTATCATTTCTTGTATCGCATTTGAAATGTCATTACCCCTCTTTACATTCTAACTTTATGGGTTTACTAGCTGCCAATTTAAAGTCAAGTTTATACTTCCAAATTGGTCCTATGGATTTATTATTAACTAGCTGGTGCCCGCGACTTCGTCTGCACAGGTATCTTTATAAATTGTAGCCTATGTGTTATTCTGATGTATGAGCTATATTATTGTAAAGTTTCATTAAAATCCATTCAGTAGTTTTTACGTGAAACAGGAACAAACATCAATCCATCCATCCATCCATCCATCCTTACAAACTTTCGCGTTTATAATATTAGTAGGATAGGATTACTAAATTTTGTTATTATTTTAATAAATTTGTGTTTTGAAATCAAAATAACTAAAAATATTACGTCATACAAGTAAACCATTTGCGTATTTTGCTTCCCAGTGACTTTCAATGGTGTTTACGATCACTTGAAGATTCCAAATCGGAAGTCGAGTGTAGTATGCTTTTGTAACCATAATTATAATTTAAAAATTCTAAAAAACTGGTTTGTATACCACCCTTTAAACTTCTCAGGTGCTGTATTGGTCCGATTCAACCAACGAGATAGCATTCGTGGTGCCTTCCGGCTACGAAGTGCCGGATCCGGATGACCAAACTGACAGCATGAAGAGTGACGTAGACGGGTGCATCTCTACCAAGTAAGATGATTTTAGACGAAGCAATGTGTAGTAAGAATGGGTAGGTTATCTTATAACATAAAACACGTATATTTTACCGTTAGGAAGCTGTGTTGGCCGAGTGGGAGGTCGACTTTCGATCCGAAGGTCGTAGGTTCAAACCCGGTCGTACACCAATGGATTTTTCTGTTCAAAAAATATACGTGTGCATTAAAACACGTGCTTAACGGTGAAGGACAACATTGTGAAGAAACCGGCATGTCATAGAACCTAAAAATTTCTAAAACATGTGTCAAGTGCACGAAAGGTGCCTCTTCGCGGCGCACTTGAAATTCTTTCACCACACTGGTTCGAAAGAACTAGTAACTTGATAAGAAAATGAAGACCATTGGGAAGCGTCCCCTGCAAGATGCCGTCTAGTGGAATACCAACACAGTGTTAGATATTTTTTCGCGAAGCAGTAATATGTTAGCATTACTGTGTTCCGGTTTGAAGGGCACCCTAGCTAGTTAATTCACTTTCGAGTCTAACCATCAAAAATGGACGAGCGCTTAGCAGTGTTGCACCGACCTTGTGAATCAAAGTCCTGTGTAGCACTGCTCTTGTCATGAGCAGGCGTGATCTCTTACCATCAAGAGAGCGCTTAGTTCGTCTCGCCCCATGTTTACCAACAAACATATTCGATGTACCAGGTCGTCAGAAAAAGGAGCCGGTTCCTGCTGGGACGTCTCCAACAGTCCAGGCTCCGGTTCGTACGAACGCAGCATCAGTGAGTCCGACCCGGGCGAGCGCGCCAAGGCCACGCTCAACGAGAAAGTGCGCGCGCTCAGCCTCGAGCTCGACAAGCAGCCGAGCACCGGCCTCACAGGTGTGTGTCCCTCCCCCTTCCCGGCGTCACTTGCGAGCCAACCCCCCCAAGCCTCACAGGTGAGTCACCCCCCGGCCTCACAGCTGAGTCACCCCCCCCCAAGCCTCACAGCCGAGTTACCCCCTCCCCTCCCGGCCTCACAGGCAGTCACACCCTCTCCCTCCTGGCCTCATAGCTGAGTCCACCTCCTAAGCTTTACAGGTGAGTCACCCCCCCTCGCGACCTCACAGCTGAGTCACCCCCTTTCCCAAGCCTCACAGCCGAGTCGCCTCCTCCCCTCCCTGCCCCACAGGTGAGTCACCCTCCCCCTTACGGTCTCACAGGTGAGTCACCGCCCTACCCTCCCATCCTCATAGGTGAGTCACCCCCCAAGCCTCATAGCCGAGTCACCCCCTGGCCTCACAGGCGAGATGCCCCTCCCCTCCTGGCCTCACAGGCGAGTCACCCGGCCTCACAGGCGAATCACTCCCCTCCCCTCCCGGCCTCACAGGTGAGTCACCTTATGAAAGAGACTTATAGAAGTTTTGTTGCAGGAAGCGGAAGGCGCAATCGGGATTTCACAACGAAGATTCTCATTATCTGGCTGGAAGATTTTGAAGATCACCTAAATTTACCGATTGGTGAGTCCAGCGAACTGCTGAAATTCCAATGCTTAAACGCAGCTTAGTCTTTTGTGGAATTCTTCTTTTTCTTATCGTGTCACTAGTTCTTTCGAACCAGAGTGTGGTGAAGGATTTAAAGTGCGCCTCGACGAGGAACATTTCGTGCACTTGACACATGTATTTCGAACTTTTTAGGTTCTATGACATGCCGGTTTCCGCACGATGTTTTCCTTCACCGTTAAGCCGTGTTTTGATGCACACAAAGATTTTTCGAACAGAAAAATTAATTGGTGTACGACGTCTTCAAACCCCCTACCTTCGGATCGTCGGAAAGTCGATTCACCTCCCACTCGGCCAACACGGCTATACGGCTTTTTGTGGAATGAGTTGCTTTCATGTGACGCCAAATCGACACAGCAACCATGACTGTAGGGTTACCGCTTTCGGCGCGTTCGTCAATGTGTGTGTTGTCAGATGACCTGCTGCGGTACTGCGAGACGGGGCTGCCGTGGCGGCGGCACGAGGTGACGACCCTATACGTGAGCGCCAGCCGCTGCGGGCTGATCCGCGTGGTGGGCGGCGGCGGGCTCGGCGGGGGCGCGCTCGTGGCGCCGCGCCTGCTGCCCGACTGTCTGCGCCGCGCGGCGCTCGACGCGGCGCGCCGGCCTCGGCTCAACACCGACCTGTGAGTGTGTGTACTGTACGTGAGTGACAGTTATTCTACGGCCGACCAGTTATGTTACCATAGGTTCTCTCTAGCCTGTGCTACTTATTTTGAGGAGATTGGAGTGAATGTGGGGCGGTGCATACGAGATGTGGAAGGAGAAGCGCCGTCCAATATGAGAGGAATTGATCGTCAGTTGGGTCGCGGAAGGCTTTTGCTCCCGTGGCCCAGCAAGAATGGCGAGAGAGGAACACCGGAGGGGTTTTAGTGGGTATTCCGTCCTCCCATGAGGGCGGCGAGTCCCACATAACTCCGGTCCGGTTTATTCGTAAATGAATTTCCCCTCAGAAGACAAAAAAAAAAAAAAGGTTCTCTCTATCCTCAAAGGTTTATTAATTATCAGCACCCCCTCGGCCAGTGGCATTCATTTATTTATTAGTTAAGTATTGAGTTGCTTAATATTGTTGTTCTCCTTTTCTTTATTTTTATGTAAGCACTAATCTTAAGTTAGTTTACCATCATTTTCTTATTGTTCTTATGTCTATCCGTGGGAACCTGTAATTGGCTCTCTAAAGCTAAACTACTATATACTTAGAAGTATAAAGCTGTTGGTTCTTCAATAAATAAATAAATTATTATTATTATATTAGTCACCGTCGACCTGTTGGGTATATGCCTACTCCCTAGCTCGCCACTCTTTCCGATCCTGTGCTAAGTGAATCCAGCGAAACCCAGCTGAAAAGTTTGCTGGAAGAAAACTCTTTTTAGTGTTAAGCTCGCCATTGTACTTGTCTTTTCTTTTATGTTTTATACTAGTTATGTCGTGTTTTTGTATACAATAAAGAATTACAGAATTATATGTAATCAATACTCTGTTCTCGGAATTGTTAGTGGGCTTTCGAGACTGACCAATTACTGTTTTTAAGTGGACGAGACTCATAATATTTGTTTGGCCAACCTACCACACTTCGTATCACAACTAGACAACTAGATTCGCGCATTCATGCATATGGTGGTAGATTACGCTGGCCCCTAATAATTGTCCATTGAAATTCCTCATTCTAATATTGGCTTTGATTGCAGGTACCAGCCGCCTCATGTGCGCAGACGCCATTTGATCCAGGAACTAGCGCAGCAGTACAAGAAGGATCTATCAGAACCTGAGCTTTTAGAATCACTTTTTAAAACTCCTGCATAAAAACATCTTAAGCGTTGATAACACACGGCTTTTTTACACGCTACAAGCCAGCGAGTTCGCTTGTAGCTTGTAAACCAGCCTAGTGTCATCGGATTTTTTACAATCTGCTTGTTGCTAACTGCCGAAAGCTAACTCGTGCACTCGATAGCGTTTAATAATAAATAAAAATAAAAGTCATTTATTTCAGGCCATAAAAAAACCCATAAATTTACAAAGTGCCTAACTAAAGTACTTAAGATTAACCTATCTATCTATTTATTTATTTACGGTTCTCACGCTGGTGCACTGAGAGCCAGAACCTGTACATGGGGCTATATATGTTATCAGCCAAAGACTTAAGTATGCTGTTTTTGGAGCTCCTAATACCGGCCCAAAAGGAAGCAATTCTGGACCTGATTATGGCGAAGAAATCCGGAACCCGTGCATCAGCGAACATGCTTGACGCACTTAAATTCGACACATGAATGACACATTTTAACTCGCTGGCTTGTAGCTTGTAAACTAGCCCTGTGTCATCGACTTTTTAGATAAGCTTACACGTACTGTAGAGGCATGTCGACTGCCGAGGATGTAAAGAAATGTATTTTAATCGTATTTAATCACAGATCTGTTTTTTAATATTAATGCACAATTAATTTATTTTTTATTGATAATTTTAAGACTGAACTTTATCCAAATAGTTTAAAAACTATAAGTATTTTAAATGTCTAACATTCCATTAAAAATGCAGTATTTTTTAATGCTTAGACGCATTTATTGTACTTAATATTGTTATTTATTTGAATAAAATGTATTTAATAGAAACGTTTTACCTACCAATAAAACGTATATTAATATACTTACCTTTATGCAAAACATATCAGTTATTAATTGAGATAGGCACTATCATTTCCCGTCATATTAGCAATAATACAACATGACTTCCTGTCTTTAGTTTTAATTTCTAGCGAACTTCCGGTCTTTCACTCAACCAACAGCCAGCAGCCATTTTGTGTCATTGAGTTTTGAGAACACTAGGCAGAACTGAAAGTGTATGTTTTGCATAAAGGTAAGTATATTAATATACGTTTTATTGGTAGGTAAAACGTTTCTATTATATTTCGCGCTAAGAGCGGAACATGATTGATTGCAGCCATTTAAATTATAAAGAATTTTATTTCATCGTGTAAATGTAGAATAATTATTTACTTACAAAGAATACCTTGAGGCATTAAGCACAAAACGTGTTCATCTGTCTCAGCGTACATACAATGTACTCAGAACAGAAATAACCTCTTCTTCGCCTTTACTATTAGATACTTGCTACCTATAATAATAGCATTTTCATGAGAAAATTTAATAGCGCAAAAAACAATACTTGTTACATAGTAGAGACAAGTATTATAAAAGTTCACAGCACGCCAAGTACCTGTAGTTACTCTGAGGCTGTAGTTTCTACTCAGGGGTAGGAAAATTAGACTATTATTAACTGCTAAGACTTCCGTGAAAGCCAAACTAATACGCATTTTCCGCGTAGGTAATAAGTACTAAATTGATAGTCATGGACGTGGCTACCACCACAGATGCAAGTTTCATTTTCAACATTATTTAAGCAAGGAAGTACGATACGTTTAACAGTAAGAAGCTTTATTTATTAACCAGTTTTGAAAGAAATGGAGTTCCTTTCTTTTCAAATGTTTGTTACAGGTAGAAACTTAAGTCCTGACCTTGAATAGCTTAAAATGAAATTAAATTTTTAAACATCGTTCAGGTTAAAGTCAAAAAACTTGCAATTCCAAAATCGGTAACATTGTATGTATCTATAGACAATGAATCGATCTTATCCGCAAAGGAATCTGGCAGAACGATTTATGTAAACATCGTAGACATCTATGAGACGTCAGTACAAGCACATAAATCCATGTAAAAAACCGACTACCTACCATCAGCCACTTTACAACTTCGAGAGACGATATTGCACATTACATAGGTGGGTACCTGCCCACCTCATGGATTCTGTATACCAAGAAAGAAGTTTTTCTTCATTACTGAAAAACAAAAGATAGGTACAACCAGGGCTATAATAGTATACCCCATGGTGCACTCTGTTTTCACTCTGTACTGTGTGTGTCAATATTCTATAAGCATTTGTATAACTCCGTTCGTAGGGATGTTAATGCTTTTACCGATTCAACCTAAAACACACTTTTTATGATAAAAATGTTGGGTCCACATTGATGCATTGATGTAGGTAACGGTGTGCAAGAAAGAAAATTCAAAAAATGAATTTATGATGAGCATATAGAAAATATGAACTTACGAACCACGTGATTTATCTACATTTGCTAAATAAATAGCTGAAAATTCACATAAGTAGGCACTGTTAAAAAGGCTTTACAAAAAGGATCGATGGAAAAGATCAATGGATCTTAATTATGAACTAATATGCCTTATTTGAATAAGTACGTTGTATAATTATTTCATTTTACAAACGCTGTGGTATTAACACGCTCGGTATGTTAGACAACTGCTAGGTACTCGTTGAAACACCCTTACGGAATACGTTAAGAGGCGTTATGAAAATTTTGTCGTTTATTTTTGTGTTTGTTTAGGACTAATAGTTCGTTAATTAAGTTGTATGACCGAAAAAGGAATAAACGAAAAATTCCAAAAGAATATCTTGGGTTCATTGAACAATGAAGTAGGCAAAAACACATCCGACTCGGTTGTTATCGGGTAGGTATAATAGGTATATTATCTACACGCATTAGGCCGTTGTAACCCTCTAGGAACCTAGTACCTCTAGGATATGACCCGCGCCTGCAGGATTGTAAGCAATACCGAAAACACTATCCAAGCCGATACTAGGGAATCACGCAACAGCGATGACACCCTTATCAATAACACTTTATAAACAGGATAATTTAGTATTTTCTGAAATACAACTCGCTGTTTACTGCGCAGGCAGAGATTAACTCATAATCAAAAACAAGCTTACTAGACTTTTGCAAGAACTAGTTATCCGCAGCTAATATCGTATTGGGCTTGGTTACTCCTAAAAACTTTCAACTTTACACCATTAATTGAAATAAGGTCATAACTGCAATTCTTTATTTGTATAGAATAACTTCTTCCAATATCGTATTATTTACGTTCGAAAAACTAAAATCGAGGACTCATTCCAACTACCCGCGAAAGCCACGCGTGGTAGATTTTATAGGATTTTAATATCCAAGCTCACACCCTGCGAGTCTTTGTGCGTGCACCTGACAGTGTATACGACGCAATACAATACATTTTTCAGCAAGCAACTTTTTGCAGAGACATGCCTTCATTTTATCTGCGCTCTCTGGAGTTTTTACGCTTATGAAAAGACTCAGCGACTGCTCAACTACCATAATTTCGTGTATGACTATGCATATTTTCGTTAAGAAGGAATATTGGATTTGAATATCCAAGCTCGCAACTGCAAGTATTTGTTCGTAGTGAGTACGACACTATAGGTATTTTTGTTTAAATTACTATATTGTTTCCTGAAAGTTCCTACGTTTGTGAGGAGACTCAAGGACAAATCACTACCTACGCATGTTGCGTGAGGCAGGAATATATGATTTTGATTATCCAGCTCGCAAAAAGCAAGTCTTTTCTCGTGGAGAGTTTAACACACTTTAACATTTTGAAATAGCTTTCCTGTTTCCTTTAAGTTCCTTCATTCATGAGGAGACTCCAAGGATGATTCACAATCTACGCATGTTTACTTGAAGTAGGACTTTGGATTTTGTACATCCACGCTCGCATATTTTGCAAAGCGTTTTGCGTGCACTCACAGAACAAGTGATGCAAAACTTTTTGAACTACCCTCAATATAGATTTTTTCCCCCAGCAGGCAAATTCACAACTGCAAATCTTTGTTTAAATTAGATTCCCTTAAGTTTCCACACTTGTGAGAAGACTCAGGGACTGTTCACCTACCCACGAATATTTGCATGGGGTAGGATTATTGGACTTTTAACATCCAAGCTCGCTTAAATGCAAGTCTTTGTTACCGGTTTGCGTGCGACGCAAATCATTTAGATATCATCACCTTGAATACTTAAAGTTGTAGTGTACTTTACATTTGTAGTGTACTTTCCGCTCCATGTATTTACATACCTATATCTCCTTATCTCTCTGTGGGATAGAATTAGCTGTGCATACTCTTGCGAAGAGACATGTCTGATTGTGTGAAAAACTACCTGTGTGTTAGGAATATTGTGCGTGTGAACTCTTACGGTGAGACACGTCTAAATGTTAGTCTGCTACTTGAGAGTAGGACTGATGTGCGTACTCCTGCGAGGAGACACATCTGAATGTGTGTTAACTACCTGTGTGGTAGGACTATCGTGCGTGTGAACTCTTACGATGAGACACGTCTGAATGTTAGTCTGTTACTTGCTAGTAGGACATGTGCGTACTCCTACGAGGAGACACGTCTGTATGTGTGTAAACTACCTGTGAGGTAGGACTATCATGCGTGTGAACTCTTACGATGAGACACGTCTGAATGTTAGTCTGTTAACTGCTAGTAAGACTGGTGTGCGAACTTCTGCGAGGAGACGCGTCTGAATGTGTCACCTACCTGTGTGGTAGGACCATTGTGCGTGTGAACTCTTACGATCAGACACGTCTGAATGTTCGTCTACTACTTGCGGGGTAGGACTGATGTGCGTGCTCCTGCGAGGAGACACGTCTGAATATGTACGTCTACTACCTGCGAGGTAGGACTTATATGCGCACTCCTGCGAGGAGATACGTCTGAATGTTTGCGTCAACCACCTGCGAGGTAGGACTCATAAAATACCTTTATTGAACTCATCCAATAATCATAACTTGAAAATTTTCACCAAAAATTCCATGTGATAAAGTACTTTACAAGTAATTAATCAATTTTAGTATAAAATAAATAATTTCACTGAAACGGATAATTTGTTGCTTTTTAGCAATTTACATGGAATTTTTATGGTAAAATGTAGGTACTCACCGACGATGTCTTCATCTTATCTTCTCATTTACATAGCAGTTATTATGTTTCGCAGAAACTTTCTATTCTTGAATCACTATGATGCAGAAGAAAGTCGACACAACATCGCTAAAATCTTGAGGAAGGGACATGACAAGCTAATGTCACGTATTTTACAACAGCTTCACTTTATAGACAGAAAGTATATCTCCAACATAAAACATATCGAACGGCAAAAACCGTTATGAATCAAAATATTTCTCTGGCCAGTAAGTTTTAACCATGTGGCAAAACGATTTTGTCTTACGAACAAAAAACTGGCTCGATGTAAATTTAATCTACCGCGGGACTCGAACCCGTAAATTCGCTTGGCTAGCTTTTAAAAACCAGCCTTGCTACGTAGGTAGGTAATAATGTAACACCACGAGAACATCGAAGTACTACATTAGGTATTTTCAACAACGTTGAAAAAATAAATAAATTAAAAGATTATGAAAAACTTACGTACAGCAGCTACTGCAGACATTTTCTACTTTGATATGCAATAAAACATTGCACTGTGGATATAAATCCTTAAAGTAAATCGTATGACACGACTTTTTTTAAAATGTAGGTAAAATAAAATATATTTTTTAAATGGTTGATAGAGCGTATGGCTCAGACAACCGCACTCGACGGGAAACAAAACGCCAATGACACAAAATGGCTGCTGGCTGTTGGTTGAGTGAAAGACCGGAAGTTCGCTAGAAATTAAAACTAAAGACAGGAAGTCATGTTGTATTATTGCTAATATGACGGGAAATGATAGTGCCTATCTCAATTAATAACTGATATGTTTTGCATAAAGTTACAGTCATATTAATAACCGAATGTTGTGTACTGTTTCTAATTAACGTAATTTCGTGACTGTTATAATCTTTGGAAGAATATAGTTCGATATTTATTACTCACACATAATTTGAGTTGATAACCTCATTCGCTTATTATTTGAAAGTACAACTTTTTGGCAAACGGTCAACGTTGACAGAACATAACTGTCATAAAAATTCCAATTTCAAAAAATCTGACACCATTCACATCGTTTTGAAATGTCCGAATAAAAATTTGCAATAAATTGTTTTGTACATTGGGTTTTTGAAAGAATATTGTTGATTAAAGTTGTTTATATTACGTTTTAGTTAAATTCATGTGATAGGTATGTTGATAAGTAAAGTGAGCGAGGAAACTGAGGGGGCGGGGGAGGGGAGGGAGGTGGAGCGAGACAACTCGCAGGACTACCGCACGGCGAGCGAACTGTTCGAGCTCATGACAAAGAACATGCACTTCGACGACACCGGTGAGTTATATACCTACTACCTGCTGCCCCTGTGGTATTGGTATAGCAGCCTATTTTTTTCTTGTTCAACTCATAGTTGTACTCATAGTAACCATACCTAAATCGAATTTCCACCACACCGATGAGGTATGTGTGCCTGAAACTCCTTTTAATGAGGTTTCGGAGCAGTAACTATAATGCGTGTGCGGCTGCGCAGTGTCATAATATATATAAGGTAATATTTTCTACTCTTTATAGGTAACAAGATGACCTGAAGAAATAAAATTAAAATTCCAACATTTTTTTAGAATTCTTCTAGTATCTGTTTATGTTTTATGATACGCTTCCAGTGACACAATTTAAGTCCTTCCTGTATATTTCAGACGATGATTCCCTTTCGACTCAAGACTTGGTTCTTCTGTACAAGAATATCGAACTAGGCACTCGTCTGATGAGCGACAACACTGAGGTGACTCGCAAGAGACCCAATCAGCACGTGGAGACCATCGTGCACGAAGAGCCCGAATCAGACTCTGATATCAGTGAGAACTTCAGCGCGGAAGACATGCACCACGTCTTCAAGCTTAACCAAGAAAGACTGAACCTCTTCGACAATGGATCATTCGATAACATCCTCTGTCACAAACTAGGCGGATTGGAAATCCAGACTTCGGATCTGACTACAGAATACAACAGACAGTTCCTCTTCAAAGATCCATTTATCAAAGAACAGCTGAAGAGCCTGAATGTAATGGGCAGCAGCAGTCAGTTTGAGAATCTCTTCCCCACCTCACTTCTAGACTACATCTGCTGCAAGAGATTGGAGGATAACTACAATTTTTACATGGACAATATCATTCGATATGTTCAACATACCATTGAGCAACTGAAGCGTATAAGCAATGGTGACTACTTAACGGATCGCGCTAAAGAGAAATGGGAAGAAATAAACAAGAAAGACACAATGGATAACAACACCAAAGTGTTAGCAACTTCCACTAGCATCCCTTTACACGTGGAGTGTAAAAAGTCGGGGAGAGCAACCTGGGACGACATCGTCCATTCAGAAGTGGACGTCAGATCTCTTTCCAAAATCTTAGAGAAGAAAATTGTGGTTGAAATACCCAAACTCATTTGCGGATCGTTTAGACTTTTCAGCAAGCGATGTGCTGACAACTTTGTCATCAGTTGCAAGAGAGAGAAGCAGGCGGAAGAAGACAAAGAGGGCGAATCTCGAGTGGATGTGGTCCTGAAACTAGAAAGATCGCAAACTGGGCAAGTTATCAGCAACATCAGCTCGATTATGATCTTGCAGTCAGCTCCTGCAGTGCAAGGTATGTATTTTAATTTTGGTGTAATAATATTTTCTTCGATCCAGTTATTAATCGCTGTCAAAATTGTTTTGTGTCCTCAGATTTGAACAACTCAGATATTCTTCCTATAACATATTTAAAGCCGGAGGAATATACACCAAAGGTTAACGATGGTGATGGTTCAACGGAAAATATTGTGACAGTCACTGAATATGGCACTCATATTGATGATGACCAGACTGAACTTGAAATAGACGTTAAAGAAGTTATTGAAAACACCAAAGTGGTGATAGAAGAAACAGTGACAGAAGCATTTAACGACCACACTTCGATCGACAACTCTTATTTAGAAACGAATGATTACCCGTACAGTGATGCAGAATGTGTAACTTATGATGTCACCAGCAACCCGTACTCGAGCGAATCCAGCAGCGTAGCTTTGAGAGACATTCTGGACAAACCAGGCCTGTTCCAAGTCCGTAATGAAGCCACATTCAATCTCGTATCACCTGACGAGCTTCGAGTCTCTATGCAAAGATTAAACATGCAGTCTGCTTTGCCGGAAGAAAGTGGAGAAGACGCATCGACGAGTGTTAGTACCAAGAAGAAATCACCACTCAGAGTTAGAATCAAGTCTCCGTACGAAAACCAGTCCTATCTCCTCGAAGAAAAGAAGCGAAAGAGGCTTCTTGAAATACGCGAAAAGCGAGAGAAGAAGAAATTGGCTCTGAGCGAGGATTGTAAAGTTACGAAACACAAATATGGAAAGGGTACAGTAACTCCGCAAGCTTCGAGTTCTGTCACAAAGCTCTCAATCACTAACAAGTCATTTTACAATTCCATATATGGACATGGCGTAAACGAAAACAAAGCTAAAACAAAACCACGTAGAGACTCAAAGAATAATTTTATTCTAGAAGTTCCTATTGAACAGATACAAGATGATTATTTTGAATCTCCTAATTTGACTCCGGAGAAGAATGGAAAGAAATATATCAATAGAAGTTATTACTTGGACGATGCGGAGACTGCTATGACGTACATGCAATCGAGACAGAATGAAAATAATGATTCTAAGAATATGTGCTCGGCTTCCACTTCCGCTGTGTCTAACGAGTTCAGCGCTAACCTGACTCTACTATCACAGCTCATAGGCACATCGGACACAGATGTCAGCAAAGGTTACGAACTCGCAACTGATGAACGAGACGAAGGGTAAGCGCCAACGATTCTGTAACTAGCTTAATTTGTAAGTAAGTAGTTCAGATTTATTGAATACTTATTTAATGTGTTTTATTTCAGTATGAATAATGATGTCTACAACAATAGTGAAGACGCCGGATGCTCCTATGATATGCCTCCAGAAGCTTCAGTCCCTGTAAATTCACCCAAAGAAACACCAAACGAAACGATTGGCGATATTCACCAAACGGAGGTGCCTACATCAATTGAATGTAGAAAAAGCATTGATAAGTTATACAATTTGATGAAAAATCTGGGAAAGACAAGCAATACAAATTTGAAAATGACCTCAAGCAGGCCGAATGTTAGGATTGTTCAGAAACATGATGCTACTACGGGGAGCTCGACGATCCAGGGAAGTTCCAGTGGAACTAGTTTGAAGCATAATCTCACGTCTTCCAATCCTAGTTGCTTTAGCTTTGGAAAAGTAAATACCGAAAACCAAAGATCCAAAGCCGCTCGCAACAAAACCGAAGCTGCTAGTGTGATACCGAAAGTAATCATAAGTTCGAAGCTGCAAAGTCCAAGGTTTGAGTCAGAAAAACTGAAGAGAGACCGCAAAAAGACCAGTTCACCGCCTAAAACTGTCCTGGAGAATCCTTTGAAAGCTATATCTCAATTACTGCACGAATTTGACAATGTTCAGAAAACCAGGCAAAAGTCCTCTCCAGATGCTAAACCTGCAAAAAAAGAAGTCTCCCCAAACGATCCAAAGAGTATGTCTCGTCAAAACACCTTTAGAAGACGTTCTCGACTCGATCAACACTTGAAAGAAAATGAACAAGAGAAACCAAAGGTCGCGGCCACAACTCCTAGAGAAATAAAACGGAATAAACCTCTAACGCCGATGGAATTCGCTAAAATACCTAATCAACAAATGACTGTTGAAGAAAAACACATAGATAAAACCAAAAAAAAGATTGCAGATATAATAGATGAAGCTAAAGAAGCAAGAGGGGAAGCGGTTCGAGGCCCTTCGAAGTTGAACTCTAGGTTAAACAGTTTAGCGCAGCCGAAGAGGTCGTACGTGCAAGCGCACAGTGAGGAGTATCAGAATAAAAATGGGAAGAACTTCATCGCAGACAGGCTTCAGCGTCTAGCGACGGCGGCGGGCGCGCAGCTACCCCCTATGAGCAATCCAGAACCCGTCCCCAAGACCATCGTGTCTCCTTCCGCCAAGAACCGAGTGAGACGTGATACCACGTCCTGCGTGACGGTAAAGCCGCCGGCGCCGACTGCTGTGCAGCCTATAGGTGTGTAAAGGTGAATTTAGTTTTATATTACCGCAGTGTTTCTGCTATTTCTTACTTCATAATCCTATCTGTCCAGTTTGCGTGTCATTTTTTTGAATTATTCAAACTTGCATTGCATGCATACCTACCTACATCAGGTCCTACCTACATAGGTATTCGTTGTGCTGACTTGATCAATAACAATATTAATAGTAGATTATGCACTAAGGGGATAAAGCAGTGTCTTATGTCGCGGGTGGCATATTGAACCCTGAGCTAACGAGGGACTCAGTTAACTCCTGAGCGAAGCGAGGGAGTTATGTAGAGTCCTGAGTGACGCGAGGGGTTCAAGCTGCCTAAAAACGAAGACAGGCTTTATCCCAGAGGAGCATACTCTACTTTTCACACCTTCTGCGAGGCAATAAAAATCCAGGGCTCCGAACTCAGCAGCCAACACCGTCTTTTGTTTCACAATCTTTGAAGTCGCGCCTTTTTTCTTTTTTTTATGAGTGGCCAGTTCGATTTTAGATCAAACCTTTTTACAATGCCATATTGGCGTTCTTTTACTTTTCGAGTTTTCCACGAGTTTCCACACGAATTTGGCGTTCCAAATTGCTACCCTTGGGAGTTTCATACAACATTACCTCCCTTGTGAGGTAATGCTTTGCTTTACCCTGATGATAGCATGATATGTAATTGGATATTGTCGAGCAGGTGGTGTGAAAATGTATTTTATCTGTGTTAGGTAACCCCACTAGTTGCTTCTCGTGGCTTTGCTTGCGTGCCATCGAAGTTTCCATGTTCCCAATCTGTTCTGTAGATTTATGCCGACTTGCACCAAACTGTCGAAGTTCTTAAGCAATCACTTTTCTCACTTGGTAGATCTTAACGGTCCAGATTCTGACCGTTAAGTTCTGTAAGTGTGAGTAAAGTAATTGCTTAGGATCTTTGGCAGTTTGGTGCAAACTTGCCGAAGTACCTATCTACCTCTATTCATATAACCTCACGAAACTTAGTGCGAGTGATTATACGTCCTTATGTGTAGGCCACTTAAAACATATCCAACTTCACTTTAGGTTATGTTATAAGGGTAATAATAATTTTAAAATTAACACTACTAATTTAAATACACGTATAAAATCTAAATTAAAGTATGAAACCTTACTAATTTTTGTTGACACAATCGGAAAACATAGACGAAAAGAAAAGTGTGAAGAAATTACTATATTACGGCGTACTTTTTGAGTATTTGTCCGAAACTTTTTGTATAGAAATTTGCCTTGAGGATTCCCCTTAGGGTGTTGGTCGGTGGATTCCGCAGGGAAGCCGGCGCCGGCGCAGACGCGAGCGCAGCGCTCAGCCAGCAGCAGCCCGAACCGAGAGTCGCTCGTCCGCGCCTCCTCCTCACTCAAACACGCCGTTTCCGATGCGCCGGGAACTATGTAAGAGTCTTTAGCATATTGTAATCTTAATTTTAGCTATTTTCTATTCTATCTGCCTTACCTACTTGCGAGATTGTGGTCACAGGTCCAATGCCTACTTGCACCAAACTGTCAAAGTTCCTTAGCAATTACTTTACTCGCTTGGTAGTTCTTCGCAGTCCAGTTTCTGACCGTTAAGAACTGCCAAGCGAGTAAAGTATTTCCTTAGGAACTTTGAAAGTTTGGTGCAAGTGGGCATAAGGCTCTTCGCAAAATGCTTATTGAACACTGGTACAGCTTAGATGTTTTCCTGCACTAGAGTGAAAATATTGATACATTTATGTAGGTACCTGGTTTGACTTGAAATATTCCTGTCTAGAGACATTATGCCCACATAATTTTCTGCTATACTATGCCTATGGCATTGAATATGGCAAGGACTATCTGTCATAGAATAGAATAGACCATAAAGTTAGAATGTAAAGAGGGGTAATGACATTTCATATAGGATACAAGAAATGATAATAAGCATGTGCGAGTGATTGTCTATGTGTTGCTCAAAAATAGTGATGGACATTCAATAAGATGTTTTATCGACATCGATAACTGTGGTACCTACCCATTTTGCGTCACAAGTCTTGATTGAGAAAAAAATAGTGCCTACTACACAATCATGTTGTTGGTAGTTATATACAGGGTTAATGAGTGGATAATCCTTCAGCCGCGTGTGGTCATCAGAAAATGAAAATATGTTCCTAGTAGAAATCCCACGAATTTAAAATGTTTACTGGGTACATATTTTCATTTTCTGATTAGTCCTGAAGTCCCCCACCCGCAGCTGAAAGATTATTCACTGATTACGTCACCACCTGTACATATGAAGATTTTAACCAAAGGAAATAGGTGGGTTTGGTTATTATTTATTAGATAAAGACTAAAGCGCCAAGTTTTGGCGTTATTCAGGGACAAAAACTTATCCATCCTCACAAACTTACATTCATAATACATAGTAGCAGGACTTACCAATATTAACCTACAACTTACTCACCAATCCAAATAGGCGGTAGTCTTCGAAATAAGATTGTAATAGCTAGAAAGTCGATTGTGTATAATATATCTGTTCTTTTTTTAAAGTTGGTTGATTATAATAAACAATAATGAAGCCCATGCAAATGAATTATTCAATGACTAAAAATACTTTATTTAAGAATATTAATTCTGAGTTTTGTCATTATATGTAGGCCCGATATGTAGATATACCTGCCTGTCATAATATATGTAGCCTATTAGTTTCAGGTAGGTAAGGTAGGTATTATAAAATAGGGATCCAATTGCAATATGAAGTTGGATCTCGCTTTTTCTTGAGTTGAATCTGTAAAAGAGGTTGATTTATGATTTAAGTACCTATCTAATAATTACTTGACTAATATAATAAACTTGCACCAAACTTCCAAAGTTCTGAACAATTACTTCACTCACTTGACAGATCTTGATCGGTCTGAATCTGAACCGTTAAAAACTGCCAAGCGAGATTGCTTAAGGCTCCGGTCTGCAAGCGTGGGAACTTTTGATTGAACACACACATAGATATTTTCTACTCATACAGACTCATCGCGCACTCATAGTATACCACCCTGGAAAGAAACAAATATACTTTCGGTGCTACGCACAAGTTACATTTTCATAACACCTTTATCTTTGTAGGATGCTGAAGAATGTCATAAAAAACACGCAATGTATTGTGCCATTAGCTTGACATCGCGACGCCCGTTGGCCAGTAGTGAGTACTACTCATTAGCCAGCGGCAAAGGGTGGGGTCAGAGTGTACGATTTTTGGATATTATCTCAATCTATGAAACAAAGTCAACAAAGAGTTAGTTACACAATAATGACTCGAAAATGGTCCCCACGCGTACAAAGTCGCGGACGTTAAACTAGTCAAGTACAGTCGCGTGCAATAGTATGTACACATATCGACATTTTCAAAATTATGTTTTCATACTTAGTTACAATAATATGTACACACCAAAACACCCATATTATTATGTTGCCATCAACTTATGTCATAATATTGTCAACAAGTCGATGTCAGAAATAAGTAAACACTATTGACTACAGACTACAGACTGAATTACAAATATATGTAAACCAGTTGCAGTTGCATTAAAATGTAGTAATTCATTCCTTGGATCTTTATTAGTCCGAATTAAAATATTTTTCTTTTATACGTTAGTTTCGTTAGCTTTATATAATGAGAAAAATCTTTTTCAACATACATATATAAAAATGAATTACCACTCACTGACTGATTGACTCATTGACATCATTGTTCTCCCAGATGCAGTTTTATTTTGAAAAATCTAATATGGGGAATACAAAGAGGAAGACGGGTTGAGTTGGGGAAAACCTCGACTTTTCACTTTTTTTTTACGCCCTAGGGATTAAACATGGTATCTCGTAAAGTATAAGACTTGGTGTATTACAAGTTTTGGTCAAAGGTATTTATTTTTGTTCCAATTTTGAAATTTTGAAAAATCCAATATGGCCGCCATACAAAAAAAATGGATTTCAATACAAAAGTTGGATTCCCATTCCCATACAAAAAATTTTGCCGGGAGGTGGCGAGCGAAGCGAGCCACCGACCTTCGAGCCTCGAAGCGGCAACCTGAGAGAAGCGAAGGTCGAGGGGAGGTGGCGAGCGCAGCGAGCCACCGACCTTCGAACCGCGAATCGTCAACCTGAGTGAAGCGAAGGTTGACGGTTCGCACGTCCTCGGAGTTTTACATACAAAATTTTTAAACCTGAGCGAAGCGAAGGTTGAAAAATTTTGCAGGGAGGTGGCGAGCGAAGCGAGCCACCGACCTCCGTACTACGAAGCGGCAACCTGAGCGTAGCGAAGGTTGACGATTCGCACGTCCTCGGGGATTTGAATACAAAATTTTTAAACCTGAGCAAAGCGAAGGTTGAAAAATTTTGCAGGGAGGTGGCGAGCGCAGCGAGCCACCGACCTTCGAACCGCGAATCGTCAACCTGAGTGAAGCGAAGGTTGACGATTCGCACGTCCTCGGGGTTTTGCATACAAAATGTTTAAACCTGAGCAAAGCGAAGGTTGAAAAATTTTGCAGGGAGGTGGCGAGCGAAGCGAGCCACCGACCTCCGCACCGCGAAGCGGCAACCTGAGCGTAGCGAAGGTTGACGATTCGCACGTCCACCTTGGCACCTACATGCTATCTCGAAAAGTATTAGTCGTAGAGTGTTGCAGTTTTCGCCAAAAGTATTTATTTTTGTTCCAATTTTGAAATTTTTAAATATCCAATATGGCCTCCATACAAAAAAACATAACTGCCATACAAAACATATGTTTTTTCCATACAAAACTTTAAACGCCGATATCTCAGCAACGGTAAGAGATAGAGGCATGGTTCATAGACTCGAAACTGTATGTATTTTGATGGCAAAAATTTCAACTTATTTTTTTTTTCGATTGGAAATACTTGGATGGATGGATATAGCGTGTTTAGACTCACTATTCGTTATAGAGGATGTTCCAAACTTTTTCTTAAGTGAGGGAGGGGGCGAGCGAAGCGAGCCACCGACCTTCGCATTGCGAAGCGGCAACCTGAGCGTAGCGAAGGTTGACGGTTCGCTGTTTGTGGGTCACATTGAGATGAGTTTAGGGAGGGGGCGAGCGAAGCGAGCTCCCGACCCGAGCGTAGCGAGGCAATTATCTGAGGGATAATAGTGTCGTTTTTAACTAATTCGGGGTTGAAAATTTAGATTTTGGTGTCAGAATTGAAATCCAAGATGGCGGAAATTTATTTTTCAATCTTTTTTCATGGGTGTCGTTTTTGACTAATTAGGGGTTGAGGATAAAGAATTTTGTCTCGGATTTGAAATCCAAGATGGCGGACAATAAAAAAATTACAAAAAATTCTTCTTTGAAGGATAAAGATGTGGCGCTTAATAATATTGCCCCAATTATTTTTTGATATTCGGAAAATTAACTTCTAATTTCATAAAATATTAAAATAATAAAAAATAATAATAAATCACTCGCGAGCTGCTTGCAGCTCGCGCACCGCCCAAAAAACTAGTTATAAAATAAAGCTGCATTACCACTGACTGACTGATTTTTTTCCCAGATGCAGTCTGAATTTTAAAAATCTAACATAGGAAACGTATAGGAGTGTAGAGATGAGTTCAGGAAAAAAATGTATTTTCACCCTTCTTCACCCCCTTGGGGCGCAACATGGTATCTTGAAAAGTGTAAGTCGTACAGAGTTGAAACTTTCACCATAGGTATTGGTTTTTGTTCCAATTTCAAAATTTTGAAAACTCCAATACAGCCGCAATACAAAAATAAAATAAAATAAAATAAAATAAAATAAAATAAAATAAAATAAAATAAAATAAAATAAAATAAAATAATATAAAATAAAATAAAATAAAATAAAATAAAATAAAATAAAATAAAATAAAATAAAATAAAATAAAATAAAATAAAATAAAATAAAATAAAATAAAATAAAATAAAATAAAATAAAATAAAATAAAATAAAATAAAATAAAATAAAATAAAATAAAATAAAATAAAAAAATACCAAAAAACCACATACCTATGGTGAAAGTTTCAACTCTGTACGACTTACACTTTTCTAGATACTATGTTGCACCCCGAGGGGGGGTGAACACTCAGGTTACTGCCTCGCTTCGTGGAAGTCGCTGGATTTGCAATAACGCACATCTTCCAAAATAATAAGTACAAAAATCAGGCCTCTAGCTGCAACCGTTTACGAGATACAAGCGTTTAAAGTTTTTATGAAAAATATTTTTTTTTGTATGGCGGCCATATTGGATTTTACATAATTTTGAAATTGGAACAATAAACGTACTTATGGTGAAAGTTTCAACTTTGTGCGACTTACACTTTTCGAGATACCATATTGCACCCCGAGGGGGGTGAACACTCAGGTTGCTGGCTTGCTTCGTGGAGGTTGCTGGCTTTGCAATAACGCACTTCATCCAAAATAATAAGTACAAAAATCAGGCCTCTAGCTGCAACCGTTTACGAGATACAAGCGTTTAAAGTTTTTTATTATTTTTTTATTTTTTTTGTATGGCAGCCATATTGGATTTTTCAAAAATTTTAAATTAGAACAAATAATTTACCTGTGGGTAAAGTTTTAACTTTGTACGACTTACACTTTTTGAGATACCATGTTGCACCTCAAAGGTGGGTGAAAGGGGGTGAAAAGTCGAGGTTTTTCTGATCTCACCCCCATACGCCCTATACGTTCCCAATGTTAGATTTTTAAAATTCAGACTGCATCTGGGTGAACAATAATGTAATTTTTTGTGTGTGTAATTTCCCGTATGTTTTCCATATCTACCTGAAATGGGTAGAAAAAAATTAGTAACGCTTTTTAAGGTACGTAAAAAAATGATAACAAAGCTCATTTACCTAGATCGTCTACTTAGTCGAAGGGTACATATTAGCATTTGTGTCCGATACTCCTGACGTCGCGACGCACCCTTAGTGTCATCCCAACCACAGATAAGTCATAGTCTACATTTGATCTCAACGGACGTGCAGTCACCTTGAATACTAAGGGGGTACTGAATTTTTTGCGGGCACGTTGTCTATTTTATAGCGAGTCAAGTTTTTCATACTAAAATGTATGGACGGCGGGGATCGAAAAATCAATGATGTTTAAGCCTGGATTATTGCTTTTTGGTTGGAATTTCTGAAAAAAAGGCGTGGTGTCGGAAATATTTATTCTTTTGTCTTACGATAACACCAAAGAATTTTCAAATATTCTCAATGATATAGCTTAAATCGTTCAAATGCAAAAGGTCGATTTCGATGTTTTTGATCAATATAAAGAATTTTTTTCTCGTAAATTAAGAATAATTTTAGAAATATCACGCGGTGTAAGGGAACACTCGTCTATTAGGCAGTTGAGATATTTTTGTAGTGTCATTAAATGCAGAGAGTTCTTCAATATTATTCAAACCAAAAGTGCCTATTCGCGCGTTTATTAGGGACAATCCTCTTAAGAGCTTTGACAACTTTGTACAAGTCGGCATAAGGTCACAAAATACATTTTTTACGCCTGAATTGAAACATTGTTCAACATGGTACTTACTGGAACATGTAACGTAGGCAGCGAACCTTTCTTCAAAATACGTTTATGTATTCTGAATAAAAAACAATCGTTTTTAAAATGATTGCTGCAAACTTTTATATTGTTTTGATAATCGCTCTGTTTCTGAAGAATTTGTAACCATTTTTTTCTGTTTTGCGGATCCTTTGGTAAGCTGAAATTAAATAAGTAAAAACGATTAGTTATAATAATACTCGTATTTTAAGAAACAAAATAAAAATGACACAAGTGGTAAATTTATTTTAACTAGGTAAAAATACCCTAACGATAGAAAAGAAAAGAGTTTTGTACCACTTTGCTTATCTACCTACTCATTAGGTACTATCGATATTTCATGACGTCATCATTTTATCAAGCCCTAGCGTAACGAAGCAATATTTGTTTTTACATGAAAAATCTATTATTTCTCCATATATGTAAGAACCATTTGTACACACGGCAAGAGTAATCAAAACTCCACAAGGCACAACGATTTTATAACTAATTGTAGAAGAAAATTGTCCATAAATTTTTCTACGAAAATAAACCAAATATTTTCTTTACTCACCTGTGAAATGAATGATTATCTGGGTTATTTCTTTGCGTTGTGCCACACGTATTGATTGAGCAACTAACCATGCTCTTTAAAATAAATAAAATGGTTTAATTTTGTAGATAATTGTAAAAAGATAAAATAATTTACAAACAATAACTGACGAGTTCTCCTGGGTATCAAAAGGTTTTGAGTGACGTGACTTAGTTCTATACTGCTCTTAATCATAAAAAGCTATACTTGCATCTCTTTCATTAACCGATCTTTTGGGGGCGACAGCCGAAAGTATCCGAGATCTGTGGAATAGACCAATGATTTGTGTACCTATTGAATGTCACCTACGTCATCATCGCTTCGGCCGTTTATACAATATGTCTGGTCTTGAGTTACCAATATTTAAGGGAGTTGTTTTTAAAGTTTTTTTGTCGGTAAAACCGTCCACCCTCCGCGACCTACCTCACTCCCCTTGAAATGGCAACCATTATGATTTTTAATCGAAAATACGTCAGTTCTTGTACAATGACCATATCTAAATACTTTTATGTCCTAGGCAAAGTTATTTGAATGACAAAAGATCACTTTAACGGTAAAATTAATATAATAGTCAAGCGTTTGACCACCACCTCACCTAATGGAAAGTAACGGTGTGGTCGAGGATGGAGCACATTTGGCTAAAAGAAACTGATTCTGGTAACTCAAGACCGGACATATTGTAAAACAGGAGTTTCGGAACTGGTTCCGTACGAGTTGTTTTATTCACTTGTACGTAACTCGTTCCGCTCGAGGCTTCTAATTTACTTGCATGGAAATACCAATTATTTTGTGTATATTAGGAAAAAGATGGTGGCTGTGGAGTCTTACGTAGCACACCACTACGGTCGCTCCCCCGCGCCGCCGGCCGCAAACAAGTCGCGCGTGCCTCTGCTGCCCAGCGATATAGAACTGGGTGAGTTTCAACACTACCCTTATTATTAAAATTCTTTATTGCACAAAATATAAATTACATTGCACATTTATTACAATCCTGCTCGAGATAGAGCTGACAAAATCTCTACTAGATGGGTATCAAAATGTATCGAATCAATACCAACACACGCCGGTTTGAAGGGTGCTGGTAGTGAAACGAATTGGCCATCGAGATTGATTTATCGTAGACATGAGAATGCCTGCTCACCTCGTGGGTTTCCGAAATCGTTGGTTTACTATCGTTAACATTGCCATAATTGTTTTTCACAGCGTCAATGTCATCAACCCCAACCGCAGAGGAAGCCAACGAGCTCGGCAAAAAACTCCATTACATCATAGACTCCATGATAAGTTCCTCAACGCCACTCACCTCGCTGGTGGAGGCGCGCGAGGAGTCGCCGCAGCCGCACAACTGCGAAGATCTCTCCGCCGACCAGCTCTCCTGCGGACAGAGGACCGACTCCGACTTCAACATCGACGTACTCGAAGACAACAATCTAGACACGGCCGTTGCCGACAAACAAATGACAGACGAGGTCTGCGAGAGCTCCGACGCCATGCACCGACTGCAGTCGCTCAACTCCACCACAGAGCTGGAGAAACTAGAAAATGCACTCTACAACCAGATATCCGGCGCGTTCCAGAAGCGGCTCAGGATAAAAAACTTAACGCTGACGCCCAAACAGTCGACGCAGCGGATGTTCCTCCTCCAATCCGGGGACGCGGGCTCTCTGCTCGTCAAATCGGCGGTCTCGCAGAAAATTGAATGCGACGCCGACAGCCTGCATGATCTGAAAGCTGTGTTCTCTAACTCGCATCTGAGTTGGAACTTCACGCAGATCCCGGTGCAAATCGCGACCGTTGGATACGCGTTTCCAGTCTTCCAACCCGACCGGGGCGCCTCCGACTTGGACTTGAAGGCGTTGAGCGGGTCTGGAACTGTCGTTTCCGAGCTCAGCAGCTCCACTAAAAAGGAACAGTCTGATAAAATCAGTCAATGTTTCAAAGGTGTTCCGCAGGAGCCGCTTCTCGAACGAGCGGCCCAGGTGGGTGACGATAAAGTTACACTGATGAAAGCTATCAGCAATGTAATGATCGAAGAGACATCCAAAGAGCTTATAAAAGCAGAGCTGTCCAAAGAAATTATAGAAGTCGAGCCGCCCAATGAACTTAAAAAAGTCGAGATAGATAAAGAGCTCGTGAATGCCCCAAAAGTGGAACAAGTGACAGAGGATCTTGAAGCAGTGACGAAATCTGACGCAGCCAATACGGGTTCAGACACATTTGAAAACGGTGAACATGCTGAAGTCACACCCAGCTCCGACAATGTAGACTATACGACTTCCCTCGATATGCTGGTCGGACTTTTGAACGAAATCCAAAAAATAACCTGTCAAAAACTAGGAAAGGAAGAGTCGCATTGCACAGAGCTAGAAACCATCTTGAGCAACGCAGCCGCTAAGGAGAATACTGAGAAAAACGGTACTCGCGACATCGTGTCTATAACGTCCCTCGACAAACTGCGTCAGTTGGAATCCAACCCTAGTATTTACTCGTTCTACATATCGAGCGAAGCCAGCCCGAGCATCGTGCCTTCGAACCATTCCGACCCCAAGCCAGTTTTCGTTGACAAGGAAGTGAACGTCAATATATGTGAAAAGGATGTTGTGAACATGTCCACAGATGCGCCTTCTCTCATGCTGCCACAGCGGCATTACGGCACGAACGTCTCCAACTCGCTAATTGGCGTGCTGAGCGAACCGTCCACCGCCAACCAATCCGTAATCTCCTTCTCAGACTATCACAATATCTATTCCAACACCTACTTCAGTAGCCAATCCATTAAGAGAATCATAAAACTTCCCCATGTTGAGGCGATTGAGGAGAAAGAGATCAAAAAGACTGACTTGAACCAAAAATGCAGTGAACCAGTTTTACTTACTCTAGCGACCAAGGCCCCAACAGTCCCTCGTAAAAAGTCTATTCAAACATTGGAAAGTTATCGCGTAAGCGCTATGGATTTTGACTCTACCATAAAAATTAAGAGAGACATTTTAGTGACTGTATATTCAATTTTGGTTTTTACAGTCTTCGCAGCTCTATCGTTTCCTGATATGATCAACTTTGAGGGATAAGTGATGCTTTGTTCAGTAACTTCATTATTTATTTGAAAGGTCTCTAAATAATAAATATATCGAATGTGAAATAAAATGATTTTTATTTGCCAAAGATGTTATTGTTTTTTTTTTTTTTCGGAAGGACTTCTATGCCTACTTGCACCAAACTGTCAAAGTCCCTAAGCAATTACTTTACTCGCTTGGTAGTTCCTAAAAGTACAGATTCTGACCGTTAAGAACTGTCAAGCGAGTAAAGTTGTTGCTTAGGAACTTTGAAAGTTTGGTGCAAGTGAGCATTAATGCAGTTAGCCGCAGATGGCTGTTACTGCGTCACCGGACTCTACCAAAGAAGTGAAATCAGAGTCGAGAGATATGTCCTGCGCATACTGGGCATAGGCACTGGGATGGGATAGGTACTAAAAATTCAATCGATTTTAAAATTATTTGGCGTACCTCGAAGGCCGTACTAAAGAAAAAGTAATATGATGTACCCAAAGAGCTTTTATACTATGTATCTAGAGAGCTAACACGCCATTTTGTTTTATTTAAGGATTAAGAATTCTGAACCTTATGACTTGGAAATAAAGTTATTTTTTAATTAAATCTAAATATATATCTAAATAAGGATTTTATTGCTTGATAGAGACCCCCTCGTTAAGGAGTGTGTCTCGTTCACACAGTTGCCAGCATACAATTAAAATTAACATGGCCATAATTTTTCAAATAAGTGGGACAATTTTCGAAATTAGACGATTTGCTCTAAATGTTATTCAGATTCATTTGAAAGGTTTAGTACAGTCGCTGTCATGTAGGTTAGGTACCTAACTGCCGAGAAAAATAATTACTGTTCGAAAGAAACTAAAAAAAATAAATACTAATAGCCCTACCTTATACCTGCACAAGTTATTACTAGCTATTCTGCATCAGCACCCCCTCGGCCCGAGCGCGGATGAGCAGGGAGTTCTTCTTCTCTTCTTAGTGTTCAATTAATGTCTAAATAACATGCCAGTGGCATTCATTTGTTTATTAGTTAAGTATTGAGTTGCTTTATATTGTTCTTCTCCTTTTCTTTATTCTTATGTAAGCATTAATCTTCAGTTAGTTTACCATAATTTTCTTAATGTTCTAATGTATATCCGTGGGAACCTGTAATTGGCTCTCTAAAGCTAAACTATTGTATACTTAGAAGTTTAAAGCTGTTGGTTCTCCAATAAATAAAGAAAAAAAAAGAAAAAAAAAAAAAAAGTGTTTTTGGGACTTCCGCTCTCTTGCAGCTTTGAAGTTGACAAATCAACATAAGATGACAGATACTGTCAATTAAATCTGTGCCCGGGATCAAGAGTTCACGGTTCAGTTCACGTTTTGTTGATGTTTTGAATATTTTAATTTGCACATTTGCACTAATTGCAATAAATAATCACGGCTTGCGGAAACTGAAAAAATATCCCAATGGAAGCAGACTCCAAAGCTGATATTAAGAAGAAGGTAAAGTACGCTATTAGCCTACTTAAAACTATCAAACAGTAACGAATTAACACAATGAATTCAAAAGTCTTCATGGCACATTTTTCAGGATGTTCACGGAGAAATCATCGCTGAAGCGCTCGACAACACGGTTTCCGTGGGCAAGATTACCGCCTTCTTAGAATCTAGAAAAAAAGCTTTAAAAGTGGCTAGATATGTTAGTGCTCTCATACGGCAACAGGGCTACGGATTAGTGAAACAAGTTCTGGAGCATTTCACCACGTTCGGACACCCCCTAAACGCGTTCGGTGACGACTGGGACGGCAGCTTGCCTTCAGGCTACTTCGAGAACACTTCCCACGTCTCCCTGAAGCCGCGCATGTTGACCGATCCGAGGCATATTGGAGAAAAGGACCCCGTCACACAACTACTTATTGAAAAACGGAATTGGTCTCAAAGAATTATCATATTTAAAAAATATCGTAAGTTTGTGAATTCAATACCTGCAGTTCAGTATTCAGTCAGTTCACTTTAAACAGTGACCGTAAACCTTATAAAACTTCCCTGTCAACTTTCATGAATATATGAGAAGCAGTTTGTGAGTTATTGAAGAAAATTTAATTTATTAAATAATAGTGTTCTTTACTACAGCTGTATTAAAGTATAGAATCACAATGTAGTACATTGAAAATGCAATAAAAGAAGAAGCCACAGACTTCTAGTACATTTTGCCCCGATGCAAATTTTCGAAAAATAGAAGTAGATAACATGGCTAGTTAAATATTATAAGTATGTTAAAACTACTAGGCTTTTTCATTGTTAATACAACTATGTCGTAAAAAGTAACAAACATTATTTTAAAATGGAGATATTTCATATTTATTGACAAGGTGTCTGAATTGTTTTGGTCCTGTCTTATGTTTCTATTTTGATTTGATACTGTCTATCTTGGTGTTCTATAGGAATACCGTTATTCATCTATGATTTTATCACTATCTCTCTCATATCCATTCTTTTTATTGATGAAACTTTCCTTTTTACAGAAAACAATAAACTTAAAAAAGTTAAACCACACCGCTGGATGAATAAAGATGTTCTATACTGCCCTAAGTTTTTTGTCGAGTTTGCTGCTCACTTAGAAAAAAATCCAGATGAATTTTTTGACGAATCATACAATTGGTACTATGCGGGCCGAGGAAACTTGCACACTATGCATTTAGATGGGTCAGATTACATTATTCACAGTGACTTCAACTCATTGAGTAAGTAACTTAAATCTATCTGCTAGAATTACAACGTAAAAAAAAGCCATGTTGGCTGTACATGTCTCGACTTTTGATCTCAAGGTTATGGGTTTTCAAATACCGTCTTACACCAATGGATTTTTCTGTTCAAAAAATCTATGTGTGCATTAAAAACACGTGCTTAACGGTGAATGAAAACATCGTGAGGAAAACGGCATGTCATAGAACCTAAAAAGTTTGAAAACAGTGTCAAGTGCACGAAAGGAGCCTCTTTGAGGCGCACTTGAAATTCTTTCACCACACTGGGTCGAAAGAACTAGTGACTTTTTTAAATAATTAATTGTTATTAAACTTATACATATTATTTTTACAGATATATCACCACTATTTAAAGATACAATGAGTGTAGACCAAAAAAATGTAGTGTCTTTTAAATGTGAAGATAACATATTTGAAACAGTGCAGCAACAGAACTTTATTGCATTGAGAATAAAGCACAAAGTAATAATCTTGCAAATAAAACTTTTGGAACAAGGATTTCAACTAGAGAAATTAAAGGAGTTAAAATCGGAACTTCCATACACAAGCATAAGTTTTGATGAATACCACAAGAATATACTCTACATCACAACCCTGGACTACATGCTGACTATAGTGAATTTGGATCGCATGACGGCTCGTACTTTAAAGCTACGAGGAAAATTTCTGACCCTTACAAATAACTGGAGCTCTGTAATCGGCTCTGAACGGCCTTACTTTGTGCATGCCACAGCCTATGCGCTCACCTTCTATGATAAAAGAACAAACGAGCCTGTACAGAGATGGAAATCCTTTAAATCCCAAACGGATTTCTCTCCATGCAACAAAATACTGGCCACCAAATATTGCTCTGACCGACCACAAGCATACGTCGGGACCACACATCACCTGTTCCTCAATGACATGCGGTACGACACCAGCAGCAAAACCAAGCCCAGAGCTATCATGAGATGGACCCACGGAATGAGAAGCAAAATGACCTACATTGATGTCAAAAACTTCGGATCCAACAAAGAGATCATTTGCATGGGCAGTCAGTGGGCGCCCGATATGTGCTATGTGAGCAACTACCGAGATATACTGACAAGATATAATGAGCTCACGAGCGTCAGCATGCCACACCGACCGCCCGACATTTTAGAGAGCTACAGGGAAGCTCAGCAGCAAGGACTGCTCTGCAACTTGTATGAACCAACCATCGACAGGCTGATGCTGGCAGTTACCGGCCTTTCAGTTATAGAGGGAGACGACCCCAGCATCTTGCTTCAGAACTCTCTAGGAGACATCTCGTGCCACACGCTTATCCCGCGAACCAGAGCGGCGTATGTTGACGACGATGGAGTATTATCCTTGTGTGAGTGGACACAGAAACTCAAATGGGAGACGAAACCTATGGAAGTCTCGCACATCTTCGATATCAGTAAACTCTGGAACAGTCTGAGAAGAATACCGGACTCATACACGCTAGGCTTACACACCCACGTCAAGCGAAGGCATAAGTTCAATGAAGAAGAGATTTACCAGACTTTTGAGAGTGGAGATGTGGATACCGCTTTTCTAGAAGTATGGAAAGATGATGGAGCAACAACATTAAATGGAACTGAGCACATGGACACAATACTAGGTACTGAAAGGCCGAATTTTAGTCAGAATCTTACAGAAAC
This sequence comes from Lobophora halterata, assembly GCA_932526365.1. Lineage (NCBI taxonomy): Eukaryota > Metazoa > Arthropoda > Insecta > Lepidoptera > Geometridae > Lobophora > Lobophora halterata. Next base: position 9,263,936 of record OW052017.1, read on the forward strand.
AATGAATTTTAGTCAGAATATTACTGGAACAATGAATTTTAATCAGAATCTTACAGAAACAATGAATATGCCTGATGACGAGTTTTAAATCAATAAAACAAGTATTTATAACAACTGTTTTTATTTACTCTATTTGACTTGAGTTTCTACAACCGTTCACAACACGTCATACACACATTTATACATAACAAATACTTGAGGGCATAAACTACAATTTATTAATTCATAGCATAACAATAAGTACATTCTACATTGTGTAAAATTACATAAAATTTGTGTGTTCGAGTCTATCAACAAATTAATTTACATAATAAGATTATCTTAGGTAGGTACATACTTCATAATTGCATATTTCAAAATTACTTTCAGTATAATTAACCAAAATGCGGCATGCCAGTCTTAAATTTAAACATATTAAGTGAGTTCAAATACATTTCAAAGTTATACGAAAATTTTAAGTATAGTTAGTAGACAAACCTTGTGGTTATGATAGCAAAGTAGATACATGTAAACATGGGAGTATGTAACAGGTACTTTACTTATGACAGGCAGAGAAGAATGATTGACTCCTTAACCCTGTGGCCAACCACAGATCAAGCCCATTCCTATGCCATTAGTTAGTGACTAATAAGTGACGAACAATGGTCTGACTCCCAGGATTTGTGACAGCCCCGTTCCTGAGATATCAGCGAAAATACCTGGCCCACGGTTCTGGATCCAGAACCCTGTGGCCAAGTACTTTTGCAAATAATACACAAACCACTGCATCTTATGGCCCCAGATTTTTAATTTGCGTTAGAAACGCCAGTCACTAAGCCCTAGACAAAAAACTAATTTCCTAGACCCAAGAATACCGAAGTTAAAAAAGTCCGGTCTAACATTTTGAGGTTATAAAAATAACCTCAAAATGTTAGACCAGCTACCCGAAAGAAAAATGCTAGGAGGCTGATTACTATGCCAAACCTTAGTGACTCATTTGTGACTAACAATGAACTGAGTCCCGGAATTCGTGACAGCCTAGTTGCAGAGATATAAGCGAAAATACTTGGCCACAGGGTTCTGGTCCAGAACCCTGTGGCCAGGGCTTTTCGCTAATTTCTCAAAAACTGCTGCATATTATGACTCCATTTTTTGTATATGCTTTAAAAACGCCAGTCACTAAACCCTAGACCTAAAATTAGCTTCCTAGATTGTTTAATAATAAATCCTAGAAACATGTTTTGAGGTTATAATTTATTAACAGAGTGACCATATATTTTGCTTCATTGAGACTTTCCTTGTTTTGTGTTACGTAACATAACGTATTGTTGCTTAACGTAAATGCTATAATTACCTATTGTCTATTCCATTCACATCCTAGCCTAGACTATTGTAGAAGACTACTGTTTTAGGCAGGTAAGCAGAGACGGATTATCCTTAAGGCAAACTATTAAAATTATTGTGGTGTGTTTTTATCTACGCAATAGAGCTCAATCATGAAGGCGGTCAATAATAAAGTGGAGCTGCAATAATAATAATCCCACATTGAAGCTGCGTTTAAGACAAAATCACAATAAAGTTCGAAAATAAAGCACGCATCCGGAGTATAAAATCTACACTCATGGTCTACAATATAAAATGAACACAAAATCTACACTCCATGGTCTACACAAGCTCCAAGTTACTATTGTACAGCAGTTTCCGCAAAAATATACTTCAGTTCAAGCAAAGTTTAAGGTAAATTGGCAGTTCTAATTTATGACAATAGCCGTCCCGACTCATATATTAAGAAAAATTAGAGAGAGTCGTTATTTTTCAGTATTTTTAGTACTTTTAAGCTTTTATTGCGTGCTAATTCAAAGTATTATATTCACATGATATCCACATGAAGGTTTATTACAAAATTTTCGAATCAAGCAAAAGGGCAGTGTAATGGAAAATAAATGTATTATATATATATTTTAAGATTGTAAACAAAACAAGACTATATCAGTCTTGTTGTATGTATATAATAAGGACTGAATCAAACTTTAAATGTAAGTATTACAAGTCTAGCTGATTGGACTACAGTAGGTACATAGAAGTATAATAATAAGTATATTTTCAGCATTCCTTCTACGGAAAGAAGCAGCAGCTAGATCATCGTGAGCACTAGCGGCAATCCAGAGCAAAATATTATATTTTAGTTTTACTTCCAAGATAGTGAAGAGGCATGCATATTTAGACTGAAAGATCTCTACATAGGTACTTGCCTGCCTAAAACAATATTCTAGGATATGAATGCCATAGACAATAGGTAACTATAGCATTACGTAGCGTAACGCAAAACAAGGAAAGTCTCAATGAAGCAAAATATATGGTCACTCTGTTAATAAATTATAACCTCAAAACATGTTTCTAGGATTTATTATTAAACAATCTAGGAAGCTAATTTTAGGTCTAGGGTTTAGTGACTGGCGTTTTTAAAGCATATACAAAAAATGGAGTCATAATATGCAGCAGTTTTTGAGAAATTAGCGAAAAGCCCTGGCCACAGGGTTCTGGACCAGAACCCTGTGGCCAAGTATTTTCGCTTATATCTCTGCAACTAGGCTGTCACGAATTCCGGGACTCAGTTCATTGTTAGTCACAAATGAGTCACTAAGGTTTGGCATAGTAATCAGCCTCCTAGCATTTTTCTTTCGGGTAGCTGGTCTAACATTTTGAGGTTATTTTTATAACCTCAAAATGTTAGACCGGACTTTTTTAACTTCGGTATTCTTGGGTCTAGGAAATTAGTTTTTTGTCTAGGGCTTAGTGACTGGCGTTTCTAACGCAAATTAAAAATCTGGGGCCATAAGATGCAGTGGTTTGTGTATTATTTGCAAAAGTACTTGGCCACAGGGTTCTGGATCCAGAACCGTGGGCCAGGTATTTTCGCTGATATCTCAGGAACGGGGCTGTCACAAATCCTGGGAGTCAGACCATTGTTCGTCACTTATTAGTCACTAACTAATGGCATAGGAATGGGCTTGATCTGTGGTTGGCCACAGGGTTAAGGACTCAATGAAGAATGGATTGGTAAGTTATAATAATAATCATAACTGCAAAATTCGATGAACTTTGAAGATTACTAATTAAAAAATAAAAAAGCATAGCCCAATGTAAAGTCAATCTCAAAATAAGAGGCATATCTACAGAGTGATAAGGTAAAGAGCTAACTAAAATTAATAGTAATGATCTTACTGGTAGTTTCTAACCGCGGTTTCTACCATGGTATTGCGATAAACTCTAATGCCGGCCACACACAATACGATATACTCGTACTTGCGCAAGTAAACAGTAATGGGCCTACCACACGCACAAGCTTCACCACAGTTTTGCCTGCGCAGGTCAGCTTGTACAGTGTACACGGAACACCACGGTAAAACTACCACACGCACGGTGTTCCGTGTAGGGTCGGCTCTGTATTTGTCTGTACACTCAGCTTACGCCGGTGTACTCCTGTGATTAAACCACTGGTGGTTTATATTATGGGTATATCTAAAGTGGTTTAATCACATCAGTAGTTTACTCTCACACACACATGATGTGGTTGTGCGAGTGGTTTAATCAGAGGAGAACACCGGCGTAAGCTGGGTGTAACGATCAATACAGAGCAGACTACAAACTGGCCTGCGCAGACCCAACAGTAACTGTGGTAAAGCTTGTGTGTATGATAGGCGTGTATTATTTGAAAAATGTTCATTGTTCATATTAGTGGGTGGTAGAATATTCCCGAAGTCCCCACTGAGTGTGGTGGTTGGTGTTAGCGGGGATTTAGAGACTTTTTTCCGAAATCCCCACTAATGGGGATGGCTTGTGGGGATTTTGGGAATAAGCCTAGAGGCGGGAGGTCCCGTAAGATTAGACTAAATAACATCCGGATCGTATAAGTAGCGGCACGTAAGTCTAGCGCTGAACGATACGCGGAGGTGTTACTGCGCATGGTTATTGTATGTGTAGTCCGCCCTTAGGTACCTTACTTTCGTGGGAGGACGTGGTGGCAGAGTGGATGAGGCCCTTACCTTGCGATCTGATGGTCGCGGGTTCGAATCCTGGTGGCAGTCATGCGTAAATGGGTTCTTTCGGTCGAAAAAATCTATGTATGCATCCCACGTTCTCGCAACGGTGAAGGAAAACAATCGTGAGGAAACCGGCAGGTCGTAGAACCTAAAGTTCGAAAACATGTGTCGAGTGCACGAAAGGAGAGGTTCCCTTCGTGCACTCGACACATGTTTTTCGAGGCGCACTTGAAATCCTTTCACCACACTGGTTCGAAGGAACTAGTGACACGATAAGAAGACGGTCAGCGCTAAAGTTTCGTGCCGCCACTTGTATGAGACGTGCCCCTGTGTTCTATGACATGTGACATCCACCAACCAATCCGCATTGGGTCCGCGTGGTGGATTACGATCCATTCGCTCTCCTACCCGAGAGTAGGCCTGAGTGTCAGCAGTGGAAACATTATCTATAGGCTGATTATGCTATGCTCCACAGTTTCACGGTCCCGTTAGATTTGACTAAAGTACAGGTAACCTCACGGTTTAATTGACCTTGAATGCGCAGAAGTCAATTTTTAGATGGGTTTGGCGGGAGGGGTGCGACGCGACGGGGAAGGCGCCCGACGCCGGCGTCTATTGGTCGCTTAGCCACCTTCCCGCCGCGACGGAACCAATAGGCGCCGTTTCGGCTCACAACTCACTTGCGCAGAACTCCCCTCCACTTTCGCCATGAAACCGTGAAACTTATGAACCGCGCTATGCAACCGTGAAGCCACCTACATCCGGATCGTATGAGTCGTGGCTCCGGCGGCCGCTAGCGGCGCGTGAAGCTGCGTATCCAGTTCCTGGCGAGCGGCTGGTCGGGCGGCGCGGCCTGCCGCTCGGCGAGCTGCTCCAGCAGGCGGCGCTGGTTCTCGCGGAAGGCGGCGATGGGGTCGTCGAACTGCCCGTAGTACGTCAGCACCTCGCGCACGTCCGACACGTCCGACATCGCTATCGCTGTGGAGTTGTTGCACTGTTATGGTCAACGTTATACAGGGTGTGGCGTAGTGGGTAATCCTTTACGTGCGGGTGGGGGACATCATGACTGTTCAGAAAATAAAAAAATACCCAGTAAAGTAAATCTGAACAAAACCACACATAATATGTGAAAATGGAGGAGCCACGGTCTGGGACCGGATTATGATGGAAAAGTCGTTTTCCCCCGAAAAAAGACTTGAGATCTACATATATGGCTTGCCAAGGTCTACTATAGACATTCGTAAATTTATTTATAAAAACGTATTACTCTATTTATAACGTAGACCTTAGCTAGCCATATATGTAGATCTCAAGTCTTTTTTCGGGGAAAACGACTTTTCCATCATAATCCGGTCCCAGACCGTGGCTCCTCCATTTTCACATATTATATGTGGTTTTGTTCAGATATCAATTCTTTTTGTAAATAAATTTATAACTATTTGCCGGCAATTTGCATTTCCACTAGCTTGCGTTCATTTGGGGTCTTGTAAATAATGTTTATATTATTAATATTAAAGTAAGCACATAAAACGATAAAAACAACCTTTCATCATGGAAATGGAAATATCCTGCAAAAATTTGCAAGGCGCTAAATTTACCTCATAAAATCTAATAATTTGAAAAAATATCTTATAAATTTACTGTTTTCTGATTTTTTCCTTTGTATACACACAATTGCCTAGCTGGATGCCAAATTTGAACGTTCTAGGTCATCTGGAAGTGGGTAAGGTTTTAGGTCTATATGTCAGTCAATCAGTGATAAAAATGACTTTTGAACGTTAATATCTAAATAACCGTTTAAGCTGTGTTTATGAAATTTGAGGTACTTCATTAACTCCGGACTTTCAATACATAAACCAAATTTGGTGTGTTTATATTGATTATTTTTTTAGCTATGACAAGGTCAAAAGTGGCTCCAAATGGTTCGTGTAACAAGTACACACAGTGCTACTCGCCAGTTCGCTGGGCCTGACCGTGGCTTGACACACTGTCGTGTGTCGAGATATACAAAAAATTGCGGCTTGCTACGCTCGACGTAATAATCAAGGTTTTACAAAAACATAGACAACTGACTTCAATTGGACTGTTTTAGTGACCGTAAACACTTTTTTCAGTTATTTGGATATAAAAACTAAACTACTAAATCGATTTCGACGAAATTTGTATGGGACCAATATGAAAGTTTCAAATCAGTCTATAAACCACAAAGTTCTGAGGTAACAAAAAACCATTCAATCGAATTGATAACCTCCTCCTTTTTTGAAGGTTTAAGTTCTCTCTCGGTTTAAAAAAAATACCCAGTAAAGTCATTTAATACATAAATGCCTTGCTACGCCCGACGTAAAACATGACTGTTGTTATGGCGTAGAAAAGTAAAAAATATTTGCGGCTCGCTTGGTTCGCCGCCTCTAAGTTTCCGGTTTCTGTGTCATGTTGTAAAACAAAACGCTGCTAAAACATATTGAAAATTATGTGTTAAAAGTTGCGGCTCACTTCGCTCGCCACGTAATTTATCTCCGGCTCTTTAATTTGAAGAATTAACTTCTAACTTTCTACTGCTTGGTGAAAGATGTTTCTGATACACATTTATTTAAATAGGTATAATAACTTTAACACAGAATAATTGTTAAATTCAGATACTAAATTGCTCCAGAATTTTGCTACATACTTTGTAATAAGTTGGCGAGGTCCAGTAATGCTGTGTCGTCATCGGCTCCCTTCCATTTCTTGAGAATGAGCGAGTTTTGTGGATGAAATTTCGTAGCACTTTTGTTCCAGTCTACAACTATAACCTGAAATCACGACGCATATAAAATTCAATGAATTAAGTGCAAAGATGATGTGTTGCATGTATGTTTGTGAGTCTGTTCCAATGTTCTGACCAAAGAGCTTTTATACTATGTATCTAGAGAGCTAACACGCCATTTTGTTTTATTTAAGGATTAAGAATTCTGAACCTTATGACTTGGAAATAAAGTTATTTTTTAATTAAATCTAAATATAAGGATTTTAATGCTTGATAGAGACCCTGTCGTTAAGGAGTGTGTCTCGTTCACACAGTTGCCAGCATACAATTAAAATTAACATGGCCATAATTTTTCAAATAAGTGGGACAATTTTCGAAATTAGACGATTTGCTCTAAATGTTATTCAGATTCATTTGAAAGGTTTAGTACAGTCGCAGTCATGGAGGTTAGGTACCTAACTGCCGAGAAAAATAATTACTGTTCGAAAGAAACAGTATTAAACCATTGAATCAGATATACCTCACTAGAATGCGGCGCACCGCCCTCTTTTTTGTTGATATTTTAATGCACCTATGTATAATATAATTTTAAAACAATAATGCAAAGTAACGTATGTATATAACATTGATAGCTTATTGAGCAGATTGAATTTTCCCTTGGTTGCTTGTTTATTATTATTATTAATTCATTTATTTCAGACAAAACATCCATAGTACACGTAAAATATGTCAAAAGATAACTTAAAAACTACAAATAAATGTCAAAATTGAATAAATTATGAATAAAATTATGAATAAATCTAAATAAAAATGAATTTAAAAATATTAATGTAATTAATTAAATAATTTATTCAATATTGGACTGCACCCAGCAATACTTGCATCCATCTGTTTTGGATGGGGCAGTCTGGACTCGACACAATCATCTGTAGGATGCTGTTGCAGCTGGCTCGCGCACGCTGGAGTAGGGATGCGACTTTCTTGCGCATAAGCGCTTGAAAGCCGTCCGTGCGCGCCTCCGCGAACATTCCTGAAGCGCTGCAAAAGCGAGGCAGCCGCATCAGCATCCTAAAGATGTTGTTATACTGGACGCGCAGTGCGCTGGCCGCCCGGCGGGTGTGGTTGAGCCAAAGGCTACTCGAGTAGAAGGACTGGCAGTAAGCCCTAAACAGAGTGATTTTCACTTCTCTCGAGCAGCGAGCGAACCTTCGACAGATCATATTTCCTCGGACCGCCAGCGCCCTGCGCTCCCTCTCAATATCCTCATCATCATTTAAACTTTCATTAACAATATGTCCCAAGTACTTAAAACTATTAACCAACTGTAGAGCCGCACCATTTAACATAATAGGCGGAACATAGATTGGTCTGACTCTACCACTCTTGAAAATGAGAACTTCACTCTTTTTAGAGTTATATGTCAATCCATGTTCCGCCGCGTATGTTTCGCAAATCCCTAGGAGCTTACGAATCGACCCCACTGAAGGGCCCAGCAGCACCATATCATCCGCGTAACTGATGTTATTAACGCATACACCATCCACAAAACAGCCGGTATGGGTACTGCTGAGCTCTTCAATAAGGTCATTGACATATAGGTTAAATAACAAAGGAGAACTTTTTCCGCCCTGCCGGACACCACATTCCATGCCGTAAGCCTCGGATAGCGCCCCCGCCCACCTCACCTGATTTAGCTGGCATTGATACCAATAGCTCATTATAGAGACGACTTCCGCCGGTACGCCCGTTGCTCCTAACTTGCTCCAAAGCCTGTCATACATTACAGTATCAAAGGCTTTGGACAGATCCAGGAAACAAGCGTATACCGGCGTCTTTCTGTCTGTATAGTACCTGACAGCTTGCTTAAGACACAAAATAGCACTCTCTGTAGAGAGCCCAGCTCTGAAACCGAACTGGGCATCGTGCAATTTAACGTATTGCAAGAGAATGTTATTAAGCAAGCTGTCAAGAACTTTAGCTATGATTGTAGCAAGTGAGATGGGCCGGTAGTTGTTTTTATCCGAAGCATCACCAGTCTTACATTTAATTATTGGAACCACTATGGTCTTAGTAAGCTCTTCAGGCAAGTAACCATGACTAAGACATAGGTTATAAAACATGGCAAGCACGCTCGGCATATGAACACCTGCATATCTTAGATGCTCAATACTGAGACTATCATGTCCAGGAGATTTACCTTTTTGCATGGTTCGAATGACCTTCCTTACTTGTTTTGCAGTAAAACTTATGGCTCTCCCCTGGCCGACATCGCTAATCCCAACATCAAACTGACCACGAGTGGTAGAGCTCGTTTTTGGAACTACTCTAAAGTGATCTCTAAAAAGATTAGCAATCTGAGTGTGGTCACTTACATTATTTACACTCACAGGAATGCCAGGCTTCGCATTCAGTTTACTGGTGTTTTTCCAAAATTGCTTAAAGTCCTTGGCTGTATGATTTATGTCTCAATAAAATATTCAAAGTTCAAAAATTATGGTCGCCCTACAGAACGAGACACACTCCTTACTGGTTCTAGCTCTTTCGGCTCGCAGTTTTCGTGTGAGTCGGCATTCTAGATACATAGTATACAAGTTCTTTGGTTCTGACATTGTAACAAAATCCTGTAGCCTAAATGGCTTCATATACAACGTGTAGTGTTATGTCCCTACAAGCCCTGAGGGGGCGAATTCAGACTAAGAGTGTGAATACTATCACCTGTGCAAAGGTTGAATACATCGTATCAGAAATTTTCATACAATTATTATTATTTAAGACAACCCTATTTGCTATTTACTTCTCCATCTGTACACACCCTCCACGTCGCACATAGACACACGTTAACGTAAAATATAAAAATTTCATAAAACAGGGTTTTCTACAGCCTACAACTGAAGGAATAGGTAATTTTTTCTAGCCAAATTTATTTAACTAAAATACTGGTAAGTTTTACCAATGAAGTCTGTTTTACCCGCAGGTCTCGGATACTTTCAAATTTTATGGTTTTACCAAAATTTTAACAAAGCATAGGTAAGTTTTAAAAAATTGGTTGTCTGTAAAGTTGGTTTACGGACGATAGTTTAACGCGACTACCAGCGTAACGGGACAATGAGTGTTACAACGACGTCAACGTTATCGTGCATGCAGCCGGCGCGGTGGCGTTCATCGATTTATTAGACGTATGCCTACTTGCACCAAACTGTCGAAGTCCCAAAGCAATTACTTTACTCGCTGGGTAGTTCTTAACAGTCCAGATTCTGACCGTTAAGAACTACCAGGCGAGTAAAGTAATTGCTTGGGAACTTTGAAAGTTGGCAGTAGTTACGTCAAAAAATAACAAGTCACTTTTACCAAACAATAGGTAAGTCTTACCTTTGATAGATCCCTATTGAGTCCTTCCAAATTTTTCACATGCACTCCATCGACGAAATGCGTAGAGTCCCTAAACAGGCGGTAGGATATGAACTTGTTCTCGGGATCCAGCTTGTCTATGACCGGCCAGATCATGAACGCGTTCTCCGTCGTGAAGATCACCACTTCGTAGTTGGAGTTGGCTACGGATTGGAGGAATTGGTCCACGCCTGGACGCTTTTTGAACCTGCACACAAAAGTTACCTATTTATAGAACTGCATAAAATGAGGAAGCTTATTGAGCTTGCACACATATGTTACCTACTTTGCGAACTGCGTAAAACAGAAACGCTTTTTGAATCGTAAATGCCACACTACGTGTGGTGTGTAGATGTATGGAGGAATTTAGGGGAGGCATACGCTGATGAGGCGACTTCTGCAGAAGAATTCGATAGTTTTTAATTAGGTTTCAGCAGTTTTGTTTTGTAAGCCGTAGCAATAAAGGCTATATTATTAGATTTTATTAATGCCACACAAAATTTACCTATTTATAGAACTGCATATAAAGTTTAGTTTCTCCCGGGAATTTCGAGACCGCATCAAAGTCTCGATTTTTTTTCTCGAGACTCAGAAAGTCGTCGAGACTGAAAGCCCTATTTAGTACCCATCTAGAGGAAATTGGCGTAATTTACCTCCATCCCGTTTGGTAGGACCAGTCAGGGTGCACCAGAACGTCTGTGAACTCCAACACGAGCGTAAAGGCGGGCTGGTAGGGCGCCGGCATCGGGTCGGGGAGGAGCTTCTCACGGGATGGCTCTTTTATCATCTGTAACACAACCAGGTATAATATTTCTGGGTGTATAACTGTATAGGTAGGTCTAAAAAAAATTGAGACCATTTGTAACCCCTAACCAAACCCCATAATCTAAAGCCCTGTACCCATAAACAGGCTCTCCCAAAAAGGACTAACTAATGAGTCCAATTGCGGAAAATGGAGAATTAGAATAGTGATTAGTGCCCCCTCAGTGAACTCTTTCAAAACTAGACAGGACAAATATTTAAAGTGCACTGACAAAATATAATCAAGATATACACTCCGTAAGCTTTATGCTGCCTGTGTATCAAAAATGATAAAAATAATATGGTCATTACCAAATTACATTGTTAAAAAAACCCAAAAAACAGTAGTACTCATCATAAATCATAGACTTTTTTTCATTTCATTCAACAAGACAGAGTGCTATCTAACATTACAATGAAGCACTCTAAATAAAGAGGTTATAGAGTTGGGCCGATGAGTTTGGAGCTAAGATTTTACGGAAACTCTGCATTCAGATCTACGAAAAATAAAAAAGTGAAATTCCTTATTCTATTAGAAAGTTATTTGATTAATTTTTTATGTTTTATTCTCTGTATGAATTCACAATTACAGAGTAAACTATCCATCGATATTAAATCATATAAAACGATGTATTATCAATGAAACTATAACGTTTTTATTTCAAAAGAACTTGAAGATAAGTACCTACTTATTATTAAATTAAGCCTTCTTATATTTGGAACGTCCAGGCCCTACACCAAATAGTACTCCTATGAACAAATAGTATAAATATATTAATATATTATTTGTTAAAATTTATGGATTTCCGCAAAGTAACGCCTGAATCAATCAATTATCTTAGTACTCCTATGATACAAAAAAATCAAAGTTACGGAAATCCCCTATCCATCCAACATCCAACATTGCCCATCTCTAGTATTATGTTCAGCAAAAACTTTGACAGTCAGCTGTTTATATTCGGCTGTTTCACGGGGACAATGGCTATTTGTAGGCGTTGTTTCCGGTGCTTTCTTACTTCTGTGTACTCAATATAGCTTGCATTGTGAGACGATTCCTCTTAATGAAGACCTAAACCCACATTGGATTAGATTTTTACAAAATCTCCCAATGTGGGTTAACTGTCAATCTATACCTATTGTGTAGTAACTGTAAAATTTGATATGTGTTTTAAAGTAATTATACAGTATGTTTTTAATTGATAAGTAAATGAATAATGAAGAGATATTAGTTTACCTAGGTGGAAAGTACCTTTTCATAGAAGGTGAGTTCCTTCCACGTGCGCCGCAGGTACTGCATGGCGGTGGGCAGGTGTGAGAACTCGTCTTGTATCAGCTGCCCCTCGTCATCGCGTCGCGGCGCGCCCATCTCTATCACCAGACAACCTCCCATTATAGTCAGAGACCCGCCAAACAGTGCAAATCTGAAAATGCAGCACACAGTCCAGTGTTAGATTATGAAGGTCTAAGGGCTCTTTCAGCGCACGGTGCGGCAACCGTGCGGTGTCGTTCAATCGTTCGTACCAACGCCGCACGGTTGCCGCACCATGCGCTTTGTATGAAAATAAATGACCGTCGGTACGCCGCACGAACGCACCGCTTCGGCACTGCAGCGGTCCGACACGAAACATCTAAATTGAAAGAGCCCTAATTGCAATAATATTTATAAATTGGATATTTCACACATTATCTCGCTAAAGCTCCAAATCATGCCAGGTACCAGCAAACCTAGGAAGAATACTTTGCCTAACTGTTTTGCCATAGACTGGAACAAGTTGCCACAGACAGTGATAAGTGCCCGCTGATTTGTCTATGTCACAGTGTTGGTTTGTATTTATGTTTGTCCAATGATAACTCACGGACTATTCCGTCATGTGAACAAACTGCTAGTTTATAGTTGAAGAGAAAAGCTACCCCAGTTTCATCCTCTTCCAACTCTTCTCGTTCTCCTGCTCTTTCTCCTTATTTTCCTTCTCGAAGCGCTCCTGCTCCTGCTGCACGGCCACTGCATCCTCACTTTTCAGTGGGGACTGTGGGAAGAACCGCCCCAGGATGTCTACTTTCTCCATTTTTGCATCTTTGTTGCTGTTGCTACCTGTGTACAAAATATAGCATTTTTCAAATTTATTTCGCATTTTCTTGAGAATTCTGCTGTAGGTACCTACATCATTATCATGGGAAAGGCCATCTTAAACTATGCTTGGGCCTTTGGACACAAGAATTTAGGGATCTTTTGAAAATTTAAGAAATTAAATTTATATGTAGTAACATTTTTCTACTATGATATTCTATTTAGCATGGGTAATCAAATATAATAATAGGTATAATATTATGTCATTACGGATATAAGTAGGTATGCTACTGGTTTTTTGGTTACAATTACTTTTTTTTCACTTCCATTTTTTAACCGTAAAAATACAAAGTACCTACCCATAGAAAACCTAGGATTTCCTTCGGAAGTACCTAAACTTAGGAATTATTTCGATGTTTCATTTTGAGCTGTAACTTTTTTGTGAAAAAAGTACCTGACGAAAATATTTTGATAAAATTTATAAAATAAATTATCGGCCTCTCTCAGGATGGGAGCCCTGGGCAAGGGCCCATGTGCCTTTACGGTAGACGGTATTGATCATGGGCCTAAAATCACTCTAAACTTCTAAAGAATAAAGATAGACTATTCTCTCCTTTCCCAGTTGTGGTATACGGAATGGGCCTCCAGCGAAGTGTCGACTTGACCGGTGACCGATAAAATAAAGCAAATTCTAGCAAGAACTTCAGATTGTGCAATTCAGTCAGGGAAGATTTCAGATTTTATGATAACTAACCTAATTTTCCGGTGGAGTAAAAGTTGGCTGCTAGTATCCATTTTTTTTGTACGGGAAAGTTTGTGGTTTGTAGGCTGGACACTTTACAGGATATTGGTTTTGCTAAACAAAGTATTTTTCGTAGAGACATTTTAGAAATTCAAAAATCACATTCACAACAAATTACACAAATTCCGTCCATTACACAAACTAACTGTCAAAGTCAAACAGCGGTTTTGTCAAAAACACATGAGATAACAGTGAAGTGCTCTGAAATAGAAGATTGATTGATGCTGATCAACCGGTCATCTTCATCAACCGGTCATCTTCATCAACCGGTCATCTTCATCAGTCAGCATTTGATCTAAATCAAGTACATAGAACGAATAAATGTAAGAAACAAATATGCCAGTATATGTATCTTTAATATCAGAGACCCAAAAATTTTTACTTTTACATTTAAATACTTTTAGCAGCTGTGGTGGTTACTAAACGGTCATGACATGACTCATTCATTAATTAAAATGGCTGATTTAATTGTTTCCTTTTGTAAATTTTGTAATATACCTATAAATAGATTGTAGTAGTTAGCTTATGCTGTAATAATAAAAAAATATTTATTTGTTGCATTTTACTGGCATGTTGCTAGAGTACATCACTACGATCAGCTGTATTGACGTCGTAAAAATATACATTAAGTTTTATTTTTTTAGGGTTCCGCGATACTGACAAGTAACTTTTCCATGCTTAATTTTTGCAGTTTGTCATGTCAGTCCATTTATGTTTAATACTTTATATAAAGTTTAAACATACATTCAATATGCAGGTTGTCGCAGACTCTTAGTGTTTGTGCACTTGCAATTACAAAAAAAAAAGAGAGCAGCTTAAATAATTTTAAACAGTTTTAAACTACCTCGGAACCTTTCATCAGTGCTTGGTTTAACACATACTTAGCCGTTTTAATTAATTTCATGAGAATTTTTAACCGCGAATTACTTTCTGAAATGTTTTTGTTATTTGCATTTTCTAGGTAAAAACAGTTAAACTAAAGAATTATGGCTTCACAGAAAACCGTTCTCAATAAAAATAAACAGTATTCAATTATGAACTTTGTCAGAAGAGGTTCCAAGGAAAGTCAGCAAAATATCAAGTGAGTGAAAAATTCCTCAGATTGTTTTGTTTCTGATGCATGAAAGTAGGTAAGGAAACCCTATTTTATAACATCAATATGGCTTTTCAATCAATTTTATTTTTCAGTGAAGAAAAAAGTGACCCAGTTCCGTCCTCTTCAGAGAAAAAGTCGAAATTCGTCTTTAAATCCAAGTCTTCAACTTCAGCAGCTTGTAAGTTTAGTTTGTCCAATGTTATAGAGATTATACTTAGCTACATGGTTGGGAAAATTCCAACTGCAACAATAGGAACTACTAAGGTATCCTTATGATCAATTTCTACAAAATGTCTAGTGGTTATTCTGCACATTTCTGAATACTTGCTTAAACACACAATTTGTTTACAATTGTTGACGATCATATCTTCCAAAAAAGCCTCTATGGTTTGGCTTATGCTTTGTCTGTCATTCAGTTAGTCAGGAAAGCCTTTAATTGATTGTTATGGTTGGATTTCGTTAGACGGGGAATGGAGATTAATAGCGCAAGATCGAGACCGTTGGCGTAAATGGGGGGAGGCCTTTGCCCTACAATGGGACAGCTCAGGCTGATAATAATAATATGGTTGGAATTGCACCATGTAGCTGTGCTTTATTGTTCTCAGTGTGATAGCCTGTGAATGAATCCAAATGGTATCTTTCAGTTACACCTCCATTTAAAGGCAGTACTGTGAATCTGTCAACACCATCGCTCAATGTAAGTATTTATGCTTGTATTTATGCTTGTCTTTAAAACTAGATTCGCCTAAAGTCTGTGTAGGAAGTGAAACTTCTGCAGAATTCCATTCCATTCTACTTTAATAATAAGACATAATAAACACAATATTTCAGTTAATTTGGATTTTAAAGGTTCATGAATGATCATTTCAAATGGTCTTGTTTGTTTACTATAAATGACTTTGAGAACTTTATTATATGTATAGTATATATTTCAAATAATTTAAAAAGTATCTTGTGAGAAGTGTGAACAAATTTCTCTGAATAACTCCAATTAAGAATATTCCAGGACTCAAATGATATAAAAATTATATTCCAGGAGCCCAGGCCACGAGACGACAAGTTTGGAAGCTCTCCGAGTCTACTGCCCAGCTTTAGTAAAACTGTCAGCAAACTGCCCAGTTGCAGTAAAACTGACAGCATCATTCAGGGCAAACCTCATAGTGTTGTGGAGAACATTAAACAGACTGCGGCTAAGGCCACTGTGGGAAATTACAGTGATGATCTATTTGATGCCATGGATGTGGTATGTAATATTAATTTTGACAAAATTATTCATCATTCATGTAATTTGTAAGAGTATTATTTGTATTTTGTAGTAAGTAAGGAAATGGATTCCGTTGGCTAAAAAATAAACCAAATGAAACAACTAATTGCTATGATTTATCGTTTATTGGTAATCAACAGCTAAAGATAGATTAAAAATAGATTGAGTAATATTGCAAATTAATAGATTACTCAGTACATATCTACCTAAAGAGAGTAAAATGTGTGTTTAGTACATGTTGAACTGAATGGTTACCTACCTTACTGAATGGTTAATACAAAATAGTTACAACCCGCAGGTTGCAGGTTACAATAAAATGAGGATTTAAATGATATAACAATATATTGAACACCAAATTTTATGATACTTTGCAGGATGACTTCCAAGCTCAAGAGTTTCCACCAGCATTTAACAACAATCACAGATCCCCTTCTCCCAAGACTTTTAATAGATCAATGAGAATCAGCGCCACGCCTAGCCCTAAGAAAGAGGACAGCCCTAATAAAAAAAACTGCGTTAGAACTCCACAGGACAGCCCTAGAGAAGATAAAAGTCTTAGGAAAGTTGTAGGAGCTAAGAAAGATAAAGACCCTTTGAGAAAACTGAAAATAGATAGCAGCATTGCAGACTTTTTATCAAATATAGCTAAGCAACCAGCTTTAAAGAAAATAAGCCAAGTAAGTCTAACTTTTATAATAATTGTTATAATAAAATGCTATTATGAGCTGCAAGATTTTATAAATGAGTGATTTATGCCTACTTGCACCAAACTGTCAAAGTCTCTAAGCTATTACTTTACTGGCTTGATAGTTCTTGACAGTCCAGATTCTGACCGATAAGAACTGCCAAGCGAGTAAAGTAATTGCTTAGGCACTTTGAAAGTTTGGTGCAAGTCTACATTAGTGACGTAATATTATAGTTGAAAAATATTGGCCCGTCTCTATTCGTTGCAGCACCCTAAACGGGTAATATTGTGTAGCTGTTCTTATATATTTGACTAACCAAGATCTGAAATGTAACCTACCTACCCAATATTGAAATAAACTATATTTTTATCTCAAAAGCAGCACTGTTCTAGTCATAGGTAGCCGTTATCTCTTATCAGAGTGTGCTATATCTTTATAAAAACGTCTATTTCTTCATTCCAGCAATTTTCATTTGTGTATCTTTTTTTAGGATGACCACAGAATAGAACCAGTAGAAAGAGAGCAATGTAAGACAGTGTACATAGAATTACTCGAAAAAGTATTTGAGGCATTTGATAGAATCCCAAATTGCATCAAAGACAAATTCCCTGGTTATGACAAAAGAATATACGCTAAAATGAAATGTTATAAAAGTAAACTAAAGTCAGTCATCAATTCAAAGAATTTAAAAGATCAATGTGAGGATAATAATGAATCAGTCGAGACTAACGCCAGTGAATCAATAATGGCTGATTATGGCGATGATCTTGATGATTTCGATCTAGAAACTAGTCAGATTGGTAAGAATCTCAAAAATGATACACACAATTTGACAGAAACGTCTACACCTGATTTCACAAATTTCAACAAGGCTGGACCTAGTAAAACAATATATTCTGACCTAATGGCTAAGAAATCTTTATCGTTTGATGCGTTCTCGCCTAACGATTCTAAAATCACAATACAGGACGCTCCGAAAATAGCTCCAATGGCGAACAGTTCAGTAGACTTCCAACCGCCGCAACTTAGCAAGAATTCCCTTTTGAATTGCAACAAACCTTGTACTATTGTATCTCCTATCGTTAAGGAATCTCCTAGTGATTTCGACGACTATGACGATGTGATACCAATCGATATCGATGATACGGATATACTGCCGAGCACATCGAATAGTGTTGTGAATCTATCGGATACTTCACCGAATAAAAGTATCGAAATTATAAACAACAAAGAGATAATAGTGAATGATGACGGCTGGCCGGAGTATAGGATCGAGGACTTTGAAGATGATATAGACACTTTGACTGGTAAGAAAGCGGAGGAAATGAACTTGATGGAGCAATCGATAGTGCAAGATGACGGGAAGTCGAAGTATGAAGGGATGGGGGACTTTGCTGCGGGCACGCAGAATGATGGAATCACAGGTACTTATGCCTATTATACTACTTCCTATATAACGTTTGATCATTTCAGGTATACACAATATCTAATTGAAATTTGCATTTTTATAATCTCCGAAGATAAGTACCGCCAAGTTTTTCAGTTTTCCACTAAATGTTTGTTGGTTAGAGGGTTTGAAAATGTGCAAATATTAATTGACTTGCTTAGTACTGACACTTTGCTATTCTTTGACATTTCTTCCGCGAGTGGAACAAACAACATCGACAATAAACAATTCTTCCACGGTTGACGAAGTCGCAGGCGGGTCAGCTAGTAATGTAATAAATCAAGAAAAATATATCAACCAATGCAAAAACCATGCAAAAATAGAAAGTACACAGTACACAGTACAGAGTATTTGACTCCATGAAATAATAAAGGAACTGAATAACTTAAACGCCTTTGCATGCTATGCTGATTTTAGGAGAGTTTGACGGCACAGACTACCCGCATTCGTCCCTCATGATGGAGATGTTCAAAGAGAAGTTCGGTCTGAAGTCGTTCCGTCCTAATCAGCTGCAAGTCATTAACGCCACGCTGCTCGGCAACGACTGCTTTGTACTGATGCCTACTGGAGGAGGTACGTGTTTTAAGAAAGAAAAAAAAATGATTTTATTAGCCAGTAAATAAGCTAGACAATACAAGTTACACTTACAACATTAAGGTAGCTAGGTGTTAATTTAGCTTTTAGGCTAGTAATAATGTATACTTACCCTCTTTCTCACGCCAAATTCATAATGGTTGAGAAACAAGCCTTATTTATCTTTTTTGTTTGGAGGCACAGATATAGGTACCTTAATAATTTTGCATTTCGTTGATATGAATCGTATAATTTTAGGTAAATCTCTCTGCTATCAACTGCCAGCGATTTTGACGCCTGGGGTCACAATCGTGATATCGCCATTGAAGTCTCTCATCTTGGACCAAGTGAACAAACTTCTATCACTCGACGTAAGTTTTTGAATAATTCTCGTTGATTATATTCGAACGCAGTAATACAAAGTTCTTTAGTTTTCAGTGACTTTTTTCAGCCTAAATGACGTACATCTCTCGTGTACTAATACCAGTTTTATATGGATATGATGATACGCATCCGTTCAGCGTTTATCGTCCTCGTTCAGCTCGGTACGAGATCGTTTGCTATGTCAGCCTTTCAGTTTAAAGTCGCTGTACGCGGCTGATAGAAGCGCGAATGAAGCTCATAAACTGTGAATTAGTCTCAAAGTTACTGGAGCATATTTCAGTCTGAAGTCCATCATCGTAAATTGGAATGGTCTATTTGGAAATCTAAATATTTTCAGATCCCTGCAGCTCATTTATCCGGCGACATATCCGTGGCCGTTTGCGATGAGATTTACCACAAGTTGTCAATGCGCGAGCCTCCATTGAAACTACTCTACGTGACTCCTGAGAAAGTCAGCAATTCGCCCAAGTTTCAGTCGATGTTGGACATGCTTTACTCGAGAGGAAAGATATCAAGGTAAATAAGTTGCATTAGCCTTTACTGTGATAAAGATAAGTATATGACACGAATCTTATACTTGTATCTGGCCTTTAAAGTCATGGAAAAGAAAAAGAAGAAAGAAAATCAACGAATATGAAAAAAATATAATAAATCAACTACTAAACCGATTTTGATGAAATCACTATAAGACTTATCTGAAATGATATCGTTTCAAACAAAAAACTAAATGACAATGTTCTGAAGTAACAAACACCATAAAGAAAAATACCCGAATTGAAAACCACCTCCTCCAACAACCTTCAACCGGCTTAAAAAAGGAGCTTTCTATCATAATTATGTAGGTTAGGTACTTTGTTAAATTTATATTATTTTTTTGCAATGTCTGTTTTGTTTCGCTTTTATATTTTTAAAATACCTACCTACTTAATGTCTTGTAAGCAATAAAATCAATTTTCTTCTTTCTTTTCTTTCCTTTCTCAAACACGATTCACATTCTCATTAGGTTTGTGATAGACGAGGCTCATTGCGTATCACAATGGGGCCACGACTTCCGCCCGGACTACAAGCGGCTGTTCATGCTGCGGGAACGATTTCCGCACACCAACATCATGGCGCTTACTGCGACTGCCACGCCCAGAGTGCGCATGGATATATTGCATC
This sequence comes from Lobophora halterata, assembly GCA_932526365.1. NCBI lineage: Eukaryota > Metazoa > Arthropoda > Insecta > Lepidoptera > Geometridae > Lobophora > Lobophora halterata. Next base: position 9,284,373 of record OW052017.1, read on the forward strand.
AACTCAAGGTACTATTGCATTAACTCAAAGTACTATTATACTCTAGTTTCCATTGTATAAAGGTACTATTACACAACCAACTTAAGGTTCTATAAAACCAACTCAAGGTACTATTACACCAACTCAAGGTACTATTACACCAACTCAAGGTACTATTACACAAACTCAAGGTCCTATTACACCAACTCAAGGTCCTATAAAACCAACTCAAGGTACTATTACACCAACTCAAGGTACTATTACACCAACTCAAGGTACTATTACACAAACTCAAGGTCCTATAACACCAACTTAAGGTACTATAACACCAACTCAAGGTACTATTGCATCAACACAATATTACACCAACTCAAGTTCCTATAACACCAACTCAAGGTGCATCAACTTAAAGTACTATTGCTTTAACTCAAGGTCCTATTGCATCAAATCAAGAAACTGTAAGCACCAACTCAAGGTACTATTATAACAACTCTAGGTACTATTACACCAACTCAAGGTACTATTATAACAACTCTAGGTACTATTACACCAACTCAAGGTACTATTATACCAACTCAAGGTACTATGGCATCAACTTGGGCTGGTGATGATGAAAAATGCGATTGCACATTTGTCTATTTATAGTCTTGTATTCTCCCACCAAGGTTACCAAATGCAAGTGGTTCCTGTGCAGTTTCAACCGGCCCAATCTTGTTTACACCATTCTGGAGAAGAAACCGAAGAGCGTCAACATCGACATCGTCAATATCATCAAGGAGAAGTTTATCAGGTGATGATAAATCTATGGAACTTGACTACTCTTGAAATATGGAAATGTTATTTATTTTATAGATTTTTTTTTATTTCTGATTTATAAGCGCTAACCCACGCTTGGGGGGCTTAAATAGTTCAATGCTTTTTGTGCTTTAACTTTTTATCCATAGCGGGACCTTAACCCGTAACCTGCTTCTCCATGTCGGACAGTAGCAATAAATATCAACAAATTATATAAATATATTTAGTAATAAATCCGCTTTATTTCTAAACAAAGGTTTTAATTAACTTAACTTTAGTTTAGAACTTTAGTACATATTACTATATTATAAACCAAAGAGTCAACGAACAGAAAACCAAAGTTTAAAGATAGGACACGTGTTTCGCCTCTACACGAGGCATCATCAGGAGGTGTGGACTCACCGAAGTTCGAAACGAGAGATTTTCGAGAGAGAGAGAGAGAGAGAGAGAGAGAGATGTTCGTTGACTCTTTGGTTTATGATATAGTAATATGTACTAAAGTTCTAAACTGAAGTTAAGTTAATTAAAACCTTTGTTTAGAAATCAAGCGGATTTATTACTAAATATATTTATATAATTTGTTGACATTTATGGATTTCCGCAAAGTAACGTCTGAATCAATCAATTATAGTAGCAATAAAGACTATTTTTTTTTAGTTTATTTATTTGTTAGAGCACCAACAGCTTTAAATTTAGATATAAGTAGACAATCGTTAAGCTTTAGAGAGCCAATTGTAGGTTCCCACGGATAGACATAAGAACATTAAGAAAAGGATACTAAAGGTAAACTAACTTAAGATATACTTACTTAAAAATAAAGAAAAGGAGAACAACAATATAAAGCAACTCAATACTTAAATAATAAACCGAATAAATTTAAATATATAATATTAATTTAAATATAAAACGAATGCCGCTAGCATGTATTTAGACATTAATTGTACGCTAAGAAGAAAAGAAGAACTCCCTGCTCAGCCGCGCTCTAAAAATATGCAACAATTCATGCATTCAAAGTATTGCGGTTTATAAATCCTTTTATCTTATACGCAGCTTGTAGTGTGCCGTAATTTTTTTCGCTTTATTATTTTTTCAGCGTATTTAATTTTTTTTTATTATTTTGGCCAGGGATACCGGCATAGTGTACTGTCTCTCCCGCAAGGAATGCGAGAGTCTGTCTGACGAGCTGCGGCGCAGTGGTGTGAACGCGGCGGCGTACCACGCGGGACTGGCCGACAAGAAGCGCGAGACGGTGCAGTCGGGCTGGGTCGCGGACAAGTTCAAGGTGGTGAGTATGAGTACTGGCTCGTAAGGTGTGTGACAGTCTATTCCAATTTGGTTAATGGGTTACAAATGGTCTGCGTTGGAACTGTGCTGTCGTCAACCCAGGGTCCTGCTCCGTTATTTTAAGGAGCTAGGATGGCTGGGACAGGTTTAAGTAAATTTCGGGGGGCAGTGCACAATGCACCCTTTAACGGGAAGCCAGTGCAGACCGCTGTACCCCCTTTTTAGAATTAAAAAAAAAGTATTAAAATGGTCTGCGTGGATGTCCCGCTATGGGGTGTATTGTGCATTGACCCCTTGTTAAACTAATTTTACCCCAGCCAGCCCAACTCCCCAAAATAGCGGAGCATGACCCTGGGATGATGGATGGCGTGTTCTAGTTTCCCAGTGGACCCTATCATCAGGACCCGCATCCAGGTTTGTCTCAGCCCAGTCTTCGCTCTGGTTTCTTCCGTATCTTTGCAGTGCACAACGACGTGTTACTGCGAAGCGGAAAATCAATATTTCCAGAATGCGACAGTCTGTTAGACGTACCCTTATCTAAAAAATATGCAAATATATAAAAAAACGCACATTCAAGTTTGAACTTTATAGTCATTCTTCATGGGTTCTACAAGCGAGTCCTTTAGGTACTACAAACGGGTCTCTCCTATCGACAATCCGTCTTACCAGCTCTGTTGCTTCAAATCTTTAACTGAAACGCTTTAAAAACAAACTCTAATAGTCCTGTCTTTCGCAGATCTGCGCGACGATTGCATTCGGCATGGGTGTGGATAAAGCAGACGTCCGTTACGTCATACACCATAGCATGCCCAAGTCTGTGGAGGGATATTACCAGGTGGCATATCAAAATAAAATGGCCTAAAAACTTTATTATTTTCTACACAGATTTTCATGAATATTTTATTTTTTCTTAGGAAGCGGGGAGGGCAGGGCGTGATGGCGAGAGAGCGCACTGCATTCTGTATTACTCGTATGCTGACGTCAGCAGGTACCGTCGTCTGCTGGACTGTGAGTGTTCCATTATTACATCCTTTTAAACCTGTATATTTCATTCTTTATAGCCTATCTATTACAACTTGTGAAATCTGTCTATTACTACATGTTAAACTGTCTATTACAACTTCTTAAACGTGTCTATTACAACTCGTTAAACCTGTCTATTACAACTTCTTAAACGTGTCTATTACAACTTGTTAAACCTGTCTATTACAAGTCAACAACAAGTATATTACAGCCTCTGAACCCTGTTTATTACAGCCTCTGAACCCTGTATATTACAGCCTCTGAACCCTGTATATTACTGCCTCTGAACCCTTTATATTACAGCTCTGAACCCTGTATATTACAGCCTCTGAACCCTGTATATTACAGCCTCTGAACCCTTTATATTACAGCTCTAAACCCTGTCTATTACAGCCTCTGAACCCTGTATATTACAGCCTCTGAACCCTGTATATTACTGCCTCTGAACCCTGTATATTACTGCCTCTGAACCCTGTATATTACAGCCTCTGAACCCTGTCTATTACAGCCTCAGAGACCTGCCCATAACTACCTCTAAAATTGTCCATAACAGACACAAAACATGTGCATTGGATTTTCTAAAAAATTACCAAATACACTTATACTCAGGGTTCGAAAATATCCGATATTTATTATAAATATCAAAATATTGGATATATATCAAGTTTGATATATATCAATTTTGTAGAAAGCCATACTATTACTTTATTGTATTATTTATGAATACTATTTGCATGTGTTAAAAACATACTAAAATTATAAAAATTCATATAAAAAAATCAACTCAAAAATATAAAACCTTTTTTATTAATTCTTATGAGTCAATAGTAGTTTATTTTTATTTCAAAGAGCTTCAACGGTTAGAGAGTATGTTTTAATCGTACTTCCTTGCCATCTACATTTGGAAAGTAGAAATAAAGTAACAAACGCTAAAAATTACTGAATTATATGATTTTTTTAAACCAATTTTGTATTGCAATATTATATAAAAAAACATTTGATATATATCGGATATTTTAGTTTGATATATATCGGATATTTTAGTTTGATATATATCGGATATATGTCGGATATTTATCTTGATATATATCCATTGATATATATCCTCGAACCCTGCTTATACTACCTTCACTACATATACAAACAAAAGCTGGTTTCCACCTCCAGTAGAGCGCAACGCGTCTCCCGAGGCGAAGCGCGTCCACATCGAGAACCTGCTGCGCATGGTGGAGGTGTGCGAGAGTGTGGGCGAGTGTCGGCGCGCGCAGGTGCTCGCGTACCTCGGCGAGCGCTTCGACCGCGAGCTGTGCCGCGCGGACAAGCGCACCGCCTGCGACAACTGTCTGCACGCACAGGAGTACAAGGTACGGCAAGGCACGCGGTCAGCGCGCATGAACACGCGGTCGGCGCGCAGTAAGCACGTGGTTGGCGCGCAGTAAACTCGCGGTCGGCGCGCTTGAAGCGCGTGAGCTGCTAGTCGCCTTGTATGGTAGCGACAAGCACGTTTAAGTCGCGCCGTTGGTTTTTACGACACATGATTTAATGCTCTAATTTAAAAGACGGGTTAATTGCTAGGTAGGAGCGGTACCGGTATAGTGTGCCATGATCTTTAATCTACGTCAGTGGACAATCCCAGGTCGTCGCGTCACGTGATGTCGGTCTAGTCCACTCGAAAGTTGTTGCCATGAAGTGTCCGCATACTGTACATTACTTATCGTTAGCGTGTCAATGGCAAACCCGAGGTATCTTAAAAGTACCATAATGTATCTATCCTCCTATATCCTTGTAATTGTCTGCCTGTCCGCAGCCGGTGGACGTGACGGAGGACTGCAAGGTGATCGTGCGCTGCATCCGCGGCATGAACTCGGCGGCGCGCGCTGCGTTCACGCTGCTGCACGTCGCGGACGCGCTCAAGGGCAGCCAGCAGCAGCGCATCGCGGCGCTGCACAACACGCCCATACATGGACGGTGAGATTTTTATCAACAGACTTTAAATAATCAAGGTTTTTACAATAACTGACTTCAATCGGACTGTTCTAGTGACCGTAGGCACCACAGAAAAGACACAAGAAAGCAAAATACAGGGAGTTGTTCTTTTAAATCATTCGGGTCGATTTCCGTCAAAAGTAAAAGTAGTTTCTTTATTTTTTATGTAAGCACTAATCTGAAGTTAGTTTACCATCATTTTCTAAATGTACTTGACTATCCGTGGGAGCCTATAATTGGCTCTCTAAAGCTAAACTATTGTATACCTAGTAGTATAAAGCTGTTGGTATATAAATAAATAAAATAAAAAAATAAAGTAAAAGATAAAAAAACTAAATATGCAGTTATTGTTTTCGTGTTCGTTTCACTACTTATATAATATATATTTTTTCTAGTTTGTGTATAATTAATTATGCAATGGCTCAGCGACCGCCCCCAGCCGGTCGTGACGTTGACGGGAGTGGGCTCAACCAGCGCTGGATAGATGGGTAACCTGTCTATTCAGCATAACGCTGAGTTGAGTCCATTTATTGCTAGAAACTCTGCGACGTAAATATACTAGGTATCATAATTATGAAGGTTAGGTACTTTGTTAAATTTCTATTCTTTTTGTGCAATGTTTGTTTTGTTTAGCTTTTATATTTTTAAAATACCTAACTACTTAACGTCTTTCTAGCAAATAAAAACAATTTATTTTCTTTTCTTTTTTTATAAATCGAGGGCATGGCTCCTATCACGACTTTTCTCTAACTTTCGTGGTTTCGGACTTGGCCATCAGTGCAGTACACTTCACAGAAAACCACCCTGTATATGATCTGTCCCCAACAGCTGCAAGTCGTGGAACCGCTCGGACCCGTCGCGCCTGCTGCGGCAGCTGGTGGTGCGCGGGCTGCTGGCGGAGAAGCTGGTCGTCACCCACGACATCGCCAACGCCTACCTCGTGCTGGGGCCCAATGTCGACAAGTGAGTGAAGCTGCGGTTGTACAATTTAACCGACTTAAAAAAAGGAAGAGGGTCTCGATTTGATTGTATTTTCAACCGACTTCAAATAACTTAACTTAAATAACCTCTAGAAATAAGACGGGAGTATTATTATTAAACATTTATTTCAGATAAAAGTCCATGAGTTATTCACATCGCATCAACATAATTATATAATAGTATAGTTTTAAGTTATTATTGGGTCCTAGACAAACCTGGTATGGTTTTAAGGCGCCCTTAAAATAGAAAATATTGTTAACTTTTTAGTAAATAAATAAATACAAAAAAAAATACATAATTCAAAACATTTACTAATTTAAAAATAAAGTAAAAATATAATAGTAAAGATAATTGATTGATTCAGGCGTTAGTTTGCGGAAATCCATAAATATCAATAAATTATATAAATATATTTAGTAATAAATCCGCTTAATTTCTAAACAAAGGTTTTAATTAACTTAACTTTAGTTCAACTAAACCAAAGAGTCAAAGAACAGAAAACCAAAGTTTAAAGATACGACACGTGTTTCGCCTGATGCCTCGTGTAGAGGCGAACTAAAGTTAAGTTAATTAAAACCTTTGTTTAGAAATTAAGCGGATTTATTACTAAATATATTTATATAATTTATTGATATAATAGTAAAACAAAGAGACAATAGAAAAATAAAAATAAACCTACAACTGAATAAATAATTTCAAAACTGCACTGTACCCAATAACAGTTTCATCCATTTATTTTGGATGGGGCAGTCCAGCCTTACGACAATCATCTGTAGGATGTTGTTGCTGCTGGCTCGCGCACGCTGGAGTAGGGAGCGACTTTCTTGCGCATAATCGCTTAATTTTGACCTTTTTGCGACGTACGATTTTTTGTATGGGATTGTCGGTCTTCTTGTGATTATCCGTCTATGGTAATAGATTAACTTTTTATTAATTCACTTTCTTGTATGTCTGTCGTTCCGAGTGGAATCTTACAGCTCAAAATGTGTAGCATTTCTTGATTAGTTATCCGGCTGAAACTGTCAGGGTAGCTCATAACTCGATGACAGTGCGTTATAAAACCTTTGAATTAAAAATTTGAATAAAATTTGAATGCATATAATTGCAGACTCGGTTAGTTTTGTTTTTAAACCAAAATAAATGTAAAAAAATATGTCATCTAAGTAAAGTTTGCGAGATTTGTCTGGGTTTTTTTGTTATGAAATGAAATGATCTGGGAGCCCGGCATGGCTCCCACCAAGTCGAGCAAAAAAGTGGCACGGCCGTACTATCCTTTTCTCGAAGCAGTTCAGGCCATTTTCGACCCCCTATAGCTTCGTTGTGGATAAAACTAGAAACCTGAATTTTCAGTACCCATATATTTTGCCTGAAGTATGGTTACATCAAAGATCTTAAAACTAGTGTTGGTCTCACACACATAAAATCCTCATTTGTTTTCCTTTTGTACAGACTAATGGAAGGCAACCTCCGCATAGTGTTCCCAATGAAGCAGGACAAGAAGAATAGCCTGGTGTCGGCCCCGGTCAGCACGGCACAGCCCGCCGATACTCCTATCAACGCGCTGCTCAAGCGGATAGAGGAACGTTGCTACGCAGACCTGGTGGAGGCTTGCAGGTTCTATTTTTTATTCAACCGACTTCAAAAAAAGAGTTACTTATTCAATTCGATTGAATGGTTATTTAAATTTATTTGTATTATGTTTGGTTTCTCAGGACTTTGTTACTAATAAACCGATTTGAAAAAAAAATTGAAAGGATATTCTTCCAAATTGGTTCCAAAGAAATTTCATGAAAATCGGTCCAGTACTTTGGTTTTGAAATCAAAATAACTGAAAAAATCATCCAAATAAACGAAATTGCGTATTTTGCTTCCCTGTGACTATTCAATTCAAATCGTTTATTTCGATATTACACCATATTTTGTTAGTATAAGGCTTATTCTATTTCAATGGTGTTACGGTTACAAAAACAGTCCGATTGAAGTCGGTTGTAGTACGTTTTTGTAAAACCTTGATTATTACTATAATATTGTTTATTAGCATTTTTTTTTATTATTTGTTAAATTTAAATAGTTTTTATAATAAATATTATAGTAAAAAAGTAGTAGTTGAATGGCGTCAAAGATAAAATAAATGTAATAATAATAAAACATGTAAACTTCCTCAGAGAGATGGGCTCCCTCCGCGGCGCTTCATTAGCCGCAGTGTTGCCCGTCGCAGCCCTAAAGGCCATGGCGTCGCGGCTGCCCGAAACTGCGGAGGACATGCTTGCAATGCCGCACGTCACTAGAGCCAACTACGACAAGTACGGAGCTGAACTACTCAAAATCACCTCCTCATACGCTTTGGAGAAGATGGGTGAGTTAGCAGCTAAAGGTTCAATGTTACCCGTAGCAGCTATAAAGATTCCATGTTACCCGTAGCAGCTATTAGGATTCAATGTTACCCGCAGCAGCTATAAAGGTTACATGTTAACCGTAGCAGCTATAAAGGTTCCATGTTATCCGTAGCAGCTATAAAGGTTCCATGCTACATGTAAAAGTTATAAAGGTTCCATGTTACCCGTAGCAGCTATAAAGGTTCCATGTTATCCGTAGCAGCTATAAAGGTTCCATGTTATCCGTAGCAGCTATAAAGGTTCCATGCTACATGTAAAAGTTATAAAGGTTCCATGTTACCCGTAGCAGCTATAAAGGTTCCATGTTATCCGTAGCAGCTATAAAGGTTCCATGTTATCCGTAGCAGCTATAAAGGTTCCATGTTATCCGTAGCAGCTATAAAGGTTCCATGCTACATGTAGCAGTTATAAAGATTCCATGTTACTGGCAGCAGCTATAAAGGTTCTTAGCTGTCGTGTTGCCTGTCGTAGCCCTCTAAAGTAGCTCAAAAGTGCTACCTACTAGATATCACACATAAAAAATGTCATTTTGCGGAGTCTGTTCTAAAGATCTAACACAGTAGCCTCCAAACCGAGCGAGCTCACGAACTGTGTCGTTATTTGCAGGTCTCCTCATGCAGTACCAAGATGAACTGGAACAAGAGCAAGTACAAGAGACGAGAGAGTTTCAGTGCGAAGAAGACACGGACACCGACTGGGGCTACGTGGCGAGGGAAGTGGACAGCACGAGTCGAGCGCGAGGCGGCACGTACAGAGGCGGCGTGAGGAAGAAGTGAGTCTATATCTAAAGCACGACACGAGGCAGGTGCAGCACGAAGTGGACTCGGGCACCGACTGATTTTGGACCTTATTAATATAATAGTAATAGTAATATTTATTCGGACATAATATGTTTACAAAAGAGTGAATCCACAGGTCCCGAACTAGCAGAAAGCTGTATTTCAGGAGCCTGAGTCTTCTCCTGTTTATTACAATTTGGGTTATGTCTATTACAAAGGGAAATAATTTAAATCAATTTTTAAATTTAACTTAGGTTAGAAAATTTAATTAATTTTAAACAATAAAATTTAAATATATTCGAGAGAAAAAAAATAAATATAATAGACTGATGACCTCAAAAATAATTCAGTATAAAATATAACAATAGTGTTGAGTTTATGTGTATGTGTGTGTGTGTATAATATATATATATGTGTGTTATATGTACCTATAATTTTATGGAATGCGTTACCGCTTTCCGTCAAACAAGCCCCTTCCCTTTATGCCTTTAAAACTCGTGTCAAAAACTTTTATTTGACTGAAAAATCCTGATTCGTCGTTCGATCGTTGTTTCGTAATATATATGTGAAATAAAACTAAATTGATGAAACATTTTCATAAGATCACTAGCTGAAAACATTCTGGAACACTATTTCAATCACGCACGACATCAAACGTTTCAGCATAGTAATTCTGGTACGGGATTCGGTATCATATCCAGTTGATATATTCGCCGACACTACATATCCAGTACTCTTCCCTCCTGGTAAACATGGATGTTCTCCATCGTTGGGAAACAAGATAAATTCTCCACTTCAATTTACACTATGTTATTACCCGGCAATTCAACAACTATCCCAGAGTCCCGCGAATTATCAACTGACGTACGATGATGACTTTGACACTGACATTTCAGGTTACGTCAAACTCATCTCCAAACCTCTGTACGAGACCTATGCTGAACGTTTAAGCTAGACGTCCTAGCTTTTAGATCTTAAAGGACTTGACACTGCTATCCTGACATGACTTATCTCCTGATAAGTACCTAAAGTTTATCCTAGTTGACTCACAGTCGCTTGAGTTAAAGCTTCCTTCACTACTTCATCCAGTTTGACTCATTTTCGGATGGGTCAAACGTATAAACGCACTTTCATATTTCGCCGTTCGGTCAATCCTGATTAAAGTCAACTCAACCCCAAATAAAATCCTTATCTTTAAAAACGCAATTAAATCTCGTAGTCAGTTTTATTAGAAATCTGATAGACACAAAAGTCCTGAGACTATACGAAATTAATCACAATGAATTATACTCAACCAAAATGACGTTACTCTATTTTGATATTGAAGGTCTCTTATTGCTTAAATTATTTTGAGTCCGTCAATAAGCGTTGCTGTTCTCGTTATCGTCCATTAGTCAGCTCGACTTTAAGAAGTCTAAATGTCTAGATTTAATGTTCCATTATTTTAGTCATCGCGTTCTGTATCGATGTCCAGCTAGATCCCAAACCAGGACTACTGTAACATCCATAGTCAATATCTCAGTCGCACAATCATGTTACTAGGTGCAGATGATCATTAAATTTCGCGAATGAAATAGCCAACCAATTAGTGCGAGTACCAACTTTAACAAAATTATTTTTTCGCAAAATCTCAATTTTAACCATCAACTGAGTAAGTACCTCCATCAATCTTCCACATCAAATCAGCACCTTCTCTTTTGTGCTACCCCTGAGGTCTACCACCTCACTACCTGCCACCGTGCCCTTCCGTCACGCGTGGCGTCGACCGCAGCCGACCCTCCACTCAGCACAGTCTCGTCCACAACACAGAACCGTACCGCAGCCTAGGTTCTCGAGCACTGTCTGAGTTCCCTACACACACTGATTTCACATGAAACCATCTCCAGTTTCCACCCAACGTTATCCGTCACCAGTATTCACCGCAATACCTCGACCCTGGTTTACGATGAGGCAAGACCTCGGAAAGTCTTTAACATCGTTTTAGTGCCATTCAAAACACTCCGCGTTTATTTAATCAAAACAATGAAAAAAAAAGTGTTTTTTTTCATCCACTACTTTACATAAAATCGACCAGGTTAAGGCTACAATGAACCACGGGTAACGTCAACACCATTGATTGAGGACTTACTCTCTCCTTTATCTCTCTCTCCACAAGATTTCTCTCTAAGTCCCTTCAGACAACAGACTTTTAGTTGGTACTTCACGTTTTGGTTAGTATTTCTGACTCTTACTGTTTTTGTTTGGTGTAATTTTTTTTTTCCAAGTAGTTCAAGCCAATAAAATAGTAAGCTAAAGTAAGTAGAGTAGTTAAAGAGGTAGTTAATTTTTCAGTCAGTTTTATTCTATCCATCCCTCATTTTTTTTAATGATATTGGTAGATAGCAGATTAGGTAATAGAAGCCGCCATACGTCAACAATTCATCATCACAAACCAAATGATATTATTTTATCATCATTAACTTTTAGCTGTATTTCTTTGCGTCAGTTTACTTATTTTCTCTTCCAAAGTCAAACATTCGTTAGTTTGAATACAGATAGATCGTCCAGGGTAATAAATCTTAAATTGGAAACCGACATCTGTATAATGAATAGCATTGGAGCAGTCAATGAGCAGAAGTGTTTCAAAAACGCAAGAAAACACCTCCTTAGCGCAATCGAAGATTTAAGCGGACAACGGATCAAACTAGTAAATCCGGAAGTCTAGAGATATCGAATTTTGGGATGCCAAGTTTGTAAATAAATTAAAAACCATACTTAAACTACTAGTAGTAAGAAAACTTTAATACGGAATTTCCACCACATAGTTAATGTAAGCTTTGAGTTTTCATTAGCGCGTTCTACAATTTGTTTAAATTTATTAACGCCATCTAGTTTTGAATTTAGGAACTTATAACATTTATTTCAGAACAAGAAACAATTTAGGATTTTTTAACGCTATGAGCTTATAGTACTTTCAACACGTTAACTGTTGCATAGACGTTTGACACAATAACGCATAAACTTAATTATTCCACCCTGATTTTGCAACAATTTTGGTGGATTTTACACAGATACTAGCTGAAAGCAAACATCCATAAAGGAAACACACAAGCAATAATTTGAAGTTTTGATTAATTAGATCTATCCAAGCATTTCACACTCTAGCGGTTATGTTTCTTTTTAAATAATTTAGAAATAAAATAATCAAAGTTTTGGCGATAGACAAAAGTAGGGCAAGGACACGCTTACGCAAGTTATTAGACTCCACTCCGCCTAACGTGTCAACAAGCTCGCCACCAGAACAGCGCTGCCATCAACCCAGAGTCCCACTCCGCCAGTTTAAGGAGCTAGGATGTCAGGGGCAGGGTCAGATATCGGCGCGCAATGCACAACGCACCCCTCAACGGGAAACCAGCACAGACCGCTATATCCCCTTTATTTAGAACTAGAATTAGAATCAAAGTTTTTATTGAAAACAATTTACAACCCAATTGAGAACCACTCCTTTTTCTTTCAAGTTGGTTGAAAATTCTAACAGTAATAAAACCATTTTTTTTTTTTTTTACCTGATTGCAAGAACGGAGGATAATGTTAAATGATAAGTGAAGCACAAGTGACTTATCCATAGCATAGCACAGAACACACAAAATCTGTCAGAGTTAAATGAATTGATAAATGATCACAAGCTCACTAAATGAAAGACTGATGGAAATTACCAATCCAAAATCCAATGTACCTGTAAAGATGCCAATAAAGCAATTTCATTTCATTTCATTGTTTTCTATGTACCATTAAGTTAGATGATATCATACCATTTTTAATTACCCTTAAGAAACACACAAAACAACACAAAACTTATGCCAAAATAACCAAAAATGATAATAACAGAGAGATATCAATGGGCGGGCCCACTTCCAAAAGCGATTTCCTCCAGGCAATCAGACATGCCCTGATTCACGAAAAGTTTGCTCAATCACTTATTTCAGACTTTGTTATTTTCTGAAAAATTACCTCCTTCATTCTGGTATAATGGTGGTTTATTATCTTTGTATGCAGTTAACAAAGAACAAACACTGAATTCAGGTTATCCAAAATAATGCTAAAATCACATTTATTATGAAGAAATATGTTTGTGCCGCATTGGATTAAAATAAAACTATTGACTGTCTCTTTCTTATATTGGTCTGGAAGGCACAAACTTCCAGGCAGTAGGTCACCCTTCGCTCCTCTTTTTATTAACAAGTTCAAAAACTTACCAAGTAGATTCACCAATCTGATTTAATACATTGTGTCCTTGGTACCTTTCAATTTAACTTTTCATATGATCCCATTGTTCATAGCAAAACCAAGACTTCACAATCACCATCTTCAATGAATGCTGACTTTGTAATTTGGTTGTCTCACTTTCAGTAGTTTAGTGTTCCTGAAATCAGAACACAAGCAAAGTAAACAGTTTTCACAAAAATTTAGAGCAGGCCTCGTTAATTTAAATGTTAAGATTTATTTTGAATTATGATAATAAAATCCTGTCTTCACAATTCCGGATTATAACAAACAATTCAAATTATTCTTATCTAAACTTTTAACTTTATTTAGGTCATAAATTGATAGGGTATCAATCAACCATCATTCAAGCCAGTCCAAAACACTAGTTTTCATTGAAACATAGACCAACAGAAAATTTCAGTTGGTTTAATGAACCATAGTTACCATAATTTCTTAGTTTTAAATGTAAGGGTATCATCACACCAACTAGGATTAGGTACCTTGAAATATCCGGCCCTTACTAGATCACTTTCTTTAAGATAAGATAAGATAAATAAGATAAATAAGATATTTATTTGTCAAAAATATGGTTACATAAAAGTTGGTAATATTTAAAAAGTCCAGCATATTTTGCTCGATATTTACATCAATTAAAATCAATTTGCAATTAAATTGGTTGATTAACTTGAATCTTTACTTCATTAATTCAGTAGTAGTAGAGCAAATTGCATGCTTCTATTCAACAAACAGGAGAGGCACTACATTTCAAATAAACTCTAACTTAAGTTATCACAAGATTACCAAGTTCAATAAAGAGAATTATCCATAATGAATTTGACCCACCGTGCACCATGTAGATATAATCCATTCCATTCATATTTTGTTGTACAATCCGGTATCTTAACATTTGACTTAGAATTATTCAGGAGAATCAGAAAGCATCAGTTACAATTCAACCAAACCAGATCAGTATCCATTAATGTTAACTGGATTCATTTTACACTCTCCAGAGGTCAACATTAGGTAATTATGACCAGATAACCCCACAACTTGATTTCCTCTACTCAATTCTGTTCTTTATTCTGAGAGTTCATTCTTCTTCTTTTTGATTTATGGCTTGGAGAATAGGTAACATTCCTCTGCATAATGAGTCGGTAATTAACCAGAAGTTACCCACAATCTCTTCATAACTACATTTTCTTTCAAATAACTTTGATGTGGGCTAATGATGTTACAATACCACTTCTGATGTGAAATAAAACTAAATTGATGAAACATTTTCATAAGATCACTAGCTGAAAACATTCTGGAACACTATTTCAATCACGCACGACATCAAACGTTTCAGCATAGTAATTCTGGTACGGGATTCGGTATCATATCCAGTTGATATATTCGCCGACACTACATATCCAGTACTCTTCCCTCCTGGTAAACATGGATGTTCTCCATCGTTGGGAAACAAGATAAATTCTCCACTTCAATTTACACTATGTTATTACCCGGCAATTCAACAACTATCCCAGAGTCCCGCGAATTATCAACTGACGTACGATGATGACTTTGACACTGACATTTCAGGTTACGTCAAACTCATCTCCAAACCTCTGTACGAGACCTATGCTGAACGTTTAAGCTAGACGTCCTAGCTTTTAGATCTTAAAGGACTTGACATATATATTTTTTTGCTATATATTTATATATTTTATGTTTATATATTTATAGAAGTGTATATTTTTAGTTATGTATTATTTGTAAATTATTATTTATACCTATCTATATCAGGTTCTATTTATTTAACTTTGTTACTTTTTATTTCTACTATAAGTTAGTTTCTATTTTTACATTAGTGTCCGTTTTTGCCAACTAACTTAACTATTAGTACACCCCCAACCAAGCTTTCTTTTTTCTTTGTTTATTTGCTTTCCATCCAAAGGTTGTCTGCAAGAAATCGCTTCCTAGCGATAAGACCGCCCATTGTACTTTATATTTTTTATGTTAAGATTTAATCATAAGTTCTGGTGTACAATAAAGTATTTCTATCTATCTATAATATTAGATATTAATAATAAAAACCAGACAGCATTTTTTCAATGCCGTCATAATCATTATTGCTACTATTAGTCGTCATTTTGATCAAATTTGAAGTATAGTTGCATTTCAAATGTCTTTCTACTTCTTTTAATTTGCTAGGCGAGTCAGCGAGCAGTTATTATCTACCCACCCTATGACGTATTTTCTGCTTTAAACAGCAAAATTATAAGCAATTTCAATTTTAAATGTGACTTATAATATGTGTAATCGTTTTGTTTATGCCTTACAAAGGTCTGGCAGGAAATACAGAGGAATCAGAAAGAAATGCTTGTAAGTATGGTTGATATGATAACCCAGGCTTTTTTATTTTACAAAAAAGGTACTTCCTGCTGCGCACTAATCGCACTTATCTTTATCTGTTATTTTTTAGTTCGCCCTTCAATAATTTCTAGAGTTTTCAAAAATAATATTTAACCCTTTTCGTAAAGTAACAGGGGCCATTCACGAAAAGTTCGTCACAATGAGGTTAACAGTTTGTATCACGTTTTGAGAAAAAAAAAATACTAACTGATAACCTTTTTGGGACGGATACGATACGAATTAGATTGTCAGAATTTTTCGTGATCGGGCCTCAAGTCTGACTTTTAAAAGTCCACTCGGAAATTCAACACATTTGCTATGGAGAATGTGTAGTGTACATATAACTAGCCAAAAATGTGGTTTAAAAAAAATATCACCTAACTGTGCTTACTGTACGCTTTTATCCACTCAAACACAAAAAGTATTAAAAACAAGCTAACACCCACAACTTCGTTTATTCTTATATATTATTAGACAGCGTCATAGATAAGTATCCCCCTTGCAGAAGGCACCCAGCTTCAGATCTCTTGAAAAAAATAGTATAAAATTATGATAAGGTTATAAAAATATACGTAATAAAAAATAGTATGAAGTTATGAATATGTTATAAAAATATAATTTATTTTTGAAGACAAAACTGCTTTTTAAAGGGATTTGAAGCCTTTATTATGATTAGGTATCTTGTGAAAGGGCGAAACTTATCTATGACGCTATCTGCACGTACGCACATTTAGCTTTTGACTAACACATACTGCAAGTTTTGAGTCTCTACGTCAATTATTCTAAGTCAGTCCTCAAACTCACACTTAAACTCACTTTACTAAAGTAGTAAAATGGCCGCCGCTTTACTAAAGTGCTAAAGGTTTCAGCTGTCACCTGTCAAAGTTCAAATTAAGGCTAATCCTCAAATCTAATTCCATACAAAATGTTTCGGACAAATACTCAAATAGTTTCGTCCATGTCTTTTGATTTCGTCAACAAAAAAAGTGAAAGGTTTCATACTTTAATTTTAAAGTTAGTAGGGTTAATTTTAACTGAAATTACTATAATACGGCGTGCTTTTTGAGTATTTGTCCGAAACATTTTGTATGGAACTTTGCCTTGAGGATTCCCCTTAAGTATTTCCTTTTCCTAGTTTTCCTTGAGTGAAAAAATCGTCTAAAGCGTCGATGACACACGGCTATTTAACAAGCTGATTGTTGGCGTTTTTAAAAGCTAGTATGTGAGCGTGTTGGCTTTCGGGAAGGATTGTCAACAAGCAGATTGTAAAAACGCCGATGACACTGGGCGACTTTACACGCTACAAGCGTAAACGCTGGCTTGTAGTGTGTAAAAAAGCCGTGTGTCATCCTACTATTAGAATACAGGGGTTAGTCTGTAGGCTGTCTGTTAGTCAGTCAGTCAGGACGTAGCCTTTTCATATTTGATTGAGAATAATAATAATTCCAGGGGGAAGCGTAAGCCGGTATCAGCTGCCAAGAAGAAGGCCGCTCGAGGCGCGTACGCGGCGCGCGGCCGCGGCACCTACGCGCGGGGCGGCACTTCACGGGGCGGCACCTCGAAAGGCACCCCTAAAGGCACCTCCACCAAAGACGTTAAGCCTTCTACATCATTTGCTGGAGGTATTAATAATCTTAACCTCCTAAACTTCTTCAACTACAGCTATGCGTTACAGCTGACACACACACTTTTTCAACAGACTTCAAGAAGGAAGAGGTTCTCAATTTGGTGGTTTTTTTTTGTGTTTTTTAATGTTCGTTACCAGTTCTGAGGTTGTTGTTTATGCACCGATTTGAAAAAATATATCTTTTTGTTTGAGAGAATATAATCCCAGATTGGTCCCATAGACACATAGAATTGCATGAAAACCGGTACATACTTAGTGTCGCCGCACACGGACCACCGGCCACAACCACAAAACGCCGCCACCGGCATATTTCCTGTAGTTTTCATACATTTTATATGGACTCGCCGCACACGGTAGACGCCGACCGATAGTGGCGACCACCGGCCACAAGGCGCGTTTCGACTGCTTTTATAGCTGCGTCTAGCTTCTCGTGGCGGCGTTTGTGGTTGTGGTCTGTGGCCAAATAAATAACTGAAAATATGACGTCATCCAAGTAAACGAAATCGTGAATTTTGACTTTTTCCTTGTGATTCAGTTTTTTTCAATTTCAAAAATTCTTTATTTCATAACTTATTCTAGCATAGTTCCAGTGTACGTATGTTCCTAAAAACTAGACAAACATATATTTTTTCTGTTTTTTAAGTGCAGATGACTTATTTAAAAACTTATAAAAAAAGAAGAAAAATTTAAACATTTACATATTAGATAAATAATTAGTGTCTCATAGAAAACGAACAATATAATTCAATAATTACGTAGGCTTTTATATTAGCACTACATTTAGTAACATACTTTTACTCGGGAGTAAAGGATAGGTCAGTAGGTACCTACCAGAGAAATACATTAATACAGAAAAATAAGATAAGTTCTATTAACTAAAAAATCTTAAACAAAATATGTGATTCAGTGGTGTCGGTTGAAGTATGTTTTTGTAAGACCTTGATTATATCGTGCAGGTTCTGCGGGTCACAAGTTGGGCAGCATGCCGGTCCCGCGCACCAACACCGCCGTGCTCAACACCCGGCCCGGCGTGTTCAACCCCTCCAAACTCAACTTGCTGTGATACCACACCTAACACTGCACGTGGACACAGGTTTAGATACACCACAAATGTTTAATTACCAAATAATCTTAAATGAGCAATGCAGAAGGTGTACTACGTTGTATCTGTGTAGTCAGAATTTTGGGTTGCTACAAAATGTGCGAGTGACAGCCGAGCCGAGCTGCCTGATACCACACCTACCACTGCACGTGGACACAGGTTTAAGATACACTATCTATAATTTGACGACACGATTGGTCGATGGGCAAGTGTGTAAGACTATCACGCCGGTGTCGCGGGTTCGGTTCCCGCTTCAGGACAAGCACTTATGTTAAAAAAACATCGGTGTTTGTCCCGAGTCTGGGTGTTTCTATTATGTTCTATGTATTTACCAAAAAAAAAAGTGTTTAAGTATTGTATCAGTTATCCGGTTCCCACAGTAACTGTGCTTAGTTTGGGGCTAGATAGCGTTGTTTGAAATGTCCAAAATATTTATTTATTTATACTTACGGTTTTAGATATGTCACCTTAATTTACAATTTAACGGTTTTCAAACACGTTTAAAATTATAACAAACAGTCGAAAAATTGTAAACACTCAGAAAGTCGGCTATGAAATAGACCAATCAAAGGACTTTACAGTTACGGTAATCGGTAAGGTACAGTTAATTTGTAAACGACCACTGATTAAGAAAACATATGAAGGGAGTTCTTAGTACAGACAGCGTCAGAGATAAGTATCCCCCTTGCACAAGACACCCAGCTATAAATCCTTTCAAAAAATTGTAATACTTAGGCTTACATACGGTTATACAAATATAATCTATTTTTTAAAGGCAAAACTTCTCCTTTCGCCGCGACGGTGATTTAAAGGGATTTGAAGCTGGGTATTATAATACAAGGGGGATACTTATCTATGACGCTGTCCGTACATGCGGTCTCAACCCGCTCCAATTAATAGAGAGGGCAAGGCAAATAAGTAGTCCAATGGTAATTGTTGCAAAATTAAGAGTAATATAAATCTGAAAGCTTGGGAGTGGATACATGTCTATGCAGCAGACTGTACTATGAACTCCCTCCATATTGTATCTAGCTCCATGGTATTGGCAGATGAATCATTCTATAGTTATTTTTGTTCTATTATGCCGATTTCCTCTCGATTTTTTAACTGCAAAATGGCCTTTATTATGGTACAAATCTTGCCAAACTGCCACTGAAGTTAACGAAATGTTCTTTCGAGGGTTAGAAATATAAATAATGTAGCTTAGTGTGTGTATGATGGATGATGAAGACTGATTTCAGTAATGTAGATTAATTTGAAAATACATAATCGTTCCAATAACTTTGTATAGATATTAAAGTATAATTCAAATTGCAACTGTGGAAATATAGTTATTTATATTTATATAGCGACATGATTTTTAAATATTCGGGTATGTATGTTACTTTATTATCAGTATTTATTTTGAATTTTATTGTTTAAAATATGAATGTAAAAAGTTTGTAATTTTTAAGTTTGATGTTGGTAGTAGGTTTGTCACCTCTAAACTTCGTCATTTATCAACCGATTTAAATAATTCTTTAAATATTATTTAAAAGTATATAATTTTAGATTAGTACCATATATTTTTTTCAAAATCGGTTGAGAAGACTCAACGCAGGCAACAACTTCCTACAGACAATGCACAGGCCACTGAACCTACGTTCACTTTAAACTTAAAACTAGACTTTAATTCGCAATATATTCGCAGACAAAATTAAAAAAAGGTGTTCCTATAGAACACCAAGATAGACAGGATCAAAGCAAAATAGATGCAAAAAATAAATAAATAAAGGTACCAAAAATGAAATATCTCCTCCAGTGTTGAATATTTTTTGGTATTTTTACGATGGTGTTGGCAATAATAGGCCACCGGACAGAGGCTCGTTTCTACGAAGTAGAACGAAAAAATAGCGAAACATATTAAAATACCTTTGTTTTTTTTAAAGAAACGAGTTGATTTCTTTGCGCGTTCTTTACATATTATGTTTTATTATTAATGAAAAAGCCTAGTTATTTTAAACTATGATACTTACCTAGCCTAAATGTACCAGAAGCTACCGTATTTCGCTATTTTTTTTGGCGCTGTTTCAATGTACTACAGTATTATTGTATACTTTAATACTTGTATGGTCCAGCTAGTAACAAAAGCTGTGATCAGTTCTGTACGTGTATGATGATCTTCATGGCGGCGCCAGTCTTCGCCAACTCTAGGGCTTCCTTCGACTGCTCTAGGGGAAAGTGGTGTGTGATGAACTTCTTCAGCGGAATGGCGCCACTCGACACTGCTGCCAATGCTGCTGGGTACCTGTACGAGATACGAGAGATTTGCTTCATATGTTGTACGTCTTAAATTATGACCTCACGCGCCGCCTAAACCCCTAAGCCGATTTTCCTTATCCTAATATAGAAGCCGAACGGCGGATCCTACCTGGAAGCCTGACGACGGTCGGGGACCTCGAGGTAGACCTAAACTTCGATGGCTGGATTGCATTTAACAAAACTTGTAAGAACTCGAGTTTGTGGTTGGAAGGAGAAAGACAAAGATCGGCTTGGATATTTGACCGAGGCCAAGGTCCACCCGTGGCTGTAGCGCCAAGGGTGATGATGAATATAAAAGCCAATGCTGCGAAATTATGTTATCTTTCAATTATTTCAATATTCAAAAATTTTGGCGCCAAAACTAAAATCAGAATTAAGGTGACGTGACTTACATATTGGGGTACCCCACTTTGGGCGCCAAACCAAAGCTAAATTTCATAATTAAGGTGACGTAACTTATGTTTTGGGGTGCCCCACGTGGAGCGCCAAAGCAAAAACTTAGGATTAAGGTGACGTTACTTACGTATTGGAGTACCCCACGTTGGACACCAAAGCCAAATTTCAGAATTAAGGTGACGACGTAACTTACGTATTGGGGTACCCCACGTTGGGCGCCAAACCAAAGCTAAATTTCAGAATTAAGGTGACGTAACTTACGTATTTGGGTGGGTTATTAAGTATTTATATCTCAAGTTGGGAGCTAAAGCTAGCACAGGACCGGACAGAATGGCAAGAGCAGAGAGAGGCTTATACCCAGCAGTGGGTAAAGTCTGGCTGCGGACGATGATGAACTTATGTTTCGGGGTACCTCAAGTTGGGCGCTAAAGCTAGCACAGGACCGGGCAGAATGGCAAGAGAAGAGAGAGGCTTATACCCAGCAGTGGGTAAAGTCAGGCTGCGGACGATGATGAAGTTATGTTTCGGGGTGCCCCACGTTGGGCGCCAGAGCTAAAACTTAGTATTGAGGTGACGTGACTTACGTATTGACGATCCTGCAGGAGCCCTTCACGTCCACTTCCCGTAGCAGCGCGGGCGACAGCGGCACCTCCACCTTATCCTCGCCGATGCCCACCACTAGCACTGTGCCCCCGGTTTTCGTTACCTATTAGCAATTTTGTTTGAGCAAATTTCATATTGGCATTTTGTACTCAAGTATTAATGTAGGTCACTTGCATCAGCAGAAAAAAAATGGTGGTCTCGGTTCATAAAATATCACGAGCACTGTCCTTCGAGAATTCAGCAAAAGAAGGGGTTATGCGTCAGAATCTGCTAACATAATTTTCTGCCATTTTTGACGGGGGATGAGGTAAACACGCATTGCATACGCGCCTAACAAAACTTATTCATGTAAACGCACACTATAATAATCTCGCACACCATCTTAAAATATGCACAGAGTTATCAAATTCAGCCTATAGTTTTATTTAACGCGAATGGCCAAGAAGGTTATATGTCCAGCAGAGGGGTTAAAGCAAGGCGAACCCCTCTTTTTGCTGCATTCTCGAAGGTACTGTCAGTTGTATTTCAAACTTTTATTATAATATTTGGTGTGTACTCTTTGGTAATATCAGGCTGGTGGTAATTTTACTCCTTTTAGTCCTTACCATCATAGCGACTCTCTGCACCTGCGCGAACGCACACGCGTCTATGGTGATGTCGGGCTGGTCTCCCAACAGGCCCTGTATCTTGTCCACTATGGCTTCATCCGAATCATCTCGCGTAGTCAGCAGGGTGTAGTCCGCGCCGAGCTCGCGAGCCGTTTCTAATCTTGATTCCACCACATCTATCAATCAGCGGTTAGTTAGCGTACAGGTCTGTTATCGAAAGCTGGCATGTACAACACATTCACACACACGGCACAACCCGCCGGGTTAGCCTTTTGTATGCAATTTTGTTCAAAGGAGCCTGGTTTCCCAGGCCGGACATTTTTAAATGGGAACGCGCAGTCGCATACACTTGAATAGGGTGTTCGTTCAATCTACTAACCAGTCATTAGAATTTTCCCCGCGCCCATGGCCCGCGCGGACATAGCGCACAGAATGCCGATGGGTCCCGCGCCCATGATGGCTATTTTAGCACCGATCTTGATAGACGCGCGGTTGCACGCGTGGAGGGCGATCGCTAGGGGCTGCACTGCCGCGCCTTCCTCCATCGATAGGTTTTCTGGGATCCTGACAAAAGCCAAGCATAAATAATCCTTTATTCTTGAAAAATTAGGTCTGTGACGCAGGTCTACTCGCGACTCTCTAGAGTTATTAGGGGGTCAATATGAACCTGAAGTTCTCGTTGCGGAGATTGCAGTTTATGCGATGATCGTTTGGAGATCGTCTGATTCTCCGTTTGCCTAGGTGACGCTGATCTCCACTGAATATAGCAAAAACGAATTTGTGATAAACTTTTACACCCTTGACAATTCTTTGTCATATAGGTATGATAGTTTCTGGATTAAGTCTGGAATTGATTCTCGTGACCCAAGGATAGAGTAACTCGTGAAGTTGAGGCTAGGGTAATACCTCTGGTGTTGAGAACAATCTCGAGACACTGATTCTTCACTTTCACATTTCGACACTTCGAGCACTGTGATTGGCCAATTCACGGTCCGATCCTCTCCACTCCGCCCATCTCCGCGTCAATGGAAACGCACCCCTACACGATAAGCCATCAGATACCTAATATGATATGATACTATTGTTGGACACTAGACTGAGTTATTAAAATGTGATGTGGTCTTTAAACTCACTTATGACAGAAGTCCGCTACATGCTTGTAATAGCGCGAGAGGTTGCCGGGCGCGCCCATTGACGAGCAATAGCGCGGCGCGTGGCAAAGGTTGTAGCGCCCTTGCTTACAGAACTGACACGCGCGGCACGGCTGAGTGGGCTCAATGGCGACGCGATCGCCTGCCTTTAGTGACGTCACTTTTGAGCCCACCTGACAAATAAAAAAATAATGTATTGGGCCGATAAGAATGAGGCTTATATCTGTAAAAGCTACAGGCTTTATTTTATGAGCTCGCTTGGTTTATCTATTGCTTAGTACACTACACACTCTTATTATTACACAATAAAGTACCTACCTAGCAGCAAATTAAAAAAATCCATGCAACTATTTTTTTGTATTAATCTGTCTCGTCCTACTGCTGGGCAAAGGTCTCCCCCAACTTACTCCACTATTTGCAACCACCTATTTAGTTTAGTAATTTTTTTATTATTATTATTATATTCTTAATTGCACAAAATACAAGATAAGATGTACAAAAGGTGGGCTTAATGCTAAAGCATTTTCTACCGGCCAACCATATAGGTATTGAAAAATGTTGGTGTGCTAACTTATATATAACATAAACAATGGTATTTTAAAGACTAATCAAAAGTTACACATATTAAACAAATTTGGTTACAGAGAAAGCAGTAAGAGAGAAAAGTTTATCAGCTGATGAAAATCTAAAATAGCTCCTTACACTAAATAAATAAATAATAATATGAAATAAAGATGAAATAGGTATATAGAATTATATATCAGTAATATAATATCTTAGACCGTATATCTTTTTTACAAAAAAGAAACATAAAGTAAGTATACCTAATAACAAGCGCATTAGCTATACTTTTTAGGCCTTTTTTAGGCGATAAATAGTTAAATATCTCAAACGTTACGATCGACTATTTTTTTGTTTGATGGTTTCAAGTCATAAGTCCCAAGTTCCCCAACCTTGCGCACGGTGCCGGCGCCCTCGTGCCCGATGACCATGGGCGCGGTGACGCGGTCGGCGCCGCACTTGCCCGAGCTATACAGCTTCACGTCCGACCCGCAGATGCCCACGCACGACATCTCGATCAGCACCTCTGAACATACGCACAACAACCACTGAACTTACGAAAAACAAAACACAAGCGGCGAATCCACTCGGTTAATCAGCTAATCTGAAACCGCACTAAGGTGAAATCGATGAAAATGTATCAAGGTAAAGTTAAATTACCGTTTTCGTTGATTTCTGGTATTGGCCATTTTTCCTGAAATAAAACATTTTATGTGAGTGGGCAAGTGAATTTCAATAAATGAATCTTGATAAGAACTACCTTTTCCCGTCTTAACAGGAATTTTCGTTGAAGTGGTAGCTGAAAACACTAAGTGCTTTACCAATTCGGAAAGCCAATAAGGTAGGCAAGTTTTTCACAAATTGGTCACTAGGGTCACCATAAATTTTTTTTGCATGTCAAGGGGAATCAAACTTTTGGAAAAAAATGAGCAAAACACATTTTCTTTGCTAAATGATGCTATACCAAAAAAACTACCTGTGGCACATAAACAGGAAATACCATTCGATAGCACAGTTATCCAGGAATACTGTAGCAAAAAAAAATTAAGAAAATTCTAAGATTTGTAATCTTGGCAGCAAAAAAAATGGACCAAGGTAAAAAAAAATGGAAATTTCGAAAACGTCCAGTAACTCGAAATCCGGGATTTTTACTGGGTACATAATTTCATTTTCTGATCAGTCCTGAAGTCCCCTATCCGCACCTGAAGGATTATCCACTCCTTACGACACACCCTGTATTATACCTACTCTTAATTTTGCAAATACATTCTTCTTTTGACAAAAATTCCGACAAGTAAGACGACTACACAATTTTAAATGCTTGCGTGCACTTTTCTTTGCAAAATTGAGTGCCTAATTAATATAAATGTGAAAGTTGGAGTTTATATATGTCTGTGCATCTGACTAACATAAATACCACTTTACAATAGATGCTAGTTTTGTATTTATACCTAAATATTAAAAATACACTCACGATTTTCAAGTCGAATGGACCATGAAGCACAGCAGCATAATTAACAGACATTTTGATTCGGCGTTTCCTCATTAACTAAAGATGTCACCTCAATTCGTTGCGCAACTAATAATTATTATCACAGTTGTTATCACAATTATTTGACTTGTAAGACTTCTCTTATGAATAAAGAAACTGAACTGAACTGAAAGATAATTATTAAATAAATTAACATTAAGTAAACAACTTTATATCTAAGTAAGTTCATTTGCGGTTGTACTAAATAGGTAGGTATTTGAAAATTGTGAAATTTTCCATATCTAGGTAACATGTTTTTTTTTATGTAAATACGTGACGAGACTAGTTAAGCGCTCTCTTGTTGGTTATGGATCACGCCTGCTAATGACCAAAACAGTGCTTAGCCGGACATTGATTCACATAGGCCGGTGCAACACTGCCAAAGCGTTCGTCCACTTTGAGACATTTTGATGGTCAGTCTCGAACGCCCAGTAATTTTTATAGCTAGTGTAATCCAAACCGGAACACAGTAATGCTTACATATTACTGCTTAGCTGTAGAATCTCTGACACTGTTTGTACCCATCTTGACGGTATCCTATCCTGCAGGGGATACCTCCCACTGTAGCTAGTGAAATTACTGGGCTTTCGAGACTGACCATCAAAATATCTCAATGTGGACTAGCGCTAAAGCAGTTTTGCACCGGCCTATGCGAATCAAAGTCTTGTGAAGAACTGTTCTGGTTATGCGCAGGCGTGATCTCTTATCATCAAGAGAGTGCTTAATTCGTCTTGTCCCATTGTTTTTTTGTACTATTTGTTAAGTGCAATAAAGTATTTTCTATCTATCTATTGTTACATAAAAAGGTACCTCTACTGGGCGAATAAACATGACACCTGGCTCGAATGACGTTTGTGGAAA
The DNA here is from genome assembly GCA_932526365.1 of Lobophora halterata. Lineage (NCBI taxonomy): Eukaryota > Metazoa > Arthropoda > Insecta > Lepidoptera > Geometridae > Lobophora > Lobophora halterata. The sequence continues at coordinate 9,310,976 of OW052017.1, forward strand.
GCACAGCGTGGAATTGGATAATCTTGATAGAGAACAGGTCCTGTAGGTAATACTTGGTAATGATAAGTAATGACTAAAAATATAAGGCTTCGCAATTTGAGGAAGAACAAACACGTACACGGAGGGCGCCGCGCGGGGCAGCGGGGGACGCATCAAGTTCCGAGCCACGTGTCAGCCAGGTGTCATGTTGATTCGCCCGAGTAGTAGCTAGGTAGGTACATTTGCTGTGCTAACATACGTTACGTAAATTATGCATACTTGCACCTAAGGCATTGTCCTAATAGTACGCGATGACGCGACCATCGCAAGTTCTCGCGATTAGGACACTGCCTTACTGTCAAAGAACATATACAATAACATTACTCGCTTAGTAGTTCTTAACAGTCCAGATTCAGACCGTTAAGAACTGCCAGGCTAGTAAAGTCATTGCTTTGGAACTTTGAAACGTTGTTGCAAGTCGGCATTAGTTCTTTAACTTTAGGCTAATACCTACCTAAATCTTATTAACATACTTAACTAATTTCATTTCTAACTTAGCTCGAGAAACCATTTTTTCCAAAAACAAATTATGCTATTATGTTGTTATAGATAATGTTCTTACTTATCTTTGTAGCTCTGTTTTATTCCTTTATTATTTTGATAAAAATTCACTGTACGTACATACAATAAAAAAATATGATTTTGTAAACAAATAAAATATGATATTTCTTGTGCAAATAGGTATTAAGTAGTTAATCTCATAATTGCACACACATGACATGTACAGTCAGCTGCACTAACATGTATACACTCCCAATCTTTTACATTTATATTATACTCTATTTTTTGCAAAGACGTTATTCTTCTGACAAGTAAAATGACTAAATTAATTTGAAAATGCTCGCGTTGACTTTGTTTACTTTTCATTGCAATATTAAGATTAATATATATGTTAAAGCTTGGGAGTGTAGGTATATATGTCTGTGCAGCTGACTGTATGTAAACGCACAGGAACATAGGTACAATACATATAACTAGGTTTCAGTTACTAGAAAAAAAAAAAACGCTAGTAAAAACTTATCATATCAGAAAAAAACTTTTTTTTCTTTTTAAAAATAGATTTATTTCAAAATTGTACTTTTGCATAACAATACAATAATATTACTAAAATAACTTTGATCTTTACAAACTAATAATAAATACCTACTCATATAGGTAAAAAAACGCCAATTTATAAATATTTACAGTTAAATTATATCAATTCAATCGGTATACAAAAAAAAACGTGTATCAATAAAAGCATAACATTGCAAAAGTTTATACCCTGTATATTTTTTAATTCGGAATAATATGGATATAATATTATGTTTTTAGACTTGGCTTAATTCAAAAACAAACATAAGTTAGCCCACAAAAAATAAATAAGTACGGAAATTCTGTTCAATTATTGAACTTTTAATATTCGTACCACCTCGTACTTACATATATGCTATCAATATCAACCTATATTTATTAATTACCTTATTCGAATGCGTTTTGGCTGGTACAATCGCTCCACGGGAAGTTCAGCGCTACGCCGAACGCGACGTAATTTCGGCTGATGTGACATAGGGAACTTGAAAAACATTGCGAGCGTATTCAACGTAACGATCAGCGCCGTACATTCCGCAGATGTGTCGCTACACTTAGAAGCTTTGATAGTTTGATGTTGTAACTCAGTCCATAGTTAGTGTGGGAATTTGGTGTTGTTGATGGCGTCGCGGCCGGCGCGCGCCACCTCGTACGCCTGCAGCGTGTCCTCCAGCGGGAATTAGGGGTGGGTTACCAGCGGCTTCATGTCGAATAAAGTAATATCTTAAGAGCGAGGTTTGATAGTTTGATGTTCTAACTCAGTACATAGTTAGTATAGAAACTTGGTGCTGTTGTTGGCGTCACACGCCACCTCGTACGCCTATAGCGTCTCCTCTAGCGAGAAGTGGTGGGTTACCAGCGGCTTCACGTCGAGTAAAATAATTTATAGGAGCGAGGTTTTATAGTTAGATGTTTTAACTCAGTACATTGTTAGTATGTTATTGTTCGCCACCTCGTACGTCTGCAGTGTCTCTTCCATCGGGAAGTGGTGGGTTACCAGCGGCTTCACGTCGAATAAAGTATATTTTAAGAGCGAGGTTTGATAGTTTGATGTTGTAACTTTTTCTTCTTCTTCTTCTTAACTCAGCACATAGTTAGTGTGGGAACTTGGTGTTGTTGTTGGCATCGCGCGGCTGTACGTGTATGATGACCTTGATGCCCTGTCCGGCGCGCGCCACCTCGTACGCCTGCAGCGTATCCTCCAGCGGGAAGTGGTGGGTAACTAGTGGCTTCACGTCGATCTTGCCGGACGCTACCATTGACAGCGCTATCGGGTACCTGGGGATCCGATAGGTGCATTATTTTTTATTTCCAAAAAAAAAAACAATGTTATAGAAATTTTTTCAATGGACCTTGTACAGTACAGTCAGTTGTTGTCCTTGTACAGCTCAAGGACTAAAAGTGGTTGCTTTAGATAGGGAAGAGTAAATAACGTTCAACCAGTTACATGGCTGAACATGTAACTGGTTGAAATAGATATCATTCTTCGATAAAAAATAATATAGGTAATAGTTAAAAATATCAGCCCGTCTCTATCAGTTGCAGCACCCTAAACGGGTAACATTGTGAGGCTGTACTTTTATCTATTTGACTTACCAAGACCTGAAATATAACCTACCTACCCAATATTGCAAATAAATACTGAATAATAATAGTGTGGTAGCTCACTCGTTGACGTATCGGAAGATGCCCCTGATGTCGACCTCCCGCGCCAGCGCGGCCGCCAGCGGCACCGTCTGCTCCGGCGCGCCCATGCCCACCAGCACCGCCACGCCGCCGCTCTTCGTCGCCTGCAACAACATTGCATCAAACCTCATCAGACAAAGAGCCCAAAGTGAGCTAGAACAGTCATGTATACCTAAAATCCTGGCATGTGGATGCTGTTGTATTTTTTTCGATTACTTTTGGAGTAAAATTAATGGTTATATATCGGTAAGTATCTATCGTGGAATTAAACAAGTATTTTTAGGTTATGGATGTTGTAATGACTCAATTACCTATGTGGGATGTAGTCTAATTAGACTTATGCCTCTAAGTCTAAGTCTGCCCTAGGAGTTCTTCGTGAAGCACAATCTCGTGTAGGTATGTTTGTAATTGGGTAATGAGTAATGGAGTGAAAGCTGATAGTGCTGTCCTGTGCAAAGGTTGCGCTGGCACTGATGAGCTGCATATGTATCAGTAGGTATGTAACACGTTTATACTAGCTTCGACACAGAGAATTCTACTGCAGGAGTGCTAGGAGTGTGAGTAAGAGTTTTCTTTGTGCGTCTTACGAACGTCAAAGGACACGTTGGGCTGCGCGCCGGGCAGGGAGTGCACCTGCTGTACCAGCTCTTTCTCTTTGACTCGCGACTCACGAGGTGGCAGCATGCTCACTCAGTTGATGGTACGTACCAGCATAGAGAGCCGCACGGTGGCCGCCGCGCCGCTCGCGTCAAATGACACGTCGGGCTGCGCGCCGAGCAGGGAGTGCACCTGCTGTACCAGCTCTTCCTCTTTAGACTCGCGGCTCACGAGGATGGTGGCGTCTGCTCCCAGCTGCTTCGCGAAGTCCAATCGAGATTGGAGCACGTCTGAAACGAATCAGTCGGTGTCACTGTATGTAACCTTCGGGAGACACTGGGTTCAGATTTGTAGAACAGAACTGTTTGTGAGATTTTGGAATATGACTGTTACGTATACCGATAATGAAGGTTTTAAAAAAACAGTCAACAACCGGACTTCAATCGGACGGTTCAAGTGACCGTAGGCCCCACTGACAAGTCGCAGGAAAGCAAAATACGCAATTTTGTTTACTTCGCTGCCATATTTTTTAAGTTATTTTGATTTTAAAACTAAACTACTGAACCGATTTTGATAAAATATCTAAAGGACCAATCTGAAAGTATATCCTCTCAAACAAAACAAGATTTTTACAAATCTGTTTATAAACAACGTATGTAGTTTTGAGGTAACAAACATTTAAAAAAAACATTCAACCGATATGATAACCTCCTCGTTTTTTGAAGTCTGTTGATAAGAGTCTAGCGTGAATATATGGAGTTTAGTTTTGGGGTTTATGGGAATCGTGGAAAGAGTGGGGGAGAAACTTGCACAAAAGTGGTATTATAAATTATACCTAATTGGGAATTCTGTATTTTGGAAACCGGCCAGGCTACTATAATAACGTCACGTAACTTCAGGAAACTAGCTTTCTTCATCCGCTAAAGTTTCTGCTACAACATTTGGTCTGCTGTTCACTGCTCACCTGTGATGAGCATCTGCTGGCCCCGAAGGCCTTGGCGGTCAGCATGGTCAGCAGGCCGATGGGCCCAGCACCAGCACGTTGTTCAAAAACATTTGGTCTGCTGTTCACTGCTCACCTGTGATGAGCACCTTGCTGGCCCCGAAGGCTTTGGCGGTGAGCATGGTCAGCAGGCCGATGGGCCCAGCGCCCAACACCAGCACGTTGTTCAAAAACATTTGGTCTGCTGTTCACTGCTCACCTGTGATGAGCACCTTGCTGGCCCCGAAGGCTTTGGCGGTGAGCATGGTCAGCAGGCCGATGGGCCCAGCGCCCAGCACCAGCACGTTGTGGCCAGCCGACACTCCGCCGCGACGGCACGCGTGGACACCCACCGAGAGCGGTTCCAATAGTGCCCCTTCTTCCATTGACACGTGGTCTGGTAATCTGAGGACAAGATTGAAATCATCATCATCATGTGCTTCGGAAGACTACTGTTGAACATAGGCCTACCCCAAAAGACGCCACGGCGAGCAGTCTCGAACCTTCTCCTTGCGCCGGCATCCCGCAGTCATCAGTTCAGCGTGTGAGGGCTAGGATGGCTTCTATACATACTGCGTCATCAAATTCGTGGCGGCCCTTCAAGAACGTTTATTCTCCGGACGGTTGCCGGTACTTCGAGATATGTATATGGCGCCCACAGCCTCGTACTTCAGCATGCCTCCTATGTCGATGAAGTTGAAGAACTCGCAGTGATAAGATACGAACATACTATGGGACGCGTCCGTAAGTCGCGGCTGAAATCGTGGCTGACAGTCGCGTCTTATCTGTATCTGGCCTGTACATTTACACTACACTGTGCAATCCATCTGTTGAAAGTCGCGGACGTAACTTCAGCCCGTACTTGAACACTCGGACGTCTCATATACCCACTCGTACATCTGGCCGGTTGGATGTTTGCATCAACCTCGCACATCCGAAGAGCCGCCGTCTGGGGCGACCGTGATACTTATCGGCCACGGCGCATGGACGCGTTCCATAGTATATTTCCAGCTTTACTGTTTTGTACTCACTTGTAGCAGAAGTCAGCAGCGAGCTTGTTGTAGCGCGCCAGGTTGCCTTGGTAGGGAGGCGTCGATCAGAACGCTATGTCACGACAAAGGTGGTAGCGCCCCGTCTTGTAGAACACGAAGAAGCGACTTAGCCACTGTGGTGTACTCACTTGTAGCAGAAGTCAGCAGCGTGCTTGTAGTAGCGCGCTAGGTTGCCGTGGTAGGGAGGCGTCGCGCAGAACGCCATGTCGGGGCACAGGTGGTAGCGCCCCGTCTTGCAGAACTCGAAGAAGCGACTATAGTCACTGTGGTGTACTCACTTGTAGCAGAAGTCAGCAGCGTGCTTGTAGTAGCGCGCCAGGTTGCCGTGGTAGGGAGGCGTCGCGCAGAACGCCATGTCGGGGCACAGGTGGTAGCGCCCCGTCTTGCAGAACTCGCAGAAGCGACACGGGATGCCGGGCTCGATAGCGACGCGGTCTCCCACTTTGAGGTGCTTCACTTTGGCGCCGAGCTGAGAAATAAGGTTCTCAGGTTACGTCAGGAACTCAAAAGTTTTCATATTATCTATGTGCGCATCACCTACGTTTTTATTTGTTTTTCGTTGTTAAACATTTTTATACAAGAGCACCTGAGTAAAACTCGTAAAAGCTTGTTCTTATTTCAGCGTACCAAGTTTAAACGCCATGACCACATCAAGATGTTATGATTTTCATGACTCAAAGTGGGCTGGAAGGAATTAACCTAAGCGATTTTCGTTTCAAAAATTATGGGCCCAAAAGTAGTTATAGGTATTTAAAAAAAAGCAGCTTTTAAAATTCTTATAGGTATCTATACTGCTCAATGCATGTATGAACTGTATTATACTACATATAAGTGTGGGTACCACCTTGTACTCCAGTAATAAACAGGCTACGGAGAGACACGGTCGTTTTACTCTAATACCCGATATACCATTTGACAACGAGGAGGAACAACCCGCAATTTTACGGAAAATGTCGAGTTTCATCGGAAATTTAGGCGTTTTCGATCATAAAATCCACGAGTGGGACGTTTTTCACGGACGATTAACCCAGTTCATAAAGTTGAACGGCATATTAGATGCCAATCAAAGTGCAGTGTTGTTGACCAACTTGTCGGACGAGTCCTACCGTCTGCTTCGGAACCTCGTGTATCCGAAGAAGCTTGAAGATACTACGTATAGTGAGCTTGTTAAATTACTCAACGATCATTTTACGCCGAAAAAGTCGACATTCGCCGATAGGGCGAAGTTCTACGAAGCGATCAAATCCGACGGTGAGAGCATCGAGGAATGGGCTGCGCGGCTGCGAGGGCTAGCCGTGTATTGCGATTTTGGCACAGAACTGGACACGCTGCTGCGTGACCGTTTCGTGCTAGGCTTCAGAACGGGACCGGAGCGTGATCGATTATTCGAGTCGTACTCGAAGGAGCTGACGTTTGGGCAGGCGATGGAGGTCGCGCAGAAGGCAGCGTTTGCCCGGGAGGCACGCGCCACCGCCACCATCAAGGAGGAGCCGGTGTTCTACGCGGGCCGCGCCGCCGCCAGCGGAGGCGCGCGCGGCGCCCGCGCGGCCCCGGCCGGCAGCGGAGGCGCCACCCAGCGCGCCCGCCTCGACGACGGCGCGCCTCGATGCACAATTTGTGGTTTGAAGAACCATAATGCGGCTAAATGTAGGTTTAAAAATTACTCGTGTCTCAAGTGTGGGCAAAAAGGCCATTTAAAAAAAATGTGCGGTGTTCAAAAGTGTAACTTGCATAATATAGGCACGGAGGACCACGGCGAACCTGAAGGAGCTGCCTGCAAGGAATGTGAACTTTATAACTTAAGGTATGTTAATTACAGCCCTATTAAAATGACTGTCAATGTGAACGGTGTAGATTTATGCATGGAATTAGATACTGGTTCGGGTACTACGGTTATCTCGGATAAATTGTATTGTCTTTACTTTTCGGCTATGAATTTGCATAAAAGTGATATAAAAATGTGCTTATATAACGGTCATAAAATAATACCATTAGGTTATTTCTTGGCAAAGGTTCGTCATAATGAACTATGTGAAGAGATTAAATTGTATGTGATCGAAAACGGGGGACCGCCGCTATTGGGCCGCGATTTTATGTCAAAATTTAAAATGTATTTTGCTACAGAAAATAACAAAATCACATGTACGAATGACCACATTGAAGATGTGCAACGGCTATTGAGCCAATATTCTGATGTTTGGAATGATGAGTTAGGCTGTTTCAATAAATTTGAAGTCGAACTACAATTGAAAGACAACGCAACACCAAAGTTTTTTAAGCCGCGCCCGGTGCCATTCGCGCTAAAAGACAAAGTTAGCGAAGAAATTGATAGACTCGTAAGTTTAGGCATACTTGTACCAGTTAACTATTCAGAATACGCCACGCCCATTGTGCCGGTTTTGAAAGAAAACGGAAAATTGAAAATAGCGGGCGATTTCTCGTGTACATTAAATAAGGACCTTATAATAGATAAGTATCCTTTACCACGAATAGAAGAAGTATTTTCCAAGATAGGCGGTGGTGATAAATACACGAAAATTGATTTAAGTAACGCATATAACCAATTTAAATTATCTGAATCGTCTCAAAAGCTCACAACAATTAATAGTCACAAGGGATTATTTTCCTACAGTCGTTTAGTCTATGGCTTAGCCAACGCCCCCGCTATTTTCCAAAAAACAATGGAAACGTTATTGTCGGGTATAGAAGGAGTCAGCATATGGCTCGATGACGTCTGCATTACGGGAAAGACAAAAGAACTGCACATGTCAAGGTTACAGGAGGTTCTGAGCAGATTACAAGATGCTGGGTTGCGACTTTCTAAAGATAAATGTGTCTTTTTCGCAAATAGTGTAACTTACTTAGGATACGTCATAGATAAAAACGGGTTAAGGACCTGTCCGGCCAAAGTCGAAGCTATATTAAACGCGCCTGCGCCCACCAATATTTTAGGAGTGAAACGATTCCTTGGTGTAGTGAACTATTATAGGAATTTTATTCCATCTGCATCGGCAGTACTGAGTCCACTACACGAACTGTTACGGGGGGGCGCAGAGTGGGAGTGGGGCGCACGCCAGCAGGGGGCGTTCGAGTGCGTGAAGCGCGAGCTCGCCAGCGAGCGAGTGCTGGCGCATTTCCAGCCAGACGCGCCGCTAGTGCTGACCGTCGATGCGGGCCCGAGCGGGCTCGGCGCAGTGCTGGCGCACAGGGGCGCGGACAATCGCGAGCGTCCGATAGCGTTCGCGTCACGTTCACTCTCCACCAGTGAGAAAAACTATAGCCAGATACAAAAGGAGGCAACGGCCATAATTTTCGGAGTGAAACATTTTCATCAATACCTTTACGGCCGCCAAGAACCGTTCATACTGAAAACCGACCATAGGCCCTTGCTATCTATATTCGGCAGAGGAAAAGGTATATCTGTCACGGCCGCCTTACGTTTACAAAGATATGCGATCATTCTCTCTGCATATAACTATACAGTGCAATACGTGGATGGCAAAAATAATGTTATCGCAGACTATTTTTCTCGGTCACCCTTATCGGTCTCGACAATTGATGAGCAGGAGGTGGAAAGTTCTAGGTACTTTTTGTTCTTAGAAGCTAGCGTGGAACCGGTTTTGTTCAATGACGTCAAGCAGGCGATTGCAACTGATAGTGTTTTAAAGACGGTTATGAAATATATGAGTAATGGCTGGCCTAGAAAAATTACCTGTAAATCGATCGGACCGTATTTTCAATGCAAAACTGATTTAGAGGTCATAGATGGATGTTTGTTTCGCGGTCATAGAATAGTTATCCCATCTGTGTACAGAGATAAAATGTTACGAGAGCTGCATTCGGCACATTTTGGGATAGTGAAAACAAAAAGTGCAGCCCGTAGTAGAATGTGGTGGCCTGGCATCGATAGCGATATCGAACGATGGGTAGGGGCGTGCGGCGCGTGCGCCGCCGTGCGCGCCGCGCCGCCCGCCGCGCCCGCCGCGCCCTGGCCGCGCCCGCCCGCCCCGTGGCACCGCATTCATATAGACTATATGTCTGTAGGTCCGGCTGTCTATTTGATTGTAGTCGACGCGTACTCTAAATGGTTGGAATGTGTTCATATGGACCGCGGCACTTCTACAAATGTACTCATTCAAAATCTAAAAAACATGTTTTCTAGATACGGAGTGCCCAATGTTATTGTTTCTGACAATGATGTGAAAATTAGTTCAGCAGAATTTCATACCTTTTGTCGAATGAACGGGATCGAGCATGTAACCTCACCTATCTATCACCCCGCCAGCAATGGTCAAGCAGAAAACTCTGTAAAAACTTGTAAAAAGATGTTGAAATGCTTAGTATCAGAAACTAAATGCCAAAGAGATATTGTAGAAAAATTACAAAGTTTTTTGTTTGCGTATAGGAACACCATACATTGTGCTACCGGTGTCACACCAGCCAAGCTGATGATGGGGCGTGATTTGAAGTGTAGATTAGATTTAGTCCTACCGCAAATTAAAGCTACCGATGAAAACGATAAACCACAATTAAATCAAAATAGATGTTTTCAAGTAGGTGAAACCGTTTGGGCAAGATGGTTTATCGCTAGGAAAGGTATTTGGTGTGTAGGTATTGTTAAAAAGATATTGGGCACTCGAATGTTTGAAATATATTTTAAAGATTATGACTCTTATTGTAATAGGCATGTAGATCAAATGAGAAAATATGTAAATAGGAAAAATGAAATCTCGGCGGGTAAAAATGTAACGGGCAGTTCGGTTTTTTTGAATCCGGTGCCGATATCGTCGCCCGCGCTGCCGCCGGCGCCGCCGTCTCCGCGTCAATCGCCACTGTCAGCGCCACCTACGCCCGCCGCGTCCTTAGCGCTGTCACCACCCGCGCTGCCGCCGCCGCCGCCGGCACAATCCCTCGTAGCAATACCCCCTGAGAGCGCGCCGCTCACGCGGCTGCCGCCGCCGGTTTCTCCGCCGGCCGCCGCTGAGGGGGAAGGGGAGAAGGTGCCGTCGCCGTCGGGTGCAGCCGCGTGTTCGCCCGCGCCCTCAGGGAATAGTGAAGCGGATAGAAACTGTAGTGAAATAGAGGATATGCACGCTGGCAATGACGAATGGGCGGAGGCGTGCGACGTGCTAGAAGACGAGCCCCAACCGACTGAACAGTGTATCGATCCTATTGTGGATAATGCAGAAAGTAGTAATAGTTCTAGTGCGGTCGGGCGCTCTAAAAGACATATAAAACGAGTTTGTTATAAACATTATTTCTAGTATGTATATTAGGTATTTAAGAGTGCTGGTAAGAACCTTTGTTTTATTGTTACAGGTTTAATGTTTGAATTAATGTTGGAGGGATGAACTGTATTATACTACATATAAGTGTGGGTACCACCTTGTACTCCAGTAATAAACAGGCTACGGAGAGACACGGTCGTTTTACTCTAATACCCGATATACCAATGTAACAACTGCTCACGTGAAAACATGAGATTATGCAGTAAAAAGCTACTATCTAAATTACCATGTTTACTGCAGTTTATCGCCTGGTAGGTAAAGGCTATGTGTAGTAAACTTGTTTACGCAATAAAATAGTTATCAACACATTTAGCAACGGAAGAATAATTTACAAAACTGTTTTACGACTTATTCATGACCTTACCTAATTCAATATTTTTTTTCAGATCTGATTATAGGGATTTAGTATAATTCATAATAATCTCAATTGTGTTATAGGTATGGTAATTGTAATAGTTAAGTATAACCATTTGATGTTGAAGATACTGTGAGTAATGTAATACTTATTCTAATTTTTATACAAAAATCTTTAAAATCTATGAATTTTTGATTTGACAATAAATATTAAGTATTGAACAACATCAACAATATATGACAGAAAATAATAATTAAAATAAACAGAAAAATATAATTTGCGTTAGTAACTAAAAGACTTCGTCAATATTTTGGATATATAATTTTATTCCTTATCGTCCGGCGGATGGCGTAAGGGCGTAACAACTCTGAAAACAAATAATTTCATAATCCACCATCAGTTACGAAGTTATTGACCGCAGATAAGGATTTAAGGTCATTGTGATAACCGGGCGCGACCAATAGGTTATTGCTTCTGTAAATAGGTCCGTTCCACGTTTTCAAGGCAACGTGACTTTATACCCGACTGCTAAAGAAGGTTTATGTCTTTTGTGCGTAGCTTTTCTCGTAGGGACTAGGTAGGTATCGTACTAGCAACAAATCTCATATGTATGATTAACTGTGTTATCTTATCGCAGATCCAACATAAAAGCCATTAAAATGTATGGACATAATGAAATAATATCACATTCATAAATGATAATTTTACGCCTAATCCTTATATTTATCATATCTGTGAGCTGAAACCTGAAATAAATATGTTTAATACCATTGTGTACCCATGCGACCGGCGTTATTTGATTTAGCATAATAAGTAGATGTGTTACTTACTTAATATCACAGGTTAATATTTACAAAAAAATATAAATGTGCGAGTGAGATAGCGCGGGATTCTGGACCATGTGTATACTATTCTGGATACTACGTCAACTAAATTATTATTATTATAATATAAGACACATTTTTTCCAAGACATATACATTTTTGATCATTAAAAAAATCAAACATACTTAGGCAAGGCATTTCGCACTGACTTGGTAATTAAGTTCAATTGAAGTTCAAGGTCACGTATTGGCGCCGATAACCGGACGTCAGCGGGTGTGTCTGCCAATCGTACATATACAACGTCGCACTACGAATGGCACGACGACAAGTCTATATTTACCACTGTACTTAACTACATACCTAGATACTCATACATACTAGGATCATTTTGATTTGGCGATTCACAGTTGTTTTGAATGGTACCGCACCATACATGAAGGCAAAAATGCGGTTTCAGATTAGTGGATGAACCTGGCGAATTCGCCGCTCGTATTTTGTTTTTAGCAGCTCATGTACCGCGACAACCCGCGAGAGACGTCTCATGCTGCTGAAACTCGCTAGAAAACAATCACAAATCACTGTCAAAACTGTTAACACTGACAGCCCACTCTGCAGGGGTTGCTTAACAGAAGAAGAATCGGCTGCCCACATAGTCCTGGAATACGTGGGAGTGACAGCACAACGACACGAAACCCTCGGGCAACCGAGGTCACTCCGCGAGGCCTGCGAAGAGCCCAGGAATCTTCTGCGCTTCTGGATGGAGTTAGGCTTGCTACATCCGTAGCCAGCAGGTAACATGCTCACGCAAAAAGGACCGATTAACGAGTCCAATTGCGGAAAATGGAGTCAACATACATACTCGCTAGAAAACACCGAGCGTATACACCGGTAGGTATACGCGCGTGTTCACGCGACACACTTTTGAAGTTTTGCGAGTACCAATCTGCCCGTATTAATTAACGCGACAAAAATACGCTAGTCTGAAACCGCACTTAGAGCAAGTGTCAATAACTATTCAATATGGTTATTGGTAATATGACATTGAGAGAACCTTGAAACTGAGCTGATCTGAGTACACATAGCTAATGCAATGCGTAGATAATAATGTAGACTTACTAAGAATAAGTTAATGAGAATTGGCTTTCCGGTTAGATATTAGATAATCCATCAACAGCAAGATCCTTCTTTATGTACTTAATTAATTAATTAAAAAATTGGGGGTGGGTTGACACTCACGAATTTGTTGACTTCTGCGATTCGTCGACTCACATTTTTTACATTTTTTTTTATATTTTATTACACTATTTAGCAAACTATCTTTCTGCGTCAAAGGGATATTTTCTCTGTTCCTATTTTTTTTTCCTAAGAGCCACAATTGCCACAGATATTATTTTAATACCCACGATTGTTTAACTCTACTTACTTCTAAAGCGTCGATGACACACGGTTTTTTACACGCTGCTTGTTGGCGAGTTTAAAAGCTAGCGTGTGAGCGAGTTAGCTTTTGGGAAGGATTGTCAACAAGCAGCTTATAAAAAAGCCGATGACACCGGGCGATTTGACAAGCTACAAGCCAACTCATTGGCTTAAAACGTTTATAAAGGCCAACAAAACTTTTCTTATAAGTGCGTACCTTAGCCACGACTCCGGAGGCTTCGTGGCCCATCACCATGGGTTCCTTGAGCACGAAGTGTCCGCAGGCGCCGGACTGCCAGTAGTGCACGTCCGACCCGCAGATACCCACGCAGTCCATGCGGAGGAGAACCTCTGAACATACCACACAAAAATATTTTAATTATGATATCGTATATCCGTAAGGGCTCTTTCAATTTGAATTCAATTTCAATTTGAAATTTGAAACAAAATGCAAATGAATTCGATTATATTTTAGACTTAAATTTACTTTAACAATTTGTTATTATTATTTAATTTCTTTTTTACATTTTAAATATTTAGTCATGACATTTATAAATTATACGATACCTAGATAAACCTAATGAAATAACTAGATAGACCTTTGATATAATCGAACTCAGAAATACCATGTTGCATTCGCCCTGACAGGGTCCATGTACTATACCTAGTCTGTAACTACCACTTAAGACCTAAAATACTTACCTGTATGTTCATGGAGGCAATAAGTAAATACAAATGCAAATACAAATTCAGACGTTTTGTGTCGGACCGCTGCAGGTATTCCGCAATAATATATTCTTATTTTTTTAAAGATGTACTATCTAGTAGCTAAAGATCAAGAAGATTCTTCTTCTTATCGTGTCACTAGTTCTTTCGAACCAGTGCGGTGAAAAGATTTCGAGTGCTCCTCGAAGAGGCTCCTTTCGTGCACCAACGAATAAGATTGAGAAAAACAGTTTTCTCATGTTAAACTTGTCATAGCAAAAAATATACTAAAACATTTCATAAGGTAACAAATTCACCGCTCCACTTTTTTAAAATTTAAACTCAGTCAATTTATATCTTCGAAAATGTTCAAAAAAAGTGTGAGCGAGATAGCGGCGCGCGGGATTCTGGGCCTTAAAACTTGTGATCATGAAGCAATTTACAATATGGAGTTAGTTTTAAGTACGATCGAAGACAATATCCATATATCTTTGACCTGCTTATTTTGCTATTTGCCTTGCCCTCTCTTTCAACTGGAGCGAGGTGACGAATAAAAAATAACTCAATATTAACCAATTTTGAGATCACTTACCGCTATCATCGATTTCGGGGATGGGTGTTTGCACCTGAAAAACAAATCATTGAACTTAGCATTTCAATTATAACATCTTGTATCAATAATAGAAACAATCATATCATATTTTTATCTACATTTCGATTTGGTGAATGAAAAATGACACGTTTCTGCCAGATCACAATTTATAGACTGATTTAAGTGCCAGTCAATTAGGTACACATGTACAATTTTTTTGACCAGATTAATTTTGTCGTTAAATTATTTTTTAAATAAGTAGTAGGTACACAGAAGGAAATATTAACGAGTTTTGAGATAAATAAATGCAATATATACTTTTAGACTTACTTACATTTAAGTTAGTTTCAGTCTGTTACAAATTACATGAATTTATGGAACTAGGTCAAGTAAACTACGATAAGTAAGTCGATTAGAACTTCTTTTACATGCTGTAATAGCTACTTGCATATTTTATTTATAATTTTTGTAGTAGATAAATGTAGGTGTACAAATAGACTAGCGAGATTAATTTATAAATGTAAAATGTATTATCTGGTGGAATATAGGTAAATGTTTTCATTTTTATTTTGTACCATCACCTCTCATTCTGTTACATCAAATACCTACACTTAAATAAACCAGTGTTTATATGGTTGAGTTCATAAAGCCAATAGATTTAATTTCAATCAGCGTTCAATTGATAGTTGTTACGCTATGCATAGCTTCAGGAAAATGCAACTATCGATTGGCTTGCTTGCCAGATTGTATTGCAGCGATGTTTTTTGACATTTCAACCTAATAAACAATGTTCTTAAAAGAAAATACAGGTAGGTATGTATACAGATAATTTAGCTAGGTAAATAGACGTATTGTATAAGCAAAGATAAACTTTGATAAGACTCACCAATTGTAAATCCTTAGGCTTCATAAGAAGCGCGGTTAAATTATCCGTGGCCATATTTACGTGTGCTCGTGGCTGCGGTCTGAAAGCTACTGAACCAACTGACTGATTAATTAAATGAGTAGACACTACGCGGATTATCGCGCGAATGGCGTGGCGTAGTTACATAACCGGCGGGAGGTGTGCCCGTCCAGCCATTGGGTTGCCGTCACAACTTTTTTTATTGTTACCTAGTTATTATTCAGTGTTCAAATTCCTTTTCACTCTCAATGTCAAGGTCCATTGACCTTTATTTGGATTCGGGACATTCTTATTTATCTTTATACTTATCTTATTTAAACACTGTTTGATCGATATTGCAATCATAAAGTCAATATTGACCAATCATCAGAATACAGTCATATTTTGTTGTGCCCTTACAGGGTGTACGTTTGATACTCTTTACAATTTAAGACCCTTTTTACAATTTAAGACCCTGTAAATTCAAATTCAAATATTTATTTGCATTATACGTTACAACGTATAATGCAAATAAATATTTGAATTTGAATTTACTGGGTGTCTCAAAAGAAAGTTCACATTTGTTTTGGTTATACATTTGGACGATGTTATTTTTTATAAATAAATTCCCAAACAGTGTATTTTAATGTGTACCTAATACTTATTTTTAAACTAAGTAAAGGTGGTTTTAAATATGACATTTCTTTTGAGACACCTTGTATTTACCTAAATCTATCTTAATAATCAATTTTTTTTTATTTTGAGGGCAAAACGAAGAGGTAAAAGTTCGGTAACCCTATGGTTGAGAGGTGCCAAAAAATGGTGCCTTTGTTTGGTCACTAATGCACATTTTTTTAATTTTTAAGTTAGTGCGCTATGACTATCGCGCGTCGAAAATTGCAAGGTTTTATAAAACTACGAATGATTATTGTACCTATGTTCCTTACTTTACCTGCCTGCATAATGCCTACCTACGCATAAAAGAGCCTATATAAAGTATAATAAGTACCTACCTAAATTGTACTCAGGTAGGTACCAAAAATAATTTATGCACTTGTGAGTTATGAGCAGTTATCCCTAGGTACAACATCTAAACACAATAACAAAATGTTTTACCTACTATTCTATCGGAGAATCGCCATTATTTTGATTATGTTGTTGGTTCTCTATCATCATTATGAACCACATCAGATAGCATCAAACATCATTACGAACCATTTAGCGTATGTACGTTGATGATCTCGTTACCAGTATGTACAGTCAGCTGCTCAGACATGTATACACTCGCAAGCTTTCACATTTAGGTATATTTGGCAAATTTTGCAAAGAAATGTGCACGCAAGCATTTTCAAATTAATCTAATCATCTACCTTGTAAGAGTTCTTGTCAGAAGAAGAATGCATTTGCAAAATAAGAGTATACCTAATATAAATATGAACGCTTGTGAGTGTAATACCATGTCTGTGCAGCTGACTGTACCTTCTCGAAATACTCAATCTATCTAACCGGGGCTCGTAGGTTTTAAATCTTCCCTACATAACAATACCCATTCAAGGGAAGGTTATAATGGTTAATAAAAAAAAAGCAATAAATAATCGTGCATTTTAAAAACACCTTTCACTTATTTAAAATAATTACTATTACTATTACTATCAGCCTGAGCTGTCCCAATGTAGGGCAGAGGCCTCCCCCCATTTTCACCAACGGTCTCGATCTTGCGCTACTAATCTCCATTCCCCGTCGAACGCATCCAGTTCGTCGTGCCATCGTCTGCGTGGTCTACCGCGATGCCTGCGCGCTGTATCAGGGAATATAAAATAATAAGTTTCATATTCCTGTACATTCGTTTCGCTGTGGTGGCAGGATCGCTAGCCGCTACTCACCTTCTAGTGACGCACGTGGGCCCGTGTGATGACGTCACAGGGCTGATGACGTTTCGAGAGCTAACCATCACCACACAGACGTACGACTCCACACTGAGCGGGGAATTCAACTTGACTAGAGATGTGGAGAACGGGTGGAAAGTCAAGGTAACATCGTCTCATTTGACAGCTGATAGTGACAATGAGTTTGGATATACAGTCCTACTAACTTATCTGTGAATTGAGTAGCGTCGCTTTTATCGCAACGGTACACGACGCAACTGGCAGTTGAATTAACTTTTGTATGCAAGTGGCTGTAGTTCCATTTTCTGCCACCTCACAGATAAGTTGGTAGGACTGTACCTACATTCTTCTGAGGATAGTAATGACGTCACAGGACTGATGACGTTCGAGAGCTAACCATCACTACGCAGACGTACGACTCCACAATAAGCGGGGAATTCAACTTGACTAGGGATTTGGAGAACGGGTGAAAAGTCAAGGTAACGTCACCTCATTTGACAGCTGGTAGTGATGACGTCATAAATATGATGACGTTGCAAGAGCTAGCCTTCACCAGAAATTCAACTTGACCAGGAATGTGGAGAACGGGTAGAAAATCAAGGTAACAGTCATCTCATTTGATAGCTGGTAGTGATGCAAAAGGTAGGAATCACTACGCACTCAGATGTAAGACTCCTCACTGAGCGAGGAGTTCACCCTTAACAACTGGTTAGTTAGATAAAGATGAGAAGAACAGATGGAAATTAAAGAAATAAAAGTCAATTTACTTGTTCAAATATATAGAAATGTGCGAGCGAGGTAGCGACGCACGGGATACTGGGGCCTTAAGTGAATGCATGTGAACTCTTTATTCTACCAAAGAATTTTTGTACCGACAAAGGAAGCAAGTTAGGTATAAAGCAAGTAAATCGTCACTTTAAACAATTCAATAAGATTATCCTTAATCATTCAAATATCTCCCAGGCAACGATGCAAAAGTGCCAAGACATCCGTAACGTGGACACGTGCGACTTCCTCAGCGAGTATCAAGTTGTCTCCCGCGGCTGTGCGGAGGATGACGACGCTGAGGAGGAGACCTACGGCATGCTGTTCCACTACGCGAACCCTGAGTGAGTCACAGCAAAGTTGTGGGACTCCTCAGTGAGTATCAGGTGGTCTCTCCCGGCTGTGCGGAGGACGATGACGCTGAGGAGACCTACGTATGCTGTTCCACTACGCGAACTCTGTGTGAGCCACAGTACAGTTGTGAGACTCCTTAGCGAGTATCAGGTGGTCTCTCACGGCTGTGCGGAGGACGATGACGCTGAGGAGACCTACGGTATGCTGTTCCACTACGCGAACCCTGTGTGAGCCACAGTACAGTTGTGAGACTCCTTAGCGAGTATCCGGTGGTCTCTCGTGGCTGTGCGGAGTACGATCACGCTGAGGAGGAGACCTACGGCATGCTGTTCCACTACGCGAACCCTGAGTGAGTCATAGTACAGTTGTGAGACTCAGCGAGTATAAGGTAGTCTATCACGGCTGCGCGGAGGACGATGATGCTGAGGAGACCTACGGCATGCTGTTCCACTACGCGAACCCCGGTGAGTTACAGTACAGTTGTGAAACTCCTTAGCGAGACTCCTTAAGATGACGACGCTGAGCAGGAGACGGTATGGAGTACGGAATGCTCATGACCAACTTAAAAAATAAGGTACAGCACTTGTGATCCGCTATGAGGTGGTTTGGTGACAGGTTCGAGAGCCTAGTTTCAATTAACGTGTTGGCCGAGTGGGAGGTGCCACGAATGTCGTTCCGAAGGTCGTGAGTTTGAACACGGTCGTACACCAATGGATTTTTCTACTCAAAAATCTATGTGTGCATTAAAACATGTGCTTAGCGGTGAAAGAAAACATCGTGAATAAACCGGCATGTCAGCGCACCTAAAGTAAGGTAAGTAAATAATTGCGCAATAACGCAATTGCGCCTTTCATAACAATAATATTTATTTGACCTATGATTCAATAACTCTATGATAATTTCGTCTTTTGTACAATGTATTTTTTTTTTCATTTGTGCGATAAAGAATTTAAATAGGTAAATAAAAATATTTACCTCAATTGTTTAACTTACAGGATTGAGTGTCCGATTACCGCGGGAGTGTACAAGCTGTCTAACTACCCTTTCTTCACGGAGGACAATTTCATGACTGTGTACGAAACCAAAATATCCACCAGTGTGTTCGGATACTCGTACCGACTGGACGGGTACACTATAGGTGGCGAACAGGTACAAAATATAAAAAAAAACTGACTCCAAGGAAAGCAAAATACGCAATTTACTGATTTTAATGAATTTTCTATGGGACCAATCAATCTAAGAAATGTTTTTTCCAAATTGGTTGATAACTGATGAATATCTGAGGTAACAACGTTTTGGAAATACCTATAGGGGTGTAACATGTTTGCTCAACTCATTGTTTGTCTTATTCTCTTGATGGTGCTGAAACTTTTTTTAATCTATTCTTTTTTAAATTTAATATATATTTTAATCTATTATTGCAGCAATCAGGAATGTTTGCGATTTCCGGTTGCTCCAAGATTAGATTAGTGAAAGCTCCGATGTCAGAGTCAGCCTCTAGCTCACATGAGTCGTGACGAGAATAAGCTCCTAGGAATGTCCCATTGGCTACTAAATGCTGTAATTTTTCTTTTAGGTTTTTTGTGTGGAGGCGTATTTGCAATTAGTATACATGCGAGAACACAACTGGCTCAGTAAGCACACTAATGATAATAAAGAACACAGGAACGGCACAGACAAAAGCATGCAAACTTCGTAGGCCGCGTAACGATATAATAGTGTCAATTCAGAGGTCGCCAAAACTAAACTAATTTGACAGCACTAAATATGTTGCTGTCCCTTTTTCTAACAATCGAAAAAATATGGATTAATTTTTTAGTGCTGTCAAATTAGTTAAGTTTAGGTTTGGCAACATCTGAATTGACGCCACTGACTCCTAATACATATTCATATTCATTTATTTATTGTTTCATTTGCATACAGGTTATATAACTTGGGTGTATGTGGCCTATAGGTACACACACAATGCACATTAACCCTGTAAGGGCGCAACAACTTTAAGTAAATTTTTTGCTCGGTAGGCATCTAATTCACTTATGTTTATTTCATAGTCAAATTACTTATGTATTACAAAAATATTGATATATTAGCATAACCAAGTAGATTAACTGATATTAAAAAATGTTAAAACTAAAAAAGAAAGCAATTTCATTCAGACACATGTCTGCGTATTTTATTAATTACTGATTACCTGTGACCCTGTGATAAAATTATCTTATCGGCATACACCTCTAGAGGTCGCAGGTTCATACCGCTCAATATCGATGCCCGCAGATATCTTTTTTTTGTAAACATTTTTGTCAAAATTTAAAGCTCATAAGAAAAGTATACATACATATACAGCAGGGCGCTTTACTTTGTATGTAAATTGTACCCAGACTGGGTTGATGCTGGGTAAAAATTGTGTCATAAAATTAAAAATTTGCTAATGAGTATAACTTTAAATTTTATTTTATTTTGACACGCAATGTGAACCAATGAGAACAAGACTTAACCTTTTGTAACTAGAGAATACATTTTTTTTATTTTTTTCTAAGATTCCTCATAGAAGTCATTCGGCTTACAAAGGAAGAAAAGATTTTTATATATTTTTATGTATATAAAAACTTAAAGATAAAGACAAAATTGACCTCTAAAGGTTTGAGTGGACACAAGTTTCATCCAGAGGGATAACATTTAAATACAAAGAAAACATTATTATAACACTTTTATTTATTCATCCCATCCCCAAAGCCCATGACTTTCTCTGATGGTCTCTCTATTGTCCCGTCTATCGCGGGTCACCGCACTGGCCTCTCCTTTCGCGACCGCCTTCTTACGTTCCATTTTCTTCTGCACACTCACCAGATTCTTCTTAACCTGTTGTTTCACGACGTCCGGGGCTATGGTACTGGCCGAGGTGTAGGAACGCATTGAACGTACATCCGAAAGCGCCTTTTCGATCATGGCTAGACGGTACTTTTGAGAGTTCTTGTCTAGGTCTTCTATTTCGTCAGATATTTCGACTATCTGGTCAGATTGTTTACCGATTTGGTCAGATTGATTACCGATTTGGTCAGATTCTTTACCGATTTGGTCAAATTCTTCGCTTGTTTCTGTGTCTTTTGTTAGACTAGTGGGTTTTTTGGATAAGGATGTGGCGGGCACAAGAGTCGGTACTTCATCATCGATTAGATCAGTTTTGCGGATATTCAGAGAAGCTGTTTTAGTTGTTATGTCTGGTATTACTCGTTCGTCGTTTTCTATAGACGCGTCCAACTGATAGAAAAAAAAAACAATTTATTAAATCTTATTTTGAATGAAATTAAAACCAAAATAAACCAACGTTAAGCAGGATAATGTTATATGGAAGAAAAACTTACATTTAAGTCTCGCGCTACAGCGTTATGTTGACAAAGCATCAAATACCTACCTATTTTGAATAAGACTACTTTTATTTTTTTAATAAATGAATGAATGATTTATTTGTCTCAAGTATGGTAAGTTACAGATAGGTCTCATGAATGTATAAAGTAGAGTCACATACTTCACTGAAGAATACATTATACGAATTTTATTTTAATTGATAAGGTAGGTACCTATAAGTTTATATTATTTATAGACCTTTTTAGCCACTCAAAAAGTGCCTAACAGTTCAACATACTGGCGCCACCTGAATCATCTTTTAAATAGATGGAAAAAGGCCAATGATGATGACTTTCATTTTCATATCGTCAGTTCATATAACTAATATAAGAACGTAGTTGATTTATT
The DNA here is from genome assembly GCA_932526365.1 of Lobophora halterata. Taxonomy (NCBI): domain Eukaryota; kingdom Metazoa; phylum Arthropoda; class Insecta; order Lepidoptera; family Geometridae; genus Lobophora; species Lobophora halterata. The sequence continues at coordinate 9,333,224 of OW052017.1, forward strand.
AGTCTCAGCTAACTTTTGATTTGATTTGATAGAAATTTAAAAATGCAAGAAGCCGTAATACATGACTACAGTATTTTTCTTGATTGTTATACTAATTAAAAATAACAATAAATAAACCTTAATGAACAGAACCAGCATTGTTCAGTGTTCATCTGTCAAATTAAACATTGCCGGTATTATAATTTATCAAACAATCATAAATTTTCAGTCATCATTACGGTAGCAAGATAACTCATCATACCTTCAGTGATGAAGAGGCACAATAAGGCATAGTGACCATAATAGAGTAAAGCCAATTTGAACTTAATCTTCATTAAAATACGACTTAGATTGAAACCGCAATAAAAGCTCTTCGCAAGCCTAAAGTTACCTGTTTTCTTAAAGTATCGAGGTCATCTTCAGCGAAGTTGGCGCTTCCCTCTTCCGTCTGTGACTCAATATCTTCTTCATCGTCGCTCACATCCAGTCCTATTCCCAATTGCTGAAACAAATAGAAACGCTCAAAAACATGCGTTTTTAATATACGATATCGTCTGTAGCCATAAATTAGAGGCGAAGCCAAGATATTCAACGTCTGTCCCTGTGAAACAGCCCTTATTATTCCAATTTGTGTCTAAATAACATGCGTTTTGAGACCATTTTTGCTTGGTGCATCAGAGAACTTGCTAAAATGAACCATAAGCACTATGCAATAAGGTCTCACCTCCAGTAGCTCGTTATCCACGCGATCTCAGTGTCGAGTGCGTCGTCTCGCTCTACATGATAGAATTTTGCTAAAATGAACCATAAGCTCTATGCAATAAGGTCTCACCTCCAGTAGCTTGTTTTCCACGTCCTTGGTCCGTTTGTACCCTAAGCACGCGATCTCAGTGCCGAGTGCATCGTCTCGCTCTACATCAGAGAACTTTGCCAAAATGAACCATAAGCACTATGCAATAAGGTCTCACCTCCAGTAGCTCGTTGTCCACGTCCTTGGTCCGTTTGTACCCTAAGCACGCGATCTCAGTGCCGAGTGCATCGTCTCGCTCTACATCAGAGAACTTTGCCAAAATGAACCATAAGCACTATGCAATAAGGTCTCACCTCCAGTAGCTCGTTGTCCACGTCCTTGGTCCGTTTGTACCCCGAGCACGCGACCTCAGTGTCGAGCGCGTCGTCTCGCTCCAGATCAGAGAATTTTGGGTACAGCTCGCTCTCGTACGCGAAGCGCTTTTTGAAGAAATCGCGAACGCATTTCACGTCGCGGTCGAAGTAACTGGAAAAAAGGAATAAGAATTAGTTTTTAATATTCTGAAGAACACGCAGACGATGGCACGCCGAACTGGATGCGTTCGACGGGAAATGGAGAACAGCAGCGCAAGATCGAGATCGTTGGCAAAAACGGGGGGAGGCCTTTGCCCTACAATGGGACAGCTTAGGCTAATAACAATAAAATTAAAATGAGAGTTGTTTGCGCCTCATCAAATCTTTAACAAACGCAACCATGACTGACAGCTCTCAAAATGCTTTAAACAGAGCCAGATGGAGGTGGTAAGAAGCTGCCATTCATCAGGACCCTAATAAGATCAGGACCACTCTGTCAAGAGACTAAGAAGAAAAGTTTTATTTTAATTTTTATTTGGAATAACCAACAGCTTCTTTATAAAATCTGACTCTTATAAGTATGGCTTAGTACAGACATAAGTAATAAAGTAGCCCACTACGTTATTCGCAGATTAACAAATAAGATTCGTTAATAAAACTAGGTAGGAAGGCCAGATGGGTCTTAATAAAGTTTTTTAACTTGAAGACCATTACCACCACGAAAATCAATCAATCAATGTGTAGAGCTTGTTGAAGTCTCCGTGGATGACTCCGCAGTTACCTTAACGATGGTAATTCACAGTTCAGGGTTGGGATGCGACGTGGACACCATCTGAGGGAAGTCGATGATGACAGGTTTGTTGTCGTGGTCATCGTGGTCTATCATTATGTTGAACTTCTTCATTGATGACTCCGCAGTTACCTATATATAACGATGGTAACTCACAGTTCAGCGTTGGGATGCGACGTGGACACCATCTGAGGGAAGTCGATGATGACAGGTTTGTTGTCGTGGTCATCGTGGTCTATCATTATGTTGAACTTCTCCATTGATGACTCCGCAGTTACCTATATATAACGATGGCAACTCACAGTTCAGCGTTGGGATGCGACGTGGACACCATCTGAGGGAAGTCGATGATGACAGGTTTGTTGACTTTGTTGTCGTGGTCTATCATTATGTTGAACTTCTTCATTGATGACTCCGCAGTTACCTATATATAACGATGGCAACTCACAGTTCAGCGTTGGGATGCGACGTGGACACCATCTGAGGGAAGTCGATGATGACAGGTTTGTTGACTTTGTTGTCGTGGTCTATCATTATGTTGAACTTCTTCATTGATGACTCCGCAGTTACCTATATATAACGATGGCAACTCACAGTTCAGCGTTGGGATGCGACGTCGACACCATCTGAGGGAAGTCGATAATGACAGGTTTGTTGTCGTGGTCTATCATTATGTTGAACTCGTTGAAGTCTCCGTGGATGACTCCGCAGTTACCAAGACGGACTATTAGTCCCATCAGCTCTTCGTATAGGGCTTCAGGGTCTTCTACTGATGTTACGTGGGTTCTGGAAAATTAAACTCCTTGTGAAATGAATTAATGTCTCATGCTGCTCAATGAGGTATCACATTGAGCAGCATGAGACATGAATTCATATCAACTATAACTATAAGATGTGAATATGCGCTAAGACCGCGAGGTGTAGCCAAAAGGAAGGGAGGCCTATACCCAGCAGTGGGTGATTCCGGGCTGATGTTTTTTCAATTTGTATTTATTTATTTTACTTTAATTAAGACGGCAGCAGCCAATTAAATTAATGAAAGAGCGAATTACATTAGGTACTAAATAACATTTGATTAAAAAAAAAGATAAATTAAAATCTGAGGAAAGTGGAATATAAAATAAAATAAAATTGATAACAATAATTTAATTAATTAAATAATTATGATCAGAGGGCTGGCAGCTATCTGTGCCAAAGAATAAGCCTTGCTATGCAAAGAGGCAATGCAGCCAGTATCCTCGGCACGCTGCCATCGGGTATCGAGTTGGAGCAGTTGAGCTACCTATAGATCGTTTGCAACGGTCTATGGGTGGCCCAATTGTTACCTTTTGTAAATTTTGTAATATACCTATATATAGATTGTAGTAGTTAGCTTATGCTGTAATAAAATTAAATAATAATTTAATTAATTAATTTATTTTTTAATGATAATGATTAGAAGTGAAGTTTTGTGAAGATGGATGAATATTTTGTTAGTCTATTTCGCCAAATTATTTATTTATTTATTGATAGACGAGCAGCTTTTGCTGATGTGTCTATGTCACACAGTGTCGGATTTTTTAATAATTTTTTGTTAAAAACTTATTTAACTTTGTCTTAAAGTCGTGTTGGCTGAGTGTTCGTACATCAATGGATTTTGTTCTGTTCAATTGTGTGCATTAAAATACGTGCTAAACTGTGAAGGAAAACATCGTGAGGAAACCCGCATGTAATAGAACCTAAAAAGTTCGAAAACATGTGTAAAGTGTGTTCTTCTTCGTGTCACTAGATCTTTCGAACCAGTGCGGTGAAAGGATTACCAGTGCGGTGAAAGGATTACCAGTGCGGTGAAAGGATTTCAAGTGCACCTCGAAGAGGCTCCTTTCGTGCACTCGACACATGTTTTCGAACTTTTAAGTTCTACGACATGCCGGTTTCCTCACGATGTTTTCCTTCACCGTTGCGAGAACGTGGGATGCATACATAGATTTTTTCGACCGAAAAAACCCATTTACCACATCCACTCGGCGACGAGGCCCTTACCTTGCGATCTGATGGTCGCGGGTTCGAATCCCGGTGGCAGTCATGTGTAAATGGGTTTTTTCGGTCGAAAAAATCTATGTATGCATCCCATCACCACGTCCTCAGTCCGAGAGGAACTGATACTCCCAATATTGGCTTTCCAACTAGCCAAAATCATGTCTCGTCTCGTCTCGCGTAAATCAGTGGTCGGCTCTTGTTTTTAAAGGTCTAGTTTATGACCTAGAAACAACATAGGCTTGTATACCGATATGACACAGCCAAGCTACTGACATTAGCTAGTCTATAACTTACAAGGGTCCACCATGTACCAGCTCCATTACCACGCAGTGTCGGTTGAAGTCAACAGGTCTCGGCACGGGGAAGTCTCTCTCGTATAAAGCCTTCATGTATGCAAACTCCTTGGTGGCGGAGATACGGGAGAGGTAGAGCCAGGAGGCCTTGTTGCGGTGAGCATGGTAATCACGTTTATCTTTGATGTTGCGGAAGCAGGTGCGGCCCAGTCTGTAAAAGAAGTTTTATGATATATAACTTTTTTTAATTTGTAGAACAATAAATAATAATACCACATTTTGAAGTAAGCCAAGTTTCTTTCTGTTTGTTTGTTGCTCTAGGTGGAATCTTGCAATTTGAATTTCGAGGACTTCCCGATTAGTTATCCCACTGAAACTTTCAGGGTAGCTCACAACTCAATGACAATGCTTTCTAATACAACTGCTATATCTCGTAAAAGAAATGAGATAAGAGTTAAATCATTAAAACATGTTTTTTATATTACTAACTTTAATTTCTTGTTTTTAATTGCGATACCTTGAAGATACCTTTTGTAATGGGAACAAACAAACTGGGCGCTTTGAATGACTCAACAAAAAACTTTATCACATAGGACAGTGAGATGCACCCTTCAACGGGATGCCAGTGCAGACCGCTGTACCCCCTACACAGAATAAGAATATGACAGTGTAACACTGCTACAATGTTCATCCATTTGGAAACATTTTGATATTGGATAGACTCAAAAGCCCAGTTATTTCACAAACTACAGTGCCTTTCAAACCAGAACACAGTTAATGGCGGTATTTACCTGTGAAGTTTCAAGCATAGAGGATTCCTGTCTTCATCAGCCACTGTGTAGATGTTAGACTCCTTGCCAACCCCTATCTGGTTCCCAAATGAAGCAATCACTTTACGGTTGGTCAGCGCTTTAAGTGCCAAGTAGTCATAGCCTCCGTTTGTGAGGCGATAACCATCATCTGTGGAAAAACAGATTAAAAATGGATCAGCAATTCATCGTATTGCCACTAACCCGGACCCTACTTCAATATTCCCATCAGGAAAAAGCAGGTAATACCTGCTTTGGTTGGAATAAACATGTAAAACAAGCACATGCGGTGTCCACTTGGGTTCCGAACTGGGTGTTATTTTATTGGTAAACCAAGAACTTGACTTGTATGATGTGATGACGACCACTAGCAAAACTCTCAAACAATAATTAAAATGGTGTCAAACATGGACATGCTGTACAAATAAAAATGAATAAATAACCCAAAAAGCTTAACAGGACTTTGAATCATAAAGGCCAATACATGGTCAGTATGTATATTCACTAGGTTCATAGAAACCAAACCTTAGTAATGCTTACACATAACTGCTCGACAGTAGAATATCTGACACTGTGTTGGTATAAATCTAAATGGAATCCTGCAGGAGAAAGTGTATGTTATGTCCAACTTACAATGTTTTCCTCGCTCATATGTCAACAGCCTGTGTTTGCAGAGTTCCTTCATCAGTTTGTGGACCCCGCCATGTCGGAGGTTCGCTATGGACGCCACCAGAGAACCAGGAACTAGCTCGTGATTCTTCAAACCCATTTCCACCTAAAACAACCACACAAACATGCTTTTTGCATGACTGAATTGAGGTTACAATTACGTTTTGGAGTAGGTACACTTACCGCTGTGAGCACACGAAAGTCTTCAGCGGTTAGATACCGCAAAATAGCTACATCTAGCTTCCCCATCGTAGATATTTAGTTTCTTTGCGTTATTTTAAAGAGAAATACATCTAAATAAACAACGTGTGATCTTTCTGCGAAACAAAAAAGAGTAGAGAATAGAGTGAGGAAGATAAAAAATAAACAAAAATCAGCTGATGATATTGGCATTGACATTAAAAAGTTTTGACATCAACTTCACCTACCAGCCCCAGACTTATTTGAAGTGCTGCCAGTATGTACTATAAAGTCAGATTTGTGTACCTTTCACGAGCTTACGTAAAATTAACGTTTACTTTTTGGTCGACACATTTTTTCAATCCAAGTCATTTTGGTTTCAATCTGGCAAGAATGAAACGCTGAATTTAGTAACTTTTAATTATGGCTAAAAGTCAAATTTGCCTTATATAGATGATAGCTCGCGTCTTACGGGATTTTCCTTCACCTCGTATACCTAGGTACTTAGCACTAAAATTTTCAAAAAATAGATCCAAAAACAAAATAACTAAAGGTTAATTCTTAGTACTTCGCAAAATAAGTTGTTTCCATAATATTATGTAATAAAAATTTATTTACACAACTAATTACTAACTTCATATTATAACTTTAATATTAAGTTAATAGCTCTGATATTATGTTAATAAATACATGAAAATTATGGCTGAGGACTATTAAAACGATATGATGCGAATTACGTACACTTACCTAATTTGTCATCTTGCTTATCATCAAATTACGTACCTTTTTTGAAGCTTTCGTAATTTTTTTGACCCTGATACTGGAGACACTTTTCATTGGAAATTTTTATTTTGCCTGTTCTGTGCGTGTGTTTGTTTACAACTATTCTACAAAATATTTTTCTTCAAATAAGCAAATATGGCAGGATTTAAAAACGGAACAATAATTCTAGACTCGCCACGGGCAATATTTTACCCGGGACAAGTGGTATCAGGCAAATTAGAGATCGTTTTAGACCAGCCTCTCACTATTTCTGGTAAGTTATCATTTTTGTATCTTGAATCCTGAAACTAAAAGACTTTTGCGCCAATATTATAGAAATCTAACGACAATTTGTCGTATAAAAGTCCTACAAAATTCATCTAGACTACCACCTATAACTTCCTACTTACAACCTCCAAATTCTCACCAAACTATATTTCAAGGCCGCATGAGATAGATATAACTCATTGTAAAACTCAGCATAGTAACTCGTTACGTTACCACTCTGCTTGATCTGTGTGTGTGTTTGTGAGTACACAATAGAGATAAAATTAATGCTCATTGACTGTCACTATAAAATTCAAAGAACCATAATTAAACCACATTCTGGCATATCAAGTTATATATATTTAGACCCCACTCACTCCCCTAGCCAAGTACCCCTGCGTCTCACCGGATGAAATAGTTATGAGAATTACTTGTTCCAGTAATCTATGTTAAATTCCTCGGAGAGGCTATTGTGAGCTGGACTGAGGAAGAGAGTGAGGAAGTCAATGGAGTTAAGAGATACAAGAATATTGAATATGTCGGCAGAGAAAATTACTTCAAGGGTTCAGAACTGCTGTTTGGGTGTTATGGTAAGTTGAGGAGTATCTGATGGAGTTACTTTAAGCTGCTGGCTTACATTGGATGCCATAAGTTAAGGATTGAGGATAGGATTGAAATTATATTTTCACACCACCTGCTCGATAATGTCCACTTACATATCATGCTATCATCAAGGTAAAGCATAGCATTACCTCTCTAGGGAGGTAATGTTGTATGAAACTCCCAAGGGTTGTAATGTGATTTGAATTTGGAACATCAAATTCGTGTGGAAACTCGTGGAAAACTCTAAGTAATATGGCATTGTAAAAAGGTTTGTTCGAAAATCGAACTGGCCACCATAAGCAGCAAAAAAACTTCAAAGATTGTAAAACAAAAAACCGTGTTTGCTGCTGGAGCCCTGGCTTTTTGTTGCCTCGCAGAAGGTGTGAAAAGTAGAGTATGCTCCTCTGGGATAAAGCCTTTCTTCGTCTTGGGTAGCTTGAACCCGTCGCGTCACTCAGGACTACATAAGTCCCTCGTTAGCTCAGGGTTCAATATGCCAGCCGCGACATAAGACACTGCTTTATCCTCTTAGTGCATAATCTACTATTTAACCTTTTCTGGTTTTCTGCAAAAAAACATACCTGTCTGTGACGGAAACAGTGCATATGTATCTGTTTTTTCAGGTAACATAACAAACATGAATCCTGGCAAATATTCTTACCCGTTCAGGTATCAGATCCCGCTGAAAGCGCCATCTAGCTTTAAAGGAAGTAGGGGGAGAGTTGAGTACTCCGTTCGAGGACATGTAGAATTCCAGGGACAGACATGTTTCAAAGACGATATAGTCAAGTATTTCGACCTGGTCGCGCCTTTTGACCTGAACAAAGGGAATGAAGCTGTCAGGGTAAGAAAATTAAACAATATCATTATTATAATTTTGATTTCACATCTTAAACATACAACACATATCACACTTAAGCCATTGATCAAATTACATCTTTCAATTGATTAGACAATATAGGGCCGTTGCGCCATTTATATAAAAACGCCTTGGACAATGGACATAGTCTGTATGTATTATTTGTAAGTAAAAAATGTGTAATTGAATAAATAATGAATAAAAAAATCAATTGGAAGCCCAGGCAGGTGTTGATGTTTAGACCTTTCATTAAATTAAAGGTTGCCTAGACTCTTCTAGGCAACCTTTAATTTAATGATCGCTTGTTAGCGATAAGACCGCTTATGTTCACTGTAAAGTACCTAGCATTGTTTTTCAATATACCTATGTCTTATACTAATGGTGAGTTATAAAGTATATTCTATCTACCTAAACATCAGCTTATACAACTTGGCTGAGCATTCTGAGCAACCTTTAGCGGCGCCATTTTAATCAACTTGAGGTCTATTTTAGGACAAAAAAGATGACATCATTGAATTAACAGATTAATTGATTGAAACTGCGTCAGTTGCAAACAGTGTTGATAACCCTTTGTTTTGAAGCTTGTATAAAAATTTATAACTTCTCGTAGGGAAGCTTGATTCGAGGTCAGTTGTATGTATATAAGTACTTTACGACTTTCGTACAAAACCAAATAATTTTCACGTCTTTATTTTTAATAGTTTTTATATTCTTGCAATGGCTTTGGTATGGACAGGCGTGATCTCTTATCATCAAAATAATGCCTTGATCTCTTTGTCTTTTATGTTTTTTTATGTTTTATGTTAGATAGTAGCAGATACAAGTTTTGATAAGTTATTCAAATTTACACACACAACTAAATTCGTAATAAGGTAAAAAATTGTGTGATCGATGTTTTTGGTACCTACTCAATCACGCAAAAACTACTAGACAGAGACAGAGCACAAGATTGAGCTGAATTCCTGAAGAACATAGCCTTAAGGGGCATCCTCAAATCTGAATTCCATACATTTTTTTTCGGACAAATATTCCTAAAATTAACCCTACTAACTTAAAAACACGTATAAAATCTTAATTAAAGTATGAAACCTTTCACTTTTTTTGTTCACGAAATAAAAAAACATGGACAAAACGAATAGTGTGAGAAAATTACTATAATACGGCGTACTTTTTGAGTATTTGTCCGAAACATTTTGTATGGAATTCGGATTTGAGGATTACCCTTAATATCCTGATAGCACATCGTCGAAGTCGCAAACAGCAGCTCTAGATCTCAACGTTCCATTGTTCTCGATACAGGAGCCAATCGAGATGGAGTTCGAAGAGCTAGTCGGCTGTGGATGCTTTAGCTCCAACCCGGTCAATGTACAGCTGAGACTACCCGTGTCTGCATATTGTCCAGGGCAGAACATACCCGTCGCTGTGCGAGTGGACAACCGAAGCAGTGTGGAGATCAGCAGAATTATATTTGAGCTGATAACGGTATGTTTTAATCTGTGAATGTCCAACTAAGACTGGACACAGACAGTAGTATGCAGACACCATACTACTGTGGGGGGTTAAACACATGCGTCGCAGTGCGAGTGGACAACGGCAGCAGTGTGGAGATCAGCAGTATTATATTTGAGCTGATAGTGGTAAGTTTTGATCAGTGAATGTCCAGCTGCGAATTCCCGTGTCTGCATACTGTCCAGGGCAGAACATACCCGTCGCGGTGCGAGTGGACAACCGAAGCAGTGTGGAGATTAGCAGGATTATATTTGAGCTGATAACGGTAAACTTTGATCAGCGAATTTTCAGCTGAGGTTTTCGTGTCTGTACAGACTGTCAGTGTGTTGTAGTGTCTGTGTCTGTAGAGTATGCTATCTTGCGCCGAAATAAACTTTGAATAGACCTATCGTTTCTAGAACTCTGGCTATAAATATCTCATTAATATTTCCAAAAACACAATGGAGTATCTGTTTAGTAGTCAGAACGAATAACTAACTAAGCGTGATGTTCGCGGAAGTCTTCGAAAATCTAAAAAAATGCAGCTTGCTTTTTGTAGCTGGAGGTTTTCTCTTAGTATGTTTGTCCTCCTCATATGCCAAAAAGGCCATTTAACAGTTTGCCGTTATAATCATAAACTCAGCCCCAAAGGAGGCATTTTTATGCACTTGTTGATTCTTACTGCTAAGCAAAGGTACCTTCAAATTCGCTTTCTCTCAAAGCCGTAGCGCCGGTTATAAGCTGGCGACTTTAATAGTTATTTCCCTCAGCGTCAAAGATACGTGACCCAAAGGCCAGTATCGGAGTACGTGCAGCCCGAAGAAGTGATGATCTCAGTCAAGAAGGGGTCCATCATGAGCGGCAACAAGAGGACCTTCACCATAGAGCTCACTGTACCTGACTTCATCGCACCCAACCTGGAGGACTGCTCCATTATAGACGTGGGATACTTCTTCAGGGTGAGTCTTGTCTCAGTCAAGGGATCAACATGAGGGTAACATGAGGACCTTCATAGAGTATGCTTTTAGTAATGCTTAGCACCTTAATAATTGTGCCTTATGCACAGAAACTTAGCGTTACCTTGCAGTTACCGCAACTCCGAGACTTCTTTCTCGTATTATAGTCGCGAATGTCTGTGAGGATAGGTAGATATATATGGATGTTTGTTGCTCAAGCAAATTGAAATAAATATGTTTATAAGGTTTAGTCCTGACTAACTTACAGGATTTTTTTGTGACACTGTACTAATAGCGTAAATTACAAATATGTATATGCCATTTATGCTCTAAAGCAGAGGGAATAATATTGGCTTAATAATAGTGTAAATAAACAATGACAAAAAAAATGGTATGTTCATCAAAAAGTTATATGCGCATACTAAAAAAAATATATTTGTTATTCGCAACGAAAACGTAGTTGCGGGTGTCAACTAGTTTGGGTATAAATTTATGTGCTGGAAAAGTCGTAGGTTATTTTCATCCCGATACCACGCGGATGAAGCGCCACAAGACAGCCGCTAGAACTCAATTAAACGTCATTACAGATAACGATAAAGTTCTCCGGTTGTAACGAGGACTTGCAAGACGAGGCCGAGATCTGCCTCGGCCTCATCCCCCTCGACGAGACGCACGATGGAACCTACGTGCACCCCATGCAGCATTCCCTGCCCGTGGACCCCATCCCTAGCGTAGAGCTGGGGCAAGATCATGCGAGGGAGGAGAATGCGAAGCAGGAGGCGACGCTGAACGCGGCCTTGGTGCCGGGGACTATAGGCTTCATACAAGCCACCCACCAGGTAACTCACTATAAGACTTATGCCGACTTGCATCAAACTATTAAAGTTTTTAAGCAATTACTTAACTCGCTTGACATTTCATAACGGTCTGAATTTGGACCGTTAAGAACTAGCAAGCAAGAAAAGTAATTGCTTAGGAGCATTGATAGTTTGGTGCAAGTAGGCATAAGCACCAAACTATCAAAGTATTTAAGCAATTACTTAACTCGCTTGACAGTTCTTAACGGTCTGAATTTGGACCGTTAAGAACAAGCAAGCAAGAAAAGTAATTGCTTAGGAGCTTTGACAGTTTTGTCCAAGTAGGCATTAATGTTTGCCACCAGGTAACTCACTATAAACTTAAGGTACCAGATAACTTTACTAGGTTTCACAAGTTACCCTCCAGGTAACTTACTGGTAACACAGGTGGCTAGCTTTAGACTTAAGGACCTGGTAACTAACTTATAGGCTTCCAACAAGGCAGCCACCAAGCTAATTTTATTTAAATTATCACTTTCTTGTACAGACAGTGTCATAGATAAGTATCCCCCTTGCATTATAATATCCAGCTTCAAATCCCTTTAAATCTCCGTCGCGGCGAATGGAGAAGTTTTGCCTTTTAAAACTAGATTATATTTGTGTAACCGCATTTAAGCCTAAAAATATTTTTAAGTATTACATTTTTTTGAAAGGATTTATAGCTGGGTGTCTAGTGCAAGGGGGATACTTATCTCTGAACCTGTCTGTACACACTTAACAAAATGTACCACAATTGAAGGACTTAATGCTAGAGTATTTTCTACCAAGTTAACTAACTAAATAGACTTCGTACTTTATCACCATATAACTCATAATCAATCATGCTCCTTAATTATCTTGTATGTGTATCTTTAAGTTTCCTGCTAAAATAAAAAGATCTCATTCATTCATTATTAAAAAGAAACGCGTCCATGCATTTTACTTTACAATACTTACATTACATTTTATTTTATAACTTGTATCCGTATCTCTAAGTTCTTTGTTATATTATTATTATAGAGTTCTCATTCATTCATTCATTCATTTTTTTTCTTTCAGGCAACCGTGACGTCATCAGATTCATCGAATACCTTCAACATAGGGTTCCACATACCCACCGAGAATCCCCCAGCATACAATCCACAGTTCGAGCAAAGTCACAAAACACAACATAGCATGGAGGTACCAATGGCAGATATGAACAAAACCCACAACGCCCCCACTCGGTACCCAGGGTATCCCTACCCTACTTATGTTCCCCCAAATACGTACCCAACAGACAATGGGTACGTCCCTATCAGATCAAAAACTCCGGAGCCTACAGCGCCTCCTATGTGAAGAAAATGATGTTTACTTACTGTAGTAAGAGCGAAGCTGCTCTGTTGCGTTGCGTTGCGTCGGCGTCGCAGCGCTAGGTTTAAGCATTTACTGCCAAAAGTCAGTAAAAATGTGCGATGCAACGCAACGCAACGGAGCAGTATAGCTTCGCTCTAAGGAATACTCTTTTAGTGCTTAAATGTTAAGGTGCTATCATACGATTCATTTTTCGTTTATTTTCGCATTTCATTCGGTATCTTTATCAAAATTAAATATCTGAAAACAAAAAGAAACAAGAGTTCAAAAAAAAGTGAAATTAAATGATTCATTGCATGAAGTATGGCGTAAACGTTCTAAATTATAATAATTGGTTTTATATAATTCACTACGTGTGACGGCGTGTACCGTCTGATAGCACCTTTAATACAAAATCACTTCTTCGTGCATGAAAGGAGCCTCTTCGAGGCGCACTTGAATTCCTTTCACCACACTACTGGTTTGAAGAACTAGTTGACACGATAAGAATTTAAAATTAAAATTAATCAAAATTAGTCACATGACCCGACGATACGTTAACGTTGGCGAAGTTGGATTTTCCGTGATAGGCTTTTGAAGCACAACATTAGTTTAAGGGGAATCTTCAAGGCAAATTTTCATACAAAATGTTTCGGACAAATACTCAAAAAGTACGCCGCCGTATTATAGTGATTTCTTTACACTATTCGTTTCGTCCATTTTTTTTATTTCATCAACAAAAAAAGTGAAAGGTTTCATACTTTAATTTGGATTTTATACGTGTCTTAAAATTAACCCTACTAACTTAAAAACACGTATAAAAAAATCTAAATTAAAGTATGAAACCTTTCACTTTTTTGTAAATAAAAACAATAAACATGGACGAAACGAATAGTGTGAAGAAATTACTATAATACGGCGTACTTTTTGAGTATTTGTCCGAAACAATTTGTATGGAATTGGATTTGAGGATTAGCCTTAAGACGTATTTAATTTTAATGTTACAAGAGGACCGAAGAATCTTTTTGATGTTCTAATTTAAACGTACATCACAGATAAGAGCGAAGACACACTGATTCGTTGCGTTGCGTCTCAGTTTTGTACTGGCATTGACGACACAGATAGTCGAGTGGTAAGTGCATTGGACTGCTACGCCGAGGGTTGCGGGTTCGATTCCCGCTTCAGGATAATCATTTGTGTGATGAACATCGGTGTTCGTCCCGAGTCTGGGTGTTTTCTATGTATGTATTTACAAAAAAAAAAGTTTTCAGTATTCTATCAGTTATCTGGTTCCCATAATACAAGCTTGCTTAGTTTGGGGCTAGATGGCGTTGTTTGAAATGTCCAAACATTTATATTATTTGACACTGAATGCGTCCAAATCTAGCGCTTCGGCGCACATGCCAGTTCAAAACTGCGACGCAACGCAACGCAACGGGATAGTGTGGCGTCTCGCTTTAAGTGGTATCCCATTGTTAGTATGAAGTTACTATTTACTCCTGCTGTTGTCTGTATGTGTCTATCTATATAGATATTTTATAATAGGGATAATTACAGTGCCTAATTAGTGGTAAGACACAATATAAATTATGTACGTAGCTAACAAAACGGACATGTTTTGTTCTTATGTATACTTAGTACAAAATATAGCCTTTACATAAAGTAAACCTTTTGCATTTTGATACATATTTTTACAGTTGACTTTGTACTTATGAATAAGAATACTTAAATTAGGTACTTATAAATCTTATTTTTATAAATAACGTCTTATACATAGAACTTAAAAACAAATGTTTGATACTTAACTGATGATCTAACTCAAAGTAATTTTGACCCTGGATCTTGATTAAAAGCTAATAAGAAAAAAAGGTACTAATAATTTTCCAAAACGACCCAGCCTATGGGAATAAATATATTTTTATTTATAAGTATTGGCCCTAAACTAAGGGCTAATTCGCATCCGCATATTTTTATATTGTGTTCAAAATTTTTCGACTAATGCTTTCTTTGAACCTGCGTCTCGACTGTCCGGGCCACGCTCTAAACCAACTGAGCTAAGTAGTCTACTATAGTTTACGAAAACAGTTTTGAATACAAAATAAAAATGGATAATGATTTATAATATTAATTTCTGACCAACATTACGACCAGTGCTCCAAAAAATGCAAAGCGTTTATTCTAGAGCTCACGAGTCAGAGTTAAAAGGCAGCCACCTATTTTATATAATAGTAGATTATGCACTAAGGGGATAAAGCAGTGTCTTATGTCGCGGGTGGCATATTGAACCCTGAGCTAACGAGGGACTCAGTTAACTCCTCAGCGAAGCGAGGGAGTTATGTAGAGTCCTGAGTGACGCGAGGGGTTCAAGCTGCCCAAGTAGAAGACAGGCTTTATCCCAGAGGAGCATACTCTACTTTTCACACCTTCTGCGAGGCAATAAAAATCCAGGGCTCCGAACTCAGCAGCCAAAACCGTCTTTTGTTTCACAATCTTTGTAGTCGGCCTTTATTCTTTTTTTTATGAGTGGCCAGTTCGATTTTAGAACAAACCTTTTTACAATGCCATAGGGCGTTCTTTTACTTAGAGTTTTCCACGAGTTTCCACACGAATTTGACATTCCAAATTCAAATCACATTACAACCCTTGGGAGTGTAATACAACATTACCTCCCTAGGTAGGTAATGCTTTGCTTTACCTTGATGATAGCATGATATGTAATTGGATATTGTCGAGCAGGTGGTGTGAAAATACTTATTCAGTATTTTGTAAACGATATATTTAGTGAA
Source organism: Lobophora halterata (assembly GCA_932526365.1). Taxonomy (NCBI): domain Eukaryota; kingdom Metazoa; phylum Arthropoda; class Insecta; order Lepidoptera; family Geometridae; genus Lobophora; species Lobophora halterata. The sequence continues at coordinate 9,348,956 of OW052017.1, forward strand.
TGAATATGTGTTTATGAATAACACTGTTGTGTTGGAAAACGGATTTTAAATTGGTATGGCTCGTGACCTTTGTATTAGTTGTAAGAATTCAAATAACATAAAATATTATTTTATCAAAGTTTATAACGTTATTCAGTATGAAACAATTTTGCCATAGTGATGAAAATGTGCTAGTTTATTTAATATTTTTATATTGTACAATTTTATTCTACTTACATATTATTTTATACACATAGGATTTTACAATATTATTTTTAAATAAATGTTGTTAAGTAATTTTGATTATTATTCAAACATGCATCAAAATAAAAGTGTCAGATATTCCGCCGTTAAGCAGTAATGTCAGCATTACTGTGTTCCGGTTGAAAAGGCATTGTAGCTGTTATTACTGGGCTTTAGAGACTGATCAATATGTCTCAATGTGGACGAGCGTTTTAGTAGTGTTGCACCGGCCTTTGTGAATCAAAGTCCTATGTAGCACTATTCTGGTCATGAGTAGGCGTGATCTCTAACCATCAGGAAAGCGCTTAGCTCGTCTCGTCGTTTCCATAAAAAAAATAAGGTAAGTATTTATATCAAAGGTTAGGTACCTCCGTGGTTAAGGCCGTGGTTTAGGTTAGTTTTAGGTGGCAGACCGAAGCGAAGATGGCGTGACGAGCTAGACGCATACCAACTAGACTGGCCCACTGCAGCACAGGACAGAAAGTTGTGGAAACAAGGGAGGGAGGCCTTTGCCCTGCAGTGGGACGATACAGGCTAATAATAATTTCCTTTTTTTTTTTTTTTTAAACAAACATTCACACACTCACACCCCTGCACTAGGATTCCCTGTGTCGCAGGTGGCATGGACACATACAACACATCACAACATCCAAGACCCGAGAACAAACATTTCTGTTCGTCACAAATATTTGCCCCGGCCGGGGATCGAACCCGGAACACCAAGCTTCGTAGGCACGGTCACTACCAACTAAGCCACGGTGTCGTCAATAATAAGTATTTATAAATATCAAGAAAATTGGGTATTAATGGTATTATATTCTTTATTTTCATGAATTGCTAAATCCTACTAATATTATAAATGCGAAAGTTTGTAAGGATGGATGGATGGATGGATGGATGTTTGTTCCTCTTTCACGTAAAAACTACTGAATGGATTTTAATGAAACTTTACAATAATATAGCTTATACATCAGAATAACACATAGGCTACAATTTATATAGATACCTGCGCAGACGAAGTCGCGGGCACCAGCTAGTATTCTTATAAAACATACAGCTACAAATAACAAGCTGTCTGGTATATTATACTTGAACAGAATTCGGTGGAATCATTAATTACCTACTTGTAACTTCGGTTAAATAATGATTATGTAAAATATTTCAATTTGTGTTGCGAAAAATATAAAGCACATTGTATTTATACTTACATTCTAATTGTCGTTTTAAGGCTATTATACCTCTGTGGTATTACTGTTTATTTAGTTACGTCAATTGATAATTTAATACAATTTAAATGATACAAGCACAGAGTACTAATACAAGTCAGGTCTTGGAAAATGCATTCTTATTCATATTCATTTATTTATTGCCATAAGTAGATAAGTAGTGGATTCCTTAATATAAGTATACCAATCTACCTAAAAACAATACACCTACACCCTGTAAGCATAGGGCAAAGCAATTTTGCTGCATTGTCTAAGCAATGTATGCAAAGGGGTTTCTTAAGGCTTAAGGTTTTCTTAAGGCCTATCCGCACACAACAGTGCCGGCACGTGTCGTACCGTACAGTATCAGTGAAAATTAATATTGTTTAATACATTTCATAAGACACCATACGAACTGGTCAGTGTCAGTGACGTTCAGTTATGTCAGTGCTGCGCCGACCAAATGATGGTACGGAACGTTTTGGCACGTGCTGGCACTGTTGTGCCGGATAGGCCTTAAATCGGCGACATTCGAATTTGTGGAGTATTATCTTAGTTGCATGAAGCCCGCTAACATTATGACGAAGAATAATTATCTCGTTGAATGAAGTTGATCTTTCGTGCACCTTTAGCCAACGTTACATATTTTAATATCTCTTAACCCCAAGGTTGTCTGGAAGAGATCTCGCTGCTTAGCGATAGGAACGCCCCATCATCATGCTAATTGTACAGTCACTGCACCAACATGTATATACTATCAATCTTTCACATTTATATTATACTCTTAATTTTGCAAAGACATTCTTCTTCTGAATAGTTAGAGGATTACATTAATTTGAAAATATCAACGTGCACTTGTCTTTGCAAAATTAAGAGTAATATACTAGTGAAAGCTTAGGAGTGTATACATGTTGGTGCAGCTGACTGTACACGTGTATCTTTAAGTTCTTTGGTACAATAAAGAGTTCTATTTCATTACGAACAAACAGTCACAAAACGAACAAAGGGACGAATAACAGAGACGAGACGCTCTTCAAAGCCAAAGTGTCCGAAAATACCGATTGCCTCTTTCTAAGACTTGACGTGTAATATTTTCTGCCCGAAAAATGTTGACCAGGCTACATAAGATAACAAAATAGAATATAAAAAGGTGATGAATACGTTTAAATAAAAGTTGTCTTAATACTAAAAAGAAAAAAAATACAATCTTATAAATATATGATTTGATCACATTAAAAAAATTCAATAACCATCTTAATTGTTATGTTTCATTCATATAATCATAGTGTTTTGTACGATACAAAAATTTAGGATTCCTACTTCAAATATTCAAAATCGAAAAAATAACAAGTCTTCATTTTTTTATACTTATAAGTATGTAGTATGTAGTTTTGAATTATCCTGTTTCCGCAACGCCATCCATAACAATAATAATTATCTCGAAATCTCAACCATCTAACTTCAATATTGTCAATTTTTTTAAACTACTATAAGCACTCTTAGGCACCAATTTTGTAGACACTTTACATTGGACTACACTACACTCGCTCAGCCGAGCACTCGGCGCTATGTTTATACGTACCGAGTACTCGGCCGAGAAAGTGCGACAGCCGAGTACTCGGTACGTATAAACATAGCGCCGAGAGCTCGGCTGAGCGAGTGTAGTGTAGTGATGTAAGCTTTCATTGTCTCGGCCAAGTAACATTTTACTCGGCCTTGGTAGATTTTTTTTTTGTGTATGAGGATGAATCACGCAATGTTACACACAAGCAAACAATTCTATCGGTTTATAAGACCTAATATAAGACAGTCATAAATGACAATACGTACCTATTCTAGTAAATATCTTTCTACTACAATTTTCAGAAGCTCAGGCATCCTCTTTAACTCTCCTGCAAAGCACTTTTTCGGACGAATATTAATTTCTTATAAATACTTCTAAACATTAAATAACTCTTCAAAATATTGAAATATCGGCTAGTATCGCAAAACAAGTATAAAAATATCGTATAGGTATAAGTATTCAGAATTATTTTCAGATTACTATACATAATTCTAAATGAGGCACATTTAAGAACATCAGATCAATAAAATCTTATCAAATATTATTGTAACGAGTAGGTTGTACTATGTATTCTACATTCTAATGTTAAAAAATGCAAAATATTAACTTAGTTTTGTGCTTGACTGCCCTGTTCTGAGTGATTCACTTTTGTTCGGGCTTGTATTCTGGATTGAATGGAGGATTGACAGCATTCTCGTCAGTAAGTGTCTCTGAAAGAACATAAATAATTTAATTTTGTTTTTAGACCAAAATATAGACGCAGAATTTGGGGCAGGGAGAAACAAAAAAATCTGTCGATACACTGGCGAACGTTTCGAAAGATCGGTAGAGCTGTGAGCGCTACGACCGTTCTGAGCGACTGTTAACGATCTAATAACGTAATAACGAGCTTCGCGTTAAGTTCGCGAATGCATAGAGTCGTCGTGTTCGCACTAAAATAACTCAGGCAAGGCAAGGCAAGGCGAGTATCGGAAGCAATATGGTTTCGCGCTTATAAGCGCGTCAACGCTCGTAGGAGTTGCGCGACGCCTCCATACGCGCTGAAAAAGCGTATACGCTCGTATAATAATAATGTAAAGTAATTCATGTCTCAGAAGACGGTTTTATAGCCAAAAGATTCATCCCACTTGCTCATAACTTTGATAGATAAAATACCTAGCCTACCGACCCTCTAGTGGTCTTCCTATGTAAATTATTTTCTTTAACTCTGTGGATAACGCAGTGGGCTGTAATATTGTTATACTACTGAATGAATGAATGAATCTTTATTTGCGTAATACAGGTATATTGTGGTTTTACTTTAAATTAGAATCACTGCATCAACTTTTGTCGTGCAAATACTTAAAATTAGTGCTAAATAATTGTTAATAATTCTTACATAAATTGCTAATAAAAATTATTCATTAATAATTAATAGTATTCTTACATTAAAATTCTGAAGATGTTATAATTGTAAAGTAAAATGTATATTGCAGCTGTTTGTTATCCCCAATAAATAAAATTTTAATAAAATTTAAACAAAAACGTGTGCAATATCATTATTATGTACTGACATAAGTGCAATACTTACTTCCTTCATCGTCCGGAGAGGATGGCGTCGGCGCACTGGCGGAAGCATATGGACTCGTAGGCTGAAAAAAAAAACTTAGTCATAAGTTACTCATTACTATAGGACATCGTTACTCATCATTATCGATAGGAGCAGTCGTGCAGGGTTACTATTCGCCTTAATCAGGGTTCGAAAATATCCGATATTTATTATAAATATCAAAATATCGGATATTTATGATATATTTCGGATATATATCAAGTTTGATATATATCAATTTTGTATGAAAGCCATACTATTACTTTATTGTATTATTTATGAATACTTTTTGCAAATGTGTTACAAAAACATACTAAAATTATAAAAATGTTTTTTTATTTAGGTACTTACTTAAAATCAGACAAATAAAACCAAAACTTTAAATCATCTCTTAGATCGGTCAAATTCAACGAAAAACAAAATCATTGATATCAAAAAATCAACTCAAAAATATAAAACCTTTTTTTACGGTTAGAGAGTATGTTTTAAGTCTACTTCCACGCCATCTACTTTTGGGAAGTAGAAATACAGTAACAAACGCTAAAAAATACTTAATAATATGATTTTTTTAAACCATTTTTGTATCACAATATTTTATAAAAAAAAAACATTTGATATATATCGGATATATTAGCTTGATATATATCAGATATATATCTTGATATATATCCATTGATATATATCCTCCAACCCTGGCCTTAATATTGATATATGGTACTTACATAAGGTACGCTCGCAGAAGGCGGCAAAAGTGGCATTGCCGCGCCACCACGCTCGTGGGCAGAGAATCCATAGTTTCCGGTCTTCAGCAGGGTAGTTCCGGTCAATGACGGGCTTGGGTTTTTGGTTTCCGCCTGGGTAGCGGGGGAGGGGGAGGACGCTGGTGGATAGGGAGAGGCAGTAGGCGGGTACGGGGAGGAGGTAGGCGGGTACGGGGAGGAGGTAGGCGGGTAGGGGGAGGAGGTAGGCGGGTAGGGAGAAGTAGATTTTGGTGGGTAGGGAGAATTGGAGGCTGGGTAAGGCGCGTATGATTGGGCGTTGGTAGCTGGGTAAGGTGCGCTTGATTGGGCGTTGGTAACTGGGTAAGGCGCGGTTGATTGAACGTTGGTAACTGGGTAAGGTGAGTTTGATTTGATGTCGGTATCTGGGTAAGGCGCGCTTGATTTGATGTCGGTAACTGGGTAAGGCGCGTTTGATTGGACGTTGGTAACTGGGTAAGGTGCGTTTGACGCTGGTACTGAGTAAGGCGCGTTTGACGCTGGTACTGGATAAGGCGCGTTTGACGCTGGTACTGGATAAGGCGTGTTTGACCCTGGTACTGGGTAAGGACTAGAGTTGGGTGTGTTTTGAATTGGGTAAGGCGAGTTTGAGGGATATGGGCTTGTGGGATAAGGAGCATTGGTTGGACTTGTCACGTAAGAGGCGTTAGACCCAGGGTAAGGGGCATTTGAGCCTGGGTAAGGTGCGTTTGCACCTGGATAAGGCGAATTAGGCGGATAAGGGTTATTTCCCGGGGAGTTCATACTAATACCCGGTGCGTAAGTTCCGGGTAAGGGCTGATTCATGATGGGTTTAGGTTGATAGGCCACGGGGGTGACTTCTGTGGGCCCTATGGGTTGTACTTGTGCGGTGTTCGATAGGGGTATAGTTCCTATGATGATAGGGCGATCTAAGTCGTCATCTTCGTGGCAAGCACTTGTCTCTAGGTCCACCTGTTTAGAGAAAGTAATAATTTGATTCTTTTCGAATGGATTGATACTTAATTAACATTTTACGTGTACTTTTCATGCTTAAAATATTATAAATGCGATAGTTTGTGAGGATGGATGCAATGATTGTGTTTCTCAATCACGCAAAAACTACTGAACTGATTAAACTGTTATCCCAATATCCTTAAAAAGGTTTAGCTGGAAGATAATACTTCTTAGCATTAAGTTTAGCTTTTAACTAATTTATGTTATGTGCGATTCTCACCGTTGGGAGTCATCTTCTGCAGGATGACGTCTAGATGGCTACCAACTACCAACACTGTGCCAGATATTCAGCCGAAAAGCAGTAGGTAATGTGTAAGAATTACTGTGTTCCGGTTTGACGGGCACTGTGGCTAGTGAAATTACTGAGCTTTCAAGACTGACCATCAAAATGTCTCGAAAGTGGACGATCGCTAATAGCAGTGTTGCACCTGTGTAAATCAAGGCCCGGTTAAGCACTGATTTGGTCATGGGGAGGCGTGATCTCTTGCCATCGGGAGAGCGTCTATCTCGTCTCGTCGCACACACGTAAAAAAAAGTCATTTATAACGGTATTTTGCTCATACTCCTACTAATCGGGCAAATCAACATGACACCTGGCTGACACTCTCGCTCGGAACTTGCTGCTTCCCCCGCTGCCCCCTTTGTTTTTTTTCTTCCTCTAATTGCGAAGCTTATCATTACTTATCATTACCAAGTATCACAGGACCTCTTCTCTATCAAGATCATCCAATTCCACGAGGTACTTTGCACAAACGTCATTCGAGCCAGGTGTCATGTTCATTCGCTCGAGTAGTACATGCCTAACTACTTATGTACAGACAGCGTCAGAGATAAGTATCCAAGTAAGTATATAGATAAGTATATAGTACCTTTAAAAAAATTGTAATACTTAAAATTATTTTTATGCTTACATACGGTTATTCAAATATAATCTATTTTTTAAAGGCAAAACTTCTCCATTTTCCGCGACGGTGATTTTAAAAGGATTTGAAGCTGGGTATTATAATGCAAGGGGGATACTTATCTATGACGCTGTCTGTACAATGACTTAAATAACATAGACCATAGAGAATATGAGGGGGCTCTTCTAACAAAGGTTTACCAAACTTACCAGAAGAACCTCCAGACCTTGTAAAAAAACTACTTGTAAAACTTGAATAAAAGATTTTTTATTTTTTTTATTTTGATTGATACTTTGCGCGGGAATGCCGCCCTTCTTCAGTTGTATAACGGTTTATTTTCGGTTATACTCACTTTGAACTTGTACTCGATGTCGATGAACCGGCACGCATCAAGGTTGGGCACGTCCATTTCGGGGAGTTCCATCTCCACGACCCAGTTCCGCTCGGAGTGCGCGGGAATACCGCCCTTCTTCACTTGTATTACGGTTTCTTCTTCCGTGCGCGTGTCCGGCTCTCTTTCCGCGTGGAACACTGTTTTCTGGACGAAATATACATCATAATTTTTTAATTACCAAAAAAAATATAATTTGTAGGCACTATAACATTTTTGCAAAATGACAGAGTGACAGCGGCGCGAGTGCGGCGCCCGAGCTGAGCTGTAGCGAGCTGCTAGGTACCCGGGTTTGCCAAACCATGAATAAAACTTAAATTATTTTCAATTATGGGTACCGCCTGCTACAAATCCATAAGAAAACGACTAACGGTAACAGTTATTCATTTTTTATCATATTTATTTTGACATAATTAGACTTTTTTCAAGGTTTTTTTTGCCAAATATGTACATATGTGTTCAGTAACGGCAACTGACTATGGGTATTTGTTTCTTGTGATTAAAAATTTACGGTGTATACATGAACTTAATAATTTTGACACAAAAAGTAATGCCATAAAAGCACCACCTGGCGTGGGCACCAGCCGCCGTACGGCACCTTTACCAGTGACGAGTGACCAGCAAGTGACCAGTGCCAGTACGACTCACCTTGAAGATCTTGAACTTAACGGAGGAGATGTCGACGTTGCTGGTGTTGTCGCAGGAAACCTCCACGGGCACCACCTGGCGCGGGCACCAGCCGCCGTACGGCACCTTCACCAGCACGGATGAATTGCCAGCATCCATGCACCAGCAGCAGTACGACTCGTGGAAATCCAACTCTATTGGTTCCTGGAAATTGATTGGATAAAGCTTTTAGACAAAAATTGTATTGGTAAGACCAGAGGTTTCCAAACATGTACAGACAGCGTCAGAGATAAGTATCCCCCTTGCACGAGACATCCAGCTATAAATCGTTTCAAAAAATTGTAATACTTAAAATTATTTTTAGGCTTACATATGGTTATACAAATATAATCTATTTTTTAAAGGCAAAACTTCTCCATTCGCCGCGACTGTGATTCAAAAGGATTTGAAGCTGGGTATTATAATGCAAGGGGGATACTTATCTATGACGCTGTCTGTACCTTATTTACAATATTATATTATATTTTTTATCTCCGAATTCACTGATATACGTAACAAAAGCAATCCATACGGCTAGCGAATTGTTTTCTTTTTTAAACAAATAGGTATTGAATGGTAGGTAGTTATTTGTATTGATTTCATATTCTAGCTTCAACAGATATACTTGAGGTAACAGTAAGAAGATACCTCGCCAATTGTTTCCGACTATCATGTTTACACCATCACTATTGTACGCCATTTTACCATCGATACTACGATACTTATATCAAACTAAGATCTTTCGTTTTGGTAATTTTCTAAAGCTCGCTGCATTAGAGACTTTCATGACTGAAAATAATACTTAAAAATATCGAAATGAGAACTGCCTGCAGGACACTTACCCGGCAATACGGGTTCAAATTGAGGTCGGTGGGCGCGATTACCCGCACATGGGCCTTCTTATGCTGGTCCATCTTGAAGGCGCGGTCGCAGGTCACTTTCACCTCGTACCGCACGTGTCCGTTCCCGGCTTCGAACGAGGACGGACAGTGCGGGGGGATTTGGAACTGGAATGGGTACTCGTGGTGCCCGGCGTGGAGTTTGTGCTCTCCTGCGATAGGGATTAACAATAGGTTTTACACCCTGCTTATGTCAGTGTTCTCCTGTGATTAAACCACTTGTAGTTTATATTATTGGTATACCTTAAGTGGTTTAATCACATCAGTAGTTTACTCGCGCAAACACATGATGTGTTTATGTGAGTGGTTTAATCACAAGAGAACACCGACGTACACTGGGTGTAAATAAAATTATAGAGCCGACTGTACATAGTTCATCCCACTGGAATCTGGGCGCAGGCCTTTTTGTTTTATGTTACATTTTTAGCCGTAAACCGTTGTGTTGTGACGTCACGATCTGTTTCGTAATGAGGATGAGGAAGGAATGAGATCATGGTTTCCCAAGGACAAGGGGATAGCAAAAGTCGATAAAGCATGACGTCATCTCCCTCACAGTAACGCTGAGGCTGAGGGACGACTTACCCTTATCTTCGCGCGATGGGGACGCCTATTTGACGTTAGTATGTTTGATCGCGGATTCGCGACCGACGCGTCGGTCGCGAATCGCGAAAAAGGGACGCTCGCGCGAACTTGCGATGGTCGCGTGATCGCGTTCTATTAGGACAACGCCTTATGGGAACTAATAAAAGGAGTAGGTATCTCCGCTATGCGAAAGAGAGAGCACAGAAGAATTCGGGACATTTTAGAAAGTAAAGAAATTATAATAAAAAAAAATCTACTATGATCTTCTATTTTTATGGTGTTGCGCTGAAATCGCTGACAAACAACGCTTTACACATCCATTTTTAAAACGTAAAAAATAAGTACTAAGTTTAGGAATTATTTCAATTAGGTATTTCATTCTGTCCTGTAACTTTTTTTTGTGAAAAAAAGTGTAAAAATATTTTAAAAAAAAAATGTTGACGATAAATTTGAGAGAAGTTGTCGGTCCTTAGTCCTTGTCGGTCCCCTCTCAGGATGGAGGCCCTTGGCACGGGACCTGTGTGCCATTATGTACTAATTCTTCGAATCCTCGAAATTTGTTAGCCGTGTCTAAAATGACTACATGCATAGTATTAATTACGACAAAAAAAAAATGTTCAGTGTGTAAAGAAATAATAAAATTATATGTACCTACCTAAAGGGCGTTCAACATAATGTAACGGGAGTTTACGGGGGCTCATATGGAAAAAGGTTGAAATGACGTCTGACGGGGGATTACGAGGCTCTGATAGGTACAAAAACTTGTAGTGGTTTTTACCAAGGGTAATATTGCAGTTCGACGGGATAATGTAGCCAAAGTAGATTGTAGCCAAAACCTGAAAGTCCTGGGGCGTCCATAAATTACGTGAGGTGTTTAAGGGGGGGGAGGGGGTCGAGTCAAATCTCATCTAATCTTACGTTGGAGAGAGAGGGGGGGGGGGGGGTCTCGGCAAATATCACGCAATTGTTTTTCTGATTGAAACAAAAAAAACCTTTGTTTAAATTGTAATAACAATCCAACGCGTTTACGTAAGAAACACACATTTTGAAAAATCTCACGTGAGATTGGGGGTTGGGGGAGGGGGTTGATTAAATCTCACGACATCTCACCAGGGGAGGAGGGAGGGACAGAAAATTAAAAAAATAACCTCACGTAATTTATGGACACCTCCTAATGCTTGCCGCCTAAATGCAGCCCGACGGGGGCTGAAGGTGCTTAAATATTAAAAGTCGGACAATAATCACATAAACATATAAATAAAAAGCAGGAATCATTTCGGCTCACCCCATAGTGAAGCACGGGCGTTCAGCTAGTGAATGAATAAAGTTACATACTTCACTGAAGAATACAGTAGGTATACAAATTTTCGTTTAATTGATAAAATTCATTAAAGACATGGTATGACAGACATCTTAATTGTAAGGCGAAGGAAGGACTTCAGCCTTTGATATAAATAACCAGAACCAATAAAGATACCTACTCCATTGAGATACAAATCCTACTATATAATATAATAATATTATAAACGTGAAAGTTTGTAAGGATGGATGGATGGATGGATGGATGGATGGATGGATGGATGGATGGATGGATAGATGTTTGTTCCTCTTTCACGTAAAAATTACTGAATGGATTTTAATGCAACTTTACAATAATATAGCTTATACATCAGAATAACACATAGGCTATAATTTATACAGATACCTGCGCAGACGAAGTCTCGGGCACCAGCTAGTACTTAATAAAATAAAAAATCTCTATGACCAACTCTCAGGTATAGTATAGTCTAGCGCTATTATGTATATTATTATAACTCACCATGTTGACTGCCGGCCAGATAGGTGGAAGTGTTGACATAGTCCTCATAAGACTCGTGTGGTACGGTGTAATGCACTGTGCGGTCGTTCTGCCGCCGCGAGTGCTGTGTGGTCCAGTGGACTTTGCAGAACCCATGGAACTCCACATAGATTCCTGGAACAACATATGTTTTGATGTCTAATTTAAAATAAAAATATTATAAGCCTTTATTGCTGTTTGTTTACATAAATTCTAGGTATCAACAACCAGTTCCTTCTAATCCACAGCTTGTCATTCGACAAAGGCCTCCTCCAGATTTCAACTTTGTCCTGTCCTTAACAAGCAGAACTAAACTTAGAGACGTACAAACAACTTGTAGAAAACTGAAATTGCGATGGACAGGACACATATTAAGAGATAACATAGATAAATGGACTAAACTAATAATAGAATGGTACCCAAAGAATGGAAAAAGAAGCAAAGGAAGACAAAATAAACATTAGGAATACGAGATCATGAAAGTAGCTGGGGTAGAATGGATGCGGGTAGCGAATAAAGGCCATATATTCATAATTCATTTTTTCCTTATCAAGCATAATAAATCACATATTTAGAATATATTATTTATTTAATGTGGCTTTATCCATCCATCAAAGAGACCACATATTAATAGTAGGTAGGTATGTAGGTACTTCAAGTAAATAAGTATGGTTTGTACAAAGATCCTTTCAGCCCGCATGGTATGGAGAAGAAAAATCCTAAGTTCTTTAGCTCCGACCGAAAACCATACAAAATCAGTTCAGTGGTTTAGGCGTGATTGAGTAACAAATATCAGTTTGTCCGTCCGCTTCTTAACCCAGTGGGATGTAAGGAAACGGGATTAATATAATTAATGAAGTTAAAACAGAAAAAAAAGGTAATCCAACCAGACAGATACGCCGCAAATTGAAGGTCATTGAAATTTTGGGCGGTACGTAAAACTGAACTCACCGCGAAAAGTTTTGGTGTCGGAGAGATCAAACTCCAGTTTTCCACTTACTATCTGACCGACGTAGTAGGTTCCATCATCTCTATTTAGAATAATTCTGCCATCATCAAATCCCATTTCGTCTTGATTACTTACGAGCTAATAAATTATACCTAATACAATTCTCGAATACGACCACACACAGTAGACAAGTTTTGACAACTGAAAGTAGCTAGGGTTGTGCGCACGAATTTTAAATACGTGGTTGTGCGCTTAGCCGGCATTGTAATTTTATTAAAGATGGATTCATTCAACTCATAAATATTTTGGAAAATGCACAAGTGTGACTTATTTTATAAATGTATAAAATGTAACAATGTTTCAAATAAATTGACCTTCAAGTGTTCATGCAATTTGTTTTTTTTAAATAAAACTAAAGCCCTCCTCGGCGCGGTGGGCAAAAAAACCGGATAATTAGCTGCACGCACAACAAGGTACGCATTTTTTAGGACAAGGATACGAAGCAAATATGACAATGTCATACGCTAACTGTAGGGTAGGGTCATAGGCATAGTGAGTAGTCTTCGACTTATACGACTTGCTCCACTATCTACGTAGATGTCATTGTCAATGAATCTAGATGTCAAAGTCACTATAATGTTCACATTTGGTTTCTATTTCCCGATTCTAGAGGAAAAATAAACTTTTGGAAAATAAATATTTTGGGTTTATGCTTTTTATGGCCGTGCAATTTAATTATTGAGCTTCTTTAATCCATAGTACACTACATAGTATTATCAATACAATTAGAGCTTGAGGAAATATAATAAAACTATTGCCTGTCATTTTGGGAAAAACAATACTGAGTGTAGGGAGATTTCGAAAAATAAAACTGGTGACCCTATTCCTAATTCCGTTTTCTTTAGCAGTTCACAGTTGTCAAAATTACAGCGGTTTAGAAACACGCATGTGAAAATCATCTCCTGTTAGATTTTTTCTATCGAATTTAAATCTCGAAATTATAACATAAACTTATGAATTACTGTTAATTTTCTGATAAAAGATGTAAAACCAGACACTCGTTATGAATTTGAAAAACTGAACACTCGCAATATTCTTGTTTTCGTTCTGACAAAACTTATTAAAAACTCAGCGTTAGAAGTGTCCAAAAATGAGTTCAATACAAAAGGACATAGAGTTGAGCCCTGTGAAGCCCCTGGCGAACACCAGCACAGCTCCAGACAAGTTAAGCGTTCCTGCCAACGACGAAGAAGATGTTATTATAGGGAGATTTCGTAAAATCAGTTCGGCGAAGTCTATGGCTGCTACAAACGGGAATATACAGTATCCAGATGTACCGTTGAGGAGTGAGGATGTAGATGCTGGTCTCCAGTTCAAAAGTAAAGAAGCTTGTGAGAAGGAAAAGCTACTTCCGGAGCTGGTGACAAATGGCGCGGCTGTTGTGCAACCCAAGTGCCCACTCACCAAGAGCAGCTTCAGGGATATGGAGAAACCTTCGAGGTTCAAGGATCAACCTTCGGCTACTAGATTCCAGGTAATTTTTTTTATATATATATAAAAGGCTTGGTTCAGATTTACTGACTGACAGACAACGCACTGGCCGAATTACTGAATCTAGACATTTGAAATTTGGAGGATGGATGTGTAATCAAGAATTTTGAAAAATAGCAAGGCAAACAAAGTAGTTCTTTCAAACCAGTGTGATGAAAGGATTTCAAGTGTGCCTCGAAGAGGCTCCTTTCATGCACTAGATAAATTCTGCATTCATAAAAATAGATTACACAGCTGTTACAACTTTAGACTCAGTTAGCTCATTTTCTTCCTATGTTTGCAATAATTGACTAAAACAAAATTATACATATAGAACACATTTTTGAAGTGTTTTGAAAAATAAAATCAATCCCAATTCAATTCCATTTGCAACACATAATTTTACATCATTAAAGAAGAAACTATTCAAATTTAATTCAGTTTTTAGTATTTATTATTCAGTATTATTAAAATCTTCTTACAACTATTTTTACAGCTGTCTCCAATGCAATAGTGTAGTCATATTAAAATATAATAATTATTTACAAATACATTACAAAAATCTAATAATCGATTAATAACATAAAATATCAGGGTTCGAGGATATATATCAAGATTTCATTTTTTTTTATTATTGCAATGTAAAAATGGTATAATAAATTAGTTAAAACATACTCTCTAACGGTTAAAGCGCTTTGAAATAAAAAAAAATACTATTACCTGTAAAAATTAATAAAAAAAGTTTTATATTTTTGAGTTGATTGTTTGATATCAAAGATTTTATGTGTTTTCGTTGACTTTGCCTGATCTAGAAGATGATTTTATGTTTTGGTTTCATTTGTCTGATTTTAAGTACCTAAATAAATTAAAAGTATTATAGTTTTTTTTTTATGATTTTAGTATGTTTTTGTAACAATATGTAAATAGTATTCATAAATAATACAATAAAGTAATAGTATGGCTTTCATACAAATTTTATATAAATCAAACTTGATATATATCATAAATATCCGATATTTTGATATTTATAATAAATATCGGATATTTACAAACCCTGTAAAATATACAATGTGGCCTTTGTTAGTTCTTGGTGAGACATGTATGTACATACTCTGTTACCTACTATCTAACCTACCATATTTCGTGCAAAATAAAAATCTTTATCTTTATCTTTTGCGAATTCATTCAGAGAATCATGAAAGTTGCCCACCACAAACCTGCCTCATTCAGTGAACCATCAATAAAAAAAAAAATACTTAAAACAGTAGTGATTCAGCTGCAAACAGATAAAAGATAATCTAACGGTTTATTTGTCCTCAAACAATGGAAGCATGGTTCACAATGGGTATTCAGTATTTACTTTGTACATCAATGGTGCATCCTGTGCCTATCAGTATTCAGCTTTTTTGTTT
This sequence comes from Lobophora halterata, assembly GCA_932526365.1. Taxonomy (NCBI): domain Eukaryota; kingdom Metazoa; phylum Arthropoda; class Insecta; order Lepidoptera; family Geometridae; genus Lobophora; species Lobophora halterata. The sequence goes on from OW052017.1 coordinate 9,364,457, forward strand.
TCCGGATGGAATTTTAATGCAGTTAGCCGCAGATGGGTGTAACTGCGTCACTCAGCTGTCACATCTTTGTAATGGAAGGAAAAATTTGAAATGAAAACCTAGTATAAAAAGTACCTAATATCAGTTTTCTGATGTACAGACAGCGTCATTGATAAGTATCCCCCTTGCACAAGACTTCACATCTTCGAGCTTCAAATTCCTTCCGAATTTCAAACGCCCGAAGCGGCGCGAAGAAGTTTTGCCTTCAAAAATTAATTATATTTTGATATACATGTAAGCCTTATCATGATTACATACCTACAATGTTTTAAAGAGATTTGAAGCTGGGTGTCTTGTGCAAGGGGGATACTTATCTATGACGCTGTCTGTACATCAGAAAACTGATATTAGGTACTTTTTATACTAGGTTTTCATTTGTTTGTTCATGTTAACATATTAATGATGGTTGAAAAACCTCAAAGTATCCTGCCTTAAAAATGTATTGATATACATTTGGTAGAAGTGTTACAAATTTACATTTGAAGTTCCCCTACATAGTTATTTTAACATAAGTAAGTAAATAACTGAGTTTGATACACAGGTACTTTTTCCAGTTGCCTATAAAATATTTTACTAATAAGTCTATAGCTAATAATTATGGTGATCACTAATTTAAATAAAAAAAAATATTGGTGTAATAAGGACGATATTACATTCCACTTATAGTACTACTTATATATTATATTAAAACGAGTTTTTTTGGTAACAAAATCACGCCAAAATAACTGGAATGATTTAGTTAAAACTTGTCATAAAATATTTCAGTATTCCAAGGTTGTCTGGAAAAGATCGCTGCTCAGCGATAAACCTGCCCATTGTACATGCTCCATAAACTTGTATGTGTATCTGTTATTTCCTTGGTACAATAAACGTTCTCATTCATTCATTCATTCATTGAGTAACTAAAAAAGGTTCAATTCGGAAACCTTTTCGTATAAAACCAGTGGCCATTATTGCTTATTTCTGGCTTACAAAGTCTTAAATGATGACAAATAAACGCGCGCCACAGGGTCGCACCTTCAAACCATACACTACCCGGGTAAAGTAGGTAGTAGGTAGTAGGAAGGTCATACAAAGTTCATACAAGCCATTTAATACAGATCGATAAGAAACTAGTTTCGTCTGGAAGAGTTCTATGAAGCCTATCGAGTGTGGTGGCAGTGCTAGCGGAAGCGGTCGCGATGATGCGTAGTAGCGTGTACTCTATTGACCATGAATGTTTCTTATCTTCTCGTTTTTTTTTTCATTAATTTATTACTCTTACGAGACCCATTTTGCGTACGTTCTTGATCGTGGGTCGGTAAAGTTACATATCACGGGCTAGCCATCCTATCATTATCATCATCGATCAGTCAGTCAGTAGGCTATTCACAAATGCACCCTTGACTCCTAAACTCGTTCCTCGCACTACTGCCATTATCTCTACGTAATTTTCTTCTAAACATAATTAATGAGCAGCCTTTCCCATTAGCATAGAAGGCTAAACTCCACCGGCTTTCAACAGCTTCTCTATCATACAAAAAAATTAGGTGTCACGAGACTGCGGTCTAGGTCATAGGCGCCTACTTGGCCATACCCAATAAATCATAATAGCCGCAAATTGGATAAGTGCACAAGTCCGTGGGCTTCCTATAGCCTCGGCGGCGTCTTAGGGTGCCGCTGACCAATGGCTATAGCAAATGAAAAACTTCTAGCGCTAAAACTGGGAATTCGGGAAAACTGCCGTTGATGGCTTATCGGTAATAAGCCATCAACGGCAGTTTTCCCAAACACTCACAAATCCCCACTAGCCATCCCCACAACACTAACCACCTACTGCAGTGGGAATTTCGGGAATATTTGTCTCGAAATCCTTACTATTTGAACAATCCCCACTAGTGGGGATGGCTAGCGGGGATTTCGGGAATAAGCCCCGTCGATTGGAAAATGCTAAGAGTTGAGGAGTTAAAATTGTTTGACCTCATTAATTGGCATAGGTAAATAAAATACCCAATAACCGATGGGTTTCCAATGGAGTAGGTAAACCTGTTTTGAGAAGAGTCCATGCATCGTCAAGACTCTTTCCACCTAGATGGAATAAAGCCTGCAGGCATAAGTTTTCGACGACACGCGGTGTCGTTGTTTTAAGTTTATTAATGAAGTCTAAGCCCTAAAGTTAGATATTTTATAGCTTAGAACTATAGCAGCCTTTTTTTTTTTTTTTTTTTTTTACGAGGAGAATGCCCACGCATGTCCCCCACCCCACGGGAAGGGCGGGGGGGTCTGTCGGACTCGAACCGACTAAACTCCTCGGTGTTCCCACCTGCGCCTAAGTGCCGGGGCTACGGGAACGCTACCCGCACACAACCGCGGCCCCGACGGCGCTGGTCCGCTATGCGGGCACCGGATCTCATCATCACTTCCCAGAGAAGCGCTTAGAGTCCCGGCACCCAAGATGCGGACCCCCTCTCAAGGGCGAGCCTTAAGGCTCCCTGCCTCAGGAGATGACGTGTCGGAACACGGGACACGTCATCCATCCTCGGGACTTACTTCCTGTGTGGGCGGCGGACTACCCGTGTCTGCCGCCCGGAAGGCCCAGCTGAGCATAGGTGGCAACCTGCCCCTACGCCCGGCGACCTCAAACGCCCCAATCGGGCTTGAGGCCCATCCTAATGGAGGTCTCCCACTCAGACCTCCATTTGAGCCCCCGCAGCCCTTGGCTGGGGAGCTGGGTTCCGCTGGGCCCTGGCCACAGCGGCAAATGTTCGCCCTTTTCGCGGCGGTGGGGCGCACGCCCGACTTCCTATTTTGTGCCCCGCTGGCTTCTTCGCACTCGCACACAGTGTGCAGTGCGGCTCAGCGGAGCACTCTCCCGCCTTGTGGCCCGACTGACCACACCGGTAGCAATCATTGCTCCGGTCGGTCGTCGTGGCGGAGCACTGCTCACGCACATGGCCCACCTCGTGACAGCGGAAGCACTGCATGGCTCTCGGCTGGAGCAAACGCACCTGTGCCGAGACCCATCCAACCAGCAGGCGACCGCTGTCAGCCACCCTGTAAACCGCGGCCATTGGGCCGCGCACTAGCGCCGAGCCCAGGCCTGCAGTGTTCGCCTTGATGACGCCACAAGTGACGTCATCCGCCTTGCAGGCCCCCGCTTTCGAGACGGCCGCAACCACCTCTGCGGCCGTCACCGAGTCATCCAGGCCGGATACGCGCAACTCTGCGCACTTCACCGGCCTGGAGATGCGGACCTCCTCGGGTTTAAAGACCGCCCGCAGCTTTTCAGCCAGCGAGTCTGCCTTCTCCCCACTGGTGGCGCCCGGCACCTCAAGGATGCGGGCACCTGTGGCCGCCACCCTGAACCTGAGGGTCTCAATCCCCAGGTCAGCCAGGTTCGTCTTGCCCTTGGCCTCTATTAGGGCATGAGCGTATGTCATGCCCTTCTCGACGGCGGCCGGCTGCAGGGCAATGACCACTGCAGATGAGCGCGGCGGTCTCTGCCGTCTTGGCCGCCTCGTCGCCCTCTTCTTTTTGCCCTGGGGCTGTGCAGGCTTAGCCTGGGGGCGCTGGCCCTGCCCTGCGGGAGCTCGCGCCTGCTGCGCTTGCTGCGCTGGAGCAGCCCTCCCAGTGCTCTTCTTCTTGTGGGTGACTTTTTGCCACCCATCATCCCCGCCCTCAACAACTGTTGGGGCTGACACCACCTGTGCCATCGTGGGACCCGTCTTTTTGCCCTTTCCTTTCCCCTTGGGATCGGAGGTGGGCAAGACACTATCTGCCGCCCTCGAAGGCCCAGCGACGGGCTCGGGCGCGGGCGACGCGGTGGCAGCGGCACTTTTCCTCCTGTCCGCCGCCAGCGGAGGCCGCAGACGCTCCTCAGGTAGAAGCCGCGGTTCCACGGCCTCCAACCTGGCATTGACCAGGCCACCCACCTGCATTAGGATGGACCTGGTCAATTCCTCCTGCGAAAGGGCGGGCGGACCTGCCCCTTCGCCACTAGTTGAGGGTGCGGCGTGTGGCCTTGCCACCTGGGCCCGCAACTCCTCTAGCTCCTTTCGGAGCTCCGCCACGTCCTTTTTAAGGCGGTTATTGCCCTCCTGCAACCGCCTTGTCTCGTCGGTGGAGCTCCTGTGCAAGAGAACCTCCGTAGCCTCCCTGATGCAGGTCGCGGCATCTTTAAGGGCACGCACAAAGGTACCCTTTAAATTTCCTGATTTTATGGCCACCTTCTGAATGGTGGCCACACTCTCTAGAACCTTTTGGTTCAGTTCTACGGCCGAAGCTGACTCCAGGCCGTAGATCTCCTCGTTAGCCGACGTCGATGATTCAGTCGGGCAAGGAGATTTACCACTACGGAGGCTAAGGGCCATACGAGCTACCTCCTGCTCGGCCCCTAGCCTCATCTCTTCCCTTTGGGCGGCAGCAAGCTCACGCTTGGCTTGCGCCAGGCCGATATACTGCCCTGTCGTGGGCGGCCGGCCTCTCCCCTTCGACGGGGGCTTGCGCTTTAGCGCAGCCGCGTCGGACTCTTCGTCCACGTCGGGACTCCGGCTTCCGCCTCCGCCCGACTTCTTCCTTAGTCGTTTCCGGGTCCGAGTCTCACCCGACTCCCCGAAAACGACACTGCCGTCACTACTGACAGTGATGTCATCGCTGTCCAGGACAGCCCTGCTATCATGGTGCGCTCGCACCTTCTTCGATCTTTCGATCTCCAACAAAGCCTTACGGCTATCTTCACCCTCCTTTTTATTCATGTTTATTTTGTTTTCCATATTTGAACCCACGAGTATAGGCCGATCTAAACTCCCACCGCCGGGTGACGCCCATTCCGGGGTGGGGGGAGCAATACTGCGGAGGACCCCAGGTGTCCGCAGGATTTTTACGTCTTTTCTGACGGGCTTTGTTTCGAGGTTTCCTCACTCTGGGGCCGGCCAATTAAGGCAAGCCCCCTTCAGGCCACCGCGCGACAACATACCCCCTGCACCACAGAGGGGGTCGTTGAAGCCAACGCAGTGGACACTGGCTGGGAGGGCCGGTGTGAGCCACTCCCGACGACCCTGGGCATAGGGTTAGTACGCCCAGTCCGCCCTATCATCTACTCCACACGAGGAGGATGCCATCCTTGTATATACAGAATTATATACACCGCCAGTCAAGTTCGCACCTTGTGCACCTGGCCACCAACTCAATAAAATATCTACACTATATACAAACTAAAGCTAAAATTACAACCTATGTCTCCATCCACTGCGCCCTCTGCTCCTCAGAGGGACGCGCGGAGGAGAACGCCCTAACACTAACTATACACCTAACTAAACTTAACTAAGGGTAGGGGCTCCTGCACATGTTCCTCAATGCGAGGATCGTGTGCAGTAGCCCCTTCCCACTGCCTCTTAGCACCACCCGGGGAAAACACGTGTAGGGTCTCTCAGGGTACTCTCCTACGGACGTGGGCAGCCTTCGTCCCCAACTATAGCAGCCTACATTAACAAGATCTAACCACCTCGAGGGTCGCATTTGTATTGGTCAGAATTGCTATTTGTAAATTTTGTAATAAAATAAAATTGATTTATTGTTTCTGATTTTTCTACGGCAGCATTTTCGCTAGCTGTAGATTCTATGATACACTTTGATGTGTGTTTTGAACTTGAAATATTCCAAAATAAAATCGTGTAGCAATAGCCCTGCCTGTTGGCATGTGGCACATTGCGTAACATAGTTCGATACACGTGTTATTTCATTGGACCAAATGCTTCTAAGGAATTGGCTGAACCTTGAAGCTAGTTTTTTTTAATTCTTACAAATCTAATCTCACTATCACCAAGCTCAATATCTGCTCTGCCTTATTTTCGTCCTGCCTTATCTTTGAGATTCATTTAGCTTTTTTTTATGTAAACATGAGACGCGGTTTACAAGAGCGCTCTCCTGATGGTAAAAGATCACGCCTGCTCATGACCAGAACAGTAGACACAGGACTTTATTCATCCATTCTTCGGCTCATGATAAATACCGCCTGTTTCATCAGCTCTCGCCAATACTCGCAATAGTTGAGTACCATAATATGGAATGTTGTTCCGGATTCTGAAAGTATTACCATCCTGTCTTCATTAATCATTCTGCTTTGATGATAGACTCTCCAAATATCTGAATCATGTCTGTCTGAATCCGTATCCATAATTTACAACTTTCCACTTAAATCTTCATACTAACATAAATCATCACACTGACGTTTGTTTAGGAATAGTTCGCTTGCTACTTGTACTCGAATATGTAAGCAAATGCTCCGGTCGTGAGAGTACATAACTGTATATTTTAAAGGCAGTGAAACATATCATATTAATATCTAGGATTGTAAAGAAACACGAAGTTTTGGAGTTTTCTACGTGGAAACGATTTATATGTATTCTAACTCCTGCTTTCCATCATAGCTTCTTCTTCTTCTTATCGTGTCACTAGTTCATTCGAACCAGTGTAGTTAAAGAATTTTTAGTGCGCCTCGAAGAGGCTCCTTTCGTGCACTTGACACATGTTTTCGAACTTTTTAGGTTCTATGACATGCCGGTTTCCTCACGAACTTCACATAGATTTTCTTGAACCGAAAAATCCATTGGTGTATGACCAACTGGTTCGAACCCACGACTTTCGGATCGAAAGTCGAGGCACCTCCCACTCGGCCAACACGGCTAAATAACCCATATCACCACTGTTTATTCACTAGACCTGCAGAAAAAGTACTGACGTGATACTCAACTACGAGTAAGACCTTAATGAAGCCTCAGATAAGGCAGTGAAGCCACCTTCTTGACAAAAGTAATTTGAAACTGAGTCATTGACACGATAAATGTATGAATGAGAAAGATATTGAAAAAGCTCCTTAATTTATTGTCTCTTTGAGGTAGAGGCAAGAAGGACAATTTTATCACAGGATATGAATTTTATCGGTTTATTATCATAAAACCAAATTGGAGAGAATAATAAATGGGGTTTTTGCATATTTCCCCCGCTCTACTCATAGTATAGTAGTTATCGAATTAAATAAATAAATATTTTTGACATTTCGCACAAGCCATCTAGCCCAAAACTAAGCAGAGCTTGTACTATAGGAACCAGCAGGCTTAGCACGGACTGGGGATAAAAATTTTGTCCCCTGTTTTTATCCACCTTCAAGGGATAAAATGGACTGGAAGGTGGATAAAAACGGGGGACAAAATTTGTATCCCCAGTCTGTGCTATCGGTGCAGATAACTGATATAATACGTTGAAAGAAATGAAAAAAGTCTATACATGAGGTGTTTTCTGTATCCCTGAGTCTGGACTCAGGTTAGACAGTCACCGATGTTCATCACACAAATGCTCGTCCTGAAGCGGGAATCTCTCCGGGCGGCGGCATGCCAGTTCAACACACTTACCACTCGACCAATCGTGTCGTCAATTAACTTCCAAAGACTCCAATTAGTATTTATTCTGACTAGTTCGGAGGGAGATGTCCAACCGATATACTAATCACAGCGCTGGGGCCAACGGCAAAGTCGTTACATTTAGTATTAGGTTAGGTTAGTTTTAGTTTTAGGTAGGTAGTCTGTAAGAGATCGTATTAAACGATAAGACCGCCTTTTGTAAAACAATAATTGTACTTTGTTACATGTGTTTTTGCAATAATATGTTTTTATTATTATTATTATTATTCCAAACGTTTGCCTGGGAATCTGAAATAGTACACTTTCATGAAGCTATTCATGTGATGCAGATTTAAAAGACACATCCTCTTGAGTTACTGGATAAAAATAGCTTCTGACCGATTCACTTATTGTATGATGGAGGCGGTGGCTAAATTTAGACGGGAGTTAGTCTAATGAAGAATACCTTAGCTTACCTTATCATTTTATTATGCATAATTATAGTTCTCGCTACAAGTTCGGCAGTCGACCGCATTTTCAAACGTTATGCTATTCAACTATTCATTTTACAACCCATTCAAAAATGTGTATTAGATGGGCCGGTAGGTACTGAGAATTGTGAAGTATGGAACAGCTTGTTAAACCCTTCCGCCGGACTAGACAACTGTTTTGTGCACTAAAGCTTTCTGCTCACTATCCCATATCATACCATGACCGTGCTAGGACCGTGTTAGGCAAAAACAATTTTTTGTATTGAAAAGTATGACACTATCACACTACACCGTTCCGTCACCGGCGTCGGTCGGTGATGGATCGGCATCATGTTCGATTATTATTATTATTATCAGCCTGAGCTGTCCCATTGTAGGGCAAAGGCCTCCCCCTATTTTCGCTAACGATCTCGATCTTGGGCTGCTGTTCTCCATTCCCCGTCGAACTCATCCAGTTCGTCGTGCCATCGTCTGGGTGGTCTACCGCGCCGCCTGTGCAATGTATCAGAGCGCCACTGAGTGGTTATTTTGGCCCACAGCTCGTCGTGTTCCTTGAATTTTATATTTTGTCCTTGTTGACATGCTGCAGTGCATGCATGACACGCGACAGGATAGTGGGCAGAAACCTTAACACCTTTAACAAGCGAGACTCGTTGAGAATAAATTGGGCATCGTATCCAACAGCTGGTGAAAATCTTCACGAACGTGTGTCACTTGATGCTATGAGATTTAGATGATATCAAAAGAGATCTGGACGGAAATACCAATATACTGTCCATTCATATGAATGGACCAAAACTCTTGATTGTACCTAAAAGGATCGTTCTTATTGCTAGACAGCAATCTCTTCCAGACGACTTATTATCAAGAGATAAAACCGATAAATTAGAGTTGATAAACGGTTTTACAAAAAGCTTATGAAGATTTAATTAAACATTTGAAGTAACTTATGATTATTTTAATTACAACTCATTTTATTACAATATCTACAGTAACTACAGATATAACCTACATATATAATACGGGTGGTATGATGTCTACCCACGACAAGCAAAAGTGATGAACTTTCGATACGGATCGGTGGTAGAGCACGCAATGCATGCAGCTCTACGTCAACGTAATATAACGTAGCGTGACGTATGATAAGAAAAAATAATTGCTCATCAGAAATGCTGATTTTATCATTGCTTGCAGTTAAATACCTATCGAAATATACATAGTAAGTGCATAAATTATTAAAAAAACGCTCAAATATTGTTGATATATTATGAGGCGTTTGTTGAGTGCCGAGTTCTTCTGTCTATGTGTGACTTTAATATACTTTTGTATAATCACTTCTTTATGCTCTCTTTTTCTTTGTTTGGTATTGTTGCTAAATGTGGCCACTTTTTATTAGCTTTAAGTGTTGCAGTCTAGCTAAAATAAAATAAAAATAAATAAAGCCACGTGCTAGGTATGTAACCTACCAATGACCGTTAGACGCCCACGTCTTCTAAAAGGCCTGTTATTTCGATAGTTAATGTAATGACTCATTGTGTTACTATTAATGGATTGGTAGTATACGGTTGAATGGCTTGACGTTATTTTAAATAAACAATCGCCTCGTAAGGTTGGCTTCCCATTGATAACGGAACGATTGTAGCTTTCATAGCTACCTACAGTTTAAGCAACTGTATTACGAAGGCTATGGTATTATAAAGAGATTAAATACTAGAGGTCTGTAGGCGTTCATTTGAACTTACCTATAATAAGAACTAATATTATCACCTTTCTGCAGTCAATATAGTACCTGCTATAAGAATATAATATAAGAATGAAGGTCTCAGAATCTAACTAAATACTAGACAAATTGGCGTTTGTAAACTAATTATCAGATCTTCATAAAAATTGACAAGAAAGGCTCAAGAAATAATAACTGAGTCTGTGGATAATCTTTATATTTTCAGGGTTTTAGGAAGTATGAGAGAGGTTTTGTTCGGGCCAAACTACTAATGTAGATGTAGATTATAGAATAATTCGCAATCTACGCATCATATTTGCCTTCCACCATATCTCATTGTTTACCATGTATTGTTATAAATCTTGCCTTAACAGAACGAGCTTTAGAGTTTACGATCGATCGATGAGATGTGTTTAGAATTAGAAACGCATCAAAGATAAGGTCGGTATGCATACCTACTATGAAAAAATGTGGACCCTTCGTTGTTTTAGTCAGTAGAAAGTTCTAGAAAGTTTTGTTGTGAAGCAAGTTTCTATATAGCACAACAGTACTTTAAAAAACAAATTTTCCTTACAATCCAAGGGTATTTCCCGGATTATTTTTATAAGAAGGTCCAGATTAGCATACTAAGTAAAATGCAATATTATAAATATTGTAAAAGAGAAAGTTGTGAGGAATATGGAACAGAATTAGGACCTAGGTCCTTTTCTAGAAAAGGATTTTTTTCTATAGTTGTCAAACTAAGTCGGGGGCTTTCAGGCGTTTTGGAAAGTATGGAAACTTCGAACCTAGAGCCGACCACTGATTCACATGAGAGGAGATGAGACAGGATTTCCGCAAGTAAGGGTTGAAAAGCCAATATTTGGGAAATCAGTAGGTACAGTCAGCTGCAGAGACATATACACTCTCAAGCTTTCACATTTATATTACTCTTAATTTTGCAAAGAAAAGTACACGCAAGCATTTTGAAATTAATGTAGTCATCATACCTGTCAGAATTATTGTCAAAAGAAGAACGTCTTTGCTAAATTAAGAGTATAATAAAAATGTTAAAGCTTGGGAGTGTATACATGTCTCTGCAGCTGACTGTACCTCTATTGCTTAACTAAATAGAGTTCAGATTTTTTGATAGAGCCTAAAAAATTTTTGCTTGCTTGTGTTAAAAAAATATACTTATTTGTTTATATTATTAGCGATTTTGTGAAAAAACAGTCGTGATATTGGCGATGTTAATATAAATCGTGAATACCTCATTTGCCGGTTTGAATGGCTTCCACGAAAAGTATTCGATCTTGATAAAGGTGCTATGTGGCCTTCAACATAAACCTTTACATTGTCGTCCAGTTACCTACACATACGTACACCAATTTAAATTTGTTTTATTATTTTATGGTTTTGAAAAATCGTGCGTGATAAAACCGATTTATTAACGCCAATTTTAAAATTGTGAATGCGTTGAATTCTAAACATTGAAGATCCAAACCGACTAGTATGGAGCCGTTACTTTATAAGGTCATTTTTTTATAGTTTGTGTATGATGTATAAAAAGGTTAGCTGGAAGACAATGCTATTAGCATAAAGTTTGCCCGTGTACCTACTTTTTTTTTCATTTTAGATTGTTCAAAATTCTATCTATCTATCTACCCAGCCTCTTGCACCTACTGTTGGGTATAGGCCTCCTCTTCAGTACGCCACTTTTTGCGGTCCTGAGCTAGCCTGATCCACTGGCGTCCGACTGTTGTAATGATATCGTCCGACCATCGGGCGGGTGGTCTGCCTCTAGGTCGGCGAGCACCCCACGGCCACCACTCCGTTGTCGCTTTGGTCCATCTGCCGTCGTCCCTTCTAACCAAGTGCCCCGCCCATCTCCACTTCAACCTTGCGATACGTGTACCAACGTGTACCACTCTCGTACGACGTCGTATCTCGATGTTGGGTATGTGGTCGAGAAGTGAGATTCCGAGCATGGCACGCTCCATTGCCCTTTGTGCTACTCTGATTTTGTGCATATTCAAAATTAGTAGATTAAAATTTAAAATTTATAAATTGTACACTGTCGTCTCTATTTACAAATAAGAAAAGCAATCTAGTCTGCTCAGGAAAACTTTATGATATTTGCGCACAATCACATAAAATTATGATTTACGGAATGTCGTCTTCCTTCACAGTATTTTCTGATCAATTAACAGCGTGCTATACTAAGGCGATCCATTAAAATATTAATTAAGTATTGTGGCACATTGGTTCACTTCCTTATTATTTATTTTATGAAATAAAGAGACACAAAACTATAATATCCAATTTAATGGGTTAGAATAGTACTTTAGTCCCATTTGCTATAAAATGACTAGCACCTACAGAGAGGACGTGGTGGCCGAGTGGATGAGGCCCTTGCGATCTGATGGTCGCGGGTTCGAATCCCGGTGACAGTCATGCGTAAATGGGTTTTTTCGGTCGAAAAAATCTATGTATGCATCCCACGTTCTCGCCACGGTGAAGGAAAACATCGTGAAACTGGCATGTCGTAGAACTTAAAAGTTTGAAAACATGACATGTGTCGAGTGCACGAAAGGAGCCTCTTCGAGGCGCACTTGAAATCCTTTCACCACACTGGTTCGAAAGAACTAGTGACACGAAGAAGAAGAAGCACCTACAGAGTTGGTTCACTACAAACACTACTAATTCTGACCGCCTTACCGAACGACAATCCGATTTGAGTTCAATCCCTGATTCTTCAATCTGGGGTGGAATTCCTGGTTGAATATGAACCTACGGAGTATACTCTGCTTTCCAAAATACAAAAACAGATAATCAATCAAATAAAAAAAAATAAGAAGTAATAAGATTTTTTATTTTGATTTAAACTCTTCGAAAATCTAGCAATTTGAACGAATTATTCCCATGTGTCACCCTGCTCTGTCCGCCTATGGTGACAGATGGGCCAAAAAAGTTGTATCTGTCCCCCTATCAGCAACAGGAGATGAAACTTACTGCATAAAAAATAACGGGTCGAAATAAAAACCACCTTATTTGTCAGTCAAAAAAGTAGCTCCTAGCATGCAAGTGCCGAACATAATAGACCGACAATAGTCGCAGTGTTACCAAAGCTGCAAATCAATAATAATAATAAAAAAACTCCTAGCATTCTCATGGATGTATTGTCCATAATTTTTGCACGTTTTCATACAAGTCTATTGTCCATAGATGGAAGAGGACAAGCAAGACGAAGAAGAAGACACAGATGCCTCCGGCATGGACAGCGACGACCCCCTCACCGCAAGCGACACCAAATATGGAAAGAGTTTCAGGTACCCACTTTTCAGCCACCTTACATACCACGCATGGAACCCTGGAATGGAGCTGTTGATATGGCTTTTCGGGTTTTCTCTTCGCCTAAATCCTACTCTTGTGCATTTCGACTATACGATTTGTAAAGTGGTAAGTGTGTTGGATTGCTACGCCCCGTTGTCGGGTTCGATTCTCGCTTAGTACATTCAAAGTAATGCGTATTTTGCTTTCCTTTAAAGTCTAACTTGATGATATGTGCATGAAAATGCGCAAGAGTAACTTTTTTTTTTAACGAAAACTATCGATGGCTACTTGTAAGTTAAAATGCCGGAATGAAGAGATTTTGTAAAGTTTTAGTATTGTATTATGATCATAATATTAAATTATTAGAAAGTAAATTGTTTCTGTGACTGTACCAAAAGTTACGTTTTGGTATTAGTTGGGAATAGATTAAGTACTTCATTGAAATATTATAAATTTGGTATTCGTGAGGAAAATAATATTAATTAGGACAATAAACAAATACCATTGGTATTATTTTTTGGTATTGGAAAGGAATAGGTCAAATTTTACTATTAGCTGTCTCTAACTCTACTTTATGTGTCCTATAGTTCAAATATTTTTTTATTAAAAAAAAACTACAATATTTTTAGGGTAATCAATAGCTCATGTTTCACGACCCTTTCAGACATTTCACAAGAGAAGCTCTACCAAGGTTAGACAACTACAGGAATGTGATGTCGCTTCACGCGGCGCCGCGACCAACTCTAGATGAGCTTCACAACGCTTCTCTGTCCAGGAAGGTGAGTGTCTTGATGTTCAAAAGCTTAAACTACTGGACATTACTGGGTTGTCGTAAATAGTAGGACTTAAAAGTTAAGGATTGGCATATACAAGAGAGACTCTACCAAGGTTGGACAAATACAGAAATGTGATGTCGCTTCACGAAGTTGAGTGTCTAGATGCTCAATCAAGCCTAAATTACTGGAAATTATTAGGACTCTATAGTCATAACGTAGTTTATTTGGATAATTTAGTAGAGTTGGGAATGCAGGTGCACCCAAACTTTTTCAAATACTAAATCAATTCCGTTTAAAGTTCATTTATATTTCCACGCACTATAAGTCTCCTAGTATATTTATTAATTTGTAAAAACAAGGAAAATTATTTCATACGTATTTTTCCGTAATCACTAATCTGAACAAAACACATATAATATGTGAAAATAGAAGCCACGATCGAGAAGTCGTTTTCCCCGAAAAAACTATAGATCTACATATATGGCTTACCAAGGTCTACTATAATAGACATTCGTAAATTTATTTATAAGAACTTATTACTTTATTTATAACGTAGACCTTGGCTAGCCATATATGTAGATCTATAGTTTTTTCGGGGAAAACGACTTCTCGATCGTGGCTTCTATTTTCACATATTATATGTGTTTTGTTCAGATATCATTATTTTTTGTAAATAAATTTATTACTATTCAAAAGTATATAGGTTAGGTACCTACTATAATTATAATAGTTACCTACCTATTTGTTTTCCTTACTTACCACCATCATCGCCTCTAAATGTATGTAGGTAGGTAAAAGTACAATCAGTGAAGTACCTAACCTACCTAAATAGCGTAATATTATATATAGCGTTGATATTAAAGTAAGTACATAAAACGATAAAAACAACCTTTCATCATGGAAATGGAAATATCCTGCAAAAATTGCTCTCATAATTTGCAAGGCGCTAAATTTACCTCATAAAATCGAATAATTTGGAAAAAATTCAAATCATATAAATTTACTGTTTTCTGATTTTTTCCTTTGTATACACACAATTACCTTGCCGGATGCCAAATTTGAACTTTCTAGGTCATCTGGAAGTGGGTTAGGTTTTACGTCTATATGTCAGTCAATCAGTGATAAAAATGACGATTTTTGAACGTCAATATCTAAATAACCGTTTAAGCTGTGTTTATGAAATTTGAGGTACTTCCTTAACTCCGGGTTTTCAATACATAAACCAATTTTGGTGTGTTTATATTGATTAGTTTTTTAGCTATGACAAGGTCAAAAGTGGCTCCAAATGGTTCGTGTAAACTTACACACAGTGCTACCCGCCAGTTCGCTGGGCCTGACCGTGGCTGGACACACTGTCGTGTGTCGAGATCAGTAACCGTCATGAATTGATTTCAATTATTCATTATGAACGCTTGATCAAAACGTAATTGATCGATGCAGTGGTTTTTGCGCAATTTGATCCTCAACACGTGAGGTTGAGGACAACGCGGTATTATTGCGATTATCTATATTTGTAAATAGACTATAACAGCTGTGCAAACAACGTTATACTTACACTAGCTGTAGCTCACGATTTCGTCTGCGTGATTTTGGGATACAATCTTAAAGTTTATAAAAACTGAAAACCCAACTGCGAAAACATTTTCGCCGAATTCTATTGTTTTAACACTAAAAATACATAATTTATCGAAATTCATCAAGATTTTACAAACATCCAGCCTTACAAACATTTAGTAGGGTTTTCGGTATTATATACTGTTTTTCTTTTGGAAGTAACTTATAATTTACTTACACCAAAATAGAATCCCATTTTTAAAGAGTATATAATATAGGGCCTTATTCCCATTAATTTTCATAAAGTCATAAAACGAAATTAAATGCAAACGTGTCTATTATGGTAATCCTATTATAAAATTATCGTGTACGACTATCCCTAACGAGCTGTGATAACTCATTTTACTTTTATTCCATTTACACATCAAGTAAATTACGCTGTTTCGGTGATAGTCGCTAAGGGAAGTGAAACTAATTTTTTTTATATATATTTTTAATTCTTTGGGCCAAAGCTGCCAATGATTGGATCCCTCCCAACGCTAGAAGGCGGCGCGGCAGACCGCGGCGAAGATGGCGCGATGAGCTAGATAAATACCAACCTGACTGGCCCACTGCAGCACTGGACAGAAAATTGTGGAAGAAAGGTAGGGAGGCCTTTGCCCTGCAGTGGGACAGTACAGGCTAGTAATAATAATTATATAATATACTTTCGGGTTGTTCGCATCTTGCTAATGGCACATACTTGTACAGACATAACCTTGTAGTCAAGATCATACACCAGCAGCTTGCTCTCCTTTATGGCCTTGTAAGATCTGAGGTACCGTACTATAAGTACGTACCGGAGCCAGTTCTCGAAAACGACCGTGCCTTGCTCTACTGGGACCGATCTATCATCACGGATAGGACTATTGTCGCCAATAGACCTGATATCGTGCTGATAGATCGGTCAGAACGCCGGGCAGTCCTTGTCGATATCACAGTTCCACATGACGAGAACCTCGTAAAAGCTGAAAAGGATAAGCTTACCAAATACCTTGATTTGGCTCACGAGGTTACCGCCATGTGGAATGTGGACTCGACGACGATTGTCCCGATAGTAGTTACGGTGAACGGGATAATAGCGAAGAGTCTCGACCAGTACCTAAAGAGGCTCTCGCTTGGTGGCTGGGTCAAGGGCCAGATACAAAAGGTGGTACTATTAGAGTCGGCTCGCATGGTGAGAAGGTTCCTCACTCTGCAGCCCTAGCCACCAGCCGCTTGGGCTCTACTCCGCGGCTGGTGGTCCACCGTTTTTATATATTTTTTACAATAATACTGCTGTTTTTTTAAATAGTTTATTTTTTAAATATTATTGTAAAAAATAAATTTTAATGAGAGAAAAATATAAATAAATGATATAATAATAATATTTTTAATGTAAATAAGAAGCGAGAATAGCTAAGCTCTCCTGATGGTAAGAGATCACGCCAGTTCATGACCAGAACAGTGTTAAACAGTAATTTGATTCATATACGCCGGTGCAACATTGCTAAAGCGCTCGTCGACCTTGAAACATTTTGATGGTCAGTCTCGAAAGCCCAGTAATTTCACTAGTTACAGTGCCCTTCCAACCGGATCACAGTAATGCTAACACATTACTGCTTTGCGACAGAATATCTGGCATTGTGTTGATACCCTCACTAGAAAGCATCCTACATCCTGCAGGGGATTCTTCTTTTACAACATTCAAAATAAAATTAAAATCATGGCTCATCGGGAAGGCATTCTACAATGTCGATGAATTTGTAAAGACATATATTACTGTATGAAACTAAATATTGTAATGTTAATATTTAATTTCAAATTCAAATGAAATGCTTAGGTAGTTCAAATTGATTTATTTATTTTATTTTACTTTTACTTGTTGAATATAATTTAATTATAATATATAAATAATCAACTCACTGTATGGACCTGTAATATTATAATTACCAATAAAATGTTTATCTGTTTCCTCCCAATGGTAAACATGTCTACTATAACATGATTCGAAATTGAGTAGGAAGAAATCTTTCAGTTTAAGAATGCACGTATAACCACCATCTCTACAATTTATAAACTATTTATCCATTTCCTAGAAAAAAAAACCTGCATTGTATAGTCTAGAGAGGAATTGATATTGCTCAATGAATTCGTAAGTTGTTCAAAGAATTCTTGGTCTTAATCAATGGCTTCTTCATTAAGAATGGACCCTATTTAAGTACCTATTCTTTTGGGCACCTTCTTATTGCTGATGTTGATTTTTTACGGTAATTATATGGAAGAAACCAGGGAAACTTTTTTGCAGCGGATGAGAAGGACCCATCACATCAAGTATACATTTCGTTATCTCTTTTGAAACCGATTCTATTGGTTGATTGATTGCATAGTCTTCACTTTGATAGTAATTCGATAGTTCCTAGTAATCAAGCCCTTAGTACCTAGACAAGTACGACGCACGGACAAGTGCTTATGACGTACAGGTGAGCCCAATTGCGGTAATAGCGGGTCATTAACTAATTGATCCACTTGACTGTCACGTTTTCGTAGGCCGCACCCATTGAAGACGTAAGTAGAAGAATAGTACAGTTATATGCAAAAGTGTAACACTTTTACACATTTATTATGTCGCTGCTTCTGTATCGTCAGCGCGGTATAAGGATAACGCGATATCAGGACAAAAAAAAATGTCTATGTGTTTGTCCTGCTTATGAATTATACCTATACCGAAATGCAATTCAATCGGTTCCGTAGTTTCGGTGTGATAGAGAGACAAACGTTCATGTGTCGTAAACTGAAAAAAATATGCCGGCGAAGTAAACTACATTGCATATTTTGCTTTCCTGTGACTTTTCAGTGGTGTTTACGTTTACTAAAACAGTCTAATTAAAGTCGGTTGTAGTATGTTTTTGTAAAACTTTGATTTATCATTAAAAGTAAAGGATTGCTTGAAGAGAACTCTTATTAGGATTAAACTCGCCTTTGTACATGTATTTTCTTTTATGATTTCTATTTTAACGTGTTTGTGTGTACAATAATAACGGAAAAAAAGAAGTGGCTTGCTAATCTCCAAGGTTTATTTCTTATCCTTACACTCTAAATGGCACGTATTAGGAGAGATATTCCTACGTCCAACAGTGGACTAATTTTGGCTAGGTAATACTCATCTCACTCAAGTGAATCCGCAGGCAGTTTTAACTTACACAATGATTCATTATCATCAATAGCACACTCAGGATCTTATTAATGAGTAGGAATGTGCAGTTCCTTGCATGACCCAAGGTCAAGGGAGGCTGACCCGATACGTAGGTGTACTAGCTCGTACTAGCTCACTTGATCTGTTGACCCGAGCGATTAGATGAAACAGGCGTGTCTAACAGCTCTATCAAACTGCTGAGTGCTTGTTACGCAATCACGCTAAAAGTTCTTAACTGTTTCGGTTGAATCTCTGTATGGTTATAGTTTATGACTTTGGTTTCTTTTTATATCTATGTACCACTTGTTAGAATTCGCAGGCAGAAGAAGCTGATTATTTTTTCTCTGTTTTATCACATGCCGGTTTCCTCGCGATGTTTTCTTTCGCCGTTTGTGAGAACGTAGGATGAGCAGGTTTCGTCTGCAAAAAAACCATTAACGCATGAATGACACTGGGATTCGAACCCTTTACCATCAGTTCGCAAAATAAAGGCCTCATCTATTCGGTCCTCCGTCCGTCCAATGTTGCAGCCAACTCGTTGAATTAGCCATTCCATGAGACACCTGAATAGGCTGTTAGTTAGCCATTTATAGCAATGACATTTCCTCTTCAGCCAGGTCAAATGCTGGAGAAGGATCTCCAACCTACATTGCCGTCTACGAGCTTCAAGTTCGGATGGGTGAAAGGGGTGCTGATGCGATGTTTGCTCAACATCTGGGGGGTGATGCTGTTTCTCAGGCTGTCCTGGGTCGTGGGACAGGCGGGAGTCGGTTAGTATTCACCAACACAACACTCACACCCCTCGACACTCTATTATTATTTACTTATTTACACTCACAAATTAACAAATATAAACAATTATGGATTTGTACTGTACGTAGGTACAGTACAAATCCATAATTGTGTGTGTTATCTGAAAATAAAATATTATTATTATTATTATTACTCAAACCTCAGTGCACACACTATTATTACACTGATTAACACCCACATCCCTGTACACTCACTAACATTAGGTACACTGATTTACACTCACACCCCTGTAAACTCATCAATATTACAATGAATGCTAGATAATACCTCAAACTCACAATACCTTCTATGAGCTTCAAGTTCGGGTGGGTAAAGGGGGTGCTGATGCGATGTTTGCTCAACATCTGGGGGGTCCTGGGTCGTGGGGCAGGTCGGAGTCGGTTAGTTCCCACCAACACAACACTCAAACCTTTGTACACTCATTAACATCACACTGATTTGCTAGTACAATTATTTAGAGGTTAAATTGAGACTCATCTTTCTATCCTCGTCGGCTAAAACTGCTTGAATTGACGGTGCATTTTCCGGCAGCGCAGTCCCTGCTGCTGATAACGACCACCTCCATCGTGACCACCATCACGGCGCTCTCCATGTCCGCCATCAGCACCAATGGAGTCATCAAAGGAGGTGAGCCTTTGCTCTTAAGGCCCAGAATACCGCGATATAAATTGACTGATTTGACAGGCTAAAGTGGGACTGGGCACGTCCGTCGATTGCATATGGAAAACTTGGAAAAGTATGGGGGAGACCTTTGCCCAGCAGTGGGACAGTATAGGTTAGAAAAAAAATGGACTGAGTATAAATTTCCATTAAGTTTTGTAGGTAAGTACATTATGTTTTGATTCGTTTTGTTCATGGGAGAGTCGAAGACAAATTAGGAAGAAATTAGGAAGCCTATGTCGAGCAGTGGGCTGTGATAGGCTGATGATGATGATTTGAGTGTCATAAAACAAAAATGAAGTGTCAAAAAGTAGGTGATATTTGTTTCACAGTCGGCTTTTCAGTTTTTATAAACTTTTACTGGTATTTGTATTATTTTCCAGGAGGGACGTATTATATGATATCTCGGTCTCTGGGACCTGAGTTTGGCGGCTCTATAGGGTTGATATTCTCGATGGCGAACGCGGTCGCTTGTGCCATGTACGTAGTTGGATTCGGAGAGTCGCTCATCACGCTCATACCAGAGTCTTACTACATGGTCAGCAAAAGCTGGGTGAGTGAACCATGCAATGTGTATGGATATAGGAGTGAAAATAGCTTAAGTACTATGTGATACTTCAGTGGCTAGGACTTTGAGTTTGGCGCCTCTATAGGCCTGATATTCTCAATAGAACATTGCTGTATATCTACATATAGACGTCTAAAATAATTAAATTAATTACAAAGGTAATTACTATAATAAAATTATTATAAGAATACATACAGGAAAAAAATATATAATGTCAATTAGAATTACTTAATTAATTACAATAAAAATAACTAATTAAATTAAAATATCATTCAATCAATCAATTTCTTCTCTTATTTCTATAGGGAAATAAAAAATCGTTCGAAAACGTTCAGTTGTTTTAACCACATGCGATCACCCATCCAAACTACGACCTCGCTAAACATAACCTCCATTTTTTCTCAGGACCAAGCAATCTACGGATGTATAACTATAGTCCTACTCACGGGGATAGTCATCGTCGGGATGGAATGGGAGGCGAAGGCCCAGATAGTGCTCCTGTTCATACTGCTAGCGGCGATAGTTGACTTTCTCATCGGCTCTGTGGTCGGGCCCAAGAGTGATGTGGAATTCGCTCAGGGATTCGTCGGGTATAATAGTGAGTATGCAAAGATATGGATGGATGTGAAGAATACGGTAGTCTTACCCCCATTTAGGGGGTCCCCGCATGAATATTTTATCTATGAAAGACTTAGTCCTGATTGACTGAATGACTCACTGATTGACTGACTGAATAACTGACTGACTGACTGACAGACAACGCACAGAACATACCACTGGACGTAGAGTATTGAAACTTCGAGTGTATGTTGTTAAGATGTGTAAGCGCATCCTAAGAACGGAATTCTGTTGATGCGCAACGCAAATAAAGATTCGGGTGTCAGTCAACTAGTATTAAATATGGCTTCTTACCCCACATGACAATAAAGTATACGGCTTCTTACCCCTAATGACAATAAAAAATGGTTTCTAACCCCACATGACAATTATTATAAAATGGCTTTTTACCCCTCATTCAAGACAATAAACGAAATGGCTTTTAATCCCATATAATATCCCAGATAAAGGAAACGTCTTTTTACCCTACATGAATGACACTAAAGCATACGGCTAACAATACCATAATCCCCCAGTGTCGGTACTTTACAATAACATGGGCGCCGACTACCGCAAGTTCGAGGGCGTGGAGCACAACTTCTTCTCCGTGTTCTCCATCTTCTTCCCCGCCGCCACCGGGATACTCGCCGGCGCCAACATCTCTGGTGATTTGAAGGTAACCACACTTAGTAAAATTAACACTACTAATTTAAAAAACACGTATAAAATCTAAATTAAAGTATGAAACCTTACTAATTTTTGTTAACACAGTCTGAAAACATAGACAAACGAATAGTGTGAAGAAATTACTATAATACGGCGTACTCTTTGAGTATTTGTCCGAAACCTTTTTTATAGAAATTTGCCTTGAGGATTCCCCTTAAGGGTACTTTGAAATAAGTGTCTAGGCCGCACCACGGATCCAAAATGTCAACTTCAAGTTTTAAAAAAAGCTTAACCGTTTTAAACTGTTACTTTTTAATTTGTAACTTAGTACCATATTCTGAATAAATGAAGAAAAAAGTTAAAGATCTCGTCATTTGGATCACGCCTGAGAAATATGGTAGTAGTAGTTGTGGGTTCGAATCCCGCTTCAGGACAAACATTTTTGCGATGAACATCGGTGCTTGTCCTGAGTCTGGGTGTTTTCTATGTATCCTAAAAAAATATATAAGTATTGTATCAGTTATCTGGTTCCCATATTACACGCTTGCTTAGTTTAGGGCTAGATAGCGTTGTGTGAAATTGTCCAAACATTATTTACCAGCATACATAGCGTACTCTACGTAACTAAATGTTTTTTTCACAGGACCCTCAAAAATCAATACCAAAAGGAACCCTATTAGCCATCTTACTGACTACAATATCATACCTACTGATAGCGGTTCTAACCGGATGGACGGTGGTGAGAGACGCTTCCGGTGACGTCACGGAAATAGCGGGATGGGCCTTCGCCGACTGCGCCAATAAAACGTGCCCATATGGATTGCAGAACAGCAATGACGTGAGTTAAAAGCAGTAATAGCAATCCTTACGCAATCCTAGGTGACGTCAATATACTAATAATAGTGCACGAAAGGAGCCTCTTAAAGGCGCATTTGAAATCCATTCACCCCACTGGTTCGAAAGAAAGAACTGGTGACACAATAATAAGAAGACTAATAATAGCGGTTCTTACTGGTTAAACGGCTAGAGACGCTTCCGCTGACGTCACAAAGATAGCGGGATGGGCCTTCGCCGACTGCGCCTATAATACCCATTTGGATTACAGAACAGCAATTACGTGAGTTATAGACAGTACTAGCAACCCTATAGGCTTTAGGTAACGTCACTCTTTTAGTATTAGTGGTTTTTACAGGTTAGACGGCTGGAGACGCTTCCGGTGACGTCATTTACATAGCGGAATATGCCTTTGCCGACTGCGCCAGTAAGGGGTGTCCACATGGTTATACATAGCTAAAGAAATTGTGTAAATGAGTTAGCTAATTCAGAGCTATATATTTTTTAGAAATCAATGTGGTTCCGTCAATCTGGCATCTGTCGGCAGGTGATCCGCTTGGTGTCTGGTTTCGGTCCGCTGATCTACGGTGGTTGTTTCGCCGCTACTCTGTCGTCCGCTCTTGCGTCGCTGGTCTCCGCGCCTAAAGTCTTTCAGGTAATTGTGGAAAGAGTTTCATTGAAAACTTTCCTGACTACCATGAAAGGAGGTAATTTTTTTTAGTGAATGAATGGTTGTATGTAATGTTGGTATTTTAATCTGGTTTGTGATATATTATATTATATATTAAATGTCCAAATATCTGATATAGCTCCTGTTAACTGGCAGTTTACATTTTTTTAAAGCTTTAAAATTTAGATGATACAAAATGATATGTACTACTCGGGCGAATGAACATGACACTTGGCTGACACTCTCACTCGCAACTTGATGCTTCCCCCGCTGCCCCGCGCGGCGCCCTCCGTGTTTCTTCTTCATCTAATTGCGAAGCCTTATTATTACTTATCATTAACAAGTATTGCAGGACCTCTTCTTTCTCAAGATTATCCAATTCCACGCTGTACTTAGCACAAACGTCATTCTAGGCAGGTGGCATGTTTAGTCGCCCGAGTAGTACGTGTAGATACTAATGAGATATCAATTTTGCCTTCATCATGTGTTCATCCAATATTGCGATTTATGTTTAACATCTTAGCAGTTTTTTTTTTTTTTTTTTTTTAATATTAAACTTGTTTTTCTAGGCGTTATGTCAAGATAAATTATACCCATTCCTAGAGTTCTTCGCGAAAGGCTACGGCCACAACAACGAGCCAGTTCGCGGCTACGTGCTTACTTTCATCATCGCCACGGCCTTCATACTTATGGGTGAGTTCGCGAAAAGCATTGAAGTAAGAATATAGCCTACTTGGCCATTCACGTTAATAAAACTATACGCTGTATTTGATAACCGTGTGCATATTTTAAGATGATGTGCGAGATTATTATAGTGTGCGTTTACATGAATAAGATTTTGTTAGGCGCGTGTGCAATGCGTGTTTCCCTCATCCCCGGTAAAACATGACAGAAATGTATGTTTGCAGATTCTGACGTATAACGTCTCCTTTGGCTAGATTCTTGAAGACTAATGTATACTAACCCGAATTTCGAATTGTACAACCAAAACAAAAGCTATAAATAAGTAACAGACTGATAAACTCTGACTAACCATTTTTGTTTGAATAAAACACATATTATAATAACACAAATTAAAAAAAAAACTGATTTCAGGTGGACTCAATCAGATCGCGCCGCTCATTTCAAACTTCTTCCTGGCTGCGTATGCGCTTATCAACTTCTCCACATTCCACGCCAGTTTGGCGAAACCAGTTGGATGGAGGCCTACCTTTAGGGTGAGTTTTAAAATATACTAGCCTGAAGACCGCGGCTTCGCCCGCGTCTTGGGAGTAAAAGTCCTAGTTATGGCCTGCGCACGGAACGGCAGAGTATTTAAAAGAATTCAATATAGAGACAGAATATGCTTAATGAATAAAATAAAAAAAACACTAGTTTCATAAAAGCTCGACATCTTAACACTAGGCAATTAAAATATGGAAAATATTAAAATTATAGTCGGAAATGGGTGGTCTTATCGCTAACAAGCGATGTCTTCCAGACGACCTTTGGATAGACTGCATACTGCAGGACAAAGGACAATACTTATCCAATCGCAAATCACAAAATCCTAAAGACGCTCAAAGGATTTCGATGAAAACTAGAAATTGCATGTTCAGATTTAATAAAAAAAATAATTAGGGAGGAATCGAAACAATCGATTAAAAAAAAATCACATACAGGGTGATATTTTTGATTGCGCTACTATAGTGTCGCTCATTTGTATCAAATTATGGGAAGTATGTGTTTGTTCCGTTCCCAGCTGTACAACATGTGGCTGTCGCTAGTGGGTTCGATGCTGTGCGTGGCCATTATGTTCGTAATCTCGTGGGCCACGGCGCTTGTCACCATCTCCTTCCTCCTCGCGCTATATCTACTCGTCTCGTATAGAAAACCTGGTTGGTACTTTCTAGTAGTGTATGTGTTAATATAATCATCATCATTTTTTATGCTGCGATGACACACGACTTTTTTACACTCTACAAGCCGGCGAGTTTAATAGCTAGCGAGTGAGCGAGTTAGCTTTCGGGAAGGATTGTAAAAAAGCCGATGACACTGGGCCAATTTACGAGCTACAAGCTAACTCGCTGGCTTGTAGCGTGTAAAAATGCCGTGTGTTATCGACGTTCAATAGTCTAAACTAATGCATAACTGATCTAAACCAATATTGAACAAATTAGTTTTAAAAAACGAAAATTAGTCAAAAATAGTTTTGACTAAGAGCAATTAGTCGAAACTAGTTTTGACCATTTTTTAGTCAATATTGGTTTGTTTTGACTGATTTTCGCGGTCAATATTTGTGAAGACCGGCTATGAGTTTTGACTGTGATATGCAATTTGATCTCTAGTGCCAATGTCATATAGGAAACCTGACACGTTCTTCTAGTGTAATCAATGAATTTGTTTTAATATTAAGGGTAATCCTCAAGGCAAATTTCCGTACAAAATGTTACGGACAAATACTCAAAAAGTACGCCAGTATATAGATTTTATACGTGTTTTTAAATTAGTAGTGTTCATTTTAAAACACGTATAAAATCTAAATTAGAGTATGAAACCTTACTAATTTTTGTTGACACAATCGGAAAACATAGACGAAACGAAAAGTGTGAAGAAATTACTATAATACGGCGCACTTTTTGAGTACTTGTCCGAAATATTTTGCATGGAAATTTGCCTTGAGGATTATCCTTAACTATAAAAAAAATCACATGATTTGTGTCACAACAGAAAATTGTGATTGAATAAATTAAAAAATATATAATAAAATAAAAAAAATAAAAAAATGAAAGTAAATTAAATTAAATTTAAGGCAATTTGGTGTTGGTGTCGTATAGGAAACCTTGTTGATACTTTATCGTAGTGTTAACTACTTGATCTCTGGTGCCGGTGTCTTATAGGTTTTTTTTTTATTTCAGATGTTAACTGGGGTTCGACGACGCAGGCGCAAACCTACAAGACTGCGCTGTCTGGAGTCCACACTCTGAATAGAGTCACGGAACACGTCAAAAACTATAGGTAAACTATGTAGTTATTAAAAAATAATCAAATATATAATCCCTCTTGACAGTCAACAACGAGATAAAGGTATTTTGTTTAACTTTTTCCAAAATATTAATATTAGGATGTTTTCACAAAAAACTTACGTCTTTGATATATTAGTTTTAGGGTAATATGTTGATGAGAATTTGAATAACGTATTCTAAATTAGCGATTAGATTCAATCATTATTTTTTTTATTACCAGGCCGCAAATCCTAGTGCTGACCGGGTTCCCGGGCGAGAGGCCGCTACTCACCGACTTCACGTATCTGCTCACTAAAGGACTGTCGCTCATGGTGTGCGGACAAATCGTGCAGGTGAGTGACAAAGAGACGGCTAAATAGCCGTTTTCAGAGCACTTGACAATTTGGGGCCGGCAGAGTCTACGCCAGTTTTAATAATGGGCAGTGAGAAAAGCGTCATGCGTGTTTAGGTAGGTTTACCATAAAATGAAAAAGTAACGCGGTCTACCGAGGGAGGTCAGTTATATAAAACAACTCTAATTACACTAATATCATAAATGTTAGTAGATGAGTGTATGGTTTGTTACTCAATTTAACCCGATTACGGGATGGGTCGAGCTAAAATTTCCCATGGAGTTAGGGCCTAGCAAAGGACAAAGGCTACCAAAGTTAAGCCGTACGAGTGAACAGGACAGAAATTTTATAATAAAGCAAGTTTGTGGATGTACAGACAGCGTCAGAGATAAGTATCCCCCTTGCACAAGACTCCCAGCAATAAATTCTTTCAAAAATTGTCATACTTGAAATTATTTTTAGGCTTACATAGGTTATACAAATATAATTTATATTTTAAAGGCAAAACTTCTATATACGCCACAGCGCGGTGATTTAAAGGGATTTGAAGCTGGGTATTATAATGCAAAGGGGATACTTATCTATGATGCTGTCTGTACATACAGATGGATGTTTGCTCCACAATACGGACAAAACTACTGATTTGATGATTTGGCCGATATTCGGTATGAGCTGTAGAAAGTCTTAATATATTTTCTTATGCTTTCACCAAGCGGCTGGAGTCGCAAGCTGTAGCTAATACACAATATTACTTTAAGGGTCAAATAAGCCATCGTGGACGGGAAGCGCTAAGCGAGCGTGCTTACGAATGGTTCTCCAAACGCAAGATAAAGGCGTTCTACACGCTCGTGGACGAGTGTGCATTCAGTCGAGGCGTTAGCGCGCTGGTGCAGGCGAGTGGACTGGGCAAACTGCGGCCTAATATCCTGATGATGGGGTTCAAGCAGGACTGGCTGACGTGCGAGAGAGGAGAGCTAGCGGACTATGTGGAGGTCATGCAGTGAGTACCATTTACAGCATTTTGTACGTTCCTTTGGCGCGCCATGTAAGTGCGATAGATTTAACGAATGAGGTGTCATTGGATACTTTTAACGAGTGAGTTAAAGATAATGAAATGTAAAGAAATCCAATATGGCGCCTATTTTGTAATTTGAATGCAAAAAATATATTTAAAGACCATCACCTCTTGATAATCTCGTAAGTAGGATCAATAAAGTTAATGTGTTAAATATCCAAAATCGCGATAGTGTCATATGCCTCCTTGCACCAAACTGTCAAAGTTCCTAAGCAATTACTTTAGTCGCTTGGTAGTTCTTAACAGTCTAGATTCTGACCGTTAAGAATTGTCAAGCGAGTTAAGTAACTGCTTAGGAATTTTAAAAGTTTGGTGTAAGTCACCATTAGGCTCTTAGAATTTGGATTGTGGTATTTATTTTAAACTTTATATGGTTTTTTAGGATTTGTATTTTTGAATAAAATGTTTTTTTATTTATATTCAACTTTTTTGCATAGCAAAGCGTTGGATGTCCACATGGCCGTATCTATTTTACGCGTGGAAGGCGGACAACACACTGCGGAGGCGTTGGACGACGATCTACGGGCTTATCTCAAAGATATGGAACACAAGGACCTCTCCACTTTCCCACGTGAGTGTTCCATACAGCCTCACAATGTCCCATCCTTAGCTGACATTATTTTCACACCTTTTTGAGTGTATTTTTCAGTTCATGCACGTTCCTCCATTCTTAGATTAATCGCGCGAGTAAAAATGCGTGCATTTTAAAACTGAAAGATTTCTTAACCCTTACTAGGCGTACATGATTTTCGCATTTATTATTTTTCACTCGATTTGTAGAGATAGTTCTTCAATCTATTCACAGACAACACTACCTACCCAACTTCGAGTTATGTGCTAGAATAGAATATAATTTTTTTTCTGTATTACATAACTGAATGTCATGTTTATGCCTTTTTATTTTATTTTATTTATATATTATCTATGGTGTATGATAATTAAAGAGAGGTTTATACGACTGTAATTTACATTTATATAATTCATATTATCAAACATATTCATAAACGCCGATTATAATATAGAACTCGTTTTCCAGTTTTTGGGTGGACATACTTGCATTAACAGTTTCAGCTCAACTAAGTTCTTATTTGTGTATCACCATGGGTCATATTCAGGCGTGATCACGTACCATCGGAAGAGCCTCGATCGTCTCATAACTTCACATAAAAATCTACATGTTATACAACTAATACCCATACCCCACACCTCATAGAGTATCGCTTGTGACTAAGAATCACCGGTTTCCGGTCTCCGCAGGCTCGCAGGGCGACAACAAGGAGTCCAAGTCTACCGAGAGCCTCAACACGCATTCTATAGGTGAGGAGAGCTTTGATTCAATATTATTTTTTCCATGAACATTCATATAGGTTATTTTTTTTACTGTGATATACTATTGTTTGATGCGCTGAAAGTGTTATTATAATTACAAATAAAAAATAAATAAAAAAAAGATTACAAAGTGTTACTTGTGTTGCTTCATGTGATTTATTAAATAAATATTTAAGTATCCGGCTCGAAGGACTGTGCCCTAGTATGTGGTGTGTGCCGCCAGGTTTGCTGGTCGCTCGACTATCCATTCCATCGATTCTGCATATTTGCTAGGCCATTGCACCGCTGCACTGCATTCTTGAGTTGAGTCTTCGTATTGGTATTTTGGAGTAATAAAATTAAAATATTTATGTTCAAAACAATGTTGGTTTGGACATGCTTAATTTAGGGCTAGATGGCGCTGTGGGCAATATCCGAAACATTGTTAGGTTATTTGTTTATTTGAGTAATTCGCAACACGACAGGTAAGTAAATTACCCGTCTTGTCATGTCTAAGCATTTTGTATCAAGACTGCCACTTACCACCGACGTGTTGCAGTAGTGTAGTGATGGCTTCGACACCCATACGATTGTCAAAACCTTACTGATACGGCTACAGGCAGCAGCATGTCGGACCTCTCGATGGGCTCCCCGCAGCTGCGGCGCGCGGGCGTGTCCGCCGACCCCGGGCCCGGCGCGGAGCGGCCGCCGCACGCGCAGGAGGAGGTCAAACAGAGGTGAGGATGAAAGGAGGCTTTTGTGGACCTAGAAAGGGTGTTAGTATATAACAACTCACTTGGTTTATAACCTACTTTAGAAATTAGCTAGATGAAGATGGTCTTAGCAATTCAATTTTTGTTTTTCAACAAAAAAAGTGTAAGGTTTCATACTTTAATTTAGATTTTATACGTGTTTTAAAATTAACCCTACTAACTTAAAAACACGTATAGAATCTAAATTAAAGTATGAAACCTTACACTTTTTGTTGACGAATTTGAAAAACATGGACGAAACGAATAGTGTGAAGAAATTACTATAATACGGCGTACTTTTTGAGTATTTGTCCGAAACATTTTGTATGGAATTCGGATTTGAGGACTCTCCTTAAGTACTTTACTGTTGGATATGTTTAAAATATTATATTTCTTTTTTTACGTTCGTGCTTTGTCCGTGTGTCAACCAAAGGTTCATGCTGAAAATCAGCGTTGCAGTCTACTGCAACACATACTGAGCATAAACCTTTTTTGACTGCACCGTACATGCACATACTATTAATCTGAGTACCTAATTACCTATTGTTTTGTATTTGTGTGCTTGTACAGTTTATTAAGTCAAAATATGTTTCTTTCTTTCTTTCATCCTTGGGTCTAACGTTACTCTCACAGAAATCATTTAAGCCTATTAAAAACTGATTAAAATGGGTCCATTTTTAGTACGGTTTCAGTAAGAGAATTTACCGGGCGGAATCACCGCTCCTGTTTTGTTTTTTTGCAGCGCGTGTACGCGGGCAAGCCGCTAGAGACGCCTCATGCTATTGACACTCGCTAGATAAACCCTAGCGTTCTTCTTCTTCTTCTTCTTCTTCTTCTCGTGTCACTAGTTCTTTCGAATCAGTGTTGTGAAAGAATTTCAAGTGCCCCTACCCTAGCGTTAACGCCGGTATACGCCCGAAACGCTTTTGAAGATTCACGAGTACCACTCCGCCCTTATACGCGCGACAAAAATCTAAATAAATCATCATCAAAATAGTCAAAATAACATAATACTTTTTTTATTTGTGTCAGTTCAAAGTACAAATCCAATATGTCGTCTAACATGTAGGTGTTATTACAGTAAAGGCATCGGTAGCGCAGTGCGTCGCGCGCTCGCTTCGTCTGCGGCGCGACGCGCGTCCTCATTCACCTCAGTGGAACAGTTCACGCGGAGACAGAATGGCACCGTCGATGTTTGGTGGCTCTATGATGACGGAGGTAAATTAACAAAGCCACTTTACACTTTATTCTGGAATAGTTCACACGGAGATAGAACGGCACTATCGACCTATGATGACGGAGGTAAATGACAACGACAATGTACTACTCGGGCGAATTAACATGACACTTGGCTCGAATGACGTTTGTGCAAAGTACAGTGGATGTATAAACTTGATAGAGAAGAGGTCCTGTAATACTTTTTAGTGATAAGGCTTCGCAATTAGAGGAAGAAGAAACACGGAGGGCGCCGCGCGGGGCAGCGGGGGAAGCATCAAGCTCCAAGCCACGTGTCAGCCAGGTGTCATGTTCATTCGCCCGAGTAGTATGTGTACACAATCCGTAAGAATAAATTAAAAAAAAATTGGTCGTGACCGAGTGTGCTAGGCTGAGTCCATAACACCAATACATATTATATTGGTGACTTGACTCATATCTTGGCGCAATAAATAAAAAAAATATGTACATAGATGAATAACGGTATTCCTATAGAACACCAAGATAGTCAGTATCAAATCAAAATGGATGCGGAATACAGGACGGTAAATTTTCTGACACCCTGTCAATAAAAATGAAATCTCTATTTTAAAATAATGTTTGTTACTATTTATGATGGAGTTTTATTAACAATGAAAAAGCCTAGTAATTATTAACTTTAATATTGAATGGCTTTCAGTCTCGATGACTTTCTGAGTCTCGGGAAAAAAAAAATCGAGACTCGATGCGGTCTCGAAATTCCCGGGAAAAACGAGACTTTCGAGACTATTTCAATAATACTTATAGGCACACTCATAGGATTGGCATTTACGTATTTTATAAGGCCTATTAGCGAACACATTACAGATTAGCTTTACAATCCAGTATTTGATGATGTTCAGTGATATTCGATGTTCCAGATTTATCAAAATCCCCGTTTTTCTTCGAAATGGTTCCACATTCCACAGCAGTTAATACTTTTTTTTTAATTTGCCTTTTTTTGGTAGACTAATGTCATAAGACCTTATCTTATCCTTGTTTTAGATTATACTAAGGGATACTCTACACAGAATATTGTTAAGATTTTTCTAAGTATTAAAAGTATCGTTATTCCCGGTACCGAAACCATCAGTCTCGAGTCTCGAAAATAATAAAAAATCGTCGAGACTCTCGAAATTTTCGAGACCGAGACTCCCGGGATGAAGGCCTTAATAGCAAGGTTCTGTGGCGCCACAGTGGCGCTTCCTCACGCCTCTGATTTGAAGGAGCCCTAATACTGACGACTTGACGACACCGTGGCTTAGTTGGTAGTGACCCTGCCTACGAAGCTTGGTGTTCCGGGTTCGATCCCCGGCCGGGGCAAATATTTGTGACGAACACAAATGTTTGTTCTCGGGTCTTGGATGTTGTGATGTGTTGTATGTGTCCATGCCACCTGCGACACAGGGAATCCTAGTGCAGGGGTGTGAGTGTGTGAATGTTTATAAAAAAAAAAAAAAAAAAAAAGACTTCTATGGTTGTGCTAGGCCTGACCCTGCTGCTGCCTTACATCCTGTCGACGCGGCGCGCCTGGGCGTCCTGTCCTCTACGGGTCTTCACGCTCGCCAACAAGAACACTGAGATGGAAATCGAAGAACGGAAGTAAGTATCTTTTTCACCATACAATTTGTTATGAATGAATGAAAATGAATATAAGGTATAAGGTTGCAGGTTAGGTAGGCAACTCATTAATACTTCGCACAGCACACACACACACACATCACATTCACACTCCACACACACCACTGACAAACACAATGCGATTATTTGATTGTTTGTAATTTACTGCTGTTAGAGTTACTAATTATCTACCCAGACTTACCTACCTATAATTTTTATATATTTACAGTAAACAAAATGTAGACTCAATTTGGTTTAAGAATAGTATATATTTCATAGCTTATATAAGAAAAAAATGTAACTGTGAGTCTAATGTTAAATAAATAAATAAATATGAATATAGCTTTACAATAGGCACCGGTTGCCACTGGCTCCGTTCAAAGGTGTACGAGTAGGCTAATCGATGGGCTAGTTAAAAAAAACCATTTACTTACGTAATTTTGAAGTAACCAATAAGTTGTTTAATCTAGCGTTGCACAGCGATTGCTTGTTTTTTGAAGTGAAACCTTCTTAAGGCGCGCTGAGCTATGTGATGCTCGTTCGGGTAAAGTCAGCTCAAGTCGACTGAGGTAATAAATAAATAAATAAAATAAAAATAAAATATCTTCAGTTCTTCACTTTTATCGTGTGGTCGCGTCGTTTTTTTGTCTCATTCGAAGCTCATCTTTACAACTTTGGGTGAAAGCCATCTTTTAAAATCGCCAAAATTAAAATTATTGCATGACACTAAAAGGAATTAATATTTTTTTTGACATTAATTTCCAAAATCAAACCCACTAAAACCAATTGTCTCCTCAGCATGGCATCGCTGCTATCCAAGTTCCGGATCGACTACTCCGCGCTAAAGATGGTGCCCGACATCACCAAACGGCCCAAGGACTCGACGCTGGCATACTTTGACAAGCTCATAGCCCCCTTCCGTACACCGGACGACAGCGACGATCCAGGTACATAAAAATATCCATCATAAAATAGTAGATTGATGCCTACTTGTCCTTTGTACCAAACTGTCAAAGCTCCTAAGCAATTACTTTTCTTGCTAGCCAGTTCTTAACGGTCCAAATTCAGACTGTTAAGAACTGTCAAGCGAGTTAAGTAATTGCTTAGGAACTTCGATAGTATGGTGCGAGTTGGCATGAGTGTTGCCTCCTGAAAATGTCCCCAAGTGTATCGAAGGATTTAGGCTCAATTTACAAAAGTTGCGCGTTTTAGAATTCGCTGGAAGTCAGGCGACGTTTTGTTTAGTTTGTACAGTCCGCTGTAGAGATATGTATAATTATATACATTCCCAAGCGTTCATATTTATATTATTCCTAAATTTGCAAATAAAAATGCACGCAAGCATTTTAAAATTAATGTAGTCATCTTACTTATCAGAAGAAGAATGTCTTTGCAGAATTTAGAGTATTATATAAATGTTAAAGCTTGGGAGTGTATACATATATTTGTTTTTTTTTGTCTTATTTTAGTAGTTTTAGTTTTTTTTGATAGTTTATAAGTTCCGTGTCGTCGCCACTGGGTCTAGCAGCGTGCTGCCAGTACGCTGCAGCATTAAAGCTGAGCTAGGCCCCCATTGTATGGAGGACTCTTTTTTTTTTGCTGTTATTTAACCTTTTTTGTTCATTTATTTTTCCATGACAATAATTTTTTTTCTTTTCTTTATATATGTGCAGGTGACTGTACGTTATACAATTGGCACAAAGTTTATTATGCTATGAACAATTCGGTTCTCTTCCATTTCGTCCCGCGTCAAAGTAACGCTACGACTACGCTATTAGAAAACTACAGAAATGTATAAACATTCCAGCGGGTATCACAGAGGCGGACTTGGCGGCGGCGCAGGACCGCACGCACCGCCACCTGCGTCTGCGCGAGCTGATCAGCGTGCACTCGGCGGCGGCGCGCCTCGTGTGCGTCACCCTGCCCATGCCGCGCCGCCGCGGCGTCGTGCCGCCCCCACTGTACCTCGCCTGGCTGCACGCCATCGCCACCAGCGCCGAGCGCGTGCTGCTCGTGCGCGGCAACCACGCCGCCGTGCTCACATTCTACTCGTAGAGTGGACGCTGTACGTGCCCCCGCTGTACTTGGCATTCTACTCGTAGGGCGAACGGTGCACTTGCCCCCCCGCTGTACCTGGCATTCTACTCGTAGGTCAGATGGTTCGCGTACTCCCCCCCTGTACCGGACATTCTACTCGAAAGCCGGACGGTGCGCGTGCCCCCCCACTGTATCTAGCCTGGCTACACGCCATCGCCACCAGCGCCGAGCGCATGCTGCTCGTGCGCGGCAACCACGCCGCCGTGCTCACCTTCTACTCGTAGAGCGACGGTACACGTGCCCCCCCTCTGTACCTGGCAAGGGCCCTTATTCATCAAGCTGTCATTAGTTCTCGTTATCGGATTAAAATGGTCAAAAGGGAAAAAAAATACGTTATCTGAAGATTTCTGTCGTTATCGGCTTCGAGAGGTCCGCCATTTTCTGTCAAATTTGACGTACCATTCCATAACGAGAACTGCTGTCAGGCTTAGTGAATTAAGCCGCTGGCTGCAGTCTTTTATACGCTATTGAATGCTATTCCCAACGATCTCGATGTGTCTCAACGTTCGGCAGTCGAAATAGCTTGAGCCGTTGACGAAATTTGTGTCTACATAATATGTTGTATAGGAATATTAACAAAAGCTGGCATGAACAACACATTCACACGTGCGCTTGTGTAGTGTCGGTGAATAAGAGCGCGGCGTGTCCCTATTGTGACCTGTAATTTATCATCCTAATTTGTAAAAGTGTAGTGAAATTGTATTAGTGTGAGTACTTTGACAGTGCCAGCTTTCGTAGAGCGACTTGTATCTACTATCTCAGGCCGAACTGTTAAATATAAGGTACGATAGTTACCCCGCCGAGTGGAAATATATTTATCCACAGCGATAGAGCAGCTAAAATCGAGTTACCAATTATTTTAATTATGAAAATATTTTAATGGAAAAACTTTGGTATAATGAAAAAAAAATACAAATTAACTTAAACCATTCCAATTCTACTTATAAAATAATTGGGAATATCAATGGCATATGTTTATAAATACTTGATCTGATTATCATTATACATATACAATATTTTTATAAGCAATGTGTAATTGTTAACAACAAAATTATAATACTTCATAAAATTTTGAAAGTTTTTAATAAATAACTAAAATTAACTAAATAAATGATCATTTCGTATGTACACTGACACAGACTGACTAAGGTGCCTTTACATACTGTATTAATAACGTAAAAAGAAGATATATTTTTATACTGCAATTTTTTTAAATGCCCATTTTAAATGAAACAAAAATCACAAAGTTAGTAAATTTCCATTCGGATTAAATTTGTAATATAAATGGTTTTAGTGCCTAAATAAATGGCGTGTCGAGTGTTTTCTGTATATCGTGAATTTATGAATGAATGAAAAAATATGTACACATATAAGATGTATTTTATGAACTAATTTTACGATATATGTACATATTTTACTAAATGTGTGACTAGTAAATTGATAAGTACCGTACAAGGATTCAGATTGCACAACAAATAAGAAAATAATATTATCCACCGACTTAAAAAAGATGTTCTCAATTCTTTTTTTTTATGTTTGTTATCTTATGTATATCAACTGATTTGGAAAAAAAATTGTTTTAAAGATAATACTTTCAGTTTGGTCGCAAACAATTTTATTAAAATCTTATCAAAATGGTTTTTAAATAAAAAACACTGAAAAAAAATGTCATCGAAGTAAACGAAATTGCGTAGTTTGCTTCCCTGTGACTTGTCAGTGGTGCCTACGGTAACTGGAACAGTCCGATTGAAGTCGGTTGTTGTATGTTTTTGTAAAACCTTCATTATTTGAATACAATTATTGTTTATTTATTTTATTTTTATACAATTTTTATTATATTTGTCTTATTCGTTGTGCTTACCTGTGTAGCAGCTAGTTATAAATTAACTTATGATTTAGTGTTAATATTATTGAGGAAACTAACAAAACTTATGGTAAATTTACAATGGCAGAGAAATATATATATATTTTTATAAATATTATACATATTTGAATGAGATACTTACCATTTATCTACTACTTGTAATTAACCCAGTTAAACGAATTAATATTTAATCTATTTTTAATAAACTCTTTAGTTATATCCTGCCATTGTTAATTAGAATAATTTTGAATGGACCAGTTACCAAAGCAAAGTACAATCGAGTACACAGTACAAATCAGTTTCGAATAATAATTGTAAAGCACTTATTTGGTGTTATTTTATCTAATTTATTAACTATTTAAGATCTGACATGTTTAATTTATTTTAGACTTAATGTAGGTAGGTACTATTGTGCAGTCAAATGTTTTGTGAGTAAAGTGAGTTGAAACTGAAATAAGTTTTATTATTTCTTCATTAAGTATTATTACTTTTTTAATACTTTTTGTACACAAATAATTAATGAGCAATATTTACGTTACTGTTAGGTACCACAAGACCTCGATAGATTTATTTGACTTGCTTGATCATTTAATTGTTTCCTCGAAACCTAATTAATTTAAAACACTAAGCGCGAAACTCTTAGAAGACCTAACGGTACCTAGTTCGAATCTAGGTGATTTATTCACGACTCAAATATCTAAGAGTTATCCCAAAAGCGGCGCGCAATGTTTAATTCATGTGCCCACTCAAGCGCAAGGATCGCGGTGATTATACGTACAACCTACTCGTTGGATGCAGTAAGACCGGCCAGTTTACCAAAGCACGGTATCTATGCAATTTATACGTTTTCTAAACGCGATGGTTGAATGCAGCGATTATCTTACGAGTGGTCAAACGCGCGCCAGTCGGACGCAGCTGCGCTCGCTCGACGCACGTTTCGCCCGCACTGTCAAATTCGAAAAACGAATTTCGAACGCGCAACGCCCCATTTTCGACCAGTGATATCTTATTATTTTTAAACTCTATTTTGTGTTTGACTGTAGTTTGTGGATGTGTTTGTACTAAGGGTGTAAAAGCCGGATCTGAGGAGACATTCGAGGTAAGCACGTGATTGTCAGTATTTTCGTTCACATTCTCTGTTTATAGTGGTTTTTATTTCATTAACACGTTCAGTAGCCTTGTGTTTGATCTATGCACGATTGTGATTTCTGCAGGTTTCATGTAATAGGTACTTACTTACCTACATATCCATTCTTATTATACGATTCTACCCCCTGTAGTCGTAGAATATATTCGAAAGATTTTTTTTTTTAGTTTTATGTACCTAGCTAGTTTACTGATTATGTTTTTAACTGAAAACTCTTTTTTAGTTAATGCTCGCTAATCACTTTAACTTGTGTTTGGATTATTTCACAATATTATCAACTCTACCTCAAGTTTACATCATTATTATAATTTATACCAAGATATCGAACTAACTGGTTTTTAGTTTTAATGTACATTTAAATCGACAGCAAATCCTGTTGCCGATATGCTGAGAATTTCCGAGTTTTTCGAGGTAGGTTAAAATAATAATAAAGTATTTTTACATTTATTTAGGTACTTACTTACCATTTTTTGTCAAACTCTACTTCGTTGAGTCAAAATAATCTAAAACCAGAATACCTTGCTAGACCTCTCGAGACGCTCTCCTGACAGAAATTAATCTGCCTAAGACGAAAATAATGCATCGCAAAAAATTTAATAACATTGCCGGTGCAACACTTTTAGAGCGCTCGTCTACCTATCGCCTTTGTTGTATGACATCAAAGATTAAGATAAAGTAAAAGGAAAAGTGGCCTCTATCTTTTTTCAGCTTGATCGGTTTAAACGGATATAAGTAGGTTTTTTTTATCAGCCTATTATGCACTGCTGGGCAAAACTTCCCTCAACTCTTTAATTTACAACAAACTTCAAAAAAAGGAGGAGTTCTCAATTCCGTATATACTTATATTTGAACTTTGTTGTACCTACCTATACATACATATAAACCGATTTGAATTTGGTTGGATTGATTGATTTGATTCAACATCCTACATCCTACCCCATATGGAAGAAATTCCTCTAACTAATAACCCATTATTTAAAGGTAGGTACTTCACGTCAATTTCCCGGCACATCTCGAGTCACGCCTCTCGAGCAGTTCCGGAGTTCGGTTCCGCCGTTATTGCTGTGCAGATGCATCTCACTAATAAATGCACACCAGTCGCATACTGAGCCATCACCTACTTGAGATGAGTAGAGATCTTAGTCTTAAAATGCACGCCCCTCTACTCGTGCGATTAGTGTAAGGGCAGTTGCATGGCAGCGATACTAGAGGGATGTGTAGGTATTCTGAGACTGAATTTTTTTTTTTATAACCTAATCTGTCCCACTTTTGGACAAAGGTCTCCCCCATCTTCTTTCACTTTTGCACGCTGATGCAGGCCTTAGGGCGCCTTCAAATTAGAGGCGTGAGGAAGCGCCACTGTGGCGTTTCTACTAGTTTTCATACAATATCTAGGCGCGCAGGTGCAGCGCCCCTATTATGACATAGTGGTGCGTCTAGATTGCAGTGCATTTTAGGCGGCTAGTAACTGCAAACATTAACATAATAAATAAATACTTATTTTGGATATTTCACACAACGCCATCCAGCCTCAAATAAAAATAAGCAGAGCTTGTACTATGGAACCAATAAAGTGATAGAATACTTATATACTTTTTTGTAAATACTTACGTAGGTATATATAAAACACTCTGACTCATATCAGGATAAACATCGGTGTTCATTACACAAATGTTGGTCCTGAAACGGGAATCGAACCCGCGACACCGGCGTGGCAGTCCGATACACTTGCCACTTGCCCATCCATGTAGTAGAAAAAGATCTCTACAACCTCATTCAAGATCTTCCATAATGGGATTAATGGGATCTACCCAAGTGCAAGTTGATTTCTCACCTGCAATTTGAACGGCATCGATTATAATCACACAGACTTTTTTTTAAATTGCACCGCGAACAGCACCAATTGTAATACCTACTTACCATTAGGGATTGCTCGGCACCCATTTTTTCTTCATATTTTTGCTTTCTAAGAAGCCTGCATTGGGTTGCTTGTTGTTGTTTTTGTAAAATGCCTTATTTTTTCCCAATTTTAATCAAACTGACGTATTCTCTCAGTAGGTAATAACAACATTGTAGATAAAGCTAGTCTCAAACCAGAATTGTTGTTATTGCCAATTCCAATATGTAAAAAAAATATTTTAAGACGTAAACTTTGTAGCAAGTTTTACTTATTATAGAAGAAAAATAATTTTATCAAGCTTGGTAGAGTTAGGTAGAGTAGATATTCTGCAGTGCACGGGGAGGCATGCACTGCAAGCGTAGCTCGGGGTCGGTGAAAGCCTTCCCTGGGATGGGCCTCACAGCAACGTGCGTGAGGGACACCGTTACGTGTTCTTCGGATATCCCGGGGTCCCTCTAATGCGCAGAGGTTGGCCACCATGGGGTTTTAGTCGGAATGAGTCCGACATACCCCTCCACCCTCCCCCAAGGGCGGTGGGCATCCATGAGGATTTCCCCATGTAAAAAAAAAAGGTAGAGTAGATATTCATGTAATAAAAATAGATAACAATAAACTCGTGCCTAAAGGATTGTTTAAGTATTATCTTTTTTGCAACACTTTTTTGGGTAGGTAAGTATTCCTCAATGCTACCTCGACTTCGAAGAAGCAATATTATTTGAGGAAGTCTGAACACGTTTTCATGTTGCCAGTATTATTGCCGTCTACCGATTCTGAAGGTCAATTTCTTAGAGTTCTGTTGCTAAAAGGTAAAAGTGATTCTTTGTCTGCCAGTATGTCCCTGTTTACCTACGCAGTATTACCAACGCTGAACCAAAAGCTTTCAAGTTTATTGAGAATAAATATCTGAACTTACTTAAAGTAGTTATTAGGTAATACTTTTATCGAACGAATTAGACTATTTTTATTCCTCCTTTCGAAACACTATTTTATTCAAGAAGAAGTAAGTTTCGACTTAAATTTTGTTCGGTTTGACTACGGAACCATCTACACTTATCACTTTAATCACACTTTGCTTAATTTCAAAATTGGCAGGAGTGCGACACTGTATTACTCATTATGTGAGAATTGGGGGCGACAGCCGAAAGTATCTGAGATCTGTGGTTGGTATTACTGCTAGAGGTATTTGATTTAAGCAATCAAAAAGTTTCAGAACAAGTTGTAAAGCGAGTTTACTGAAAATTTCTACTTCTAGAATAACAATACAATCATTTATAAAAAGTACTATAAACAACAAAAGTAAAATAAAGGATATACAAAAACATATCTACTACAACCGTTTTCAATTCTTCGAGAATCCAGCAAACTTGAATTGGATTGTTTTAGTAACAGTAAACACCGCTAAAAAGTCACAGGGAAGCAAATACGCAATTTCGTTTACTTTATCATATTTTTTTCAGTTATTTTGATTTCAAAACTTAACTGTCCAGTTTTGATGAAAATTTTATGGGAATAATATCAAAGAATAAATAATATTATTACAAACTAATATGAAGGTATATCATATCATGTCTCAATTAATCAATTTTGAGGTAATAGACATTAAAATCAATCCAATTGAGAACCTCCTTATTTTTTAAAGTCGGTTGAAAAGTTCAAAAGGCATCGCTTGCCTGGAAGATATCGCTCTAAGCGATAAGGTCATTTACCTTACTTAGCTTTTTAATTTAAAATATATTTGATAAGTAAAGCTTTTTGTGAGTACAATAACGTGTTTTAGTTTATGCAAGTCTCTACTTATATAAATTACGTAAAAATATCGCCAAAAACTATGTACAAACGAACTATGTCGCGCGGAACTTAAACATCCTAAAAAACCAAGCAAAAATTACAAATAACATTACAACATCAAACATGTCCAAATATTCATTACAGCGCATTTGTGTTGCTTCCACAGACTGGCCCATAGTGCACACAGAGACGGAGTAAGGTAACAGTGGAGCAATAGTCGCACGTGTGCGAGGTTGCTTATTTGCACGTGTAGTGTAACTAGCGTAACTACATAATGTGTTTAATTACTATTTAATAAGCTGTTACTCAATACGTCATTGTACTCTAATACTAACTATAAGTCAATCTGTACAGCTCTTGTAAAGCATACATTCTTATTATTGTAAAGCATTCAGTCTCGGTTCAAACGCGATACGGTGAATACAATCAGTACAACATATTCGGTTTTTAATTTATCGAACCTAATTACCTATTTAATCAATTCAATTTAGGGTTTGATCACTACGAAATAAACATAAATCCTAAAGTAGTGACTACGCGAATCCTAAAGTGGTGACCCCGACAACTCTCTTTTTTTTATAACTTTCCGCGACCTTTTGTGAAAAAGTGACTTTAGTGGTGGTTATTTAAAAAAAACATTACGTGCCGTGACCATATATTCCATTCACTACGATGGAGCCCGAGACTCACACCACCGCCAGCGCGCATCAACCTCAAGCACCAGCGCCCATCCCTGCAACCACCGAATCTGCAGCCAACGCGATAACGGTGAACTCCAGGATCTCCGAGTTCTGGACCACCAAGCCGCGCCTGTGGTTTCATCACTTCGAGGCCATCGTCACACCACAAAAACCAGGTGACCTCCACACATATCAACTAGTTATAGCTAAACTAGGTAGGGATGAGCTAGGGCAGGTTAGCGACATCCTCGAGAATCCGCCCGCGACAAACAAATACGAAGCGATCAAAAATAGACTCATATCTGCATATGAAGAGTCAGAGACCAAACAGCTTCATAAATTACTAAATGACATAGAACTTGGTGATCAGAAACCCTCCCAGCTACTGAGAAAAATGAAGGAGCTAGGGAGAAACAAGATACCTCAAGATACTCTAAAGATTCTATGGATAGCCCGGCTTCCGCAAGCCGTACGCGCCGTGATTACTGCGTGCGACATAAAATTAGAAGATACAGCTACTATTGCTGATAAAATTATGGAATCCGTGCGCCCAACTACTGAAATCTATAGCGCAACAAAGCCATCAACTAGCTCAATTGATACCGGCATTGAAAGTCAGTTACAAAAAATTACGCAAGACATCGCCGCACTCAACAAAAAGTTCAATGAACTCGAAACCACCCGTCGTAACCCAGACCGACAGCCCGCACACTTGAGATCCCGGTCGAGCTCACGCAGCGCTAATCAAGAGCGCTACCGCCGCCAAAAAGCTCAGCCCGGTAACGCTAACTTCAAGTGCTACTATCATTATATTTACGGCGAAAATGCATCAAAATGCGGCAATGATAAATGTACGATGTCGGAAAACTAAAATCGGCACCCACGATGGCGAGCGCAGGTGCCAACGCCAACCAAACACATCGCCTTTGTGTCACCGATCTGCAAAGTGGCACACGTTTTTTAATCGATACGGGGGCTGACGTATCGGTTCTCGCATTCAAGGGTCGTAATAAAAAAACATCAGACTATACCCTTTACGCAGCCAACGGGACTACAATTTCAACGTATGGCGTACAAACTATCACACTTGATTTAGGGCTGCGACGCCCATTTAAATGGACTTTCATTTTAGCGGATGTACAAAGATCGATTATCGGTGCTGACTTCTTGGCCAAGAACCAACTAATGGTTGATTTACACGGTAGGAAGTTGGTAGACAAGATCACAAGTTTAGCGAGGATTACGCAAATAACCTCGGATGATCAACACACGCCGATCATTCAAACAATCAACAATACAGATCCGTACCACAGAATATTAGCACGTTATCCGGATATTACCAAACCGGAATCATTTAAGTCCATTCCGAAGCACAACGTCGTACACCATATTTGCACAAACGGACCACCTGTTTATGAAAAGGCAAGGCCACTCAATCCCGCCAAATATAAAGCGGCCAAACAAGAATTCGAGCGTATGGTAGAGCTCGGAATATGCAGACCTTCCACGAGTCCCTGGGCAAACGCTTTGCATTTAGTTAATAAAAAAAATGGCGAATTAAGACCGTGCGGAGATTACCGGCGACTAAACGCCATCACTGAGCCCGATCGATACCCCATTCCAAGACTTTTGGACTTTACTTATATACTAAGGGGGAAAACCGTATTTTCTAAAATTGATATTCGTCGAGCTTATCATCATATACCAATCGCACCGGAGGACATTAAGAAAACAACGATCGCCACACCTTTTGGAAGTTTTGAATTTGAAAAAATTATGTTTGGACTACGCAACGGTGCGCAAAGCTTCCAAAGATTTATCAATATTGTCATGAAAGACACCGACAACACTTTCAGCTACTTAGATGACATTTTGATAGCTTCCACAGACATAGATTCCCATAAGAAAGATCTGGAATCAGTATTTCAACGTCTAGATCAATACGGAATCACAATCAATACAAACAAATGTGAATTCGGCAAAAACCAACTCAGGTTTCTCGGATACCAAATCACCTGTGACGGCGTCAAACCGGACGAAGAAAAGGTACGAGCCATCACAGAATATCCACAACCAAACACTATCGAGGAACTGCGACGCTTCTTAGGTTTTATAAATTTTTACCG
This sequence comes from Lobophora halterata, assembly GCA_932526365.1. Taxonomy (NCBI): domain Eukaryota; kingdom Metazoa; phylum Arthropoda; class Insecta; order Lepidoptera; family Geometridae; genus Lobophora; species Lobophora halterata. The sequence goes on from OW052017.1 coordinate 9,408,674, forward strand.
AAGCAGTATACCAAAAGCAGCCGAATCTCAAATTATACTCAACAAATATTTACATAACTCAAAGAAAAAAGACAAGACCAAAATCGAATGGACAGAAGAAGCGATCCAGGCTTATCAAAAGTGCAAAACAGAAATCAGGGAATGCACATTATTAAATCACCCTGATGAAAATGCGCCACTAATTATGATGACTGATGCATCTGGTACATGCGTCGGAGCAGCATTGCAACAACTCGTCAGCAATCAACTTGAACCATTGGCTTATTATTCAAAAGGCCTGAGCGAAACTCAAAAACGCTACAGTACGTACGATCGCGAGTTACTAGCTATATACATGGCACTGAAGCATTTTCGGTACATGGTCGAAGGGCGCGAACTCACAGTCGTAACGGATCACAAACCACTTACTTTCGCTCTCACCAAGAAAAATTCAACAGCTGACACACCAAGACGTATCCGACAACTAGATTTTATAGCGCAATTTTGCAACAAAATAGAATACATTCAGGGCGAAGAAAATTCAGTAGCAGACGCATTTTCACGAATTAACGAAATCAAAATGCCGAGTCTATTCGACTATCAACAATTAGCCGCCGCTCAAAGCGAAGACGAAGAACTGGAGGAGTTAAAAAATCAAGAAAATTTGTCCTTCAATATCATCAACATTCCTGGATCGGATCAACTGATAACGTGCGAAACATCAACACCATGCGCGCGACCTTACTTACCTCGAATCTATCGAAAAACTGCTATCAAGTCTATCCATGACGTCAGCCATCCTGGCGTACTCGCTACTAAACGTTTAATCACTAAACGATATTTTTGGTCGCGTATGAATGCAGATATCACTCAATACGTGAAAAACTGTATACAATGCCAAAAATCAAAGGTAAACAGACACACGATAACCCCGCTTGGAGAATTTGAAAACTCATCAAGATTCGACCACATACATATTGACATCATCGGTCCACTACCACCATCGGAAGACTACAATTACTGCATTACAATTATCGACCGACACACTAGATGGTTAGAAGTCGTTCCAATCAAAGAAATTAGCGCCGAAACGGTAGCGCAAGCTTTTCTAACACAATGGATTTCAAGATACGGCTGTCCATCTACTATAAGTACCGATCAGGGTCGTCAATTCGAATCACGCCTGTTTACCCAAATAACCAAATTACTCGGTATTGAGAAAATCCACACAACAGCTTATAACCCGAAAGCAAACGGAATGGTAGAGCGCAGTCATAGAACACTCAAAAGCGCAATAATGGCCCGATGCAAAGACACAATTCACTGGGCAAGAGAGTTACCTCTCATATTACTAGGACTTAGGTCAACCATCAAAGAAGACCTAGGTTTCAGCCCCGCTCAACTCGTCTACGGGAAATCATTAGCTCTACCTGGAGATTTTTTCATCGCATCCGAAAAGAAAATCAACGACACCGAGTACACAACGAAGCTCATGGAAACATTATCTACGCTACAGACATCCACACGTAATCAAGCTGATCATCGAAAGATTTTTATGCACAAAGATTTACAGAATTCTGAATACGTTTTCGTTAGGCGTGAAGCTAAGAAATCGTTAACCCCGCCTTATGAGGGGCCATTCAAAGTAATTCTCAGAAATTCCAAACACTACACAGTTCGGGTAGGTACTCGGGATGTCGTTATATCGCTCGATAGGCTCAAACCTGCTTATTTTAATGCTATTACTAACTTATCACCGGACGAGGCACCTAAGGTTTCAAACAATCTAATTGTTTCGTCGGACAAAGGACCTATTGCTCCCGAACCATTGACCATTGTACCCAAACAAACCACACTTCAAGGAACAAAGAACTTAACAGCCTCAAATGCAACGACGCCGCCAGTCGTTACGAGATCAGGTCGCACCGTAAAAAAAACAGTGAGATTTGATATATGAGTACCACTTCACACACAATACGTTGCTCATAACACAACGAGTTATTCATCACGCAGCAGAAATCAACCAACGCATTTAGTGACTGTTTAGTAAATAGCCGTCAGATAAATGCGTCAATAGTTTTCCTGCGTCAACTATAATGGTACAATTGATTACACACAATCACCTTCAACGACGCCTGCTACAGCAGCAGCGCGCTATCATCGTGCCAGCAGCGTTAACATCATCGGTCGTGTGTGGCCCAACCATGCACATGCCCACGTCCAACAGTGTACTGTGATAGTGTAAGTGCAGTGAAGTGCGAAATCAATAAAAAATAAAAACTTGAGTGCGGATTAAACCAGTGAATAAAGTGATATCGTACCATCTAAGGGACTATATTCTAAAAATAGAACTCAAAAATACACAGACGCGACACGTGTCTCCCATCGTATTCCGTAAACTCTATCGCTACCCATTCAAGTACCTTACCTACCTTTCCCTGTCAAAGAAAGGTCATAAACATTTATATTATTTTATTACTATCTCTACGAGAACTAGCTTACTTGTATGTTAGCATTTTTCAATGAGTTTTATATTTTAAATCAATCAATTATGTCAAATTAATGTTTTTTTACATTTTCCATTACATTTACATGAATCAAACTAAAATAATTTACTTTAATATGTTATTTGAAACTACTTACTTACTTATTTTAACAAACAAATCATGTATCGTGTTTTTATAATCATTTACTTGTTTAGTTTTCAATTATAATTTACTACTTATACTAATTTACATTTATATTTTTGATTACATTTTGCATCAATGTTTATTATTTTACGAATCGAGATTTGCTTAATTTCAATAATTTTTTTTCCAACCCATTCATGTTGGCTACATAATTGTTTTAAAATTTGTATTATTTTACGCTCAACGCCTTTACACTTTCTTTTCAATTGTATTTTTAAAACATTTTATTTTCAATTTTCATGTTGATTTAATTTTTTTTTAAGGGCGGTGTATATGTAGTGTAACTAGCGTAACTACATAATGTGTTTAATTACTATTTAATAAGCTGTTACTCAATACGTCATTGTACTCTAATACTAACTATAAGTCAATCTGTACAGCTCTTGTAAAGCATACATTCTTATTATTGTAAAGCATTCAGTCTCGGTTCAAACGCGATACGGTGAATACAATCAGTACAACATATTCGGTTTTTAATTTATCGAACCTAATTACCTATTTAATCAATTCAATTTAGGGTTTGATCACTACGAAATAAACATAAATCCTAAAGTAGTGACTACGCGAATCCTAAACACGTGTTGCAAACATTTTTCAACTATTAAAATACGTATTAAAAGGGCTCATTTATTATCTTGTGTAGATTTCGTTGCGTAGCCTGTAATATTTTATGACAATGATAATAACATAATGTGTTTTGCATTCAAAATATATCATTCTTAAAAAAAAAAATATAATCATTCTTGCATAACTTTTCATTCTTACATGTGTATGTACTGCAACTCAGGTTAAATTGATTTTTATACAACAAAACTTAACTGTATCTAGGTACCTACCTGTACCCGTTGATTTATGGAGCGAGATATTTTAAAAAATGTACCTACTTACCTAATAGGTAAGGATTCTGACTTCCGAGTCAAATAAGGATCCTTATAGTTCTTGAGGCTTTTGAGAATAATAATCATAAAAAAAACTAGAGCTCAAAGTCATTTGTAAAACTGTCCTAGCCATGGGTAGAATTAGTGATCTCTTACGATGACGAAAGTGCCTACCTAGTCCTCGTCTCGTCAGAAAAAAGGTCGGTGAACTAGGTACTAATCAAAAACTTTAACATTTTGACAAAGTATTATTAGACTAGTAGTTTCTGGTATTATGTTAAAATGACATTTATTTATTGTATGCATAAATTAAACGTTCCAAAACAGGTCTGTGCCGAATGTTGCGGACTCCTGACCTCGGTCCATTGTGGATAGATTGCAATTGATATTCCACCGAGATATTGTTGTGTAGTTCAATTTAGACGTACAAAGAGTGTGTAAGGTTCCAGTGTAATTATGTAAGAGAGGTAATCAAACCAAGTTGACACTAACTGACCTACAAACCGTCGGAATGTGGTTTTTGTATGTAAACATATCAGGTATTTCTTTACCGACTTCAAGAAATGGAGTGTTTATTTTTTAATTTTTATTGTTACCTCAGATCTTTGTTGATTATAAATCGATTAGAATTATTTTTTGAGAGGATATACTTTCGTTTAGTATGTAGTTTAGAGACTCCAAGAAGTGCCACAGCCTATAGAGTCACCAGGTCTCCGTTCTGTGCCTTATATTTTTCAGAACCAAGTCAAACTGACTACTTTTGACAAATTAATATTGATTTTGGTCTTGTGGTGTCGGTCACTGAATGGATTCCAACTTTAGTTTTAAGTGAGCTGAACAGTGTTTTGTATCATCTTATTGTATTGTTATTATGTTGAAGAAAGAACTTTTAAAACAAACAAGTATGTAGTTTAGATTTTTAACCACAATAACTGAAAAAAAAATATCTCTTCAAGTTAACGAAACTGACTTTTCAGTGGTGTTAAGTGGCCGTAATATGTTTTTGTAAAACCTTGATTATAGTAATCAATCTCGAAAGCACAGTATTTTCAGTGCCCTTGAAATTGGAACAGAGTAATGAACACATTCGCGTTTGGTGGCGTTGAATAACTAGCAGTTTATATAATTAACAGTGATGTTATGAGACCGACATGCTGTTTTTTAATTCTTAATGTAAGTATATTGTTTTAAGCAAGTTTTACAAAATAAAAATAGAAGGTTTTCAATTAGACTCTACCAACTCTACCTACATAACTTTTTTTAATCATAATGTTTTCCGGTAATTTGTATTAATTTGTCATAATTTCCTCAAACACCCAACACCTCGTTTAGAGATTTTAATTAATTAATTTCAATTTTCACGCACGACGATCAAATTAATTAATTGTGTCCAAATAGTTCACCAAGGTTAAATAGAATTAAAGCAGGAAAAAAAAGCACCTAACCATTCTAGTACAATCAACGAAAAAAGTTTTTTGAATAACATTCCACCGACTCGAACAAAACGTTTTGGATCGACCTTTATTATAAGTACATATAAAGAATGGAATTCCTTATCCGCGTCTGTTTTTCCAAACTGCTACAATCTTGGTGTCTTCAAGTCCAGAGTGAATCAGTTTCTTTTAGCCAAGCGTGCTCCATCCTCGACCACACCGTCACTTTCCATCATGTGAGGTGGTGGTCAAACGCTTGACTATTATTAGATAAAAAAAGAGTAGATAATGTCAATTCATATTTAAAACATGTGGAACCCTTTATAAGCATGTGAATGTGAATTTCTATCCATTTGGGTGTTAAGAATTCCTTAATAATAAATAACAGTTATTTTAATTGATTTTGAAGGTCCTTTAAAAATCTATTAAAATAACTGTTATTTATTATTAAGGAATTCTTAACACCCAAATGGATGGAAATTCACATTCACGTGCTTATAAATGGTTCCACATGTTTTAAATATGAATTGACATTATTTATTCTTACATTGTTTTAGCAATGATTGAAGTAAATCACAAAAGTATTAAAAGTTAAATTTCTAAATAGTGTTTTATGATTAAGTAGGTATTATCTTGACAAAATCATTTTAGACGAGTACTACAGTGAGTTAAGTTGCTGAATAAACAATAATTTAATTTTATTAATCATTATTGTATTTTGTTCATTTTGTTTTGTTTTAGTGTTAGTTGTTAAAACTGTATGGATCTAATGTCTGATATAAATATTATTATTATTATTAACAAATAATAAATTATTACAAAAAAAAAAAAAAATTCAAGGATATTTATTGTCAGTGACTGTATGTAAAGTTGACAGCTGTGTTGTACGCTCACGCATAGAAATGTAATGACCATACCTCCAACAGGAATGCACGCTGCATCTACGAGGACAGAATAGCAATTACCTTATAAGTGTAGAATTGGGTCGATGACTTTATTACTCGAAATAAACATAAAACTAATTGAAAGAACACAATCTTCAAAGAAATGTCATAATTAGTCAAAGTTATATAAAAACTTAGGGATATTTTAAATTAAAGAAGAGAGTGAGTTAGAGATTCGCATTTACTCGTAATAAACAAGTTTTCGGCGCTCATACGACGGAGCGCAGCGCAGAGTACTTTTGCATTAACGGATCATATTGTATACCTACTATTTCAATAAGGACAACATCGATTATAACTTGACAGTGAAAAATGGTCTGCGCTGCGCTTCTGCGTATGTGCGCCCAAAACGATCTTACATATTTTTTTTAATATTATTACTATTGCAGTAATGACCAACAATAGGCGTAGAGTTTTTTGTGTCCTTGTCATATGGACTGTGTACTCAATTTTGATCCACATTTCTTAATGCTAATCCGCTCGGTTATGCCTAGATCACACGTACCGAGTACTCGGCCGAGACTTACGTCACTTGCTCAGCCGACACTCGGCGCTATGTTTATACGTACCGAGTACTCGGCCGAGAGCTTTGTCTCGGCCAAGCACTCGGTACGTGTGATATAGGCATTTGTCTCCTAGTGTGAAATCACTAAATTAAATAAATAATTAATAATAATAATGAATAATGAAACCATACTTACAGAATATCAGTCTGATCGAGTTAATGTTTCGGCGTGTTTGAGTAACAAATTATCATCCATCCATCTTCACAAACTTTCCCCTGTTTTAATATTAGTAGGATTGATTTATATACTAAACTTAAGGCTAATCCTCAAATCCGAATTCCATACAAAAATTTTCGGACAAACACTCAAAAAGTACGCCGTATTATAGTAATTTTTTCACACTATTCGTTTCGTCCATGTTTTTTGATTTCGTCAACAAAAAAAGTTAAGGGTTTCATACTTTAATTTAGATTTATATTTATACGTGTTTTTAAGTTAGTAGGGTTAATTTTAAAACACGTATAAAATCAAAATTAAACCTTTATGTTGATGAAATCAAAAAACATGGACGAAACGAATAGTGTGTAGAAATTACTACAATACGGCGTATGTACTCTTTGAGTATTTGTCCGAAACATTTTGTATGGAATTCGGATTTGAGGATTCCCCTTAATTGAAGTAAATCAGGATATTACAATGAATGTTTATTTTATTATCACAAAAGCTTTCAATTTTTTTTTAATGTTATTAAATCTTTTATTCTATGAGTATGTTTGTTGAGAGTCTGTAAAATAAAATAACGTATCAAATCAAAGAAGTATCTAACCATAAAACAAAGCATTTACCTCATACCAACAGACACTGTTTGGTTTTTATTGATCAAGACGTTGTTTTACATACATTCACGACCGAAGATCACGACGAGGCTCTCGGCTAATCGATTGGCTATCGACATGCGCTTGCGCAACGCTTGATACTTAGTTACCGACTTCCGTTGATGTTTGGATTCGGAACAACTCGGGCCGTGAAAATTGGTTATGTCAAATTTACGCTTTTTTGATGCCAGACGATTTTTTTTTAATAAAAAGAAGATATTTATAGCCCTAAAATAATTTATTTATAAACACATTTCTATTTCACAAATCGTTTTTCATGATAAAACTTTTGTATGCGACTGTATTAAATATCTATCAGCTTAGAAAAAACAAGCTTAAAGATTATCGATGAAAATCTGACTGCGAAAATATTATGCATTGATTGCCAATTCATTATTCCAATTTAAATTTAAACATATGACTTATATGTTTGTAATCTTCTTTTAATTTCCTTCATTTTGATACCCTACTCGATAGGCTTAGTTAACAAAAACTTATACAACAAAGAAATTTACATGCATAGTACATACAAGATACGCGCGAAAAACATAACCCTTCCTTGGCAATTGGGTAAAAAAGTGATCGGATGAATTATTAATGACGAACGAAAGTAAAATAAAAACTTAATTCTCCAACTCATCCAAAGTGGACGAGATTGGATCAGTTAAGGATTATCTCAAATAACCGGGAGAGTTTCATTACGATAAAATTATGCTAAAAATAAAACTGTTTACTTACCTACATGAAGAAAAAAATACGAGACTTGGCAATGTTGTATTTATCGACCTCTACAGACGTAAACGATCGTCATGGCCGTTCAAAAGACTTCAACGCGCTCAAATAGCTCATGGAAAAATACTAACAGGTCTTTATGCTACTAAATAATTATTACTTGTACCAAAGCTATTTTGAAAATTTTATTTACTTCGAGCTGACACCTGCAACTTGACGTGCCTGGACTTCTTGACGAACACACACTCAAATTTTCAAGTCAGTCTGTCAGTTCTAAGCCTTTTATACATAAAGAAGAAAGATAGATACTACAGAAGATAAGAGTAAGTAGGTAAGTAACATATTTGGTAGGTACCCATCCAAAAATGTGTTATTTGATTGAAACAACAGCTATCAATTACTTTTATCACTGATAATAAACATTAAATTACATTCATATAAAAAATATAATGTGTATAACATAATAAAACTGTCTGTCCATCAATGCCGTTTCAAAGTTAGATACGTAGGTGTTCTGTTTTTGCAATTAACTCGTTTCATTATAAACATTACAAATGGCGCAGTAATGATAAATTGCATTGTTAGTTAGAAGTGTTCACACGTGGACTTAATTATACTTGACAATGCCACTAAAGGAGATGGTACATGATCAATAGATTAAGGATGAGTTTACATAACTAGGCCTATGCCAAGAGGCACACCGAACTGCGGGACATCCTTTAATACTTTATTTATATTACTACATTATAAAAAATGTGAAAACATAAAGTTTGGAATAAATGGCTTATTATTATTATTATTATATTACATTACGCAGGTAAAGATTTTTCAGTCTAAAGCTTAATTACCACTGGGATAACAGCGACCGGCAGAGTATTTTTAAACCCTGAATACTCTCGAGATTAGTTTTTCAAACCATGATAGCGAGTGATAGTCATCGTTATAGTAAACTAGCAGTCTGGTTTTATTCTATGCAAACAGAACTTCACTTCTAGGCTAGGCTAGGCTTCTAAAATAAATAAAATTAAATAAGCCTTTATTGCTGACCTTAATAAGTTATCATGATTTGTGTTACTACAATTTTTTTTAAACATATTTTGTACCTACTTTCTTTATAGGTATTACCAATGTTGTTTTATTTGTCAGTTTGTCCTTTAACAAAGGCCTCCTCTAAGGCTTTCCATTTTATCCTGTCCTTTGCTCTGCGTGTCCATACGGGGCCAACTATTTTTCTCAAATCATCCTCCCAACGTTTGCTAGGCTAGGATTCTAATCTAGTGTAAATGTAAGCTAGTTCTGTTTACACAAAGCCTGCTAGCTTGTTACCTTATAATCACTTTCTTACTATCCTGGCTTGAAAAACTAGCCTCGTGTATCTTTGGCATCAGTGACAAACAATTTAAAATATTATCAACCTTGAATGAATGAATTATATATTTATTTCCATGAATATAGGTAGGTACCTATATTTGTTGTTTGCATAACTTTGAATCAGTATATTTGACCTTTCGGCCGTGCAAATGTTTTTAAAAAGCGTTGGTATTTTTTTCACTGTTATGAAAAACGCACGAACCGCAATCAAACTCGTTGTTTGACTAAAATGTCGACGCACGAACAGCGACTACACCGAATACTACCTCCATACATTTTTTTTTGTATTACAGATTATATTTTATTCAAGAAATCAACTGTTACTCTACATAATTTTTGTAGTGAGGTAAAATAAGGACGTAATCTTACTCAATAGATAGATTACGCGTAGATTTTATCTTTATAAAATTGAAGATTAGTAATGTCGATTCGTTTACAGATATCTGTAATCCAAATTATGTAATCTTTTATCCAATAATATTTATAAGTAGGTATACATTTTATAGTTTTTTTTCGGAAATAAAAAGGTACATGTATAATTTTTATACGTCGTTCGGAAAACTAATCAATATTTATGCATGTCTTGTACAGTCAAACTGGAATCAAGGGTAATTAATTTAAAATTTTCTACATTACGTATTTAAATGAGCAGCAATATCTTGAAAACAGGTTTCAAAATAACTTGTTTTCTTATTATTTTGTTTCTTTTTCGATCTGTAATACGAATGTTCAGATATAACTAGTTACCAATCTACTAGTTCACAATTTCATTAACTAGGTATAGCCATGACCTATGTTTTAATTCACATTTTGAATAAACATTTTGAGTTTGAATAAATATAGTGGATTATCCGAGAAGATTCGCCGCTATTCTATTGTTTTTTGCAGCGTATGTATGTGGGACAACACGCGTATACGCGCTACAAGTTGCGAGAGACGCTGATACTATAGAAAAACAGAGTGTATACGCGCCATCGGCTTTAAAAGGTAGCGAGATCCTATCCACTCGTGTACGTGCAAAAAAAATACGTTACTCTGAAATGGCACTTACAATAAAATTCCTGAAAATGGAACTGAAAATGCTAACGAAAAGAAAAGCGAAAGTGGCCTCCTATTTTACTAACTTTCAAATTCAATGTTATTTTAATTAGTCTCTAGGTAATGAGATAACGTAGATAACACAACATGCATAGCACGGAGTGGTACGGACCACATCTGGTTAACTTCACAAGCACATGTGAATCACTATCAGTAATTGAAAATAATTATCTTTTCAATATTACCTAGGTCAAAAGGACTGTGGTAAATTATTGACCGAACAAAGAGAGTTCTTAGAGTCTAGATACTGGGAGAATCGGAGTTTGTTTGTATGTAAAGTTTTAATACGTACCTATAGAGCTAAAATAAATTAGTTTAGGAAATAAATAGGATGTAATTATGTATGTATTATTATTATCTATTATTATTATATCATTTATTTATATTTTTCTCTCATTAAAATTTATTTTTTACAATAATATTTAAAAAATAAACTATTTAAAAAAAACAGCAGTATTATTGTAAAAAATATATAAAAACGGTGGACCACCAGCCGCGGAGTAGAGCCCAAGCGGCTGGTGGCTAGGGCTGCAGAGTGAGGAACCTTCTCACCATGCGAGCCGACTCTAATAGTACCACCTTTTGTATCTGGCCCTTGACCCAGCCACAAAGCGAGAGCCTCTTTAGGTACTGGTCGAGACTCTTCGCTATTATCCCGTTCACCGTAACGACTATCGGGACAATCGCCGTCGAGTCCACATTCCACATGGCGGTAACCTCGTGAGCCAAATCAAGGTATTTGGTAAGCTTATCCTTTTCAGCTTTTACGAGGTTCTCGTCATGTGGAACTGTGATATCGACAAGGACTGCCCGGCGTTCTGACCGATCTATCAGCACGATATCAGGTCTATTGGCGACAATAGTCCTATCCGTGATGATAGATCGGTCCCAGTAGAGCAAGGCACGGTCGTTTTCGAGAACTGGCTCCGGTACGTACTTATAGTACGGTACCTCAGATCTTACAAGGCCATAAAGGAGAGCAAGCTGCTGGTGTATGATCTTGGCTACAAGGTTATGTCTGTACAAGTATGCGCCATTAGCAAGATGCGAACAACCCGAAAGTATATGTCTAAGGGATTCACCGGGCCGGTGGCATGCTCGACAAATATCCACCGTTCCATCCCTTATGATATACTTCCGGTAGTTGTTCGTCTTGACAACCTCATCCATTTATTATTATTATTATTATCTATGTATGTAATTATGTAGGTCTTGATATGTTTGAGCCCTTTGGGGTCGAGACCCTAGGTCCATGGGGAATGGGAGCCTTCCGCGTTTTTAAAATTTTGTCAGAGAGTCTGGTCGAAGCGACGCGTGATCAGAGGCTGGCAGCTATCTGGGCCAAAGAATAAGCCTTGCTATACAAAGAGGCAATGCAGCCAGTATCCTCGGCACGCTGCCATCGGGTATCGAGTTGGAGCAGTTGAGCTACCTATAGATCTTTTGCAACGGTCTATGGGTGGCCCAATTGTTTCCTTTTGTAAATTTTGTAATATATATAGATTGTAGTAGTTAGCTTATGCTGTAATAAAAAAAACTAATAAGTACATTTCAATAAGGACAACATCGATTATAACTTGACAGTGAAAAATGGTCTGCGCTGCGCTTCTGCGTATGTGCGCCCAAAACGATCTTACATATTTTTACAATTTACATTTACATTTTTACAAGCAGATCTTGTAAGTACTATGGGGAACAGATAAACTGATAGAATACTAAACTACTAAAACCAGATTTCTTTGTTAAATAATGCTGTACCAAAAAAAACTGTGCATGTGGCACAAAAACAGGAAATACCATTCGATATTCAGGAATGCTCCAGCAAAAAAAAATAAGAAAAATCTTAGTTTTGTATTCTTGGCAGCAAAAACAATGGAGAAAGGTAAAAAAAACATGAAAGTTTTGAAAACGTCCAGTATCTCAAAATCCGTGGGATTTGACATATGTTCATTTTCTGATAAGTTTTAAAGTCCCCTACCTGCAGCTGAAGGATTATATCTCATTCACACTGTATATTTATGAGTCTGCAGCGTTGGTCTATAAAACTAGTATGTTCTACAACCTATTTTTATTTCACAAATACCTAAAATAGTACAATGCTGCAATTCTTAAAAATTCACTGAAGAAATGATAGCCCAAAAAAATGCTACTCACTCGTATTCCACAAAAAAAAGAACAATTATTATCTCAAACAGCTTTCCGGCAAAAAGCAAGTTCACAATGTCGTAAGGTCGTTTATAGTCCGTAATGAGCCCTCGCTTGCAGTGATGATGAAAAGAAGCCTTTGGAGATCATCAGACCGTCAACTCCTTGTACGAAATCACTGGCTTGATGAGCAATCGGAGGGCGCGCGCACTGGCCGTGAAGCCGCTGCGCTGGACCAATGCGATTTAGTGTGCTGTGTGTTTATTAGAGGTAGTATCATACTAGAACCAACTTCAATTGGAGTCCAAATGTTTTAGTAACCGTCAACACAAGTATTTTCTTTCAAGCAAAAATCGTTAAATTAATATGATGAAGTTCTGAGATAACAAAAAAAAAACAACCGAAATACCGAACTGAGAACCTGACTGACAGACAAAGAACAGGCCAAACCGCTGAACGTAGAGACTTGACACTATCAGGATGTGTTCGTCAAAAGCTTAAAGTGCATACTAAGAACGGTATTTTGAAAATACGCAACGAAAACGAAGTTGCGAGCGTCAGCTAGTAAATAAATATAGTTTTGCTGTTAAGTCGTGATAGTGAGATGAATTACTCTATGACTCTACCAAACCTACTAAAACATTCACTTCCCACGAAGTTTTTTGCTCAGTGTTCCTAAATAAGTTTTCACTTGAACAATAAATAAATCAAGGTTTTACAAAAACATACACCAAGCGACTTCAATCGGACTGTTCTAGTGACCGTAGCACCTCTGAAAAGTCATTTTTTCTCTTCAACAACGTTTTTTTTAGTTATTTTGATTTAAATAACTGAACCAATTTTGATAAAATTCCTATGGAACCAATCTGAAAGTTGTCAATCAAACAAAAAAAAAAAAAAATCGGTTATTATACAACAAAGTGCTGAGGTAACAAACATAAAAAAGATTCAACCGAATTGATAACCTCCTCGTTTTTTGAAGTCGGTTGAATAATAAACAGAACCTTTAACCAGCAATAAAGGTTATCATTGTAACATCCAGGATTCATCATTGATCAAAATAAGGAAGACAGTTTTATAACCCAACACGAGAGGACGACCTTTAAAAAGTTTCCTAGAAGACAAAACTGACCTCTAATTACATTTATCATTGTCAAGAACCTGGGTATTAGCATAACAGTTAGTTCACAGCGTCCTCAATGAATCATGTCGATCAATGGGTCGACCAGACCGGTTCCAACTCACCCACGTGGAGATGAAGAGCTACTTTTAAGTGGAACTGTCAAAGGAGTAAAAAATGAACCTAGTGACCGGCTATCCTGTGGTTTTGTCATCTTAAGCCTTGATGACACTATGCTACAAGCTAGCGAGTTTAATAGCTAGCGAGTGAGTGAGTTAGCGGTCGGGAAGGATTTTCAACTAGCAGATTGTAAAAAGCCGAATACGAGGCGAGTTTACAAGCTGTTAGCAAACTTGCTGGTTTGTAGGTTGTAAACTAGCCTCGTATTATTGACGCTTCCACATTGTACACTTTTTGAAGTAATAAATTGACTGAGTAAAAATTTCCAAAAAAATGGATCAGAATCAGAGATGACTAACATCTCTGATTCAGGCATAACGATAGTCATAACTCATGTGTATCAAAACTAAAAAAAAATGGTCAACTTAATTTTGACCGCCAAAAAAACTCTCTCTGAAGAAATGGTTTTGAAAAATTCTGTAGGTAAACCTCCAACAATTGCCTTATTGCATCCTCGAGGTAAACGTCTATAGATCGACATTCAACGCATACGACACACAGAGGTCAGACGATAAAGCCACTAATGGACGGTTATTTTTGGTCTGTGACAGACGGACGGGTATAAAAACTTCATCATCCTTTTCTATTGATAAGTCTTTCGTCTTACTTTTAATGCATTTATACTCACAGCTGTGATTTAGAGCTCATATGATGAAACAAAATTTCAGAGTTTAACCATTTCTGACAATTTGAAAAGAAAAAAACGGAACTTACGGCATGAAACCTATTAAAAACTAAACCTTTAAACAGATTTTTGCATATTTTGTTCCTAGGGCCTAAAATGCAATTTTACTCCTCCTGTACCTGTAGCCTAAACCTAGCTATTTATTGGTCTTAAGCACAGGTTTTAAGCCTTCTATTATTTTGTTATTTTTCACGTGTACAATAAATAATTATCTATTTATGGTTGAACTTTATAATTACTATTTTTTCATTTATTTATCAATGTAAACAACTACATTATTATTGTTTGCTTAAAATTAACATTAAAAACCACTAAGGTTTGAGCAAGCGCTAATAAATTGGAAGTGAATAGGTATATTAAAGTACCTAGATGTGTAATCCCTTAATTGTCCTGAAGTCAAGGCGGCTCTCTGATAATTGTAAGAACAAATGGTGGGCGGTACCTACAAACTGAATAATTGTCGTGAGAAGTACCTAAATCTACAAGGGTCAAAGGTTGGGAAATAAGTAGGGTTAACCCGGGATATATGCTTAGAGTTTTTAGCATATTTTTTATGATTCATACTCTACTTCTCTACTCTACCTATTATGTATTTTCATTTGATTTTCCAAGGTACATTACAATAAAGCCTAAAGGGGCACTTTTTTTTGGGTATCAAACCCGGTTTTACCCTATCTATTGTAACTTCTGGACATCATACCAATGTAAGTTTTTTTTCTGCCATTTTTGCATCACCCTAATTTTTCAAGAGGGATGGATAGATGTTTTCACACCATCTGCTCGACAATGTCCAATTACATATCATGCTATCATCAAGGTAAAGCAAAGCATTACCTACCTAGGGAGGTAATGTTGTATGAAACTCCCAAGGGTTGTAATGTGATTTGAATTTGGAACGTCAAATTCGTGTGGAAACTCGTGGAAAACTCTAAGTAAAAGAACGCCCATATGACACTGTAAAAAGGTTTGTTCGAAAATCGAACTGGCCACTCATAAAAAAAAGAAAAAAGGCGCGACTGCAAAGATTGTGAAACAAAAGACGGTGCATGTTCGCTGCTGGAGCCCTGGCTTTTTATTGCCTCGCAGAAGGTGTGAAAAGTAGAGTATGCTCCTCTGGGATAAAGCCTGTCTTCGTCTTGGGTAGCTTGAACCCCTCGTTAGCTCAGGGTTCAATATGCCACCCGCGACATAAGACACTGCTTTATCCCCTTAGTGCATAATCTACTATTGTGACTCTTGAGGTGAAATATAGTATGATTATAGCTGGTAAAGAATTTAGGCTACGTACGTTATGAATCGATACTATGTTAGGCTGTCAGCAGGTACGTAGTACGAAATTTTTATCTACGATGTGTAAATTTACAAAAATAATAGGAGTTTTTAAAAAGGTTGAAACCAATATTATTGGTGATTATAAATTGCTCGAGTTCGTTTTTTTAACGTAAACAATATGTATGTCGAGATAATCGAGGCACTCTTGATCGAAGAGTCCACGCTTGCTCTTGACCAAATCAATGCTACACATGTCGAATTGATTAATACCTAAGTTAAGAAATGAAGTCTTAGGACAGTCTGCTTAACGTTAATGACTTTTTATACGAGTTGGTAATACCTAGGTCGAGGTAGGTTAGGTATTGCAAATGTAATGTCATCTTGCAGTAAAGCAACATTATGTAAACAGTTTCATCTGCTAGTTGCTATAACTGCTAGCTAGTGCAACGAGTTTTGTGTCCTAATAGCGCAGAAGTAGAGCTTTATAGGTACTTATATATTTACAGTTTTTGCTCCAGCAAGATAACTTTGCAAGCAAGTTTTGTAAGCAGCTCGTCACTTATCCAATTTGTTCATTGATTTCATCGAGTTTATAATTAATCATGCTGTAGTACATAGAAAACGCATCGAAAAAAGTTGGACAATGTAGCTAAATTCTAGTATTTTGGTCCGATGTTAAATTTCGAAACATAGAAAATTAGTAAAAGTAAGAGCGCTAGTGAAATATTATAGTTATTAATAATTAAGTTAATTATTAAAGTCCTTATCCTCAAAAACACCGCTAAGTTAAGTGGAGAAAATAGGATATTACGTTGCCGTAATATCCTATTTTCTCCACTTTTCATGTCCATATTTACTAGAAAAGCTAGCTCGTTAGATCAAATTGACTGTTTTCTAATCACTGAAATCACTCCACGTTGTCAATTTCATTAAATTACTCTACAGTGGACTTGGTAATGTTCCCTAACATGCTAATGTCCACTTGCAACAAACCTATAAAGCAATACTTATCTCGGTAGGATAAGAACTATACCGAAGTAATGTAAAGCAAAAAATATCTACCAAATTTTTGCTACGCAAAAACACGATAAGGTTGTTTCCATCCAAGCGGCTTTAACTGAGTAAAATATATTTTTTTTCATCTTGGGCCTAAAGCTGGCTGTTTTATACGAGACTTTTATCAGTCCGAGCCAAAAGCGAGGTCGAATAGGCATTACAAATGACCGAAATTTGAAATTTGAAATTTGTTCTCTACTTCCGGCATGAAACCTATTGCAAACTTAGGTTCTTTATACTTAGAATACAGTTACTACAGTTTTCATAAGCACAACATTTTTGCCCAAGGGCCTAATTTACTCCGCCTTTACCTAGCATGAAGTTGAACTTTACGAGCACAATAAGTGAAAAAAGTAATAATCGAAGTCTCCGCTACAAGTGGAATCATTTAGTATGATGTAGAATGCAATGATTTAACCTTGAATGGGCGCTCTCTGTTCAACTGCTGACCGTGAAATTGGTGCTGAAATTATATTGTACCTACTGTGAAGCACGATCGAATGCCAATCATCCGAGAGTTTGTTCACCGAGTTCTTTGGTGGATTGACTGAGCTAGGAATAACTTTTTCTCTAGATTTTTATTTACAATAATCCATTGTTTGCGTGTAAGCCAGTGGCGGTCATTGTTTAGCCCGAAAAATTGCTATACAAAGAGGCAAAGCAGTAAGTTTTCTCGGCACGCTGTAATCGGCTATTAAGTTGGAGCAGTTGAGATATCTGTAGATCGTTTGCCACGGCCTATGGTTGGCCCGATTGTTTCCTTTTGTACCATACATTTTATAATATGGTTTGTAGTATATTTATTAGCTTATGCTGTAATAAAACTCAGCTCAACTAAAATATTTGGAGCATAAATGGCATATTTGTTATCAACGCTGTAAGTACAGTGTCACAAAATAATTTCATGCATCCTTGGTTGAAAAACAATCGGGACCTGGGCTCTATATATTTTTGACAAACCTAACATAATTAAATAAACTTTGCAACACAACTTATGATTTAAAAAAAGCATATATGGATTATGGAATGTAGAGTTACCATGGGTTGTGGACTGGTGGACATGTCGAGTAGGCTATCAAAAGGTGGCTCTGTTCGGTCATATGTACAAGGAAGATTAATCACCTAGAAGAGAAAAAAAGCTTATTAATTATAATTAATTTATCTTGATATGTACAAAGCTAGGACAATAAATATTCTATGAATTTATGAGTGTGTCGTATCGAATATTTAGATTAGAATCAACTTCAATAGATTTTTCATTGTAATATGACAGTATAACGTGTGTTGGGTAGTTACATATTTGTACACACGGGAGGGAGAAAGCGATACAGATGTATAAATATGCATAGCTCGATTTCTCTGGCTACACGCATCGTGTTTTCTTCTATGAAAACTGCAATGACCGCAGATGGCCAATTACAGACGAAATTATTTCAGTTATATACTGTTATGTTGAACTGGTTGTAAGAATTTGGTTATGTAACTATAACAAATGGGGATAAATAAGTTATAATAAGCGTTTGATCGCCGAATCAGGCATAAAAAAATCTTTTAAAATGTATTTTTAATAACTACAAAAAAAAATTGCAGCGGTTGGGATTTAGAACACAAAATATACTTTTTTTTTCGAAAACAATAACACAAATGAAAACCCCATTTTTATGCAAGGTGCAGGGGAGACAAAATGACGACGAATAGATTTTAAAACGTGGTAAAAGTTGTGGAAATTATTTCAATTTAACATAAATCATAATAATGTATTTGATGATGAGAGATGTAAAAATATTCAAACCCAAAACCTACATTTATTTAACAATGATAAATAGGTACATATAAAAAAAATATCTAATATATTACCTACTTACATAAAACTAACCTAACTATATATACTAATTAATAAAATAAAAAACCTACAGGATTTTAAATAAATTATACAGAAAACTAGCGCGTTGAAGTCTTTTCTTTAAAAATACTCTCTAATGCTGATTTTTCACGAAGATTCACTTTACTCATCAATTAGTTCTTTACTTATTATATAATATTCGTGCTTTTATCCGTGTAATAACAATCTTTTTGATAATTTATCTATCGTTTATGTATGTATGTAGTGTCGGCCTGACAAACACATACAAAACCGGAATTTTACAGTTACATACATAGGTTTATAATAGCGTATCTATAAAATAAATTGATTTACCGTGAAAATATAACAAATAAAAATAATAAGTATATAGCACAAATTCACAATTGTACCTACATATACATTAACAAGCTACGAGTAGGTTCGATTAAATATTTGAACTTTAAAGTATATGGATTTTTTTTTATTAAGAAATTAATTGCATGGTAAGTGCGGAAGCTTGCTACCGGAATCGAACCCATGGTCATCTTCAGTCTCTACGCTCACTAGGCGCGGTGCCCCATTGTGTACTAAGTCCTTGAAGTTTCTCCTGCTATGCTATTTACACACCACACGTTTTTAATAACCACAATAAAATATATAATTGCCAATACTGAACAAAAATATGGCATTAAAAAATAAAAATTAAGTTGAATTTTATTCAAAATAAAAATGGTAAAAATTGGACTTACCGTTGTTACCGTTAGTTGTTTCTCTATGGCTTTGCGTCTTTGATTAATTATTTTGTATCATTCATCGGTCGTCAAACTATGATACCTACTTACCTAGCTTGTGCCAGCACGAAAAAACTCGGCTCGGGCGCCACACTCGCCCCGCTGTCACTCTTTCATTTTGTTGTACCTAAAAATTCTGACTGCACAAATATAATTAAGTAGTAGTCCAATTGAGTCGGTTGTAGTATGCTTTTGTAAAATCTTGATTATTATTTATCACCATGAGTTTGAACTTAAGTATTTCTATTATTCGTTTATTTTTCTAATGTATCTCTGTGTAGAAATACCAAACGTTAATCCAATCTAATAATGTCTGAACTGAACCAAGCGGAAATAGCACACATTAACATATTGCTTCTATTAACCACAATAATCTTTGGGTTGAATACAGGCAATAAAGTTGTCGGCGAACCTTTAGAAGTGAATGCATACTTTGAACTGGTTGGCACACCGGGCGTGCCTCAAGGTTTCGCAACCGATGGGAGTACCGCTGGTGTTCCTAGCGCATCGTTTATTCGGTGGCTCAGCTCTATTGCGGATGCTTTGGTACAGTAAAGTTCTCATGATGTAAGGAGATGGGATTTTGTGATTAACTATAAACTAAGATCGGTTTAGAAACACATTTTTTTAGATAGGTATAATTTGCTATGTTGTTTGTAGATGGGGGTTTCCACTTGCTATGGCGAGCATTTTCTGAGCAGTTTGAAATTTGGAAGATTTTATTTATCAATGTTTTGCACTAAAAGGCATAAAACATAAATAAATAGATGATACAAATTAAAATGAGCGGTTTTATCGCTAAGATGCGATATCTTCCATACAACAACAAGCTTAGAGTAGAAAGTATTGTTTACAATATTACAAGTATTCATTATATCCCTACCTGATTAAAGTAAACATTTTAACTACCATAAAAATAATTATGCTTACTTATGATTTTCTTATTAAAATGTAGAGTCATATTATCGTGTGCCATAACATAATGGATTTAATTATGAAATATGATAATCCTATATTTTTTAATTAATGCTAAAATCACTAATTTCCATTATAATTCAACTAGCTGACGCTCGCAAATTCGTTTTCTTTGCAAAATTAACCAAATTCATTTCTTAATACGCTCTTATACTTCTTGAAAAACGTACCCTCGAAATTTCAAGTCTCTATGTCCAGTGGCTTAGTGGCCGGAAAGCTCTGGCCAAGGAGAGCAATAAAAAGAAGAGACTGGAAAGAGGCTTTTACCGCAAGAGATGGACCCTACACTTAAAAAACAATACAAATTTAATTTTATTTAACGTTTATACATTGGTAGGGCATACATCTTTGTTTTTATTTATTATGTCCAGTGATTTGGATGTGCGTTGTCTGTCAGTCAAGACTAAGACCTTTTATATATATTGATTGATTTTATGTTGACCCTGTGATTCACTTGCTTCGTTGTTTATGGTGCATTCGACACCGCTTGTTTATATCTCGTGTCGTGCCGTTCTACAGTAATTACAATTACTTTGTAATAGTAATAACAAATACTTACTATAAATAGTGAAAAATAGTTTGTAAGTGCGAACTTGAAATGATGATGATAAAACTACATAGAAGGTAGGGTTAGTAGAGTCAAGACTTTTAGGCTTTAGGCTAGTTAAAATCCGAAAAAGATAGGACATAATTCGTACATTTGTAAAATGTTGCGGGATCGATAGAGGATACCACCAGGAGTCACCACCTAATTTGCACCGATTCTAGCACCTACGGAACCCTGTTAAATACTCAGTTGAAACGTTGAAAACGGTATAAAATGTAAACGGGTAAAGTCTATCTCATGAAATTTGTACCGCACATTATGACTATCCTAATGTACCTCTACAATAAATTTCAAAGTTTTACAAGTAGAATGACCAGGTAAAAATGATTTTTTGTAGTTATATATGCAGTTATTATCTCAGTTATTAGCTTACTTTGGGGAAGTAAGCTGTTACATTATATATATTAACATAAACATAAACTTGTGTCAGCAAATAAATGAATTGGAATAAATAGGTATATAATTCTTCATGCTCCTAAAATAAGTTGATACTATTTTTGTAGTTTTTACTAGTACATTGTAACACTTGTTTCTGCAAATAAATGAATTGGAATTGGAATATTATGTTCAAACCTGTACCTGTTCAATGTTCGTAATTTATGATTTTAGTAATTTGACATGTACAGACAGCGTCAGAGATAAGTATCCCCCTTGCACAAGACACCCAGCTATAAATCCTTTAAAAAAATTTTAATACTTAAAATTATTTTTATGCTTACATACAGTTATAAAAATATAATCTATTTTTTAAAGGCAAAACTTCTCCACTCATCGCGACGGTGATTTAAAGGGATTTGAAGCTGGGTATTATAATGCAAGGGGGATACTTATCTATGACGCTGTCTGTACCTACTCGTAGATGAAGTACTCGTACTTACATAAGTTTTTTTGATAAATGTATGTATAATTTTAGTGTTATGGATTTTAACCCAAATAATTATGGGTCCCATCCAGTAATACCTAAACGAGTTATAGTGTTTTTCGTTGTGCTTTTTTTTTTTTTTCATCCTTATCTGCTCTATAAAGCTTTGATAAATCGGGACTATATAAAAAACAATTAATTTCAGCTTATAAACTTTACTAGAGTTAATTTCTCGTTTACGATATTTCGTGATGTCCATTTTGATGTACTGATTAGCTTTTATATTCAGAAATATAGTTCAATCACCTTAAAAGCCTTATCCACTCGTAAACCAACTTTATCGCCATTATATAAAGCTCAATTTCGTATATTGGGTCATCGTCGAGCATTATCAATTTTAACAAGATCCCTATGAAAACGTCAACATAACGGTAAGGCAGGTCATTATTCACTGGTGATGTATGGTTCTAATGATGGGGTAGGTGTCCCGAATGTTGACATTTCACTATCACGCGATCGAGTAGGGTAAACGCACCCGTAATCAACTGGTTCATGCTCTAATCCATTTGTTGGACTGGATATTTAATGTTAAAAAAATGTAGAAGGTAGGCGTAAAATAAATATTACAGTTTTTTTTTTCTAAGAAGTTAAATAACTTACTTGACTAACTAGGATTAAAAATTACTAATTCAAGTGCATATTGGAACTTTTCTTCATAGTTATGCGATAGTTTTGGGTTAAGATCGTCTTAGTTTAGTCGTATTCCCCGTATCACGTAGTTTACTAACATATATTCACATATTTTGAAACCCAAACATATTCTAATATATATTTATTGTTTCAGATTTTGCCGCAGACGAAAACGATATCATAAGGTAAATTTTCTAGGCCATTTTTATGATCTTTATGTAGGTTTGTGTTTTGCACTATTCGCTTGATATGAAACGAAAAACCCCTTACATATTTTTATGATATTTACAAAATTGGGGTCATTTCTTAAATCTTCCTTTTTTACAATCAGTATTTATTTGAAAAGGAACACTATAGATTAACCTAGATGTTGAAATTGTATAGACCGAAAGTTTCATTGTTAAAGAGTATCCGTAAATGAAGCGTTGAATGTGGTATGAGATGAATGTGGAGATTCGGTGCATGCTTGGCGGTGTCGAGCGCCGCAGGAATAGTCCAGAGAAAGCGGAGAGACACTATTTAATTGATTTGAAACGAAAAACCCCTTATAGGTGTGCCTTTTTATGATATTTACAAAATTGGAGTCTTCTACCATTTTTTTTCATTCAGTGTTCATTTTGATAAGAATTTAGAATTTATTTATTTACAAAAAACATAACATAACAATGAACAGATGAAATCCAAATCGTTACATTTTAAACAGAAATTAAAGCTACACACAAAAAAAAAGCTTTTGTAAAACAAAAACAACAGGTAAATACAAATTAAACTTATAAACATAATACAAACTTGAGATCAAAAAACAAAAAATGAAATAGGGTTGGTAAAAACAAAATATGAAAAAAGGAACTCGGTATTGAAATTATAACGTAAGTTTCATTGTGTAGGAGTCTCCGTAAATGGAGTGTTGAATGTGGTGTGAGATAAATGTGGTGGTTCGGTGCAGCATGGTGCATGCTTGGCGGTTCGTGCGCCGCAGGAATGGTCCAGAGAAAGCGGAGAGCGCGCCGGACCGCGACTCACGCGCAGACGAGGGCCGTACAAATCCAGGGTTGTCCAAAACTTAAAAAGGTGATTTATAGCGATGTTCCTATAGAAAAGAAGAGCTTCAAACCATGATGGAGGCGTGAAAACGGAAAAATTAGATCCTGTCAATAAAAACTCTTCTAAATATTTATCGGTTCTTTTCACGATGCAATTTATAATCAACAAGCTGACCCCGCAAATTTGATTGCGTTGTGGATTAACGAAATTCGTTTCTTAGTACCCACTTTCTGATCTTGACAACACACCTCATGTACTGAATTTCGCTAAATGAACCTATTTATTTTAGTGCGTTTATTATATTTTTTGAGACAAAAATTTGTAACTGTTTTTTTACCTAACATTTTTTTGTAAGATTTATTTACTTTAGAGCATAGCATGGTAGTTTGACACCAAATCATTGTAGGTATTTATTACAAGTAAAAATACATACCAAACATACTAGAAATTGTATAGAATTTGACGAAAATAATAGTGAGCTATTTTCTAGACTCTAGCGTAAAACTTTGTGTGGTTCACGGACCCCTGATTGCAAACTAAATGATCCTAGATGACTAAGAACGCCTAATTAAAATGTATTTGTATCTGTTCACGGACACAAGTACTTGATAAATTAATTAATAATGAAGTAAAGAGTTTAGCTAATAAAGATGGGTGACGATGTTTTATGATGTTTTTGACGAAGATGTAGCAGTGGTATGACAACCCTAATCTTTAAATGTCATTTGGTAGACAATCGTGATGACAACAATTTTCTTTTTTTTTTTCAATAATAACTGGGGCTTATTAAAGCTATCTTGATACTTTTGATTGATACTTTTGTATAAATAAAATGATAAAATATCACACAACACTTACTCATCATTACATTACACTTTATGTGTATAACAGAGGCGAGAATGTGAAGATGATTGAATTGATGGATGTATCTCAATCACACTGAAACTACTGGACCTATAACGTTAAGTGCGGTTTCAGATTAGCGGATTAACCGAGCGGATTCACCGCTCGTGTTTTGTTTTTCGCAGCCCGTGTACGCGCGAAAAGCCACAAGAGACGCCTCATGCTACTGACACTCGCTAGAAAAAACAGAGTATACGCGCGTTGGGCTTTTAAAGTTTTGCTAGTAGGTAGGTACTATCCGCCCGTATAAGCGCGACAAAAATACGCTAGTCTGAAACTACCTTGCTATGCAGGTTATAGTTTATGAACTAAAAAAATTACATTGTTCTATAAAATAACATCTCAACCTAATTTCACACACACAGGCAAATCCGTAGACGGCTAGTCATGAAAATATCAAATACTTGAATAAAATGAATAGAAACGAAGTATATAAACTATTCTGGTCATGGGCAGGCGTAATCTCTTACGATCAGGAGAGCGCTTGCTTCATACTCATAAAAAATATTTTTCTTATCGAAAACAACAACAAGATACTTTTGCAACGACACAAAATATGTAAAGTTATTTTATTCTAGTTATTTTGTAAACATTGCCAAACGGCCATTAGTTTTTCAAGTCGTGTATATTTTGGGTGACTTCCTCTTGCTTGGCCAATTTTATGCACGACGTTTTACATTTTGTAATATCGTTTGTAATATAATGAAGATGTCTTGGATAAAGTCCTAGAGTCTGGTAGATAGTGTCTTCTGTC
Source organism: Lobophora halterata (assembly GCA_932526365.1). Taxonomy (NCBI): domain Eukaryota; kingdom Metazoa; phylum Arthropoda; class Insecta; order Lepidoptera; family Geometridae; genus Lobophora; species Lobophora halterata. The sequence goes on from OW052017.1 coordinate 9,434,107, forward strand.
GATAATTTAGCCAAATTGGTTAATTACTTTTAGCGTGATTGAGTTCATTAATTATTCATTTTTCCATCCGAAATAAAAACAATAAATTAATGATAATAATTCATACGGAACACACCAATATTCAAAGAGGATTTTTGGCGGGAACATGAAAAATGGCGCATTGGCGGCATTAAATTAATTGACAAAACTTGTATAACTTTGAGTGTTTAAGTGTAAAAACGGTGGTTTTTTATCCATTAAGTGCTCGTGAACGTGTATGAGTGTTGGTGAATAGTGTAATGCTGTAAAACGTGACTTTTCGTGCTGCCTCCAAAACTCCATAGAAGACTCTTGTAAAGTCGCAACCACCACTACTTTACAGGGGCATGACTTGACTTATTGACTCTGACTTATGACAAAATAATCTCTCCAATTACTTGACACTGGCTATATACCTTTGATGTGAAGCCAAAACCGAAAAACTTAGGTTCTTCGAAAGAAAATAAAAAAAAAAATATTCAAAGATTTATTGGACACAAAAATATGACGGAACTCTGTCAGTTGTTCGGTAAAAAAACCTACAAAAGTAGCAAATGCACATCACTGTTTTTTTTTTAAATTCATTGATATGCATAACACAAAATACATGAATAGCTTAGTTCGTTTCGTAAAAAAAACCAAGCAAAAAAGCAAAATGCATGTCACTGTTTTGTGAATAAATCATACATTTATTAAATGGCCACCTAAGTGTTTTGATTGTTGCATATTATGTAAATTTGTGCTGATGGTTTTTCCAAAAGGAATAAATAAAATAAAATAAATATACAAAAATACCAAAATGCATAACACAAAAGTAATGAATAAGAGCTTAGTTCGCTTCGTGAAAAAAAACCTAGCAAAAAAGGATTGGTAATGCATGTTTTGTGAATAAATCATACAAAAGTACAAAAACACAAAGGTAAACTAGAACACTATAATAAGCACTAGGTACAGTCAGCATCAAAAGTCGATGACTACATTCAGATTTTCAAAATCGCTATACACAATAATTTTTAAAATAAAACAAAATTTAAAATGATTATCTTTTGACAATTAGCTAATTTTGAACTTTAATGATTTTCCTTCAATACTGGCGCTTGTCATGTTGAGCGATTTAGGTTTTATATGGTGTAAAGTGATTTTGAAAATCTGATTGTGGTCATTGACTTTTGATGCTGACTGTACCTAACCGTACCTCACCGTACCTAGTATTTATTTATATACCTATTGTCACGAGTAGTTTGGTCCTTACGCCAGCACAGTCCATGGCCATTAAGGTCACGCATTCACAAGTCTTGTTATCCACCTCGCTGATCTTACCAACTGGGTTGATGGCGGTCATTAACCAAATTGGAACACATATTTTTTCATACAAGTGTCGAGACTAGTGTAATAAGGAATCCTGCTGAAATCTTCGTTTGTGTTGCGTATTTTTGAAATTCCTTTTGACTCACTTTCATCTCTGGACGAACACAACCTCCAAGTATCGCATGGAAAAAAATGGTATAGCGAGACAAAATAGTAACCTATAATATATTATGTTCTTGTACCCTTTACTAACTTTTGTTAGCAAGAACTATTATATTGTATTCGTTACTAAATTTCGTTAGCAGGAATTATTATTATTGTAATCGTTACTAAATTATTCTCGCTGTCACAAATTCAACTAGATTTATAGTAACTTTAACGAGATTTTTTTCTCCGTGCGTCTCTATGTTCAGAGGTTTGGACTGTACGTTGTCTGTCAGTCAGTCAGGGTTTAGTTTTATAAATTTATTGATGATAAAACATTCTTAGTAGTCTGTTAAAATTACTAGATTTTGATTTTATGATTTATATAAATTATGACGTTTTCAAAAATCACCGATAATTTCATTCTTAACGTGTTAGAAATGTAGGTAGAGTTTTGGTAGAGCGAGAGTAACTCAAAAAGAGAAGAATCGTAGTGATAAGTACGACAGCCTATGACCAAAACAATATTGTAATAGCCAACACAATGTTGCAAAATTTCTTAAAAGAAAAAAAAAACCTGACAATAAGTAAAAAAAACTATGTTACAAACACATTTACATAAAAAAACACGATGGATGTATAAATAACAATTTATTATAATTTGTCACTTAGCAACAATTTAATTGATATAATGACAATTTATTTTGCACTCTTTATTCAATTTATCAACGCAACAAAGTTGTAGATATTATGAAATCGATTCGTTCTGTGTCGATGTCCGTGGATTGGACGTTACGCATCAGAATTGATCTGACCCTGTGGGTTGCGTAGTAGGTACAATTAAATCGGCCTAATTTGTCTTCTATTCTTCTTCTTATCGTGTCACTAGTTCTTTCGAACCAGTGTGTTGAAAGGATTTCAAGTGCGCCTCGAAGAGCCTCCTTGGGCACTTGACACATGTTTTCGAACCTTTTAGGTTCTATGACATGCCGGTTTCCTCACGATGTTTTACTTCACCGTGTCTTCTTTTAATACATTAGGTACTCTAACTAGAATTCTGCAATTAATCTTTTCTTAATGTAAACGCTGTAAAACATAAAAATATAGAATTGCGTAGTTATAATAAATACACGAATGTTAGGTCGTGTATATCGAATTAGGTATGAAGATTATATACAACCATGTATCGTGAACATTTTCAATTCTACAAAGATCCACTGTCATGAGATAAACATCTTCGCATAATTTTTTCATTAATAATACACCTAATTATTATGGTTTGTTATAACAACCAAAATTATAATCAAGATAACAATCGTGGTGTTACTGTCTTGTGTAACTAGAGGGAAAGCGTTGACAATGAGCCATGGCGTATGGATGCACGTTTGAAGTATTAAACCTAATAAGGAAACGTCGAATTGAGGCGAGTGGCTTACGCAATGGCCAATAAATAGATTTTCTTTGTATAGGTACTTCGAAGTTATTCGCTCTGAGATTACTCTTGAAAGAGGTACAGGGTGGGTACACACTACATATACGATTTCAATTTCGGAAAATAGAGTCACCAAAATTACATATTACATTACACGCTACACAGAGAGAGATACATAGCTTTTAGATTTCGCAAGCTGATGTGGTAGTTGGCAGGTCCTTCATGGTGGATGTACCAGCTAAGCACAAAGAGACGTTCCTCGCACCTTACTTCGGGCCTGTCAGGGTTCCGTCGTTACAGTATAGCATCAACGGAGAAAAAACTCTAACTCTAGAATTAAATTAAGAACACCGATGCCGATGTTCCATCGTCTATAGCAGTCAAAGAGATTGTGCAATGATACAAGTAGGTATATTATTTCTTTGATAGCAGCATATCGCAGTCCACTACTGGGCAAAGGCCTCTCCCAATATTTTAATATTTTATTATCTTCAAATGCCGATGGTTCATCAATACCTTGTGATTATGCGTCTATGTCATTGCTACAAAAACAAGAGTATATTGTTTTTGTAGCAAGCAAAGTGTGAACAGAGTTAATCATGGTTTTAATTTATAATAGGTAACTAGTGAAACCTGAGAGGCAGACGCCCACTTTTTTATCAATTACATTTGTCATACAACTCTACAAAATTAAAGGCAACTTTACTAAAATATCTCTTGATATTATTTTGGTTTAGACGATTCAATCTGGGATCTAACTCAAAACAATAATCTTATCTTATCTTATCATAATCGTAAACAATCCCAAACTTTATAAAAGGTTACATAAATACCAATAACCACATAGCACAAAACTTAAAACAAAATTTCGTAAAAAAGTATGCATGGCAAAAGCCTTGGATCTCACTGACTAACTGATAGATAGACAACGCACAGGCCAAACCGCTGAACCTAGACACTTGAAATTCGGAAGGTGTATTCGTCAAGACCTGAAAAAGCGTATCAAGAAATGGATTTTGCATAATCGCAACTAAAAATAAAATTCGGCCAGCTAGTACATAATATTCATACACTCGTAGATATAAATAGCATAAATAAACAAAACAAAACGTTATAGGCTCTTGAAAGAAGATGTTCCGGACGACCATACCATCAAACCAGAATAATATATTTGTAATAATTTTGATACAATTAAAACTAATATCGTAAAAATAAACTTAAACAGTTAAGGAAAGCTTTCGATTATAGGTTCGGATCTTTGGAACAATGGCATTGTTGATGGATTTAATGGTACAATTCTTATGTAAATAACCTACGATACGATGGTTCTTTTTTCTCCAATTATGATGAGTTACTCATATCATACTTTTGCTTTCGCTTGATTTTTAATAAATTCGGCGGTCAATGAAAGCGAGAACAGTAATTTGGAAGAAGTAGAGCGTGAGCGTTTACTCATTGCCATTGAACTGTTTTTGAATCTTTGACATTACTATATGTTTTTAAGGGGAATTCTCAAATCCGAATTATATTAAGTTGTAGGCTTAATTTTAAAACACGTATAAATCTAAATTAAAGTATGAAACCTTTCAATTTTTTTGTTGACGAAATCAAAAAACATGGACGAAACGAATAGTGTGAAGAAATTACTAAAATACGGCGTACTTTTTGAGTATTTGTCCGAAACATTTTTGGATTTCGGATTTGAGGATTAGCCTTAAGATTATTTACCTACATCACTAATCAACCGACTAAAGAAGGAGGTTTTTATTGTCAATTCGGTTTTTTTTCATGTTTGTAACCTCAGGATTTCATCATACATACATAATTATATCAACCGATTTGAAAAAGTCTTTTTATGTTTGAAACAAAATACTTCCAGTTTGGTCCCATACAATTTTTATGAAAATCGGTTAAGTAGTTTTTAAATCAAAACTATTCTTATCTACAAAAAACTAGCGTTTGATATATTATTTTATTTTATTAAACATCATTTTTTTTTATACTCATATTTAGCTTTAAACCCTAAAATGTTTAGAATATATTAAATATTGGAATTAACAATACATACGAGCGTCCAAACGTTCAATATCCGATTCGGAAAATCGGATCGGAATTTCTAATGGACCCAAAACAGTGAATGGATTGCTTTGTTTTCCAAACGATTTGTTATTCTCATGCACCTTTTTCTCAAGGGTATTGACATTTTAGTTCAATCTTTCGTACACAAGTTTGTAAGAAGGCTTAAAATAGAGAAAATGTAAAACCAATCTAAACGGAATTGCCGGAAACAGTTTTTGTGAAGTTTTGTAACTGAAACCAGTTTTAAAGTTAAATTAGGCAAAACTTCTGAAATTATATTTCCAAGGTAGAGTACTACCCATTGTGAAGATAAAGGCAATTAACGGTTTGGTCGACTGTGACTAATCGCGGTGCAAGTGACTTAATTGTAGTGCAATGTTTATAAATAAAGGGCGACTGGCGCTTTGTTCCGGTTATAGTCTTTTTTGTAGTAAACGAACTTAAGGCCAATCCTCAAATACGAATTCCATATCGAATCAAAAAACATGGACGAAACGAATAGTGTGAAGAAATTACTATAATACGGCGTACTTTTTGAGTATTTGTCCAAAACATTTTGAATGGAATTCGGATTTGAGGATTACCCTTAAGTCTCGGTTTTTTTTGATAATGGATTAATATTATGTGTCAAAGATGATACCGTAAACAGACTTGAATTTAATTTACTTCTATCACTCACTGGTGGCAAGACTTGCGTTTTATTTAAATTGAATAGGAATGTATGTCGCTCATTGAATAACTCTTCATTAGAATAGAGGTCAATACCGATGAATCAAGAGCAGTTGCATCACTAACGATGTCAATGTGAGTTTTTATCTCATTAAAGTGAACATTTTAATATATCCGTCAAATAATTATTTATTATTGTACTAAAAAAAAATATCAAAATCACTTGATTTAATTTTTTTGTAATCAAGGAACAAAAAACACGGAGTAAAAAAACTCGTACTAGTATTTTGTATTGCTATCCCAATTTTTTTTTCTCCGTGCAGAATACAAAATCAAGGGGATTTTGGGACTAAACCATAGGACTAGATAAAACCCACTACGTTTGCGATAAGAATAGAATCCTTTATAACTAGCGAAATTTCAAGTCTCAATGGTTTGGCCTGTGCGTTGACTGCGTTGTCAGTCAGTCAGTCAGCTTTTTACATATAACTGATTGATAATTTATTAATCAATTTAAGTAAGAACCTATAAGTACTAATTATCTTATGTACAGTCATAGTTTATGATGACAAATAATTGTATTTTACTTTATGTATTCTATAGTCATAGAGTCGGGACAAGTCACTCAAGTGAAAAGAACCAAAAAGATTAGTTACTATTTCAAAATAAAATCGAAAGCTATTAACCGATTAGTCACACAAATTACTGAGCGCTTAACGCTGTGATTGCGACAGAAATAGCTAGAATAACCGTTAACGCTTTATTTTATCACAACTACAAGTAATTTGACTAATAAACGTGTTTTAGGACTTACTTTAGATATGTTTTAAAGAAGAAAATTCTGTAAGATCTATTTTTGATTTTATTATTTTCATGGAACACCCTTTATAATTACCTATATACCCTAGATATAATTTCCCGATTAAAATTATATCTAAAATGGAATTTTACTTAAGTAAAAAAAAAAACATTTTACGGGTCAAACTCAATTGAAATTCTAATTTATTTTCTCGAAGCAAGATTGATATAAATTAGACCTAACAAAGCCCTACATTCCTACTAGGTTATCTTAACGAAATTTTCGTAAAGTTGACAACATTTTTGACCTATTCTGACCCACTGTGCCGATTGAGCTTCAATGTGGTTCTTTGTGTGGTTCGTGGCGCTAATTTGCTTCGAAGTTTTGGACGTGATTACTAGCAAAAGTGGGTCATGCGTGAACATATTTTACCCATTTTAATGTTACAGTTTCACTACTAAATACAAATACATACAAAGAGCCTCTTCGAAGGCGCACTTGAAATCCTTTCACCACACTGGTTCGGAAGAACTAGTGACGATAAGATATGAGCGATAAGAAGAAGAATACAAAATAAGTTATTTTATGTATTGTAACAAATGTAGGTTAGACCATTCGAATAATCAAAAAGTTCTTTGTTGTATAGTACAAAATATTCCTAAGTTTTTTTTTGCTTTTCCAGGTGAAACCATGCATGAGTGAGTAGTGAAGTACCCAATAAGAGTGACAAAATGAAATGAAACATGGAGTCTCCAGTGAGAATATGCATAGGTAAGAGACACGTAATGAACGGATTTAAAACCAATACAGACACTCTATAGTGTTTAACTTTTACAATGTTTGGTTTCTCATACAATCTACGAGTATATTACAAAATTTACAAAAGGAAACAATTAGGCCACCCATTAGACCGTTACAAACGATCTATAGGTAGCTCAACTGCTTATATCTTCTGTACATCTGATACAATTGGGTTAGTCCCAAAATCCCCTTGATTTTTTAACTCTGGATTGTCCCCTTTATTTTATTTTTTTGGAAATTAGGAAAATTTCGGTAAATGAGTTTCACAATCGCCTGGATTTTTTTAAATTATTTGTTTGAGTTCAATATTATTTTACAGTAATTATAAATATTTTCATAATAATAATAACAAGGTTAATATTATAATTTTTACTATTAAAATTTGTCTATCAAATGAGAGTATAATTTTAATTTTCTAATGGTTTAGGTATAAGTAGTCACAAAAAATAAAATCTAATGATTATTATTTATGTGAATTTCTTTTGATTAACAATGAAATCGTATAAATTCCAGGTGCAGCATTAGTAGTAAACCTACTACTTCTCTGCAGCGCACCAGCGGAAGGAATAGCTCTTCCTGATGACATTACCGTTAAAGATGAGAGAATCTCTCGACACAGAATCAATAATACACGACCCGCCAGGAGCCGGCCCAAGATGCCTGATGCTCTCAATGAACTAGCCCCTAAAGAGTCAACTTCTGAAGAGCACACAGAAAAGAATGCTAAGTATAAAGATAGGGGAAGGGCTAAGTTTGGGTCAAAGACTAAAACTAGCACTAGAAGCCCTCTTAGAAATAGAGCACGCAGCTCCACTGAAACAGCGACACTAGTCATCGTCACGCCGACGCCAGAAGTCAAGAGGCCAACGCAAATGATCGACAGCATGAGAAACTTCAAAACCAAAATGCCTAGTCTGTCCACTACTACTCGATCACCCGTGCCAGAGCATCAAAGCGGCGAAGAATCAGATGAAAAGGAGTATGATTCGTTTGAGAAGTACACTTCAGATAAATACCATGATAATTTTTTTACGATACCCAGTTTTGACGACGATGATTTTAACCATGACTCTGATAATGATAGCTCTAATAATAAAGTTAAATTTGGCGGTATCCCATCTTACAACTTCCCTAGCTACTCAAAAGAAAACTCGTACAGTTTCACAGACGACGAACCGTTCAAATCTAGTTTCTTTGACTTCGATGCTGAACTAACCACCCCTAAAAATGATTATTTTGACAAAAAGTTTAAAAGCATCTCATCTAGTATAAGGAAAAACTTAGACTCTATCAAAGCTGAGTCTCCACCGCTTAATGTTACTAATGTTCACAAAATAGTTAAAGAAAACATCGGTCTCGAAAGACTAGGCAATAACACGCCAACCAATAAATCATCAGTATTTATACATAATACCAAAGAAATTAGAACTTCAGATAACGAAGGAGCTAATAGTGAAAACAAGGTGCTATCGGATGTGCATGGAACGAGTATTTACTATGAGATGTCCGTGCTCTCCACTGAGACATACGCGATAAACCACTCTGACGGTGATGACTGTGATGAATCAACAGCAGAAACAACACCTAGCACTCCTGAAGAAGAATCGGTTTCATTGAAAGCGACTCAACCCACGGTGGAAGTAAAATCCACAAAATCAACAGTTATAGAGAATAAACCAGAAGTCTTGTCTACGTTATCAACAAACTTCCTACCCTCGAGTTTTTCACCATATTTCAGTACAACGTATTCAATTCCATATTCTACGCAAAGTTCAATATCTACAACAGATAAATTATCCAGAAACTTCAGAAACAGGAGTTACTCAAAGCGTTTGAATCTAACGGGAACTAAAGACACACTAAACAGTGTAACGTCAAAAACAGAAGGGTCTTGGACTGTACGACCTCCGACCCGCAAATTCCACTACACTACTCCTCGAACAAAGCCGATGTGGATGTCTCCTCGACGAAATATAACTAAAGTGGTATACCCAAAGCCAACGAGCCCTAAAACTATATATTCTGAGCATTTTGACGTCAACGACAAGCTAACGACTGCGAAACCTGTGCAGCCGAGCAGGACAGTTCTGACAACTGTTTCATCTTCAGAGATAGATCCTGTCTTGCAGAGTGATGTGAGCGGAACTAGTAAAGTAGTACACTCCCAGTCATTAACTGATAATACCATTCCTTCGGTGAGAAAACGTGGTTCCATGAGATTCAAGACATCGACTGCTTCATCTGCTGAAGTGGAGTCTGAGCTAGCAGATCTAGAGATGCCTTCGACGGCGTGGGCGCTAGCCTCACTGATCAGTCCGCCATCGTTGCCGAGCACTGTGGTCAACGCTACGGAGAATGAGCTGCAGAAAGTCGGGGAAGTAATAGGTGGGTTATAAATATGTTTTTGTAAATATGAGATTTCAGTTATTTTTTCAGTCAGGCTAGCTAGTCACAAGCTATGATACGTGACAAAAAAGAAAAAAGAATCTACAAGTTCATTTGGACAAAGGTATCTAAACAATTTCTCAATAAATATATTTTGTTTTTCAGACATTAAAGAAACAACTACAGGCTCTACAACAACGACAACGGCCAGTCATATTAGCAATGATATAATTACAAAAAAAGTTACAGAGGTTGTTCAAAACAAGCTTCCGTGGCAGTCAACGTTTTCTCCAACATCCCCAAGCGAAGAAACCAGAATCACCGCTGAAATCAAAACCGAAAGCATGCCAGCTGAAAGCAACATATCTCTCCAAAACAGTTCTGGACCAGTGACGACTGAAGCAGCCAAAGATAATACAATCGACGCAGATATCGAAACAAAAGAAGTCAAGCCCCTCTGGATACCAGCAACAGTAGAAACGGCAACGACTACGAATGAGATAAAAAACGAAACAATTCCACCGGTTGGTGCTACAAGGTCAACCGGTTTTGAATCGATTACAAAACTACCAGCTGATGTGACGACACCACAAGATGAAACAGCTGCGAGTTCAGAAGTAAATCAAACAGATGCTGTAGAAAAAAATAAAGTAACAACCGATTATGAGATCACGACAATCAGATTTACTTACGTGCCAACGGAAGAAACTGAAGACATCACAGATTCGAACACAATTGAAACTACCACCGGAAGTGAATGGCATTCAGTTACGCCAACAAGAACTAAGGTGACAACGATAAAATATAGTCCAGTCACAACATACAGACCTATATATATGACTACTACCGAAATAGAAGAAACAACCACTTTAGTCCCTGACACAACGTCTGTCTTGGAAGTTTCATCGCAAATTATAGAAAACGCGACGGAAAAAATACTTGAAACTACGTTACCTGAAACGACAACAACAGAAGTTATAACTCAACCAACCGAAGAGGTTACAACAGAAACTATTGTACCGCCTACTACTGAAACTTCTACCTCAAGTACTACAACTCTCAAAACAACAACACAGCCCAGTACCACTACTTCAACAACTGAAACCCCCGAGGACACCACCACAACCGTCATTAAAGTGGTCACGGAAATTAATACCGAGAAAACCACAATTATCACTGTACCACCATCTTCGGAAATAGCTTCTAGTGAATCAACGGAATCCGAATATACTTCTCAAGAAAATAGCCACAGCAATGAGATTAACTATGAAATCAATACCGAAAGTGAACCAGAAACAACAACAGTTAAAGAAATCACAACAGTCAAAGAAGCAACAGCAGTCAAAGAAGCAACAGAACAAATCAAAGAGACTACGACTCAATCAGCAAAAACAGAAGAGACGACGACTGAAGACGGTGTGACGAAAGCGGTAAATGATCTTGAGGATTTGACGAGCTTCGCCGGAGAGGTGACGACGGAGTCAGCGCCTCGAGGACCAGAGGAGGCGGGGTCGGGAGCGGCCATCGCCATTGCTGTCAGCACTATTGGAGTCACCGCGCTGATTCTGCTTATCGGACTATTGGTAAGTGAACTTTACATTTTTTACTTTTAGTTAAAGCCACGAAAATGATGAAAGTCTGGTCCACGAATGGACTTTAAAATTCTTTGCATGATCACTGATCAGGTGGGTGTTTTTAAATACTTTTTCAAAAATTCAATATGTTATAATTATATAGTTTCTGTAATTTTGTGACATCAAAAAATTTCGAGTTCAAACGGAACAATTTATACTAAAATATAAAAGTCTAAAAACCTACTTCAATTTTTAAAATAATTATAGATACGCCTAACTATTTGCTAAAACTTTTTCTTCTTATCGTGTCATTAGTTCTTACAAAATAGTGTGGTGAAAGGATTTCAAGTCCGAAGAGGCTCCTTTCGTGCACTAGCTAAAACTAAAAAATATATAGAAACATATCATTGAACTAACATTTAGAACCTTATCTAACTTATAAACATAAATATTGGTTTTCCTTCGAAAACGACGCATCTTTATTATTCTGGAATCTAGATATTCTTCTTCCTCCCTTCTTCTGCAAGTTTTTTTTCATTTTCGTATCTTCTTCGCTGAGCTGAAGATAGTTCTAACAGTATATCCAAAGTAATGAGCATAATATCTGTTGGTACTTCATGATAAATTACGGTCACTACTTTGGTGTACACTGCAGAGTTCACGATGCGATGCTTTCAGGTAGTCCTGAAAACGGTAAATACAAGGTCGGTAGTGTCGGTACAATCATTTCAGAGTATTTTCATTTCAAAAAAATTTTGCAATTATCTCATTAGTTTAGTGGTATCGGTGTGATTGAGCAAAAAACAACCATCTATTGAGAAAGTTTGGAGAAAATGTCCCTCAACAAGCTTAAAGTTTATATAAACTGAAAACCAGACTGCGAAAATATTATACGTTGATTGAAATTCATTATTCCAAATTTAATTTCAACTAAGGACTTATTTATACACGGTCAAATTTTAATCACCATAAAGAAAAAATACGCATAGTCAGTTGCCGTTACTGAACACATATACGGCAAAAAAACTTGAAAAAATTAAGTCAAATTTTTGTCAAAATAAATTTGATTAAATTGTATAACTGTTACCGATAGCCATTTTCTTATAGATTTGCGTCAGGCGGTACCTTTAATTGATAATAATTTGAGTTTTATTCATCGTTTGGCAAACCCGGGTACCTAGCTCGAGCCAGCTCGCAAAACCTTGGCGAGGGCGCCGCACTCGCGACGCTGTTACTCTGCCATTTTGAAATTCAGAAATCCAAAATACTGACTGCACAGATGCAACGTAGTACCCCTTCTGCATTGCCCATTTAATTTTTTTTTGTAATTAAAAAATGGTGGTGTATATTTGTAATCTCCTTTTAGTTTCCTACATTTGATACCCTACTGACTTACGCAAAAACCGCCATTTTAGTAATATATTTCAAAAACCCATCTCAGGACACTCGGGTTATTGAGACATATCTAACGATACCTTAACTGTCAAAATCCATCCATCCATTTGGAAGATATGAGGTAATAAAGAAATTTACATACATACATACATACAAGATACGCGCGAAAAACGTAACTCTTCCGTGGCAGTCGGGTTATAAAAAGCGCAGCTAAGAAAGGAATTTTGTGAATTCGCAAAGCAAACGAAGTTGCGGGCATCAGCTCGTTTAAAACATAGACACGGTTGGTCGAGTGGCAAGTGTGTTGGACTGCCACGCCGGTATCACGGGTTCCATTCCCGCTTCAGGACCAGCACTTGTGTGATGAACATCGCTGTTTGTCCTGAGTCTGGGTGCACGTATTTACAAAAACAAGTATTTAAGTATTCTATCAGTTATCTGGTTCCCATAGTAGGTACAAGCTCTGCTTAGTTTGGGGCTAGATGGTGCTTGACTGTGAAACGGCCAAAGTATTAATTTATTTATTATTTATAAATGAGTTATAGTCGGGCTAACCTACGTACAGTCGGCTCTGTAATTGTCTTTACACTTAACTTACGCCGGTGTTCTCCTGTGATTAAACCACTCACACAAACACGTCACGTATGTATGTGAGTAAACTACTGATGTGATTAAACCACTTAAGATACACTCATAATATAAACGTGATTTAATCACAGGAGAACACCGGCGGCGGCGTAAGCTGTATGTAATGTCAATCACAAAGCTGACTCGTTACTCGCGAAATGCCGTTGTTCGCTCATGGTGTTGAGATTGATGTAGTTCTTACCTGCTGAGTTTGCGGCAAAATTTTGTGTGTTTTTCAGATCCCTTCAGTAAGCAGTAGGTAGGTACAGGTCCCTGAAAAACAATAGGTTGTGGTTCAGATTATGTTCTAAAATATGATAAACTACTAAATTGTATTTATGGCATAAGTCTCTTGTTGAAAATTATTTATCTTTATCTTTATGATTATTATTTTTGGATTTTCACTTGTTAACAAATTGGTACATCTTTTGTTGCGCAACCGAGTAACTGAGCAACTGATTGTGACCTTAAACACCACTGAATAGTCACAGGGTAGCAAAATACGCAGTTTTGTTTAGGTACTTGGATGACGTAACTTTTTCAGCTATTTATTAAACCAGAACTACTAAACGGATTTTCATGAAATTTCTATGAGACATTGAAAATAAATTTATAAATCACATAATATAAACAACAAAAAAGTTCTGAGACAACAAACAAGCAAGAAACATTAAAAAAAAACAACTGACATGATGAGAACCTCCTCCATTTTTTGAAGTCGGTTAAAAAACGTTTCATAATACCACAGAGTACTAAGATATACACAAATAATACTATGATATGATGTATCTCTACACTTCATAAATTTTATGCTCGTATCGTTTGCGTTAAAATTACCAAACGAACCGTTACGTTTCGTTACTGGTCTACTTGGCCACCTGACTACCTACAACCACGACCCAGTGGTTCCAGCTAGCGATAACGACCGAGTGTCGGATGTCCCATAACGCTCTGGTAGCGGGCTCAGGAATTTTTATCGTAACGACTCGCGATAAAGCCGAGGAGAATCAGCACTTATCTTATTAGTTAGAAGAATAGGACTCTGCATAACATTTTGGCCGTTATTTTGAATATATTTGGTCATAACTGTAGCACTGTTTAAATATTTCTTTTAATTATGGTAAGTAATTCACAAAAAAATTATCTGCTGTTACGTTTGTGTGTAATAAAGGATGTAAGCCCATTTGTGTTTAAAATAAAATATAGTTAAGTAAGGATATTAGGCGAATATGTTTTGTGGTTTTGGTGTGATTGAGGAATAAACATCTATCAATAAATAATCAATAATAATTTATTTAGTAAATAAAATATTTATACGTCACATAAAGAGAATAGATGTAAAGGACCCACATTCGGTAGGTACAATAAATGTATGTTTGTAATATTAAATTTAGTATAGTACTATATATATTTTAAGTACAGACAGCGTCATAGATAAGTATCCCCTTTGCATTACAATACCCAGCTTCAAATCCCTTTAAATCACCGTCGCGATGAATGGAGAAGTTTTGCCTTTAAAAAATAGATTATGTTTGTATAACTATATGTAAACCTAAAAATAATTTTAAGTATTATAATTTTTTGAAAGGATTTATAGCTGGGTCTCTTGTGCAAGGGGGATACTTATCTCTGACGCTGTCTGTACAATTAAATTATAAATTACAGTGTTATACCAGCTATGACTTCTTCATAGCTATTCATATTGATCTAGCTCTCTCTCTATCTACTATAAAAACTTACATTTACAAACTTTAAAAACTTACATCTTTAAAAGTTTTTTCTAATTATAACTTCTAATTAAATATTAGTAGGTCTATTGCTTTTATTGGAATGTCGATTAACTTTTCTGATTTAAGTTTTAAATATAAAGATTAAAGTTAGCTACAAAATTACCCTTTCCAAAAGATGTTCCATTATTATTAGAAACTTATCTATAACTTCATATAAAAGCTCAATTCAAATATATGTAAAGTTATCAGTCTATAGTGTAATAGCGAGCTAGATTTATTAACTTATGTACTTACTCAAAATAACATTGTGTGGTGTAACATGTTGGAAATAAATCGGGGGATCCCGATTTTAAATGCGAGTTTTATGCTTGTTTGGTGCTAGAGATTGTCCTTTCATAATTTCAAATCATATTATATTAAAAACGGTGATCCTGTAAAACACCATGATTGGCTGTAGTAACCCAAAACGGATGAAAAATTTTCAGACACCCGGTCAACAGAAATAAAATATTTATTTTTTGAAAAAAAAAACTTTTTACGATGTTGTTTTACGATGATATATTGTTCGATTTGTACGATCATCCTAGCATTATCATTTCTTAGTTTTGAAATATATCATCGGACCAAATTGTACTAGAAGTTAGTAAATTTTTCCCTAATTTTGGCGCGTTTTCTATGTAGGTAGATACTACAGTGTGATTCTATACCTTTATACGTCTATGGTAGGTACTTATAGGTTTAAAAATAAAATCATTAATAATTATTTTAACCAAGTGGCTGTTTTCTTCCATTTTTTTTCATACCTACTTAATAATGATTGTGTGCCTGCTATGTTATTTTTACCTAATTCTAATTGTGAATCTGAATATTGGGCTTTAATAATTATGTGGTTACTTCAAAAAAACGCCATTCTCTAAAACGTAAAACATTTAAAATAAAACGGCCAGGCTCCTAAATTATAGTACCTAACGAAGTGTATGAGCAAAATTTAAAAAAAAATGCTTACCGAAACACTGATTTAGGAAGCACTAAAGCGGATTTTTTTTTCAAAAAGCAACATTTCAATAAAAAAAAAAATTAAATAATTATAATTTAACTAGGTCAACAAAATGAATATTAAATTTAAATAAAAAAAATATTAGAGTGTCAATTGACTTTGGCGACCTGCGCGCGCGCCGCTCGGGGTCAGATATGTCACTGTGCGGACTGCGGTGTGACCCGCAGCTCTAGCTGAAAGGGCTCGGCGGGCAACTGGCAAAGACTGAGATGGGGTAAGAAAGTTCCATCAGAAAAAAAACACTTTTGAGCCATTAAACTCTGAAAAAAATAATATCTGAAAAAGGCGCCAATCGTAAACCTTAATATTGCTCACTTGCTGACATAAAAGTATTATAAATAAGTTGAATGGAATAATGTGTTTTTTTATATAACAAGTGGCCAGGCTGGCTGGCTAGGCTGGATGGTAAGAAACAGGGGCGTAGCTACCGCCGTATTTATTTTAATATTTAATTATTATAAGCAAAATTTAATAAAAACTACCCATCTTTTTTATTTCAGTCACTATTTTTGTCATTATTGTCCATAGAGGCAAAATGTTTAGAAAAACTAAAGTCATCATCACCTAAATGATTTAATAAATCAGATTGCCGAAAAAAAGGCAAGTAGAGTGTTATTACTATGATGATATTTACTTTGAATTGCTTGTAAAAAAATTGGAAAAAGTGACAGATAATATAATAATTATAATGAATAAATCTCTACCTTCATAAGGGCCCCCAAACAAATTTTTATACGGGCCAAGGCACGCTACGCCACTGGTAAGAAATCATGCCTGCCCACAACTATAACAGTGCTACATAGGGCTTTGATTCCTATAGGCCGGTGCAACACTGTTATAGCACTCATCCTTGGATATTATAAGTTTGAAATTTTTGGATTGACATAAATCTTGGTCTAAAAAAAAACCGTGTGATACTACAAAATCTCTACTCACTACCACACTAAAAAGCCTTTATTGTGGAGCTTTTATATTATTAATACAACAGACGAACAGTGACAAAACAAATAGATCACAAATTTAGTTAAAAAATCTAAAATAATGCCTTAAAAATTCATAATTGCCATTGTACTTTTCGGTCATCTCTTAACTTTCTTCGTAATAACATTTTGTTACCGCTATAGAAAGAGCCTGTTCACAACAAATAGAGATGTGGTAATTCTTAATTTGAAGATAGATGAAAATGGCATTCTTTTAAGCGTCCCGCATCGTTCTCAAAACGTGTCTCGTTTTTCTTATTATTACTCTGTCACAATCACTCAGTCTCTAAAATTTATGCAGTATTATAATTATCGTATCAACTTATATTTGGAAACTTTTATAGCACTTAAGACATAACGATTTTTAAAGGAACACTTTCTTCCCCCGTACCTTATTAGGCACGTATAGGTGTCGCGCTAGAAGGATGTTTTTACAAAGCCCAAGTCAAATGTAAACATCGCTTTGCTGATGACTGATCCGGAAGCGCATTTCCATTATACCACGTCAGTGACTTTATTTAAATGTATTATGTGATTAAATAAATAAATGAAATGAAAATGAAAAAAAAATATTTCATTTTTACCCGACTTCCAAGGAAGGGTTATGTTTTTCGCGTGTATGTATGTAAATTTCTGGGTTAACCTCGTATCTTCCAAACGGCTGGATGGATTTTGACAGTTACTATGTTAAGGTATCGTTAGAATCGTCTCAATAACCCGAGTGTTCTTAGATGGTTTTTTTTAAAGTAATCAAAATAGCGGATTTTTGGAGTGAAATAGTAGGTCGTTAATATTTTTTTTTTGTTAATCTTGCCTGAAGAATCAAACACGAGAATCAAAACAGGGCTATGCCTTGTATAGCATAACCTTGTGTTATGGTTATACTGGCATGATCTTTTACCATTTGGAGAGCGCCTAGCTAATTTCGCCACTTGTTAAGGCTAATCCTCAAATTCGAATTCCATACAAAATGTTTCGGACAAATACTCAAAAAGTACGCCGTATTATAGTAATTTCTTCACACTATTCGTTTTGTCCATGTTTTTTGATTTTGTCAACAAAAAAGTGAAAGGTTTCATACTTTAATTTAGATTTTATACGTGTTTTTAAGTTAGTAGGGTTAATTTTAAAACACGTATAACATTTTGTATGGAATTCGGATTTGAGGATGCCCCTTAACGTAAAAAAACTTAAAAAAAACGTTGTATTAGAATGGAATACATTTTTGGTTCTTTATTAGTTGTACGTAGTAACTTAATAATCTGTGATAATAGTGACGGCAAGTTATTGCTATGCGTACAAAAAATATCGATTTTTTTATAAATACAAGATGTTATTACTCGGAATTTACACTGGTGCAAATTAAAGGATGATTGCCAAAGTTGTGGGACATGACAATGGACTCATACTCAGCACAGACAGAACTAACATAGGGCCAATAAATCAAGGTTTCAGCTTGAGCTGGCCATATTTTAATCTGTGGTGCGGAGTCAAGTGTTCCAATAGCGGCCCTTAGAGCTGTAGGCAGAATGGTAATGGTAACCTAAGTTGAGCAGAGTCATATTCATCAAGCTATAGAAAACCAGCTACTTCCCAGTGCGTACACTTTTTTGTTATGTTAATTTTATACCCTTCGACAGTACTGATGTGGAGAAAAGTGTTTTGAGAAAAATGATTTGTTTATTTCGATAAAATCACAGATACAACAACAGTATCGCATTCATAAAATTATTCTAATGACACGATAAAGTACCTAATGCTCTTTATTAAAAACATGAAAAATAATTTACGTTGCTCTAGGCTACACCCATTATAAAATGATAAAGATACATAAAGTTTTGTTTTTTTTTGTACGAAATATTGGTTGGTTGCTAAGATAAAAAAAGTATTTTGATTGTCATGTATGGAGTTTTTTATTAATCATGAAATTTTTTTTAGCTCAACCGTTTCTGATTCTAGTTTTGGTGTGATTGAGCAAATCAACAATCAATAAACCATGTATGTTTTGTAACCACTAACAAGCATTTACATTAATAATATTGGTGCGATTTTGGTCTTTGTAAATATCCTTTTATAAATGATTTTAAAATAATATACATCATGAAAACTAGCAATTTTAATACATATTTATTTGTTTTTTTTTTAATCCAGCCGTGCGTTGTATTTAGATATTTCAACAAGCCCAAAAGTATGGTAGGTAATATTTCTTATTCTTTTCCAAAACTACAACATTCATACGCCTTGTTTACATTTTGACTAATAATAAAATTGCTGACTAATAGTAATATAACTTTGATTAATATTAATATGATACTAAGCCACTTTTGATTTCATCAAGAATCAAAATAATTATTCATAGTAATATATAAGTGGTAAAAATGAATGTAACGTAATTTAATGTAAGCAATTTCGTTATAATCGTTACTAACGTTCTCAGACTACTTACAGTTCTCACCACTCTGAGGCGCGTTCTCAAGTGGGTTCTCAGAACTTAGCTGGATCGCTAAATATTTCAATGATTAGCATTCTGAAGCAATGATTTAGATAAGGACCTTAAGTTTGACACTTATTATTAGCTTATTTGTCGCAAAGAAATTTTTAAGTTATATTTAAATCTCAAGGATTTCTTCAAAATATGATTTTGAGACTTATCTCAGTGAATTTTTTTTTGATAGACTGTGTAGAAAGAACTTAACGTTCTCCTAATAATAAGAGATCACGCCTGCCCATAACTTTAATGCATGATCATCATGGGTGGGAGCGGGTATTTTTTTTTTTTTCATTTGTATTTATTTATTGCCTCCATGTACATACAGGTAAGTTTTTTAGGTCTTAAGTGGTAGTTACTGACTAGTAGGTAGGTAATCTCTTAACATCAGGAGAGCGCCTAGCGCGTCTTGTCACTTGTTATATAAATTGGCCAAGACACATACGTACTGCAGGTACTTTTTATAACAAGCTTAAAGTTTATAAAAACTGAAGTTTTAAAATATGATATTCCCACAACCAAAACGATTTTAAAGACACCTCATTTAACGAAATCCGAAGATTGAGTTTTTTTACTTATTTTGTTGGCTCACAGCCGATATAATAAATTTTATAATATTTAAGGTAGCCTGTTAGCACTCGCATGACCATTATGTAAAAAACTCAATCTTCGGATTTCGTTAAATGAGGTGTTTTTAAAATCGTTTTGGTTGTGGGAATGCCATATGACCTAGACTCCTAACCTAGACTCTAGGTCATGCGAGTGCGTGCTTATCTAATCTAGTCTAGGGCGAATACGAAACTAAATTAAAATTAATAAAAGTTCCCGTATTAGCAACAGGGGGATAGATAGAACTTTTTTGTCCCATTTGTCACCTGTCACCCGACACCCTAGGGTGAGAGATGGGAATAATTCATGTAGCCGACCGTACTTGTAGGTACTTGTGTTTTGGCAAATAAATTATCTTATCTTTACCACATTTACCAAAATCTGTTCAGCCTGCAAGGCGGCGAGACGCATAGAGTCAGACATACATACTACATACAATACATGATAGCGATCCTACCTAAACTTACCTACCTAACCAACGGGGGTGTGAAATGTCAAAGTATTAATTTATATAAAGTTCCTATAAGTAATATTTTGAATAATTATTTTTGCAAAAAAAACCTTATCCTTACATACACTCGAAAAACATAAACCTCCTCCGCAGTTCGGTAATAATATAGCAGACCCTTTTTAGCCTGTGAAATACTCTTGAAATACTCAATGGAATACAACGGTTCGCTGTTTGAAATTCGATGACGGTGGTTAGTAGGTACGTCCTGTCTCGACGCGATTAGTGAGAATTCTTAGTAAGCGTTTGTTTTTTAAATTGTATTTTTGTTAGCCTATATTATAGGCATACTCTATATATGAACTTCTATATACTACCTACTTTATTACAGCATAAGCTAACTATTACAATCTATATCACAAAATTTACAAAAGGAAATATTGGGTCACCCATAGACCGTTGCAAACGATCTATAGGTAGCTCAACTGCTCCAACTCGATTCCTGATGGCAGCGTGCCGAGGATACTGGCTACATTGCCTCTTGTATTGCAAGGCTTATTCTTTGGCCGAGATAGCTGGCATGCGTGGCAGCCCTCTGATCACGCGTCGCTTCGAACAGACGCTCTGTCAAAATTTTGAAAACGCGGAAGGCTACCATTCCCTGTGGACCTAGGTTCTCGACCCCAAAGGGCTCAAACATATACGACCTATCAAGACCTACATACGAGTATTTGCGCCTCTTGAGATCTTCAGCAGCATTTGCCGCCGCACCAGTCCTAACTTGCGTCCCTGGCAAATGAGAAGGTGCCAAGGTGTCTACGCATGTACAAAAGGCGGCACGCATCGATGGCGGCACGTAACTTTAGCGCTGACCATTATTGCGCAAAAGTAAAAAGTAAGGTACCTGAGGGGGACTACACATACAATAAACATGCGCAGTAACCCCACCCCCGCGTATCGTTCAGCGCTAGACATACGTGCCGCTACATATCTCCATGGGATAGGCGTCATATCGTCAGGCCGTTTACCATCGTCACGGACCAGACCGTCTTTATACTCTACCTATATTATTCCTATAATATTAGGGTCATAGATAGAGTAAGTGTAAATTTAGTTCACCACTTTGTCAATAAATTCAGTATCCTCCTATACTCGTTTCCTCTGAACACTGAGCGTGCGAATTTGAATTTGTCATTTTATTTATCTACATTATACACCACAAGTTTTTAATTACCAGAAAAAAATATAGCATAATCAGTTGCCGTTACTGAAGAAACATAATTATGGCAAAAATAATTTAATAAGTAGATTTTAAAAAATAAATTATGATAATTATCATATTTTTTTTTATTATATGACATACTGTTACCGTAAGTCGTTTTTCTATGGCCTTGCGTCAATCAGTACGCATCATTCATAATTATTATTATTTAAGTTTCATCACAGAGTACTAAGATATACACAAGTTTCATTCATCGTTTGGCAAACTCAGGTATGCCTATGCCTAGCTCGAACCAGCTTGCTGCAGCTAGGCTCGGGCGCCGCACTCGCCCCGCTTTCACTCTGTCATTTTGTACTTTGAAACCCAAAATTCTGACTGCACAGATACAACGTAGTACCCCGTCTGCATTGCCCATTTAAGTTTTTTTTGGTAATTGAAACTTATGGTGTATTAGTTATTAGTTAATGTTTTTTATGCGTAAATAAAGATGCACCTTCCTAAAAGTAATGCTGGCGGCAACCATTTCAGTCTGGTTTTGTTTTTTATAAATTTTTATTTGTTTCCAGCTGGTGGTGCGTCGTCGCGGGCGCCGCGGAGTGTACGCCCAGCGCTGCACGCCGGTGTCACTAGACGCGTACAGCCTGGACAGCGTCAGCGTCGGCCACAGGAAGGGCAACCAGCGTCTGCGCGCCAGCAAGCGTAGCTACGGCAACCCGGCGTATGATGACGAGGTAAACTATCACAGGACGACACCGTGGCTTAGTTGGTAGTGACCCTGCCTACGAAGTTTGGAGTTCCGGGTTCGATCCCCGGCCGGGGCAGATATTTGTATGATGAGCACAAATGTCTGTTCTCGGGTCTTGGATGTTGTGTTGTATGTGTCCATGCCACCTGGGACACAGGAAATCCTAGTGCAGGGGTGTGAGTGTAAAAAAAATAAAAAAAAGGTTGCAGGGTGTACGCCCAGCGCTGCACGCCGGTATCGCTGAACGCGTACAGCCTAGACAGCGTCAGCGTAGGCCACGGGAAGGGTAACAAACTGCTTGCAAACCAGCAACCGCAATTTTTGAATCATAAATTTGATTTAGGATTGGCTATCCAAGCCCAGTTAAAAACATCCTGTATACACATGGACGCGGCGATTGCTGGAGTGGAGACCGCGACAGCACACAAGACCGCGAGGAAGACCACCTAAGAGATGGGTTGACGACATCCGACAACAAGCAGGACGGGATTGGATGGCGCGGGCTCAAGACCGTCAACACTGGAGGCGATTGGAGGAGGCCTACATTCAAAAATGGATACTATAAAGGCCGGAATGATGATGATGATACACATGTTATATTTCAACTCAACCTTTCAGCAGTTTCGGCGCGATTAAGCCACAATCAACATGTTTACCTCTATAATTTCATCTTATTTGTATCAGGTGACATCTCACCCCATGCAGTACCCAGCGCTGGCATCCTTCGCATTAGACGTGGATTCTATGACAGCAGAGTTCGCGGAGATCCCCACGGTCAGTGTCAGACCTGAAGAGGTTCCCGCGGGCTGTGAGGACAAAAACCGCTACTCCAATGTACTGCCGCTTCCGGAAACCAGGGTCCCGCTCAAGAGGATTGGGAATGACCCCACCACGGAGTATATCAACGCCAATTTTGTTACAGTAAGTCTAAGACCATAAGTCCTAAGGTTATGAAATATTTTTTCCTCATCTTATCTCAAGTGGGCCGGTGGCTGGTTCTAGTGTCAGAGATTTCAATGGCCGGAGGATTCTGATGACTTAAAATATACTGTCCTAGCTGGGACCGAAACCGTAGGAATTTTTATTATTTAGATCATCTCTTTCGGTTTTCCACCATCCTTGCATAATGGCAAGAAATTACGAAATAAAAGATATTACAGGACTACTCGCCTAAAAGTTTTAATATCATTTTCCAGGGTCCAGGCAACATAAAGAACTACTACATTTTATGCCAGGCGCCACTTTCCAACACTGTGACAGACTTCTGGCGTATGATTTGGGAACAGAACTCTAGACTTGTGGTCATGCTGACTGAGTACATGGAAAACGGCGTGGTAAGTTACCTTCTATCTGTCTAACCTAGGTACACCTGTGAGCCTCTGATCTCTGTCGTTGGCCCTATTCCCTCAAAAGAGTCATATCACACCGAAAATAGGGAAATGAAGTGGACCGTACAGGGTTCTTCAGAAAATTGTTCCTTGATGGCACCCTTGAGACATGGGATAGTGGCCGTTCTTGGGAACGTCACAGTGCTAGATACCTTATTTTCTAAGATATTTCTGGTAGATAAACCTGTACCTGAAGAAAGAAAGCTGTTACACGACTATTTAAACTCCTTTTAACCATCTAAGCTTAAGGTTACCTTTCAGGAAAAATGCTACGAATACATCCCACCGTCAGAGATATCAGACAACAAGCGAACGTTTGGAGATTTCAAGGTGATCCTGAAGAAAAGGGAACAGCGGGACAAATACGCCATCTCCAGCATCCAGCTCATCAACATGGCCACCAGAACCTGGCGAGAGGTAACAAACGGAACTTGTGACAATTCTAGCTGGCTGGTATAATCACATTTATTCCCTCTAGCCCAAAGTCACAGTGGGGAAGCTAGAACAAATATTCCATTCCGGGGTTGGAACAGCTTCTTACCAGAGCTGTGCGAGGAAGCGACTGAAGCCTAATTGCCTTCATTGTCATACCTTTCCCCGTTGTTCAACTAGTTGTTCTGTGGGGTTTTTCAAATTGACTACCGGTTCGGCAGTTGGTTTGTAAAAACAAATGTCCAGGAAAATTTTGAATTTTATAATCTGTGTGTAGGTCACACATTTGTGGTACTTCTGGCCGGCGAAGGGAGTACCTGAAGACTACGACTCCGTAATCGACTTCCTCTTCGAAATGAGGAGCTACATGAAAGTGGCTCAAACTGCTAAGGAGTACGATGAAGAAGGTAAGGTCAAAATCCTGAAATTGTTGATCGAGCTTTGCCATATTTTTAATAGTAAAAAACTTGTCCTTAGTAAATTAGTTTGTAAAGCAGAGAAGTCTTTTCCACTGGTATTTCCTATTTTTGAAAGGGCAAAGTTCAGCAAATCTTTAAAACGATGATTAAGCCCTTTAAATTTACAATTCCAGGCGTAGAAGTAATCTACGGCGACCAGAACCGCTCATCGTTCAATAACCTCACGAAGCTTCGAGAGGAGAACGGCTCCAGTAACGGAGTGAACGTGTACTCCCCCGCTCGGGCCGAGGAGCAGATGATAAGGACCAACAACGGTACCCTTAGCAGGATGAAGGCCGCTTCGGAGGTCGAAGGTAGGGATATAGTTCTTCTTACTATCCAAGAGTATGACCGCTATCAGCACTAATCTGTTTTAGTCTTGCATTGGCTGGTACTTTTGTTGGTGTGGGTCAAGGACGTAGTGGCCGAGTGGATGAGGTCCTTGCCTTGCGATCCGTTGATCGCGGGTTCGAATCTCGATGGCAGTCATGCGTAAATGAGCTCTTTCACTAGAAATAATCTATGAGCGCATCCCACGTTCTCACAATGGTGAAGGAAAACATCATGAGGAAACTGACATGTTAAAGAATAGAAAAAAAATGTTCTGTGTCATATGACATCCACCAATCCGTGCTGGGTCCGCGTGGGGGAAGACCCATCGCTCTTCTGCCGGAGAATAGGCCTGAGTCCCAGAAGTGGAACAATCTTCTTCTTCGTTATCTTCATTAATGAAGGTCGTGCCCGTCTTGAAAGACTTGAGTAGCTCGATGGACAAGCTGCTTCCATGCTTGTGTCTTCTGCATGTCTCAGGGCAGCAGAGACAGGGAGTCCCGTAAGTGTCTTGACCTGGTCTGGCCAATAGCTAGGTGATCGGCCGCGTGGTCTTTAACCTTCGACCTCAGTGAACGCAGATAAAAGCGTTCACTGTTCAACCTACACTACAACCAGTTTTTTTTTTGAGATTGTCGGGTTGCCTTCGGGCTGTATGGCCAAAGTAACTAAGAACTCGTTGATAGCAAACGGTTGACAACCTGGTCTTGATGGCTATTTTTTCCAGTATCGACTAGTACAGACAGCATTCTCCTCCAGCACCACATTTCGAACACATCTATCTTTCAAAAGCTCGGTAGTCCAAGATTCAGCGCCACATAAAAAGTGGAACAATATAGACTGATTATGCTATGCTTGTCAGGTATTCGTCCATGTGTGGCGGTGTGTGCAAGCGGCGCTGGGCGGTCGGCGGCGCTGGCGGCGCTGGATGTGTGCGCGCGCGCGCTGAGTGGCGGCGCTGTGGACGTACCGCGCGCCGTGCGCCGCCTGCGCACCATGCGCGCGCATGCCCTCTCCAACCGACACCACTACATGTTCCTCTACAAGGTACCGTACAAAGAGCTCAGCGTTGCGGTGGTGCCCCGTGGACGGGTAACCAGTGTCCACGGGCCAATGTAAACGATAAGCACTTTTTACCCGACTGCCAAGAAAGAAAATAGCGGAATTTTGACGCTAAAAATTTGTAAACGACTTAGGTCTATTCTTTTACAATTTTTTGTTAACCAAACATATCGAGCAGGGTATCAAAATTAAGGAAATTAATAGGAAATTACATAAATATATAGTCATATGTTTAAATTTAATTTGGAATAATGATTTGGCAATCAATGCATAATATTTTCGCAGTCGGATTTTCAGTTTTCAGCTTGATTTTATACCGCTCGGTCGGAACTGCGCGGCATCTGAACATAGCCTTAGTTCTTAATCAAAATGCAAAGCGTGAAATAGAATGAAGAAGTTGATTTATTTGTGGATAAAGAGTTTGAAGTAGTATTGATTGATGTATAAGGAGTTTAAGAGATTTGTAATTTGTGTTTTTTTTTGTAACCTCAGCATCAGAACACTTACCGACTAAATTGATAGCTCACTAACTTTTAATGTATGAACACGTTTTATTTTCAGGTACTGAGTGAATACGGGAACAAAATGATGGGCGGTGGAGATACCATTTAATTAAAATTGATTTAGATAAGCCTGTTCTATTTTTATAGATGTCAATATCAAGTGGAGAATAGAAAAAAATGTAGGTGTAGGAACGTACTACGTTATTTCACGCCTAATATCCTTTTGGTGCCTAAAGTTATGTTCAAGCAGCTTCAAAAAAGTAGGAAGTTCTGAATTCGGTAGTATTTGTCACCTCGGTTTTTTTTTCTATTTAAACCGATTTGAAAAAAAAAAATTTTTTGTTTGTGAGGATATACTTTCATTTTAGTCCCATAGAAATTCATGAAAATCGGTTTAGTAACTAAGTTTTTATATCCAAATAACTGAAAAAAAATATGGCGTCGAAGTATAGAAAATTGCATAATTTGCTTACCTGTGACTTTTCAGTATGGTCTCTTACGGTCTTACGGTCTCTAGAAAAGTTTAATTGAATTTGGATGTAGTATGTTTTTGTAAAACTTGATTTTTACATTGGTGTCTAGAATCTCACTTGCCTACTAACAATACTTTTCTATAAAAAAATCTACCATGACGTTTTATACTCGTTATATTTTGTATGTTTAAAACCATTTTTATTTTATAATGATTATCCAAAATTTAACTATTTGGAACGTACCAAAGTTTAAATTTAGTTCTTAGGTAAGTATAGAAATCGCTCAATATTTGTTTATCTATTACCTAATAAATATATTATATTATGTATATATTTATATTTAATACTCTTATTTATTTTGTAGTACATAACATAACATAGGTGATCACAATATCTTCAATAAATATAAAAGGCTTGGACCTGTATCAAAGTTGCGGGCGTCAGTTATTCTTCAATAAATTTTCATCTGATATTAATTATTTACCTATTCAATTAATTTATCAGTATAAGAACATATTTTTCATGTTATTTTAATGTAAAATGTCATGAACAATTAAATCACAGATAAGTAGGTTTTAAGTATTTATTTGTTGTAAGAAATAAATAAATATATATTGTAGTTTTATTAGAGATAATTATTATATAATGTACCTAATTACATAAGTAATGATGTCTTGTCGTAATGTTTTTCTACGATAAAATGGTCATGTTATTATGAAGCATCTGAGCTCTAATTTGATTTTATACTCTGTGATGTTTGCCTTAACTTTTTTTAAATCTCTAAAATGTAAATAAAACAATATACTAAGTATGTTACTGATGGTCTTTGTTTTTAGTTCAAACACTTATCAATTTTCTGTTATGAAATAAAATTCATGAACTAACGCATTTAATTTAATTTTAATTTTGCACTATTTGGTCCTACACTAGTTTATTTAAAATTAGGTAGGTATTTAATTAGGTATGTATATTGTATTCATTACCAAAAATAAGTACATAGAGTAGCTGTTTATTATGTAGTTTATAATAATTAAAGTATTTGCAGATAATGTTTAAGTATGTTATGAATATAATAAATACTAAAAATAATAAGATTTATTAAAGTTAACCTCAGTAAATAAAACATATTTCTTAGTTGCAAACGTATTTTATATAACCCAACGGTTTATATACACTAAGTAGTATATAAATAGTTCCTATAAAATATACTAGCATATTAATAGGACCTATATAATATACTAGTATATTAATAGTACCTATATAATATACTAGTATATTAATAGTACCTATATAATATACAAGCATATTAATAGTACCTATATAATATACAAGTATATTAATAGTACCTATATAATATACTAGTATATTAATAGTACCTATATAACATACTAGTATATGAAGAGACTATAATCCGAAGAATAGTCAGAAAAATGCACTAAAGTTAGACATATCTGTAACTGTGCTACATTTCTACAGATAATTATGTCTTCACTTCTAAGCTATATTATTATCACTTCTCTTCTATCTCCTCACCAATCGGATCATTTATATCGTTGTCTATATCCTTTACTGAATGTTTATCAAGTAGATATTTTTCTTCTATAAGATTATTTTCCAAATCTTCATCACCGAAATCAATTAACGATCCCTTACGCATCGAATAATTGTCAACTGCTAATTGTTTTTCTATATCCTCATCCATAAAATCATTTTCTAATTCATCTTTCTTTAAGTCCATTTCTGAATATTCATTAGAGCTCTGTTCTGATTCGTTTCCCATCTGATTTGATTTGATTTCTTCAGTTAAAGGATATTTCTCTTGCTCCGCTTCTATTTGTCTCTTTTCTAATTCGTCATCCATAGCATCGTCATTCCACTCTTCATTCTTCAGATCATTTTCTTTGTCGTAATTTGTCAGATCCACTTCTGTAACCTCACCCAGTAAGCTTTCTACATTCTTTAGATCATTTTCTTCTATGTCGTTATTTGTCAGATTCATTTCTACCCCCTCACCCAGTAGGCTTTCTTCATTTTTTAAATCAATTTCTAAGTTGTAATTTGTCAGATTAATTTCTGTACCCTCAGGCAGTAGGCTTTCTTTATTCTTCAGATCATTTCCAATGGCGTTATTTGTCACATTAATTCTTATACACCCCTCACTCAGTAGGCTTTCTTCATTCCTTAAATCATCTTCTATGTCGTAATTTGTCAGATTCATTTCTATACCTTCACCCAGTAAGCTTTCTTCATTATCCAGATCGTTTTCTAATTCGTAATTTGTCTGATCGATTTCTATATCTTCACCCTCTAGGTTTTCTTCAACTGACGCTTCAGACAGGTCTTCAGCTTCTTCAACCGTATCTTCCACGTCTATGGGTTCAAATATAAGTATATTTTGGTCTATTTTTACTCCTTTTGTGTCTTCGTATGATGATTCTATACTTCTCTCATCAGCATTATTATTTATCTGTTTATTTTCTCTGTCTGTTTTTTGGTTTTGGTGGGGTGTATAGTCGAAATTTGTTTGTTCCTTCTCTGGCATCTCTTGTAGGTCGGAGAGAGATTTGAAATCATGGGCAGAGTAGGGTGTGTATGCCGGCAGGCTCATGTAGGAGCCAGCGAGTGAAGTTGATGATAACCGACCAAAACCTGGAAAAAGAAATGAGGTGTTGAAGTAAAATCGTCATCGGATAAAAATAAAAAAACCTGGTGTTAATTGGTCATTGCTGAATTTATTTTAATACTTTTCGGGTAAATTCGTCATTGCTGTATTTTTTGCAGATAAAGTACAGACAGCAAGGAAAATTACAGTGTATTACGTTTAATTTAATGTATTTACCTAAACTAAAAATCCTGAGTGACAGAAATATTTCTCTAGGTAAGTAAGTTATTGCTGATACTTTTCGAACACATGTCAACTCTTAAAATGTGTTTTTATTTTATTTTATTTTAACAATTTTTTTTTATAAGTTTAGGTATTTGATAAGCTACGTGTAGTAATAGTAATAGTTGTCTAGGTATTTCGTTTACTTACTTATGTTTTTGGGAATGGCTGGACTTTCCTCAATCTGCAAAAATATTAAACATGATTTCAGTATTCACACTAAAATTACTTCAAATCAAAGTAAGGATATGATTATATCACCTGAGGATCTTCTTTTCCGTTACTTTTCTCAGGTTGGACTTCTGGTCCAAAAGTAACTTTTGAAATCACCGAATGTACTTTTTTGGCCATTTGTTTCTCTGTTGTCGACTGAAACTGGTCAGAGTCTTCCTTTTCTCGGTTAACCCTTGCCCTATAAGCTCGATATGAGGCCTGTGGGAATTTAACAGTGTGACTATTTGGGTTGGATTGACCAAAGTGGAGTGATTAGGAATGGATAAATAAGGAATGAGTATATAAGAGGAAGGCTGAAGGTAGCGCCAGTGATGGATAAATTAAGAGGTAACAGGCTAGCTTGGTATGGACACGTGATGCGAAGGGAAGAATGTCATGTTACTAGGAGAGTGCTGAATATGGAAGTGGATGGATATAAGAGTAGAGGAAGGCCGAAGAAGAGATGGAAGGACTGTGTGAAAGATGATATGAATAAAACAGGTGTAAGTACAAAGATGACGGCTGATAGAGAAGAATGGAAGAAGAAGACATGTTGTGCCGACCCCACGTAAGTGGGAAAAGGACCAGGAAATGAAATGACCAAAGTTGAGCAGAGCGGAGACTTTCAACCAAAATCTTTTGTTTCTTTTCAGTATTAAAACCAGTTAACGCATAAGGAGTAAAAAGTATTTTTTTAACTAGTTGTGAAAAATGATTTTAAAAGTGGTCTAGATGAAGTTATAAGTATCGATTGGGTTTACCCATATCACTTCATCTGTAGACAATACTATTGACTGATTTTAGACGTCTCCACCCCACCATGCTTTTGTAAATCTTTCCAAAAAGAGGGTGCCTTTAAAATTCCTAATAACTTTGTGAGTATGCAGTTGCGTAAGTCAATAGGACGATATCTAAAATGTTTGTCTTAGTTATTATAAGTATTAGAAGTCTATTCAATTCAGGAAAGGACTTTCCTTTTGACGTGCCTCCGTCTAATAAATCGATGAACGCCGGCTGCATGCACGAAAACGTTGACGTCGTTGTCCGGTAACGCTCATTGTCCCGTTACGCTGGTAGTCACGTTAAACTATCATCCATAAATCAACTTTACAGACAACCAATTTTTTTTAACTATTAATATACTAAGTAATTACTTACCTGAATTTTTCGTGCCATTATGTTGTAAGTTTTATTGCTTGGTTTGGTCTTTCTGTATACTTTAAGGGTATGTTTGACTGCCTTTGTAGTGTCGTCATCATCACTGTTTGACGAAGACTAAAACATATAACATAAACATAAACATAAACATTCACACACTCACACCCCTGCACTAGGATTCCCTGTGTCGCAGGTGGCATGGACTCATACAACACATCACAACACCCAAGACCCGAGAACAAACATTTGTGTTCGTCACACAAATATTTGCCCCGGCCGGGGATCGAACCCGGAACACCGAGCTTCGTAGGCAGGGTCACTACCAACTAAGCCACGGTGTCGTCACATATAAATATTAATTATTTTCGACATTTCACACACACTGTTTTGACTCAAACTAAGCAGAGCTTGTTGAGCTTGTTCTATGGGAACCAGTTGACTGATACAACACTAAAATACTTTTTTTAAATACATACATAGAATATATAGAAAACACCCAGACTCGGGACAAATACCGATGTTCATCACACAAATGTTTGTCCTGAAGCGGGAATCTAACCCGCGACAGCGGCGTGGGAGTCCAATACACTTGCCATTCGATAAGTTGATGAAAGTCGTTATTATAAAATGTTATATCTCTTAAAATTCTTACTGAACTAGCAAAATACTCATCCCATCAAGACTCATACAGGATACGAAATTCATGGTTTTTTGAGGTTTTGGTTTTGCTGGTAACCAGTTGTATTTACAGCTCACTAGGTAGGTATGTAACTTGATGTTAAAAAAATACCTTTATCTACCAGCTATGGGATAGGTACCTCGTAGATCTGGGTGCGGTTCTTCTGGTGTTGCAAGAAAGCTTTACGGATGGCGTCCAAAACTTCTGGCAATTTCTCTTCAGAGAGATTAGCCTTCTTCACAAGCTCAATGACTATTTTTTTTTCGTTTACTATGACAAATATATTTTATTTATTTGTGCATTATACAACATCAGTTATAGGGATTGATTATCCATGAATGATTTGAATTGGTCAAACTTTAGTTTCAGTCCTTTTTAAAAATCTATCGGTACCGTAGACCCCAATAGACGTTTATAGCAATAACAGTGTGGCACCGGCTTAGATGAAAATTGTCATTTGTACCACTGTTTTGGTAATGAGCAGGCGTGATCTTATACCACTAAGAGAGCGCCTAGCTCGTCCCGTCACTTGTTAACATAAGTTAAATAAAATAAACCTTCCTATATAAGTAAGTTCCTTTAAAATTAAAATCTACCTAACCGACTTATTTTACGTATGTCAAGGTTCTGGCAGTTATTCCTTACTTTGGCCCTTATTAAAGAACTTCTCGATAATTTCCTTGGCTTTGTTTATGTCCTCTTCATCTAGTCCGATATCCTGTAGCTCGTCATCCAACTCTGGGTAGCAACAGCAATCCCAGACATCATCGCACACCCGAGCAGCAATGGATAAGTTCTCACGCGTTATCAACAAGGTAGACAGATAGTCCGCAATGAATTTACACAGATCATTGGGTTGAGCTCGTAGCACCTTAAAGGTAGATGAAGAAGAAAGAAAATGTAGCCAGAACTTAATTTCAACTCAGATACAGAACATGCTTCCGGACAACTACCATATTGGAGCCTCTAAAAATACATTGAATAAGTTCTTCCTAGCCAAGCGTACTCCATTTTCGAGCAAACTGTGGCACTAATAAGTGAGGTGGTGGTCAAGCGATTGATTTATCACTAATAATAAAGAAACATTGTAGAAACTTTAGCTTGGCAATTGTACGGGCTGTCGTTTGTAAAAAAACGGAATAAAGCGCCATACCAGTGTTGCACTGGCCTACGTGAATCAAAGTCTTGTGTACCACTAATTTGGTCATAGGCTGGCGCGATCTCTTACGATGTGGAGAGCGCCTAGCCACGAAAATAGTCTGGCGATGAAAGTTGGTACTTACTTCCCTCGAGATGTCACTCATCAGCTCCTTGAGTCCTTCTGGCAAGGCGAGTCTGCAGCTTTCATGTATCTGGTATCGTAATAAGTCCTCCATGCTGGTTGCAAATTTTTTTATAAACCATTGATGTTTGTAAACAGTTTACAAAAAATCGAGGCGGTCACGATTTAAAGTGCCATAATTATGTAGGCACTTTTACTACAATTATGTAGTATGTAAGTTAGGTAGTGTACGAAAGGAGCCTCTCCGAGGCGCACTTGAAATCCTTTAACTTCACTGGTTTGAAAGAACTAGTGACACGATAAGAAGTTAGGTAGGTATGTTAAAATAGCGAGGCCCCGATTCTGAGGGAAAGCAATACCTCATAAATACCTATAGTATACAAAAAGCTTTATCCTGACTGACTGACTGACAGACAATGCACGGGCTCAACCACTGAACGTAGAGACTTGAAACAAAGGTATGTTCGTTCATACACCCGTTCAGTAAGCGAACTGTAATATATGGAAAACCTTTCTTATTGATATTGGTAAATAGATTAAAAAAAACACATTATGAGCTTCCAAATTAATTTATTTAGTAAGAATCTAAACAAAAGATAAAGATGTGCATGGAATTTGCGCTTTTTTCTAGATTTTTTATGTAAGCATAGTACGAGACGAGCTAAGCGCTCTTATAATAATTATTGTCTACGCATAGTGCGTAGGTAGGTTACATTAGATGCCACTGATGAATCTTAGCAGGCGCTGTAATAGTGGAAGAGGCTGATTAGATGGTAAAGGGTACAGTAGGCTGGCTTGTTAGAGACTGTCCCAGTGTCTTGAAACCCTCTGAAAATAAGAAAAGGCAAGTTTATACAAAATAGGCATACATAGTATTCAGAATACTTGAAGTATTTGACATATTTTTGAGATGTTTGCATCTGTTTGTATCTAAAGCGTCGATGACACACGGCTTTTTTACACGCTACAAGCTAGCGAGTTTGCTTGTAGCTTGTGCTCGCCCTGTGTGATAAATTTTTTTACAATTTGCTAGTTAACAATCTGCTTGTACAAAAACTGTGGAACAATAGCAAGCCGGGCAAACAATTTTGAAAATTATCATCCTTATTAAAAAAAACCAGTACCTATCTATTGAAAGACTGCTGACATACTATAGGCGTCATACTAACCCAGTTTTACCCTATGTGCTTTTATATAGTATAGTTATATTTAACGTGAAAGGCCAAGAAGGTTATATGGCCAACAGAGGGGTACGCCTTGCATTAACATCTCCTTTGGCTAGATCCTCTAACTAGGTAACTTACATCTCTATAGGCTGTAAAGTATGGATCACTACTTGAATAATCATAGAATCCATTTCGACGTCTCCATTCAAACTCCTGGTCGCCGGCGTCTCTGGCCCGGTAATGGTAATCGCGTTTCGTGTTCCAGGATTCGAATACGTAGTACCAGTGGTTGCTAAGCGCATTCCACTTATTTGCGTAGGCAGAATACGCAGCGGACTCTGCAGCCCTATTTGCGGAGTCGTTAACTATTTTCAACGTTTCATAGCGATCGTCGAAGAACTGAAAAAAATAAAAAAATTTAGACAATTTTACCGTTTAATTTAATAGTCGTGGTCACGGGTTGACTTAACCAACCCTTTTGGGGTAGTCAACCCGTGACCACGGCTGTTGCAATACCGTCGAAACGTCGGGACACAAAAACATATGAGGTGAGCGCGATAAATACCCGTTACAATCAAATAACTATGTGTGATAATAGCGAAAGTCTACGAAAAACTATCAATGGTATGTGTAGGATATATAGGGATGGGATACACCTGCTCGAGTATAATGGCGTCCTGACCACAGAGATGATCGGGTTGTATAGCATTCATAGCCTGTCGTTTTGCATCTTCGTGTTCAGTTTTCAACCAATTCGGTTTTACGCATTTTCTCCGAAGATCCCTTGGGCTTGCGCTTAGGGCTTCAAATCTCTGAATCACTGCTTGGAACAACTCTTTCTCCTTGCTAGCATTGATTTCTCGTAGTTGCTGGTAGTGTAAAGTAATGTTCTGGAAAGTTAGAATTTTATGAATTGTTAGCTCTGAAATTGTAATTCTGAAAATCTGAAATGTAATTTTTTTTTATTTACTTTAATCTAAACGGTTACATGCCTTACATGAATAATGATTACATTAGCTGTAAGCTTCTATCTTTTTAAATAAATAAATACAAATACAATACAAATTAGAAATTTCAGTAAAACATACATTATAAATTGAAAATGAACTATGTTAATATTACCAAAGAATACCAAACGCTTCTGAGCGGAGGTCAAACCTTTTTTTATAGGTAACATTAAAGCGCTGGATTTTTCCTAAAATATTGTCTACGTAGCCGTGAGCCAGCAATTCACGACTCAAGGCAGCTCCTGTATTTACCTGTAACATGTCAGTTTTGTAACCATCTACATCGAACGAGCTAGACTGGCTCCTTCGATCCTCAAACGCCTTGAGAGCTTTCTGCTTTTCTTGCTCATGCACGTCTTTGAAAGGAGCTGGGCACAGGTTCGGCGTGCTGCTGGTGTGAGCCAACATATTTTGGAAGTACTCGTTCTTCAGTTCTGTGATCATCGCTTTATTGTTTTGGTCATTTGTACGCTCGAGCGCCTCCAACTTTAGCGCCAGGTACTGTAAAATTAGACTGATAGGTAATAATTTCTAGACCCCGTATTAACAGATGGTAGTCTTCCTACTGTGATAACGGCAACGCTTTGATTAAATTAAATATGGTCCTAGGCTATGGGTCACAAAAGCACCTAAAAGATCTCGCGTTAAACTCCTGCTTTTCAAGAGATCAAGTGTTCTGACCCTTTAGCCTTTAGAGGGTTTAGCCTATTTAGGCTCAGAATCCCAACGAGTTGGTTTGGGAAAATATGAATCTTTAGTTTTTACCATCACAAATGGCAGAACTGTGAAGGCCATTATGAATTAAAGGCCTATACTTCATGTTTCATTAATACCTTTTCGAATTTGACTTTGTCCACGTCCAGTCTGCCAGGAGCCGCTTTCCTTTTGTCATTGAAGGCCTTGACAGCAGCAGAGACGGCATCCTCATGGAGTTTTAGAACGCTGTGCGGGTGTAAGCATAGCGGCTTCTCCTTCGTCGCTTCCTCTACCACTTTATCGTAGGCTTTAAAGCCGTTCTGGATACCGCGCATAGTCTTCGACATGTTTATTGTTATGAATTCATTCCGCCGGTCGCTTAGTTCCTAAATGACATAATGTTTTTAAAGTTAGTGCTTGGAATCAATGCTCATCATCATTAACCAATAAAAGCCATATTGCCCGAGTAGTAGGTGCCTCGACCTGCGGTCGTGAGTTTGAACCCGGTCGTACACTAATGGATTTTTCTGTTCAAAAATATCTATGCGTGCATTGACAAGGTTATTACAAGATGATATTTCAGTTTGAAGAATGATTTATTCGAAGTGAGAGTTATTCGTAGTGACATAAACAGTTTCTTTACCTTCATGAGCTCTTCACGCTTAGCATCAATGTCTTCTTTATCCCCCATCAGCATAGTGGCGTCGAAGGTGTCTCGTGCCGCAGCCAGGAACTGTGTGTGGAGGTCGATGACGTCAGCAGCCGGCATGCTCGGCGCGTCCACGCCACATGCAGAATGCATACTACTCTCAAACTGCGCGCGGACTGCATTGCATGCCATCAAGATACCCACTTCCGAAGTAGCCTGCAAGAGTGATTTTTAAATATTTTATCATATGAGGAGACGATCTGTTCACTCTCCTAATGGTAAGGTATTGTCCTAATAGAACGCGATCACGCGACCATCACAAGCCGGTCCATCACTGCTACATCGAATCCGCGAATCCGCAATCAAACATCCTAACGTCAAATAGGCGTATAATAAGCCCAGTAATTTCACTAGCTACATTGCCCTTAACACATGAACACAGTAATGCTGATACATGACGTCTCGTCTTATCAAGTCTTCTTCTTCTTATAGTGGCTCTCCACTACTTGAGGTTAGTCGTTAGCTCAGCCAACTTTTCCCCGTTTTATGCCAAGTAAAAGAGGTTTTATAAACTAACATTTTTTGTTCACTTCCGAATTTTCCGTGCCCACTATTTATTTTTGTTGCCCATAAGTATTACCCAGTGCCTGGTCTTCAAACCGCACAAAAAGCCTCAATCTTACTAGAGTCCTCCAATACTTGTTTAAAATCATAGCTACCGGAATAATTTTAGCAGAATCTAAATCAGAACCAAAATATAAAATATCAACGACAATTTTCTTCCGGTTTTGGGGATCAGGCATTTACAGAGGACAGGGCTTATGTTAAAGAGTATACCACATAGATGCTCCTCGGCGAAGGGATGTCCTTGCTATTGAAGATGGTCATGTATGTGGTAAAATAGCGCAGCAGATCATGGCTCGTCACTCGCTGTCCACCGATACGCTTTACGACAAGTGTCTCCGGGCTGAAGATGGAGGGCACTAGATGCTTCAACTCTGCGCAGAACTCCTCCGAAATGTCTGGAAAAAATATGCTTAATAGTTCTAAATATAAAGAAGCTTGTGATTAGAGTTAATTGTGCATACTGATGCTGATTTCAGCCTACTGATGCTGATGAGTTAGTTTGCTTCCATTTACATAGGACAAGACAGTTAACCTGTTTCCACAGAGGAGAAGCTAAGCGGATGAGATTCCATCTCTGCACATCCTCGCTCGGGGCAGAGAGTGTTAAGAATCTCTGGAAAAGTTTCAGCTGCCACAAGCTAACGATCCGAGGCCAAAACGCTTCTTCTTCTTATCGTGTCACTAGTTCCTTCGAACCAGTGTGGTAAAAGGATTTCAAATGCGCCTCGAAGAGGCTTCTTTCGTGCACTCGACACATGTTTTCAAACTTTTAGGTTCTACGACATGCCGGTTTCCTCACAATGTTTTCCTTCACCATTGCGAGAACGTGGGATGCATAAATAGACTTTTTCGACCGAAAAAACCCATTTACGCATGACTGCTACCGGGGTTCGAACCCGCGACCATCAGATTGCAAGGTAAGGGCCTCATCCACTTGGCCACCACGTCCTCCAAAACGCTGCGCATGGATAGCCGATTATTTGAATATAAAGTTGAAACAAAATATGATATACGCAAGATTGTGGCTATAGCGTAAGAAGCGTAAGAAGGTAAAGAAGGCCTTACCTTCCTGGCTGAAGTAATGATATCTTTGCTCTAATAATTAGGAACATGTCTATGTTAGGTATTGGATTATTATGTATTCAAAGTACCTTTAGTTTGTCCCCTAAAGGTGGTCCGTCTCACCCTCAGTCCAGGGTGTGGCATCAGGAAACACTCCACCTTCTCAAAGCTATCCAGTATATGTTGGTGCAACTTTTGCAATTCCGCTGGTTGATCTGGTTTGACCTAAAAATTAGAAAGAAAAAAATTATGTTCGTTTTATACTAGCGTTGCGTATTTTTTCGTCAGGCACCCATTGAGAATAGTCAAGACTTTTATTTCTGTTATTTTCATTTATCATCAACCAAGTGTAGCCTAGCGTAACTTAGTGAAGTAGTCGAATTATTACCTAGGGTGACTGATGGGACAAAAAAGTTATATCTGTCCCACCGTTGCAGAAAGGGTGACAGATGGATCTTTTAGTAATTTTAGTGAAGGTAGCCAATGGCTTGATAATTATGTAGTTTTATTATTGTAATACCTAGTTAGATTAAATGTATTCACCTACATAATAATATGTGTGCATCATTGTAGTGTTACTAAGTTTAGAGCTATTGGTGAACCGATGTTACACCAACAAGCTTTGATGCATCAGTATTCAGTATTCAGTCATTTATTGCCATATTGGGTAGATAGGTTACATCTCAGGTTTTAATGAGTTGTCTAGGACTATGAGCAGCTACACAATATTACCCGTTTTGGGTGTCGTAATGAATTAAGGCGGGCCGATATTAAAAGATTTAAAGCAGAAAAAAGAAAGATAATGTTGAATTTGTGTTGAAAAATGTGAAAGTATTCTTTTAATTCGTAGAAGCATTTTTGCTTAAGCATTTATTTTAGTCTTCTTTCAAAAATATCATTATTTTCTTCCATTTTAATTGCGTGTGGAATTTTATTATATATTTATCAAGCAAGCACCTTTGACTAGTTCAAACCTTAAATTTTTCCGCCAAGTAGAGATCGCCACCCGCTTGCCCGTACTCGAACTCAAAATCGTTAGCCCAATCCCTGACGAGGAATTCCAAGACTTGGAACGCCTTACCGCTCTCAGTTTTCATCAGCTTGCCATAATCCGTGAACAACTGGGAAAAAGGAATTTAGGTATCAAGATGGATGATCTGCCAATGATGGTGTAATCAGTGATATTGGAACCTGTAAATCCTCAGGTTCAGTCATTATAGATACCTGTAAATGTCTTGCACAATAATGTACAGGCAAAACCTTATCACATTATGATCGAAGAAACATAATTGACCATACAAGTCCAAAGAAGTCCAGAGCAGAGAAAATCCTTGTAAAGATCTATCGAGTAATTTGGTCTGCTAAAGCTACGACATGGTATAAAATACCACTGGCGCGCTGCAGTGTCGGGTTAGTCCCAAAATCAAATCGAATTTATCCCCTTGAGATTTTTCATCGCAGAGTTTTAGAATCTTTCTTAGATTAAAGACAAGAGTAAATTCAAGGGGATTTTCAGACTAACCGGTTGTGCAAAAGAAGTAACATATATTCGGTTAGTTTATGTTTATGCGAAAGCCGAGACCCTTTTTTTTTCTAGTCGCGAAAACATAGTAATATATACATATATATCCCAACAAAAATACTTATAATATGTGAAAATAGGAGCCACGGTCGTTAGTTTTCCCCGACAAAAGACTTGAGATCTATATGGCTGGGGTACCTGAAGGTTTTGAAGATCTTGCTCATTGATGTTTGCTTTGAGATTGTAGATCTGCGTTGAGGAGAGGAGGGTGGACATTGCGAAGATGGTCGAGCAGTCACGGATGGTGCTGGTGCTGTCGAATGTACCCTGAGTGTCCATCACCAGAACCGCTACCTATACACCAGGGGAATTGTTGAAATTGCTGCTTACACGAGTATTATAGTTTAGCTACTTGCTGTAGTTTGGCTTAAGCTAATAAATTTCAGCGAATAAATATCCATATAGACCCTTTCTTATGTTTGCAATTAGTTGAAATCAATGGGTTCGATTCTCGGCTTGTGAAATAGTTTTTTTTTAATATTTATTTTATCCTACTAATATTTGTAATTATTTTTAAGTTGTAATAATAGTTGTAATTATTAACGCGAAAGTTTGTAAGTATGGATGGATGGATGGATGGATGTTTGTTACTCTTTCACGTAAAAACTACTCAATGGATTTTAATGAAATTTTACAATAATATAGCTTAAATATCAGAATAGCACACTACTATTACTACATGGCTACAATTTATAAAGATAAAATAAAATACGCAGACCAAGTCGCGGGCACCAGCTAGTTTATAAATATGTTTGAAACTAGCCCAGCCAAACTAAGCATAGCTTGCACTATGGAAACTGGATAACTGATAAAATATTCATAAATTATACTCTTTTTTGTAAATAGATTCATGAGCTCATGGCAAACAGGAAACACCCAGACTCAGTACAAACACCAATGAATGCAACACAAATGCTTGTCCTGAAGCGGGAATTGAACCCGCGACACCCGGCGTCACGCCTAAAATACTTGCCAATATGCAGGTAAGTAAGTACTGGTCGCATTTTCAAAGTGTGTGAACAGCATGGTACAGGACGTAAATCAAAGGGGAATCCTCAAATCCGAATTCCATACAAAATGTTCCGGACAAATAATCAAAAAGTACGCCGTATTATAGTAATTTCTTCACACTATTCGTGTCGTCCATGTTTTTATATTTCGTCAACAAAAAAAGTGAAAGGTTTCATACTTTAATTTAGATTTTATAAGTGTTTTTAAGTTAGTAGGGTTAATTTTAAAACACGAATAAGATTAAGTAAGTAATTAAGATTAGCCTTAAGAGCGGCAAGGTACCTAAAGTGAGATGTATCTACTTGCCTTTTCTCGCGTGGGCAGTGTTATGACGTAGGGTTCCGACCACATGAGGATGCCGGTGGTATTCCTCTCTGAACCGCCTCGCCAGCTGAAGCCGCTAAGCTCGTCCTCTGGAGCGCCCAGCCATGATCCGTCCGCTCGGGCCGATGGCTGCAACAATGGAACAAGTCACAACCATAGAATATGAATAACGGTGTTCCTATAGAACAAGATGGACAGTACCAAACCAAAATGGATGGCGGTATATAGGACCGAAAATTTTCAAACACACTGTCAATAAAAAATTATCTCTATTTTCAAATAATGTTTGTTACTTTTTACTATGTAGTTTTATTGACAATGAAAAAGCCTAGTAGTTTTAACATACATATTAATAGTAAGCCGTATTACTTCTCTTTTTCGAAAATTAGCATCGGACCAAAATGTACTAGAAGTTAGCCAATGTGGCTCCCTTTTCTTGGTCGCATTTTCAATGTAGTACATTGTGTTTCTATACTTTAATACTTATATGGTCACAACTTATACACCAAAAGTTTTTAATTACCAGAAAAAATACGCATAATCAGTTGCCGTTACTAAACACAGATATGGCGAAAAAACTTATTTTTTTTAAATATGATAAAAATTGGACATACCGTTAACGTAGTTTTTTGATTATAACGGGTATTTATCGCGCTAACCTCGTATGTTTTTGTTAATATAAAAAAACAACGTTATAATCAAAAAACTATGTGTGATAATCGCGAAAGTCTACGAAAAACTATACCGTTAACGGTTACCGCTAGTTGTTTTTCTATGGCTTTACATCAATCGGTATATCATTGATATAATTATTTAGGTTTCATTCATGTTTTGACAAACTTGGGTACCTAGCTCGAGCCAGCTCGCAACAGAGAAGGTAAATTTAGATGCCCCAAAAGGAAGTTTTTAGTATAAATATTTATTAAGCTTCATACTTTACCTATTATAACTTTCATTTGATTTTTGAAAGTATGGTTTTTAGAAATAGGCCTCTATCTTTTTGAAAAATCTTACCCTGTTTTACCCTACTACCAAACTTTAGCTCTTATAGTTTGAGCGTGTTGAAAATCATTGGTCGACGTGTTCTGTCGCTACAGGATAGCATGAACGAAGAAATAACCCACGTTAGTGGTAAAGTAGTAGTGTTAAAATATATATGTGTGTCATTTAATTTAATAAGTTATTTATCTATGGGCCTATTACTCTGTATGTTGTTGCCTGAAAATAAAACTATTATTATTATTATTGAACCTACCTCCGCAGCAAGATATCTCAGGAAGAAGTTGAGCAGGAAGGATTTTCCGCCGCGGTAGGCTCCGGCCACACTCACCACCGCCACGGGTAGGCCCTACAACAGATGCTTTTGTTAAAACAAGTAACGAGACGAAAATAGCTTATTCAGCCTATAATGTTCCCACTGCTCGGACTCAGGCCTACTCTCGGCAGGAGAGCGAAAGGGTCTTAATCCACCTCGCGGACCCAATGCGGATTGGTGGATGTCACATGCCATAGAAAATTCATTTTCTGTCCTTTGACGTGCCGGTTTCGTCACGATGTTTTCCTTCACCATTGCGAGAACGTGGAAAGCATACATAGATTTTTCGACCGAAAAAACCCATTTACGCATGACTGCCACCGGGATTCGAACCCGCGACCATGAGATCGCAAGAGTCAAGAGGGGTGCCCTCAAATAAGAAGCTAGTTTTCATACAATATCTAGACGCGCCACTATGCACCTGCAACACTA
Source organism: Lobophora halterata (assembly GCA_932526365.1). Lineage (NCBI taxonomy): Eukaryota > Metazoa > Arthropoda > Insecta > Lepidoptera > Geometridae > Lobophora > Lobophora halterata. The sequence continues at coordinate 9,477,350 of OW052017.1, forward strand.
ATTATAGTGTATCGACAGTAAGTACAGTAAGTAAGTACCCTTTTCAACCGACTTCAAAAAAAGAGGAGGTTCTCGATTCGGTTGTTTTTTTTATGTTTGCTCTGAACTTTGTTGTATATAAAATATTTTTTGTTTGAGAGGTTAGACTGGTCTCATAGAAATTTTATCAAAATCTGTTCTGTATTTTATTTTGTATTTTGTCTATCTATCTACCCAGCCTCTTGCACCCACTGCTGGGTATAGGCCTCCTCTTCAGTACGCCACTTTTTGCGGTCCTGGGCTAGCCTGATCCACTGGCCTCCTTTTGTATTTGTATTTATTTATTTTACTTTAATTAAGACGGCGGCAGCCAATTACATTAATAAAGGGGAATCCTCAAGGCAAATTTCCATACAAAATGTTTCGGACAAATACTCAAAAAGTACGACGTATTATAGTAATTTCTTCACACTATTCGTTTCGTCTATGTTTTCCGATAGTGTCAACTTAAAATAAGTAAGATTTCATACTTTAATTTAGATTTTATAAGTGTTTTAAAATTAACCCTACTAACTTAAAAACACGTATAAAATCTAAATTTAAGTATAAAACCTTACTAATTTTATGTTGACACAATCGGAAAACATACGGCGTACTTTTTGAGTATTTGTCCGAAACATTTTGTATGGAATTGGATTTGAGGATTAGCCTTAAAGACTTTAGTTTTTAAATTAAAATAACTGAAAAAAAGGCGTTGAAATGAACAAAATTGCGTATTTTGTTCCCTGTGACGTTCAGTGGTGCTTACTACGGTCACTAGAACAGTCCGATTGAAGTCAGTTGTATCTTTATGTTAAACTTTATATTAAAATCTCGTTACCTTGATGTCATCTCTCAAGAGTATCTTCTCCAGACCCTCCTGGTTGAGATGGTAGGAGTGGTCATCGTCCACCGTCACTATTTGCACGCCGTGGGCTGGTTCTGACATCCTGACAACTAAATATACTCAAGCGATAGATTTAAGCTCATCATCATCAATACCGTCTTCACCATCACCATTGACATTGACATTCAAAGGCTATCCACACATATCCGGGTCAGGGCTATCCGTGTTCAGAGTCGTCCGTGTCAGTGTTCCCGGACTATGATGCCCCTGACACGGAGCTGTGTGAACGAGTTCATACAAGTTGTACGTAACCGATTTTTTCCCCGTCCCTAACCGAACACGTCAGGGCCGCCGGAAATGTGTGGATAGCTCTTAAATGTGTGTATTAAGCCCGTCGCACACATAGCTATATTATAATATATTAATATATATTATAGCAAGGCATATTACGATATATTCTGTATACAAATATTCAAGTCATAGAAATATATACTGGGTTAGTTTTTGTTAAATGCGAAAGCCGGGACCCGTTAATTTTTTTTTTCTAATCGCGAAAATATATTTTTTTTCTTTCTAAAACTCACTGAGATAATCCATTATTGTGTTGCTTCGTTGTCCTACCTTTTTCATGGAGAACCTACTCCTGCGCTAAATTACTCAACTAAAACTAACCGTATGTATACGGTTAGGTTTTGTTTATGAAAAGCTGAGCCCTGTTTATTTTCTTTTCTTTTCTAAACACAAAAAAAAATGTTGTTTTGTTTTTGATATTGTAATTTTTTATGTACATTTAATAATTGTAATTTTTTATTTTAGGTTTAAAACAGGATGTTACACATTAAATGAAATTGTTAAAAGAAAACACGTGTACAACCTATTTGAATCTTATCTGCAATTCAACACTTGGGCGCTTTGGCCTAAGCTGTAAGCTCATTTATGTATAAGATAAAATAAGGGCACATGGAGCCCAGCAGTGGGACAGTATAGGTGAGATTTTTTTTTTAAAATAATTAAATAATTTAAACAAAATTATTTAACGAACTTACCTTCTCCAAGGTTTTGTACACTTTAAAACTACAACACGTAATGAACTAAAACAAAAAATAACTATATTTATAGGCATTTTAGCATGGATCCTAGATAAATAGTGGTCTAGATAATGTTATCAACTACCTACGAAACGATAAATGAAAAGGACCACAAAAACCACAAAGGCCATTGAAGTTCAAATAAAATATATTTGGCGTGGGAAACTAAAAATATACTAAATAACACACCGGGTGTCCTATGGCCTTGCCATCTGGAGGGAATGAAGTTTTACTAAATGAAAACTTACCTTAATTTTCCTGGGTTCGAAGTTCGAACCCGGTCGTAAACCAATGGAATTTTTGATCAAAAAATGTGTACGTGCATTAAAACACATGTTTAACGGTGAAGGAAAACATCGTGAGGAAACCGGCATGTTATAGAACCTAAGAAGTTCGAAAACATGTGTCAAGTGAACGAAAGGAGCCTCTTCGAGCCACACTTGAAATCCTTTCACCACACTGGTTCGAAACAACTAGTGACACGATAAAAAAACCTTTTAATTTTTGAAAATCAGTAATACTTTCTAATTTCATTATTTAAGGTAGGTACGTGCCCTCTATAAATGGCATTGCTGTCAACATCATCTACAAAATTCTGAGCTACCACCCCGTACCTATAAAAAAAAAACACCTATTTTTTGTTACAACGGTATGAAAAGGTAAAGTCGTTAGCCAGCATTCTTCATCCTCATTCTTCGCCCTCATTCGTCGCCCGTCATTCTTTGCCTTCACTGTTCGTCCTCATTCTTCGCCCTCATCAGTAGTGACGGCGTCCTCTCCATCGGTGGTGGGTGCCGATGATGGTACCGATGCAGTAGGTACACTTTCAACATCACCGTCGGTACGATCATCTAAGACAAATAAAAAATCTTTTAAATATATATAAAACAAAGTCGGGTTACTTATGCCTAGATCACATTTGTAAATTACTACCTATAGTTATTCTTGTTAATTTTTTCGGTTCTATGACATACCGATTTTCTCAAGATGTTTTCCTTCACCGTTTAGCAGGTACTATTATTTATTGCAGCTGTTTGTTGTCCTCAATAAATAAAAATTAAATTTAAAATCACACGTACCGAGTACTCAGCCGAGACAGTGCTCTCAGCCGAGTACTCGGTACGTATAAACAAGCGCCGAGTGCTCGGCGGAGCGAGTGACATTAGCTTTCACTGTCTCGGCCGAGTTACATTTTACTGTCTCGGCCGAGTACTTGGTACGTGTGATCTAGCCATTAGGGTACACCATTTATTTTGGACATTTCACACAACGCCATCTAGCCGATACGAACTAATTAACTGATAGAATACCTACCTACTTTATCCCATGGCCGAGGGTCACCCTGTATATTCCGTTAAGCTTTTTCAAGGCAAGGAAAAAGGTGAACAAAGCAGGTGTTAGTACAGAGATGACGGCTGATAGAGACGATGGAAGAAGAAGACATGTTGTGCCGGCCGACTCCACCTAAGTGTGGGATGAGGGCAGGAAGATGATGATGAGTTGGAAAAGTACATACAACTTTTGATGAGCCAATACCGACCGGGCGAAAATGTAGCAGCTCGAATGCAATAGCTCATTGCTTGTACCTGGTATGTCTTCGGGCACTTCATGAGCTACTTCTGCTTCAGCCTCCACAACAATCACTTCTTTAGGCACCTGCAATGGTGAATAGGACAAAATAATGCCACCAATATGGTACAAACGGCACATGAGATCGCGTGGTCCAGAGAAATCTCAACCAACAAACTCAAACAACTCAACAATTTTTTTGACACATTCATCGAGATTATGAGAAACATATGCCATATAAATTAAAAGAAAATTTGTATTCTGCATTCTACAGTGACTTTGTAGACTCTACTTTACACCAATATGGTACAAACGGCACATGAGATCGCTGAGTCCAGAGAAATCTCAACCAACAAACTCAAAAAACTCAACAAATTAGACACATTGATCGAGATTATGAGAAACATATGCCATATATTTAAAATATTTTTTTAATCAATATTCTACAGTGACTTTGTAGACTCTATTTTATACATTTATAAGACCCGTCTGTAACCAACCTCTGTAAAGTCTGTAAATATTTGAGACAAATAAATCTTTCAACTATTCAAAAACCCGTTTTATAATTTTCTTAACAAATAATCGAAAAATGAAAAAAAAATGTAGATCAAACAGTGTTACGTCTTGGTGGGTAAGGGCGTCTGAAACTGTAGGACATAGACAAAGCTGTACCTACTTATTTTATACACAACCCAGAATTATATATATATTAATTTTCTCTCCTTTATTAACAGAAGAAGAAGTATTTATGAAAGATGTGAAACAGTATCAAGTTCATTTTTTTATTGATTTTTACCGCACACTGAGGACGTGGTGGCCGAGTGGATGAGGCCCTTACTTTGCGATCTGATCATCGCGGGTTCGAATCCCGGTGACAGTCATGCGTATATGGGTTTTTTCAGTCGAAAAAATCTATGTATGCATCCCACGTTCTCGCAACGGTGAAGGAAAACATCGTAAGGAAACCGGCGTGTGGTAGAACCTAGAGTTCGAAAACATGTGTAGAGTGCACGAAAGGAGCCTCTTCGAGGCGCACTTGAAATCCTTTCACCACACTGGTCCGAAGGAACTAGTGACGCGATAAGAAGAAGACCGCTCACTAATGGCAATCAGGGTTGCATTACCTCTGCGAAGGAGATTCTGTGCAGAGAGACATTGTCGGAGGCGGGCAGTTGGCTGGGCAGTCGGCTCTGACGTGGCCCTGTCTCCATAGCACTGCGTGTCTGGCGCAGCCCGCCTGATAAACATAAACAAACACTCACAAGCTGGGAGTCACATAGACTATTATCCTACGAATATTATAAACGCGAAAGTTTGTAAGGATGGATGGATGTTTGTTACTTTTTCACATAAAAACTACTGAATGGATTTTAATGAAACTGTACAATAATATAGCTTATAGTACAGTGTTATATTATACATCAGAATAACACTTAGGCTACAATTTATAAAGATATCTGCGCAGACGAAGTCGCGGGCACCAGCTAGTCTAAATATATTATTAGCACAATATCACATTAGATATTACAGATGGAGAAAGACGAGCAAGAATAAACACAGAAAGATACAGAAACAACAGTTACTAAATAATAAAAAGGTATGGTACACACTGAATTTGGTGTGTGCTACAGTAGCAAACCCGTTTCAACTCAGCTATATGCCTACTGAGATAACAGAAGGTGCTGATATTCTGTTGAAGCCCTGTGAGTTACAACATTTGATGTTGCCTAGCTTATAACCTCGCCCACATTATATTTTTTTGTTTTAAGTTATTATAGTCTAAGATCCCACTGCAAGATCACTTCGTTCATCGAGCACACGCTTAAAAACCTATTTTTTATATAAATTTATGGATAGGAGATTACATAAATACCAGGTTGCCTATCAAAATGGCGCCGCAAGTATTAAACATTTTTTTTTAAATTGATTTCTACATCTTAACAAATAAATATCTTTTTCTGTATTTATTATTTATCTATATCTTATCTCTATAGCCGACAACCACAACTTCCTTTGCGTTGCCAATTAACAAAATGTACTTCTTAGCGCTTACACGGACGAACATACCCTCGAAGTTCCAGTCTCTACACCATGCATTTTTAATCACCAAAAAGAGTTTAATTGATTATAAACAATTGCCGTAACTGAACATAGAATAAAAAATACTCATAGTTATGAGTATTTAAAAAAAAATTAAGTCGAATTTTAGTCAAAATAAATTTGATAAAAGTTGGATAACTGTAACCATTAGTCGTTTTCCGATGGATTTGCGTCAGGCGATACCCTTTATTGATAATAATTTAAGTTTGTAGCGTTCGGCAAACCCGGGCACCTAGCTCGAGCCAGCTCGGAACAGCTCGGCTCGGGCGCCGCACTTTTGCAGCTGTCACTCTGGCATTTTGTAGAAAATCAAAATTCTGACAGCACCATAAAGTTAGAATGTAAAGAGGGGTAATGACATTTCAAATGCGATACAAGAAATGATAATAAGCATGTGCGAGTGATTGTCTATGTGTTGCTCAAAAATAGTGATGGACATTCAATAAGTTGTTTTATCGACATCGATAACTGTGGTACCTACCTATTTTGCGTCACAAGTCTTATTAGAGAAAAAAATAGTGCCTACTACACAATCATGTTGTTAATAGAGGGTTAATGAGTGGATAATCCTTCAGCTGCGTGTGGGGGTCATCAGAAAATGAAAATATGTTCCCAGTAGAAATCCCACGGACTTAGAATTTTTACTGGGTACATATTTTCATTTTCTGATTAGACCTGAAGTCCCCCACCCGCAGCTGAAAGATTATTCACTGATTACGTCACCACCTGTACATATGAAGATTTTAACCAAAGGAATGAGATGGGTTTGGTTATTATTTATTAGATACTAAAGACTAAATAGCCAAGTTTTGGCGTTATTCAGGAACAAAAACTTATCCATCCTCACAAACTTACATTCATAATACATAGTAGCAGGACTTACCAATATTTACCTACAACTTACTCACCAATCCAAATAGGCGGTAGTCTTCAAAATAAGATTGTAATAGCTAGAAAGTCGATTGTGTATAATATATATATCTGTTCTTTTTTTAAAGTTGGTTGATTATAATAAACAATAATGAAGCCCATGCAAATGTTTTATTCAATGACTGAAAAATACTTTATTTAAGAATATTAATTCTGAGTTTTGTCATTATATGTAGGCACGATATGTAGGTATATCTGTCTGTCATAATATATGTAGCCTATTAGTTTCAGGTAGGTAAGGTAGGTACTATAATATCCAATTGCAATATGAAGTTGGATCTCGCTTTTTCTTGAGTTGAATCTGTAAAAGAGGTTGATTTATGATTTAAGTCCCTATCTAATAATTACTTGACTAATGCCTACTTGCACCAAACTTCCAAAGTTCTAAACAATTACTTCACTCGCTTGACAGATCTTGATCGGTCTGAATCTGAACCGTTAAAAACTGCCAAGCGAGATTGCTTAAGAGCTTTGACAACTTTGTACAAGTCGGCATAAGGTCACAAAATACATTCTTTACGCCTGAATTGAAACATTGTTCAACATGGTACTTACTGGAACATGTAACGTAGGCTGCGAACCTTTCTTCAAAACACGTTAATGTATTCTGAATAAAAAAACAATCGTTTTTAAAATGATTGCTGCAAACTTTTATATTGTTTTGATGATCGCTCTATTTCTGAAGAATGGTTACAAACCATTTTTTTCTGTTTTGCGGATCCTTTGGTAAGCTGAAATTATATAAGTAAAAACGATTAGTTATATAATTACTCGTATTTTAAGAAACAAAGTAAAAATGACACAAGTGGTAAATTTATTTTAACTAGGTAAAAATACCCTAACGATAGAAAAGAAAAGAGTTTTGTACCACTTTGCATAACTACCTACTCATTAGGTACTATCGATATTTCATGACGTCATCATTTTATCAAGCCCTAGCGTAACGAAGCAATATTTGTTTTTACATGAAAAATCTATTATTTCTCCATATATGTAAGAACCATTTGTACACACGGCAAGAGCAATCAAAACTCCACAAGGCACAACGATTTTATAACTAATTGTAGAAGAAAATTGTCCAAAATTTTTTCTACGAAAATAAACCAAATATTTTCTTTACTCACCTGTGAAATGAATGATTATCTGGGTTATTTCTTTGCGTTGTGCCACACGTATTGATTGAGCAACTAACCATGCTCTTTAAAATAAATAAAATGGTTTAATTTTGTAGATAATTGTAAAAAGATAAAATAATTTACAAACAATAACTGACGAGTTCTCCTGGGTATCAAAAGGTTTTGAGTGACGTGACTTAGTTCTATACTGCTCTTAATCATAAAAAGCTATACTTGCATCTCTTTCATTAACCGATCTTTTGGGGGCGACAGCCGAAAGTATCCGAGATCTGTGGACAGCACAGATACAACGTTGTACCCCCTCTGCATTGTCCATTTAAGTTTTTTTGGTATTTAAAAATTTATTGGGTATATTCAGTGGCTTGTCTGACTTATACATGCCATGGTTTTTGGGCTACAAAAACATTTACGCTACTTTTTATCGCGATACGACGAGAGAAAAACCGCAGCTTCGTTTCTTCTTACCTTGCATCTGACTTGGAACGACAGCTATGCTCTGCTTCGAAGCCACCTGAGAATTCTGTTTGAACTGCGAATAGCTTGCCAAGCTCTTAGCCGTGAGCTGGGATTCGCGACTATGGACCTTGCTGGTACGGAACTGGACCGCATATTCCTCGTCTGGGTCCGCAACGTGAGTGATGGTACGCATCGGGTCGTATTGGAGGCCGAGCTTATCTCCTACGCTCTCGTCAAACATCACTGTGACGTCATCTTCTCGTACTTTTATATCCTGAAAGAAATTGAAATTCGTGGTTTGTACTACTCGGGCGAATGAACATGACACCTGGCTCGAATGACGTTTGTGCAAAGTACAGCGTGGAATTGGATAATCTTGATAGAGAAGAGGTCCTGTAATACTTCGTAATGATAAGTAATGATAAGGCTTCGCTATTAGAGGAAGAAAACACGGAGGGCGTCGCGCGGGGCAGCGGGGGAAGCATCAAGTTCCGAGCCACGTTTCAGCCAGGTGTCATGTTCATTCGCCCGAGTAGTACATTATCTGTACAGTGAAAGCTATAAGTTTTGAGTGAGGAGTGTAATCTAGTTCAGAAGATTAATATTCCGTACAAAAAAAAAATATGAAAGCTAATCTATCAAAAAAAGGGAAATTATGTGTCCCTTTGTAAAAGCGTTTCTATTTTTTTTTGTTTAACCTTTGGTGTCCCATTGTTGGGCAAAGGTCTCCCTCAAATCCTTCCACTTGTCGCGGTCCTTTGCGGCCTCCCACCATTCCCTCTCGAATCTGTTCAGATCGTCCCGCCAACGCTTTTCGGCCGACCCCTACGCCGCCGTCCGTCTTCGGGTATCCAGAGTGGCTAGTGTTTCTATTTTTATTATTATTTTTTTATAAATGTAGGTTTACGATTGACTGCTATCTCACCTGATGGTGACGATGCGGTCGGCGTTGTACACAAGATTGATTACACAAGCTACCTTCCAACCGAAACACAATAATGCTAGCATATTACTGCTAGGCGGCAGAATATCTGACATTGTGTTTTTGAGTTGGTAATCATCTAGACAAAGTTCTGCCGAGGACGCCTGTGGTTTAGCTTAGGGCAAAACAATGATTTATCTACTCAAGCTATTCAACTTTGAACTTGATAATCACAGATCTAAGGTTGATTTGCCTGGAGCCAATCATTTCGAGGGGCGGGCTAAGGTAGCTTGACTTTGGGTTAAACCTATTTTGAATCTTACAATAACAGGTCCAAGGTCGATTTCCCTGGAGCCAGCCACGTCGAGCGGCGGTCCAGGCAGCTCCACTTTGGGTCCAGTCTTCTTAGGCTTGGGTTTCAGGTGGCGTAGGATGTTGCGACGCACATGGTATCCTCGGTAAGCAGTCTAAACAAATAGCGAAATTCATACATACATTTAACATGAAAAGACTAGGCGTTATTGTTGACGGCACTGTGACTTAGTTGGTAGTGACCCTGCCTACGAAGCTTGGTGTTCCGGGTTCGATTCCCGGCCGGGGCGAATATTTGTGTGACGAACACAAATGTTTGATCTCGGGTCTTGGATGTTGTGATGTCTTGTATGTGTCCATGCCACCTGCGACACAGGGAATCCTAGTGCAGGGGTGTGAGTGTGTGAATGTTTATGTTTATGTTTATGTTTTTATGTTATAAAACCAGATACTTACAACCATAGAAGTATTAAAGTATAGAATCACACTGTAGCGCCAAAAAAGGGATTTAACTTGGCTAACTTCTAGTATATTTTAGTTCGGGTTGGGCCTCTACCCCACGTTAGTCCCTCCCTAGATTTGGATCGATATTTTTTTTATTAACAAACAAGTGACGAGACGTACCTATGCCATGATCATACGTACCGAGTACTCGGTACGTACGTATAATCATAGAGCCTGAAGCTTTCACTGTCTCGTCCGAGTAACATTTTACTGTCTCGCCCGATTGCTTGATATGTCTGATCTAGTCATAAGTATTGTATTGTATTGTATTTATTTATTTAAAAACATAGAAGCTTACAGATCTTAACCAAAACACTACCTTACACTAAAACTTAAAAAACCGATAAATCCTGTATAATATTTCTAATTATAACATTAAATATATCGACATGCTGGTGCTCGTGGATAAATTCATAAATGAGCTCGAGTGCTCTGACCGTAGGTGCGTTGTCCGCGTGGTGGGTCCGCGACACACAGGTATAGAACAGATTGTGGCGACGACGGCCGGTACGCAACTCAAGTATTTGTTCGGCACATACAGAGACATGCTATCTAATGTGTTCGGATCATTTACCCTATTTTGCAGGATCAGACAGTAATGTATAGCTAGATTCAGTTTCCGCCTTAGCTCTAATGTATCCATACCTATCTTTCCTGACACGAATAAGGATCAAGTAGAAGGTACTTACTTGTATTTGTTGTGTAGCTCGGTTCAACTCGCTGAAAGACGGCTTGGTTCGCTTGTAGAGCTCCAAAGTGTGCTGGGCAGCTATCTCCCACGGCTCTTCAGGATGCACTTTCAGATTCTGTGATTATTATACGTCGAAATATGTATTCAGAAAAAAAAAGAACCAATTATATAAAAACTTCTATAATTCCATACCCGTAAGAGACTAATATTATTATTATCAGCCTCAGCTGTCCCATTGTAGGGCAAAGGCCTCCCTCCATTTTCTCCAGCGAGCTCGATCTTGCGCTGCTGTTTTCCATTCCCCATCGAACGCATCCAGCTCGTCTTGCCATCGTCTGCGTGGTCTACCGCGACGCCTACGCGCCGTATCAGGGCGCCACTGAGTGGTTATTTTGGCCCACAGCTCGTCAGGCATGCGGCAGATATGGCCAGCCCAGTCTGACTTAAGTTTAGCTACTTTCTCCCATACATCGGTGACCATCAGGTGAGATGGTGGTCAAACGCAAGCCTATAAATAGTAAAAAAAAAGCAGTCGCGTAGATTTGGGTAACATTGTTCGGCGTACCTTCTCCATGAGTTTCTTCCGGTACCAGTAGTCGCGGTAAGCGTTTCTGGCTACCTGGCAGACATTCGCAGACATGTCCTCGTCCAGGGTGGTTCGCTGCAAAATCTTCTTGAGGATCTGAGTTTCTTTCACCTTTTCTGTAAAATATATAAAAGGTTAAATTATAATTAAGTTATAAAAGGCTGTGCTGCTCTACTTGGCTCGGTGACAATGCCGATGCCGTGTCTCCAGATCTACCTACAGTCCTTGACATGTTTTGTCTTTTGACGTGTTGTTTGACTCCCCCAAATCTTTCACGGTCTTTAACAGTTTCCCACCATTCCCTATCGAAGGCTATGAGATTTTGTGTACTTTACAAATGCAAAATACAATTTACACTTATATTTGAGTCCTGATCTGTAAAATAAAACTTAATACCTTTATCCTTTACTAAGAGAAATTATTCAAAAATATTTTGGCAATTTAGCCAACATCATAATACGCAAATTAAAACCTACGATCCAACCATGCTTCAGGCAAAATAAATCATTTAATTTCATTTCAAAATAAATTAAGAATACTTCATTCCTTGGTTCCGTCCAGCCCCAGATGTTTCGACACCGAAGGTTGACAATCATATATATCCTGTATAGCACTGTCCTGGTCATACGCAGGCGCGATCTCTTACCATCGAGAGAGCGTCTAGCTAGTCTCGTCCCTGGCCTATTGGTGATAATGATCTTGATTTTCTTCTTATCGTGTCACTAGTTCTTTCGAACTAGTGGTGAAAGGATTTCAAGTGCGCGTCGAAGAGGCTCCTTTCGTGCACTTGAGACCATGTTTTCGAACTTTTTAGGTTCTATGACATGCCGGTTTCCTCACGATGTTTTCCTTCACCATTAAGCACGTGTTTTAATACACACATATATTTTTTGAACAGAATATCCATTGGTGTACGACCGGGTTTGAACCCACGACCTTCGGATCGAAAGTCGAGGCACCTCCCACTCGACCTGCATGGCTTTTGATTTTGATGACAACTACCTTTCCCTTCGACAGGTTCGAACCCCTCAACTTCCTCCTTGATGATTTGCGCCAAGGCCTCGGCCTGGGGTCTTGCTAGCCCCAGCTGCAGCAGATGTTCGGACACCGAGGGTCGGCAGTCACAGAGGTCATCCAGTATCTTCACAGCCATGATCCCATGCTCGCGTGTGATGAGTAGAACTGAGAGGTAGTTGGCGATGTAGTCGAAGATCTTCGAAGGCTGGTCTCGAAGTACCTGGTGGATATTTAATTTTAAATTTCAATAAAACAGCAAAACCATTTGCTCAGCGTTATAAATCTATAATTTGTAATAAGTAATATTATTACCCGACTGCCAAGGAAGGGTTATGTTTTTTGCGCGTATCTTGTATCATGTATGTACTTATGTAAATTTATTTGTTACCAGACCTGTTATCATATCTTCCAAACGCCTGGATGGATTTTTTGACAGTAAAGATGTCGTTTGATTCGTCTCAATAACCCGAGTGTCCTAAATGGGGTTTTAAAATAAATCACCAAAACGGCGGATTTTTGGCGCTGAATAGTAAGTCGTTTATAACCTATCGAATAGGGTATCAAAATAAAGGTAGTTAAAAGGAGATTACAGGATTTACAGGCTACTTTCGTGCACTACTGCACTATTGTGTACCTACTTACTCAGTGTTAGTAAAAATAAATAGAAATATAATAAATATAAAATCGTTTATTTACCACTAGCTGACGTCCGCAACTTCGTTCGCGTTGCGAATTAACAAAATTCCTTTCGTAGTATGCGCCTACAGGTCTTGATGAAAATACCCTTGAAATTCCAAGTCTCTATCAGGGATGGCGAACCAATAGCACGCGTGTCCGTGATGGCACGCGACGCAATATTTTGGGCACGCCTGCGCGCCCCAACGATCACAAAGTACACTATGAGATGAGATTTAGATTACATACTAAGAAAAAATACCTACTATGAAAAAAGTCCTGAGTTTTAGTAAGTACTAAGAAAAAATCTTTAAAAAAATGGCACGTTGGTACAAAAGGATCGCCACCCCTGCTCTACGTTCAGACTTCAGTGGTTTGTCTATAAGTAGGGGAAGCTAAGAATGTCTTACCTCCCTAGAAATATCTCCCATAAGCTCCTTGAGGCCTTCGGGTAGTGAGAACACGTTGGAACACCCATGTTTTTGCAATAGTTCATTCATTATTCAATAATTACCTAGCAGAAAAAAAAAGTTTATAATCTTCTATGACAAATTATTTGTCATACTATTTTATTGACAATAAAATCAGACGAACTTCGAAAAATGTTGTATGCTTCAAAAAGTTTCTATACCTACTTAGTTAAAATATTCAGTAAAGTAAAGTGTGTAAGGATGAATAGAGATGTATGATTATTTCCTAGTCACGCCGAAACAATGAAATAATTGAGCTAAAAACCGGAGTGGGTGAAATGGAAAAAAACTTACGCTACTTACGCATAAGGTGATATCAGACGGTTCATTTCTTGTTAATTTTCGCCTTTCATTCGGTATCTTTCACTCTAAATCATAATGAAGCAGAATATTATAAACCCACGATGGATGACTAAAGTGGCGGGTAACTCTGACACTAGGCTGTTTGCTATAGCACAAATTAATATGGAACACCATACCAGTGACCTATTTCAAATTCGCAGACCTATTAAACTTGTTCCACTTTTTTTGTTATGCATTCATTTAATATACTTAGGTACCAGATAAGTAGTAACATAAATCGTAGCATTTAGCTTACCTTACAAATGATTCAACAACTCTCTTAAAAATGGACGTATCACAGTATTGCGAAATAAAATGAACCTTACAACAATAATAATAAGGACAGATAAAGATGTGTCACGCACGGAAATAACCTACAATTCCTACCTACCTACAATATTTCAATTCATTTGAAATGTTCAGGGCCGTCTGTGTGGTTGTGTGTGACAAGCGGTGTGTTTACGACAGTGTGTGTTCAACGATAACAATAATGTAAATAAATGAAAGATAACAGAATTGATGGGAGAACTCAAGAAGGAAACCAAATTCATACCGGAGTAAAAAAATATTAAAAATAACTTTTAATTGACTGAGTGCGTTGAGTACGTACCCTTTTGAGTAAAGTGAAGAGCTTGTGATTTACGAACAGTACAGGAAAGCCTAAATTTTCCATTGAAGACAGAAAAAAACTCAAAATGGACGTGTCTACAGCAAAAGTGGTAGCAATGTTGACGCTCGGTTTCGGCAGCTTCGTAGCTGGTATGCTACCAGCGACTTTCTCCGAAGCCACAAGACGAAAACACCCCTTATTCCTCTCCTGCTTACTATGCTTCGGAGGAGGTGTCCTCCTCGCCACTTCAATAATCCACATGCTGCCAGAAGCCAGAGAAAAACTGCCAGAGAACACAGAACTATTGTTCTGCATTGGATTTTTGATCGTGTATTTGGTTGACGAAGTCGGGCATTTGTTCACGCGTGAGCAAAGTCAGCAGGGTGGTAGCCATTACGGGAGTGGTGAGCAGACGAGTTTGCTGAGTAGCCCGGATGGGGAGATGAGGGAGCGATGCTGTGGGGATGCTGGGAGCCCACAGATGTGCCATGTGAGCCACACAGCTCCGTGCAATAAAAGTTCTTCAGGGATCGTGGGGCTTTTGTGCGCTTTGTTCATACACAGCGTGCTGGAGGGAGTGGCTATTGGACTGCAGACGAGCAGCACTGAGGTAAGTTTTACATTCAATATACAGTGTGGAAAATATCAATGGGTCCTGAAGGAAAACCACTTTAAATCCTTAAGGCCTGATTTATACAAAAACGGCATAAGGCGAAGGTACAGCGCAGGCGGTACAAAAATATGTAAGTCCCGATAATCGCATGACGCGTCGCTTTGATTAGGTACCGATTTTATATAAAAAAGACCATGCCTTCGCCTTACCTCGCTTCTATATAAATTAGGCCTAAGATAGATATATTTTATTATAAGGCAACATTTGTTTTTTTTTTAAATATACAGTACTGTATTCACCTTTTTTTCAACAAGCTTACCCAAACTGTAAAACGAACAAGCTAAAAAAACTTTTAAAATATACTCGCTGTTTTATTCTACTAATAGATTATTATTAATTATTGTTCAGGATAGTATCTCTCCAATAAATATTTAGTCTTAGATATGAAAATGATCATGAAATCTAACAATAATTATATTTTATCATCAATTATTATAATATGAAGGACACGTGTACCAACCAAATTATCCTTTATTCCTTTTTTGTAGTTTTAACATTCGTACCTAAAATAATGGGATTTAATCACTGCCCTCAGCTCGTCCGCCCGCCTGTGTGCTATCACTGATTTCATTTGGTTGTGCCTACATGTTTTTCTTTACAATTATTATTTTTACGTATACAGGTTGTGTTCAACGATACGCGATTCTGCGGATTCTATCACTAACTGAATCTATTACTATATCAGGTCTATTACTAACTGAACACCTTTGAGCAGGTATTATTATAAGCAATTACTTTTCGCCCTTGGGCCTAAAATGCAGTTTTACTACTCCTGTCTAGGAACATACAATTAAACTTCGTAAAGGACATATAAGCTTGTGAAGTAAAAAAAAAAAAATCAACATTATCTAAGCTTTTCGAGATTATATTGTTCTGAAAACACTGGTTTTTAGTTTGACCTAGTTTTTTTGCCCTTGTCTGATATCTGTATTAATTTATGATTAGATACATAATCACTGATAGCATTGTTTGGCAAAACGTCCGTTACCTACCTTAAGAAAACGGATTATTTACCCGAGTAAATAACACACATCGAATATTTGAGAACTACATGATGTCGTTACGTCGACGTTCGATAATGCAGTTATAACGGAATAGCCAACATTTTTTTAGTTTCGCATAGGTATATTAAAAAGAAAACTAAAATACACTATTCAATATTACTTTATGAGAATACAGGTTGAAGAATAGAAGAAATGGGGGGAGGCCTTTGCACAGCAGTGGGACAGCGCAGGCTCTAAATAATAATAATAAATATAGGATAAATGTAAGTCCATTCTTATAAAAATAATTAAAATTAAAATATAATTCTAAATCAGTTGGTTCTACGAGTAGGTACATCTAGCCTATTATAATTTCGTACATACCTACTTCCAAATTGACGAAAGCCCTTGTGTACCTATATTTTAGTACTCTGTGGAACTACTGAACTGGCAAACGGCAAACTGCAAAACGAGATAACATTGGGATAAATGACATTCATTTTTATTTACATTAAAATATGTATTCTTTATTACAGCATAAGCTAACTACTACAATCTATATATAGGTATATTACAAAATTTTACAAAAGGAAACAATTGGGCCACCCATAGACCGTTGCAAACGATCTATAGGTAGCTCAACTGCTCCAACTCGATACCCGATGGCAGCGTGCCGAGGATACTGGCTGCATTGCCTCTTTGTATAGCAAGGCTTATTCTTTGGCCCAGATAGCTGCCAGCCCTCTGATCACGCGTCGCTTCGACCAGACGCTCTGACAAAATTTTAAAAACGCGGAAGGCTCCCATTCCCCATGGACCTAGGGTCTCGACCCCAAAGGGCTCAAACATATTATATATTCATTTTTATTAAAAACATAATTGTCGCTAGTATAATATAGGGACTTAGATAGATATACATATAGAAAATGCTTTAGTGCACAAAGTAAAAAACAAGTACATAGGCGAACTTAATGCTAGTTAGCATTCTCCTTCAGCTAACCTCTGCGTATTATGGAGATGTGGTAGTTCTAGATGTGTGATTTATGAAACAAAATAATAAATGCTTTATTTTAAAAGTATTATAAGTATTAGTAGTTAATATTTATTAAAAAGCCTAAGCATTCTGGAGTGCCAAGTAGTGATCGGATAGTTTGGATTTGAAGACCCCAATGGTGGTGGAATTGCGGATAGCTACAGGAAGAGTGGACTTCTTTCCACATTCGTATTGAACAGATAACAGCTATGTAACAAATACTTGTTGATTTAGAAAATAAGAACCACATATCAAAGCACCTGGCAAATAACCAAGTGCCTATCTAAGTATTGACCAATAAGTGACTCTTATCATGAGTTACGAAATTCTAAGAAGGTCGCAAGGTTGATGATAGTGCAGTGAGCATTGAACACGTTTACGGTACTTCTAAAATAAACTAATCAATCATGTGTACGTACATAGGTTACTTATTAAACTCATTACACATTTAATGAAGCAGATAACATAGATAACACATATTTAATTAGACAGGGTCAGCCACTGGCTTACACTGATAAGCAAAGAAGGAATCAATTGTTGATTTTTTTTATTAAAACGTCGGTACAGTCGATCTACGCGCTCTCCTGATGGTAAGAGATCACGCCTGCTCATGACCAGAGAAGTACTATGTAGGATTTTGATTCACATAGGCCGGTGCAACACTGCTAAACCGCTCGTCCACATTGAGACATTTTGATGGTCAGTCTCGAATTTTCTAGTTACAGTGCCCTTTAAACCGGAATTCACTGCTACTTATATGGCTTTTTGCTTTCACCATATATGTCCTATATTATACACCACATTTTTTTATTTACCAAAAAAATTTAAAAAGTCAGAATTTTGAGTATCTGCAAAATGACAGAGTAACATCGGGGCGAGTGCGGCGCCCGAGCCTAGCTTTAGCTAGCTGGCTCGAACTAAATGCCCGGGTTTGCCAAACGATGAATAAAGCTTCAGTTATTATCAATAAAGGGTTCCGCCTGACGCAAATTCACATGAAAATGACTAACGGTAACATTTTATCCAATTTTTATCAAATTTATTTAGACAAAAAATCGACTGAATTTTTTTATTTTTTTTTCATAACTGCGTTCACCAGTAACGGCAACTGACAAACGTATTTTTTTTCTGGTTAAAAAATAATAAACGGTGCATATTTATTTATGTCCAACCCTATGGGTGGCAGCTTTTTTAATAATAAATTATTGTTTCCAGGTTCTCCTATTGCTGGGAGCGGTAAGTGCCCACAAGTACGTGGTGGGTTTCTGCCTGGGCGCGGAAACCTGCGACTCCTTCCCGAGGAACATCTGCATCCACCTCGTCATTGTCTCCATCTTCAGCGCAGGGTGAGTAACCATCACCAATTCTACTTTTTAATTGAATTAAATCTTGATTTTATTAACCTTGATATTGCCCGTAGATGAAGTCGAAACACCAATTTTACCTCCTCGGATAGAGGTGAGGCTAAAATGCTGTTGCTAATATTTAACCGAACGAAGTGAAGAGTCTAGATATATGTACATTATGTATCATGTCCTGTCATGGCTCTTCTTTAGTAGATAGAGTAGATACGTCGTTCGTTTCGCAAAAACTTACAAAACAACACAAAAATTGACCCTTAGGTATGAATTTCATAAGGATAGTTTTTTTATTTATTATTCATCTTTTAATCTGTAAAAAACATAGTCTAGAAAAGGTGCAACAAGATTTTACTTTACTTTCATCAGGTGACTCGATGATATCTAAAATCCTAAAGCGATTGCAAAATATCAAAAATCCAAATATTTCTTTACTTTTTCAGATCAGTTGCAGGAATTGCTCTTGGTGCTGGCCTTGACAACATTAGTGCTCTGAAGGATTCTACTGCCGTACCAATAATGCAGGTCTGTATTCCACCAATCACTGTGTGAGGCAATCAAAATCAAGGGATCTTGTAATCTACCCTTAGTAGGTACCAAAGGGCAACAGATTTAGGGCCAGGGGGGAAGGGCAGGATCAAGGGGTATCAAGCTGGAGGCTGGTATAATGGCAGCGCACTCTACACGGAATCCATAGACCACAATAAGTATTGTGCCCATTGTCCTAGGCAGGTACGATCTGTAACTATCTGGGAAGCGCCTTACTTTCGTCATTAAAATGTTTTACTTTTCCTTGCTCATGATATATCGTCAGGCTCCACAACTTTGCTGTCGATATTCCTTCAGGCGTTAGTCAGGTACGCTGCTGTACGTGACGTACCAGACTACGTACAATACGTGACCGTTAAAAGGTAAATTTTTAAAGAGCTGATGTTGGGTCAGTAATAGTTCTACTCTACATCCCAAGGTTGACTGGAAGAGATCGCTTCTTCTCGATAAGGTCGCCCGCTGTATGTCCATACTCCATAACTTTTATTTGTATCGTTAATAATCGTAAATATGTTATTTAGTGGAGACCGCGTCTAGGCAAGCGCAGTGCAGGACTACCGCCCCGGCCAGATGGAGCGATGATCTACGCATTATAGCCAGCAGACCAAGGCTGAGAAGAGCCGAAGATCGGGCTCAGTGGCAGTTCCTGAATGAGACCTAACGCCAGCAGTGGACTGCTATAGGTTGATGAAAATGATGAATTGAAAACAATATACACCACAAATTTTTAATTACCAATAATACTTAAATGGGCAATGCAAAAGGGGTACAAGGTCTCTGTGCAGTCAGAATTCTTGGTTTCTACAAAATGATAGAGTGACAGTGGGGCGAGTGCGGCGACCGAGTCGAGCTTTTGCGAGCTGGCTCGAGCTAGGTACCCGGTTTGTCAAACGATGAATTTAACTTAAAATATTATCAATAAATGGTACCGATTCTCGCACGGTAATAGAAAACGAATAACGCTAACAGTTTTCCAATTTTCATCATATTTATTTTGGTAAAAAAAACAGACTTAATTTTTTAAAGTTTTTGCTTTATCTGTGTTCAGTAACTAATTATGCGTAATTTTTTCTGGTCATTAAGAATGTACGGTGTATATCGTCAGGCTCCTCAACTTTGCTGTTGATATACCCTCAGGCGTTAGCGGCTGGTACGCTGTTGTACGTGACCGTGAGTGAGGTGCTACCTCGCGAGCGCGCGCGGTGGCACGAAAGGCAGCGAGGCGCGGGCGCTGCGCAGTTTGCGGCTGTTTGCGTCGGCTTTGCACTGCTGTATTTCACTACAAAGTAGTGAAGACCACGTCTAAGCAAGCGTATTATAGGACGACTTTTGGCCAGATGGAGCGATGATCTGCGCGTTATAGCCAGCAGGCGGCTGAGAAGAGCCGTAAATCGGGCTCAGTGGCGCTTCTTCGGAGAGACTTAGAGCCAGCAGTGGACTGCTATTAGCTTGATGATGATGATGATAATGCTATCTTATCTTATCTTAAATAAATATACCCTCAGGCGTTAGCGGCTGGTACGCTGCTTTACGTGACCGTGAGTGAGGTGCTACCCCGCGAGCGCGCGCGGTGGCACGAGAGACAGCGAGGCGCGGGCGCAGCGCAGTTTGCGGCTGTGTGCGTTGGCTTCGTACTGATGTACCTCACTACAAAATATCTTGGTAAGCATCAATTTTAGATTGATAGTAATTAGAGAATAGCATGAATTAGGGCCGGCCCAAATATGGCGGAGCGTAGCGCAGAGCATTTTTCACTGTCAAATTATATCCACATTGTCCTCATTGAAATAGGTAAATATCAACTAATAGAACAATCTATTTCTCGCGTCGATATTCAATTGTTGTGTTATTTGATATTTTGATATTGGATATTATTTCGATGAGGACAATGTCTATAATAGTTTGACAGTGAAAATGCTCTGCGCTGCGCTCCGCCGTTGTATGTGCGCAGGCCCTAAGAAGTTGAGTAAAGCCGAAGATATGGCTTTGTTTTACGTTTAGAATACCTATAGGTACCTGTCTTGTCATTTAGGCTGCGACATCCAATAAGACATAGGTAGTTATTAGATTGATTTGAAAATCACGTCTAACGTCTACGACAACTATCCACTATAATACCTAGATCACACGTACAGAGTACTCTGTACGTATAAACATAGCGCCGAATGCTCGGCTGAGCGAGTGACGTGACGTAAGCTTTCACTGTCTTGGCCGAGTAACATTTTACCCTCTCGGCCGAGTATTCGGTACGTGTGCTCTAGGCATAAGCATGACCTATTTGTTTCTCTTTAATAAGCCGATAATTGTATTTTTTTGCAGACTACGATGGTGAATAAGATAAGCTTATCAATGGATTTATAAACCAAGGCTTTTAGAATAATGATAGCGTACCTAGTTTAGTACCTTAACCTAATTTTTGTACTTAGTAAGTAAGTAAATTGAGTGCTTGATTTATGTACGCAGATTTCATGTTAAAAATACATTCCAAATGTACCTAATTTTTTTACTAACAATTTTTTTCCGACTAGGTTAAAAACTATGGTATAAACTACAGGCCTATATAGTTATTTGAATTCTAATAAGTGAAAATGACAATAAAACAATTTGTTTTGCTATATCAGGTTTTATATTTTATTTCATTTATTTATTTTGATTTCAACAATAAAATAACGTAGTTACATACATTTACAATTAGACTTGTGATGTTATTATGAATGAACTAATTTTAAGTAGTTTTATTTAAAAATGGCGGTGGTTTATCAGCAATGTAATAATAAATTAATTCTTTGCAACAATATAAAATTATATCCAACAAAATATTAAAGACAAAATGTGAATCGAGATATCTTTGAGAAATAACCTGTAAAAAAATGTTTTTTTGAACATAATATTATTGCATGATTTGCATTATTTCAACTATGTTTAATTTTATTATTGAATGATCATTATTTTATCGATGGCACTTTATTTCACAGTTTGTTAAACCTAGCAACATTTATTGGCAAATACTTTAAAAACTGATTTCAGGCTTTTACAACGCAATGTAAGTTAAAACTATAATTGTACAATGACGTATCTAAATGCACAAAATTAATTACATAATCTCAGTCCAAAATACTATTGTGAAAGTTTGGCGCGCTCTACAATTCTTTGCCTGGGAAAAAATGAACTGCGATAAATTTAAAAGATATTATATTTTTTATTGTCAAGCGTTTGAACACCGCCTTACCAGATTTTTAGCGATACGGTGTGGTCAAAAATAGAGAACACGTGATTTATTTATGGTCTAATCTAAGCAATATTTTCTGTAATTTATCATTAATGTTAGTCCATAATGTCCTAATAGTGCAGTCAAATTAGGCGTGTTTCGAGCAAAGATAGGACATAATTGAACACATTTGTTTAAAGCTTTAATTTTTACATAAATCGATTTCAAATGAATTTGCCCCTACCATATATAAATTTCAACCTCCGGAGATGGCTGGATCCGGAGATACCTTCATAAGGCCATAGCTTGATGAGGCGTTTGTATACAGTTGGTGCAGTGTGATATATTTTGTACGGCACCATGGTCCACGTTCCCACCAAGTTTCAGCTAAATCCGAAACCGGTAACACCTTTGAATTGTGATAGCAATTACAATACTTTGGTAGCAGATAAATCTATTCTGGGTCAACTCCTGTTGTTGTACATTTTGATGTAATGGTCAAGGTCTTTGCCACAATGCTCTCCCAAATTTTCAACTGCCTACGTCTTCTAAAAAGGAGTATATCCTTAGATTTACGCATTTTTTGAGAGGTTTTACACCGCAATTCTACAAGCAGAATCGACACAGTTTCAAAACTTATCTCAAATATATTAACGAGGTAAATGTAACGTATGCCAGTTAAAAAACTTTCGGATTCTAATACGGAACAAGTATTTATTGGGCATTAAAGGTAAATAACATAGGAACTTAGCCAACAGAAGCGACATTTGCATTTCACGTCAGATAAGCAAAATATGTCTCTTCCACAAGCTTTTCCATCTATGAAAAATTGAACGCGTCATCGTTTGCAAGTTTTACAGGTTCGATTTTGACACCAAACGACTTATGTCTATTAATTAAAAGCGCATAAATACATCATTTATTTATACTAAGGAAAATGCTGTTTGACGTGACAAATGTCTACTAAACATATAGATCGTTCAAACTTTAAAACGAAAATAGAACCTCAAGCAGTTGTCAAAATGCCACTCGAATGCCATTCAATTCTTGAATTTCATGCTACTGCACCTAAAAAACAAGACGATTTATCAATAGCACCAACAAAAAGGTTCTATCATGATTTCAATATTTTTATTTTTCAAAGTAGCATTGTTTGTTGAAAGTGACAAGACTCTGTTTTTTCTCTGATATTTGACTTCATAAACTTCCTTTCCAATATGTTTTTTTATTGATTTCAGGCCAATCAGTTTAGCTTGGTAGCAATTAATTTTACTAATGTCACTACCGACTACACCTGTGCTCAGACTCATTATTTTATTATTTTCTTTAAATGGTAAATGGTTTATGACAAATCACAATTAAGTTGCTTAATATTTTATACACTGCAGATAATGTTGATTACTTCAAGTAAAATGATTTTAAAACATTAATTAAGGAATAAAACGCTAAAAAATCCAATGTTATTCTCTTCGTCTTGTCAATATCAAAAGATATTTCAATCACTGAAATCTCAATATGTAACCGCTAACTAATACTTATTAACACTTTAACACATTCTGTATAATCATGAATATTTTTTAAATGATTTGTTTTGTCAAATTAGCCCAAATAAATTTAAAGTAATAATCTTAAAAATATTAAATGATATTGTTCGATTGTTATAAAAAGCTTGTGCTTGATCACGACACCTATTATTTTGCTAAGGAAATAAGCGACCGACTATAATTTCGTTAGTTTAATCGATAATAACGATTCTTGGCTAAGATCGGAACACTACGGGTCAATCAAGCTGCAAATTTTGATTCAATCCCTGATCTACAGGGACAACCAAAAAGTGACGTCAAAATTATTTTTTTTAAATTCTTCACACCTGGGTGTATCTGAAAATACCCCATGTATGTTACGCGATTTTTAGTAGTTTAGAAGTTATGATTTTATTAATGTGTATTTGCAAATTTACTGCCGGAGCACCTTATAAAAATCATAACTTTTTTAATAGTAAGATTTTTTTATTTCTTTTTCTCAAGCATGATTGTCTTGAATTATTCTTTCATATGTTATAATCAACTACACAACATTCTTTATTACAAGTTACGGAAAAAAGGATAGTGGGATGAGAAAACACGAGCAGCTGCCCAACAATTGGGCCACCCATAGACAAATGCATAGTTGAATGTATGATTAATTAATATAAAAATTATCTAGATTGTAAGTCTCACATAAAAATAGACAAAGACCTTAAGACTTTTTGTAGAGCAATTATCGAGCAAGTTAAAATTCTACTTTTTGTAGAACTTGTGCGTTTAATGTATGAAATTCTTAGACTTAGACGTTTCGGGGGTGGGGAATTGGTGCTCAAAATGAGCACCGACTATATAGCCGGTGCTCATGTTGCTATTGAGAGAATAACTCAATTTACGCACACCACTGCAGTTTTATGTGGGTCTACTATTAATTAATCTGTAATATTGGTGATAAATAACCTCAAGTTTCTGGATTTTTCTGAGAGAAACTTGTATATTTTAAGAGTGGCGATTGCAACTAACTACTTGTAGTTATCACAGAAAAAAAATCACGAATAAATTCCTTTTCTCCGAAGCACAGTTCGGCGATTCATAAGTTGGTGAAAAAAACCATGTTCCGTATGAGGAAGGATGGTGCAAATGCACTGAAAGGTTTATCATAGCTGTAAAAACCTTGTGTTTATTTGCACCGACTGTGCCAATGTTTTCCGAGCTAATAACTGCATATATAACTACAAAAAATCATTTTTACCTGGTCATTCTACTTCTAAAACTTTGAAATTTTTTGTAGAGGTACATTAGGATAGTCATAATGTGTGGTACAAATTTCATGAGATAGACTTTACCCGTTTACATTTTATACCGTTTTCAAAGTTTCAACTGAGTATTTAACAGGGTTCCGTAGGTGCTAGAATCGGTGCAAATTAGGTGGTGACTCCTGGTGGTATCCTCTATCGATCCCGCAACATTCTACAAATGTACGAATTATGTTCTATCTTTTTCGGATTTTAACTAGCCTATAATAGTATTTAAAAATTCGATTTCCTAGGCACTTTGCACTGATGTAGTTCATCGCAGTTCATTTATTTGTTCCCGCACGCACGACTGATATGAACCGTAGTGTGCGCCTAGCTTTAGTTACATTTATTTACATCAACTATGGAAGCGATATACAAACTAACATCCATAATTCCATACTGTCACCGGAATACCTCGTATTAAACAGTATAAATAAATTGAAATAATATCTTAAAACTAAAAATGAAATACAATAAAAGAATTACAAAATAGAAAATAATACAGATCTTTGACTCGCAAAACTTATTTCTAAGAGTAAGTACTGTTACAAATAAAAAATGATTACAATGTTAACTTTGAATAAATATTTTTTTGACTTCTGAAGAGAGCATTTTTTTTCAATCAGTGTACCAAAACTTTTGTAATTTGTTGTAATCCAAAATAAATTATTAAACAGAAATATTCTTGAAAGGTACATTTGATACAAACAAAAAAGTCACAACGAAGCAAATACAAATTAGGTCAATTTATACTTGGAGAAATCTTTCATCATAGTGTTACCCCGTATCTTACATGATGGGTTTATTTCGTAGTAAACTGATTTAGAGTACCTGGAGTTCAAAATAGAAGTGCATTTCACACTTGAACAGATAAGTAGGTATCAAGCGTTTTGTAATGGACGGTCCGGATGCAGTGCGCGGGCGCCGATCGACGAGCCGCGTCCTTTTGCAATTCCTCACATCAAAGCATACCTTACTCTAAAATTAGCAATATAGGCACTAATAAGGCACCGATCGACACTGACTGAACTACAAAGCGTAAATAAATACATTGATACACACGCGTATCGGTAACTGAGGCGTACGACGCCGCGCGCTATCACTAGTCAAATTTGTTCTATGTCCACTGGTATCACTACACGCACTGTATCAGGTCTCATCGTCTTCCATATTGCGTCGACTGCGTTTGCGCTGAGGCCGGTCAGTAGGCCGCTTGTGCCTACGACGCGTATTCCTAATAGGCTTGATCTGACACTCACAACCTGCTCGCACTCTCACATAGTCCATCGACCAGCCCCTAGAACCCGGTACCGCGAAGTGTCCTTCCGCCCTATGCTGCGGGTTCTCCGTAGCAGCGGACGGTTGCCTGACGAGAGCGTAGGAGTACGAATATTTCTGTATGCAGCGAGACTCGTTGTACAGCCGCGAGTCGACGAAGCGGCAGGGTCTGTCGGCGACTCCGGGCGCACACGACACTTCGTACAAGCTCTGCTGGTTCTCCCCATCTTCGTATAGCTCTACGTAGATGCCGGTGGGGGTCCGGCCGCCCTTCATGGTGACCATCTCGAGCACGGAGGGGCAGCACTGTATCGCGTCTCGACTGCTCCCCTCTTGTCGCATGATCGTCTGCATCTCCCGCCAGTGCGACCGCTTCCACGACGCGGACATGTCTAGCTCCTCGTCAGTTCTGAAAACAAAGCAATAGTTTATATTTTAATATTTTGGACATTTCACACAACGCCATCTAGCCCCAAACTAAGCAGAGCTTGTACTATGGGAACCAGAGATATAATAATGTCTTCTTTCAGTAAAATGTTCGATCTACAATATTCAAGGTACTTTCCCTCCATGCGGCATAGCCGTGGGACGCCGTTTTTTTTTGTAAATACATACATAGAATACATAGAAAATACCCAGACTCAGAACAAACATGTTCATCACAAAAATGTTTATCCTGAAGCGGGAATCGAACCCGCGACGACGGGTGTGGTGTGGCAGTCCAATACACTTGCCATTCGACCATCCGTGTCGTCGAGTTGAACTAGGCAAAATGGATAATCAATAATCAGATTTCAAAATAGGCAAATATTTCCTGGTCTAGTTTCGCAGTACCTATAAAATAGGTATTAAAACTAATTGGGATTGCAGATTTGCAGCAGGTGGTAAAGTAGCTAAAGGAAAGGGCAACGCAGGACTATGCTCTATAACGTACAATGCGGACATGAGATCTGACAAATCAATTAGCTTATTACGAATCGCGAGATTGTCCTTCGTTCAAGTGTTGAGACACAAAACCAGGGATGGAGTTGCAATTATGCATGTTGTACTTTTAGTTTAGAGGACGAGTAACGTCATTCTATCTCGCCCTTACATTTTCAAGTGTTTGTCATGCTGCTGTTGACTGTACTTTTCTCCAACTCAGCAGCGATTGAGGCGAAACATGGATTTTATAATTTATGCAAATTTATTTTAAATGGATGCAATTGGAAAACGTTTTCGTAGCGAATGAGAACGACCTAGAGTAGCATGAACTGTAGGAACACCTGTCGTAAATGAGACGAGAGTCTGTGACTTATGTACCCCCATTTAAAGAAATCCAACGAAAAGGAAAACATCGTGAGGAAACCCGCATTTCGTAGAACCTAAAGTTCGAAATCATGTGTCGAGTGCACGAAAGGAGCCTCTACGAGGCGCACTTGAAATCCTTTCACCACACTGGTTCGAAGGAACTAGTGACACGATAAGAAGAAGAAGAAATCCAACTTGCAGCAGTTGGCTTTACTGATTCCACCTGGCTTTTCGTGTAAACGAGGGTCAGACAGGGCCCAACTGGCTAGATCTTGAACTAGAGATCACATTGTGAGATAGTTTTCACAAACAATAGATAACACACCGAAACCATAAACCGATAAGAATGAAATCCAGAATGGCTAGAGATTACAAGCTGGTAAAGGATCTCCATACCACAGAGCAGAATCTATGATGTAAGTACTACTCGGGCGATTTAACATGACACCTGGCTGACACTCTCGCTCGGAACTTGATGCTTCCACTGCTGCCCCCCACGGCGCCCTCCGTGTTTCTTCTTCATCTAATTGCGAAGTCTTATCATTACCAAGTATTACAGGACCTCTTCTCAATCAAGATTATCCAATTCCACGCTGTACTTTGCACAAACGTCATTCCAGCCAGGTGTCATGTTAATTCAACCGAGTTATAAAGGTGGGTACTCACAGAACGCGGTGGGCGTAATGAGGCTGGGGCGCGCGACGCACGCGGCTCACGTTCCCAATCACGTCGCCCGCGTCCGCCACTGCGCCACACAGCACCTGGAAACACAACAAACACATTTTTTTTATATTTGTAATGAATATTTCTTAGGCGCACTGAGCAGCGCTAAGTCCGCTTGAAAGCAGGTTTTATCGCGGGCAGTACTATATATTTTTATTACTTCAGTTACGTTGCTTTTTGGAATCCAGCAAAGGTTTAAGAAATTACTGAAAATCCGGAAACAAATGTTTCCTATACTTTTTTATACAAATTTTTGAGTTTAATTTCTTATTCATTAAAATAATATAACTAGGTATAATAAATACCTAAATTAGCCAGTTTCTCAGTCAGACCAATACTCATAGATTCATATATTTTTTTGTAAAATTCAAATATTACATAACACGTGTTAATAATTAAATATCAACATTTGTCACGATGAACCGGATTGTTTAATTAATTTAAAGTTTTTATTTTCCTTTGTGATTATGAAATAGTTTTGGCTAAAAACTAACATTTAAATTTAAAATGCGCATGTTAAATAAATGGCAATTACTAGTATTATCTAATTATGTTTTACAGATAGCCATTTATAGTTCCTATTCATTAATTAATAATGCTAAAAAGGAGACAACTGACAACGGCAATTAATAATGGTGATAATAATTATGATAATTTTAGCTCAACCGGTCCCGAATATTTGTCATGATTGAACATCCATTCATCCATTTCCAGATACGTTTGCTTTTATAATATTATTAAGGTTTCTGAAAATGTATGAAGTTTTCACCCGACTTCAGAAGCACACCTTATTTTGTGGGTATTGAATACGACTGAGCCGTCACGCTTGGCTATGTAACGCTCGTTCAGGTAGTCTTCTTTTTTATTTGAAAGTTAAAACTTTAAGATTGGTCCCTGTAGTATAATTATTAAATCAAAATAACTGAAAAAAATATTTGTTTAAAATAAAATGCGTAAGTACTATGTATTCCCATAACTTTTGAGTGGTATTTACGGTCACTAGAACCCCAATTGAAATTACTTTTTGTTCAAAAAAAGGTTCCTTCTTGTTCTTACTCAACCCGAATATTACTATATAAATCATTAGATATTTTAGTAGATCATCTTTCCAATGATTTCCTAATGAATTAAAGATTTGAGATAATCCTACAAACTTGATACTTGATACTCATTGGCCCCAACTTGACGTCTATATTTCTTAATTTCGAGACCAGGTGTGCCGATTTAATTTAAAATTGATTCAATCAATGATTGTTTTATTTAACTTTAACCAAGTTCATCTTCAGATAAGCAAACGGCATGATTTGTTTTACGATTTAGAACACAAGTTAGCGTGCATGTCACTTAGATACTATTTGATGTCTAGATGGGTAACAAATTGTTAGTGTGTTAACACAGTGCCAGATATTTTGCCGCAAAGCAGTAATGTGTAAGCATTACTGTGTTCCGGTTTGAAAGGCACTGTAGCTAGTGAAACTACTGCACTTACGAGACTGACCAACAAAATGTCTCGACGAGCGCTAATAGCAATGTTGCACCGGCCTATGTAAATCAAAGTCCGGTTGAGCACTGTTTTGGTCATGGGCAGGCGTGATCTCTAACCATCAGGAGAACGTGTAGCTCGTCTCGTCATTTGTTTGCATAAAAAAAGGTTTGTACTACTCGGGCGAATCAACATGACACCTGGCGGACACGTGGCTCGGAACTTGATGCGTCCTCCGCTGCCCCGCGCAACGTCCTCCGTATATCATACCAAGTATTACAGGACCTGTTCTCTATCAAGATTATCCAATTCCACGCTTATTCGCCCGAGTAGTAGTATTAGTTTATAGATGAAACATAATTTGCAGTTATCTACTTACAGAGGAAACATTTTAAGAATGCTCAACAATCGAATCTATGATCCTACATCTAGACTGATTGGGCCACTCTCTAAACCAACTGAGCTTAGTTAGTAGCATAGCTAAATGACTCAATACCTTTACAATACAATAATTTATTAATTCATACCAAAAGCAATTCATAGAACTCATCTATGCTATAAAAACTGCTTTATAAACTATTCGTACCCATATGTATATCTATCTAGTAACTTTGACTAATCTAGTTGGTATGGTAAATAGTAAGTCTTAGAGTAATTTATTAACATAGAAGTAGGTTTCCGTCAAAATCATAAGAGATATAAAAACCATGGATGTGTCATGCATATGAATCGTGGATTTAACTGACGAGCTTATATTTTGAATAGAATTAACTGTGAAAACCATGAAATTTGATGCAAAGACGATTAGTTTGAGAATCGAATTGGTAAGAACATTATCGCATTCTTGGCATGTCGAAGTGTATAGAACGAAGCCTATTATATTTTATTGAAAATATCTTTTGTAACTTTCCAAAAACATTAAAAATTTACCTTAGTCAGAAAGCTACAAAGTAATATAGCCTTCATTAAATGCGCGATGCAAATAAAAAAGTGTTATTTTGTAACAGTGTTAGTGCTAAAACACCAAATTGCAGCTCTATCGTTCCGGTAGTTTTGGTCGAGCAAAGATCAAATACATCCAACCTTAAAAACTTTAGTTTTTCGTAGACTTTCGCGATTATCACACATAGTTTTTTGATTATAACGGGTATTTATCGCGCTAACCTCGTATGTTTTTGTGTCCCGACGTTTCGACTGTATTGCAACAGCCGTGGTCACGGGTTGACTGGCGTATTGGAGCTACCGTCGCGGTGAAGTGAGAGAACTACCCTCATTTTGGTCGTTAAAAATGTTCGGTCGGCACACCAAACTTTCGTATGTAGTATTAACAGTGTTTAGCATTACTATGATAGTGTTTAATATTTCTGTGATGGTGGCTGGTTTTCACTTTTAATACATAAATATTAAAACTGAAAACCAGCGTTGCCCTGCCTTCTCTAGGTATCTAGATTGCTAGGTACCTAGGCATTGCAGGACGACAATATGCTGAGACCCGACCTATTGGTCTCCATGATAATAAATTAATAGTTTTGTTATGTAAGTACCTACTTATTAAGGCATACCTACCTATATCTTGAGTGTTAAATGTTATAATGTGTTATGTTCCTACTTAAATTTTTACCTATACCTACTTAGAGGAGCCAATAAACAAATTTTCTTTCTTTTCTAATATTACTGTGAAAGTGTTAAATACTACTATGATAGTGTTTATTATTACTGTGATAATGCTGAATTATCCTGTGAAAGTGTGATGTTTGGGTGTGTTTTATTTTTCCACGGCGCATAAATATTTGGATTATCAATATTTCGATTATCGTTATTGACACAATAAAGAATATAAAAACGCGTAATAAAGAGATACTACAATCATTGGAATGCTAAATATATTTAGGATTATACTGATAATCCAATTTTTTTTTCTAATCAGATGAAAAAAAAATAAGCCACCTTTAAATTAATATTCTTTTCCTATTTAAACTTAGGATTCCTTCATAACAATCGGATTATGACTTTCCAAAAAATATTTTATTTCTAAGCTACATAAAAATCATTGCAGCTTATATAGTGATGAATCAGTTAGTTAAGAAATATTTTTTGGTAACCCTGTGTTGGAATGTCCGACTGTTACCCCAGTTA
Source organism: Lobophora halterata (assembly GCA_932526365.1). Lineage (NCBI taxonomy): Eukaryota > Metazoa > Arthropoda > Insecta > Lepidoptera > Geometridae > Lobophora > Lobophora halterata. Next base: position 9,509,158 of record OW052017.1, read on the forward strand.
TTGACAGACCCTTATCGAAACCAAACAGGAAATCGATCTCCAAGAGTCTCCAATGTACTACACCATGTTGGCTGTAGGTACCTCAAATATTGCCTTTGCACGGACCCTTTTGAATTGGGAGTTTCGGACCTGTTCCTTCAAATATTGAGAGCAAACAGTGATCATGAATGGAACGATAAAACGGTGTGGAAAAACACGTGTTTTTTGTAGGAAGACTTGGTTTTAAAGAGGATAAACCATGCATTTTAAAACAAGATTATTGATCAAAACTAATGTACTTATGCATTTCCAAAGTCTTTCTAACTACTGAATTGATTTGGCTGAAATTCAGTAAGGGTTCAATTCCATTCATTTATGTATACCCTAGGCATATTAATTCCTAGAATAATTCAATAATTAATTCCTCGCCTCTACTATCTTTTGACATCTAATTTTTATTGTATAATTTGACATTAAACTAGGTAAATTGTAGGTATAAGTATTGATAATTTTTAATATTAATTTTGTTTTTATTTTGCATGTGATTATTTTATTGGACATTGTGAATTTGTGATTCAGTAAAATTAAATTGTATGATTATTTTTTTTGACTCATGGATCAAGATTATAAGAAACTTATACCTTATCCATTAAAAGAAAATTTGTATACTGTATTCTTCCGTGAAGTATGTGACTCTACTGTATACATTCATAAGACCTTTCTGTAACTTACCATACTTGAGACAAATAAATCATTCAAAATAATTATACAAGTCATACACCACATATACACCACAAGTTTTTAATTACCAAAAAAACTGAAATGGGCAATGTAGAAAGGGTACTTATTTGTACCTGTGCAGTCAGAATTTTGGGTTTCTACAGAGTGACAGGGGGGAGAGAGTGCGGCGCCCAAGCCGTGCTTTTGCGATCTGGCTCGAGGTAAAGATAAAAAGACCATTGAAGTAAAATATTTTGCTTCCGTGGTGACTATTCAGTGGTGTTTACGGTCACTAAAATAGTTTATTTATTATTTTATTGAAGTCAGTAATTGTAATATGATTTTGTAAAAACTTGTATAAATTGATATTGAAAACCCGTCGTTCTACAGGTTTTTGCGAAATAATCTCTCAACCAGACAGCATCCTGATCCAAATCCTACCGTAGCTAAATTAACGTCAAACATATTATCATACCGATTTTATATGGACGTCAGGACTACCGAGACGTAAGCCATATTAAGGGGAATCCTCAAGGCAAAATTTCCATACAAAATGTTTTGGACAAATACTTAAAAAGTACGACGTATTATAGTAATTTCTTCACACTATTCGTTTCGTCCATGTTTTTTGATTTCGTCAACAAAAAAAGTGAAAGGTTACTTTAATTTAGGTTTTATACGTGTTTTAAAATTAACCCTACTAACTTAAAAACACGTATAAAACCTAAATTAAAGTATGAAACCTTTCACTTTTTTTGTTGACGAAATCAAAAAACATGGACGAAACGAAGAAATTACTTTAATACGGCGTACTTTTTGCGTATTTGTCCGAAACATTTTGTATGGAATTTGGATTTGAGATTTTAGAGAGCCTTAAAGCTAAGCGTCCACAGACCGGCATCGGTCGTATCGGACGCATCGTACGTAACGGATTAATTAGACTGCGTCCACTGTATCGGCAGCGATCAGATTGCCGATGTCACCTTCATTCGGATTTTTGTAATGCCTTATGACATTTCTCGCTATAAAATGATTACGTTTCGCGACAAGCGGAGCGAGCGCACGGGGCGCGTCCACTGATCGGCATTCCGTATGACGTCATCGGTACGCATCGCATGTAAGCATTGTCGATGACGTCATACGGAATGCCGATCAGTGGACGCTGTTGTATGAGTTTTTATACAAGGCAACCTAAAATCCGTTACGTGCAATGCGTCCGATACGTCCGATGCCGGCCTATGGACGCAAGCCTTAAAACTTCTGGTATAATACCGTGGATTATCAACCATTTGACTTTGACGACACGGATGGTCGAGTGATAAGTGTGTTAAACTGCTACGCCCGATGTCGCAAGTTCTATTCCCGCTCAGTAAAAATATTTGTGTGATGAACATCAATGTTTGTTGTGCTGTTAGTCTGGGTGTTTTCTATGTATTCTATGTAGGTATGTATTTACAAAAAAATATATAAGTATTCTATCAGTTATCTGATTCCCATAGTACAAGCTCTGCTTATTTTGGGGCTAGCTTGTGTAAAATGGCCAAAGTATTTATTTATTTATTTAGAAATAAAATGATCGGCCTAACGTGAGACGGGTTGTGAGAACTATTTCTTTTCTTTAATTTTTAATTAATAAAGTAATTAAAGGCAAAAATGAGCATGACAAAGCAGTGATGTGTAAGCATTACTGTGTTACGGTTGGAAGGGCACTGTAGCTAGTGAAATTACTGGGCTTTCGAGACTGACCTTCAAAGGTAAACGAGCAGTTTTGAACAGCTTATAGGAATCACAGTCCTGTGTTGCACCTGTATGATTATGGATAGGCGTGATCTGCAACTATCAGGAGAGTGCTAGCTAGTCTCGCCACTTCCTTTTATTATTATTATTATTATTATTAAGCCATTTATTCCCATAACTTAAAATTATTTTTACAATAATTTATAAGTAAGTAATATGATTGCATTTTTAGTTTCAAAAATATTATTTTAAGTACATTCATGAATGAACACTGAGAAATTTTATAGTAAGAACATAAATATATCATTATTATTTAAATATTAACTTAAATATATCAGTAATTTATTATGGGACACCCATTGATAGGCGAAGGCCTCCTCCAGACATTTGTCGATTTTATTATAATTATCTTCTTCAATTGTTAGGTATTTGGCCGGAGGGTTTTGGTCTACTCTTCCCGTGGGGACCAGCCATATTGGGAGAGGGAAATATTTTTCTTTAATAGTATTTTTTGATGATTGCGGGCGGCGGCGGCGCTAACTGGCAGTTCATTTTTTATATATTTCTTGGGTGTTTTGTCGTGGCTGGCCTTTATTTTGGAATGATAGGTATTGCGTTATATTTCTATTTTCTAAATTGGTTTTATTCTTTTTAAGGGCTCTATTCTGAGTGCTTGGGCTTTTTTCATTCGGAAAGGTTCGTTTATTATTGTTCTTTAGTGAATCACCTTGCAAGTAAGTAGGTATTTCTATGTCTGGATCAGCTGGTAAAACAACAAGTTTGTTGTAGTTAATAAAAGCTCTCTTTCCACTCTCAATTTCAGATTTCAGTTGTGCTTGTAACTTTTTTCGTTCCATCAAAACTTTTGGGGGATAATCCTCTTTTATATAGAAACCAGACTCTTCTAACTTCTTTTTATTTCTTCGTATTTCTACTTTTTTACCAAATGTAGTGAGCCCCAGTACAATAGGCCTAGGTTTTTCTCCTTTTTTACCAATCCGTTTTACGCATGGAATTTCATTTCTTTCGCACTTTACTTGAATGGTTTCATTTATAATTTTCAGTGTGGTATCTTCAAGATCCATGTATGATTTTTCGTTTTCAAGCACACCAAAAATAACAAGGTTCCGAATTCTCACTTCTTTTTCTATGTAATCAAGGCGTTCTTCCTGTTTTTCGTAAGAAATTTTAAGGTCATCTAATTCCGACTTGAAGCTGCAAAGTTTCACGTCAATTGAGTCTATCTTCGAGCATAATTTATCATCCGTATCCTTAAGTTGTAGTCCTAAGGAATTTATTGCCTTCATAATCTCATCCATTTTGAGTAGGTAGGTGGTGTAGATAGGTTCGTTTGATTTTGCACCACAAAGCGATCCGGGTGTCTGTTGCCGCGTCGTGTTATTCTCTAATCCACCCTCAGTTCGTTACATAAATAGCAAACCAAACACTTCTTTAAGATTCCGGTTCTCAGATTTGTTATTGTTTTGATGAATTTGGGAGGAATATGTATTCACCGTATTATATAGATGTTGAAGCACGTATTTGAAAACTTTTTGTCACCTTTCTTTGCGTTTTGTATTTTTAATTTAATAATCTTTACGGAGACGATCTACACTGCGCGACAGTAGCGCCACTTCCTTACATAAATAAAATAAAATAACCATAATACAGGCGACTGTATAATTGATGAAAGAAATACCTAATACATTACTTTTTCCAGTTAGTTGTAATCTCATAAAGACACCGCTAATCCAACGAGGCCTAGTTGTCAAATAAATCAAATTTAATGTAGAGATTGGTGGCATAAATCAAAATCAATCTTTATTTAGATTACTGGCAGTAAATCTTTTTGCGATTAGTTGCCATAACTGTATCTGTTTTTTTTTATTCGAAGAAGAATCTCGATTGCGTTTTGTAATTCAATAGAACTAATGCCTAAATCGCACGTACCGAGGAAACGGTCGAGACGGCACGTGTGATCAAGGCATATGTATACAGGGTGTGTCGTAATGAGTGGATAATCCTTCAGGTGCGGGTGAATCTCCTCTTCTACTCTACTCTTCTCTCTACCATCTTCGTAGATTTGGTGGGTGGAAACACCAAGTGCTCTACTATTTCGGAATGCCAATGAATGAAAAACCTACATTTTTTTTACACCACAGCAGATCAAGTTTTGGAAAAAAATGAGCAAAACACATTTTCTTGGTTAAATAATGCTCTACCAAAAAAACTGTACCTATGGCACAAAAAACTGGAAATACCATTCGATAGCACAGTTATCCAGGAATGCTCTTGAAAAAAAAAAACATTCTTAGATTTGTAGTCATGGCAGCTAAAACAATGGACAAAGGTAAAAAAAATGGAAGTTTTGAAAACGTCCAGTAACTCGAAATGGGATTTTTACTGGGTATATATTTTCATTTTCTGATCAGTCCTGAAGTCCCCCACCCGCACCTAAAGGATTATCCACTCATTACGACACACCCTGTATACGTACCGAGTACTCGGCACGTGTGATCAAGGCATAAGAAATAGAGATAAGCCGAGTAAAGTATTAAATTGATGGCCTATTAAAGCACATTAGTTGGTGAAAACAACTAACCAAAAGGTAAATTAAATTATAATAGGCATAAAGTGAGTTAGGTAGGTATTAGATTTATATGAATTTTGTATTAATTATTTCTTAAACAAACTGATTTTGATTTATCTCATGTGATAAATTTATACATTCAAAAAAAATTTGGACGTATAATTTTTGTAGAGGTCAAAAATTAGCATGTAAATTTTTGCATATTCGATACCATTTTGGAAACCTATTTCGCGGCCGCAAAGAAGATACTTCTTCTTATCGTGCCACTTGTTCTTTCGAATCAGTGTGGTGATAGGATTTCAAGTGCGCCTCAAAGAGGCTCCTTTCGTGCACTTGACACATGTTTTTCGAACTTTTAAGGTTCTACGACATGCCGGTTTCCTCACTATGTTTTCCTTTACCGTTAAGGACGTGTTTTAAATGCACACATATATTTTTTGAACAGAAAAATCCATTTGTGCACGACCGGGTTCGAACCCACGACGTTCGGATTGAAAGTCGAGGCACCTCCGTAAGAAAATACTTAGAAAGACTTGTAAGACTGGTCAACAGTTTCCCTCAACAGAGAAGAGTGGAAAGAAGGAAAAGTTGGATTCCTTGCTTACCTCCTATTTGTATCACTTTAAATCCTTAAAAAAACACTATTCCAACTAAATCCAACATAAAAGTATTTACGTACATGGGAAATAAAATACCATTTCACTCTTATTACTATGTTAACGATATGCATAATAAAAGAAGGACACTCTTATTCGCCCGCAAATCATCAATATATGTAAAAAACTTAGTACCGACTGACTGACAGACAACGAACAGGCTAAACAACTGGACGTAGAGACTTGAAATCTTGAGGGTATGTTGGTCAAAGATGTGTAGGCGCATACTAAGAAAGAAAATGCAAACCAAGTTGCGAGCGTCAGCTAGTTCTCAACAAATGACATCATTGTAGACAATAAGACCATCAATCTTTACATGATTACCGATTCTGTAAACATACCAATAAATAGACGAGACAATCTAACATACCTTGGCTTGTTGGCTTAGTTGTTAGTGGCTTAGTTGGTAGTGACCCTGCCTACGAAGCTTGGTGTTCCGGGTTCGATCCCCGGCCGGGGCAAATATTTGTGACGAACACAAATGTTTGTTCTCGGGTCTTGGATGTTGTGATGTGTTGTATGTGTCCATGCCACCTGCGACACAGGGAATCCTAGTGCAGGGGTGTGAGTGTGTGAATGTTTATGTTTTGTTTTATGTTTATACCGACGGGCAAATTACAGATAATTCCGTTAATATTTTCAAAAATCTATTTCGTCATTTTCATCTCTATATTTCTTCGAGAATCTAGCAAAAGGAGACGTAAAACGTCAGAATCTGCAAACATAAATTTCCGCCATTTTTGACGGGGGACGAGGTACACACGCATTGCACACGCGCCTAACAAAATCTTATTCATGTGAACGCGTACTATATAATCTCGCACACCATCTTTAAATATGCACACAGTTATCAAATACAGCGTATAGTTTTGTTTAACGTAGGTATATTTATTATATTATATATATTTAACGTTTTGGTGACGAATGGCCAAGAAGGTTATATGGCCAACAGAGGGGTACGCCTTGCATTAACATCTCCTTTGGCTAGATTCTCGACGCTATACTTATGTCAATAGATGTCATAATTGGTAATAAGATTGATACTTATGTACACGTGGTATGTCAGCATAACAATTTGAATGGGGACTTATTGTTATGTGGGATTTAATAATGTTGTTTGACAATATGCACGCGAATTAATGTTATTGTTTGCAAATGTTTATTTATTCCGATCGAGAGACATTCAATTGTCTATTGATCCATAATATTATCTTACCCTAGTTACCTCTCCTCTCAGAGGAAGTAGGAAATAAATCTAGTTGGCAAATAGTTATTAATAACTATCGATAATTTGGTAATATTTACAAGGAAAAGTTATTAATAAATATATTATAATATAGATAATTGAGGAGTAAACTTCAATTTCCTTAATAGAGTTATCTCTTACTTACTATTTAAATAATGTCGCTTAGCATGTCTTACCTAGTTTTTTTAGTCAGTAAAATTGTATTACTAAAAAAATAAAGTTACTCTACCGATGATATTTTAACGATCGAAAGAGTTATATCACGAGTAAAAATTTCTTCTTCGTAGGACACTCTGTATAGTCCGTTCTTGACATTGACATTCAGTACTAAATTGATACAGAGAGGCACATAGTTCATTTTAGTTCACACCAGTTTCAACCAGCGGTACGTCCATTCAGCAGGACCCTTGTATCAGATAGTCTGTTGCTAACTGACCATACATACAAGCTAGCATAGTGGCTTGGTTTTCTAGTACCCACTTAGTACCATCTGCATCCGTATCATAAAGATTTTTGACAAACTTAATCGAAGCCTTAACAGTGAAGTCAAAAGTTTATTTTAAAAATATATAAACGAACTGATAATACAGACGGTTTTGATACGAATACTCTTATCAATAATTTTCATTATACAGCTACGGATAAAAGTAGGTTAAAATGTTATTTTCAGAACATAATATAATCTTTTTTTTAATTTTCTGTTTTTTTTATCTTTTAACCTTATCTTTCAAAAACTGTACGACACGCATGTAAAATTTAAGTTTATTAGAATGATGAATTATTCTGCTAGCATCGCTTGCTTATCAGAATACTTAAACATTTTCATTTTAAAATAATGTCTATGTTTTTAATAGTTATTTTTTGAGATATAATAATTAATCGACTTAAATCCAATACATTTAATTTTTAATTTTTATTTTACGTGTATCTATGTATAGTATAATTAGGATAGTTTTATTAAGTTAGTTCGTTTTTTTTTGTTAAATGCAAATAATATTGTAGTTCAATAGATACATTTAAAGGCCTAAAATATACCTACATATTTTTAAAGGTTAATTAATTAGTAAATTGTCGTTTAAAAAAAACTTAATTAGTACTTTGTATGTGAGGAATGCCAGTGTTTTTACTTAAACTTCACTTTCCCTCAAAAATATAAAAATTTGACCCATTACTATCAACAGGCTGATAACTTGATGGATTTTAAATTAACCGAATCTCCCGTTTCAGCTTTATAGTCACTAAACACGCTATAAAATTAACTTGGAGTCGAAAAACCAACTTCACATGACCCTTAATACCATAGTAATAAAGTTCAAAACTATTCTTTGGAATTCGAAATAAAATAACTTATTTGCTGCAAATTAGTGCAGGTGTGGCGTCGTAAATTTTATTTATTTATTCAATTTAAATACTTTTAAAAGTTATGGCTTTTTAAAAAGACACAAAACTAAGCATTACTTATCAAATGTATAATAAGTATTTAATTGTTCACAAATACAATAAAATAAAAATTTATTCAATTTAACTGTTCATAATAAAAACTTTAGCTTGATTCAACTCGGTACAGATATGACTGACCGACAGAATGTATTGTATGTATTTATTTTTGTATTTATTTATTCAGAAAAAAGGTTACATATATTGTTGTTATTATTGTTGTATAAATTGACGGACATAATTTAACAAAGGGATTCTTCGCAAGACTCGGAACCCTAATAATCAAGATTTTACAAATACATGCAAAACCGACTTCAACCAAAGTTCCTACTGAATCGATTTTCATGAAATTTCTATGGCAAAGTATATTCTTTCAAATAAAAAAAAAAGCTAAAAGAATACCTAATGGATAATGAACTTTAGACACTTTAGTAGGTACCTATAATTATGACACGTTATTATTAAGATAAGTATTTAGATTAGGTTGGTATTGTATTGTTTGTATCGTTTTGATTGTTTATAATTATTTTCACTGTTTGTACATAAATTCGTATGCTGACAAAGCAGAATATGGATGGTGCTATCTTATAATACGAACAACTGTATTTTTTAATGTATAACCCATATTCGTGCAAATAAAAAATTGAGTAATGAAAAAAAAAAAAAAACTTCAAATCGGTTTAAACAAAATAAACAACGAAGCTCTGAGGTAACAAGCTTAAAAAAAAAATCGAATTGAGAACCTCCACCTTTTTTGAAGTCGGTTAAAAACAATAACAGGTAACGCGAAACCCAAGCAATCACGATTAATGATCGATTTAATGAGGTCTTAAGTTCTTCACACGTCTTCACACGCCGAACCGAACCAATGCCCTAGCGCGTACAATACGGAAGTGTACGGAATTATTTTGAGAAAGTGTACGTGCTCTTTCTAACACTTCCTATTTTGGTTCAATAATGTTCAACAAAACAATGTTTTACAGGATTATACATTGTGTAATAGGCATGGAAAGTATACCTAGTAACATGTTATTTATCATAGTATAACACTGATCACACATAACACGATATTACACATCATATGCATCCGAGGAAGCACCAACAGCCTTCTGAAGGATGTTGCCACCAACCTACAGCCTGCCATCATGAGGCACTGGATGGCTATTATTAAATTTATTTAAAATAAATTTATTGCCCACATACCTAAAGTACCTAAATACCTAAAGTGTAAAATGTGTTGTTTTTGGTTTTTTGTTTGCTTTTTTTTTGTCATTACTTTTCTTTGTTTTTATTTAAATTATTATAGTATATTATTGTATTTTATGGATATGGATATGGATGGTCTGAAATAAAATTTAATTTATTTATTTTTATTTATTATATGCGAATACTGTAAGGCTCGCTCGTTTTTATTTTATTTTATTGTTAAGTATTATTTCGGAGTAGTTAAACTATTCTGCTGAGTGTACCGTTGACAGTTGATTTATGCGAGTGGGGGCGCGTGCAGAAACTAGTGCTATTTGTGAAAGTGGATAGGTTTTTATGCAGACCGTACTCTGACTGAGGTATAAAACTGAAACAAACATAACACTTGTTACTTTCGGAGACCGTCTGTTACAAAATCACTGGTGATATTCGCCCAGCGCGCTCGGCATGAGATTTTGTACGCTGTGATGTCATGATAGTTGTCACCATTCACAGTTTCATTCTTATCATAAATAACATTAACAGACAGTCAGTAGTGTGCTGACTGTGAGTGGGAGTGATTGCGTGACGTCGCGTCATGCGTGAATTATTTTAACAAAATGTGACAATATCACATTAGGCCACTGATGAAAATACACCGGGGATTTCACTGTTGCAAAATGAAATTATATCACCATGTGACAATGAAATAAAAGTAGCAATCATTTCCATACCTATTGTGTAATACCTACGTAGAGTTATAAAACTAATGATACGGGGATAGAGAGTACCTAAAATGTACAAACAAAAACCCTGTAAAATGCGCAGAAGGTATAAATGGGCTATTTCTTATGAATAAGCCTTGAAAAAGTACAAGGAAGAAATGCTACCTGTTGTGGGTACTTATAAATATATGGAGTTGTTGTCTGGCACTCGAGTCGTTTCATTGATCACAACATTGTGGCAGCGGTTTTATAGTTATTTTGCGGTTTTGCGGAAATATTGGTGCAGGATCTATCGTGAAAAGTGTTTATTAGGTATCGGGTGATAAATAAACATTGTTTTCGCAACGAAATAACGCATATTTAAGGTGTTTACGATGGAACACGCACGACCGCCATTAGAGTTGAATATGGACGGCGCCGGGGGCCCCGTCGGCCGGGCCGACGCTTGGAAAAAATGGAGGCAACAATTCCAACTATTTGTGAAGGCTTCAGGAGTGCATACGGAGCCCTCGAGTGTCCAAGCGAGTTTATTAGTGAACCTAATCGGTCCGGATGGCTTTGATGTGTATCAAACATTCACCTTCGAGAAAGAAGAGGAACGCGACGATGTCAACGTGTTATTGAAAAAGTTCGACAGCTATTTTGGTACAAAGTCCAACATTACGTTATTGAGATACAAGTTTTTTACTAGAAACCAAGAAGAGGGAGAACCTATTCAACAGTATGTGACGGCGTTACGTCTTCTCAGTAAAGGATGTGAATTTTCTAATCTACAAGACGATCTGATTAAGGATAGAATCGTATGCGGGATCCGTCAGACCACGGTCAGGGACCGTCTGCTCAGGTGTGACGATCTCAATCTGGACAAAGCGATCAAGATATGTCAAGCTGAAGAGGCGTCACAGGAGAGTGAACGCCAAATGGCGAGCACGAGTGGCGTCGGGGGCGCCGCGGCGCACGTTGATAGTGTTGGCTTTAGAGGACGCGGCCGAGGGGCGCCGCGCGGCTGGGCAGTGCAGGTGCCGGGAAGTGCAGCAGTGAGCGCCGCGTCCGCGGGGCGCGGGTGCGGGCGTGTCGGCGGCGGCGGTGCGGGCCGCGCTCCCGGGTTCCGGGCGCCGGCCGCGCCGCCGGCTCCCTGCGCGGGCTGCGGCTCCATGCGCTGCGCGGGCGCCCACGACGAGTGTCCGGCGCACCGGGCTAGCTGCTTCGTGTGTGGTAATAAAGGACACTTCGCGCGCATGTGTAAGTCAAATCATTTCTTTAATAATGTCAGCCGTAATCGAGTAAATCGTGTGTATGAAGTGGAATGTGGTGATGATGATCAGTATAGTGAATCGGAAGATGATGTGTTTTACATTTCGGTGATCGAGAATAAAAAAGGCGGGTCCGAGAACTGGTTTCAGGAATTGACGTGTGGACCTGGTGTAGAAAACTTTAAGTTAGATACAGGTGCGGATTACAACATAATGTCTTATCGCAGATTTAATGAATTAGGGTTCAGTGACACACTAATTATTAACAAAAAAATACCTCTGTTATCGTATACGCATGATGTTATTCCAATAAAGGGTATATGCATTATACCATGGTCATACAAAAATGTAACATACCAACTAAAGTTTGCGATTGCCGATATGGAATGCAGTAGTGTGCTGGGACGGAAATCGTGCGAGTTATTAGGTCTTGTCAAGCGCATTAGGTCAGTCGAGATGTCAAGCTATGATGATTTATTCAGGGGACTAGGATGTTTACCGGGTAAATATCACATTGTTGTTGACAAGTCCGTAGCGCCTGTAGTTTGTGCTTCCAGAAAAATTCCTCACGGGTTAAGAGACCGCCTGGGAGATGAATTGAAAAAAATGGAACAGTTAGGAGTAATTAGAAAAGTCTCTCATCCTACACAGTGGGTGCATCCATTAGTGTTAGTTGCGAAAAAGAATAACGGTATTCGTATATGCCTCGACCCGCGCGAACTGAACCGGGCGGTACAGCGCGCGCATTTCCAGCTTCCCACGGTATCGGAGCTAGCCGCACGTTTGCATGGGGCTAGATTTTTCTCGGTTCTGGACGCCAACGCAGGCTTCTGGACCGTGGCGCTAGACGAAGAAAGTGCAGACCTCTGCACATTCTCGACAAAATTTTGGGAGGTATCAATTTTTAAGGCTTCCGTTCGGCATTAACTGCGCATCGGAAGTATTTCATGGGAAGTTGCGTCAACTGCTGGAAGACCTGGAAGGGGTAGACAGTTATATCGATGACGTGGTGGTGTGGGGAGAGACTAAGCAGATACATGATAGGCGTTTAAAGGCGCTACTGGATAGGGCAAGGGAAATAAATTTGAAATTTAATAAAGAAAAATGTAAAATCGGGGTAGAGGAAGTGACTTACCTGGGGCATATTTTTGATTCAAAGGGAATGAGACCGGACGAAGGCAAAGTAAAAGCTATAAAAGAAATGCAGACGCCGAAGGATAAAAAAGATTTGGAAAGATTTTTAGGAGCGGTTAACTACTTATCAAAATTCATTCCTCACTATTCGGAAATAGCTATTCCTCTGACGAGTCTATTGAGGAAAGATAACGAGTGGCGCTGGGAGGATAGTGAGCGGACCGCGTTCTCGCGGCTGAAGGAGGCGGTGACGGGCGCGGGCGTGCTGGCGCTGTACGACCCCGCGCAGCCCGTAGTGATGTCCGTGGACGCGTCACGCGACGCGCTGGGCGCGGTGCTGCTGCAGGGCGGCCGCCCTGTGGAGTATGCCTCGCGCACGCTCACGGACACACAGCGACGTTACGCGCAAGTTGAAAAAGAGATGCTAGCCATCGTGTTTGGATGTGAGCGGTTTCACCAATATGTCTTTGGCCAAAAAGGGGTAGTCGTAGAATCAGACCATAAACCATTAGAGAGTATGTTTAAAAAACCTCTGATGTCCGTCCCGGCACGCTTACAACGCATGATGTTGAGGATTCAGGGTTACGATCTGATTGTTACTTACGTACCCGGAAAATACATGTATATTGCAGACATGTTGTCTCGAGCGGCGCTTCCCGATTTATACAGTGATGAAGTTCATAATAACGTTTTGTACCAGGTGCAGATGATAGTAAAAAATATACCTATATCCAATGATAAACTAACAGTAATTAAAAGGGAAACGAAATCTGATCAAGAATTTAAAAAAATAATGGAATACATAAATAATGGGTGGCCGGATCACAAATATAACGTATCTAATGAAGTAAAATCATATTGGTCTATTAAAGATGAGTTATTTGTCGTAGATGGTGTAATATTTAAAGATAATTTGGTACTAGTTCCAAAAAATATACGAGAGGAAATGCTAAAAATCGTTCACGAAGGTCATTTAGGTATTGATCGGTGCAAGCGGCGCGCGAGACAAGTGATGTTTTGGCCGAATATGTCACGTGACATAGAGTATTATGTAAAGAGGTGTCATACGTGTCAGGAGCACTCAAACGCACCCTCCAAAGAACCCATGCTACCGATTGAAATCCCTTCACTACCTTGGCATAAGATAGGATCAGACATATTTGAATATCGAAAGAAATATTATCTGATAATTGTTGACTATTATTCTAACTTTGTAGAAGTGTGCAAACTAAATAATTTAACGTCAAACGCAGTTATTCAAAACATGAAAGAAGTATTCTCGGTTCACGGCATTCCGAGCGTACTGATAAGCGATAACGCTACCCAGTACTCCAGTCGAGAGTTTAAAAAGTTTGCCTGTGTGTGGGGATTTGATCACGTGACATCGTCACCGAACTATGCACAGTCTAATGGCAAAAGCGAACGCACGGTGCAAACGATCAAGGCTTTGTTGAAAAAATCAATTCAAAGTAACAGTGATTTCAATTTAGCGCTTCTTAATTATAGAAATACTCCCAGGGACGGGTTGAGTTCTCCGGCACAGCTCTTGATGGGTCGAAGGTTGCGTTGTCAACTTCCTGTAAATCAAAACATTTTAAAACCACAACCGATCGACCCATCAGAACACCAGGCTATGATAGACAAACAGAATAATGCCAAAATATATTATGATCAGCATTGTAGAAAGTTGCCTGGTTTAAAAGAGGGTGACTCAGTAATATGTTTAGAAGGTAAAACTAGGAGTAGAGGGGTCGTAGTTGGGCAGGCAGATACTCCTCGATCCTACATTGTGCAGACCCAGACGGGCAGTAGGTACCGGCGTAACCGGCGTCATCTTATCAAAACATGTAAAACGGACACAAGCTGGCAAGAGATGGTAGCCGAGGATGGCGTAGACGAGTTCAACGACGACTTCAAAGATGCAGCTTCAGATATTTCTTTGAAATCAAATATCAGTATTTCACTTGATAATAGTCCTCATGAATCTTCGCCCCCGCCACCCCTCGCGCGCTTGGCCAAAAATGTCGCTAAAAAGCGCCTAGCTAAGTGACTTCAAGTACACAGGATAGGTAGGTACCTACCTAATGCCTAACCTACTGAGAGCATTAGTGTAAATAGTAGTTCATTGTATTCATTTATGTGTTTCTTTTGTTTTTATGGAGGGGTGGATAAGGTTTAAAGTTTAAGCTACCTATAATACAATTGTGCACTATCTTATGCCTATTTATGCATATATATAAACTCTGAGCCTTACCATGTTCATCCTGCTAAGTTGTAAATTTATAAAGTAGATTAATACCTAGTGATTAAGCTCTTACAACTATAGTGTGTATGTTGATCTTATAAGTTAAATATTTTGTTGGGGAGATGTTGTGGGTACTTATAAATATATGGAGTTGTTGTCTGGCACTCGAGTCGTTTCATTGATCACAACACTACCGTTACCCTGGACTCGCTACTATGTTAGTTCAGTTGAGGTAACCTTACATCATTTACAAAGGTTTATTTAACCTGATCTTGAATATTTGATTAGTTAATTTTAAGTAAAAAAGTTTTTATCCATATTAAGAAGGATCCGTATTCAAGAGGATCCGTATTCCGTTAACAAGTAACTTACCTGCAGGAGTGCAATGTAGGTGAAGCAAACTTTGAGTATTTCCATCGCAGAATCAACACACGGTTCTTAATAATGACATAAATTTACGATTTTAGATTAATATTTCAAAATTATGGAAGTTTTCCATTTAGATTTTGATAGATATAGGGATTTGATTCTAGATTTGTTTAATTTGATAATTTAGTCTAGCCAAAATTATATTCTGTTTTTTTTTTTAATTAAGTTTTTACACATAACTTCCGCGACACCCGAAAACTAGTCGTAAACTGAAACTTCAAATAAAAAAACCAACTTATATAATATATGTAGTTATTGCCTAATGCAATATTGTATCCTTACCAAGAACAATTGTCCCATTGTTTTGTTGCCTATTTCCTTTCATACGTGTATTTTTTTTTCCCACTGGAATCCCCATCCCCATTTTTTTTACCAGAAATTTCCTTTACCAAGGATGTAATTTTTTATTAATTTCCTTATTAAAATTTATACTTTTCCGTACCTATTTTTTTATTTTAATAACTTAATGAACTTTATCTCTTTTCTTCTTATTTTCTAAAAGTGTACCATATTTCCGTAGATTTTTTTTTCCGTTGGGAGGCATCCCCTGCCAGATAATGTCTAGATGGGTACCAACATAGTTCCAGATATATAATTTTGTAATGGTTCAAATATACATTAATATGTTATCTACACTAGTAGTTCTAACACTAACATTTTTTTGTAATTATCCAGTTTAACATTTTCTTATTAGAGAGATTATTCTTATATAGAGTTTTAATCATGATAAAATAACCTAGGCATTAAAAAAACTCATTCAAAAATTGATAAGGAAAATAATATTTCATTTCATTTATTTATTCAATCACAATTTCACAATCGTATATGAATGTCTCTATAGTACACACACACAAAACAAAAATAAAAAAATAAATAAAAATACAGAAAAAACTAGAATACAATTTCAAAGTACAAGTATACACTACCTAAACTACTACCTAACAGCAGCAAACCTACTAACTACATACTATCCTATGTCACTAAACCTATCTTGTCATAAACTCGTCAATTGTATAGAAGCACCCCTCCAACAAAAGTTTTCTCAGTTTATTTTTAAACACGTTTGGACGGTTAATTGTTTTCATCTCATTAGGTAGAGCATTAAGGCTTAACTATGGCAGTCGCTACATTGTAATCTGGAATTGAGGCCAAAATACTAAGGTTTAAACAGCGTCAAGGGGTGTTAATAAAAAAAAAATAAAAATATTATAATATTATTTGGTCTTTTATCTTGAAAACCATTAAGAAACATTTATTTTATTCGCTTATTTAATATGAAAAAAAAAAAACCAAAATAAAGCTGTTTTTGAATGGTTTTTTTGATTCTTCTCCTAAACGGCATTATATATATTATATATTTTTATACCATTAGCAAGGTGAAAAAAAGTTAAAAAAAATAAACTAAGATTTTTATGATACGCTAATAATTCTTGCGACAAGGAATTAATATACGTAATTTTGCAATAAAAGTAGGCGTGCACCGCTCTGGACCTCAGTACCCATCTGACTACGGGACGGGGAGGCCGCGTCGCTCTGGCGCGCACCGCCTCGCGAAACGATTTTACGAAACATGACTGAATAAAGTAATATTCACACCATAATACTGTTGGATAGTACGTCCGTTATAGATAAATTTATTTATGTATGCAAATGAGATGGCTATTGGCTTTATTGTCAATACGCGCATGAAACAACATTTATAAGAGGCTCGGATTTGACTGACTGACAGACAATTTACAGGCCAAACCGCTGAACGTAGATACATGAAACTTGAAGAATGTGATCGTCGCGAGCTGAAAGTGAGTACTGGCATGTAAGTAGGTGAGTGAGTAGTGGGCGAGTAGGTGGGCGAGTTGGTGGGCGAGTACGTGGGCGAGTAGGTGGGCGAGTTGGTGGGTGAGTTGGTTGGCGAGTTGGTGGGCGAGTTGGTGGGCGAGTTAGTGGGCGAGTAGGTGGGCGAGTTGGTGGGCGAGTAGGTGGGCGAGTAGGTGGGCGAGTTGGTGGGCGAGTTGGTGGGCGAGTAGGGGGGCGAGTTGGTGAGCGAGTTGGTGGGCGAGTAAGTGGCGAGTAGGTGGGCGAGTTGGTGGGCGAATAGGTGGGTGAGTTGGTGGGTGAGTTGGTGAGCGAGTTGGTGGGCGAGTACGTGGGCGAATTGGTGGGCAAATAGGTGGGCGAGTACGTGGGCCAGTTGGTGGGCGAGTAGGTGGGCGAGTTGGTGGGCGAGTAGGTGGGCGAGTTGGTGGGCGAGTTGGTAGGCGAGTAGGTGGGCAAGTTGGTGGACGAGTTGTTGGGCAAGTAGGTGGGCGAGTAGGTGGGCAACTTGGTGGGCGAGTAGGTGGGCGAGTAGGTGGGCGAGTTGGTGGGCGAGTAGGTGGGCGTTTTGGTGGGTGAGTTGGTGGGTTAAGTGGTTTTTCAGTAGTAGTTAAGTACTTACTTCAGTAGTACTTAAGTAAGTAGTTGCTTAAGAACTTACTTAAATAGTAGTTAGTACTTATTTAAGTAGTAGTTAAGTACTTACTTAAGTAGTAGTTAAGTCCTTACTTAAGTAGTAGTTAAGAACTTGCTTAAGTAGTACTTGAGTAAGAAGTTACTTAATAACTTACTTAAGTAGTACTAAAAATACAAAAAATCTAACTATGGGAATGTATAGGGTTGGGAAGGGGGTGACCTCGGAAAAACTTCAACTTTTGACGATTCGCACGTCCACCTCGGGACCTACATGCTATCTCGAAAAGTACAAGTCTTATCCTACGCCCTAAGTACCTAACTTAACTAACTTACTTAAGTACTACTTAAGTAAGTACTTAACTACTACTTAAGTAAGTACTTAACTACTACTTAAGTAAGTACTTAACTACTACTTAAGTAAGTACTTAACTACTACTTAAGTAAGTACTTAACTACTACTTAAGTAAGTACTTAAATACTACTTAAGTAAGTACTTAACTACTACTTAAGTAAGTACTTAACTACTACTTAAGTAAGTTCTTAAGCAACTACTTACTAAAGTACTATTTAAGTAAGTACTTATGAAAGTAAGACAAGTGCCTACTTTCTTGCCTATTTACTTGCCTACTCACTTGCCTACTTACTCGCCTACTTACTCGCCTATTACTCGCCTACTAACTCGCCTACTTACTTGCCACTTAATAACTTATTAAGTAGACACTTGTCTTACTTACTTAAGTAGTACTTAAGTAAGAAAGTTAATTAAGGTACTTACTTAAGTAAGCAAGTCAGCAGGCACTTGTCTTACTTACTTAAGTAGTACTTGTGTAAGTTAGTTCAGTTAGGTACTTACTTAAGTAGGCAGGTAGGTATGGTAGCTAATAGCTATGCAGTAGGTAGTAGGTATGCAGGTAGGTAGGTAAGTAAGTAAGTAGGCACTTGTCTTACTTCCTTAAGTACTTACTTAAGTAGTACCTAAGTAAGTAGTTGCTTAAGAACTTACTTAAGTAGTAGTTAAGTACTTACTTCAGTAGTACTTAAGTAAGTAGTTGCTTAAGAACTTACTTAAGTGGTAGTTAAGTACTTATTTAAGTAGTAGTTAAATACTTACTTAAGTAGTAGCTAAGTCCTTACTTAAGTAGTAGTTAAAAACTTACTTAGGTAGTACTTAGGTAAAAAGTTACTTAAGAACATACTTAAATAGTACTAAAAATACGAAAAATTAAAAATCTAACTATGGGAATGTAAAGGGTTGGGGATGGGTGGGTTGACCTCGGTAAAACTTCAACTT
This sequence comes from Lobophora halterata, assembly GCA_932526365.1. Classification (NCBI taxonomy): domain Eukaryota; kingdom Metazoa; phylum Arthropoda; class Insecta; order Lepidoptera; family Geometridae; genus Lobophora; species Lobophora halterata. The sequence goes on from OW052017.1 coordinate 9,528,233, forward strand.
TTGTTCACCTCGGGACCTACATGCAATCTCGAAAAGTAAGAGTTAAGTACTACTTAAGTAAGTACTTAAATTTGACTTAAGTAAGTACTTCTTACGAAAGTACTTAAGTAAGTAAGACAAGTGCCTACTTACTTGCCACTTAATAACTTAGTAAGTAGACACTTGTCTTACTTACTTAAGTAAAAAAGTTAAGTTAGGTACTTACTTGAGTAAGCAAGTAAGTAGGCACTTATCTCACTTACTCAAGTACTTTCTTAAGTAATACTTCTGTAAGTTAGTTCAGTTAGGTACTTACTTAAGTAGGCAAGAAAGTAGGTACGTAACTTACTTAAGTACTTTCTTAAGTAGTTCTTGTGTAAGTTAGTTCAGTTAGGTACTTACTTAAGTAGGCAAGTAAGTAGGTACGTTACTTACTTAAGTACTTTTTTAAGTAGTACTTATGTAAGTAAGTTAAGTTAGGTACTTACTTAAGTAGGCAAGTAAGTAGGCACTTGTCTTACTTACTTAGGCAAGTAAGTAGGTAGGTAGGCAAGTACTTAAGTAAGTAAGACAAGTGTCTACTTACTTGCCTACTTACATACTTAAGTACTTTCTTAAGTAGTACTCAATTAAGTAAGTTTAGTTAGGTACTTACTTAAGTAGGCAAGTAAGTAGACACTTGTTTTACTTACTTAAGTAGTACTTAAGTAAGTTGTTACTTAAGAACTTACTGAAGTAGTACTTAAGGGCTTATTTAAGTAGTACTTAAGTGCTTAATTAAAAAATACTTAAGTACTTACTTAAGTAGTACTTAAGTACTTACTTAAGTACTTACTTAAGTAGTACTTAAGTACTTACTTAAGTAGTACTTAAGTAAGTTAAATTAGGTACTTAAGTAGCAAATAAGTAGGCACTTGTCTTACTTACTTAAGTAAGGTTACTTAGGCAAGTAAGTAGGTAGGTAGGCAAGTAAGTAGGCAAGTAAGTAGACATTTGTCTTACTTACTTAAGTACTTACTTAAGTTTTACTTAAGTTACTTAAGTTAAGTTTACTTAAGTTCTTACTTAAGTAAGTAGGCTCTTGTCTTACTTACTTAAGTACTTACTTAAGTAGTACTTACTTTCTTAAGTAGTACTTAAGTAAGTAAGGTACTTACTAAAGTAGACAAGTAAGTAGGCAAGTAAGTAGGCAATAAGTAGGCAAGTAAGTAGGCGAGTTAGTAGGCAAGTAAGTAGGCGAGTAAGTGGGCAAGTAAGTAGGCAAGTAAATAGATACTTGTCTTACTTACTTAAGTACTTATTTAAGTAGTACTTAAGTAAGTTAGGTATTTACTTAAGTAGGCAAGTCAGAAGGCACTTGTCTTACTTACTTAAGTACTTTCTTAAGTAGTACTTAAGTAAGTAAGTTAAGTTAGGTACTTACTTAAGTAGGCAAGTAAGTAGGCGAGTAAGTAGGCGAGTAATAGGCGATTAAGTAGGCAAGTATGTAGGCAAGTAAGTAGGCACTTGTCTTACTTACATGAGTTACATACTTAAGTAGTACTTAAGTATGTTAGTTAAGTTAGTTACTTACTTAAGTAGACAAGTAAGTAGGCACTTGTTGTAGGCACTTAAGTACTACTTAAGTAAGTACCTTTTCGAGACAGGTTACGAGATGGACGTGCGAATCGTCAACCTGAGCGAAGCGACGATTGCCGCTTCGCGGTGCGAACCCGGACCCGGACCCGGACTCGATCCGGTCCGGGTTCGGGTTAGAGTTAAGAGTTAAAGATTCGAGAAAGTGAGTAAGTGACTAAACTAAGCAGAGCTTGTACTATGGGAACCAGATAACTGATACAATACATACCTACTTTTATTTTTAATACATACATAGTGTACATATAAAACACCAAAACTTAGGACAAACACCAATGTTCATCTCACAAATATTTCTCCTGAAGCGGGAATCGAACCCGCCCCAGTCCCCAACATACATGCCACTCGACCACTCGAAAACTCAAAATAATGATATAATGTAGCCTAGGTATATGATTTTCAAACAATTCGCATACCTACCAAATTTTGGTTCAGTAGTTTTGGCTTGATTGAGTAACAAACCATTTAGCGAATTTTTAGTAGGTAGGTAGGTATGGACCTGACTGAGCGCGGACCGATTAGTAAAAAAATAATCTGTTCTGTACTATTTGTTAATATTAGGTGATATTATTAGGTAGGAGGTACCTACTTATCTTTGAATAAACTATGTAGGTAAATACTGTTGCATTTTTTTCTGATTTTATCTTGTTTAAATGTCGGTAGGTAAGAAGTTGAACGATAATATTTTTTAGCCCGCAACAGTAAGTCGGCATTCAATAAATATCCTAAATTTATTTTATAATAAAATATGTACCTACTTACGAAACGTTTCTTACTACTCAAATAATTGTCTGAATCTGACCTTACGCAATGGCAAAGCCGCCCGATGTCTGTTTCTGTTAGTCGTCGTGCGCGTGCGGGGTGCGCGGGACAAATCAGAGTGATCCACCCATTTCTGCTGACGTCATAGCAGCCACAGCATTCTTAAAGAGAAGAACCGCTTGATAACGACAGCCATGCTTTGACACATTTAACCGCATAATTAATACCTAGTATTACGTACTAACAGTTAGATAAGCAATATAAAATTGCAATAAAAATGGGAATTCCATAGAATGGGAAAATTCTAAATGTAGGAAGGAAACTTTAAAAAAGACATTGTAATCACTTATGTAAGGATACAATTTTGCTTTAGGTGTGATAAATTGGTATATAAATTGGTTTATTTTGTTCTAAGTTTTAGTTTTCGGGTGGTTAACGAGCTGTATGCAGCTAGAGCAGTTATGATTATTATTAAAATTATTTTACTTTTATTATAGTTGAAGAGCGTAAATTTAGTTCAACTAACAAAACACTCAAACTCAATAAATGTAAAAAGTAATAGCTTAATAATTTATGTTTAAAAAAATCAAACAAATTAGGGCTTTAATTTTAAAACTAACAGTGACAACTTATAATTTTTTATTTTCTAAAATAATTAATAAGCTGAATAACTAATAAAAATGTATAAACTCACCATATTAATTGCTATCAGCAAAATTAGTTTTGTCCAAGGACTTGAATAAGTCATACATACAATTTAAGGTTAACACAGAGTCCATTTGAAAAATGCTATAACACTTCCCGATAACTTGTCCAACTCATGTCTATTTCACTTTAAAAAAAAACCCACAATTGTACAAAAAAATTGAAATATTGAAATTTTGATTTTTTTATCAGGTGACTATAGAATTCGTTATTTGAATCGCAAACGCGCGTGCGTCTTAACTTATTTTTTAATTTGTGCGACTAGCGCAACGCACGGTCGTTTGTATACTGCCATGATTTCACGAGCTTAGTTCATTCGTAGTCGCGAAGAAGCTATGAACCTCTTAAAAACCGCTGTGATGAACCACTATCGGGTTTTCGCTCATACGTCGAAAACTCGAAACATCCGATAAAATAATCTGAAATTGCTGGCTAGATTACACTGGCATTTAGTATATTATTAATAAATTCATATCTTATAGTTTTATTTTTAGGAGGTAGTAAATAAGAGTTATAAATTGTATATTAACATAATCAATGAATTATTTGTAATATTTTATTTTATTTTAATTTTTAAAATCAACAGAACAAATCAAATAATTAAGATGACAAAAAATCAAGACTTGAATATTAATCTCCTTCTAAAACGTCATATAAACTATTGACTTCTCTGTAACGGATACGATACGAATTAGAATGTCAGTTTTTTTTTTCATTTTAGGGCTTTAGACACAGACAATGATAAAGAAATAAAAAATTACGTCGGATTATAAAATTGAATAAGGCTTATCCTCAAATCCGAATTCCATACAAAATGATTCTGACAAATACTCAAAAAGTACGCCGTATTATAGTAATTTCTTCACACGATTCGTTTCGTCCATGTTTTTTGATTTTGTCAACAAAAAAAGTGAAAGGTTTCATACTTTAATATAGATTTTATACGTGTTTTTAAGTTAATTTTAAAACACGTATAAAATCTAAATTAAAGTACCTACCTACCTTTAACTTTTTTTGTTGACGAAATCAAAAAACATGGACGAAACGAATAGTGCGAAGAAATTACTATAATACGGCGTGCTTTTTGAGTATTTGTCCGAAACATTTTGTATGGAATTCGGATTTGAGGATTTCCCTTAAACATGAGTGTAATATTAGGCTTATTCCATTATGCTCCCGCTCTCGTGATCCCAGTGGGATCATACAAAACTTTTCTCTACAACTCACCGTTCCATTATAATCCCACACACCTGGAAGTAATGATGTGATGTAGGTAAGATAAAATAATATGGGAGCATAATGAACTCAAAAATTTTGTATGATCCCACTGAATGAAAACTGAATAAGCCTAATATTACACTCATGTTTAATTCAACTTTATAGTCTGACGTATTTTTTTTTTAATATTGATTTTTTTATCATCGTCTGTATCTGAAGCCCTAAAACGAAAAAAATCACGAGAGTGGGAGCATTATGGAATAAGCCTAATATTGCACTAAATCTATCTACATCATTGTAGAGTGACCTGGCGCCATCTAGCTACCAGTAAAACTCATTTAGGTCTACCAAATCACTTTGATAATTTATTTACTATTAACAACTGCATTCTACTTGTGAATTGTCTAAACATTATTTATTTTCAACAGACTTCGAAAAGGAGGAGTTTCTTTTTACGTTTTGTAGTACCTTGGAACTTAGTTGTTTATAAAATGTTATCGGTTCAGTAGTTAAGGTTTTAAATCAAAATAACTGAAAAAAAAAATTGTTGAAGTGAACAAAATTGTGTATTTTGCTTGCCTTTGACTTTCCAGTGGTGCGTACTGACTGTCACTAGAACAGTCTGATTGAAGTCGATTGTTGTATGTTTTTGTAAAACCTTAATTAGCTATTTTATTTTAAAGTTTATATTGCCAAGTCAAAAGCTTCATACTAATAATTTAATAATTTATTTAGTATGAAGCTTTTAACTTTTAACTTTACATACTACTTCAACCATACTACAACCGACTTCAATTGCACTGTTTTAGTGACCGTAAACACCATTGAATAGGCACAGGGAAGCAAAATATGCAATTTCGTTTAAGTACTTGGATGACGTAATTTTTTCAGATTTTCGTGATATTTATATGGGACCAATCTGGAAGTACATCCTTTCAATTTTTTTTTTCAAATCGGTTTATAAACAACAAAGTTCTGAAGTAACAAACACAAAAAAATCAACCGAATTGAAAACTCCACCTTTTTTTTTAAATCGATTGAAAAGCACAGTCCAGTTACTTATCGGTGCTTCTCGGAAGGCGGTTTAATTGGGCTCGTTATGATAACAGCACCAAGTGTGACGTCATAGGATTAACATAACGTAAAGTTTGGGAAGGTAAGTGTCGGTACCATCGGTACTGAGAAGCGATAAGACTGGCTGGACTAAACTAATGGGTTGCGTCAAGGTGGTCCATGATTTCGTTTTTATATTCTATTGGATCGTTTTACCCGCCTGCGAAGATGGAGGTTAATTTGTAGGTTTCTGTATTTTTTTTTATTTGTAACTAGTTGGATGGGAAACCTACAATAACAGCTTTACACTTCATACTTTACATGTTTTTTTTAATTAATGAATAAATGATTTATTCGTCTCAAGTACCTATGGTTAGTTACAGACTGGTCTTATGAATGTATAAAGTAGAGTCACATACTTCACTGTAGAATACAGTATACAAATTTTCTCTTAATTTTTTTGTTTTCAAAATGTCTGTCTTTATTTGCATATAGGGAGGACTAATAGAAGACCTACGTAGCCTGTTGCTAAAAATGAGTGAAAACGCTGCGTTCGCCGCTGCACCAATGAAACGCTTTAGTATGCACGTATTGCTAAAAATAAATGATAAATATACCTAATGATGTTGATAATGATAATGATGTTTTTGATGACAATGAATGATAAAGATAATGATGTTGATGATGACAGATAGGTGATGATAGATATTGATGATGATAATAACTTTGATAGTGACAATGAAGTTGATAATGATAATAAAGTTGATATTGATACTCAATGATAATGATGTTGATGATGATAATGATTACCTCTTGCATGTCGTCTTCACTTATAATTGCAGTGGCACTTGTCCTGCTATATATATATTATATCATTTACTTAACTAAAAAAATGTATTAGTGTATACTGTATTGGTGTTCAATAAATAAAATAAAATAAATAAAATAAAATGGTTGATGATGATAATGATGTTGATGTTAATAATGATGGTAATAAGACTCACCGCGAGCAGAGTGGGCAGGGCGCTTGCCATGCGCATAGTAGCAGCGCGGCTCGGGCGGCGGCGGGCGGTCGGGCGCGCGCGGGCCGCATCCGGCCGCCCTTCTGGACTCTACCACCGTCGCGACGACATCTTCCTTCTGGGGAGAAGCACTATTATCAGACACAAATGACGTATACACTTAATTTTATCCTTATTTTAAACTTGAATTATACACCACCAATTTTTAATTACCAAAAATTAAAAAATGGTGGTACGTGGGACGGGGTATAACGATGCATCTGTGCAGTCAGAATTTTGGATTTCTACAAAATGGCAGAGTAACAGCGGAGCGAGTGTGGCGCCAAGGTTTTGCGGGCTGGCTCGAGCTAGGTACCCAGGTTTGCCAAACGATGAATAAAACTTAAATTATTACGACTAACGGTAACAGTTATCTAATTTTAATCAAATTCATTTTGAGAAAAAATCTACATAATTTTTTCAAGTTTCTTTGCCGTATCTGTGTTTAGTTACGGCAACAGACTATGCGTATTTTTTTTCTGGTGTTGTAATAAATCTTATGCACGCATGACGCGATGTCACGCAATTACTTCCAATCACAGTCAGCACACTATATGACTTTTATTAATATTTACGATACGATACGAATGAAATTGTGAATGGTAACAAGTATCATGACATGAATCACTGCGACTGCCGGCGTACAAGATCGCCTGCCGGGGCGCGCCGCGGGAATATCACCGATGATTTTGCAACACACTTGGTCTCAGAATGTAACAAGTGTTATGTGTGATCAGTTTTAACCATGATAATAACATATTTACTCGGTATACTTTTCATGCCTAGACTTAAGCTTCTAGTATTTCAAACTGTGTGGTCCCCTTCAGGTGCAAGTGTGGTGTGGCGAGAAGGCGACCATAAAGTTGTCACACAATTCACGCGCCACATGCAGTCCCGAGTTACACTGTCTGATGATAAATAAGTAACTTTACAAAGTAATTAGCCACAAATATTCCACTGTGGGATCGTTTCCTAGGTACCAAAACAAAGTGTTGTAATAGAAACTCAGTTGAAAGTCGTGAAAGATATTAATGAAAGTTTTAGATTCAAGATTTATTTACTTTAGAGTTTATCATAACAGTATTTACATCGTTATATCTATCATAAGTATTAAACAAGTAATGTAGATAAAAATCTTAAAACCACGTTTTTATGCTTTTGCTCTATTTGCTTTTAATACAAGATTTAGCAGTTTTAAGAATGTATTGTCATCGAGTTGTGAGCTATCCTGAAAATTTTACCCGGATAGCTAATCAGGAAGTGCTCTAAATTCGAGTTGCATGATTGAACCCGGAACGAAAAAAAAAAAGGTACGTACAGCTTACAATACAAAACTACAAGAAATATTAGATAGGAGAGCGCTTCGTTAGTTTCGTCTTAAAACCGCATTAAAAAACAATTATCTTCGTAATTGCTGTATCAAAATACATGAAAGAACGCTTGGAAGTACCTTATTAATTATCAGCGATAGCATCGAATTCCATTCATACATTATTTTAAATACCTATTACTACTCGTTTTATCAAAAATAGCATTAGGGTAAAACAAAGTTTGACGTTCCAAAAGGATAGATGCCCCCTTTCCTTAAAACCTTACTTTTGAAAATAATACGTACTAATATAAGTACATGTATTACTACATACCTACTTACAAGAAATGTCCTTCAGCAATTAGGTACTTAAACTAAGTACCTAATTGAACCCAAGACGAATGTCGTAGGGCTGAAGAAGAACATATTCTTTTATATATGTACTTAAGGTCATACCTATACCTATACCTACTCTGTAAAATAATATAAACACTGCACAACAAACACACAAACTCATAACTTAGGCACAGTACTAATACCTGCTACAGTACACACACTGAAGTGCACAAATCTGTAAAAACAGCACACCTTGCGAGGCGGCTAGTTATACGCTCCGAGATACAGTTGTCCAAACTAGTTCGGAGTGTATAACAAAACCGACCCCGCTGGGTTAAATAATATACAGATATCAGCTACCAAAATTGTAAAAAAATTTTAGACCTAAGATGTGTGTCTATTGAAATAAATATATTTTGATTTGATTTGAAAATCAAATGGAAGTATTATTTGGTAAAGTATGACGCAAAAATATATGCTAAAAATTTACCTATTATTACTTCTATTTGATTTTAATGGTAAGGTTTTTAGGAAAAGCATTTTGTGCGCTGTAACTACATGACTTAGTTCCGCCATCATCGATCCACCATCGGACGACCAGACGCTCGGGATTGCGACATCCCTACATAGTGGACATGCCATGTATTCGCATAAAGCGCTATGCCTCCACTTTCGAATGCTCTGCAGGCGTCAGTGTTTCCCGATCACTATAACTTGGGTGTCTTCAAGGCAAGAGTGAATAGGATTATTCTAGGTAAGCGTGCTACATCGTCGACCACATCGTCACTTACCATCAGGTGAAATGGTGGTCAAACGCAAGCCTATAAATAGTAAAAAAAAGGGCCATCTATATTATATTATAAATAACTGGTTTTGACCTCCACAATACAGGGAATCCTAGTGTGGAGCTCAAAATTCCAAATACCTATACATAATCAAATATTTAGTTTTCATTTATTATATTTACTACAGCTAATGCTAACTACTTCAATCTATACTTATAACAAATTTACAAACGGAAACAATTGGGCCACCCATTTCCATTAAAATTAAGATAGTTACCAATTAGTTTAAGAACCTACCTATGAAAAATATTTACCTTTGATTATGTTAGCTTTAGTTTATATTTTAGTTAATCTACTGCTTACCTATATACCATAATGTATTATGTATTTCTTGTAATATCTTTTTTGTGTCAAAATAAATTTATATCTTATATATCTTATCTATCCTATTGGGGCATCTAACCCTGTTTTACCCTAAATGACATCACAATATTCCACACCTCCAATATTGCGCTGATATCATTTTTCGGGAAATTTTATCGATCATTGGCGCCATCTTATCAAATATTTTTACAATGAGTCAAATACCTATCTAGTTCCTGTAATAAAAGTTACTAATTGCTTTAGAATATGTATTTGTCGTAAATTAATTATGCACAGCCTCAAGAACACTGACACATTTTTACAATATGCGTATAAATGTCCATAATTTGCCAAAAGTTTTTACTAGATTGCGACCCGGATGTAGATTTAAGTATTAGTATCAGTAAGTGTAATTTGTATTTATTTATTTAAAAAGATAGAAGCTTACAGTTCTTAGTTAGTTTCTTAGTTGTTTTGGTTAAACTAAGAATTAAACTTAAAAAAACTAATAAATCCTGGATAATATTTCTAATTTTATTATAAAATATATCGACATAAAATAAAAATCAAAAATCGTATTCGAATTCGGTTTAAATTAAGTTTTTTCAAATTTGAAGTTGTGTTGAAGAACCGTAAACACAACACTAGAACACTAGTGACCGTAAACACAACTGAAACCCACAGGAAAGCAAAATACACAATTTTGCTTCCCATTTGTTTACTTTGACGGAATATTTTTTTAAGTTATTTTTATTTAAAAACCGATGTTGATGAAATTGCTATGAGACCAATCCATGAAATTATTTTTTTTATCCTTTCAGATAAAAAAAATAATTTTGTACATGACGCATCGTCGGTATGTCAATTCTATTTTGGAATATTACAATTTCATTGTGCAATAATCATTACATTATAGATAAATTTATGGCCTCTAACTAATAGCAGTGTGATTTTATATCAATTACCTATTATTTTTGCATATTTTTTATGGTAATTTTATTTTATTTTTGCATATTTTAAAGACTATTTATTAACTTCTTCTACATATTTATCAGCTGTCATTGAAACGTCACTTTATTATGCAGCAATGACGTTATCTGCAAACATCGTGTATCATTTAAGTTTGATAACATTTATTTAAATTTAATATAATCACATAAATTTTGGCTACAATAATTTATTATACTAATAGGACATGTCACCTGAAGATAATGCGGAGCAAAAACTTATTAGGTATTATAATATAAAATGAGTATCGAAGAAGGTATAGCTTGCGTAAAAAAACTACTTTGAGAATGGGTAGAAAGAATAGAGGATTTTGGGTTGGATTGACTGACTGCCTAAGTGCGATTAGGGACGATAGACATAAAAAAAACAACAAAACAAAAAAAAAAAAACAATGGCGTGGGCGGGTTAGTAGTATCAGTAGTATGTAACTCTCAAAACTTCAGAAGCCGAATGCGAGTTTTTTCTAGTAATGCCTAAGATCACACGTACCGAGTACTCGGCCGAGACAGTAAAATGTCACTCGGCCGAGACAGTGAAAGCTTACGTCACTCGTTCAGCCGAGCATTCTGCGCTATGTTTCTACGTACCGAGTATTCGGCGAGAGCACTGTCTCGGCCGAGTACTCGGTACGTGTGATCTGGGCATAAGTGTCAGAAGCAAGAGGCTTCTCTCGCCGCTTGTCGCGCGTACACGCACGCCAATGAGCGTTCTCGCGCGTACACGCACAAAAAACCCAACATGAGCGGTGTATCCGCTCGGTTAAGGGGAATCCTCAAATCCGAATTCCATACAAAATGTTTCGGACAAATACTCAAAAAGTACGCCGTATTATAGTAATATATAAAATTAGCCCTACTAACTTAAAAACACGTATAAAATATAAATTAAAGTATGAAACCTTTCACTTCTTTTGTTGACGAAATCAAAAAACATGAACGAAACGAATAGTGTGAAGAAATTACTATAATACGGCGTACTTTTTGAGTATTAGTCCGAAACCTTTTGTATGGAATTCGGATTTGAGGATTAGCCTTAATATATATATATCTGAAAAAAACTTGAGACTTGAAATTTATCACTCTAAATTTCAAGTCTCAAGTTTTTTTCAGATTTTACGTTCGTCAATGAAAGTTCGTAGTAAAGGAACCAATCGCTTGTTACGTATATTGAAGTTTTGTAATAAATGTCAGTCTTTGAAGGCTTTTATTTAAATATTTCAAAAGTCACAACTTCAAAAGTGTTAAGGTAGGTCATCAATTAATTCGACTGACCTACTTACCTATTTAAAATTACTCAATACATTGAATTTTGATAATATGGAAGCCAAATAAATTATCAAAAATTAAAAGAAACATTCACATTTAAAAACAAGGACCCAAAAAGAGAATCTACAAATCATACATTAAACTTGAATTAATATCTGTTTGTTTTCCGAAATAAATATAAAAAAAAAAACAGTATAATGCCATTCATTGATACGTAGGAACAACTTAAAAAAAAATACTTGTGAATTATTTTTAGTTTAATTAAGATGCAGGGAGAGGGGAGACATTTTCCCTGAAGTGGGATACGAATGGCTGAATAAGAATATTAATAATAATTAAGGTAAAAATTCATATTGTTTTGTAATTGCAGTTTGTTGTAGAAATAAACAACATGGTTTATGATCCATCTACTATTGTAAACAAGATACAAGATTGAGTAAAGAATACTCAAAAATCTATTATTTATTGTAATAAATGAGTAATAATTGCGTAAATATTTTGGACATTTCACACAACGCCATTTAGCCCCAAACTAAGCATATCTTGTACTAGAACCAGATAACTAATACAATACTTAAATACTTTTTTTTTTGTAAATACATACATAGAAAACACCCAGACTCAGGGAAAACACCGGTGTTTATTATATAAACGTTTGTCCTGAAGCGGGAATCGAACCCACGACACCGGCGTGGCAGTCCAACACACTTGCCACTCAACCATCCATGTCGTCACTTACTTATAAACTACTCATAAATTCAGACACAGATTGAGCGATCAACTGTGGGTGTACTACAGTGTTTACAAGTCCGTACCTAAAACGGTGTACCTAGCTGATAACAAATCAATCAATTGATAACTAATTGAAAGTGTATTTTGCATAACCCGATTACCTTCCTGCAGGATAGGTCCCAGGCTTATAATTATAGATATTCCACGATAACGTGGTCCATTTGTATACTAAATGCTTACAAAAACATATATGTAATACTGCATCTGACACTGGCAAAATTTGGACATCACTCAACCGGGAAGAATGGAAGAAGCTGGTGGAGGCCTTCACCTGAAGATGGATCCACATCCTAAACAAAGACACTAACCAACTAACAAGCTTAAGTAACAACTAACATAACATTAATGTAAAATAACCAGGATGTGTGGAAATAAAGGCTATTTTATTTTATATTATTTATTTACTACAACTGACTTCAATTGGACTGTTTTAGTGACTGTAGACACAACTGAATAGTCACAGAAAAGCAAAGTGCGCAATTTTGTTTACTTGGATGACGTAATTTTTTCAGTTAATTTGATTTCAAAACAAAAGTACTGAACCGATTTTCATTATTTTTTTATGGGACTTATCTGGGAGTATCCTTTTTAATAAACTAAATCTGAGAGCATTTTTCAAATCTGTATAAAAACAACTTGAGAATCTCCTCATTTTTTGAAGTTACACGGAGAAAATGATCTCTTTATGGTTACTAAAATTCTAGTTGAATTTGTGACAGCGAGAATAATTTAGTAACGATTACAATAATAATAATTCCTGCTAACGACATTTAGTAACGATTACAATATAATAGTTCTAGCTAACAAAAGTTAGTAAAGGGTACAAGAAAATATTTTATCGGTTACTATTTTGTCTCGCTATTCCAATTTTTTACTCCGTGCAGTTCAAAAGGTGCTATTTACAATATTTTCCTGGGTAGTTACCTACCGAAACTTATTCTATCTAAGGAACTGGGCAATATTATACTAGAAAATCTTTGCAAAATCTAGTATCTTACATAGTTTCTGGTGTAAAGACATCAAGCTGATTTTAATTCTAGGCGCCAAGACGAGATTGCGATATAAAATAAGCTCCAGTGATGGTTATGAACCTCACTAGGTATAACTATGAGTTTCAACTTGTGTTCTTAACTAAATAAATTTATGTATTTTTGGTGCTTATTTATTTATAAAAATGTAAAGTTAGATCTCTCCTCTTACCAGACAAAGCAAGGATCTCTAAAATAACAAGGTATAGCCAATTAATCTATACAAGATTTTTGTTATAAATAAATTCGCTAAGTACAGATGATGCAGTTATATTGTTCCGAACTTTCAATGCTCTCTAGTTTATTAATTAAATGTTAAATACTTTTATGTGTATAGCGAAGAAACTCAGTTATGATAAAGCTTTGGCTTTGTGATAGACAGACGGACACCGAAATCCATAAACGTTAATATTAATAAATAGTATATTTAGTAATAAATCCGCTTAATTTATAAACAAAGGTCTGAATTAACTTAACTCTAGTTTAGAATTTTAGTATCTAAACCAAAGCGCCGAAAACAGCAAACTCAAGTCAGAACTCGACACGTGTTTCGCCTCTACACGAGTCGGGAGGTCTCCGAGAGAGAGAGTCTACGAGACTTGGGTTTTCTGTTTTCGGTGCTTTGGTTAAGATACTAAAATTCTAAACTAGAGTTAAGTTAATTAAGACCTTTGTTTAGAAATAAAGCGGATTTATTACTAACTACTATTTATTAATATTTTTGTATTTCCGCAAAGTAACGCCTGAATCAATCAATTATCCATAAACGTTCCGATTTCCTAAATCTGGGAACTCTAATCCTAAATGTTCTGTGAGGTAATCAAATACAGCTGGTGCTCGAGTTACAGCAACGTGCTAATCTACTCGTTTAATTAGTACGGTTGCAAATATGGGAACTTTAGCACCTTGTTCCGAGTTACTGCAGCACTGAGCTAAGAATATGATATAAACGTACCTATAGTCAACTAAAGTAAATGGGCTATTGCAACTTTTTGAAATTTCTAAAAATACCTAATTCATATCATAAGCATGATGACAATGGAAAATATTTAATTATTTTTTTCATCATCGCTCCTTTTACTCACAAAACTAGTATGCAAAGAACTAGAACAGCCCCGCCCTTATCTTGTAGTAGCATGTTCCGATCTCATATATCTGTCAGCGGCTGAAATGTGTGTATCGAAGAATTCTGCACGATCCACTGGCCTTATGAAATAGGGTTGTCATATCATAGCTATGCTACAGCGGCCACATCAGTCTTTGGTCGCCTAAACAGATCAGCGTAGGAACTCTACCTTGGAAGAACTAATTAGCTATATGATGGATATCTGTTAGAGAATAGGGTTGGCGACACACAACGTTCTGAGAAAGACCGGGTGACGAGGATATATACAGGTGAAGCAGAAGTGTTAGTGTTAGTTAGGTGGTGTTTAGCTCACATGATAAAGCTTGAAAAGGCAAAGAGCGATAATTGTGTTTTACCATTACTCGCCTGTGCACTTTTAACAATTTTATGGATGAAATAATAATTCCTTAATATCCTGTTTTGTATAGGAATTATGGACGGGAGATACATAATTTAGGTTAACAACGAAATAATTTGCATTTCAATGGTTTTACAAAACCTTGAAAATAATTGTTTACAAAGATTTTTTACCATTGAGATACGTCTCTTACAGGATGCCATCCAGATAGGTAGCAACACAGTGTCAGATATTCTACAGTATAGCAGTAATGTGTAAGCATTACTGTGTCCCGGTTTGAAGGATACAAGTAGCTAGTGTAATTACTAGGCCATCAAAATTTCTCAAAGTGGACGAGCGCTAGTAGCACAATTGCACCGGCCTATGTAAATCAAAGTCTGGTTTAGCACTGTTTTGGTCATGGGCAGGTGTTATCTCTTACCATCAGGAGAACGTCTAGCTCAACTCGTCACTTATTTGCATAAAAAACGTGGTAGCGTTTCGAGCGTTTTTTAAATTTTACGGTTTTGATTTTACGGAGAAGACAGCAGAGTAGCAATCTAGTGTAAGTCCAATTTTCAGCTCTTTTCATCCAGTTCCTGCCACTACTATGTGGAAATTGGTGCTCTTAGATAGCGTTGTGTTAGTGCGGCTTCAGATTAGCGTATTTTGTCGCGCGTACCTATACGGGTGGATTGATTCTCGCATAACTTTGGAAGTTATGCGAGAATCAATCCACCCGTTTACGCTTAGTTCTTTCGAACCAGTGTGGTGAAAGGATTTCAAGTGAGCCTCGAAGAGGCTCCTTTCGTGCACTCGACACATGTTTTTGAACTTTTGGTTCTACGACATGCCGGTTTCCTCAAGATGTTTTCCTTCACCGTTGCGAGAACGTGGGATGCATACATAGATTTTTCGACCGAAAAGCACATTTACGCAAGACTGCCACCGGGATTCGAACCCGCGACCATCAGATCGCAAGGTAAGGGCCTCATCCACTCGGCCTCTACGTCCATAAACGTATACGCGCTGCAAAACCGCTAACTACAAAAAATAAAACACGAGCGCCGAATCCGCTCGGTAATCCGCTAATCTGAAACTGTAGATTAATCTGCCAAGGTGAAGGTCACGGGGTGAAGTTCAAGTTGTTCTAGTCACAAGAACCGACTGACCGCATGACCAAAATTGCTTCCGGATGGTGTGAGATCGAGTGGCACTCGGATTTGAAACGATTTTTATTGAGTTTAGCATAAATAGAAAAGAGGTGATATGGTGAATAAGAGTTCGAAAAGAAGACCTAATGTGTTGATAAAATGTATTGTAGGTATCCAATTTGTTTCATTTTCTTATTTTAGTAAATTAGTTCGTTAGAACATGCATTTTGTTAACAAAACTCCAATTCACCAAGTGAATTTTTATCGAACTTTTCATTTGAAAAAACTAACTTTTCCCGTCATAACAGTGATATAATGATAGATCTTCGTTGAATTGGTAGCTGGAAACACCAAGTGCTTTACCATTTTGGAAAGCCAATGAAGCAGGCAAGTTTTTTACAAATTGGTCACTTTCTGATCAGTCCTGAAGTCCCCCACCCGCACCTGAAGGATTATCCACTCATTACGACACACCCTGTATAGTGGTTGGCAGCATCTATCGCAGTGCGGGTCCACGGTGATCCGTCACAATCTGCATATTGGCACCACACCAGCCTTCTCTGGTTCGATCGGGATAGCGACAAGTCGACACTCGACATTGACCCTACAAAATTGTCCATTTCTGGTTTGTCCCTTACCGCTTACAGATAACGTATTCTAGTAGCGGCTAGAACGTATTAGGATGGAGTAACGAGAGATTAAATTTTAATGATAAATTAACGAGTTTAATGCCGAATTGCACCAAACTCTATTTTGCAAAGAAATTATGTTAAAAAATGTTATTATGAGCTGCAAGATTTTTTAAATGACGTAACAATATAAGTAGTTAAAAATATCAGCCCGTCTCTATCAGTTGCAACACCCTAACGGGTAATATTGTGTAGCTGTACTTCTAATTATTTGACTTAACAAGACCTGAAATGTAACCTACCCAATATTTGCAATAAATACTGAATAGTAAAAAATACTGAACTTTCAAAGTTCCTGCAATTACTTTAAACGCTTGGCAGTTCTTACTGGTCAGAATCTGGACTGTTAAGAACTACGAAGCGAGTAAAGTAATAGCTTAGGAACTTTGACACATTGGTGCAAGCAGGCATAAGTAATGTTGCATAATATTAAGTAAGTATTGGACTAGTGTTTAGCCTCAGCGGGACTGATATATTCGTTCAACAATTAAAGCCCCTAAATTAAAAATAAGAATAAAAAAAAACCCTGTGACACTCTGGCCTACTCTCGACTAAAAGAGCGAATGGGTTTAAACCACTGCGCGAATCCAATGCAAATTAGCGGATGTCACATGTGCGCGTGGTATACGCATGATATCGCGCAAATATTTATTACATTAACTGAAAAAAAAGTATGTGCGAGTGAGTGCCATCGGGAAATAAACCTCCGATCAGATCGAATAATATCATGGCTAAATTAAGAGATAATTCTAAATAAACCTAGAATACTCTATCAATTAAACGGAAAGATAAATCTTACAATAACGATATGCAATCAGAATAACGGAAGTGACACACGTAGAGCACAGAACCTAACGACCTAACGAGATTTATTGGTGCCTAATTTACGGTAAAAAATTACTTAAGTTTATAACTACTATAAACTTGAAGGTAAATAACATAATGAGTCTAATGATACCTACATATTACTTAAGGAAATTTCCTAAAAAGTGTCCACATTTATTATAAAAAATATCGCAATAGTAGAAACAAGCATGGACAACGGGTAGAGTACGTACTTAACGAGTAACGAATCTAATGTTACAAAATACCTATTTTGCCATTCAATTAATCGACCTCATTCGATTTGAGGACGTGGTGGTCGAGTGGATAAGGCATTTGCCTTGCAATCTGATAGTCACGGGTTCAAATCCCGGTAGCAGTCATTATGAGATTTTTATTTCGGAAAAATCTATGTGTGTACACCACGTACTCACGACGGTGAAGGAAAATATCGTGAGTAAACCGTCATATGACATCCACCAATCCGCAATGGTGACCAATTTGCTCTACTAGCCAAGAGTAGACCTGAATTACAGCAGTGGGAACATACCTGTATTCTCTAATCAAACACTTACCTACTAAATCTGTATGTACTAAAAGAACTAGCCTACATCTAGGACAAACCATTCGTGGCTTTTTAGATGTTTTGTTTTAATTTTTATGTATATACATAGGTACATACATACTTGTTCTTACACAATAAATAAAATAAAAAGTTCTAGTACAAAATATATTTTTTATCCCAAAGTTCGAATCATCTGTTTGCCGTGTGACATAGACCTATTCATACTTTTCATTTTCATTCTAGCTAGGGTAAATAATATGTAATTCAAAGTCTCATAAATAATTTTATTATCAAATTATACATCATGGTGTTTGAGCGGCAGATAATTTTGAAAAATGTGTGATAATTTGTGCAATAATACCAGTTATTCATTACCAATCATATGCAAAATAGTGTTATTGTAAATAATTCTGATCTTGTTAAGTGAGCAATATTATTAATCTATTCATAACGCGGAGTGGCGCCACCGGGACATGCACAGGCGCATTGTACTTAGCGATTCCAAGATACAGTAAGATAGTGTCGTGTTGTATTCGAGAATAGAACTCAATCGACTTATGGCGATCGATCGAAGCGAGAGGTGATGCGAGTTGCATTCGAGACATCTACATTCACACCCATATTCTAAGATGATTTTTACCCTCAAGGAAATACTAATGTGGTGGCACGCACTCTACATTGAAATTTGACTGGTGACAGGTGGAACCACAAGTAAAGCGGCGGCCATTTTACTACTTACGTAAGGAGAGTTTGAGGATAAGGACTGACTTACACCCGTCACTCAAGGAAATACTTAGATTTGAAATTTGACAGGTGACATCTATTGACCTTTTGTAAAGCGGCCATTTTACTACTAACGTAAGGTGAGTTTGACGATAAGGACCATAAAGTTAGGGGGCGACAACCGAAAGTATCCGAGATATGTGTATCTGTGATAAGGACTGACTCAGAATACAAATGTCACTGTTAGAAATGGTTAAGATTAATACAAATAACGTTTAATACTATACACTTGTCGGCCTTATCACTGAAGCGATACTGTTATATTTGATCTGCATTTTCCGATACCTAATCTTCTTATCGTGTCACTAGATCCTTCGAACCAGTGTGGTGAAAGGATTTCAAGTGCGCCTCGAAGAGACTCCTTTCGTGCACCTAATTACCTAATACCTAATTATTTAGGTTAAATCTGGATTTGCAGTCTCAACTAAACAAACGGACATATAAAACACTTGGAGTTATGCGCTTTTCAGTGCCTATTTTTTTCACGCAACTGTTCACAATACACAAAGGTTTAGCTGGAAGATAATGCTACATAGCATTAAGTTCGCCTTTGTACCTACTATTTGTTAAGTGCAATAAAGTATTTTCTATCTATCTATCTATCTATTTTTTTGTAATCAACTGAAGATATAATGCGCGCTCCTAGTGGTATATTCACGCCTGCCCATGACCAAAATAGTACACAATGACGTTGGATTAATAAACACTGCCGTAGCGCGCCGCTTGTGGACATCCTCAATGTCGCATGGAGTGAGAATAGAGCTGTTACCACAGGCAGTTATCGATTCCCATTGTATCGATTCGTTACCGTTTCCGCGGGCTATCGATTACTAATCGCTGTTAATCGATTACAATAAGTGCGATGGTGAATAATTGGCGGGCTATGTTGAGGACATTAATTATTATGCTTACGATTATCTCTTTTGATTTCTATGCAACGTAGCTCGTCGTGTTAATAATATAAACTTTTTTTATAATTTCGATCTGGTAGTTTATGGATATTGCAAGAAACATCAAACAATTAAGTACTGTGTCTTTTCAACCGACTTCAAAAATAGGAGGAGGTTCTCAATTCGGTGGTTTTTTTATGTTCATCACATCAGAACTTTGTTGTTTATAAACCAATTTGATTGAGAGGTTATACTTTCAGATAGGTCCCATATAAATTTTATGAAAATCGGTTCAGTAGTTTATTGTTTAAATCACAACAATTGAAAAAAAGTAGTTGACGTGAACAAAATTTCCTATTTTGTTTTCCTGTGACTTTTCAGTGGTGCCTGTGCCTACGGTCACTAGAACAGTCCTATTGAAACCAGTTGTTGTATGATTTGTAAAATATTGATTATTGAAGATATATTATATTATAAAAAAAACTGTTAGATTATTTATAAAGGTTCTTTCGTCCTCTCATTATTTTAAATTTTGAAAGAACCACCTCCCTGGTGTCATGTTTTCAAGTTAACTTCATATATTTTGCTTATATTAATTTTAGTACGCATTGAGAAGGAAATCGTTTTTCATTAAAGCATTGGATTCGAAGTAGATTGGCGCCGATATCTGTCAAGAGGTACTCGTATAAGGTTCTATAAATAAATTGGATATCGTTCAAATTAGGTATTAGTTTGTTAAATAGATTAGATCGTGTCTGGCACCACACCTCGGATACCTTAAAATCACCTTTTTAATTATGAACCTATCTAATTAATCTAAGTTGGTTTACTAGAATCGATGACAAAATACTATAATTGAATAATACATTAGAGGACTGGAATAAACTTGGTAAAATGTCAACTTCATTATTTTAATTTTTTAAACGACGCATATTTTCCATTATTTAACAATGGAATGCCAAAATTATCTCAATCAAAATATTTGTCATTTGTAAAGTAAGTTAGTTTTGCTCTTAGTTCAAAACAAATTAGTTTATATTATATTATCCTTATTTGATATAACCTTGAAATAATTAATCTCTCTGTTATTCTATTTAGGACTCCGCGATACAGGCGTGCCCTAATATGCGGGGTCCATTGTGAACTATTGTGTAATATTTGTATTTTTGGAAAATAAATATTGGTAAATTAATTTAAAATGTAACGTGAAAAAAAAGTACATAAATAATAAATTAATTGTAAATTTGAATAATAAAACCCCATGATTTATCTCTATGAAGGCACTTAATCATTAAATTTGGACAATATGCAGGTATATTTGTCAATACATCACAGTGTCCAGATATTTACAATACATCAATGAATGCCTTATTGGAATACCCATAAACTAGTCTTCGCCTTATAGGTTACTAGTCCTCAGGTAAAATGTATACTTAGTTGTAAGATCAGCTTGCATAATGTTGCATGAGAAGGCCCAAAATAGGTACTGTAATAATTACTAATAAGGTAAAAGATAAAGATAAAAGAGCCTTTATTCTGCATTGGGTTACATATGGTTTTTTCTATGCTAGGTTTTAACTTAACTTAAGTTTTTTGTAATGTATCATAAATATTTTGGTAGTAAGTACATAATAAATATTATGTTGCAGTTTCTCCTCCAACTCCTTCCTCCTTACTTAATAATTACTAATAACAATCTTTAAGAAAACTTGTTGCTGGTTAAAAAAAGGTTTCGTAAATGCACCTGTGTAAAACAAAGAGGTAGGCATATATTATGTTATGTAGGTATGTTGCTTTGTTGAACTTCAGCTATTTCTACCAAATAATTTGAGAAAACTTATACGTTTAATAGAACGTGCATTTATACGTTTTATAAATATAACATCGTAATGTAAACGTATTCAGAAACATGACTTATAATTGGAAAATGCAGTGAAGTATTTTAAGTTATTCTGATAGTTTTGCTTTCGTCTACATAGTCTACATACTAAAGGAATTGGTGGAATGGAATATAAATTTATTAATTTTACCACTAAAAAAATATCATATCTAACTGTTTCCTTTTGTACATTTTTATACAGATTGTAGTAGTTAGCTTATGCTACTTATAATAAACTTAAGTATTTGTCATACATTACATTTACAACCTTGCGGTTGAAAATTCTACGAGTTTCCTTTAAATAATTTTCAACAATCAATTGAATATATTGAATAATTAGTGTGAATAATATTAATGATTTCTTGAACCAAATTCATTCGAGTTTGACTAGTCTGGTGCATGTCATGTAGTAATCAATTAATTATTATTTAAATTGAAACTTTGTATTTATCATGCCAAACCTATTTCCAACATCAATTAATTTAATTTGAAACAAAATTAATTTCACTAATAGAGAAACTGAGTAAGATGCACTCTAGAAACAAAATAAGTCAGAAAGTATGGGTTTAATGATTTTTTTTATTTAACAAAAGAAGAAAACGGAATATACCTATGTTTCAGATTTATAATTGACACCCAAAATTTCGTTCGGGTTGTGAATATTAACAAATTTTTTTTTTACTATCGTTATTACGGCAGAATTGTTAGAATTGGCACCCATCTAGACGGCATCCTGCATACGCCTTTCAACTGCTCTAGCCTGTGGACTGTCAGTCCATCAGTCCATCAGTCCATCAGTCAGCATTTCTTCATATCATCATATCAGCCCGTGGACGTGGTGGCCGAGTGAGGACGTGGTGGCCGAGTGGATAAGGCCCTTGCCTTGCGATCTGATGGTCGCGGGTTCGAATCCCGGTGGCAGTCATGCGTAAATGGGTTTTTTCTGTCGAAAAAATCTATGTATGCATCCCACGTGCTCGCAACGGTGAAGGAAAACATCGTGAGGAAACCGTGAGGAGGCATGTCATAGAACCTAAAAGTTCGAAAACATGTGTCGAGTGCACGAAAGGAGCCTTTTCGAGGCGCACTTGAAATCCTTTCACCACACTGGTTCGAAGGAACTAGTGACACGATAAGAAGAAGAAGCCCGTGTGCACCCATTGCTGGGTATAAGCATCCTCTTTCTCATGCCACTTGTCGCGATGTTGTGCGAGGCGCATCCAGTGCTTGCCCGCTACTGTAGCAGTCCATACTTCAAGAACTCGGCATCAAGCAGCGTCTATCATCTGTTGTGCAAGCTCGTATCCTCACGTTCTTCGGAAACGTGTCGCGTCGTGGAGAAATGTCCATCGAGCGTCTGGTGGTACAGGGAAAAGTCGAGGGCACACGAGGGCGAGGACGATCTCCAATGCGTTGGGCTGACCAAGTCAAAGCAGCACTAGATGGTCCCTTACACGAATGCACGAGGAAAACCGCTGTCAGAGATGAATGGCGCAGGATTGTGAAGCGTGTCACAACCCCTACCATGACGACCACGACCACTCTGAGTGTAACGATCAAGAAGAAGTAGTAATGTCGTCGGCTCATTTTGCAGGTGTTCGCCGCGTTGTCTTTTCGCGTACCTGTGTCACTACTGCCTTGGTCCATCGGTTGTCGCCCCGTCTGGCAACATGTCCTACCCATTACGGCTTTTAGTTTCGATGACTTTCTGAGTCTCGGGAAAATAAAAATCGAGATTCAATGCGGTCTCGAAATTCCCGGGAAAACGAGACTTTCGAGACTTTTTCAATAGTACTTATAGGCCCACTTATAGGATCAGCATATAGGCATTTTATGGCCTATTAGCAAACACATCACAGTTTAATTTTACAACCCAGTATTTGATGCTGTTCAATGTTCCAGATTTATCAAAATTCGCATTTTTCTTCGAAATGGTTCCACACAACTAGTACTTTTATTTTTAAATTGCTTTTTTTTGGCAGGCTAAAGTCATAAGACTATATCACCTTGTCTTAAATTATACTAAAGGCTACTTCTACACTGAATTTTTAAGATTTTTCTAAGTATCAAAAGTCTCGTTATTCCCGGTACTGAAACCATCAGTCTCGAATCTCGAAAATAACAATAAATCGTCGAGACTCTCGAAATTTTCGAGACCGAGACTCCCGGAATGAAAGCCTTACTTTACTACCCATCTCCATTTCAGGCTGGCAATCCGCATACCTACGTCTACGACATTCGTACGCCATCGTCAGCACTTAGCCTCTTAATATTATAACCAGAAATGATTTGTAACGCTATACCAGTATTCCCATGAGTAGGCAGATCTTGGGTGACCAATTTTATGGCAGAAAAAGGAAACTTTCTTTGCACTCCACTCGTAAAAGTTGAGAAATATTAAAAGTACGCTAATAAAGCGCCATCGTGGTAGCAATTACAGGTTTACGGTCCCATTCATACTTTTGTCGTAAAACACTAGCAGTTTTCCTCTGTCTGCAAAACTGAAAGAACTTTTTTACACATTTTGCGACGATTAGCAATCAAATAGATATGTGTATAAATATATGACGAATATACAAATGATACCTAACGTAAGTATGTTAAAGTTACAAAAGTATTATTTTTTCGTGATATATTTAGAATAGATAGTAGGTACAACTTTCTCAGATTTCCTCTATCCGAGCGACCCCTTTTAATCATAATACGAAATGTCTACCCTTCTCTATTTATCCTTGGTCTAGCCCTATCATGCGTTTCCTCTACATTTCCTTCTGTGATGTTCCTAATAAAGTTACAATCATGTCGTCCCAAGTTTTTATATTATATATTTTTTGCTCTTGTTTATTATTTCATATGTACCTACTTGTTATGTTAACTTTCATGGACATTAATTTTTTATGACTATTTTGTTTCATGTAGGTAATAATTAATTAACTTTAAGACGTGTTTATACTGTAAATCAAATATTGCATGCCCGCGATGTTAGAATACATTGAAACTCTAAAAAATTTTTCATCCTCATGTACATGTATTTAACGCAATAAATAAATACTTACTTTACTTTACTTTTACAAGTGGCCGACCATTTTACCAAGATTTTATTTAAATCGCGTTGAATCTTGCAACTTGAATCTGGAGCACTTTCAGGGTAGCTCACAAATCATTACAATGCATCTTAAAAACCGCTTTACTTCGTAAAAGAAGTGAGTTAGAGTAAAAATATACAAACGTGGTTTTTAGATATAATCTACATTTCTTGTCCCTCTCCTATTTTGTATAAAATTTATGATAATAATACTACTCTACATTTTTGAATTTCAAGCTACTAAAGTTAATTTTTCACTGAGTTTCAAATTTCATACTAGATTCCATTAGATTTTTTTTCGACACATTCGAGTGGTTATATCGCAATAAAACCTCCAGATAACTACAGTCACATACCACACGCAAAGAAAAACAAAAAACAAAATGGCGACATAATAACTCTTATTGCACCGCGGCTACCGACTAACCGACTGTTATTACTGACTGTTAAACAGCTTTTACAGTCAAACTAGTTTTATTCGTGGCAAAAAACTAAATTGTACCACATTTTTACTTATGTTGCATGCTTCAGTGACAGATTATGTGAGTTTAAGCATGTTTTAATGACAGATTATGTGAATTTTAGCGTGTTTTAGATGCAAATTACGTTGATTTTAGCATGTTTTAGCAA
This sequence comes from Lobophora halterata, assembly GCA_932526365.1. Taxonomy (NCBI): domain Eukaryota; kingdom Metazoa; phylum Arthropoda; class Insecta; order Lepidoptera; family Geometridae; genus Lobophora; species Lobophora halterata. The sequence continues at coordinate 9,553,492 of OW052017.1, forward strand.
CAGATTATGTGAGTTTTAGCATGTTTGAGAAACTGATTTGATTATGTGTGGTTGAGCATGTTTTAGTGACAGATTATGTGAGTTTTAGCATGTTTGAGAAACTGATTTGATTATGTGTGGTTGAGCATGTTTTAGTGACAGATTATGTGAGTTTTAGCATGTTTTAGTGACATATTTAGTCATATTTAGTAGATTATGTTAGTCTGAGCATGTTTTTGGAAGTCAAGTTACAAAATGTGCTAAATTGATAAGGAATTGGTATGCGACATTTATTTTATAATATTTTATATATATATTAATTATTACATAAACTAACAGGTATAGGTACTAAGTTTATATACGGCATATCTAAAATGCCTAGATACCGCTTCACTATCGCTATTCAAGAGTAGGTCTGACTAAGTAGAGCCATTTAAGAAGTAACAACCGGCCCTTTGTTTTGCTTTCTTTGCCTTCAGAAAGCAAATTGGTCAATAACTGCTTTAATTGAGACATCGAACAAGATTCCAATCACACCTCGGAGTCATAATAAAGAGAACATGCTTGCAATAATTAGTTTTGAGTATGAACATGAACAAGAAAATTTGTTTGGGGGTACCGCAGTGTCAAGTCGAATAGGCACAGACGTATAATCTATTTTCGAAGGAACTTTTGAACCTCCTGTATCTTTATTTCTGATAAAAGTCAGAGTTAATAGTACATACAGATAATACTTTACCTATACGTATAAGAAAAGTTTTGATTCTACATCAAAGTTTTGCTGTTTTTGTCAAAAGCTCACTCGCACATAGTCAATCAGAGGTTACTTTAAAAAAATACTTCAAAATTGGAAGGTTTGACGTATTTAAGTAGAACACAAATTTTAATTTACAATAATACAATTTTTTCAAAAGCACCCTAGTATTACTGTAGGTAATAGCAACACTTATTAATTATGAAGTCATGAAAATCGATTGAATGAAATTGATAGAAAGAAAGAAATAATATCATTGCTGAAAAACTACAACATAATAATATTTAAGATAATATACGTTTCAAGTTTCCCAGAAAATGAGTGGCTTGCTCAGTTTTATTGATGAATTGCACTTGCAATGAACAAACTCAAATTGCCATTTTTCTCTTGCAACTTGCTAAGTACAAAAACCTCTCTCTCGGTCTATCACATCTCTGAGGACAGTACAGTCAGACAGACAAATGTTATCGAATTAAATAATTACGCACATAATTCTTGGATCGATTAAGGGAATAAATCTTAATGTTGGTGATTGCCGGACTCGTAACTCTTCATTGGTCGGCGAAACGAAGAATGCAGTCCATTGGGGCATTAATTGCTGCACAAAGAATAGTGTAAAACGTCATTTTTTACAAATTGAGATTGAGATCGCTTAAAAAACGAAATAAGTTTTTATTCCAGACCTTTTATTTTTATTTTAGTTTGGTTTATACATTTTTAAATCGTAGTTTTTTTATTGATTTTAATAATGAAACAATGGCATTCATAATGTTTTTAATTATTGTACTTTTACATGCTATTTTAGGATGGAATTTTATTACAGCATAAGCTAACTACTACAATCTATATTACAAAATTTACAAAAGGGAACAATTGGGCCACCCATAGACCGTTGCAAACGATCTATAGGTAGTTCAACTGCTCCCACTCTGACAGACAACGCATAGCAAACCACTAAACCTAGACACTTGATATTTAGATTTATTTTGTGTTCGTCAAGAGCTGAAAGTACGTAGAATGGAATTTTGAAAATCCCATTGCAAATAAAGTTGCGGCAGTCAGCTAGTAAATAATAAATGCAATTCAGAAAAAGTTTACATAATCATCCAACTAGAACTTTATAAAAGAAAAAATCGAATTGATTTTAATATTAAAATGAATAATATTATTATTAGAAATAAATATCAAATGACAAAAGGTAAAAAGTTATATAACATAACAACGTAACTTGATATTGATAATGGAATTTTGAAAATCGCATCGCACAAAAAGTTACGGGAGTCAGCTAGTAAATAATAAATGCGATTTAGAAAATATTTACATTATCATTCAACTAGAAATTTATAAATTAAAAATCTATTTGATTATTAATAATAAAAGAACAATATAGCATTGCAAACAAATATCAAATGATAAAAGGGCGAAAAAAAGGTACAGACAGCCATACAGGCTATAACGTTCGTACTCATTTCGCATTGCATGCGAGCCCCACCCGATGCGTATCAGATCTGAGTTTGCAAGCGGTACCTTAGTACCTTTTCTACCTACCAGGCTACCAGTATATCTACAGGTGAATTGGGTACATTCAACGATAAAAGTTTAACGAAATTACCGTTAAACGTGGAGACCTAAAACTTGTGTATTTCTTGTGTGATGTCTCGACCACACCGTCACTTAAATTATCATCAGGTGAGGTTGTTGTCAAACGCTTGTCTATTGCAAAAAAAACAATGTTAGCAAAAACATACATCAGAATAAAAAATAAGTTTATTACACTATTAAGATAAAATGGTTCAGTAGTTACAGCGTGGTAGATATCCTATTCATCCATTTATCTATTTTATTTATCCATCCATCCTCACAAATTTCGCATTTTTAATGATAGATTTATTAGAATAATAAATAAACCTGAAATAACAACATGCAAGCACAATTCTTAAAATTTAAATATGATTTTTATTTGTAGACATTTAAATTTTTAGTATTTACATCATTGCTATTCTAAAATAGATATATTAGAGATGTGATGATGTAATGGTATGTCAACATTATTAGTTAATTTGCATAAACACTTTTGTCGGTAAGTGCATCACAGTGATTTATGGCCCCGAACGTACGCGACATTCAAATCAACTCGAATGTTGTTGGTCCAGTTTCCTCGAAGATTTGATTTGGTATGTTGTTCAAATACCATTTACTTGGCTAATTGTAACCACCATTAAAAGCCGCTAGTATAAAATCAGGTCTCACTATTTAAATACTTACTGCTTAGTTAGTAAAATATGCATTTATATATTTTTTGATGAAAATGGTAGATTACATATTAATTTGATTAAAAAAATAAGGTTGATAGACACGTCGATGACAAACGGCTTTTTACACGCTACGAGCCAGCGAGTTAGCTTGTAAAATCGCATATAATGTCATCGGTTTTTTTAAAACTGCTTGTTGAAAATCCTTCCCGAAAGCTAACTCACTTACACGCCAGCTTTTAAACTTTTAATCGACGTTTTAAATTTTTTTGTAGTTTTGACATGTTAAAGTTTATTCGTACTATTTTTGAATTCGTAATTTATCTATCGTAACTAACCCACTTACCTAACCAGATATTACCTAAATCATAGCCCTATGTTTTGTATGTAATAAATATTAGCGTTGATTACTCTCCAAGAAATACTATAGAGACTTAAGACTACTTATAGTTTATGAGTGACGTAATAATTGATTTAGTATAAAGTTTATACTAAGTCAATTTATATCTTCAAAAATGTAGTACAAATGCACGAGCAAGATATCGGCGCGCATTCTGTTCCACCATCTACTGAGTAGTTATTGCATACATGTTAAACAGAAGCTTTGGTATAATAAACTTTCGCGCAAATCGTATGCTGTCATCACCTCGGGCGCCTGCCAAAGAAGCTTTTTATTAGAATCGGTATAAAAAACAACCGACTGAATGACAATACGATTGTATTTATTGACACGCGCTCTCCGACCACCGGAGCGGCTACCGAGATAAATGGACCTATTCCTTGGTGCTTGTTCACACTTGAATTCAATTAACTTTTGATCTTATTTTTGAAATATGGTGTCTCTAGCTTTCTGCGCTACCTGTGTGGTAAGCGGAAAAGTATCTAAATATTTTTTCTTTTCCAGATCATATTTTTTCTGAATCTACTCAGTCTACTCACCCACTTTCAAGCTCTGTTTTGAAAATTTGTGTCATTAGATCCTGAAGCTTAGGGTAGGGTCCGAATCAAATAGTCATTTCTCAAATTTTTAAAAATCCTCTATAAAAATACACTACCTCCTTGATATTGAACTAGTTTGAGCATAATTAATGGCAACTAGTTATTAATTGAATAATTTATTCAAAGAGTAACGAGGTATTTATTGGTAATTACATAAAATTAGAAAAAAAAACACTTAGGTACTTAAAACTAAAAAAAGATTGTCTAGTCCTAGGTAATAAATACTTTACGCTAATGAGGTGACTGCTTTATTATTATTGTAGGATAAGATTAGTACCTAGTCTATCTAGTAGATAGTAGATAATAGTACATTATGATATAAGTGCGGTAAGTTGATAATTACAGCCGAGGCGATATTGCTAGCCCGAGCCGTAGGTGAGGACTACAAGAAAGCAGAGGCTGTAATTATCAAAGCGCACGTATGTCATACGACGTTTTATATCACACTTGCGAGGAAATAAAGAAATAAATTCATCATTACTTGACGACATAATTTTCAAATAAAAACAATACAGCGAAAAAAAACAGTGTGATAAAACAGCCAGTATTACTAATAAAGTAAATTAATATTTTTGTGTGTTTGTTACATTTAAATGGTGGTAATTTATGGTCAATATAATTTAAATTAACTAATTAAATGTTTATTTATTATATTTTATCACCCAAAGTTAATTTTATTCATAAAATGTTAACCACTTTATTTTTGACATAAAAGCTCTTTGCTAAGATTTAAAAAAGTACCGTTCATTTTAAACGGAGATCCTTGATAAACCTTCCTTTTTTAATTACATTACCGCACTAGTGCGTTTTACATTACATTACCGCACGAGTGCGTAATGAGATACAATACGATATTGAAATTGGTGCAATAATAGACCCTTTACGAGCAAATGTGTTATAAAATAGTTTACGTGATGGTTTAAGATAATAGAAATACAGGCTATTTTATTTAGATACGTTTATAAGGTATGAATGAAGGAATTAATGAAAATACTTTATTGTACACCATAAGACAAAAAAAACATAACGAGAAAGAAACATTACAAAATTTAGTACAAAGTCTGGGAGAAATCGCTTTTAAGCGATCTCTTCCAGACAACCAGTATGGAAACGGTTACGATAATAGAAGATGGGCGGGAGGGAAGGGGGTTTGCACATAATAAGTAAAGTTATAACTGAAAAACAAAAAAAATAATTTTAATACTTATTTATTATTTAATTAAAGGCGTGATTGCTTAGTGCACACGTCTTTAGAATCGATACTCATAAAAAGTTTGCAAGTATACATTCTTTCAACAACTCCAGTATGGGTGTTCTTCAAAGTAAAATTTATCTGTTGCAAAGTGTTCCAATAATATAAATCGAAGTCAATATTCATATTAGCCTCTGTCGATTCACGCTTCAATATTTTGAAAGGCGCCACTCAGCAATGATGAATGCAAAAAGGAAACCTTATCAGATGAGTATTTGTTATTTATAAACAAAAATAGTGAGAAAAAAAAATTACATCGGTATTAGAAACAAGAAAAAAATAGTATCCAGCCTTTCGTCAATTTTCAAATATTCTTAGTCAATAGGTATTATTCATTATATTTCAAGTATGAAATGGCAATGTAACGATGATTAATGGCTGTACACAAAAAACAGTATATGAAATATGTAGAATTACATCATGTTCATATTACGTCACATTTACAAAAAAAATGTATCATCTTCAATCTTAATACAGTCCACTATATGTAGAAAGTCTCTCCTATTTTTTTGATTGTGCATGATTGAATTTTAATTAATTATTATTATTTTTAATTAAGTCGGTACACATTCTTACATGTCAAGAGTTCTAGAGCGCATAGTGGGCATTACATTCCTCCCTACTCTACTATAAAATGTTTTATATGCCTCTAATATATTTTTTTACCCAATATCTGTTTATATTAGCAATACCTAACATCAAAAGCGAGTTATTACAGTCAGTCAATTGATTATTATTCAAAGATCGGTGATCAGTCATGATTGGTCACGCCTGCAATTTGCCTAGTGACGGAAAGGCGTCATTCGAGTCGTTTGCAACGTTTAGCGCCGAGTTACGGCCGTTATTACGCCAATCTGTAGGCGTAGAAAAATTGATTGCTTGTTAACCATGCTTAGAAATAATCGGTGATTTTATTTTGTTGATTTTAAAACATTTGAAAATGATTTTATTCAATAGATTTTTTTGCATTACTAACTTTTATAAGATCTTGCAGTGCCCTAACATGGTACATAGGTACAGTCAGCTGCACAGACATGTATATACTTCCAAGCTTTCACATTTATATTAGATACTCTTAATTTTTGCAAGAAAAGTGCACGCAAGCATTTTTAAATTAAGGTAGTCATCTTATTTGTCAGAATTCTTTTCAGAAGAAAAATGTCTATGTAAAATTAAGAGTAGGTATAAAATAAATGTAAAAGCTTGGGAGTGTATAGATGTCAATGCAGCTGACTGTACATGAGCAAGGCATTTAAATTTGCTCGTCTCGCCACTATTTATATACATTTTTTTTTAAAAAGACCATGTATCAATTCATTGAGTGTTTGTTAACATGGAGAGTGCAGGGCGGACAAGACAATAGCGATGTCATTGTTACAAATGTTGCCACTGCCACTGCTGGGGTCATCGCGACGCGCTTGATTGGTGCAAATTGATGACGTTTCTGGTCAAAGCTTTTGAACCAGCTTTTTTTAGGCTTTTTTAAACGGTGTAAGTTGAAATGTCTCATATTTTAAGTACAGTAAGCTGTACAGACATGCATACACTCCCAAGCTTTCACATTTATATTACTCTTAGTTTTGCAAAATAAAATGCATCTTAGTTGTTAGAATTCTTATCAGAAAAAGAATGTCTTTGCAAAATTACGAGACTTATATAAATGGATAATCTTGGAAGAGTGCATGTCTGTGCAGCTGACTGTACACATGGGACGAGATTATTTCAATTCAATTCATTTCAATTCATTTATTTGGGTCATTAACAAAATTTACATGGTGTCGTGCATTTCTTATTTAACTCTATAGTAACTAAGTTGCATGCAATTTCAATTATAAATGACCACATCGTGCATAAAACGAGATAAACTAAGCACTCTCCTGATGGTAAGTTAGTTATTTCAAAACAGCAACAGTTATATTTTAGAGAGGATCAATCGATTTTCGGAAAACAATATACTTAAGTTCCCTTCCTTTACGAGTCTAACAAAACAAGATCAAAAATACCTCTATGTCAAATAAAAATGATTTAAAACCATGATGCGTTATGTTAAATAAGCGTGAAAACACACCATTTCATTTTAATAAATAACTTGCAAAGCATAAACTTCCTCTATTCCTCTACCCGTCATGGGATCTAATCTTTACAACACCATACCGGGCCATTTACCCAACATGTCACTAAACAGACTTCAAAACAGTCCACTTTAGTGACAAATGACATGACACCACTGACAAGTGTTAATTTGTCACAGTTTTGTTTTTGTTTTTTGTCGCGTTTCATTACGAAAGACAGACACCGCTTTCTAAGGGACATCTCAATTTAGATTGGATGAGCACAGAATTAATAACAAGGAAAAATCCAACATCTGCGAGCAGCCTAATGGAGTTTTCAACGCTACAGTAAGTTACCATTAGATTTTGATGAATGAAGTATTAATGTATTATTTTAACTACATCATGTAAACGAAAAAGAATATACCTACAGTTAACAGGTGTGTTGTTGTAATACGATGTGTTTTTTATCTGTACTTTTGAAGACTAGATAGATAGAAGCTTAAGGCCAATCCTCAAATCCGAATTCCATATAAAATGATTCGGACAAATATTCAAAAAGTACGCCGTATTATAGTAATTTCTTCACTCTATTCGTTTCGTCCATGTTTTTCGATTTCGTCATCAAAAAAAGTTTCATACTTTAATTTAGATTTTATACGTGTTTTTAAGTTAGTAGGGTTAATTTTAACGAAACGAATAGAGTTATTATAATACGGCGTACTTTTTGAGTATTTTTCCGAAACATTTTGTATGGAATTCGGATTTGAGGATTCCCCTTAAACACTTTTTTCCTCAAGAATATTCTTGTCGAAATTTTACAGTGGGCTGCAGGATTACACTGCGTAGTAGCGTACATATAATTAAATTTTAATTAAATATATTTTTTGTTTAGACCCAGGTTGTCCAAAAGTAATAAACTAATTTATTTACTTATTTATAATATCTAAAGCTTCATTATATTCTTGATATCCTCTCGTGAACGAAGACGCGCGCAAGTTGGCTAGTGGGTAGGTACATTAATATGAGCCGCCATATAATATTCCTCGTAAAATTTACACTCTTTCATTACTTTTTATTAGTTTCCATTAAAATTTTATACTGATTTACGACCATTGATGTTTGCTACTGTTTCTGAGGAGATCGCAATGACAAATTGATTATTGAGAGAGGTTACCTTGTTAATTTTGTTGTCTTTACGGGGTCATGTGATGGTGAAATATCTGAAACAAGGATAAATATGATAACTAATATATATATTTTTTTTTAAACATAAACATAACATTCACACGCACACTCACACCCCTGCACTAGGATTCCCTGTGTCGCAGGTATTATACACCACAAGTTTTTGATGACCAAAAAAAATTTAAATGGCCAAAATAAATAAAAATTATAAAACTTGTATCCGTGCAGTCAGAATTTTGGTTTACGACAGAATGACAGAGTGAAGCGCAGCGGGGCGAATGCGGCGCCCGAGCTGAGCTTTTGCGAGTTGGCCTACTAAGTACTCGAGTTTGCCAAACGATGAATAAAACTCAAATATGATGCGTACCGATTGACATAGGCTATGTAAAACGACTATAATAGTATGTACAATTTTTAACATATTTATTTTGAAAAAAATACGACCTGATTTTTTGACGAAAACGTTGACATCACTGTCCGGTAACGCTCAATGTCCCGTTTCGCAGGTAGCCACGTTAAACTATCGTCTGTAAACCAACTTTACAGACAACCAACTTTATGTTTTGTCATAAATATGTGTTTAGTAACGGCAAGTGATCATGCGTATTATTATTCTGGTAATTAAAAACTTGTGGTGTATAAACCAGATAAGAAAAAAAATGTGTTAATGTGGAGTTTTAATGTAGGGTTTATGTCAAAACGGAAATAATATTACGAAAATGAGGATATCTTAAATGGTTATTATATTTCAACGGTCATATCATTAGTGTATTATGGACAGAAGGGACCCAAATAAGGCTGTTCACATTATTATAATCAGAAACGTGACCTATACAATTGATAACATCAAAACGACATCATGAAATGTGCTTGAATGTTTGCAAACGTTTGGAATTGATGATTTTATGGCGTAATCTAAGACATTAGATGAGCGTACTTGTAGAGTTTCTGCTATCTATGCTTATTATTTGAATTAAAATCATAGAATATAAACATTTGCACAGACATATACACTACCATCCTTTCACATTTATATTTTTTTTTTATTAACTCTTAATTTTGTAAATACATTCATCTTCTGAAAAGAATTCTTACAAGTAAGATGACTACATTAATTTGAAAATGCTTGCGTGCACTTTTCTTTGCAAAATTAAGAGTAATATAAATGAGAAAGCTTGGGAGTGTTTCCATGTCTGTGCAGCTGACTGTACATTAAAAGGTTTAACGTTAAGATCTGTCTCTATCACTATAACCTACCACACACACCCAACTACGTGCCTGCAAACAAGGATAAAAAATTTCAGAGATTACACATATATCCATTTCAATTACCACATCTTTTGTAATTCTAAAACCGCCTTTGAGAGAGTGTCCAACGCCGAGTACCCGAATGATCAGACTCAATATTTGAGCTTCAATTTGTTTACGTTACCCATTGAGAGGCAGGCGCCCGGTAGTGTAGCAGTCTACAATGTTAGAGCTAGTATGAACCTGAGAAAATCCATAAGGACACCGTGGGAACGCAGGGCTACCGCAAGGGTCAATATTGATTCCCGTATTGTTGCCACAACTTAGGAGCTAGTTTTTCGGAGGTATCATCAAACAGATATGCGGACCGCCCTTCGCTTTTACACCTACGTCAGTTAATGTTTATGTTTGTAATTAGTTTGTGTGTCGCACTTCGATACATAATGGTAAATAATGCATTGTTGTGGGTTATTTTTATGACTGGAAGCTTGGAATTCGTCATGGGTGGCTTGTGGCTGTCAAATCTTTGTTTTTAGCTTCAGTGGTATTCAACTCGTTTGAGAAATCAAGAAATATTGATTTTATATTGCTACTATTTCTATCTTTTAATAACTTAAGTAGTTAGTTGTGAGTCTTTCTTTTTCAATACGGCAGCAAGCTTTCCTAGAGTTCTTTTTATTATTTTTACCCTGTGATTTATGATGATCACTATTTATATTTATATGCAACTCGTAAAGAGTAGTGTTTACTTTCACTTAACTCCAGTTTATTACGTCGATAGTCATAAAATATTTATTGATAAAACATATGAAAGTGAATACAAATAATAATACCCTAACAATTTAATAGGTACTAATATTAAAAATGCAAAAGTGTGTAAGGATGGATGGAAAGATGAACAGTTAGAAGGATGTTTGCTACCCAATAACGCCAAAAGAACTTGACCGATTAGGCTAAAATGTGTAGAAAAGGACATAATATGTATGTAGGTACTTGTAGTTTTTATTCTGATACCAAGAAAGTGACTAATGACTTAAAAGCGGTTGAGAGATGGATGCATACACAAATTATTAAGATTAATGAACCGCAGTAAGTTAACGTGACGCGAATGCGAAGGACTAAAAGTAAAAGTCGACTAAAAGTGTCGTACAGGCAATAGAACCGGCGGAGGTGCGCTAATACGAAAGTCAAATCCTAGAAAAAGACATATCTGAGACAAGAGTTAAGAGTTTAGGTATCACGATACTCACTATACAATACAGAATTACAGATGCTATTAGATACGAAAATGCCCAAAAATACTACTTTTTGTAGTTAAGATGTGCAGCATACCATTGGAACTTAAAGTAGAGTAAAAATGTATTTATTGCAATTAAAGTCTTGGCTTAAATTATTTATCGAGTTGACGAGTTGTCGAGTTGGAGCAGTTGAGCTACCTATAGATAATTTGCAACGATTTATGGGTGGCCCAATTGTTTCCTTTTGAAAATTTTGTAATAAAAATTCTAGAAGTTAGCTTATGCTGTAATAAAAATAAAGACTTGGTTCTTGAATCCAGGTTTCGATCTCTGTTTGTATGGCCTGGGTTACTACATGAAATATCTGCCACAGTTTCAATTTACCTGTCTGCTGCTTACGGACTGCCATTAGCGATATAAATCGATATTATGATTGCGTTGCCAGTAGTTTAATTAGAAGTAATAGCTATAGTTTATATTTTGTAACTAGATGTCGGAAAATTTATCAATCAATAATACTTTGCATAGTCAAAGCTTTTAGATCTACGAAAGAAGTAAAAATATTGTTACATTTAATCTAACCGAGAGGACAATGAATCAAAAACAAACACAAAATAAAAAATAAATTCAGTAGGTTCTCTAACTCAGTAAGTCAAACAGGGAGAGTCATGATAACTTGAAAACAAGTCCAAAATTGAAATGGATTAAAAAAAAGATTATAAAATGATTAATTTCTATGCGTACAAAACATTACCAATCGAAAGTGAGTTGGTTATGTAAGTCCTGTTTTCCAATAAGAAGCTTGTTTGTGTAAAGCAGTTTCTACAAGTACTTCAGAAACTGAAGAAGGATATGTAGCAATAAATGGTTCATGAAAGGAGGGCCCCGGACGATCAAGTGTTTCTTAACAAAACTGTCAATATTACCAGTTTATAACAAGTGAAGACGTGGGAAGTCACTTAGTTAAGTCCTCTTAAGAATCCACTTTACGTGACAATTCTTGAAGTTTTCTGCTATTACGTAAAATCTAAACTTCAAGACGGAATATTCCAAGCTTGCTTTCAAAACCTGGCTCTCTTAGGGCACAGAGTCCGGCATAAACGACGGAAAAAGGAAATAGGGAAATGAAATAGGGCAAAACTGTTTTTCCCGATTTCCTTCGTCTAAGTTAAACATATCAAAACAAAAAATAGAATAAAACATTTCGTGAGGTTATAGTAACAAAATGACCAATCCAGAAAACAGAGATCGCATGCTCTTTGATACTCTGTTTTATTATTTTTTCGAATTTGACAAGGGTTCCTAGTGAATAGATCACCGTGCAACCGAATCTGTCGATTTGGTCATCACACACTTGGTATTATTTTTCTAACAGAGCAACAACTTACAACATTATAAACAGATGATATACAAACTACGAACAGTAAATTTTTGCTTTTAGTGTGATAGCACCAAATATATTAATCAAATCAAATCAAATAATTTATTTCAGACAATGTCCATAAAAACTTAGAAATATTAGGTGTTTCGTTCTTATCAATCATATCATAAGTTTATAATCGATGTTCTTACTCAATCAATCAAGCAGATTCAGACAGTCAATCGATTCCATTGACTAATGCGCGATGTATTGTCAAAATTTGGAGCTGAGATCTTAAGAGTCTATGGTTAGCAAGTAATTCGACCAATCCTGCTTTCCCTAAAACGGCAACTTCACTTCATTATCGCCACCACGAAAAAACGGACGTTTTTTGAAGAAGCTCCCCTTTTTCGATCAAAATATCATCAAAAAACTCGTGTGCAAACTGAGATATCAGCGCTGTTTGTGAACGTTCGAACGAGGACACCAACAGAGACTCCACATAAGAAGGATGCAGTCCAAGGTATGTTGCGCATTTATAGTCGTTTCTGTGTGGTAAAATAAGTTTGAACATCGTCTTCGAATCAACTAACGGCAGGTCCATAAGCCTGTCCCAGAATTCCATTGAAGCACCAAAAATTTGCTATTTCGGTGGGTGCGAATGGAACATCTTAATGGTGCCGAAACCAGGGACATTATCACGTCTCATCGTAATAACTTTGGTTTTTCTGGTTGAAAATTCTAGTACCTACGTATTTGCAGTTATTATTATTAATTACTTATCAAGCTAAATTTTAAGTAAATAACTATTGCATTCCGAGTAGGTACCTATCAGCCTGAATTACCTGCTAGTTGTATCGATTCGTTACATATTGCGCGTTCACAATCAGTCTATTCTAAACGGATTTCTATTTGCATTCTGTACATCCCTAAGTAATCGAAGCGAGTTCATTGAATTTATGCAATCACAAAGCATTTTCGGTGCATAATTTCACTTTGACTCGCCCTAATAATCTATTCTCCTTTCTATTCTCATACATTAAAGGTCAACCGAAAGACAAAAATATTTTTTCTTTCTCATTTTTTACTTTGCGGTAGGTAGTAAAATTTCAGACAAGTCATATTTCACATAACTTTGTTCAGCCATATTTGTTTGTCTTGTTCACCTCCCTACAGCAGCCAACTTCGTGATTGACAAAACATACCAGAGACAAGTAGACTGACGGAAGTGACGAAATATTTCATTCAATTGTTAAGTCGTACATTCACCGATCGGCAAGCCGACAAGCAATCAGTCGAAGCAATAATTTTGCTTAATCAAACTTGTCGTGAAATCGGATAGTCGATCTTGTGTGCGGTTGTACTAATATCTGTGTTTAGCCTGTGCTCGATCTATGATCTATGGAAAAACGTCTGTCACTGTCTTTGCTCAAATCAAAACAAGAAAGAGTTTCGTTGTTGATGTTGATCTAATAACTTCATGATTTCATGTTTCTTTTTTGTTGTTTTGTGACCTGCAGTTACGCTATTGTGTATTGTTCATGAGATAAAACGCTAAACGTTATTGTATGCGGTATACTGAATAATATCAAACCAATCGTAAGTAACAATACTTTCATTAAACCATGTCAGTTCTAGGAAAACATACACTACGTAAACTTTCACTGAAAAAGTCAAAATCCAAATCAACCGACATTCAGTATACTGAAGAAGATTTGCCGTCCTTGCGTAGGAAACGAACTATTGCTTTCAAAAGATTGACAAAGGCCTTAGAGGTTGGGGTCCAAGCTACCAAAGACTCTACTCAACTTGATTTGTTTTTGTCGTATCATCAGGAAGTGAAACATATCGCTGCAAATTTCGAAGACGCACATTTTACTATTCAGGAAGTTTTAGATGATCCTGAAAATGAGGACAATGAAATACAGGAACGTTTTGATGAGATGTTCTATAAGATTCTGGCAATTCACCGAAGTTTGTGCAAGGAGGAGTCGTCTAATTCATTGAGCAGTGCTCCCACTACTTCATCAAACATTCGGTTACCAAAAATTAGTTTACCAAATTTTGGAGGTCAAATCAAATTATGGCCAGAATATTTTGATACATACAACTCATTAATACACAACTCACCTTCACTCAATGACACAGAAAGGTATCATTATCTCATCTCATCTCTCAGTGGTGATGCATTATCCCTTGTGAAGACATTTCCAATGACGCATGAATATTATGATGCAGCTTATAAGGCTCTTGTTGCGCGATACCAAAACAAACGTGATCTAGCATTCACCTGCTGGCGGGACATGTTGAATATAGACTTTAAATGTGACGATCCTCATCTATTTAGAAAATCACTTGATGCATTTGAAGAAAACTTGTGTGTTTTAAAAACAATTGACTTGCCAACAGATAAATGGGATTTCGTTCTGGTTTATCACATTTTATCGAAACTAGACTCAGGAGTCCGCCGCAGCTTTGAAGAAAAATATTCAGGAATTGAATTGCCATCGTATAAAGAGATAAAGGAATTTTTATCCTCAAAATGCGAAGCATTAATGCGTGATACTCATTTTTCTGAGTCAAACAAATCAAGTAAACTCTCACAAAAGGTTCCATATACACCGCAATCTTCGCCGCCGCTGGTGCAATCGAAACGCTATCAAACGTCACATGTACTAGTTGCTGCAACAGATCAGGAAATTAATTCAACGGTTGCACCTACCACTTTCTACACAAGCAAGTGTCCATTATGTAGTGATTTGCACTCTATCGCAGCGTGTCCGGATTTTATTAAAAAATCGATTGACGAACGTATGACTATCGCAAATGATAAGAAGTGGTGTTTTAATTGTTTGAAGCCGTCCCACCATTTAAAGGATTGTCAATCGATGTTTTCATGTCGCACTTGCAAACGTAAACATCACACTTTACTCCATCGAGACAAGACCATCGAATCAAATTCAACCGAATCATCCTTGGTCTCAAGGTCACCCACTCATACAACTGTGTTATTGGCGACTGCCGTTGTGCAAATTCAAGACGCTTCTGGAAGGATGCAATCATTTCGTGCTTTATTCGATACGGGAAGTCAGAGCAACTTTATCACTGAATCGGCTGTCAACCGCTTAAACTTAACAACCACTCACGCTGATGCAAACGTGAGCGGGCTTGGAGAGGCAGCAGCGTCTATTATAGGTGACGTCACGTGTTCCGTAGGCACTAACAACAATATTCTGTTTAAGTTAGATATGCACGTGATATCAAAAATATGTGGCGATCTACCTATCGCTAAGTTAAACACATCAGGATGGTCACATATAAATTCTTTACCACTAGCAGATCCTGGGTTTGATATTCCTGGATCCATCGACATACTCTTTGCCGCTGATGTTTTCGCAGACTCTTTGCTAAATCAGCATATCAAGGGAAGTTCAAATCAACCTACCGCATTTAATTCTCTTTTCGGTTGGCTTCTTTTGGGTAAAACTAGATTGGCGTCTAATACCCTTATTCACACTTCGTTAAATGTAGACAGTGACCTGAACAATTTAGTTCAGCGTTTTTGGGAACTAGATTCAATACCGGCGGCGTGCTCTCTTACACCAGAAGAATCTCTTTGTGAGCAGAAATATGTAGCCGATCATTCTCGCGACAAAAATGGACGTTATATTGTACGCCTACCGTTCAAGGATGAAATTGAACCGTCATTCGAGGGGTCTCGCGACGTTGCTCTGCGGCGGTTTCATGCAATCGAACGCAGACTATCACGTGATCCAGATTTATATCGTCAATACGCAGATTTCATGACAGACTATATTGCCAGTGGTCATATGTCTTTGGTTCCAGTAGAAGAACTAGGTAACGGTAAGTATTACATCCCACACCATTGCGTTTTACGACCTGATTCTACTACCACTCGTCTTCGGGTTGTTTTCGACGCCTCGGCTAAGGATAATCATTCTTTGTCACTAAACGACACTCAACTGATCGGGCCTAAACTACAACCAAACATCATAGACATACTTCTGCGATTCAGAGAGCATGACATTGTGTTTATGGCTGATGCCCGCCAGATGTATCGTCAGGTTTTATTGGTTCCTGAACATCGTGACTACCAGCGAATATTTTGGAGAGCCTCTCCTAGAGATTCTTTACAAGAATATACCTTAAACACAGTGACGTATGGGGTCGCCTCTTCTCCTTTTCTCGCCTGCCGTACTCTACGGCAGCTCGCTGAAGATGAAGGGGAAGCGCACCCTATTGCAAAGAGGACTGTTCTGTCTGATGTATACGTGGATGACGTGGTCAGTGGTCAAAAATGTTTAGACATCGCTCGTCAAGCCAAGAATCAACTTATTGCCCTTTTCGATCGAGGTGGTTTTCAACTCCGAAAGTGGGTGTGTAACGACGCTACGCTTCTATCTGATCTGCCCAGTGAAGACTGCGTGACAGGCTGTGTCTCTCTCGACAATACAGAGCCATTAACATTGAAGGTTCTCGGTCTCAAATGGGATCCATCGTCCGATTCCTTCTTGTTTGAAATCAAACCGTTAGATAGGCCATGCACTAAGCGCTCCATATTGAGTGAACTCGCTAGAGTTTTTGACCCGCTCGGATTCTTATCTCCTATCACCGTCCAAGTCAAAATCTTTATCCAAAAACGTTGGTGTTGGCTGGGATCAAAGCCCATCCGATGAACTCATCGGTTCGTGGAACAACTATAAGGATCAACTCTGTCAATTATCTGAAATCAGAATTCCTCGCATGTTAACATGTGCTAGTTCGACGTGTGAACTACATGGTTTTTGTGACAGCTCTGAAACAGCTTATGGTGCAGTAATCTATTTTCGTGTCACTGATCAAGATGGTGCAATCCACGTCTATTTCGTTTGTTCAAAGGCTCGGGTCGCCCCACTAAAACGGACGTCCTTGCCTCGATTGGAACTTTGCGCAGCGGTTCTCCTCGCGGACCTCTATAAATTAATTCGCGACACTTACCTCGCTCGTATAACAGTTGACGCTGTTTATTTATGGTCCGATTCCACCGTCGTCCTTTCGTGGCTTCATTCACACTCATCTAGGTGGGTCACATTCGTCGCAAATCGTGTTAGTCAAATTCACGATATTGCCCCTACTGACTGTTGGCACCATGTGTCATCTGGAGATAATCCTGCAGATATTTGTTCTCGTGGATCATTGCCTAGCGAACTTCTTCATAATACTCTGTGGTGGAAGGGACCTCACTGGTTGTCTGAAAATCGTGAAATTTGGCCTCTTAAATCGGATAATTATACAACAGACGAGGATGAGGTAACAATTAATGTCGAGGCTCGAAAACCTGTCGTTCTCGTTACTGAAGAATTTGATAAGGCGTCCATCATCGAGAATTTACTGATGCGCTTCTCAGTGTTGCGAAAGTTTGTCAATGTCATTGCGTACATCAATCGTTTCATTGACAATACTCGAAAACCTGACATGGCAAATCGTAGCGCGTTTCTTAGCAATGAAGAACGACGTCGTGCGCTTATGCAAATCGTGAAACATGTCCAGAGCAAGGTCTTTGCGGAGGAAATCTCAAATCTCCGGAATAATAAACCCTTATCCAAACCAATGCGCAAACTTAACCCCTTTTTGGATACTCAGGGTATTCTACGCGTGGGGGGCCGAATTTCTCGGTCAGGATTAAGATATGACCAGAAGCATCCTGCGTTCTTACCGTCCGATCACCCCTTAACGTCTCTAATCATTGATGACGTGCATCGAAATTACTTGCACCCGGGTATTAATACTACTCACTTCTTGCTCTTGCAACAGTTCTGGATAATCTCGGCCAAGCGCACAGTTCGGCGACATCTTTCTAAATGCATTCAATGCTATCGCACAAATCCGCAATCGTTACAACCCTATATGAGTGACCTCCCAGCATATCGTCTTAACCAAGTCAAGCCGTTTTCAGTCGTAGGAGTAGACATGGCTGGTCCTTTTCGCATTAAGTTGGGTTCCCATCGTGGAGCAAAATTGGATAAAGCATATCTATGCTTATTCGTCTGCCTGACAACCAAAGCGGTCCATCTAGAAGTCGCGTCAACATTGTCTACCGAAGGGTTCATTGCTGCTTTGCGTCGTTTTGTAGGTCGTCGCGGTCGATGTAGCATTATTCATGCTGATTGTGGTTCAAATTTTGTCGGCGCACGGAATCAATTAGCGTTGCTCATGCAACAAGCATCGAATACAGAGAGTATAGAATTTAAATTCAACCCACCTGGAGCTCCTCATTTTGGTGGTGTTTGGGAGATACAAATCAAAGCAGCAAAATCACATCTACTCCGAGTAGTAGGTGAACAAGTGTTGACATTTGAAGAGCTAGCGACTCTCTTTGTTCAAATCGAAGCTTTATTAAATTCGAGACCGTTATGCCCCATTAGCTCTGATCCAAACGATCTCTCTTGCCTAACCCCTGGCCATTTTCTCACACTTGAACCGATAACAGCTGTCCCCGAGGAAGATCTACTAGACGTGAATATAAAACGGCTTTCTCGGTGGCAAATGATACAAGCGTTTCAACAACATTTTTGGTCTAGATGGAAACACGAATACTTAAACTCTCTCACACAACGCGCAAAATGGACAAAGGATTGTAAACCATTGTCAATAGGTTCCATGGTGGTCATCAAGGATGACAATCGTACACCTTTACAATTTGTTCGCGGGAGAGTCGTAGAGCTTAAGGTCGGAGCGGATGGAATCGCTCGGAGTGCAATAGTAAGGGTTGCGAACAATCAACTTCTACACCGACCATTAGTTAAACTGTGTCCACTACCGGTAGATGACTAGCTTAATTCGTTACGAAATAAAATTAAATCTAAGTAGTTAGTTTAGTTTCTAAGTCTTATTTGCTTTTGTTGCTTCTTTCATTTTTTATTATTTATTTTTTTTAACCAGAAAATACCATAGTTTTTTTGGCTGGCGGGATGTTTCGTTCTTATCAATCATATCATAAGTTTATAATCGATGTTCTTACTCAATCAATCAAGCAGATTCAGACAGTCAATCGATTCCATTGACTAATGCGCGATGTATTGTCAAAATTTGGAGCTGAGATCTTAAGAGTCTATGGTTAGCAAGTAATTCGACCAATCCTGCTTTCCCTAAAACGGCAACTTCACTTCATTATCGCCACCACGAAAAAACGGACGTTTTTTGAAGAAGCTCCCCTTTTTCGATCAAAATCTCATCAAAAAACTCGTGTGCAAACTGAGATATCAGCGCTGTTTGTGAACGTTCGAACGAGGACACCAACAGAGACTCCACATAAGAAGGATGCAGTCCAAGGTATGTTGCGCATTTATAGTCGTTTCTGTGTGGTAAAATAAGTTTGAACATCGTCTTCGAATCAACTAACGGCAGGTCCATAAGCCTGTCCCAGAATTCCATTGAAGCACCAAAAATTTGCTATTTCGGTGGGTGCGAATGGAACATTAGGTACAAAAAAAACAATCAGAGAACACACATACACACAAAAAAAAAATAAAAAAAAATAACATAATATTTAAATGAAATATAAAATATATATATAAAAATAAAAATAAACCACACATTATGCAACATGAAGCCAGACTAAATGACCAAGTATGGGACAATCAACCCGGTCTGCCACGACGCGAAGGATGGCGTAATAATGGCGTAAGGATGGTTAATGTAGAGACTAATATAGAGTCCTAGATACTAAGATCTTCTAATTTATGTTTACTGTTATGTTGTTAAAACATTGATTTAAATTTTTATCAAGACAAGAAATATAATAAAAAAATTGGTTGTCTGTAAAGTTGGTTTACGGACGACAGTTTAACGTTACTACCAGCGTAGCGGGACAATTAGCGTTACCGGACAATGACGTCAACGTTTTCGTGCAGCCGGCGCGGCGCGGCGGCGTTCATCGATTTATTAGACATAGTCACGTCAAAATAAAAAACAGTAAAACGTGTACATTTTTTTTACTAAGATATTAGATAAAACACTGTTTCCATAAACAGGTTCCAAAATAGCGTAGCCAAATGGCCTAGATTTACTTATTATAGTTTTTTTTATTTTGGGCATTTCAAACAGAAATTTATACCATGTAAAAAGGAGTTTAATTCTTCCTATCTTGTGTATTATCCCTCTTCGATGGATCAATAAAACACGTCACTTTCCGCCTCATTACATCGTTTCACACTCTCACAGGATATGAACATAATTACACAAGTTCTCATCGGACGAGAGTGTTAAATAGGTTATTGGGGTGTGGACAATTCATAACTTCATAAATGGTTAGAGATAGGGATCTATTGCTTTTGTTTGGGTTTCGTAACTTTTTTTGAGAGAGAGAGAGATTTGAGAAGAAACGTTTAAGATTTTGGATTTATAAATTACTTTTAGCGTTACCTACTTAAGTTTTTATGTCAATTGTCCCAAGAGATGTTATTTGTATTTTACAATATATTTCGATATGTGTCGCGGGTTCGATTTCCGCTTCAGGATAAACATTTGTGTGATGAACTTAGGTGTTTGTCCAAAGTCGTGTTTTCTGTATATTCTACATAATATATTATCTATAAGTATAAAAAGTATATAAGGATTCTAGCGTTATCTAGTTTTCATAATACAAGCTCCACTTAGTTTAGGGTTAGATGGCGTTGAGTGAAAAGTCCAAAAATATTTATTTATAAGTTTTCTACTCACGCTGGCCACTTTTGAAGCAATCTTTTGAATGTTTCCGAGATAAATTCACGCGGTCAAGTATTCGACCTCTCAAGGTGTCCAGTTAATGACCTATAAATCCTGACCTACATTCGTAAAGGGATGGATCACAGGCGCCGGCGCCGGTCCACGTAATTATCAAGATAAATGCTCACACATTCATCATCAGGTCCTGTGATTTGTGATCGTAAAAACAAATAAGTTAATGGCCAATAAAAGGATCTTTATAGAACTTGACGTCTTTTCTCCTGTTTTTGGTTAAATATATTAACACTGCGTAATGAAAAAACATGATTGTGATCAATAATATAAAAAAGCTTGAGTCAGAACTGACTAACAGACATCCTACAGGCTAAACCAGTAGATGTAAAGCCTTAAAACTTGAAGGATGTGTTCGTCAAGAGCTAGTTCCATATATCACCCTATCAGCAACGGTGGGACAAATAGAACTTCTTTGTCCCATCTGTCACCCTAAGCGGACTGAGCAGGGTGACAGATAGGAATCATTCCTGAAAAGGCGTACTAAGAAAGGATTTTTGTAATTCGCAACAAGAAGGAATTTTGATCAATTTTCACATGAATAATAGTCAGCTTCTTATCGTGTCACTAGCTCTTTCGAACCAGTGTGGTGAAAGGATTTCGAGTGCGCCTCGAAGAGGCTCCTTTCGTGCACTAATACATTAATAATAGTAGGAATTATTTTGTATGTTTATTTGTAATTTATTGCTGATAGAACGAGTGTAAGTAGGTATGTATATTGTATCAGTAGGTAAACGTTTGAAATATACCGTAATAATTCACTCAACGATCGTACTGAAAGATGTTATCAGAATTAACATGAAAATCTTGCAAAATTTTCATTAATCACGAGTGACCGGGAGTGATCAGTTTCGACATTATTATGAAATGGTCGGCATCGTTTGATTCATATTAATCGTTTTACGATCTTATCCTTTGAAGTTTGTTTATTCGTTAGTATGTTGAAATTTATCTCGTTTACAATGCAAGTTGATTGAAATCCAATGTAGTGGAGGGTGTGAGAAAATCTGTTGATATTTCATAATCATTTATCATGATGCCCTGCAGTATTCTCGAGCTCACGCCTGCCCATAACAGTGCTACACAGGGCTTTGATTCCCATAGGCCCGTGTAACACTGCTATATAATAGTTCTCATCAAACTTGAGATATTTTGATGATCAGTCTCGAAAGCCCAGTAATTTCACTAGCTCCAGTACCCTTCTAACCGGAACACAGTAATGCTAACACATTACTGCATTGTGACAGAATATCTGGCACTGTATTGGTACCCACGCAGACGGCATCCTGAAGGGTACGAATCCCAACAGTACAAGTACCTACAATCTACATAAATAGGCCAAACGAGCGTAATTTTTTGAGTCGTCAGTTGCGTAAATTCGGTCGCGTAATTTCTGCTGCATTTGTTTTCATAGAAAAGTTCTATTTGATTCACACGGCGACGCAAAATGAGTTAGTTTTTCAGCTGGGCAAAATGTACGCGACCGAAAATGCGCTTCTCACAACTCAAAAAATTACGCTCGTTTGGCCTTAGCCTAGAACTTCCACGTATTATTGTGTAAACTAATGTTAATAAATAAATGTGTTCTATTTTACTACCATTAATAGCTCAATTGCTATTACTACCACATTATAACCCTTAAGTGTTGGTAACGATTAAAATTTGACGAGCGTTTATGTACCTTTAGTACGAGAGTAACGTAAATTCTAAATCGGTGTGAATGGTGTTTAAATAACGGAACTTGTATCGTCTCCCGTGGCGTAGTGAGCATTATGATAAGTATGAGGTAGCTGGTTTTCTTCCCTAGTCATGAAAAATTTGCATTTGTAATTTATTGTAATTATTTGAAACGGTTTATACAAAGCGCTCTAGATTACAAGATTACATTTCTGGTTAATTTAAATTAAAATGATCACAGAACATTTAATTACGGAGTCTACCGTAAAATTAATTAAAGAAAAATATATTTATAATCAGGTACAGTCAGCCGCACTTACATGTATACAGTCTCAAGCTTTCACATTTGCATTGCTCTTAATTTTGCAAAGAAAAACGCATGCAAGCACATTTAAATTTATTAAGTCATATTACTTGTCAGAATTCTAGTCAGAAGAAAAATGTCTTTGCAAAAGACTTGCAGCTGACTGTACGTATTACCTATTTATAATTTTTTCACGTTTTTATTTGGTAAATTTCTTGTTTGTTGACTGTCTGTCGTTCCGGGTGGAATCTTGCAACTAAAATTTTGAGCAATCATAATTCCATGGTTGATGTACTCTGACAAAATGATCTCGAACATTGGATAAAGGTATGGAGTCAATTAATTTGATTATTTATTAGCTTTAAAAATTGGATTAGGTATATGATGGAGTTTAACACCAAAAATGCCGGTAAACGATTTTATTAAGTGGACTCTAGATTGCGTGGGTTTAAAAATACTAGACGGACTAGATCTCACATGTTTTACGACTCAAAATAACGTGTTCCATAGAAAACACCAAGATTCACAGTATCAAAGCGAGATGAGAGCGAAAAACAGGACAAGAAATCCTATATCCAGACACCATGTCAATAAAAATTTAATACTATTTTAATTTTAATGAGTACAATTTTTGTTACTTTTTAGGATGGAGTTTTATTAACAATGAAAAAGCCTTGTCATATTAACCTTTTATATTTCTCCAGCTATGTTACTTCCCCGTTTCGAAATTTTGCATCGGTCAAAAATGTACAAGAAATCGGCTAAATAATCAGCTTTTTTGGCGCATTTTTAGTGTACTACGATATGATTCTCTATTAATATTTATATGGGTAGAAACATAAACCTACTTATTTGAATAAGGCACAGATCAAAATGTCATAATGTTAAATCTTATTACATTTGAGCACCTACTTCTAGTTTGAGCACAATTTGAGAACTTATATGAAGGGTATAAATTGCTAAATTCATGTAGAATATAAGTCTGAGTACGATTTGAGAACATGAACGGTGTAAATTGCTAAGTTCATGTCAAAATAATTCTGCATAATGTAATGCTTTTATAAGATAATATGTTACGATATTACGAAGTTACTGGGGCTTTTGCGTTACCGTTACTATGTTGCATAACGTCAAGAGTAAGGATTGATCTTAATAAATCCAATGGTTTATTGATAAGTCAATGACTGTACTTAGTTAGAATAAAATAATGAAGCATAGATAGATAGACAGAAATACTTAATTGTACAACAGAACTTATGATTAAATCTTAACAAAAAAAAAAGTACAATGGGCGGTCTTATCGCTAGGAAGCAGTTTCTTCCAAACAAAATTGGATGGAGAGCGAATAAAAAAAAAAAAGGAATTTGGAATAATAATGAGCGGAGACAGCAGTAAGGCAGTGTCCTAATAGAACGCGATGACGCGACCATCGCAAGTTCGCGCGAACGTCGATCGCGCGATCACGCGATTGCCAATCAGGACGCCTATTTGACGTTAGTATGTTTGATCGCGGATTCGCGCGACAGTCGCATCGCTTGCTCGCGCGACGATCGCGTGATCGCGTTCTATTAGGACACTGCCTAAGGCAAGCGAAGTTGAATGACGGTTTCAGACTAGCGTATCAAATATATCGAGCAAACCCGGTCTGAAACCCCTCTAAAAGACCTTCTGAAAATGAAAAGAGCCGAAAATCGAGTTCGGCTCGGCTTGTATAAAGGATCTATTCTCGTCTCTTATCTACCTAAGTATGTACAGTTAGCTGCACAGATATGTATACACTCCAAAGCTTTCACATGTATAATTACTTTTAATTTTGCAAAGAAAAGTGCACGCAAGCATTTTCAAATTAATGTAGATAACTTACTTGTCAGAATTCGTTGCAAAGAATGTTTTTGCAAAATTAAGAGTAAATATAAATGTGAAAGCTTGGGAGTGTATACATATACATACTGTCTCGCACTCTTACTGCTCTTAACAAGGTTTTGACAAAAAAATCCTGATTTTGATGTATTTGCGGATGAATGGAAGAAGCTGATGATATGGTGCCTGGTGTTTTGTGAGAGCGATGAATGAAAATAATATTGAATTAATTGCTAATGAATTATATTATTGACATGTGATACTTTTGTTTATTGTTTCATGATTTTTTAATTTTATGAACATGATTTTTAATTTTAACTAGATCTGTATATTTTTTTGTGTGATATTAACAATTAATTAGTGTAAGTGGTCTGTGACCGTTCTGATTAAAATAAATAAATACAAATATCTGTGTAGCTGACTGTACCTGACACCAAATTTGAACGAAAACTCACGTAAATCATATTCTAAATCAGATAATATCTCCCAGTAGTATGATATATGAACAAGCTTGAGTCAGATACAACGCGCCGATTCTACTGATTTAATGAGAAATTGTTAAATTAAATCAGCCGTCAAGATAATCTGTTATGTAGGGGATTATGTTAGCAATAAATAAACTGAGATTGAGAGGTATTTTGCAGTGAATTCCAATCATTTTGGCTAGATTGTTGTAGACACGAACGGTCAAATATCATAATAATAATAAACATTCACACACTCACACCCCTGCACTAGGATTCCCTGTGTCGCAGGTGGCATGGACACATACAAGACATCACAACATCCAAGACCCGAGAACAAACATTTGTGTTCGTCACAAATATTAGCCCCGGCCGGGGATCGAACCCTGAACACCAAGCTTCGTAGGCAGGGTCACTACCAACTAAGCCACGGTGTCGTCAAATGACTACACACTCTTTAATACTTGTTAATTTAATATATATATAAGCATAGCAGTATCATTCATTCATTCATATGATAATATAGTTTTAACGTATTACATAATGTAGTTTCTAATTGTAGGAATAGATAAGAAAAGGTTGTATTTTTATTATAGTATGGGTTGAATGTAGGAGATCTAGTACTTATTTTAATGTAGAGTCTGAACCGAGTCTCTGTAACCCTACATACAGGCTCTTGAGGAGACCTAGTGTAGGGTACAGAGCTCCAGTAGGTACATCTAAAATCAGCTATAATCAGCGCATAATCAGTTGCCGTTACTGAACACAGATATGGCAAAAAAACTTGAAAAATTTAAGTAGATTTTTTTTTTCAAAATAAATATTATGATAAAAATTGGACAAATTTTACCGTTAGTCGTTTTTCTATGGTATTGAGTCAATCGTTCCTCATCATTAATATTAATTTAAGTTTTATTCATCGTTTGGCAAACTCGGGTACCTAGCTAGAGCCAGCTCACAAAAGCTCGGCTCGGGCGCCGCACTCGCGCCGCTATCACTCTGTCATTTTGTAGAAACCCAAAATTCTGACTGCACAGATACAACGTAGTACTCCTTCTGCAATACCCATTTAAGTGTTTTTGGTAATTAAACAAATTATGGTGGTTATAGGCTTATTATGCTTATGTTTTATGACTCAATGAAGATAAACAACCGCAATAAGAACAATAGTTAACAAAAGATTTGAGGATAGAAAAAAAAACAACATCAAACGTGGTTAATAGTCATGCCGGTAAATTCTGTCATAAATAACAAAGTCATGACCGTAGTTATGACAATATCATTGAATCTCTGTTAGTGGACGTCTAGACGCGAGTCAATTATGTCAGTCGTAAAATAATAAGTTAAGGAGCTATTATGCATTCATTATTCATAAGTAGCATAATATGGATGATGACAGCAAGCATTTTAGGTATAATATCTGTAAAATAAAAATAACAATTTATATATTTTATACTCACGGAGGTATATCTACACCTTTATAATGAGATACGGGCAGCGATTTACAAAATAGTACTATAATGTTAATGTATATTATCAAAGGACGTGAGGACGTGATGGCCGAGTGGATGAGGCCCTTGCCTTGCGATCTGATGGTCGCGGGTTCGAATCCCGGTGGCAGTCATGCGTAAATGGGTTTTTTCGGTCAAAAAATCTATGTATGCATCCCACGTTCTCGCAACGGTGAAGGAAAACATCGTGAGGAAACCGGCATGTCAGAAGACAGAAAAAAAAAAATGTTCTATGGCATGTGACATCCACCAATCCGCATTGGGTCCGCGTGGTGGGTTAAGACCCATTCGCTCTCCTGCCGAGAGTAGGCCTGAGTCCCAGCAGTGGGAACATTATAGGCTGATTATGATGATATTAACAAAAACTGGCATGAACAATACATCCACACGTGCGCTTGTGTAGTGTCTGTGAATAAGAGGGCGGCGTAACCCTATTGTAACCTGTCAAAATTATAATTTTAAATTTGTCAAAGTGAAGTGAAATTGCATAAGAGTGAAGTAAAAGTAAAAGAGAATTTTGGCGGGAACATGAAAAATAGCGCATTGGCGGCATTAAATTAATTGACAAAACTTGTATAACTTTGAGTGTTTAAGTGTAAAAACGGTGGTTTTTTATCCATTAAGTGCTCGTGAACGTGTATGAGTGTTGGTGAATAGTGTAATGCTGTAAAACGTGACTTTTCGTGTTGTCTTCAAAACTCCATAGAAGCCTCTAGTAAAGTCGCAACCACCACTACTTTACAGGGGCATGACTTGACTTATCGACTCTGACTTATGACCAAATAATATCTCCAATTACTTGACACTGGCTATATACCTTTGATGTGAAGCCAAAACCGAAGAACTTAGGTTCTTCGAAAGAAAAAAAAAAAAAAAAGTAAAAGAAAGTAAGGTAAAGTATTTATTGCATGAAATACATCTACAGTCAGCTGCATAAACATGTATACACTCCTAAGCTTTTACATTTACGTTATACTCTTAATTTTGCAAAGACATTCTTCTTTAACAAAAATTTTGACAAGTAAGATGACTACATTAATTTGAAAATGTTTGCCTGCACTTTTCTTTGAAAAATTAGGAGTGATATGAATATGAAGGCTTGGTATTGTATGTATACGTGTATGTGCAGCTGACTGTACATGAGGATGAAAAAAAATTGAGTTTCAATGTATTCTACCATCGCGTGAGTACTTTGACAACGCCAGCTTTCGTTGAGCGGCCTGTATAGCCACGAATATGTGGTATAGGGTAGACCTTCGAGAATCTTGCAAGGCTCTACCATAATAATTACTATTTACAAAAAACTATATATTTTTACTGTCAAAAACACTGAAAGTCATCAGATTGGTGATATCATCCCTAATAATAATCACTTACCTGCTGTGGATAGTAAATCATGAGTGAATATGATTAGATATTCAAAAATATACGACACTTAGTGCGATAATGATCCTTATTGATTAAATTAACTAAATAATAAATAAATCAACAGTATTATCAGGTTTTGGATGCAAATAATAATTGCATGCCATATTTTTTAATTTTATATTATGTGAATTTGTATTTTGTATATTGATGAAATATTCGAATTATGGATTTTTATCTGAAATAAATGATTAAATAATATACTTATTAATACTAAACAACCATTTTGAGAGTTATTTAAAAAAAAATATTGTCATTTTGAAACTGTCCTCGCTCTTTAGGTACGGATTGCAGTCACCCCATAGTAGGTAGTAGTGGGAAACGTAACACAGTGTTTAATACTATAACATTTTCCAGTGTGCACTTAGTATTATATGCAAACTTTTTTGTGACCAAATAAATAAATTTGAAATAGTATTCTTATTTTTTTTTTTTTTATATACACACATGAACTATCAACCTAGGCCAAATTGCCCAAGAGTTAAATTGCAGATTACAATTATAAAATTAGTTACATATCTATACAAACAATTCATTTCATTTACCGTACCTAATAAATTAATTTCTTAACTATAAAAGCTCAGCCAGTTCCAAAAGGCTGATTCGAAGTATTTTGTTTATTTTATCCATTACTCACTAAGCACTAAAGTGTTATTCTCAACGTCGCCAAGCATTTAAATCAATATTTAAATGAAAATACCATAAATCTAGCCGCTGACATTCTGATAAGCTGATCTGTAATAAATAACACAGAACAAAAGAACAGCATTTATCTAGACCAGATAATAGATACCTAGGTACTTCTCTAGAGCTGTCAGTCAATCAATTATAGTTATAATTCACGTATATACCCTAAAGGCCATTAAGGCCCCGAATCCCGTGCGGCCATATCTCGCTTGCACATTTGTTCATTTTTGAAGATATCAATTGACTGAGTTTAATTGTCAAAAAAGTGAAGCGGTGCACTTGTTACTAACCTCACAAAATGTGAAAATTACGAATTTTGGCAAGAGGTTTATCCCTTTTTACTCCAACAAATAATATACTAGAACATTTTAGGTTATTGTTACTATCTTACGCTAAGACTGAGGAAATTCTCTCACTCAAATTATAGCGAAAATGTTCATTTCTTTCAGATATTTACAAGGTTGCCTTAACTTTTGTTGTTTGAATTATCGTAATACAAGGTCTCCAGGCTTGCCTAGTGTGGGGCCGTTAATAAATACAAATATGTTTGAATCTCTCTACAAAATGCACTGTTAATACACTTTACTTTATTTAATTTTAGCTTGGGTAGTTTAGCTAATAGATTTGTGTTTTGTTAGTAAATAAATAATTTTTCTTTTTTTTTTTATTCATTTCTTGAAGTTATACTAATTATCCGCTCCATTTTTTTAAAAATTTATATTTTGACTTTATGTAGTAATAACAAGTTTTTTTGTTATGACATATTTAACATAAGCGAAGGAGATTGGGAAAAACATTTCCTTCGCCCTATTTCCTAAACATATCAAATCAAAATATATACTAAATCATTTCGTGAGATTGTTGTAACAAATTACCGCTCCAATTTTTTGAAATTTATACTCAATCAATTTATATGTTCAATAATGTACAAATGTGCGAGCAAGATAGCGACCCGCGGGATTCTGAGCGTTAATAATAATCATGCAATCATCTATGCATTATTATTTGATGTTTGAGCAATGTGCTATTATATGAATGTACTATAACACCTACCATGATTGGAAGGCAAGTGAATCAGCGGGTAATCGCTTGTACATCTGATACAACACCCACATTTGAATGCTATTTACATGCAAATATCTTGAGAACAAAATGACTTCACTGCAACTGATTAACATTACATAAGAAGCTGATTCTCTATGAGTATGAGTCTCTATTTACATTGTGAAACTATGGTTGTAATGTTTGAAACAAATTACCAAGATATTAATAAATTGTAAAAATATATTTATTTAGTAATAAATCCGCTTAATTTGTATACAAAGGTCTTAATTAACTTAACTCTAGTTAAGAATTTTAGTATCTGAATCAAAGCGCCGAAAACAGAAAACCCAAGTCACAACACTTTTTTTCTGTGTGCCGTGCAGGCCGGCTCTACAGTTAGATCAGTGGATCCCTCAAACGGCACAAATATGCACTTCTAGATAATGGATACATGTTTGAGCCGTTTGGGGTAGAGACATTAGGCCCTTGGGGACCAGGGGCACACAAGATCTACAAAGACTTGTATTTTGCACAGCGTATAAGCATTGCCATTCAACGTGGCAATGCCGATAGCGTTCTGGGCACGTTGCCTTTTAGTGGAAACAATGACCGATTGGGTTATTTATTATTTTATTTTATTTTTTTATACACCACCAATTTTTAATTACCAAAAAAATTAAATGGGTAACGCAGAAGGGGTACTATGATGCATCTGTGCAGTCAGAATTTTGGATTTCTGCAAAATGGCAGAGTGAGCCGCGTGGCCGAGGTTTTCCAAGCGATGAATAAAACTTAAATTATTATCAATAAAAGGTACCGCCTGACGCAAATCCATAGAAAAACGACTAACGGTAACAGTTATCCAATTACCATTAAATTTATTTTGACAAAAATGCGACTTAATTTTTTCATACTTTTTTGCCGTATTTGTGTTCAGTAACGGCAACTGACTATGCGTATTTTTTTTTCTGGTGTTTAAAAAATAACCGTGTATATATTGTAATAATAACACTATATACACGGACATTTTTTTAATCTGTTATATTTTTTTCAATAATCCCGATTGTTCCTAGTAGGAACGCTGGGGGTAGGGATAATCGAGAATAGGCCTATTTCTTCCGTCTAAAGATTCGTCTACATTGGGACTCTACAAAATGGCCTAGAGTTCCCATAGCTTCCTCTGCGTGCTAATATTGTGAGCTAAACAAGGGTAAGACATTGTTTCCCACGTTAACGCCGCTGAATTGTTGACATGGGAATCTCGGAGTCACGACCACCCTGGCAAATACGTTCAGACTCGTGTTAAACACGGTAACCGAAGAAAAATAGGAAGATTTGCTATTTCCTTTAATTTTTAGTACCTAATACATTTTTTGCAAAGATTGATCCTCATCAGCGACAGAATCCATTGGTTCAATAATACAGCGAGTTTTTTTTAAATTAAATATACGGGTTGATTTCCGTCACAAGTAAAAGATTGAAAATAACTAAATATGCAATTATTGTTTTCTTATAAATCGAAGGCATGACTCCTTTCACGACTTTTCTCTAACTCTCTTGGTTTCGGACTTGGCCATCAATAACCTTCTTAATAAAAAAACACTGTAGGTTTACTCTGAAACCAAAAAAAAACAAATCGCCGCGTATCGGCAAGCGTAGTGTAGGGCGCCCTCCAGCCAGGTGGAGTGACGACATACGAAAGGCAGCCGGTAAAAAGTGTATGCGGAGAGCCGAAGACCGAGCTCATTGGCGCGTTATGGGAGAGGCCTATGTCCAGCAGTGGACTAAAGTGGGCTCATGATGAGTACTTGGCTGAGAGCACTGTCTCGGCCGCGTACTCGGTTTATGTTGTCTAGGCATGAATGCATAGAATGTATTTATTTCGCAATCATGTACATTTGAAAAAGGTCTTAATAGTTTCATATAGTATTTACATGAGTCTTGTTATAGGGCGCAGCGACACATGAATAGGTAGGATAGGCGGTGCTTATAAATATATCATAAATTTAATCTGTCTATACCTATTCTTATTTTTATTATAAATTTCCTAAACAGTAATAAATAACCCTATTATTGTTGTAGGCTTTTTTAAACATTTCTTTTTTTAAATTGCACATTAATTTGACTTTTGCTTATACTTATTTTTTATTTTTATTTATTTTTTAATTTATACAATTTTAATCGTCTAAATATTCAGCTATTGAATAGAAACATTTAGTAATAAGGAAGGTTTTAAGTTTATTTTTAAAAGTGAAATCTATTATTTCGTTTTTAATATTTTGTGGAATTTTATTTTAAATAATTATGGATCTGTAATAAGGGCTATTTTTATAGATTTCTAATTTAGGTTCAGGCAGAGTTAGTTTGTCTTTGTGTCTAGGATTTTTATTAAATTCAAAGTATGAGAGGTGTTTACGGACAAAAAGTGATATTTCAAGTATATACATTACGATTGACCACGACTCATCTGATGGGAAGCGATGTTGTGGCCTCTTTTAATACCCATTCCCCATGTTGTTCTAACCTTGTCTCCAGAATACGAGTACTTAAATTCAAGGTCAAGCATTTGAAGTACCTACTTTCAACTGCATGCTCGTTAAAATGCAATTCACAGAGCTATTCTTCATGGGCTAACGTCAATGTGTATTTGTGATGTGGAGATAAACTAGCATACTTTTACAAGGTACTTTGCTTAGACGCTTGAATATAAACTTAGGTAGTACCTACAATAGTTCTTAAAGCCATAAAATGGTATCTAGATTGTGACGTTATAGAAACTACATAAACTGTCCAGAATTTAGCGTAAATTCACGGAGTTTTCGCTTATTTAAGGCAGACTTAATAACACTACTGGTGGACTAGACACATCATGAGATCAAAAAGGAACAAATGGTCTTACGACCACACAGTCTGGTACCCGAGAGACGGTAAACGTGGGAGAGGTAGACAACCGAAAAGATGGGAAGATGATCTGCCCAAGGGATGGCTGGCATAATCTGGAGGAGGCCTATGTCGAAGGGCAACCTGAGGTGTGTAATCAAACGTAGGCCTATATTTCATCAATATTTAAAAAAAGTCCTCATTTCACCTCTCGTGCTCGTAAAGTTCAAGTTTGGGCTCGCTTTGCGGTAAGTAAAACTGAATATTATGGCCTAGGGCAAAAACTCGATTGCTCAGAAAATAAGTTTAATGCCGGAAATTGAGTTTTTTTTTTCATATTTCGAGCTTAGGTTATTCATAATACCCATAAATTATGATATCATGAGGGACCTAAACATAATTTATTTCGCATTTCAAATATCGTGGTAACATTGGATGTCTGTCTCTATTTTTTTAAATCACCTTCGAAATGAGCGCTCATTGCGTACAAATTTGTTTAATTTCCTCGGAATATAATGTAAAAATGAAAATGTAAAATCTTGTGTATGTGTATATTGTATGCCTCGTTTCTGAAGCGCATTTTATCCTAGACTCAAATATCCACTGATATCGTCTGTTAAAAGTCCCGTATAAAATAGCTTGCTTCAGGACCTTGCTGTACAAATATTTTTTTTTTATAAAATGATTTATTTTTCAACACACTGTAATAGAGTACAACTCTAGTTTTACAAAAGGCGGTCTTATTGTATCACAATTTCTTACAGAAAGTTAAATCGAAGTCGGTCCTAGTTACACCGACCTTCGTCCCACATCCGCGCCCTGATTAGTTCGCACACCCGAGAACCGAACCGGTGTACTTTGCATACCCCCGCTAATAGGCCACAGGAGTTCGAAGAATTTCCTGCAATAAAATATGGTGTAGTTTTTACCTGCATTGTGGTATTGTTCCAGTTATAAATGTAGTAGTGAGCTTTTTTGTTCAACCGACTTCAAAAAAGGAGAAAGTTTTCAAATCGGTTATATATTTTTTATGTGATACCTTCTTTGCTTCGTCATTTTATAAACCGATTTGAAATTATTTTTTTGTTTGAAATAATTTATTTTCTGATTTGGTCCAATAGAAATTTTATCGAAAATAACTTCTACGTTATGAAATTTCCAGTTACTACTTCATAGACTGTTGAGATTTATTGTCTTCACTCTTCAAAGTATCGTTCAATCTGCACCTATCCCTGTCTGAGATAAGTGGCAATGTCCATCTGAGAGCCTAGATATGGGAACATGGACTTTACTGAGCGTCTGAGTCGTTCCGAGAAGACGGATACTCCAGATTGTAACCACGAGTAGACTAATCAGTCTAATTATAAAGGTGTTATGGTTAGAAATATGAGACTGGACCGAAATATTTCCAGGAAGTCCAAACAGAGATGAAAGAGTTGTTTATAAATTGCAATCTTGGAAATGGACGGGGATTTACAATTTGGTGGCCGAGCGAATCCATAGAAGAAACCGATTAAAGCGTAGGTATGTTGATTTGGCCGAGATATCCTGAGTACACAATGCTTTGCTTAATATTATGAAATTTTCAGATTTTTGTCTAGGTCCATAGCAAATGAGATCAAAAAAATATTGTATAACGGTTCTCTTTTAAATAATTTGACATAACGCTTTTCCATTTAGCAAGTAAGCAAACAATAAGTTTTTTTTCTAAATGTACCTAAGCATACATTTTCTGAAATTCTTTAATGTACACTTATAAATATTAACAAATAAAAGGCATGTACAGACAGCGTCAGAGATAAGTATCCCCCTTGCACAAGACACCCAGCTATAAATCCTTTCAAAAAATTATAATACCTTAAAATTATTTTAGGCTTACATACGGTTATACATATATAATCTATTTTTGAAAGGCAAAACTTCTCCATTCGCCGCGACGGTGATGTAAAGGGATTTGAAGCTGGGTATTATAATGCAAGGGGGATACTTATCTATGACGCTGTCTGTACATAGGCGAGCTTAACCCTTAAAAGAGTTTTCTTCCAGCAAACCTTTGACTATAGAGAGACAATGTTGTTTTGAAATCGAGGAAATAAGATGTGGACAACCTTGACGGTGCAGCAAATTAAGATCAATAACTAGAACTAGGCCGTAAATTACAAAAACCTTTATGTAGGTACCTACCATAAAAATATTATTGAGTATTGAAATCTACTTTATGGTTATAAACTCAAATAGGTTGTTTAAATTTACTAATTATCGCGTCTCCCACACAATATTGATTTTAATTGTCCTAACTCTATTATACTCTAGTTTCAGCTCACTTCCTTCTACGATAGTGCTGGGACATGGGTCTTGTATCGATGTTTATATCGATAGTGTCGTAAAGTCGATATTCCGCAATTGTATGCCTAACTCTTATCAAACATCGATAACCTTTGAAGCCTTGCCAGCTGAACTAGCGAAAGTTACGACCTTATTGGGTTGAAACTAATGTAAGAATATGGCCTAAGGAAGGTATTGTATAAGTGCCAATGTGCAAAACTTCGAGCTCCAAACTTAGGGTAAGATGTAATAAAAAAAAAGAGTTAGCATATTCAGATTATTCAGTCTATTTATATTCAATTTGGTGAGCAAATAGGTCTTCATCCACCAGGTAGATCCATAGTGGATCAGCATATGTAGATAACTTATTATAAAAAGCCAAGGGATTAAAAAAATAAAAAATAAAACGTTTACTGATGTTTACCTACACCTTAAATAAAAAAAAACAATATATAAAGAATAAGCAGAGCGCAGAGCTTGTACTATGGGAACCAAATATCTGATAATATATAATACTTGAACCCCCTTTTCTACAAATGATTAATTTGCTATAATTTGCTAGTCCCGTAATCTACCTTACATTATTAATATTAATTTAATTCTATACCCAAGTAGAATTAGGTCAATTCAGCTTTGTTAACCCCAAGACTATGCAAATCTTAATGAACATCATTTTCAAGTGTCACCGCGTGTAAAGCTGTAGGATATCTGCCATCTAAATAACTTGAATGATCAAGCTATTATTAAACTGAATCTAATCATTTGTCTCGAGTCTCGCATGCCAACAATGGAGTCATGACCAGATTCTCAACAAGATTGGTTAAATTTATGAAATTCTCTCGAAATCTATGTGCCTAACTGAATTTTATAAGTAGACGCCAATTGTAAGTATATTTTTGAAATTTGCAAATAAAGTCCTTCATTGATAACCCACACGGATTTATATAAAAATATAAAAGTAAAGTGAAGACTTCTGCTTCAACTGTAATAAAATAATTATAATTTACCTATACAAAAAAAATGGGCCGAACGTGGAGCTGAAAAGTAGGACGAAATAAGATTTTTTAAATAAAAATATACTATGGACCGAACATGGCATACGATCCGGGACGAAAGCAATTTTTTTTATTTGGGCCAAACTTCCACGGGACGAATAAGGCATAAATCTAGATGGACAAATAGATTTAAACTTATGAAAGTTTGTTTATGACATGTCTGATAAAAAGGTGTGAACTTAATAATTGAAGCCCAATAAAATATAGATAAATTAAAGCACTACTGGGTTCCGGTTTGAAGGGCAATGTAGCTTGTGACCTTAAGGAATCAAGTTCTATGCAGCACTGTTTTAATTTTATCAACGTGACATACAAGTTCACAATACCACTAAGAATGTTTCCTGTGTAGTGCTGTTCTGATTATGGGCAGGCGTGATCTCTTCCCATAAGAAGAGTGGCTAGCTCGTCTCGTCACTTGAATACTTAAAAAAGATTTCGGCTATTCTGGTCAAGCCATTGTCTGGTCTTACTTCAAGTTCTAAACGAATGACCGTCCTTGGCGTGTGTCAAAACTTTAATCGAATGCAGTGTTTTACGTTGAACATAATCTACCACCTCAGTTAACTTGTAGTAGAGCCAGGTTTTATACAACTAATAATTGTTTTAATATCATATTTCATGGAAGTATTTTAGCTAATCTGTCCTGGGATTACTTATAAAGTAAGGATTTTAAGATCAGATTATGAAAATAAGCTTAATACGCCTTGTAAGATGGTAAGTTAAGGGGAATACTTACAAAGGAAACATTATATTATACACCACAAATTTTTAATTATAAAATAAACTTAAATGGGCAATGCACAAGGGGTATTACCAAGTATTACGTTGTATCTGTGATGTCAGAATTTTGGATTTTCACAAAAAGACAGATTGACAGCGGCGCGAGTACGGCGCCCGAGCCCATATTTTGCGAGCTGGCTCAAGCTAGGTGTCCGGGTTTTGCCTGAATCGGATCGGCCGCGAACCGACCGCGGAGTGCCACCACTGTGGGAGGGACCAGGACTCTGCGCAGCACACGCTCGAGGAGTGCTCGGCGTGGAGCTCTGAACGGCGGGTCCTGATGGACCAAATTGGGCAAGACCTCGCCCTGCCTAGCGTTGTTGCGGCAATGCTGGCAGAGGCGACAGCGTGGAGGGCAGTAACCTCTTTCTGTGAGACCATCATGGTTCAGAAAGAGGCTGCTGAGCGGGATCGCGAGAGATCCGATCCCACTCGGAGACGGCGGGGCCGGGGTGTCCAGGTGGGACATCCCGGGCCGCCCGCCCCATGAGGCCGGCGGTGTCTCCTGCCAATGAGGGAGATCTTGCTGGGTTCGAGAGCGGTCGGAGTGGGGGCTCTGGCTGCATTATACTCGAATCCGGGACGGCTGCAGTGCACGGGTAGGCATGCACTGCAAGCGGAGCTCGGGGTCGGTGCAAGCCTTCCCTGGGATGGGCCTCACAGCAACGTGCGTGAGGGACACCGGTACGTGTTCTTCGGATATCCCGGGGTCCCTCTAATGCGCAGAGGTCGGCCACCATGGGGTTTTAGTCGGTATGAGTCCGACATACCCCTCCGCCCTCCCTCAAGGGCCGTGGGCATCCATGAGGATTTCCCCATGTAAAAAAAAAAAAAAAAAAAAAAAGATGTCCGGGTTTGCCAAGCGATAAATAAAATTTTAAATTATTATCAATATTTGGTACCGCCTGATACAAATCCATAGGTAAACGACTAACAATAATCGTTATCCAATTTTGATCAAATTTATTTTGAAAAAAAATCTACTTATTTTTTCATATTTTTTTTTATATATTTGTGTTCAGTAACGGCAACTGATTATGTATGTGTATTTATTTTCTGGTGATTAAAAATTTGCGGTGTAGGTATACCTACTGTAGGTAGAGCTATAAGATACCGTAAAATAAAAAACAGTGTGAATCGAGTTCGATCCGTATTTCACGCACAAACATTTTCGCTCTCCTAGTGGAGAGTCAGTCTCAATAGTGTGGATTTTTAATAAAGATCAAACATTGCGTAAGCAAATTTCATCAGATATGATCTAAAAACCGAAGTGAAAAATGGGTGTCTCTTTTAGATCCTTTTAAACGAAGCATAAGACGTGATTTTTCAATTATTCTTTATGAGTGATATACCCAATTATTTTATTAATTTCTTATTTATTTATTGGATATTTACAAAATATATCTAAGTAAAAAAATTAAAATTAAAAAAACCAAAAGTCGCGGGCAACTTTTGGCGAAAAGCACAAAACGAAGAGAGAATGGCGTGTACAGAAGGAGGCCTACATCCAGCAGTGGGTAGTTAAGAGCTGTGGATGATGATGAAAAAAATGATAACATAAAGACGAACAAGGCTATGGTGAAAGAGTTAGATAAGAGATACGCGAAACATTGACACGCAGGATTCTAAATCATATTAACCGGTGCGGCACTGGATACGTACACTAAGTGATTGATATTATAGAACAAGCTTAAAGTTTAAAAAAACTGAAAACCCGACTTCGATATAAATATACATTTATTGTCAATTCATTATTCCAAATTAAATTTAAACATAATTATAACGTTTAGGTATTTTTGTAATCTCCTTTAAAATTCATATTGATAAGGGGCTCGATTAAATTAAAAAAAAAAAATTAACGACTTACTATTTAGCTCCAAAAAACTCCATTTTAATTATTTTTTAAGCCCATCTAAGAACACTCCGGTGATTGAGATAAATCTAGCGATACCTTAATTGTCAACATCCATCCGTTTGGAAGATACGAGGTAACCCAAAAATTTACATGCATACATACATACAAGATACGCGCGAAAAACATAGCCCTTCCTTGGCAGTCGGGTTAGGGGTTGTCCCTCTTGGATCCTTTCAAATATTGCATAAGACGCGAGTTTTCAGATATTCTGCATTAGTACCCAATTATTTCCATTGAGGTCCTTATAATGGAAATAATTGGATATTTAAAAAGAATAATTATAATAACTTAATAATTGTTTCACCTAACTGTAACAAACGTAATTCATTAATCTCAACATTTTGATTTAAATCTAGAGTTACCTACTTACTAATTAATGTCTGTCTTGTCTTGCATGTTCTCTATAATTCTGTAATTCAGGAAATCGTTTTTCGGATCCCCGCGATACAGGCTAGCCCTAGTGCGGGGTCCATTGGTTAAAACTCTTCCTATGTAACCTGTTTTGAAATAAATATTTTGTATTTTGTAATATAACTAAAAAAATATACACAACAGAGACCAACAAGGCTATGGTGAAAGAGTTATGCCTAAACATTGACACTCAGGATTCAGTATCACAAAACCGGTGCCACACTTGATATGTAAACTAAGTGATAGGTTATATAATAAAACAAAGTATTGAAAAATTAATGGATAACACTATTAGCCCAGGGGTGCCGTTGACAAACAATACCAATGATTCACTGAGCAAGCACGAGGCGAGGCCATTCTTTGCCAGATCTTGATTCTCTAATCAATACAGTAATGAGCCTCGTGCAATTCGGTTATCGGGTTGTCGTTTGTGGAGCTGAGATTATGTTCTCATTAGCCAAGCTGAGATTGGGTCCGGGGCTTTATTATTAAGGCATCTATTCTTCTTATCGTGTCACTTGTTCTTTAGAACCAGTGTGGTGAAAGGATTACAAGTGCACCTTTCAAGCACACACAAAAAAATAATGTGTTTTTTTTACGAAGGAAAACATCGTGAGGGAACCGGCATGTCATAGAACCTAAAAAGGTCGAAAAACATGTGTCCACTAGTGCATGAAAGGGCATCTATTGCGAACCTGCAGATGGAACTAAATGTAATAGCATAGACCATTATTTGTCTATGGTAATAGGTAACTTATGTCATATCCACTCAAACGCCATCTTGTACCGTGCCACTGAGTCTGCACTTTATGACTATGTTTTTGACAGCTTGTACGATGATATTTGCAATAGGCGGCGCTATTTAATCTATACATATAATAAAGCAGAAGACCCCTAGGTATCTAGATTGTTGGGTACCTAGGCATTTCAGGACGACAATATGCTGAGACCGGACCTATTGGTCTCCATGACTTAAGGCATACCTAGTTATTTATGTTATAATATTTTACGTACTTGCTTACATTTGTAGCTATACCTTTTTAGAGGAGCCAATAAACAAATTTCTTTTTTCTTTTTTTTTATATTAACCGCAGTATTAATTGAAAATATAAACCCGTCAGCCACCTCGTCACTTTGTGATGTGAGGTTGTAGTGAGACGAAGGTCTATTCCCGAAAAAAAAATACCAGAGCAATGAAACGCTTTTGAACACAGTAACAACGCCGCGAGATGGTATTATTATTATTATTCAGCCATCTGTGTCCCACTGCAGGGCAAAGGCCTCCCTCCTCTCCTTCCACTCCTTGCGGCCAAGGGCGTCACTGGTCCATGTTGGCAGGTATCCGTCCAACTCGTCCCGCCATCTCCTTCTGGGCCTTCCACGTCGTCGCTTCGCGTTTGGTGGGCTCCACTCCGTAGTGGTTTTTGCCCACAAGTCGCTGGACATGCGACAAACGTGTCCGGCCCAGTCCCACTTGAGGCTGGCGGCTTTCTGACCAACATCAGCAATTTGTGTTTTGGAGCGCGAGATGGTAGCAAATAGAAAAATAATCTGAATACCAAACCAATAAACACGGCATAAGTGTCCAATTTGAAACGATAAAAACTGTTTAGCAGCACAATATACCTCAACTTTATAACACGAACACAAAAGCAACAGTGGAGAGTGCGACAAACATAAATATTCCCATACGAAACCAAGATTTATATTGAGAACCATTTATCATGGGAACATAGATGAATAACGGTGTTCCTATAGAACAAGATGGACAGTACCAAACCAAAGTGGTTGCGGTATATAGGACCGAAAATTTTCAGACACCCTGTCAATAAAAATGAAATATCTCTATTTTTAAATAATGTTTATTACTTTTTACGATGTAGTTTTATTGACAATGAAAAAGCTAAGTCTTAACATATAGTTATTTAGCCCTATTGCTAATCTCTTTCGACAATTAGCATCGGAACAAAATGTACTAGAAGTTAGCCAATGTGGCTCCCTTTTCTTGGTCGCATTTTCAATGTACTACATTGTGTTTCTATACTTTAATACTTCTATGGATGGGAACTATTGGGAACGAAGTACCCAATGAAAGTCTACAGACGTATAATGAGACGAAAACTCAAAGAAAACAAGCCGTGGTCGCCCACGCAAATTCTCAACGACCAGATACACAGGCCTACCAAAAACCACATCAATCGATGAAGCTACAGATGCAAGTGAGGTCAAAATACATTGGTTACATAATTCGACTCAATTTACAAAAGGCATTTCTTTGACGAAATATACAATTGGTTACTTAAATTACACAAGATTAGGTGTAAGTGATGAAATCTAAATAAATGTGATAAAACTTGGGAACAGGTTTTGTAATTTACAGATCGAAATCAAATTAGTGAAAGTGAGAAACGTGAAATGAAGAGGATTGTAGATTATAATAAAGTTGTCAAGATATAAGTAGATCGTCATAAATTTTAGGTGTGAACATTTTTTAATTCCATTTTTGACGTTTGCTTTATGGTTTTTAACTTTTTTTTTCGTGATTAATAATAACTAATCACGAAATATTGGTGATATGCCACCAGACAGAGAGGCTCGTGGGGACTTTATCACAATCAGATTGAAAAAAATAACAAAAATCAGAGTTTTTATATACTCAATTCAAATTACAGCCAGACAGATCGCTAAACATATTACGTCAAATCTTTAGTTCTTTCTTTTTCTAAAATAAAAAATTGATTGCGCGTTCTTTACATCACCCTATTAGTTATTATTAATCACGAAAAAAAAAAAACAAAGTACGCATCTATATTTTGAGATATTTAATAAAAAATTTGATACATTTACTGAATTCCTTTCAACATTTGTTATTTTGACCAAGCTGGTAAAACCCTGTTTATTTGTCTATGTTAAAGCTGTGGTAAAGCTAACCCACTGTACAAATTCTGTAAGTAGTTATCTCGAGATAAATTCAACTTACATGAGTGGTCAGACGGAAGGATTTACTATCAGAGTTCATAATAATAAATTGTGGAATACGCAGTCGTCCTGACTAACGTAGTGGCGTCGGTCATTAGAAGGCAGCCAAATATTTTGTATGAATTTGCATACCCTGTGAGGGGGAATGGATCGAAATCATATTTTAAACAAAAAAAAATGGACTGAAATATGTCCATATTTTAAACAAAAAAAAATGGTTTCGATCCGGACGGTTGTTGTAATAAACTTAGGTATGTACTAATGAAAATACTTGTATTTTTCTATTAAAGCGGGAGACATGACACAAAATATATATTTTGTATATAATAATAAGTAAATATATATAAGTATCTTTCATTGCAATATTTTTTAACATTAATCAACAACATATGTAAAAGGCTTAGTAGTAGTAGACTGACTTACCAACCAAACAACGCTCAGGTGAAACCACTGGACGTAGAAACTTGAAATTTTAAGGGTATGTCAAGAAGAAAGGCGTGTACTAAGAAAGGAATTTTGTGAATTCGCAAAGTAAGTTGCGGGCGTTTCATATCAGGTCGACTTAAAAAGCTCTTATGAGTCATTTTGACTGAGTAAAATTATAAGTGATGATAAAATTAATGTGATGATAAATTAATTAAAAAAGGTGTCAGAATAATTAAACTTCTGGATGCTGATATCATAAGAAATAAGATAACGGCGATGAGGCAGAACTTGCTTTTGTTTGCAATAAAGTGTACCACACAAAAAAGGGCATTCAAGATAATATTTTTCCTAATAAGGCTAACGAGCAGGCAAACCAGAATATTAATTATAAAACGAACGTATCTACAGTTACGATTAGCCCAATCGATAGCATAATAATCAATAAGTGACAAATAAATAAGACCATAAAAGGCACGATCAGTAATTTAGTCACTCGTGGAATTTTGCAACAAGGTGTCTTGAAAGTTGTCCTAGTCAGAAATTGAAAAACCAAAATTCAGTTATATTTTGATTCACATATTCAAATGCCCATCTTTTGGTTTAAATTTGAATGCACTTAGTTTTGTTTATAGTTCAAAGATACCTAAGCAAATGATTTGATTGAAACAATAATAAATTGATTGAATGCAATACATGCAAAATTTAAATTTCGCTTTTCAATGCTCAATTCTAAAATATTGTCAACAGTAATTGATAGTCCGTGTTTTTGTTGTAGAAACCCTTAGCAACATTTTCTCGCCATTTCAAGAACTTCAAGTGCCACTGTCTCAAGGACCCTCATAGGCGCCACACCAAGAACCTCAAGAATCTCACCAAGTAAACCTACCACGGCAACATCTACATTATCACCCTTATTTTAACGTATTACAGCTCTATTTCCAATGACATAAACCAAATTGCATACGGATTGTAATTACTGATCATCTAAACGACAAGTTTCACTTGCATACTCTATTTCAATATATTCTTTGATTTTATTAATACGGCGATAAGGTTCAAAATTAATAGCTCGATTGAAATCTAATCTATGCATAATGTAATGTTTTGCTGGTAATTGCAAACGCTTGGCGTTTAATGATATTTTGAAGTGTTTGTACTCACATTGTCTTAGTAATATTGCTATTGGAATCTTATAAATTATCTTTATAAGTGTTTTTACTGTAAACATGCAAGATAGAATTGTCATTGTCACGTCCATTTCAACAATATTATGTGCTAACTTTATCAAATCTTGAACACTAAACGAACTTATCTTTACGAGTATCATTAAAGTAGTATTGACACAAACACTTAATTATTTAAGGACCATTTTCATTTTCAGGGTTCTTCCCTGAAAGAACATCAAAAACTAAGCGTAAACTCCAATATAGACGCGTACACGCGCGTCCGGCTTTTAGAATTTTGCGAGTACTAATCCGCATGACAAAAATACGCTAGTTTGAAATCGCACTTAACAAATCCGAATTCCATACAAAATGTTTCGGACAAATACTCAAAAAGTACGCCGTATTATAGTAATTTCTTCACACTATTCGTT
This sequence comes from Lobophora halterata, assembly GCA_932526365.1. NCBI lineage: Eukaryota > Metazoa > Arthropoda > Insecta > Lepidoptera > Geometridae > Lobophora > Lobophora halterata. The sequence goes on from OW052017.1 coordinate 9,597,931, forward strand.
TTGTCCATGTTTTTTGATTTCGTCAACAAAAAAAGTGAAAGGTTTCATACCTTGATTTAGATTTTATACGTGTTTTTAAGTTAGTAGGGTTAATTTTAAAACACGTATAAAATCTAAATTAAAGTATGAAACCTTTCACTTTTTTTGTTCACGAAATCAAAAAACATGGACGAAACGAATACTGTGAAGAAATTACTATATTACGGCGTACTTTTTGAGTATTTGTCTGAAAAAAATTGTATAGAATTCAGATTTAAGGATGCCCCTTAATTTAATAACCCTCCTTTGCAATCGGGTTAAAATATAACTATCAATTTTTATCAAAATCGTTGACGAATTAAAAGGCATATGGCAGATCAAACGCACTTACACTTATGACACAAAAGTGGCAAATGTTGTTCTTTGTGTGTGTGAATGGCACTTGACTTGAGATAAATGTAAATAAACAATTAGTGAATACGAAGCTTGTATTTCAATGGAATTTGTGCGTATTTGCCGAATGGAACACTAGAGAATAATGTAAGTAGGACAGTTGCTACACTACAGAATATACTAAGTTGGATTGACTGTCTGTAAGCTGAGAAAATGTAGAGTCATTCCGATGATTGTTGCTCGATGATAATGATTAATACTTGCTTTCAAACTGCAAGTAAGTAGACGAAACAAGTGTCAAAGGTTTCCAAAGTACTAGCTAGGTTCATAAACATTATTGAAATCTAAGCTCGATCGTCTAACTCATAAAGTATACCGAGCAACTAATTTAAATGAAACTATGTTTGCAATTAAATTAAACTTAGCTGAGAAAATGTAGAGTCATTCTGATGATTGTTGCTCGATGATAATGATTAATACTTGTTTTCAAACTGCAAGTAAGTAGACGAAACAAATGTCAAAGGTTTCCAAAGTACTAGCTAGGTTCATAAACATTATTGAAATCTAAGCTCGATCGTCTAACTCATAAAGTATACCGAGCAACTAATTTAAATGAAACTATGTTTGCAATTATAATAAACTTTTTTGACGTGACTACGTCTAATAAATGGATAAACGTCCCCGCGCCGGCTGCATGCACGAAAACGTGCATGCGATAAGAATCTCTTCGAGGCGCACTCGAAATCCTTTCACGACACTGGTTCGAAAGAACTAGTGACACGATAAGAAAAGACTATGCAAAATAAAACACGAAAACCGTAGGTGTTTTCTGATCAATACCATTTTGGGCTTCAGATATCATCAGACAGGAGGTATTTTAAATTATAATCCGGAAACAATGCAAAAAATAAAAATGTCGTTTGCAAAGTCATTTGAGTTCCTATTTCATGACTCAGGAACTTTCTCGTATTGTGATTTTAGTGTCGCTTTGATCACAACAATCAGTCAGCGTTGTGTTACTGTCAGTCAGTTCATAAAAATCTCTGAGAAGTGTCAGTATGCAATCATTGTTCTGCACTTTAAAATCTGTTGTGAGAATTACATGCAAGATTTTAAAAATACGGTGTCCAACCCTATAACCGACTACCACTTTATCAATTTGTGCTGCTTTATCAAACAAGGATAACCAAAATGAACAAAGTTTCCATTTAAAAAGTATTACTTATCTTATTTTTCCATTTAAAATATGTGTAGTACCTACTCATACATGTAAGAGTAGTTATTTTTCTTACAATCTCGTTAAATGTAATTTTGAAAACTTGTCAGAGCACGCTGTGCGCTTCGATTTTTAGCCAACATGCTTTATCTATGTTCACACCGTGTATTAAACGCTTGATTCTTCAATAAAAAAAACGAATGGTATTAAACTAAAAAAATGACGTCCTATGGCACCTTGTATTATCTTTTGTACAAGATATTTTACACTGTAGCACCCTTGAGTAACACCAGATGTCGGGTTGTTGACAGGGTGTCGAATTGCATCATAGATAAGGGTTTCGGACTCAAGTGGCGCCACCGAATTCTGTGAAATAGCGGAACCGATAGATTTTGTATTGTCGGGAATACAAACCATAGGATGAATGGTACAAAGAGAATGTAGCAATGAAATTTTAAAAACAAAGGATAATATGAATGGAATGTACAGTGTGCAAAACCATTAATAGACTTTGGTTTTTTTAGCAGGTAGAGTTAAAGAAAGTTAAAGATTTTGCGTAAATGCCTTACGTGTAATAAAAATTTTTTAAATAAATAAACATATCCAGTTTAGAGCCAAATAGCATAACTAGGAGTTACAATAGCTTGCACGAAAGGAGCCTCTTCGAGGCGCATTTGAAATCCTTTCACCACACTGGTTCGAATGAACTAGTGACACGATAAGAAGAAGAAGACAATAGCTTGCCAGTTTTGTTACTTAATTAATAGCTCAGGGCAGTATTGAACCTTCTAAAATCTAACATCCAGCGTAACATAGAGTCGTTCATAGACAAAAAAACCCACTACCTACTTAACTTTCTTTCCGTTAAAATATTTCTAGACGAAAAAGTTTTAAGTAACACTTTGATAAATAATGATAAAAGAACTCATTCCTCAATCCACGTAGAACCAGGTAAAGTTAATGTTAAAGCAATAAGTTATTTCAATCGAAACAAACAAGCAATTACGTACCAAGATAACTTTAATTACAGCACTTTGAAATACTGACGAATTAGGGGATATTTTAAAAAAGGTTGAAAAGTCGGTGCCTTTCATATAAATGGTTTATTAAACACAAAGGGACAAAATGGAAAAAAACTTTCTACTACCGATATGGGAACTAATGACATTGAATAGAGTATTCTGTATTCAGTGGTTTATTGCAACGAAAGCAAAAGACGTGTCTAATGTAATGAATGACCGATGGTTTGTAAGGGTTTCAGATAAGCAACTGTTTATTTTTGTGTGTTTTTGCTTCAACAAAAACACTAGGTCTTTTACAACTTACTAAGTGCATGAAAGGATTCTTTCCAGGCGCACTTGAAATCCTTTCATCACACTGGTTCGAAAGAACTAGTGACGCGATAAGAATAAGATAGCAGATTAACCGAGTGGATTCGCCGCTCGTGTTTTATTTTTCATTTGTCCTAATAGAACGCGATCACGCGATCGTCGCGCGAGCAAGCAATGCGACCGTCGCGCGAATCCGCGACGCGATGCGATGCCAATTGGGACGTTAGCAACGTTAGTACGTTTGATCGCGTAATCGCGCGATCGACGTTCGCGCGAACTTGCGTGGTCGCGTCATCGCGTTCTATTAGGACACTGCCTCATGCTACTGACACTCGCTAGAAAAAACCGAGCGTAAACGCCGGTATAGGCGCGACACACTTTTGAAGTCTCGCGAGTACCTCGTTTACGCGCGATAATAATATGCTTTAAACCGCTCTAAGAAAAACTTTTCATTAGTGCATTGTAATTTTAATTCTAGTTTGAATTAGGGGTTATAACAGTCTGCACTGACGTCCCACTGTGGGGTTTATTGCACAATTTGCATTGCATTGACCCTTCATTTAAATAACTTTATCCCAGCCAGCCCAGTGATTCAGCCTCTCTAAAATAGCATAAGCAGGACCCTGGGTTGATGGAAAGCGTGTTCAGTTTTTCGGTAAAGTCTTCAGGACCTGAATCCAGAATTTCTTATTAGTTAGTGCATACGTTTGATGGTGGGAGTCATCACAGGTCACTGTGATCTCAACCACCATCTAGTTAAGACAGGAGCTACAGACATCGACATCTGTAGAGGCTGCTTACAAAATCAAGAGACCGTGGAGCATGTGATCATCCACTGTCAGGCTACAGAGGAGAGTAGGGTTAAGACAGGCTTACGTAGGCTGCAGTAGCCTCTTTCTGTGAGACCGTCATGGTTCAGAAAGAGGCTGCTGAGCGGGATCGTGAGAGATCCGATCCCGCTCGGAGACGGCGGGGCCGGGGTGTCCAGGTGATACATCCCGGGCCGTCCGCCCCATGAGGGGCGGCGGTGTCTCCTGCCAATGAGGGAGATCTTGCTGGGTTCGAGAGCGGTCGGAGTGGGGGCTCTGGCTGCATCATACTCGAACCCGGGACGGCTGCAGTGCACGGGTAGGCATGCACTGCAAGCGGAGCTCGGGGTCAGCGCAAGCCTTCCCTGGGATGGGCCTCACAGCAACGTGCGTGAGGGACACCGGTACGTGTTCTTCGGATATCCCGGGGTCCCTCTAATGCGCAGAGGTCGGCCACCATGGGGTTTTAGTCGGTATGAGTCCGACATACCCCTCCGTCCTCCCCCAAGGTCGGTGGGCATCCATGAGGATTTCCCCATGTAAAAAAAAAAAAAAAAAAAAAAGGCTTACGTAGGCTGCTAGACTCCTCTCCACCAAATGTTTCGGCCAGCACTTTACTGGAACGGTGCTGTCAACAACCCAGCATCCTGCTCCGTTACTTCAAGGAGCTGGGATGGCTGGGACAGGGTTATTTTTCGGGGGGCAATGCACAATGCACCCTTCAACGGGACGCCAGTGCAGACCGCTGTACCCCCTACTCAGAATAAGAATAGTTAGTGCATGTTCGTAGGCTAAGATAGCCGCAAAAAAAAGTTTAACAATAACCTTGTTTTCATAGATATTTAAGGTATATTTTTTTTAAATTGTTATACTACTTTACCACAATCTCACCTGATGTGAAGTGACGATGTGGCTGATGATAGATCTCGAAAGTCGAAGGTACCTTGTTTCTTGAAGAAGCCAAAGCTGTAGGTATCAGGGAAGACAGAAGCGAGCCCCTTATACTAAAGTATTATTATATTTTGTATTCACACGCAATGACTCATAATTCGCTAAATTAAAATAATCCATTACGTATAGATTACCAAATTGATTGTTTATATACATAAAAGGCTTGAACCTAACTGACGAACTGACTGACAGACAAAGTACAAGCCAAACCACTGAACGTAAAGACTTGAAACTTGAAAGATAGAAAGTCAAGAACGCAACGCAAACGAAGTTGCGGTTGTCTAGCTGACTGTTTGTAATAATTAAACTAATTTGAATGGCTTCTTATGCCCCTCCCAAACTTTGCGCCAATTCCAACGTAACTATGTACATTAGTATATTTTGATTTAAGTTTATAGTTATCAAGCGACTATTCCACTACTGCATAAAGTCCTGTAAATGCAAAACCGACTCTACCGATTGTATCTACAGTATTTATTCGACGCCACCAATATTAAATGTTAATTTAATTTGGATTTATGGTCATTAATTTCACATTATTTGGGCTAGATTTCAGCCTGGTTTATCTTCATCAAAACGCCAGGTTTCAACGATCAATTGGTTAATAAATAACACCGGACAGATAGCAAAAAGCTACCTTTTTGGTTCAGCTTGTTGGTAGTCACGAAATTGTTCAATTTCATACGTACAGTCAGCTGCACTAACATGTATACACTCTCAAGCTTTCATATTTATAATATACTTTAATTTTGCAAAGACTTTCTTCTTCTGACAATAATTCAGACTAGTCTTCTTCTTATCGTGTCACTAGTTCTTTCAAACCAGTGTGGTGAAAGGATTACAAGTGCGCCTCGAGAAGGCTCCTTTCGTGCTTTAATAACTTTTTAGGTTCTATGACATGCCGATTTACTCACGATGATTTCCTTCACCGTTGAGCACGTGTTTTAGCACACATAGATTTTTTGAACAGAAAAATCCATTGTTGTACGATCCCATGACTTTCGGATCGAAAGTCGAGGAAATTCTGACTAGATTTGAAAATGCTTGCATGCACTTGTTTTTGCAAAATTAAGAGTATATACCTATAAATACATACTCTTGACGACAGGGATGGTCGAGTGGCAAGTGAGTTGGACTGCCTCGCCTGTTCGAATCCAGCTTCAGGATAATCATTTGTGTGATTTACATCGGTGTTTTTCCTGAGTCTGGGTGTTTTCTACGTATGTATTTACAAATAAAAACAATTATTTACCTCATATAATTTAACACAATTTACAAATTCGAGTATTAGAATCTACATTTAGCGTAGAACTAATGGGGGTCAGCGCCACTTCAATACAAAGTAACTATGAAGAAAATTTAATTTAATTCAATGACAGATGGACGGACAAATCGTGCAAACCAATTATTACCTACTGATTGTAATTCTTAGACCGCACAGATCGCTGACATGGATTTATAAATCAAATAAATCTTGCTATACAACATAGAGACTTTAAACTCTATGTAGTGATAATAAGGTACAATATAATCGATATGTTTAAAATTTTAATAACTCTAAAGTAACATAATTTAAAGTGTATGATACGAACAGCCATTTTGATAGGTTTCGGATATGTAGGCGGATATTTTGCGGATGTTTTATCGACTATTAACAGTAGATTATCATCACAATATTTATAATATTCTTATCGTGTCGCTAGTTCTTTCGAACCAGTGTGGTGAAAGGATTTCAAGTGCACCTCGAAGAGGCTCCTTTCGTGCACTCGACACATGTTTTCGAACTTTAGGTTCTACGACATGCCGGTTTCCTCACGATGTTTTCCTTCACCGTTGCGAGAACGTCGGATGCATACTTAGATTTTTTCGACCGAAAAAACCCATTTATGCATGACTGCCACCGGGATTCGAACCCGCGACCATCAGATCGCAAGGCAAGGGCCTCATCCACTCGGCCACCACGTCCTCTATTATTTAATTATATTTATTGTTATACTAATTAACCGAATGATTAACGAATTGAGAACTGTGGAAGTAGCCTACTTTTATTCAAAAGCCGTTTTGATGTGTAACATCTTTCTATCTCGACGTCTGTCAATTTGTGAAAATGGGACAGAAGTGTGTTTTTTACAGTTTATTGAATCTATTTCAAAATTAAAGTGCGTTAACGCACGCCTACAGATAATGCACGATAATTTAGTAGGTATTAAATTATTGAAGAGTTACTTCCTGGCTCTACCCTCGTACTATTATAAATGAATACTGAATACTGAACTGTCATACGACTGAAAAAAGCAATAGATTGAAAACGCGTCTACTCAAATTCTGTAAAATTTCTCTTTGGTCTGCAGTCTAGAAACCGATTTCTCGTTGTTATTGCATTTTTTATCTTTAAACAATTGTTGTTGCCCATTGAAAAAGTTTCCATTGTCGGTCACACGGGATTCTGGGAAGAGATGAGTGCCGGTAACAACATGCATTCTTTCGTAGAATGAGGGTCGACTTCTTTGTTGCTATTTGCGGTAAACCATCGACCGATAACAATAAGCATGTAAAAAAATTGCATCAGCATTGATTAGCATTGAAATGATAATACGTTCAATGAAGCCTTAAATCGTAAATAGATTGAAACGAAACGAAATTTTGATAATATAATCAAGGTTTTACAAAAACATAGGTACAGACTGTTCAAGTGTCTGTAGGCACTGAAAAGTCACAGGGAAGCAAAATACGCAATTTTGTTCAATTTAAGACTTTTTTTCAGTTATTTTGATTTAAAAACTTAACTACTGAACCGATTTTGATAAAATGTCTATGGGACCAATCTAAAATTATAAACTCTCAAGCAAAAAAATATTTTTTTCAAATCAATTTATAAACATCAAAGTTCTGTGGTAACAAACAAAAAAAAATCAACCGAATTGCGAACCTTCTCCTTTTTTGAAGTTGGTTAAAATATGATCTATAAAGAGGAGTATTTCAAAGTGCTGACTCTATTACTGATGTTTTATTGCGGAAAACTAATTTAAAATTCAAATCGTCGTTTAATTGATTGTATCAATAAACAAAAATAAACATTCTCAAGCAAGTAACATATTAACAAGCTCATAATAAGAACGTGAGAAATGACAAAGTTCTTTTGATTAGCGGAGAATTTCTGGTAATTTTGTTAAATTACCAAAATTCATTCTCTTAGACACAATATCTAATGGGCTATTATAAAATATCACTTTTGTTTAGACAAAATATACATATGCATCCTAAAAACTCTGTAAGGTTTTATCACACATTCGCCAGGAGATATTACTTAGCTTACACTTAAACAATAAGTATAGCTAACTTCTTTTTTGGACTGACGGACTTTTAATGCATTTAGCCGCAGATGGCTGTTACTACGCTACCGGACTCAGAACAGTGCATTTGTTGTTGTTATGTTAATCTTAGTTAAAATAGTAGGAAGGAACCAGCTTCACATTATCAACTATTTCTATATGCCACAGCCTATTGCAACATAGTTTAGCTAGATAGCATTATGAAGGTAAGACACTCAATAACTATGTATTAAAAAAGTCAAATTTTTACTCCCTGCAGTTATGTAGGTAGGTGTACCTATGCAAAAGTATGGGACCCCACTTTGGACCCTGTCGCACGCCTGTTCCTGTTACTACCTAAGTAAACAATACTGGAACAAAGTAAAAAAGTTATATTTATTGTTCCGGCCAAAGGTTGAAGGTAGAGTTTTTTTACAAGCCTCAGGAATGAGAAATTTCTGTTTTCTTTTTATCATTTGGTGTCAAACGCTTGTTCAAATTCGAAAAATGGACACAGTGTTTTATTAACGTTTTGTGTGGTGTGGTAATGTCTTGCTTCACTTCATTGTTTCTACTGTTTTATTCCATGATGACGATTTTATTACTTTAACTAGCTGACGCCCGCAACTATGTTTGCACAGGGAATTAATAAAATTCCTTTATTTTACGCTTTTATTGAACGCTTTTTGACGAACACACCCTCTAAGTTTCAAGTCTCTATGTTCAGAAAATGTATGGCTTATACACCACCAATTTTTAATTTCTAAAAAAACTTGAATGGGCAATGCTGAAGGTACTATATACTACGTTGTATCTGTGCAGTCAGAATTTTGGATTTCTACAAAATGACTGAATGACAGCGGGACGAGTGAGGCGCCCGAGCTGAGGTTTTGCGAGCTGGCTGGAGCTAGGTTCCCGGGATTGCCGAAACGATGAATAAAACTTAAATTATTATCAATGATGGGTACCGCCTGACGTAAATCAATAGGAACACGACAAACGGTAACAGTTATCCAATTTTTAACAAATTAATTTAGTCAAATAATCGGCTTAATTTTTTCATTTATTTTGCAAATCTGTAGTCAGTAACGACAACTGATTATGTTTTTTTTTCTGGTGGTTAAAAATTTGCGTTGTATAAATAATACAATATAGATATGATGTTAAGATACTTTTTGGATTTCAATTATGCTAAAACTTCTTAACAAGTTGCTCTGAAGCTTAACATAGATAGTCCTGTACAAAATCTACTTATATCTCTATGCTACATAGACCAAGTTGTGAACAGCAGCTAGTTCAGTCATAAAGATGTTAATGAACTCTACCGTAACATGAGCACGCAATTTTCAGAACTCGTGACAATAAATAATCCAGGAGATATGCCCGTAATAAATGTGGTGTTAGCTGTGATTAAAATATTACAATCTGTCTCACAACTAAGTTTGAGTGGGACATACCTCATACTTGCAGTGTCTAGAGGAGACCATTTAGATAATCTGAATTTGGTTTGAATTGCAGTACATTGGGATCCATTTAGATTGGGCAGGTATTTGTATCTGTCCAATAAGATGAATTTTTATTTTATAAGAACTGAACAGAATTGATTATGGCCTGGTGATTCTATTGTATTGCATATTATTTTTAATTTTTAAGATTATTTATATGTAAAAAATGTTGTTTTTTAATCCTAAATAATTTAATTAAGACATAATATATTTCTATAATACCCTTTTACTATGTAACATACAAAATCAATGCAAGTTACGAAATCAACAAACAATCGATCTCTAATACGATAATCAACCTAACATAGAATCAACACAATCTTTCAGCTGCCTTTCATTTTGCTACTCACGTAGGCTGAGAAACAGAATTGATCAATTTGGCTTATAAATATTCAGTTTTTTGGCTCACTGACAGACAACGCAAGGGTACATCACGCAACCACTGTACATAAAGATATTTTTTGTTTGTCAAAAAAGGAATTCTGGAAACAAACAGATGTAAGTGTTATGGTAAAATGTATAGTTTAAAAAATATTACAGGTAGTATATGTAAAGCTTCCCTCAGATATGCTTCTGCAAGAATCAGACTTACCTATCAAAATAACGTATCTTGTAACAGTCCAAAACTTCAACATTTTATTATTCATTCTTTCATTCCAATTAAGAGCCACATTCTTGAAAACTCGTCTCACTTATCGAAAGTCAATCAAATCGTGTTGTGACATCACGCATTTAACCGTAAACGGTTTGTGACATCACCAGTATCGCCATGAAATTAATAGTCTTCTCTTCCGTTATTACGGACATTATCATATCAAGAGGCAGCGTGGTGTCAAAATGGGTTTTGTTAGTTTCAATGGCTTGTGGAGCTAGTCTATTAGCTTTCTATTTAAGTCCCAGAATCCTCTGTATTTCACTCGCACATGTGAACATTTTCGAAGATATACAGGGTGGTTTTTGAGAGGGGCATTGATCGCCAAGTCATAAACCATGATAGTTAGAAAAAAGTCGTGAAAGGAGTCATGCCTTCGATTTATTAAAAAACAATAACTGCATATTTAGTTTTTTTTAATCTTACTTTTGAAGGAAATCGATTCTAATTTTTTTTTTAAAAATCGCCTTGTATTATTGAACCACTGCATTCTGTTGCTCATAAGTGATAAGGATCATTCTGTAGCAAATTTTCACAAATTACTTTAAATATCTCAATTGGCCATCTTCTTTGTTATACTTAATAAATAACTATATCCCTTCTGAGTATCCGTTTTTATGTTATTATCAAGAAACACGTAACTTTATCTGGAATTTTAAGTATTTTCCTTGGGATTACAAATTATGGATTTGCACTAAACACAAAATTATTATAATAAGAAAGTGATCAACAGGTTTCTAATTAGATAAATTATTTTGTATATCGCAGCTAGGATTATGTTTCTCAATTAAGATTATCTCCATAAACTACCTACACACATAGATTACAAGCATTATTGTATTTTCCTTGTATTTTCACCACACAAGTTTGTAGAAATTAATGTCTGGGAAATGATTTCTCCTAAGGTGTGCCTCAATTAAGATACAACATTTAACTAATATACCTCCTGTTTAATATTCTATTTATACCTAGGATCTTCTTACATAGTTATTGTTTGGAAGTAATTTCAAGTATATCGCAATTTTCTTATAAGGAAGCTTCTTACTAGTCGTGGAAAGTATACCGAGTAACATGTTATTTATCATGGTATAAAATTGATCACGCATAACACTTGTTACTTTCTGAGACCAAGTCTGTTACAAAATCACATGTGGCAGGTGATTTTGTTCGCTGTGATGTCATGACACTTATCACCATTCACAATTTCATTCGTATCGTAAATAACAATAACAGAAAGACAGTAGTGTACTGACTGTGAGTGGTAGTAATAGCTTGACGTCGCGTCATGCGTGAATAATTTTAATAAAATGTGACATTATCACGTTAGGCTACTGTTAAAAAATCACCGGTGATTTCACTGTTACAAAATGAAATCATACCACCATGTGACAATGAAATAGAAGTAGCAATCATTTTCATGCCTACTTCTTACGAAATATAACAGGGAAATTATTAGTTTTGCTTCTTCAGTGAAAGTAAATTTTATTTTCCCTCATAAAATATTTTCTCTGTTAGATTTTGAAAGATATGTTATATCTTTGAGATAGGTACTTACATAGACATTTACTTAGAACAATTTGGTGTCATAGACTATTTATTGTTGTCCCTTAGTGTACAAGTGTTATCTAACTTTCGAGTTAGCCTTACCTATATTAGAGTGAAACTTTCCATTTTTCTATGCAAATACGAAACAGGATGTATTCTACTTTCACTTAAATTAGTCCGGAAAACATTGTTCACTTGTATAGGAACAAACTTGAGATGGTTTATATTTCGAGTCACATCTTCACATAAACCCCACACTTCTCCAAAATTGTACGTAGTACATCATATCCTACTAATGTTAATAGGTATGTGAAAGTTAAATGTTTGTATGTTTGTTTCTCAATCACGCAAAAACGACTGGCTGGATTTGGGTACAATTTTGTTAACAGATAGGTAATTACCTGGATTAACACATTTGATACTTTTCTTTCTGGAAAAAAGTTTCTGTGGGATTGTCAAATATCTGACTACCCAATTTTAAAGTCGATGCGGACGAAGTCGCAGGCAGAAGCGTTAGTATATATTTTAAGTAAGTGTTAAGTATAAGGTAGGGAAAAGTTAAAAGCAATAGAAATAGTCTCATCATTCGACAAGAGTCAGTGTTTACTATAAAGCTATTAGTGTTTAGTAATTGCCTCCTATTTGTCAAAGCTCGCTACTTGTAACACCCCAAGCTACTCAAAGCTTGTGTGGTGCAAAGTATAAGATCTTCGTGGCAGAGTTAATTTTTTTTGGTTGGCTTGAATTTAAATTGAGGTAACATAGATTTCACAGATTGTGGACTTAATATCGATAGAGATCTATAGAATAAACGTTTTATTAAAAAAAAAAACTTTCTTTTAGATTATTTTAACAAAGTCTGCGTTGTTTTTATGTAAGTAACATACTTTTTTGTTTTTTATTTAAAAGGAAGCCAAAGTAAAATGGTAGAAAACTAGAATAAGAAAAAAAATATTACTAACATTACATAACTTAGTTATTTGATTATAACGGGTATTTATCGCGCTCACCATGTTTTTCTGTCCCGACGTTTCGACTGTATTGCAACAGCCGTGGTCACGGGTTGACTGGCGTATTGGAGCTACCGTCGCGGTGAAATGAGGGAACTACCCTCATTTTGATCGTTAAAAATGTTCGGTCGGCACACCACACTGACGACATCCGAACACTTAAGCGGTGTTTTAAAAGTTCCGCGTGCACTTAGCAATCACTGGGTTCCATGACGTTGAGTCTGTATCCGTCTTCACGATTGAAATTTGGATTCTTCTTTATTTCAATCGCTTCCCGGACCAACCTCTTGTGGAAATAACGTTCATGGGCGAGAACTTTCGGATCATGCAGTTCTATCCAGTGATTAGGTCCTGAGTCTACCAAATGCTCCGCTATCGCTGATTTATTTATCTGGCGATTTTTACGTGTTTTTTGATTTTTTATGTGTGATAATCGCGAAAGTCTACAAAAAACTATTACATAACTTACCTAATAAACATGGTTATAAGTACTTTGTTCACCAAATTCAGACTTAACGTCGATGACACAGGGCTAGTTTACAAGCTACAAGCTAGCAAGTTTGCTAGTAGCGCCTCGTATCATCGAATTTTTTACAATTTGCTAGTTAAAAATCCTTCCAGCTAACTCGCTTTCTTGCTTTAAAAATTGCTGGCTTATCGCTTGTAAACTAGCGCTGTGTCATCGACGGTATTATTTTCAGTTTCAATAAATATAGTTGATTATCATTTTCGGCATAATTTGGCGCGATCCAGTTTTAATAAAACAGTTTTTAATAGATCTATATTATCTGTGTCTAGACAACACATGGCGTTCAGCAGATAGGTTTAATAATTTTTCTTATCGGTGACCTAGTAACTAAATCCAACGCACGTGTGTTTGTCCCCATGGATATTAGATAGGTACATACGAGTACATGTACAGTCGCCTGCACTAAATTTTTTTAGTTAATTGGCACTGTGACATTTTTCTGAATATTTGGGACCTAGACATCTACATATCTACATTTATATGAGACAGAAGCGCCAATGTAGCGCCACTGTGGCGCTTCTACCAGTTTTCATACAAATGGCGCGTCTAGTTATTGGCCCGGCCTTTGTGAATGAAACAATGTTCTATGTGCATTTTTTTTTTACATGGGGAAATTCTCATGGATGCCCACCGCCCTTGGGGAAAGGCGGACGGGTTATGTCGGACTCTAACCGACTATACCCCATGGTGGCCGACCTCTGCGCATTAGCGGGACCCCGAGATTTTCGAAAAACTCGTACCGGTGTCCCTCGCGCACGTTGCTGTGAGGCACATCCCAGGGAAGGCTTGCGCCAACCCTGAGCTCCACTTGCAGTGCATGCCTCCCCGTGCACTGCAGCCGACCGCCCCGGCCCGCCTAACTCGTCTCATCACTTGTTAACATTTAAAAAAAGATTCTGATCAATCTGATCAATTGATGAAAATGAATGATGAGAAATCGCTTTTAGCGATAAGGCCGCCCATTGTAGCCTCTATTATTTTTGTTTTTTTTATTTGTTTCCTTTTATAATGTATATTTCCTCGGGGTGTACAATAAAGAGTTACTATCTATCTATCTATCTATCTATCTGATGACCTGAGTCCATGGCAGGACCATCAACATCCTGCGCATGACAGCGGACAAGATTGATAGTCCGCTATACAGACACTGCATTGCTGTACTTACTAAGTAACTTCTTCTTATCGTGTCACTAGTTCCTTCGAACCAGTGTGGTGAAAGGATTTCAAGTGCGCCTCGAAGAGGCTCCTTTCGTACTCTCGACACATGTTTTCAAAATTTAGGTTCTACGACATGCCGGTTTCCTCACGATGCTTTCCTTTACCGTTGCGAGAACGTGGGATGCATACATAGATTTTTTCGACCGAAAAAACCCATTTAAGCATGACTGCCACTGGGATTCGACCCGCGACCAACGGATCGCAAGGTAAGGGCCTCATCCACTCGGCCACCACGTCCTCTACACGTCTCTCTCTCTCTCTCTCTCTCCACTAAGTAACTACACCTACCTTCATAATATTCTACTACTTAGATGGTAAATTAACCCGATTATGGATTTATGTTGTATGAAAAATAAACGTTTATTATTATTATCTCGTCTTTAATCATTTTATATATAATCAAAATATATTGTATAGTTACACTAAAATACATATCAAAATTTTTACAGTGACAACTTAGATTGATAAATTACCCCAAATTGGGAGATTTTGTAAAAATCTAATCCAATGTGGGTTTAGGGCTTCAGAGAGAGGAATCGTCGCACAATGCGAGCTGTATCGAGTACTGCTGCTTTTTGGGCTTTTGTAATTATGTAATTTGGTAGTGATAATGTCTGAAGGTGGTGATGAATATTCTTTCCGATGAGTCCATGTGCTGAAATGATTATTGGAACAATAATAGCTTCAGTGTTCCACATGGCGGAAATTTCAAAAGCTAAGTCAGTGTATTTTAAAATTTTGTCTTGTTCAGCTTTAAACAGATTACCGTCATCTGGAACACTAATATCTATGATGTATATTCCGCAAATATGATCACATTTCTCAGTATCGCACTATGCTTAAGTGGTTGCCCATCCGTCTCCGCCGGAATACCCATATTCTTTGTCTGCTTTACAATATTTTATTTAACTCAATTGCCCCTTCTTATCTCAAAGAGCGTTTCGTATATTTAGATCAATCCCATTCCCGTTCTCTTCGGTCATCAGAAAATCTTGCCCTTAAGATACCTGTGCACACCAGCTCCTTCTATGGAGACTCATTTACAGTGCAAGCTGTCCTCTGCTCTGTGGCTCTGGAACGCTTTGCCACTTGAAGTAAGACGTGCGCCATCTCCTCATACCTTTAAGGCTAAAGTCAAAGAGTTCTATCTAAGACAAACATCATCGACTAGTAAGTAATATTTTAGGTCTTATACTTCTCACATTCATCAAGCATTATCTATACGTACATATATTTATATTTAATATGTATTAGTTTATTATAGGTTATTTACGTATAAGGATTTTATAAAACATAGTATTCTTTATTAATTTGGAAACAGTTGTACGCCCTGCCCCGCTACTTATATTTAAATCATCTCCAACGCCTGTTGGTTGCCTGGAAGAAATCGCTCTCAGCGATAAGGCCGCCAATTGTACCACTCATTTCTTTTAAGTCTTGTATTTGTTATTTTCCATGTGTACAATAAAGAATTATCTATCTATCTATCTATATTTTGTGATTATTATTATTATTATAAATCAATTTGACACAGTATTTTCTAAGACTTTCTTGTGACTTGCACCAACAACTAGTTCATCAACACGTCATCGCTGTGCGCTGCGCCCGCGCACCACTGCTTGATTTACTCTTACCCGACTCTTGTACGTGTCCATCGCTTGGGGAGCACTCGAAATAAATACCCGCGTACATCACGGAGATTTGTAGATAAGGGTGCAAGTCGACGAACTATCTTATTTTAGATGTTATTTGGAAATGAGAATTGTAACTGTAACATTAGAGCAAATGAATGGATGTTGAAACCTTAACGATGTACAACGAAAGTCCTTACATCCTAACAAAATGATATAAATTAATTATAAGTTTTTATATAGTAATAAGTTTTTTTATATAAGTTTATAAATATTTTGGCCTTTGACGGGGAATGGTGGGAAACGGTTAAAGACCGTGAAAGGTGGAAAGATTTAGGGGAGGCCATTGCCCAAGAATGGGACAGTATAGGCTGATAAAAAAAAGTTTATAAATTACACACATATAGCACAATCTTGCCAAAACTATTGATTTGTGTCCGATTAATTTTACTACATGAAGATCGTTTGTAATAAATCAGGTAAAATTAGAAATAATGTATAAATATCCTATTCTTATACTCGTAATAATAAAATATTAAAGAAAATGGGAATTTTGTTTTAAAGTTTCAAATTGTAAAGTACTTTTGCTATTAACTGTACAGTTTATTGTCTAGGTGTAGTTAGTGAGTTAATGCCTTGATATTGTACTTAGTCTAGTAACTAGTACCCACGTAAGTGCAATAAAATTGAATGACACACAATCCGAAACATGTACCGTACGTACCGCTCAGCTTGGTAAATACTAGATAGCACAATGAGGTCGAGGGTTGTCAACAAATTATGGAATAGTTTGTGAAAAAAATATTAAAATCTGCAATGTAAAAATATTAAAAAAAAAATATTATAGGTATTTTGGTTTGATTTTAATTTCAATTTTAATATGATTTTTGATTTGAATTCAATTTCAAAACGATACGCGTATTGTGGTAAAATCGATATTTATAAAAATGTAGCGTTTTAATTACATATTTTATGTAAATAGCTCAATACTCAATTTTTTTTGAACCAGAAGCTGAAACCAAATTAATTACAACATAGTACGAAAAACAGGGAAATAAAATTGAGAATATAAGAAAAACTTGTAAAAGATTCCAAAATAATGTTGAATTGGTCCAAACGTATCGGCAGGTCATTTGAAAATAATATAATACGTAGTGATAACGACGATGTTAATCAAAATGTAATAAAAAATCAGTTAGTTCAGTAGCCGATCTAGATATAGAGTATATTTACTCACGTAGTTTGATAATATACAATAGTTATTTTGTGTTCATTTGTGACAGTACGATTAGGAGGTCCTATTTATTTTATTTTTTTATTTGCTTAAAAAAAGAACACTATTTTATCAATATAAAATATAAATGGCTTAGTCCGGTCTGACTGACTGACAGGCCACGTACCAGCCAAACTACTGAACATAAAGACTTGAAATTTGGAGGGTATGTTAATCAGGAAGTGTAAGCGCATACTAAATATTAATTTTGTTGATTCGTCTCGCAAAAGAACTTGCGTGACGAATGTGCGTCAGGTAGCCTCAGTTAATATAACTGTGTCCTAGGCAGTATCAGTTAAAAATAAAACTTATTTTCTGAGTTATCCTCAAATATGCAATTTTACCACTAATCTAAACTTCCGTGAACATCAACTCTAACTTATCATTGACAGCCCTATTTCCACGTGATTTAACTGCGACCGTAAAACTGATTGGTCTTGGCTTTGGGTTCATTTTAGGATAATTAATTCCAAGATATAGTGGTGATAGGTGTTTCCAAAAATAGTACTTATATAACACTAAGACATCTCACGGCTTCACTTGCCGTTACGGGCTGATTTATATTGTGGAGCTACCGGTTTCTACAAGCTTGTCTGGGGCAGAGATATTGTTTTCGAACTACACAGACGTACAAATATTGGTCTAGCCTGGTTCATATTGTTTTTGAATGTATTAGAAGCAGCCGTTGCTCTACCGTTCATTTTAAAGATTTTTCACCATTAGCAACAGACGTTTAAAAAACTGAATGCGAAATTACAGAGGTAATAAGCTTTGAATAAGCGATATACAATAAGGTTTAGGGCTTAGGCACTTATTTAATTTTATAGTGTTACACGATATCAGTTGAATATACAATATAAAATACTTAATTTAAAAAAAAGAAAGTATCCATTATTAAATTACAGATGTTTTGATTACTTTATCGTTAATTTCTAAGTACTAAAAAATAAAAAAGCGCAAGGAGATATAATAATGTAATATGCGCATAAATAATGTAACCTAAACCTACTTATTAAAAAGTAAAATTTGTACCATTTGACCCTATGAGTACCTAAATTTTTTTTTACTATTCATCGCTAATACGGAAAACCTATGATTTTTACTTAACACTATAGAGAATTGCAAAGAGTTTATTGATTTAGCATAATATTTTGAGGATATTTTTATTATTGCCGCAAATGTTAGTTTGAAATAAAGAAATTGAAATTGGAAATTTAAATGATAAAGGTATAAAAAAATTACAAATACATACTTACAGGTTTTCAGTCCTGTCGTGTACAACATTCAACCATAATTTTCACTGCAACACTCCATTTCGATAAGCACAAAACACTTAACAAATCACTCACTCCTAAAACTTAAAAAAAAAAAATTGCACTTCCAAAATTAAAAAAATACCAAAAAGTTTGATAAAAAAAAAATTTAATACACGTTTCTTTTTTAAAAAAGGTGTCAACACATTTCACAATTCCGTCTATATTCTTTATAATTTTTTGTAGCTACAAACAGCGTAATAATATAAATCTGCGTTTTTATGTCAATATCGATAGTGTATCGATAGGTAATGCGTGTTGGCTGGCCGCGCGTGCGTCGGTCACTGGCGTGCCTGCGGCAGTTCGCTATTGAACTTGGCAAAGCTCGCATTTTGCGTTGAACTTGCAAGCGATACTGGAAAATTATAGGATAATGGCTTTATTTTCCTACACAATGGCTCTATATTTTACTCGGCTAACAGAGGGTTATGTATTTCAGGATTAACGTTAACGTAAGAATTCCTAAGGTAAATGAACGAGTGGTTATGTTTCTTTGGATTTGAAATTCGAGTCTTGTGCTTGTAAATTCCTTTATGTAAGAACAATAAAGCATAATTATCTATCTACATTGAGAAAAACGAAAGTGCACGAATGGAGCGTCTTCGAGGCGTAGTTGAAATCATTTCACCACACTGGTTCGAAGGAACTTATGACACGATAAGAAGAAGATTGAGAAAAAATTTCGATATACAAACTAACTCAAATTCTGTTTGATTTTGTGACAGCCAGAATAATGTGTAACAATTACTTCGAGAATCCAGCAAAAGGGGGGTTATACGTTAAAATCTGCTTACATATTTTTCTGCCATTTTTGACGGGGGACGAGGTAAACACGCATTGCACACGCGCCCAACAAAACTTATTCATGTAAACGCACACTATAATAAATCTCGCACACCATCTTAAAATATGCACAGAGTTATCAAATACAGCGTATAGTTTTATTTAACTTGAATGGCCAAGAAGGTTATATGGCCAACAGAGGGGTTCGCCTTGCGTTAACCCCTCCTTTTGCTGGATTCTCGAAGAACAATAACAATAATAAATTATTCTAGCTAACGAAATTTGGTAAAAATTACAATATGATAGTTCTAGATAACGAAAGTCATTTATTGGTCCAAAAATGTAGTACTTCTAGTTTACTATTTTTGTCTTGCTATCCCACTTTTTTTTCTCAGTGTACCTTAATTATTTATCATTTTAATTAATATATTATTTATAAGGCAATCCCCGTCATCAGCCGTGTTTAAAGCTCGAGTAAAGAATTATTATCTTGAGATTCAGTCGCAATCGCGGCCCTAGGGACCTGTCGTACTACTGCTTAGTATTTATTATTGAATATGTATTTATATATATTTACATATATATATATATATATATATATATGTAAATATATATAAATACATATTCAATAATATATATATATATATATACGTTTATTATACATTGTATTATATTACAAGTATTTATATTATTATTATTATTTTCTTTTGTTCAGTTTTAACTTTACTCGACCTGTGCACCCCCGACCATCTTGTATTATCGTAACCGTCTCCATACTGGTTGTCTGGAAGAGATCGCTTAATAGCGATAAGACCGCCCATTGTACTAAATATTTTGTAATGTTTCCTTCTCTTTGTCATTGTTATTTGTCTTATGGTGTACAATAAAGCATTTTCATTCATTTTTCATTCATTCATTTTTAAGCGAAAGGAAATTATGCAATGATACAAAGAATGTTAAGAATGTTAGCTAGAAAAATGTTATTTTACGTTAAAAACCTCTTATACCGTCTGATACCGTTGTTATGCGCTGACTCATCAAGTTCTATGCTTACTCCTAAAGAACTTAAGCAAATCGTGGTTGTCACTCAAACTTATTGTGGCTCATACACACTTGAGCCAACTTTGAGTTGACATGAATTTTAACTGGACATTGTTGAGCTTTTGGTGTAGTGCTAGCACAGAAAAACTAAAACAAGGCAAACGAAACGCATTTTTTTTTATAATTTAAATTAATTAAATTAAAACATATACTTATTCTTAAATAAATATTTGAAATATTTTTTTATTGATACTGAAACGTATACTTTATACATTTAAAATTGATTGAAAAAAATTAGATCAATCCATCGATTGGGACCGCGGTCCCAAACCTAGTGGTCCCATTCGACGGAAGCCTCCATAAAAAACAATATATTTTTTTTTATTTAAATAAAAATAATAATTTTATTGGCAGGCTTTTCAAGATGGCAACTTACCTCTATTAATCAAATGGTCTGACGAGTACTCCGACATAAAAAGCAGACGATAATTCAGATTTTAGACTTCGCTTGTCCATTTCTGGTATTTCCTATTATTATTTAATTAATTGAAACCTAAGCTTAAGTTTCTTCAGGTTCAACTTAACCTCGAAGCTTTGCACTTCAGGTCAAACTAGTTAGGTCTTTGAGTGGGTAGATTTGTATGAATCGAAATCATTTGTATGAAGGAGTTAAGTGCACGCTGTGGTGTCACTCAAAGTCATTGTTTTTACTCCTCTGAGTAATACCTGGAGAAATATTTATTGTTATCCAAAGAGATCCTTTACGCTCTTCATTAAAAAATATACCGTATTTCTATTTAGTTAGAGATAGTTTTAGAGTGGGTCTTTGAAGTGTTTTGCGCGAATTGTTTGCGGGTTATTGTTGTTGGTCATACAGTCTATAATTGAATAGATGGTAAACTTTATGATAGACTCATCATAAATATATTTTTTAATATTTAGTTGTAAAATTACACTTTTATATTATCATACCTTCGAGTCCCAGTTTACTTACTATTCGAAAAGGAAAAAAAAACATTAATTTTGACACATAAAGTAGAAATCAAAAACATCATTTGGTCATAAATTCCCACCCTCCTCTATCGCCACAATACAAATTACTCAATCATATATAGTTGTTTGTGTAAACTTTCATCAGTTTTGAATTAAAATGTTTTTAATAAAGTTTTAAGTCAATTTGTTTTATTTCCTTAAACGATAAGTAAAGATAAGATAAGTGCACCCATGATAAGTAAGTTTAGTATTTAATAAGTATTTCAACTCTTGATTTTGTAATTTTCAGGCTGTTGAAAAAACTTGACAACTCCACTAGAAACAACTTTATACATTAGTCCTTAATTCTTACTCACACAACACACAACTTCTTACTTTTATACCGACTACACAGACTGAAGGTATTTTTTTTCTTGACTACATTTTTATGTATGTGTCGTGTTTAATATTTTTCAATAAATAAATATAACATAATTAAGCGGCCAGAAAAGCTGTACTAAACGTGTGCATAATATGCTGTGAACACGTTTGGTACAGCTTTTCAGCATTGAGCTGTGGTTGTGTTTTGCTTTCTTTCCTGTCACTGCTGCGCTGTCGTTGAGAGCAGTTTATTGAATGCCAGGCTTATTAGTTCAGTTGTTCGCGTAATATTCGCGCTGTAGTTTATTACATAAACTATATGAAATATTACACAAACACAATGCGTCTTTAAGGGTGCGAGTTACTTTGGTTCTCTTTATGAGAATACGTGTATCAAGTCTACGCCTTTTTTTACATAAGAATCCTCACGGATACCTCCCGCTTCTGGGGGGAGACGGGGGAGAGGGTATGTCAGACTCTTACTGACTCAACCCCATGGCGGCTGACCTCTGCGCATTAGAGGAACCCCGGGATATCCGAAGAACTCGTACCGGTATCCCTCACGCACGTTGCTGTGAGGCCCATCCCAGGGAAGGCTCGCACCGGGCCCCCTCATGAATACCTCCCGCCCGTGGGGCGAGACGAAGAGGGTATGTCAGGTTACTGACTAAACCCCATGGTGGCCGACCTCTACGCATTAGAGGGACGCCGGGATATCCTCAGAACATGTACCGGTGTCCCTCACGCACGTTGCTGTGAGGTCCATCCAAGGGAAAGCTTGCGCCGACCCCGAGCTCTTCTTGCAGTGCATGCCTCCCCGCGCACTGCAGCCGTCCCGGTTCAAGTCTACGCCTGCCTTTACATAAGCTTTACTTAAATTCTTGTGAAAAAATCACAATTCCGACTTTATTTAGAGCATCAAATGCTTTTATTATTTATTTATTTCTCAGCCATGATCGTCCCACTGCTGGGCAAAGGCCTCCCTTCTCTGTTTCCATACATCTCGGCATAGGGCATCGGTGGATCATGTTCTGGAAAACGAATCAACTTCGTCCCGCCATTATCTCCTGGGTGTTCCACAACGTCGGTTGGCATTGGATGGGCTCCATTCTGTGGTGGTTTTTGCCCATAACCCCAATGCTTTTAAATCCAGTACTTATATCTGAATACCTACCATTGATCGCAATAGGCGTTAGCTACCCTGAATAGATATGTAGCAATAACACGAAACTTAACTTCAACCTTGTTTTTTTGGCAACCATTGTTTGCTTATGTTTGCTTAGTGGACTCATAAAACTTAGCAATAAATAGCCGTGAATTTAAAAATTTAGGTAGGTGTTTGTTAAGTTTAGTGCCAACAGAAGCCTTGAGGTCTATCTAGGACCGTGTGATTTTTTTTCTCAAGGCTTACCTAGTATATTTTTTTTCTATGTCAAGGTGTAACAGTGCGGTTACAGATTAGCGGATTTGCCGCTTGTGTGTTTTAGCTGCGAGAGATGCCTTATGCTACTGACACTCGCTAGAAAAATAATAAAGGTTTTATAAAAACATACAGCAACCGACTTCAATCGGACTGTTTTAGTGACCGTAGGCACCACTAATAAGTCACAGGGAAGCAAAATACGCAATTTTGTTCACTTCAACGAATTATTTTTTCAGTTATTCTATTTTAAAAACTAAACTACCTACTGAATCAATTGTCGTGAAATTCTATCGGATCAATATGACTGGAAGTATATCCTCTCAAAAAAAAAAGATTGTTTTAAATCGGTTTATGAACAACAAAATTCTAAGGTAACAAACATAAAAAAAAACATTCAACCGAATAGAATCACTCCTCCTTTTTTGAAGCTGGTTGAAAAATAGACCGTAAAACCGGTACGCGCGATACGCTTTTGAAGTTTAGCGAGTACCAATCCCGCGACAAAAATATGCTAGTCTGAAACCGCACTTAGGCACTTCAATCAGCTGGTAGTACAATAGAATAGATTGAGTCATTTTGGCATACCGCTGGTGATAGAACCGGTAATAGACATATGTTAGACCGCAGCCACCAACGGTTCCCTAGCGAATCTCCGCCAAAGCCGCGCTGTGATGTGTTTGTTAGGTACTCGGCTATAACAGAAGATCTGTGGTCCAAGTGAGCACGCGATTACCGCATAAATAAAACTCGCTACTGCTCGTGGGTACGAGTTGGACAGTCGTATAAGTAGATATTTTTAAAATAAAAAAACAGTAATTGTGCATACCTGCCATTTGCTAAGGTAAAGGAACATGAGGAAACCATGTAATAACCTCTGTCTAGCCGAGAATAGCCTTGTGCCTCAGCAGTCCGAGCAATAAAAATTGATTAGACATGAAGGTCTTTTATATAAGAGGGCCATATTTTTTTAAACTTTCTAGTACGTGAATATGTTCCACTTGCCTCTCAAGCTATAAATAAATGCGCATCTCGAAATAATATCAAGCCATAGAAAAAACTCCAAAAACTTACAAACACAAAATAAATTGCAATGGGTAAAATCGCGCACGCCTTTGAGTTTTTATGTCAGCACGATAAATTCGTCACTGCATTGACAGGCGATGGCATCTATTAGAGTGTTATTTATCACTGAATGGCAATGGGTGTCGGAAATTGGTGACACTTCTACATTTGTTACCATTACCAAACCATTACGTTGTGTGGGAACGTGAGTGAGACACTTCAAGGTACGTAGAGTTCGATGTGATGAAATTTGATTATTAATTCTCAAACCACGCTTTCGATTGAACTGAACAGAGAAACAACTGTTTGAAAATCGACTTCCAAAAAAATATTTTAGACATTTCATACTAAAACATCTAGCCTCAAATAGGCGGAACTTGTACTTTTGGAACCAGTTAACTAATAGAATACTTAAATACTGTTTTTTGTATTTACATACACAATTATATTACTTAGAACCCAAACACCGATCTACTAATAATATCATATATTAAAATATACATATTTAAACACTAATATTAGCTATTAAAAATATAGAATTTTATTACAGCATAAGCTAACTACTACAATCCATATTACAAAATTTACAAAAGGAAACAATTGGGCCACCCATAGACCGCTATATAAATAATTATCAGAATGTACAGCACTTTTTGTCACTCACAGTACCTTTTTTATGTAAACAAGTTGTGAGACTAGTTTTTTAGCTTTCCTGATGGTAAGAATCACGCCTGTCCAATGCCCATCACCATAACAGTGATACACCGGGCTTTAATTCCCATAAGCCGGTACATGAAGGTATAGAAGTTCTCTTAAGGCTAATCCTCAAATCCGAATTCCATACAAAATGTATCGGACAAATACTCAAAAAGTACGCCGTATTATAGTAATTTCTCCACACTAATCGTTTCGTCCATGTTTTTTTGATTTCGTCAACAAAAAAAGTGAAAGTTTTCATACTTTAATTTAGATTTTATACGTGTTTTTAAGTTAGTTGGGTTAATTTTAAGACACGTATAAAATCTAAACTAAAGTATGAAACCTTTCACTTTTTTTGTTGACGAAATCAAAAAACATAGATGAAACGAATAATGTGAAGAAATTACTATAATACGGCTTACTTTTTGAGTATTTGTCCGAAACATTTTGTATGGAAATTTGCCTTGAGGATTCCCCATAAGGTAGAGCATTTCTAATTTGGAAAACTTTAGTAAAACACAAGACAACCATTTTCGCACTTTTCTTAACAAGTCATTAACTTAAACAAGTCTCTATAGGTAGAGTACAATAAAAATAACTTGACTGACTGACATGTTAAAGCGATTTTGTTGAAACAAAGCATTCGTCGACGTGCGGCGCCTACGCAGTCTGTCTGTCCGGCTGTCTGACGTATTTACACACACCTCAATATCACAGTATACGTAACGTGCTAACAGTAGGTCAACTTGACGACACCGTGGCTTAGTTGATAGTGACACTGCCTGCGAAGCTTGATGTTACGGGTTCGATTCCCGGCCGGGGCGAACATTGGTGTGACGAACACAAATGTTTGTTCTTGGGTATTGGATGTTGTGATGTCTTGTATGTGTCCATGCCAACTGCGACACAGAGAATTCTAGTGCAGGGGTCTGAGTGTGTGCATGTTTAACTTAGAATCCTATTTGGCACCCGATAGAGATTTGATCAAATTTATTTACACACTCCTCAATATCACAGTATACGTAACGTGATAACAGTATGTCAACCTAGAATCCTATTCGGCACCCAATAGAGATATGATCAAATTTGTTACAATCGGCAATAAAATTGTCAATAAAAAATTATACATTCTGCCGCTATATCACCCAGACCTTTTTTTTTAAGTAATGTCAGTTTCCAAGCAAATCTGAACCTTTAGGTGTTTCTCCTGATTTCGTCTAAATGGAAACAAAAACTGTGTCACTGAAGGTCATAGTTGTGGATCCCAATTCAATTATATTATTCAAAACATTAAGTATGAAATCATTTATAAAATTTAGTAGAAAAACATAACTATTTAAAGGGCTGAGTGTCTGTACTGTGGTTGGGGTGTTAATTTCGGAGAAAAATGTCAACACTAACAGCTACGCTTTTTAAGTGATTCTATATTTACTTCGAAACTAAAAATAATATTTATTAAAAAAACTTTATTTTTGCCATATTTTAATATTTTTTTTTAATTTGTAATAATGTTTACCGTACTACCAAGGTTCACACTCGTAGGCTGAGCTTCTAAATAAATTATTTTTTTGATTTTTTGTAATAAATAAATAAAACTAATGAGCAATTTAATTTTTTCGTTAATATACTTGTAAATAGAGACCTTTATTTATTGATTTGATATCCAGACGATAACTGTGTCTTTTTTTTCTTTTTTAATAAATTATATTAAACTCGCACATAAGAAAATCAATACAACTGTGAGTCTAATATAAAATAACCTAAAACAAATAAACTGCTTAAAACTATACTGGTTATAAAAATAGTATATTTTTCAATGTCAGTATTTAAATATTAATTAACAAAGCTAACATTTACGCGAATGAAATAACAAGATATAGCACGAGAGCCCTACCACAGATTTCTATAAATAAAGTGGTTGCAATGTGAGTCTGTTGCCACCCAGCGATTTAAATGAGTTAATATCCCATGTTTATTGTTTATGGATAGTTTAACTGTTTAAGCATGATTTTGCGCTGAAATATTTAAACAATTAATTTGTTTTCATAACTCTGCTCACTGAAACTAAGGTCAACGACATGTTCACCATTTAAAATAAGATTTACGTTTAGAGAGAGGATGGATGACGAGTCGAAGACAGGGCGCTATGGCGCATTTTGGGAGATACCAAAGCGCCATGTCTTAAAAAAATAGTAGAGTATGCACTAAGGGGATAAAGCAGTGTCTTATGTCGCGGGAGATTCAACAAGATGGAGTGACGACATCGTGAAGGTGGCCGGAAAACTCTGGCCAAGAAGAGCAAGAGATAGAGATAATTGGAGAACCTTGGAGGAGGCTTTTACCGCCACAGGCGGTCCGTACACAATCGAACCTTAATATATTTTTAATATGTAGGTACTTTTTTAATTTGTAAAGTGTTATAGGAAAATAAAGCTTTTTTTATTTTATTTATTTATTTATGTCGCGGGTGGCATATTGAACCCTGAGCTATTATGTAGAGTCCTGAGTGACGAGAGGGGTTCAAGCTACCCAAGACGAAGACAGGCTTTATCTCAGAGGAGTATACTCTACTTTTCACACCTTCTACGAGGCAATAAAAATCCAGGGCTCCAAACTCAGCAGCCAACACCGTCTTTTGTTTCACAATCTTTGAAGTCGCGCCATTTATAACTGCGATAGGCATCAGATGAAGATGACGATTTTGGGAGATGTCCCCTTGATTCTGCCTAGTTTGACCTATCTGAATAAAAATCCTGTGTGACACTGTTCTGGTCATGAGCAAGGTCAAGCGTCCTCAAAACGTCCATATAACCTATACATTAATACCAATTACTTAAATATCTATTTAAAATTAAAATGACGGCCATAATGCTTAATTTTTTATCATTAGCCTTACAATTTACAATTGCACCCGAAAATCAAACCATTTTTTGATCCACAACAAATTTTGATCCTAAGTACCTACTTAACCCTCGGATTATTCTAAAAATAGGTTTTAATACGTCTGATTATTCCACATGTAGGTTTTCATAACCTCAAAATCATTCACCAGTTTCAGTCTAGTTTTAGTTCTAAGATTTAGAACCAGTGCCAAATGAATGGAATAAATGTGAATGGCCCAAAGTTTGGCGAGCGTTGCAATGGATTATCCAGAAATGAATTATTCATTTCTACTAACTTGCAAAAGTTATGTTTGTTGGGGCTGTTTATTATATGTTATGTGTGATTATAGTTTAGGAGATCTACCAGAGATGTTATAGTACAAAGTGCTCACAAAATTTCATGAGAATCGGTTGAGAAATGCGAACTGTAGAGGAGAACATCCGGACATCCGGACATACGAAAGCATTCTTGCCAAAGCTGAAACGGAGTTCTTGTTCGCGCTCACTCGGTCAATTAGCATAACAAAAAAGTGTACGAATTAAGAATAACCGTTCAATAAGCAATCTAATAAAAATCATCTGTGGTTTCTGTGTTATAATATTAGTGGATGTTAAGCGTAAATGACACACGGCTTTTTACACGCTACAAACCAGCGAGTTCGCTTGTAGCTTGTAAACTCTCTAGTGTCATCGGCTTTTTTACAATCTGCTTGTTGACAATCCTTCCCGAAAGCTACTCTCGCTCATTCGCTAGCTTTTAAACTCGTCGGCTTGTAGTGTGTAAACTAGCAGTGTGTCATCGACGCTTTAGACTCGGACAGAGTGCGTCAACTCCAAAGGTTGTTGATACTTAGTAGCAGATTTATCATGACTTTGCTGATAAATCTTGCAGCGGATAAAGCTTGAGTGAGCTTTCTAGAAAACACTGCTAATGCTAACCTACTTATTGTTGAGGTTAAGGTCTTTGAACCATATATTATGATGTATTCACCGCAAATTTTTAATCACCAGAAAAAAACACAAATACTTACACAGTTGCCGTTATATGGCAACAAAACTTGAAAAAATTAAGTAAAATTTTGACAAAATAAATTTGATAAAAATTAGATAACTATTACCGATAGTCGTTTTCCTATGGATTAGCGTCAGGCGGTACCCATCATTAATAATCTTATAATCTTAGTGTTATTCATCGTTTGGCAAACCCGGGTACCCAGTTCGATCCAGCTCGCAAAAGCTAGGCTCGGGCGCCGCACTCGCCCCGCTGTCACTCTGTCGAGTAGAGGCATGAAATTTGGAAGGTGTGTTGGCCATGAAGTGTAAGCGCTAAGAAAGGAATTTTGTTAATTCACAACGCAAAGGAAGTTGCGGCATCAGCTAGTTTATTATGTAGGTAAAAAAACACAATTATTCATTCATTCATGTCGTTGTGTGACACATGTCATTGGCCATTTATCTACCGCAACGCGCCGTGGTCATTCTGTACACCCAAAGAATACCTACATACGAGATGTATGTAGGTATTTTAAAAACATGTTTAAAATATTAAACATTCATTTCGTGTTGTAACTCGATCGATACAGCATAGACAAAATGTAGAGATACTCAAAGAGACAACTGCAGATATAAGTCGCAGAAATAAGGAATTTCTAAATTTAATCCTAATTCTCCTAGTGAGTTTAACTTTCTGAGCAGTTACTTTGTTTCTTGATATTCTAATGCCTACTTGCACCAAACTGTCAAAGCTCCTAAGCAAATTCTTTTCTTGCTTGCCAGTTCTTAACGGTCCAAATTCAGACCGTTAAAAACTGTCAAGCGAGTTAAGTAATTGCTTCGGAACTTCAATAGTTTGGTGCAAGTCGCCTTAAAATTCTTAATTCTACTCCTTGATAGGTATTGTTAATTATAATTGATATCTAGTTTTTGGGGTTGAACGCCTAATTTTATTAATAGGTATCGTCTCTTAATCTCGTCTCTCTATCATAATAATTTGTATTTGTATAATATCTTCTCGAACACGGAAGTGTCAAGTTGTAAATGACACTTACGGTTATTATCCAAATGGCGAAGTCGCCAAATAACCTACTACGTAAATCAAATTAAATATTTGTTGGGACAAAATTTTTTACCTATTGATATGAGACCCAAATATGTATTTCGGATCAAATGGAACCTTTGACATTTGAAAGGTTAAATACATAAAACTTCTGTAGATCTTTGATTTTTCGTCCTTGATTGTACCTCATCCATGCATAAAGTTGCAAGAAATTGATTAAAATGTAAGTATTGCTGTTTTATATACACTTGCAGTTTTACGATTCCGATAAATAATAGAGTTTATTTGCCGAGAAAGTGGGAAAAAGTGGTGTTTTATTGCTTCTCGTGAACTTTAAACATTCACTTTGCGGACATCATACAGTGTTTCCACGTAATTAGTGGAAAAGGCCATCAAAGCTTCCGTTTTTAATTAAAAAGATACCAGCAAGAACTTTTATTGACATACTAACAATATTTTCTACGATAGGTAATAGGTTAGCTTGGTATGGGCACGTGATGCGAAGGGATGAATGTCATGTGACTAGGAGAGTGCTAAATATGGAAGTGGATGGATATAAGAGTAGAGGAAGGCCAAAGAAAAGATGGATGGACTGTGTGAAGGATGATATGAATAGAGCAGGTGTAAGTACAGAGATGACGGGTGATAGGGATGAGTGGAGGAGGAAAACATGTTGTGCCGACCCCACGTAAGTGGGAAAAGGACCCGAAAATGATGATGATGAACAATATTTTCTACGAACAGCCATCAATTTTGATTAAATGGAGGAATGGAGGAGGACTCGATACTTTGCGTTTGTGGCTTCTTACGGGGAGATCTACTACTCGGGCAAATGAACATGACACCTGGCTGACACTCTCGCTCGGAACTTGATGTGTCCCCCGCCCCCCGCGCGGTGCCCTCCGTGTTTCTTCTTCCTCTAATTGCGAAGCCTTAACATTATTTATCATTACCAAGTATTACAAGACCTATTCTCTATCAAGATTATCCAATTCCACGCTGTACTTTGCACAAACGTCATTCGAGCCAGGTGTCATGTTCTTTCGCCCGTGTAGTATGTCCAGCAGTGGACCACTCAGGCAATCTGTTTAGACTAAATATCTCTATTGGTTTCAGAGACATTCAAGAGCTTTAGATATGGCAATTTCGCGTAAAAAACGCCAAACAATATTGCCCTGTTAAAATAATACATCGCAAAATTTTTATTTCTAGAAAAAAAACGTGTACACTGCACGAAAAGAACCTCTTCGAGGCGCATTTGAAATCCTTGTACCACATTTGTTCGAAAGAACTAGTAGGTAACACGATAAGAAAAAGAAGAAAACACAAATATGGCAAAAAACTTGAAAAAATAAAGTCGGAATATTTCAAAATAAACATGTATGATAAAAATTGGACAACTGTTCCCGTTAGTCGTTTTCCTTTGGCCTTGCGTAATAGGTATTTAATTCATCGTTTGGCTAATCTGGGTACTAAGCCCGAGCCAGCTCGCTACAGCTCGGCTCGGGCGCCGCACTCGCCCGCTGTCACTCCGATATTTTGTAGTAACCAAAAATTCTAACTGCACAGATGCAACGTAGTACCCCTTCTGCACTGTATTTTTTTACTTTGTTATATTTTTTTTGGCTATTAAAAACTAGTGGTATATAGTAAAGTTTAGTCATTCACTGAATATCCTACATCATTCATGTCATGACTCACAGGACAGAAACAGCCTTTCACTAATAAACCAAAACCATTGTAATGGCTATCTCTGTGCCAGTCATTAATTCGCTTTCGTTTTATTGTCATTTAATTATCTGCCCACTGAAAGCCTCTAAAGTGCTGTGATAAATAGAGTTCGAATTTTGGTCATGGCTAAACTAGAGACTAGACTTAGACTATTTAGTAACAGTTTCCCACAGAATCCATTTTCATAAATTATATAGAGCTGATTTTATTTCCCACTGCATCCGCTAAATTAAACAAATATTAATAAATACAAAGTTAATAAAAGTTTCAATACATTTTTGCGAAAGACACTTGCAATCTCTCTTTGCGTAAGCCTCTGATTGTCTGAGTCTCCATTGCCTGTTGCCAAATTGCTATCAGCGATAAGGCTGGCAACTGCACCATTCATTATTTTTAAGCCTTCTATTTGTTATTTCCCATGTGTAAAAAAAAATAATTATCTATCGATATAATTGAAAAAGGTAGTGCCGTAGTTTTTTTTTCAGACAAATTAATTCTAAGACCTGAAAATAATGAGATTATTTTTTTTTTTTTTTTTTTTATTTATTCAAAAGACCAACAGCAATTTACATAAAAACAGGTTAATCTAATGTAATATAGTAATTCAGCCAATTATAGGTCTTTCTAAGTAGTTATAAAAGTAATTCCTACAAAATAAAGAAGTAAGCTTGAAGTAAGATTAAATCTACATGTAATCTACAGTGAATAATACCGTTCAATAACATTATTGTAGATACAAAAAAGTTTAGATTTAATAACTAACAATATTTTTAATTACTTATCTCTTAAGAAGTACCTATATCTAAATTAGTATTGAGATAATCTGCAATTGTGTTTGGTAGTGTTGTGTATTATGTACCTATATCTATGTTATGTAAATATGTGTGTATTTATGTTTATGGCATGATGTTGTATTTGTATGCATGAATTTACGTGTAAATATGTATTTTTTTTACATTTATGAGTATGTATGCATATAATTTAAGAATAGCTTGAGACAGAAATATTCTCTCTTTCAGCCCTACGACATAGTCTTGGGATCAATGTACTAAGTACGTATGTAGGTAAGGTAGATACTCAATAGATTACTGAAAGAGAGAATATGTTATGTAGGTAATTGTGTATTTGTATGTATGTATGTGTTATACCTACTAGTTGAAAGTTCGTTGAGGTTCTACTGTTCATGTTTTGTTTAATAAATCAATGATACTTTTCCTAAATATATGTTTACTTGTATTAAAGATGTCCACACTCGAGTAAAACTTATTGTAATTTGAGCAAATACGATTCAGTGGTGCGTTATTGGCATAATTCGTGGAATGAGTGGGCACATGAAAGAGTTTGGTATGACGCGTTCTCTTTCCAGGCACATTAAGAGGTATCATAGGGAGTAGATATGGACAATCAAGATTATTATTCACTATGTTATATAATATCATATTATCAAGCAGGGTCCGTCTATTCTCTAAAGTCATTAAGTGGTGATGGTTGCATCCATCTTCATAATTGCAAAATATTCGTTTTCTGTAATTAAGATGCTTTATAAATTTATGTTGAATTCTCTCAATTCTATCTTTATAAATAATATAGTTAGGTGACCAAATGCAGCTTGCGTATTCCAATATACTACGAACGTAAGCAAAATAAACGGTTTTAATACAACTAATATCTGAAAAGGGTTTGCACGTACGGATCACAAAGCCAAGGTTTTTGTAAGCCTTATTTGTGACGTGATCTACATGCTCCGCCATTGTAAGTTTACTATCTAATATGACTCCTAGATCCCGAATATTGTTGACTTTTTCAATTGGAATGTTGTTTAATGTGTACGTAAATTTAATTGGATTTTGCTTACGGCTAAATGTGATTTGCTGGCATTTAGGAACGTTTACTGTTATTTTATTTTTATCGTAGTAATCGGAGAGAATTGTTAGTGTGTTTTGAAGAACAATGCAATCCTGTTGATTCGAAATTTTAAGGTAAATCTTTTTATCGTCTGCATATAACAGGTGATTACTTGTAAGGAAGCATTTACTTATGTCATATATGTACGCATTATAAAATAAAGGACCCAGATGAGATCCTTGTGGGATTCCTGAGGGAATATTAACAAAGTCAGATCTAAATCCCCCAACCACTACAGCCTGAGAGCGGTTAGATAGATACGATTTAACCCAACGTAAGAGATCGCCATGAATACCTAGTTTTTCCAATTTAGTGAGTAAGATGGTGTGGTCTACACGGTCGAAGGCTTTTTCGAAGTCCGTGTAGACCACATCAACTTGCCCCCCACCTTCCATATTTTTAAGAACGTACTGCGTGAACTCAGCCAGATTGGTTACAGTTGATCTTTTTTTTAAGAAACCGTGCTGAGTTTGACTAACTCCATTCACAATGGTGGCGTATATTTGATCATAAACTATTTTTTCAAAAATTTTACTAAAAGTGTTTAATAAAGATATTGGTCTGTAGTTTTCAATTTTAGATTTTGATAATTTTTTATGAATTGGTATGACATTTGCCTCCTTCCATTTAGAAGGGAATACTCCTTCTGCTAACGATCTCAGGTAAAGTATTTTTAATGGTTCAACAAGAGCTTCGGCACAATTGTGAATGAGGATAGGCGGAATATTATCGGTCCCAGCGGATTTATTAATGTCCGTTGATTTTAATAAATTAAGTAGGTTCGTATCGGAGATGGTAATATTGCTGATGGCGTAAGCTTCACTACAGGATGGTAAGTTTAACTCTGATAGGTCGTAGCTAGTAGAAGGTTTTACAAATACACTTTCAAAAAATGTATTAAAACCATTACATATGTCTGGTCCATTATCATAAGTAGTGGATTTAAGGGTTAATGACTTAGGATAATTTGACTTTCCTCTCATTAATTTTATATAACTCCACATTTTTTTAGGACAAATTTTAATGTCGTTTTGAATGTTAGTTAAAAAAGTATTATAAAGTTCAGCCTCTAATTTTTTAGCCCTGGCTCGAAGCAAAGAAAATTCATGGTAGTCAGTTTGATTGTTAAAAAGCTTCCATTTGGAATGTGCTTTCATTTTATCTCGCATAATGTTGTGAAGCACTTTATTGTACCAAAGAGGATAATGATTATCTTTTTTAGATTTACGTTTAGGTATAAATAAATTGATGCATTTGTATAATTCATTATTAAAACATTTAACAGCACAATCGACAGAATTACAAGAATAAAATATTGCTTTCCAGTTTAATGAGTTTAAATATTGAGTAACCTTGTTATAATTGCATTTACGAAAATTATGTCCAAATGGAAGATTTTCTTTTAAAGGTATCAGTGATATGTTAGTGCAATCAATTGAAAGACTCGGATGTGCTAAATCCTCTTTGACTAATGGGCATTGTGATAAATTAGTGGTAGCTGTGAAGTTACTGAATATTAGATCTAAAGTATTCCCATATTTATTTTGACTAAAGTTGCTTTGTTCTAAACTAATCAAATTAAATTCGTCAAGTAAAAGTTGACTGGCAGTCTGTGTTTCCACTGAGCCATGTCTTAATTGTATTGGACCAAGATGGGAATTCCATTGGATGTTAGGTAGGTTAAAGTCTCCTGATATCAAAAGGTTGTCATTGCTGTACATATTATATTTTGCTCTTTCAAAATATTTTCATTGTCCACTATTAAGTTATATAATTTCAATGATTGAAATTTCATAATGACATGGGAATTTGAGGCTCGGGAACTTTATTAGTTGGGCTCTACTCAAAGTTCTATTTTGCAAGAGAGTCGTAATACTCAGAATGTACAATAAAATCCGTTGAATTCCATTTCTCAAAACCAAATCCCAGAGATAAAGTGTCATAAACATTAGAAAAATATGCTCTAATAGAATTTTTAAACTCGGAGTAATATAAACCAAGCTATAGTTAGTCGCAGAAAGAAAAAATGGATAAAGAAAATAATATGGTTATACCATTAACGAATAATCCAAGATTATACGATAAAATAAAGGTAGGAAGTTTACCTATTATTGAATTTGACATGCCTAATATTTCAATAATTCTGGAACCTCATGTACATAATATAAGAAATGTCTCAAAAAGAACATGAAAAATATTGACAGATTTTCACGTCTTCTTCTTATCGTGTCACTAGTTATTTCGAGCCTGGGTGGTGAGAGGATATCATGTGCGTCTCGAAGAGATTTCCACGTAAAACATAACAATACTTTATTCTACATTCTACATTTTCACGACAATTTAGTTAGTTCTACAAAATTGACATCTTTTTAAATAAAAAATACTTTTTTATCACTTCACCATATCGTTTTCATCGTTCATCAGCGGAAGCAAAACAAAAATAAATTCCGACTTTATTATATCTCCTTCCAATTAATATCTACTGACTTTGAAATTTCTCCTCTGTACTCGAATATTTACACCAAATTATTCCAACACAGGGAGCCGACATTGAGATCAGACAACGAAAAACACAAAAACATTCCTTCATCGTCAGTGATTTGTCACAAACGGTAGTTTAAAGAGCTGATTTATCCGGCCACCGACCAAGATCAAAAGGCCCGAATACATTATCAAAAGGTTTTTGGAGAATGCCGGTGAAAATAGACTCGTACGTGCCGCGGTGTGTGCACGCAGCTTAATTTGTAGGTACGTGATAGTGAGGAATCTGGTGATAGCTTTTTATACTTAAAATAGTTGAAACCCGCAACTTTGTATGCGTCGCGAATTCACAAAATTCCTCATTTATGACTCCTTGACAAATACTCTTGAAATTTCAAATTTAAAAACAGCACCAAGGCGACTTTAGTCGAATTTATCCGAAGGAGTGTTACATATCCGAGCGTTGCAGCCCAGACACATTAATTCCCCAAAATATATTCTGCTTAGCGTGCCTAAAGAAGTTATCACTTAAAAAAAAAGTCTATTCATATGATATAGGACCATCAGTGCCACAAGTTCTCAATGACATCCAAAATCGAAAGCCGAAACAGACGAAATCGCACATCATTAAGACTTGCAAATGATCGCAATTTGGACCGTTTAGCGGCCGAAAATTATA
Organism: Lobophora halterata; assembly: GCA_932526365.1. NCBI lineage: Eukaryota > Metazoa > Arthropoda > Insecta > Lepidoptera > Geometridae > Lobophora > Lobophora halterata. The sequence continues at coordinate 9,634,692 of OW052017.1, forward strand.
ATGGACGGAATTGGTCCACACGCGATCCGCCGACGATCACACCACTCCACGTCAGGGTGTGGCCCGAGTGTTAGCGGGAACTTTTTCTAGCTAGAATATTATGTACTCGGCACACAAATGTCTGCAGGTATATGAATGTATTAGATGCTCGTGGATTTTGAATAAAAAATGTCTTTTTCCAGCTCATAAACTATAGGTATATCGAATTAGAGCCAAACTGGTTACGTAGTTTCGGATTGATTGATCAGCAAACAATCATCCACATATCCTCAAATGCATTTAAAAATTGTAGGATTGGTAGAAATATAAATGTACTCTACATATTATATTTCTACCAATCGGGAACGTAACAAGAGTTCAACCCGCTCTTTTTACCCGCCTCTCCCCTTCAATTTTAAGATTTTCTTATTTTAAATGTATATTTTTATTGAATAATTAAAAGATTATTTATTCTTTTTTTTTCAAAAAAGTTTTATATTGGTAGATAGTAGATACATTCATACATTTACTACTTATTATACACCTTCATAAAAGTCTAAAGAATATAAAGAAAAACCAAAAAAAAAGTCCTATCGCCCAACTACATACTAATGTTACAAAGCGCTTCTTGTAGCAACGTTTTACCTACAATCTTATTCAAGTAATAATTTCACAGCTATCAAAACACAACTAAGACTTTGGACCAACTCCAAACCCCCTAATCTTTTAAAGGTCGAGAGCATTACACATTTTATTGGCAATAAATTCTTGAAGTCGGGTAAGCTTGTTGAGTCTCCGTTGATCTAGTATTATAACAAGCCATAAATAGGTATATAGTGAGCTATAAAGATGTATATAGTTAGCTATAAGTTGCGGTAAGCCGGTAATTTTGGATGGTTTCCATGTGGACTTTGTTTCAAAGGTTGTTTGAAAATATAATAAATTTTATAGAGTTTTAATATGTCCATAATGTAGGTACCTAAATACTGATATTGTATAGACAAAAGGCACTTCCAATAATCTCAAAGGAAAAGTATAATAACAATTTTAGAACAAAAGTTGGTCAGAATGACCTTCTCAACCGACTTCAAAAGGGAGGAGTTTATCAATTGGGTTGATTTTTTTTACGTTACCTCAGAACTTTGTTGTATACTTACGTGGAAGTGAACAAAATTGCGTATTTTGCTTCCCTGTGACTTCAGTGGTACTACAATCACTTGAATAGTCCGATTGAAGTCGGGTGTTGTATGTTTTTCTAAAATCTTGAGTAGCCTTATTGAAATGAATTGATTGTATGGATTAATCACGCTGAGACTACTAATCGATTGAGCTATAAAAGTACAGCATAATAGCGAGCGGAGCCGTGAGCATAATCTATTTTGGTGATAAACTAGTGTTTCACAACAAAAGATCTAAGGCCTAGATTCTAGGCGTGAAATTGAGCGGCTCCTAAATCTGCTAAGTGCCTTTATCGACTACCTAAGGACAGGGCAATCACGGCACTTTCGAGACATACGGATTATTGAAGCGACGAGCTTGTTGGGTACCTTGTTTATTGTTAAATTATCTGTTGTCAAATTCAAAAATATCTTCAGTCAAATTGAAATTAAGCACAATGAACGCGAAATACTTTCTTGAATTTTAACTTTACTTTATAAGAATTTTATTTACTCTAGAATTTTAACTTTACAAGCTAGTTTAGTTCTTTTAGTTGCTTATTTTGTTTTGTTCAGATTCAGTTTGTTCAGAGTTATTGATTTGGTTCAGATCGAATATTTGCAGGGTAGAGCTACCTAGATAGATATACATATATAGGTAGAGCTACCCCGACCTAAACAAAATAGTTTTTTTCTCTCACATCCCTAGAACCAAAAGAATTTTATTTCTATTTTCATAATTTACTCTCTTCTCTACAACAAAAGTTAAATGTTACGACGAATGCTGCATTGAATGTATATGTATATATCAAATAATGTATGTCAAACTTTTTGCACGTATTTCAGCGTCGGATAATTTGTCAGGTAAGGTCAATGGTTCTAAGATAACTAGTAATGAATGCCAAACTAAACATTTATGGCGACCGATGAAATGAAGTAGTTTGAGGCCGCAAGAGATTTATACTGTCATAGTTAACAAGTTATCTAAAGATTTTATTTTTATTTTAAATTTTATTATGCAAAATCCACAGCTCTTAGAATTAATAAAACTTAGACTTTTCTTTCAACTTACATCCAATAATGGATTTACATTTTTTAGATTTGTTGATCTTATAGTAGTAGGTAAGTTTAGTACCTAAAGCTAGTTTAAGTGTGTACAAAATAGGTAGATAGATAGATAGATAGAAATACTTTATTGTACACCAGAACTTATGATTAAATCTTAACATAAAAAATATAAAGTACAATGGGCGGTCTTATCGCTAGGAAGCGATTTCTTCCAGACAACCTTTGGATGGAAAGCAAATAAACAAAGAAAAAAGAAAGCTTGGTTGGGGGTGTACTAATAGTTAAGTTAGTTGGCAAAAACGGACACTTATGTAAAAATAAAAACTAACTTATAGTAGAAATAAAAAGTAACAAAGTTAAGTAAAAATAACCTGATATAGATAGGTATAAATAATAATTTACAAATAATACATAACTAAAAATATACACTTAAATAAATATATAAACACATAATATATATATATATATATAAATATATAACAAAAAAATATATATATTACGAAACAACGATCGAACGACGAATCAGGATTTTTCAGTCAAATAAAAGTTTTTGACACGAGTTTTAAAGGCATAAAGGGAAGGGGCTTGTTTGACGGAAAGCGGTAACGCATTCCATAAACGCACGGCTTGAATGGTGAAGGAATTGGAGAAGAGTCTAGTCCTGTGCATTGGAATTCTGAGGATGAGGTTGTCTGAGGAACGTTCAGAGCGAAGGAACTGGAATTCTTCCTTCAGATAGTTGGGAGTGGTAGGATTATTGAGGATGTTGTACAGCAGCGAGAGAATGTGAGTATTCCGGCGAAGGCGTATCGGGAGCCAGTTCAGTTTTACGCGATATTCTGAGACGTGATCAAATTTACGGAGACCAAAAATAAATCTTATGCAGAAATTTTGAAGACGCTCAAGTTTATCGAGCTGATCCTCAGTGAGGTCTAGATAGCTGGCATCGGCATAGTCAAGAACGGGAAGAAGGAGTGATTGTGCAAGCGTAACTTTGGTAGCTGTGGGTAGGAAATTACGCAAACGTTTTAGTGAGCCGGCGGAAGCGTATAGCTTCTTACTTACATATTCAAGCTGTGGACCCCAAGACATGCAGGTATCAATATACACTCCTAGATTTTTTACACTTTTGGAGAAAGGTACTACCACACCATTGAATTCAACTTTTGGTAGAGCTTGAAAATCGAGTTTTGCGATGGTACGTGAGCTACCTACAACAATCGTTTGTGTTTTAGCTGGATTCACCTTAAGACCATAAGCCCTGCTCCATTCAGCTATGCGTGTTAGGTCATCGTTGGTTTTGAGAATTGCAGCAGGTAGGTTATCAAGTGAAGCTTGAGTGTAGATTTGGAGATCGTCTGCATAGAGATGGTAGGAAGAAGTAAGCTTGTGAGATATAGAGTTTATAAATAGTGCAAACAGAAGCGGAGATAACACGCCGCCTTGCGGTACACCAGCTGACGTGCAAGACCATGACGAGAAAGATTCATCAAGGCGTACTCGTTGCCGGCGTCCGTGCAGATAACTGCGAAACCAGTCAACCGCCGATGGAGATATGTTAATAGAGCTTAGTAGACCAAGGAGAATGTCGAACTCGACAGTGTTAAAAGCATTACTGAAGTCCAGTAATGTGAGGATAGTAAGTTTTCTGTTTTCCATACCCAGTCTTATGTCGTCTGTGATCTTGACGAGCGCAGTGACAGTGCTATGACCGGGTCGGAAACCAGATTGGTAAGGATTGAGTAGGTTGTTTTTGATGAGAAAGGAACTAAGCTGGTGGTGAATAAGGCGTTCGAGAACTTTGGATAGGAAAGGAAGGATGGAAATCGGACGGTAATCGGAGGTACATATATGTTTTAAAATTATATAATAAATACATTTATGTATGTGTCTTTGATTGATTGAGTAAGGATTAGGGTGTGTGTGAGAGTACTACCCCCTGTATTATAATCAAAATACCTACCACTAAAATTATTTAGAACTATACAATTACTTACCTTCTTATCTACAACAATAACTATAACCTATTAACTACATAATTGTATTTATGCAACTTATAGCGGGTATGCCGCTAATAAACAGTTGGTTCGTTGACTCGGTCTTTTACTGTGACGCTCCCTAATTTACATCGTAAATACCACTATAATAATATTCATTCTACTACCTACCTACAACTTACAGAAAAGACACTTTCTTTTTTCTTTTACACATTACGATACCTATATTTTTTACACTAGCGACTTCCCCAAACCTGTTTACGCAACTTTAAAGTATTTTTTAAGTTAAACCTACACCTGTATGTATTAGGAGAACCAGCTTACATCTAGGACAAACCATTCCTGGCTTTTTAAATGTTTTGTTTTATCGCTATGTACTAATTCTTATACTCGTTATAGTTACTAAAATTCTAGTTGAATTTGTGACAGCGAGAATAATTTAATAACGATTACAATAATAATAATTCCTGCTAACGAAATTTAGTAAAGATTACAATAATAATAGTTCTAGCTAACAAAATTTATTAAAGTATTATAGGTTACTATTTTGTCTTGCTATCCCATTTTTTTCTCTCTGTGTACGTCCACTGATTTTGCTTGTAGGCTATCTGTCAGTCAGTCAGAACTAAGCTTTTTATTATTTTAAATATTTGTATATTTATAAAAGACTGTGAGTACATCTACTCGTATGAAACATGATCATAAATGTCACCATCCTACATTCGGAGGCGGCGACACCTAATGTCATAGACTCATAGCATTTCGATACCACTTGGCTACAGCTTCTGTGAATAATCGAGATAAATAGTATCGATTTATAACTATCATTGCGAATTGAACGTGAGTTCGCATTTGCGTTCGCTTGGATTAGATTTGTAATTTTACGAACATATAAGACACGACTGGTTGTGTGGTAAGTGTGTTGGACTGCTACACCGGTGTCGCGGGTTCGATTTCGGCTTCAGGACAAACATTTGTATGATAAATCATCGATCTTTGTTCCGAGTCTGGATGATTTCTATTTATTCTATGTATGTATTTACAAAAAAAAGTTTTCAAGTACTAGTGAACAAACAATAAGTCCGAAATATTTATGCATAATATTGGCGTTTTGAAGACGTTAGCTAATTTGATTCTTTTTTTTTATTTTGGATGAATATCGGTCGAAATGTTTGCTTGTTTTCATGTGTTTAGGTAATTTTAAAAGAAATTACAGACGACTTATACAGGGTGAATTTTTCATCTTGGCTTGTATGGCCAAATCCTAAACTATGGTAAATATTTAAAAAAAAGCAAGAACTCTCGGGACCGATTTCGATGAAAACTAAAACTGCATACATTGATTTTGAAATTGCCTTAATATTATTAGTAGAAAGAATTACTCTACTCTCTACAAGAAGCAAAGTGATAGGCAGTAAATAACAGAGATTACAAACCTATTACCTCATTAATTTCATTGTTGACAAATCATTAAATTAACGATGCTATTAATTAAAATTATCTAGGTAACAAAGCATATCTTGTTTCTACAAAGGATTATTATCCAAATCATTAACAAAGTTTAACCTTTAGGGTACAAAATGGCAAAGCAAGGTTTGTTCAAACCCATTACACAGATTACGTAAGACAAAACGAGGAAACCCAGGAGCAAAAGGTATATCGGTGAATGTATCAAACACTAGTATAAAAGATCTTTAGAAGATACGATATACTTACGATAAGTTTTATGTACGTAGCTTTCGTGTATTGTAGGCACGTTGTAACAATGTATAGGTAAACTATGTGTTTTACAGCTCAATAATCATACCAAATAAATGGTCGAGTGGCAATTGTATTTGACTGCTACGGTGTTGCGGGTTCAAATCCCGCTACAGGGCAAACATGTATGGCATGAACATTTTCTATGTTGGGTTTATTATATGTATGTGTTTACGTAAAAAAGTATATGAGTATAAAGCCGACTTGTACCAAACTTTCAAAGTTCCTAAGCATTTACTTTACTCGCTTGGCATTTCTTAACGGTCAGAATCTGACTGTTAAGAACTATCAAGCGAGTAGCTTAGGGACTTTGACAGTTCGGGCAAGTACGCATCTTATCAGTTATGGTTCCCATAGTACAAGCTCTGCTTAGTTTGGGGCTAATAGATGACTATGTAAGAAATGTCTAAACATTATTTATTAAAATTCCAGCTTAATCAGTGCAGTTGTTCTGGCATGATTGATGAACAAACATCCATCGATCCAAATTTTTACCTATAGAGAACGATATTGTTTGAATAATTTGGAAGACCAATTATAACTGGGTTATTTCTGTTGTGGAAGACACGGAAGTGTGAATCTAACTTTGATCGATTTGTAGATATAAATAATTATGAGTGTCGTCAATATTAAACGTCATAAAGCTCAAATCGAGCGTGGACAACCTCGTCCAAGTGATCCCGAAATAAACTAGACACAAAAAGAAGTGTATACGCGACGTGATGCACACGACTATCTGTCTCGTGTCGGTAGACCAAGTCTTCATTAGTTGGCCATTTAACGAGCTGTAGGGTTTGTTTACTTAAATTTAATGAGCATCAGTCTTCAGCCAATGCTGCTGCGACATGATGCTGAGTGGACACGTTTTAGCTATGTTTACGCTGTGGATAGAAAAATTTGCTGTAAATGTCATCGCAGTGACATTACGAGTAGGTATAGTATGTTATTATCGAGGTAAGATTGGATGTTTTTTTTTATAAAAAAGGAAGAATTTTGCAATTTTTTTTTCTCCGAATCAGTCTTTCCAAATATTGTTTTTTTTCTTATCGTGTCACTAGTTCTTTCAACCCAGTGTGGTGAAAGGATTTCAAGTGCGCCTCGAAGAGGCTTCTTTCTTGCACTAGACGGGTCATGTTTTAGATTTTTTAGGTTCTATGACAAGCCGATTTTCTCACGATAAGATCACTCAAAGTCCTTTCACGCAGTATCTGAACTTACAAACAATTTTATGAGTTTATCAAGCGTTTGGTATTACAAGTATAATTGTTAACCTATCGTAAATTTTCGCTAGATTATTGCTTTACAAACGCAAATATATTTACGATACCTACTTACCCAATATTAATGGTCCCACGGTAATATCTATTTTACTGTCATCGGATCACACAATTTAAGTGGCTTTCAAGACACTCCTTAATTAATATAAGCTATGATTAAAATAAATCTGTGTTCATTTGGCTCATAACTCATTGATGTTAGCGCCAGTTGCACTATGAAAATGGATATGCAAACGGAATTTATTACGTCCGGTTTGTAATTAGGTATGTATCTACATATTTACTTGTATGTATTATTATGATGGTAGATATAGTGGTATCCCGCGTCTTTGCTCGCCGTCAACGTGGGAATTGGTTTTATGACACCCACTTTAAAATAAAATTAGATACCTACAGCGGGACAAGTGTACACTCACAGAGCTTCACTACTTTACTTAATTTAGTATCTACAACTCACCTTTAATTCTAAATACTAGCACAACATAGATTTGATGTTTACCATCTTAAGGCTAATCCTCAAATCCGAATTCCATACAAAATGTTTCGGACAAATACTCAAAAAGTACGCCGTATTATAGTAATTTCTTCACACTATTCGTTTCGTCCATGTTTTTTGATTTCGTCAACAAAAAAAGTGAAAGGTTTCATACTTTAATTTAGATTGTATACGTATAAGTTAGTAGTGTTAATTTTAAAACACGTAATAATAATACGGCGTACTTTTTGAGTATTTGTCCGAAACATTTTGTATGGAATTCGGATTTGAGGATTCCCCTTAACTCGATTTTTGTGTTTTGCTTCAACAAAAACAACACTAGTGCCGACTTGCACCAAACTTTCAAAGTTTCTAAGCAATTACTTAACTCGCTGGACAGTTCTTAACGGTCTGAATTGGGACCGTTAAGAACTGGCAAGCAAAAAAAATTAATTGCTTAGGAGCTTTGACAGTTTGGTGCAAGTAGGCATAGGTTTTTTTTTTATAATAATAGTCAAGCGTTTGACCACCACCTCACCTGATGGAAAGTGACGGTGTGGTCTTTTTAGAACTTAGGTACCTACTAATTGCACGCGTGACTAACGGAAAAGTAAGTATAAATATTAATATTATTAATTAGGCATTGCATAAATAAAATAGTTTGTAACTAGCTGACTGAATAAATACTTTCATATCTTGAAAAAAAACTTGAGTTGTATTTAGAATTTTTAGTTTGATAAGCATAACGCTTAACGCTAATGTTTATGATTAGTCAAAATAATGTAAGTTTCATCGTCATTTTACTATATTAATTGTGCTCGGTTAGGTAAAATAAAAATAGAAGAAATTATGATTTCAACTTAGATTTGATTAATCATAGGCATAACGTTTAACGCTAATGTTTATGAATGGCCAGTTTACGTGGTGGTCTTGAACAAGAGGTCGCAGCAAAATATGTATAATAAAGGCTGAAAAATTTAATAAGAATTATTTTTAGGATTGGAAGTATATAAGGTATGGTTGTTATAAAATTAAATTTGCTAATTTTCTTGTGTAGGTCCTGACATCTCGGACATCATCTGACCTACTGATGTGATTATTGTTTTTTTTTAATGTAAATGTCTAAATACATATAACGCATTGGATGTCCTGTAATGTTATGTAAATGGAAATAAAAAATTGAATTGTGGTAGTTTTCTCAACATTTAAATCTTGAACTACCTATAATATTGATCGACATTTTCAGAACTGTTATTAATCACGAAGTATCTATACACAAATAAATTTGTGAAAATATATTATTCCGGTAACAGACATTCGAACATATTTATTTGCATAGTAAGTTTTACAATAAGGTCATAAAGTTTGCAATAAACCTACTTTCTCTGTACTCTACCAAATATAAGTTCGATGTGACATAGGATCTCTGTACTCCGTCCATCTAACCGCGGCCATAAACTATCGAAATGATTGTACCTACTGACATCCAACCCATGTCCGTGTCCGAAACTAGTGTACGACACTAACACAAATCTTAAGCTATCACTTTCACATTTGACCCAGTGATCCTATCCTTTTGTGTCTGGGGTTAGTCAGAACAACATGATTTTAAGTTTTTATTGACTACGCATTTTCCCTTTCACCCCTATAATTTTATTTTATTTTATTTATTCAAAAGACCAACAGCAATTTACATAAAAACAGGTTAATCTAATGTAATATAGTAATTCAGCCAATTATAGGTCTTTCTAAGTAGTTATAAAAGTAATTCCTACAAAATAAAGAAGTAAGCTTGAAGTAAGATTAAATCTACATGTAATCTACAGTGAATAATACCGTTCAATGACATTATTGTAGATACAAAAAAGTTTAGATTTAATAACTAACAATATTTTTATAATATATAATACTACTCGTAATACCTAGACATGAATATGGATACATCATTATTCTACTTACCTACTGTAAATGATATACTACACCGTGTACAATCAATAGCGCTAAATGTATTCAATGTATGTATTATTAATTAGTGTTTTTTGTATTACCTAATCATTTGATAAATAAATTGATTTGATTTGTATTGATTATACATACCTATACACCTCAAATTTGTAATCACAAGTAAAAAAATACGCGTAATCAGTTGCCGTTACTGAAGATAGGTATGCCCAAAAAAACTTGAAAAAATTATGTAATTTTTCAAATTAAAAATGATAAAAATTGGACAACTGTTACCGTTAGTCGTTTTCTTATGGACTTGCGTCAATGGGAACCCATACTACCCATCATTGATAATAATTTAGGTTTTATTCATTGTTTGGCAAACCCGGGTACCTAGCTCGGGCCAGCTCGCTGCAGCTCGGGCGCCGCACTCGAGCCGCTGTCACTCTTACATTTTGTTGAAAAAAAATTTGACTGCACAGATACAACGAAAACGAAATTCGTGGTGTATAAAAGGCTTGAACCTGACTGACTGACTGACTGACAGACAATGTACAGGCCAAACCGCTGAATGTAGAGACTTGAAACTTGGAGAGGATGTGTTCGTCAAGAGCTGAAAGTGCGTACTAAGAGAGGAATTTTGTTAATTTGCAGCGCAAACGAAGTCAGGCATACTTTTTACTTTAATAAAAGTAATATGGTTATTTCACTAAATAAAAAACGATCTTACTCAAACTAATCAAATTTACACTAAGAGTAGACTATAATAAGACTATTTTTAAGATTATTTGTATCCTATGACATAATCACGGTGTTACTAATAAAATTTTAACAAAACTCTTATAACATTCAAATATTAATGTTTTACGAAAACAAATAATTTTATGAAACATATGGAAACTAAATCTTTTAATCACCGTTGGTCATTTTATTAATCATTATTTGTAAGCATTTTTCATTTACATCCAAAGTATACAATCTATAAAACGGATGTTGTAAGTAATCGCAGGACCATCGGATGAAAGAGATGAAAATCATCATCCGTGGTGTTGATCCAACTATTCACTAAACCTATGAATCCCACCCGAGATTGGTTGCGCATTCCATAAACAAACGAAGCAAACTACGTGGGAGTGACTGATATACAGGATGTTCTTACCTTAAACCTCATTATACAAAATAGTTGAATTTTTACGCGCATAAATTATTTAATCTGCCTAACAATAATGCTCAGGGCAGGCTAGATCAGGACAGGTTAAGGTTACTCTAGAGTAGAGACTGAAATTTTGAAAGGTATATTAATGAAAAATATAATAAACATAATTTTGACGTAACTCATTTCAAATTAGCACCACAATTCCACTTTTGAATAAACTCGAACTTCCTGCACTCGCGCTTGCGAGATTACTCTGGGTATTTTGCCTTTTCAAGCAGATTACTATATTCATGTAATTGCCTTAAGGCATAATTGTATGTCCATACTGTATAAACTGCTGTTTCTAAACAATAATTTAAGATCTTTGTGTACACAGCTTTATACAATAAATATATTCTGAATCTAATTCTGATTCTAGTTTACAAAAAAAAACACTATACATACATTATGTATATTGGTTTTTTTTTAGGGCCAACATCTTGAAACAAATCTACAAACAGTCAAACTCTACTAAAATGGAGATGATTTTTGCGCTGATAAAGAAAATAATGAAAAAAATTATACCCAAAGCTGTTTTTTTGTTCTTGGGTTATCCCCATTAGCAATGTATTTTGAGAGACACCTAATGCGGGAACTGATAATGAATATTGACAAATATAAACAAATATATGATTTGTTTATATTTGTTATATATGTTATGGAGCATGCTGTAGCCCCACAGATATTTCGGTACCAATAAAAGGCGATGAACAAAGCGCTGATGAAGCGGAAAACGATGTAATTATCCAAATTAATCACGGGTAATTGTTCTGACGGCTGATGAAACGACTGATTCTGATGGCCGATGAAACAATAAAGCAATTGAAACCGAAGCTGGGACGTGTAGGATTCGACGCAGTTCACGACAGGATGAGCGATAAAGCATAATATTAATATACCTATTATCTACAGCGTATATCTATGATTTTCTCTTCCACTAGTTATGTATACGAGTATATATAAAACACTAGCTTCTGTTCGTGACTTCGTCCGCGTTAAATTTGATAGATCGTTTTTCGATAATCTCACAGGAATCTAACATTTTTCAGAGATAAAAAGTGAAATTTCAGGAAATAAAATATCTTTTTTTTAAATTCCAAAATCTATTTAGCCGTTTTTGAGAGTAAGGGCGCCTTCAAATTAAAGACGTGAGGAAGTGACACTATGGCAGCACAGTGGCGCTTCTTCACACCTCTAATTTGAAGGCGCCTTTAAGGTAACAAACATCCAAACATACAAGCTTTCACATTTTTATTATTAGTAGGATCAGTTGATGAAGATACACGAAGCTGAACCTTTTGCGGAAATATAGACCTAACTTTACTTACCGAGGTCCATCATAACTATATTCTTACATCCATAAGTCAACTATATCGAAACTATTCGAGACTTCTTACTCCACAAGAAATCTATGTCGAGTAGAAAATATACTTATTATAGCTACTGTAAATTTCAAAGTTGCAATAAGCTATCATATTTGGAAATATATCAGCGAAATAAGTGTCTTTTACAATGTATTGACTGCACTTTATCTAGATCTACAGCTTACGAATTTGTGTATTAGCATCATAAAATATAATATATCTTTCTTTGATCATAAAATCTGATAACTCTTGTAAAATATAGAGTTAATTTTGTAAGCAAAAATAAATTAAGTCCACAATACATATAATAGCCATTTAGTTACAAAACAGTTTTCTTTTTTTATAAACATTCACACACTCACACCCCTGCACTAGGATTCCCTGTGTCGCAGGTGGCATGGACACATACAACACATCACAACATCCAAGACCCGAGAACAAACATTTGTGTTCGACACAAATATTTGCCCCGGCCGGGGATCAAACCCGGAACACCAAGTTTCGCAGGCAGGGTCACTACCAACTAAGCCACGGTGTTTTCCCACATCAAAATAGAAAAAAAAGAAGAAAATAATGCAGCTTATTAAGCAGTCCACGTGTTAGAGCTTATCGAGTGCATAAAATAACAGTTCTATTCCCAAGCAATCGCTAAAGAATAGCTATGGAATTGAATGCGACCATCCCAAAGCATTTGAATGCAAGCTACATCAAAATTATACCATCCGCGGCTCTAACACACCCATTTTTATCATTCTAACTATGACTTTGAAATTCCTTTGACTAAAAGGCTTTAATGTCTCAATTTAGAAACGCAAACAGATAAAGTGCAGCAATAGACCGAATATCCAAACATGTGTGGGTGATAATGGACAATACACACCTACACAGACAAAGCGATTGGAACCCCCAGTTGACTCAAAGGAGAATCTACATTCAGTAGTAAACGATAAGTGCACACTCAAACCTTGATTCATGAGATTGTAAAAATCAAATATTGCGGAACTTAAGCTTGAGTAAAAGCAAGTTCAGGGTACAGACCGGTTGAAAGTAAGGCATATATTTCAAAGCATCATGAACCATCATCCGCCTTTGCTGGAGGCAATGACCTAGGTGTTTATGTTTACTATCTAGGGCTGTCAGGCGGGACGACAATCAAAGGTAGCTTCGAGCTTAAAACTGTAGATACTCGTACTATTTTTGGTAAGAACCAAGTAGCCTTAGTATTCTTAGCAGTTAGTTTCTTCTTTTCGATGAAGTAATACTCTTCAGATTTGGAACCTAATAATTAAAAGGCGAAGGAAATGAATTTGCAGGAGCAGTTGAAACTGTTACTAGTTTATAAGAAGCAGTTACTACAGCGTTTTCTCTTTCTAAGACGAATAAAACAGCTTAAAAGGCGCTTAATATGGGTACCTACGTATTACTATTGTTTGAAATAATTCAATGTTCTATATTCCTATTGCTTTACTCCATTATTCACATAATCAATCTCTGAGTGCATTGTGATCAAGAGCCTTTGAAATGATTTAGTTCGGTACTTACCTTATTCACTGAATATTATAATACACAAATAAATCATACTGAAAGCTTTATACATCAGCTCAGCTCAATGGAACAAGGACCTAAATCTCTAGTATACGTACGACACTATTATTCGGCATACGCCATTTTGTCTCTTTAAGAAAGACATCGCGACCCAGACATTAGTATGCAGAAAATTAAAAAAAAAATCATAAAGCCTAAAGGTGGTTTGAACAAAATTGAAGTCCAATGATATCCAATGGATGAACAAAAATACTATGAGGAAATAAAGATACTCGTATGTCTGAAGTAGAGTTGTAAGTTAAAGCAAAAACATAGCGTACTCGACAAGCACAGACGAAACTTAGCAATAATTTCGTTAGAAGGATAAACGTTAAAACGGAAATTGCATATCAAATTTACGACCAGTTGTGGAGACGAAACCCTTCCTGGGTCTGAGATAAAGAAAACACTCACTCATAAAATGTACCAAGCTTAAGATAACTGAAGCCACATAATTCAGGTATGGCAGCAGCTGTCTTCTCTCTGGCTTTGTTTCTAGACCTAAATATTATCATGTTAATTTTATAGCGCTGTATACTCGTATTTCCGAGGCGACGATAAAGCTAGTGAAATAATTTCTGTGTAAATAAATGTAGCATAACAATTTGTTTGAAATTTTTATTGGAATTATATACTATGGAGGAATTAATTGTGTATATCTCAGTCCGCGAATTGAACTTCAATATTATAATGAATATCGTCATGTTGTGTTGAAGATTTTGGATATTATTATCGGAATTATTATCCGAGTCCACCTATTAAAACTCTATATTAAAATTAATATTATCATTTGTTATTACAAATCATAAGTTAGCAAATAACGACCACACAGTATCACTAACATCTACCTTAACGAGCGAGAAAACGACACCTATTTATCCTTAGTGGTTGTTATCTGAACAATACAGGTAGAAATGCAAAACCCGAAGTTAGTATTACCTATATTTACAAGGCACTAAAACTGTAGTCAATTTTACAACTTAATAATTAAGTATTGACCACACACGGCGACAGTAGATGTCCTCCCACGATGATCTATTAGCTTGCCTGACACTAACTAAATCAAGGCTGTATAGAAGGAGCAGCGCGTGGGCTAAAGCTATGCCTTGAAGTACTCCAGACCGGTAGCGGGCACTTTGTGACTCATTCTTACTGCTCTTGTTCACATGATAGCATCAATTAGATATAGTGCATTGCAATTTGTATTCTGCACAAGTTTTATTTTTGCGTCAACTTTAAATATTCGTAAATTATTAATTGTGATTATGGCAAATTGTTCTTCGGACAGTCGACATCGATCTCGTAAAAAATGTATTTTAGATCAATTGACTCTTCTACAGCAAGACCGCTTCTCTTAGGGTGTGACTCCAACTTTATGGTTGCAGAACTGCATTTTGATGTATAACAAACCGTGGGCACCGTATTTAATACTTAGTATGGACACTTCTGCTGAATTCCGCTTTACATTTTTTTTTACTTTATCGTTGTATACTATGCGTTTGTTGCAAAGAATAATTGGAAAAATGAGTTCTCTTGGGTTTTTAGATTTGTGATGATGTTAGTTTAAACTATTATATAATAAATAAATTATTATTTTTAAACTATTATTAGTATAAAAAAGCCATGTTGGCTGAGGGGAGGAGCCCCAACTTTCGATCTGATGGCAGTGGGTTTGAACCCGGTCGTACACCAATGGATATTTATTTTCAATAAATCTATGTGTGCACTATAACACGTGCTTAACGGTGTAGGAAAACATTGTGAGGAAACCGGCATGTCATAGAACCTAAACAGTTTGAAGACATGTGTCAAGTGCACGAGCCTCTTTGAGGTGCACTTGAAATCCTTGCACCTCACTTGACACCGCACGTGACTCGATAAGAAGAAGAAATATAAAAAAAAATAGTTTCGTAAAAAACTAGCAAAGTCACTTGCAATGATTTCATCGCGATGAAAAAACGGTACTAATGTAATAAACTTATTTCCCTTACAATATTACTTATAAGTTGTTACTGTTTACTGTTTTAAAATTTATTGCGATGAGTGGGTGTTTGTTTATGTTCCACTGATGGGATTTTGATTTACATTGTCACTATTTTTGAATTACCCGACACGATTTAAGATGATTATGATCCTGTATAACGGTTGGTGCCGTTAAAAGGATTTGATTATGTGTAAAAAGCTGAATGGTTGGTAGGATACAATATTCCTAATTAAGTACTAACTTAATATATCAATCGTATTTAGACCGTGTTTATGAGCCCATAAATTATTTTAAGTATTACCTACTTTAGTTCATGCAGTCCATAATAAATTTCAGTTACTTAAAGTTTAATTCATATACCTACTGGAACACTTATTTACACGTTCCGCCTAATAATATAGAAACATAATTATCCATATATGATTTTACGACTAAATCCAATTCCATTTATCGCCAATAATAATCTTTATTGTTGCGATTTTCTGCATATTACCCCAAATTTGCATTTTATGGGTTATTAAATAGTCATAAATATTTAAGAATCCTTCTCCAGTTTTAGTATATAGGTACTTAGAAATGACCTTTTTCTCCTATTTTGTATTTTAGTACACTTCTTATCCTTATGCAAATTGAGTTTTTTTTTTATTTGTAACATGCGGAGGATGAAAGGTCCATTTTTTCTTATTAGTCAAAATCATTTGTAATTAGAGCATACATACTAGTAGTTATCTTATATTTAATAGCATTAATCTAATGTGAAGATTGCTCCAGTCATTATTGCAATTAAGTTAAAAAAACATTATGAATTTAATTCCATCGCATGAAATTAATTTACCGTCGTAATAAATTGTTAAACATTTGAATTCATAAAAGGTGAATTAAACTAAATATTACTTGCTTAGACAAAGATATAAGTACATAAAATACATGATTTATTACCGGTTCGTATTGTAGTAGTAGCCCCATCGAAAGCACAATAAATTTTCGCTTATAAAGTCATGCATCAAAACTTTTTGTGGTTTTACGACTGAGTATAGCACTCTACACTACTCGGTAGCGATTTTTTAGACCCGATTTTTTGCTGCCACTGTATAATGAGTAATTTGCTTTAAATATTTTCTAATTCAATAATATCAGATTGATCAGAATTCAAAGGCTTGGATGACATATTAATTTCAAACCCAAAAACCTAGCTTGCGCAAAATCGTCCGAGAAAAAGTGACGGGTCACGAATCACGACCCTCTAATTGAGGAATGCAGAATTGACGACGCTCCTTGAGATTGGATACATTAATTACGTGACGTTAATAGTTTTTAATAAAAAAAATATATTTTTCAATTAAGGCTAATCCTCAAATCCGAATTCCATACAAAATGTTTCGGACAAATACTCAAGAAGTACGCCGTATTATAGTAATTTCTTTTTTAAGTTATTAAGTTAGTAGGGTTAATTTTAAAACACGTATAAAATCTAAATTAAAGTATGAAACTTTTCACTTTTTTTGTTGACGAAATCAAAAAACATGGACGAAACGAATAGTGAAAAGAAATTACTATAATACGGCGTACTTTTTGAGTATCAGTCCGAAACATTTTGTATGGAAATTTGCCTTGAGGATTCCCCTTAAACTTATATTCTTATGCTTTTCGTGCTCAAAATGTTCCTCCACAGCGGGAATTAAAAGAAAAATTAGGCACACAAGCGTCGGTTACCAGTACCACTAAAAATATAAATTTTAGTTAATATTTAAATCGATGCCTGCGCTCAATATACGTGGATAATATCAAGACTAGTTTCAAATTTATAGAAGAACGGTTATTTTATGCGGGCTCGGGTGTCCGACTCGCCGTAAATACGCGTGTTTATTGTTATAGTGTTTGGTTTTACGGCGTGCGTTCAATGGGAAATAGGACGTGATGGGAAATAGATCGCGGCGTGCAATCATTTTTAGCCAACTCCGGCAAATCAGAAGGAGTATTTAATTGTCAGTTCTTAGTATATTGTATGCAAATTATTTTCAATTGACTTCAAAAAAGGAGAAGGTTCTCAATTCCGTTGAATGAACGCTGGCTGCATGCACGAAAACGTCATTGTCCGGTAACGCTGCCATTGTCTGGTAACGCTCATTGTCTCGTTACGTTGGTAGTCACGTTAAACTATCCTCCGTAAACCAACTTTACAAACAACATTTTTTTTGGTTTTAAAGGATGTATTTTAAATTGGTCCCATTAAAAAAATCATCAAAATCAGTTCAATAGTTTAGTTTTATATCAAAAAACTGAATGTAATATGTCGTCGAAGTAAACGAAATTTTCTATTTTGATTCCCTGTGACTTTTCAGTGTGATTTTCGGTCATTACAACAGTCCAATTGAAGTCGGTTGTCTATGTTTTTGTAAACCTTGATAATTTAAAATACATATTTCTTATTCATAGTTTTAAGAATAATTAATTATGCAAAAGCTTGTGAGTGCGCATGAAAAATTTCTAAAATGCGACATTAAAAATTAACTTTGTAGGAAAATTACAATGTACAGGCGAAGTTTAAGTGCCTACTTAGTAGTACTTAGCTTTCAAAGGTAAGATAAAGTTTTATGAAAAGGGAAATAAGGAACATGTTTATAGCGTGTGTGACATTTGACGTTTAGTGTGGGAACCGAGTGCTAGCTACGTCATATTGCGGTGTTCTCTTTACGACCTTATAAAGCTGGTTTCAGACTACGCTATACTATTGTGCTATATAGTACTAGCTGGTGCCCGCGATTTCGTCTACGCAGGATTAGTATTTCGAGTAGCAGACAATTCACACAATATCTTTATAAATTGTAACCTATGTATTATTCTGATGTATAAGCTATATTATGGTAAAGTTTCATTAAAATCCATTCAGTAGTTTTTACGTGAAAGAGTAACAAACATCCGTCCATCCATACTTACAAACTTTCGCGTTTATAATATTAGTAGGATAGCAAAAAAGGACCTAATGCTATACTATATAGCATGGCGTTTACATTACGCGATATTATCGCAAGCATTTAAAATATATAGCAAGCTCAGTTAACCGCGATCTTGCGGGTCAGCCGGGCGTGAGGAAGGATAGCACAGCATGAACATTGCACCAATTTATAGCGTATAGTAAGCCAATAATATATAGTATAATACAGTGTGAACATGTCCATAAGAATGTATGGTGCGCGATATGGTTGTGCTATTAGCAATATAAAATAAAATAAGCCTTTATTCGCTTTGATTTTGACTCTTATTGTACAGGGATTCTATAATTATGTTATCATTTTCTTTGTTCTAGTTTAACTCAGGTTATCCTTCGACATAGGCCTCCTCCTGATTATGCCAGGTCTATCGGTCCAAACATTTTCTGCGCCATCTTTTGGGCAGCTATATACTATATTATGCTATTATATTATTGCGTAGTCTGAAACCAGCTTAATGCATTTTTGTATAATGAGTAGCCGGTCGTCTCAAAGACAGCAAGTTGTATTTTACGGATTGTCTGTTTTATTGCATTTTAAATTTGCCACTACCTTGATGAATATTAATTTTATGGGACTTGTTAACATTCGGGGTGATAAAATATTCTAATGCACTTTTTTGTTGAAATTGATTGATTTGGTACAAAATTAAGTTGTATTATCAATAGATCCATCGACCTTGGAAATTGTTGGGAAGTTTTTGATTTATCGTGGTTTTTATTAGCATTTTGACACTATACGGTATTTTTATGATCAAGGTAGTTTAAACATTAGTCAATATTTGTTCAATGTTGATAACATTGTCTGATACGACTATTTATTTAATTAATTAAAAATATATTACAAGAAATACATAAGGGAGGAAAGCATCAAGTTCCGAGCCACGTATCAGCCAGGTGTCATGTTCATTCGCCCGAGTAGTAACTAGAATTTTAGAATTTATTTATTCGCAATCATGTACAGACAGCGTCACAGATCCGCCTTGCATTATAATACCCAGCTACAAATCCCTTTAAAATCACCGTCGCGGCGAATGGAGAAGTTTTGCCTTTAAAAAATAGATTATATTTGTATAACCGTATGTAAGCCTAAAAATAATTTTAAGAATTACAATTTTTTGAAAGGATATATAGCTGGGTGTCTTGTGCAAGGGGGATACTTATCTCTGACGCTGTCTGTACATCTTAATCATGTAAACTATCTTAATATTTGGTAACTATCTTAAAAAAATAGTAACTAAATATTATCACTATGTTACCTTGATATTTCAAATGAAACAGGATTCAAAACTTAATAAGTATCTTGTCTTTCGACTAAAGAAAGCGATATTTTTAAAGATTGAAAAGTAAAATGTATTTTGGCGGAGAGTTCATTCACTCTGGTACCTACCCCGAGGCGCATTCAGGACGAATATTAGCCCCCACAATTTACGATCCCGAATCCTTACCAACCAAGATGTGTGAGACCGCCTCAACGTTGCAAAAACACAAACCAAAACCACATCACAACAAACAATAACCGACCTTACCCCAATGTCATAAAGCTGAAAATTCAATATGACTTTTGATAAAAAATTGGCTCCAAAAAGGATAATTTCGCATACATAATACGGTGGTAAGAAAGTTTAAACTTAACGATTCGGTAAACACAGTCGAGATTGTTTCGAATACTGAATTATTCTGATATCTCAATCGAGAGCGATTATTTTTGGTAATATACGAGTGTGTAACAACTGGGAAGACATGTGTTAAATTTTATTTGCAGTCTGTGGTACAGTCAGCTGCACAGACATGAATACACTCCCAAGCTTTAACATTTATATTATACTCATAATTTTGCAAAGATTCTTCTGACAAGAATTCTGACAAGTAAGATGACTAGGTGCATTAATTTGAAAATGCTTGCGTGCACTTTTCTTTGCAAAATTAAGAGCATTATAAATTATGAAGGCTTGGGAGTGTATACATGTCTGTGTAGCTGACTGTACCTACCTATTCGATTTTTTTCAAACAGGCCTGGGCGCGGCGGCGGCGTTTTGAGCGGGTAAATTGTAATAAAAAGAGTGTATAGTGTATACTCTAATTGTATATCGTTTATGATCTTGATTCTTGATAATACGTTTTCAGTATGGTGCCGCATCGCTGCTGGGAGAATTTTTACGTCATATTTCGGGTTATTTGCTTGGTGAATTCCCTATTGAATGCATAAATTCATTGTTGGGATAATAATGTTCAAATTTGATTCATTTCGCATCGTGTGTGGCACGGTCAATTTATGTCCAATAAATTTTATATCAGCTCTTTGATATTTTAATGTGTATTATCATGTGTAGGATCTTAGTTTTTTATGGCATTTCATGTCAATATGATTGAGATATAAATCGATTATCGAGATTGTGTTGCTCATTGAGATACAAAATTTTATCAAATCAAAATTAAATATTTTAGCTAAGTGGCCGCCGGAACTGGTGTTATTTATCTTTTAATAGGCTTTTATCGAGACTGTTTGTCGTCATAAGTATTATTTTGTGTGTGAACATACATAGTTATGTTTTACCCACCGATGAACATCCATAGGCTATGATAATGTTATAGACAGATAAAAAAAAACCTTAATTTTACACTAAAACATAAGCAAAAAACACTAAGATATCATGAATAAAACCAAAAATAGTTTTGAAAATGTTTATTTTTTTTGTTACGCTGTAAGATAGCTAATGAAAGATGGTGCTTATATGTAGTTTTCTTCATTGTGTTTGACTGCTAGTAATTTTAATATTTTTTCCTATGTTGAGTAATAAGCTATTTGCTTCAAACGAGCACTAAAACTTTAACTTAGCTCCAACATGAGCTATGCTTAGTTTATATTAATCAGTATTGAGCAATTTTACACGAATTGTATACGCGGCAGAGATGCGAATGCTGAGATGGGTGTGTGGTGTGACTAGAATGGATAAGATTAGAAATGAGTATATTAGATTTTCCCACATAGTTATTTGATTATAACGGGTATTTATCGCGCTCACCTCGTATGTTTTTGTGTCCCGACATTTCGACTTTATTCCAACAGCCATGGTCCCGGAGCGCGATAAATACCCGTTATAATCAAATAACTATGAGTATATTAGAGGAAGCCTGAAAGTAGCGGCAGTGACAGATAAGTTGAACAAATTAGTAGTTTGATATGAACAAAGCAGTCGTGAGTACAGAGATGACGGCTGATAGAGACGAATGGAAGAAGACATGTTGTGCCGACCCCACCTAAGTGTGGGATGAGGGCAGGGAGATGATAATGGGTATTGAGCAATTTGTATAATTCACAATTTTGTAAAATACCCAATTTTGTATTATTCATTACTCTTGGTCACGTAGGTTCATTTTAAGTAAGATTTTATTAGACCCTACAGATGTTATGTGGGAATTAAAAACTTGTGAAATTAATTTATATTGACTATCCTACTAATATTATAAACGCGAAAGTTTGTAAGTATAGATGGATGTTTGTTACTCTTCCACATAAAAACTTCTGAATGGATTTTAATGAAACTTTACAGTAATGTAGCTTATACATCAGAATAACACAGAGGCTACAATTTATATAGATACCTGCGCAGACGAAGTCGCGGGCACCAGCTAGTAGTTTAATATGTAGGTGTGAAACTTGTGGCACCATTACCTACTCTTGTTTTCTAAGCGGAATTATATCGTGGCCATCAGTCTGGATCATTGATTCCTCAAGTGGTCCAGGTTGACCCCCAGTCAAAACTCAAAATCCCCATCAATTTTTTTTCGAAAACTGTTAATAACTGAGCCTCAATGCAAATTTCTATAATTAGATCTAATAACTATAAAAGGTTTGGTCCTGACTGACTGACTGAGAGACAGTCTACAGGCTAATCCAGTGGTTGTAGAGACAACTGTAAGAACTGATGAACAAATTTTCCAAGTTTCAAAATGAAAATTTGTGGGTCAAGAGCTGAAAATTGCGGGCGTCAGCTAGTTTTCCTATAAAAACGTGATTTCAAATATTTCACATACCGTACGTGAATTTCCATTTATCTTCTTTAGTGGGTAAAGTTATCACTCGCGCATATGCAAAGCGGAGCGTCTAAGTTTTATTCTTACAGTTATTCCAATTATTAAATTAAAATATTTAAAAAATGGCGCCCATTATTTTTAGTAGAAATTAAACAGCGGGATTCGGCTTAATTATATTGAACAAATTATAACTTTTGATAAATTTTTGATAGTCGTTTTTGATCTTAGAATTTCTTACTAATACCTATCTGTGACCTGACATTATAGCGTTTTCGATTTAAAAGTAATAAATAAATTATGTCTTACATACTAAAATTTTGTTTTAGTTATTAATTACTTACGTAAATTAGGTTTTAATGTGCAATTATATTTTCGGCTCAAATCCCCTTAGTATTTAAGCTCAATGTAGGTATGTATTCAAAACCTATGTTAATAATGCAGCAAAATACATAAAACAAGAAAAACAAATATATGTGAGCATCATAAGTTTGTAAAGAAATTTTATTTTGATATAGTCGGTCGGTAGGCAACTAAAATATAGGTATTTTTTAAAATAAAAGCTTTGACAAAACTATTGCCAGACAGACAATACGATAACGAATGATCATTTCGTACTCATTATTTGACGTCTTCTCATAAACAACACACTTTATTCACACATTATGGGATCATCACTGATTTTTAGCACGATTTTAATAAAAATCTAAAAATTATGATAATTAAAAACAGTTGAACTGTCGTCATTCGGTAACATAAATAAAAATTAACAAAAATATCAGTTGTCTTTTAGTGCGGTTTGTAGACAAGCGTATTTTTGTCGCGCGTATACATGCGGATTCATTTATTCATGTATTCATTGAGAAACAATGTTTCGGTTACACTGTTTCTGAAACATCACGTAGATGTTTACAGAAACAATGTTTCGGAAACTCTGCTGTCTACATCATTAGTTGTTCACATTAATATTTCTATTCATTTTAATTTTTTTTCGTCGCTCCACCACACATATATCCGTGTTTATGAAACAAGTTTCATGCGCATCCACACTCATGCATCTGTTGCGAAACTGATTTGTATCTGTGCTCTCCACTCTCTGTGAGCACAGAAACATGCTGAGAAACACGTAGTGTTTACCGAAAGAAATTAATATGTTTCAGAAACATATTTAATCGTTTCATAAACACGTAAATTTTGTTTCTGAAACAGTGTTTATAAACAAATGTTTCTCAGTGAATACAAGGCTTCAAAAGCGTGTCGCGTGTATACTTGCATTTACGCTCGGTTTTTTCTAACGAGTGTCAGTAGCATGAGGCGTCTCTCGCGGCTTGTCGCGCGTACACGCGCTGAAAAAAACAAAACACGAGGGGCGAATCCGCTCGGTTAATCCGCTAATCTGAAACCGCACTTATGCAATCTCTCTTAAAAAATAATACACCTATAGGTATCTACTAGATTAGGTAATTATATTACGGCTTATTAATCTATTTATGTGAGGTCAAAAGGAAACTCAATTCCTGAACATACCAAGTGGGAAAAAAAATCTGCTGACTAGAACTAATGATTTTGAATGTCTTTGATTGGGCAAAGACATTCAAAATCATTAGTTCTGGTGTACAATAATGTATAAAACACAATCAAATTAAATTAGTTTTTTTTTAAAATTAGGTA
Organism: Lobophora halterata; assembly: GCA_932526365.1. Taxonomy (NCBI): domain Eukaryota; kingdom Metazoa; phylum Arthropoda; class Insecta; order Lepidoptera; family Geometridae; genus Lobophora; species Lobophora halterata. Next base: position 9,659,169 of record OW052017.1, read on the forward strand.
TCGGCTTTATTCAGTGAGTTTAAATCGTGCAAAATCTACATAATCATTAATTTCCATTTAAATTGCATAATGTCTCAGGTCTTACCTAGAGTCTTAAAAATGGACTTATTTCCAGGAATTGTTTTTATTATTTGACCTGACATTTGAGCAATGACAACGAACCGGGCCGTTCATTAGGTATGAGATTATTTAATTGAAGTGCAAACATCGAAATATAAATTTAAATAGGGGGTAGGGGCGTTTTGCTAGCGAGAAATTCCCTTAGATCTAACAAGTCTAGTAGAAGAAAAGCACAGAGAAAAAAAATCCTACTACGTAGGTATTTATAACAGAAAATCAAACTGCAGTAGTACCTACCTAATGAAAATTCAATCTGAGCATACGAGAGATATGAAATTGAGAGTTTAATTGGCGTAGTTTTGCACACATTGAACAAAACACAAGTTAATTTTAATTTTAATTTTATTTATTGGGACAACAAACAGCTGCAATATACATTTTACTTAACAGTTATAACATCTTAAGCATATTAATTATATTTCAGCCCACTACGTTATCCACAGAGTTTTAAGAGAATTATTTACAAATGAAGACCACTAGAGGGTCGGTAGGAATTATCTATAAGGTGAGCAGCTTCTATCAGTGTTGTAACAAGAGTACCTCCTAAACGGTGAAGGAAAACATCACCATCATCAGTTACAACACCATTTAAAGGTCCTTAAGAAAATATAAAAAATAACTAATCTTTCGTAACGTCAACGTATCGTAGTTTATAATGACTAAATTGGTCGCATGATCGCGACTTATTTAATCATTATAAACTTGTGTAGTATCATTTAACTACGCACAATAAAAACAAACGCTGAACAAACTAAAATCATACAGTCAATATATGTAAAAAATTTCTATATACACATAGTTTCGTGATAGAGTGAAGTAAACCGTCCTACATTACCAGAGGTAATTTTATGAATGAAAAACGCTATCAGTAGAGCAGTAAGACGACGGGTGTATGAATGAAACCAAATGGAAATTGCTGCAATTTCTATTCAAATCGTCTTAGACAGGATCTCAATATTGCCACAGCTTCTGTTAAGATTAGCTGGTACATTAAATGAAGGCGCAAACGAAAATGATATTCCAATAGGTTTTTTATAGAAGATATTATTTATTTTCAACTAACTTCTATAGGAGGAGGTTCTAAATTCGGAATTTTGTTTCTCCTCAGAACTATAACGTAGGTATATCAAACGAATTAGAAATTTTATTTTTGAAAGAAAATACATTACACACAGTTACAGTACCGTTGGTCCCATACAAAATTTATCAAAATCGATTCAGTAGTTTAGTTTTTAAATGATAATAACTAAAAAAAAATCGCCCGTGGCTGCTACATTGGTCACCGGTGGCGGCCACGCGCTACAGCTACAAAATGTATGAAAACTGACGGACGCTGGCCACCGTTAGCTGTAGTCAGCCACCCCCCTGACCACCGTGCACTTACCCACCCACTTAGGTTACTAAGTGGGTTAAGTTCAGAAAGCCAGAAAAAGGACCTTTTTCTGGCTTTCTGAACTTGGCACCCGACTTTGGAAAAACTTATCTATTTTATTATTCTTATACATTTTTGTATGTAGTTGATTGTAGTAACAAATTTACGGGACTGAAAAACCCGTGGCTTCCAACTTTGAAAAAACTTTTTTTTTTATTTGTTATAGATTTTCATGCTATTCAAATAATCTCGTGATATTGCTTGTCAAACCAGCCGTTTGTCTAATTAGCTATCACGTTCTTAACCTCACATGATTACCTAATTTACGTTGACAATTCTGAGTGTATTTTAAATTAATTTTATTCTTTATGAGATCCACCCACCATACTTGTAAGATGGAGTAGTTATTTCCACTAATCTCACGTTTTGCCCACGTGCTAGACCCATTCTGATAAAGAAGTGGAAAATAAATTACTTAATAGTCGTCGAATACTGAACCAATTTAATTTTGTCTTTGACTTAGTTTATGTATATTTTTTCGATCATTGAGTAATAGCGTTTGATGTATGCTTACTTTCGTCCCACATAATTTATTTTTGTGAAAAGAATACATTTATTTTTGACTTGTTAACACCTACGACTTTGTTTGTCTTGCCAATACATGAAAATCCTTTCAAAGTAGGCGCTTTGACATCTTGACGAACATATCCCTCAATAGATTTATATTTTTTATAGCTATGTATGTATATGTTTTTATAGATTTATATTTATATTTTCCTCTTTTGTTCAAATATTTAGAGTCCATCCCAAGATTGCCTGGAAGAAATCGCTTTTAGCGATAAGGCCGCCCATTGTACCACTTTTTCTTCAGTATTGTTTCTTCTTCATGTATTTTTATTTTAAGGTGTGCAATAAAGATTACATCTTTCTATCTATCTATTTTTAACGGTAAGATGCAATGCTTATCAGTCAGTGAGTCAGATAGGAAAGTCAGTGTTTAGATCAGTGCGTTGCCTCTCAGCCAGCGAATCAGTCAGTAGAGTCAAATAATTCTAATCAAAATCAAATAATTTATTTCACAAAAACAATAATATAAGCGCAATTAAGTATCTATATAAACTTATTACAAAAACAATCAATGGTTTAATAATTATATAGCTTGGATTATCTACATACATTGATCGTGCATTGAGTCAAATGTGTATAATGAATAACTAACGTCTTAAGTTGTAGACAACAAAATTATTATAAGTTAAAATATTTCTTTAGAGCAATTTGTAAAATGTAAGCAATTTTCAAATAATGTAATTGGATAATCCGTTTTAATTTAATTAATAAATACAATACAAATAGAAAGAAAGAAAGACGTACTATAGAAGTGAAAACTTCATCACCTTAGTCGACTTCAGCCGACTTTAACCAAACGAGCGTTACATAGCCGAGCATGACGGCTCAGTCTCATTTAATACCCAAAATAAATTTCTCAGCGCCCCTAAAGTAGGTGTCACTTCAAAAACAACTTAAAAGAATGCATCCAATTTTAGTTCAAATAGAAAAAAAATGTCTAAGCTCATAAATAAAGTCCATAGACTATTAATAAACTCATTTGATCGACATAACTGTCCATCAACAAGCCTGAAGGAAAAGAAAACAAGATAAATAGTTTCAGTAATCCTTTGACACCAATTCTTTACCATTGTCTTATGAAAGTATTTGGAACTCTACATGTTTGAGAATAGGGGTCAAATTTGGAGCGTTACATGGGATTAATGTGTAATGAAATTTTATAAATGTTTTCCAGACAAGCCATTGAAGTGTAGTCACAAGTATGGCTGAAAGAATGCAATCAATTGGTAGGGTGACCACGAATATTAAAGAAAATATATCTCTATTCGCGATTCTCTCGCGAAAGTTTGCCAGGATGAAATATGCGAGGATGGATGGATGTTTGTTGAGCCCGCCTAAATTTTGGGTAGAAAATACATTGAAAAACTGGAAATGTAGAAACAGTTCAAGAAATATATTTTTATGAAAAAATCTAATTGGTAGTCAAAGTAACCTAACAATAATATTAAGTGTATGCAAAAAAATATAAAATTATGAAATGTAATTAAAATATAAAAACCACGTTTTTATGATTTTGCTCTATCTAGCTTCCTTTACGAGCTATAGCGGTTTTTAGAATTGGTTTTAAAATGCATTGTCATCGAGTTGTGAGCTACCTACAACTATGAACTATAATAAAATTTACCGTTTTATTCAGCATGCAACAATTATATCATAGGTACAAAAAGCCATACAAAAGTGAAATACAAATTAATAAAATTTAAAAATTTCAAATAACTTTAACGAAATGATGGTCACGCTACTCGTTAGTGTTTGACACTATAAACCACAGTGTGGATGAGCCGTGAAGCGGCTTGCCTCACTCCGAGGTTGTTTATGTTGGAAGATCACCTCGACTCCCGCCAATTTATGGTAAGTAGCTCCATGAGTGGACAAGATACTGGCATTCGGTATTTTGATGGACTTAAATCAAGTTAAAGCAGATATTTTTTCACAATAGTAGTATTTTTGAAGTGAAAACTTTTTTAAACGCGCTAAGCAAAATATTTTGTGGGTATTGAATGTGTCTGGGCTCGTAACGCTCGGTTACGTAACGCTCCTTCGGGTAAAGTTGGCTCGAGTCGCTAAGCGATGGGTATTGAATGAGACTTTATGACAGAAGAAGAAGAGCGGCTAGCATCTCATTTCAAATTTCAAATTCAAATTCAAAACTATTTATTGCGAATAAGGGTGGTTACAAAAAGATCTTATAATAACATAAATGAATAAGGTTCTCCTTAGTCAGCTTATGATTAGCATGCAAAATTTGAAAAGCTTGATTGCTTGACGTGGCGCACTGAGCATTTTATTTCGTGGGTATTGAATGAGGCTCAGCCGTCACGCTCGGGTATGTGACGTTTGTTCGGGAAAGACTTTACCGAGTCGCCTTGATGAAATTTTCACTTCTTTCGTATGGTCTTAAGTACACACTTTTTTTTAATACCTACTCGTACGTGTTTACAATGCGGCCCACGCACTTGAATTCCTGCAAATAATGGTAGAGATAAACGCATTATTTAACTCAAATCCCAAATTCGTGTTAAAAAATGTCAACGCAGGTATATATCATCTTCGTTTCATAATACGCTAATAGTTTCTAATAACTATAAGGCAAAACAACCATTTGTTGACTACCTTAAGCCTGTTATTGAGTACTCACTACGCTGAAAGAACAATTTTCATTTTTTATTTTTGAATGAATTAAAAAAAATACGTGTTTTACAATGCGACCCACGCACTTGCAATTCCAGCAAGTATCTATTGGTAGAGATACACACATTATCTTATTTAAATCCCAAAATTCGCATTAGAAAATATAAACGCATAAACGGTGTATATTATCTTCGTATCATGTACTCTAATAGCGTTTAGGGCAAAATAACCATTTATTGGCTACCATGATCATCGCCTTGTCCTTATTTTACTGCACTTACGTTGGGTCGGCACAACATGTCTTCTTCTTCCATTCGTCTCTATCAGCCGTCATCTCTGTACTCACGCCTGTTTTGTTCATATCCTCTTTCACACAGTCCATCCATCTTTTCTTTGGTTTTCCTCTTCTCTCATTTATTTATTTTCATTCATTTTTAAGCCGTTTTTGACCACTCATCGCCCTGAAAGAAAAAATTCTGTTTTTTTTTTAATGATTTGTATGTTAATAATAGGTATTAGGAAATGTCAACTGGTCAACAACTGGGTATGTTCCCCTACATACGTAAGTTAGAATTTATTGCATCTGTAAATGTCACTGCGCTTAGTAAAATGTCCTCCTATTAATCAGATTTATCCACTTTTTGAACTTTTCAGACATAACTTTAATTGTCTGATCAAAAGAAACGCTTTTTCAAAACAAAATAAGAAAACATATTGTATTAATTTTGTGACTTCATATTTTTCTGGCCGATTATATTGTAACATAAATAAAATAATCATTAGATTGTTTTAAAACAATGTTGATTTACTACCATGCCACAGCTTAGTCTAGCATGTATTTAGCTATTTTTTTTTGGCATAAGCCCATCAAAACTAGAATATTTTCAAACACATATTTACCTAGTATCCTTTCCTCCATTTCAGCTTACACCAAATCTGTGAAAGAAAAATATATTGTAAAGTACAAATTATACAGACTTCTTAATTTCCAAAGGTTATCACAACAAAGATGTAAACAAAGAAAGAAAATGAGTTTCTCTCTTCGTCTTCTCTCTCTCTCTCAAATACTTAAACTATTTATGAACTAAGCTAAGATATTAACTAGAAAAAGTCAAGAACTTTTTAATTCATGACTTTTGAGTCTACTCTCGAACCTACTAATCAGTGATAGATAGGTACTAATATATCTATAAGTATACTAAGTAAACTATGTATATTTATTTTCAGAATATACATATTTTTTTATCTATTAATGACTACATGACTACTACACAAATATATGTATTGTTAGAGCCGAGACCGACAATCTTATCTAAAAATAAAATTAATTTATGAAATGATTATTATTTAGTCATTTCTGTATTTTTCTGTTTTTGCCGTTAATTTCCCACCATTATCATTGAAATCTTCATTCATCTTCATTGAGCATAAATTCCATAGTGATAAATTATATCTAAATGGGTAGGTATCTCTGGAATAAGTATACATAATTTTATATATAACTAGCTGGTGCCCGTGACTTCGTCTGCGCAGGTATCTTTATAAATTGTAGCCTATGTGTTATTCTGATTTATAAGCTATATTATTGTAAAGTTATTTTTATTGTTAAATCCATTCAGTAGTTTTTACGTGAAAGAGTAAAAAACATCCACCCATCCATCCATCCATCCTTACAAACTTTCACGTTTATAATATTAGTAGGAGGAAGTAGGATAATGACTACAAATAGTTACATTGTTAGAGCCGGAGCCGACAATCTAAGTTATTTAATTAAATGATTATTTTAGTTATCCTCGTATTTCACTGTTTTTCCGCAGATTTTCCACCATTATCATTGAATTTACCTACATAATTATTTTCTTTTCGATTCTTTTTCATTTTCATTGAGCATAAATTCCATAGTGATAAATCATATCTAAATGGGTAGGTATATACCACTAAATTGATCGTAAAATTCGTGATTGAATCGTTACCATTTAATTAATCATTATTCATCTCATTAATATGCTAAACTTGTTTGCTTAGCGGCATTAATTGAAACGATAAGAGTAATTACGATACGTAGTTATCTTTTAAAACGAATATAATTTTGAAACGAGATCGTTTTAATAGCATCTTCTTATACCGCACATACGATTGCGAGAGAATGTTCAAAATACAAAAAAAATCTACTCACATAAAGCAATATTGAATTTTTTTTCATTATTCTTAGTCCTTCTCGTAATCTAGATGAATCCAAAATTCAAATTTTGTCAAAATATTAAAAAAATAGTCAGTTATTATAAACTTACATACGTACAGTCAGCTGCACAGACATGTACGTACATATACCTACACTCCCAAGCTCTCACATTTATATTATACTTACTCATAATTTTGCAAAGAAGTTCTTCTGACAAGAAATATGACTAGGTACATTAATTTGAAAATGCTTGTGCACTTTTCTTTACAATATTAGGTAGGTAATTTAAATTATAAAACTTGGGAGTGTATACTCTGTGTAGCTGATTGTACATGCGAATAATTTGAAAATGCTTGTGCACTTTTCTTTACAATATTAGGTAGGTATTTTAAATTATAAAACTTGGGAGTGTATACTCTGTGTAGCTGATTGTACATGCGAAACATATTACCATACCTCTTCGCAGTCGGTTATAAATACCAATAAATAAATAAGGGGTATCGAACAAAGCCTTATCAATTCACCTGTTAATGTTTACCTTGTTTACACACCCGTTCATAAAACCGTATAAATAAGGCATTCTACACACGCGCAGTCGATCGAAAGCGGAGTCGGAGCCGTCTAGACGCAGGATTTATTCGAAATATCGATAATCGATAAGTATGCGACGAGCCGCGTCGATGGGTGCGCAAATATTGGACCACTGCGATGCTTGCGTGTGCCGTCGAGTTTGTGATTGATGTCCTAGTCCCTCAAGAAGTACTTAGCTTTTGAGAAATCTTGAGGATTATGGTACTTGTAAGTGCTAAGCTCGTTATGCTAGAATGAGAAATTTCACCATCCATCTTTGCTATGGGAAGTGGGTTTGTAATACTAGATTTATAATAAGATTAGATTTTTAATTTTCAACTTGTAATTAAAAAAAAAAAAAATAGGTTTTTGAAAAACTATAACGTTAACTTTTCAGTCATTTCATTTCAAATCTTATCAAATCTCCAGGTGTTCGCTGCATGCTCATTTAGTTCAAATATTTGAATTAATCAACTTGTATTTTTTTTACTATTTAAAACTTTAACAGTACGAAAGGTATGTTGCTTTGTCTGTAGTTACTTTGATTGAAAACTGTGACTTCCTCGCCAGGAAAGATGTAATTCAATTTATCACCCGCACGCCTTGAGCTTTACGATAAAGCCCATCACTGCACTTCAACACGTCTACACTGTCATAAACACAATTTGTTCTAGTAATAATCGTACAACTGTCAAGGAATGTATGTTGGATGTCTTACTATCCTTTGGCGCCACCTCCGGTGACGTGCCAATTTTACTCGACCCTCCAACCTTAGCTTAGAAGCTCTTATTTCAAAGGAGTACAGATGATTTTCGCAATCCCATCGGTATTGGAAAGGAGGCGGAAATTTACGCGAGCAGACTTCGGTGGTGCAAAAGCGAGTATTGGATCATTTTGAAGCCAACTCCAACATACAAATAGCGTGATAAACGCCAATTTAATCCATGCCTTTCCTTTTTCCATTCGTCATTCTGTGTCATTTGTTTAACAACGGGATGGCAATCGAACGTTTGGCAAATCGATACTGAACGTGACTCGAATAATTGAATGTCGATTCCGGGTGTGAAATGATTAGGATGCAGTGTGTAACAAGCTTTATTTTGAAAATCGACACACTCCTCATAACTTATCAGCTGACATTGTGAAAAAAAGCCGTGTTGGCCGAGTGGGAGATGCCTCGACTTTCGATCCAAAGATCGTGGGTTCGAACTCGGTCGTCGACCAATGAATTTTTCTGTTCAAAAAATATGTGTGCATTTAAACACGTGCTTAACGGTGAAGGAAAATATGGTGAGGAAACCCGCATAGAACCTAAAAAGTTCGAAAATCATGTGTCAAGTGCACTCTTCCTCATCGAGGCGCATTTGAAATTCTTTCACCACACTGGTTTGAAAGAACTAGTGACACGATAAGAAGGATTTCTTAGATAGGTACTATAAAGAGTTATCTTTCATTCTATGAAAATATATTTGCAGTTGGATCTAAAAGCACCTAAATGAGATATTTCAAAGGACTAATAAAATCCATGCTATCTCTATTTCTAGTAAGCCTGTAAAATATTTATCGCACATTGATATCATAATCAAAACTGCCCAGATAGCGTTCATTCGCCCACGTGTTTAATACCTTTTACAATCTATAAGCCGGTCTCGCAATCACAAACTATTTAGTTCTAGTTTTCATTGCGTATGATCATAAATTAGAATTTTCTCGCACAGTTACGCTTGCATTGCGATTCTAAATATGCTGCACGACGAATCTACATAAGTAACTAAGCATGGAAATGATTGCTACTTCTATTTCATTGTCACATGGTGATATGATTTCATTTTGTAACACTGAAATTACCGGTGATATTTCATCAGTGGCTTATGTGATAATGTCACGCTTCACGCAATCACTCTCGCTCACAGTCAGCACACTACTGACTGTCTGAAATTGTGAATGAAATTGTGACTGGTGACAAGTATCATGACATCACAGCGTACAAAATCGCATGCTGGGGCACACCGGCCGGACATCACCGGTAAGTTTGTAACAAACTTGGTCTCAGAAAGTAACAAGTGTTATATGTGATCAGTTTTATACCGTGATAAATAACATGTTACTCGGTATACTCTCCATGCCTTTAAGTAACTGACAATATATTGAAGGATTATCTGGACTTAATTTGTCAGATACCACACGCACTCGTAAAAATACAAAACGCTTCTAATGCTCCCGAATAAGATGTGAAATCGTTTGACAAACCTGAGAAAAGTGAAGATGATAAGTTTGGTTCCATCATCATCAGTAAGATGCCAAACAAACAAGCATAACTTTACGGTCGCCCACAATTTGCCAGATATCAAATTGGGATTATGTAAATCTTAATTTATTGATGAGAATATAATTAATTTTGGAACTGTTCTCGTATTTAGGTAGGTGTTTGCTCAATGAAATTGCACCTTACATTTTAAACCGACGAAGGTTCAGTTATGAAAAATTGAAAACTCGGTTGATTTTTTTTTTTGAGAAAGGAGTGGAACTGAAAATGTATGTCTTCAAAGTAAAAGACATTGCGTATGTTGCTTCTTTTTGACTATTCAGTGGTGTTTACGGTCACTAAAATAGTCCAATTGAAGTCAGTTCTAGTAGGTATGTTTTTATAAAACCTTGATTATCTATCTGTAATGCTTTCAAATAACACAATTTGAAATTTCAGGCTATTAGAGGAAGCCTGAAAGTAGCGCCAGTGACAGATAAGTTGAAGAGTAACAGGTTATCGTGGTATGGGCATGTGATGCGGAGGGATGAATGCCATGTCACTAGAAGAGTGTTAGATATGAAAGTAGATGGATTTACGAGAAGAGAAAGACCAAAGAAAAGATGGATGGACTTTTTGAAAGAGGATATGAACAAAGCAGGCGTGAGAAGAGAGATGACGTCGGATAGAGACGAATAGAAGAAGAAGACATGTTGTGCCGACCCCACCTAAGTGTGGGATAAGGGTAGGGAGATGATAATGATGCTATCAAATAACACAATATGATTCCCACACATGACTTTTTATATTTGAATACCTTTTTTCTATCCCATAGCTCTCTTTCTTAAACCAAATTATTTATTACACAATAAAAGTCTACAATCAACCATATAAATAAACTGTATTAATTTATCTAATAACCCTTATTGTTTTTAATCCATGTAAGGTGTTCCAATTCTAGATCCATTAAAGAATTGGTTGTCTGTAAAGTTGGTTTACGGACGATAGTTTAAGTGACAACGTGATCAGCGTAACGGGATAATGATGTCAACGTTTTCGTGCATGCAGCCGGCGGCGCGGCGTTCAATGATTTACTAGTCGTAGTCACGTCAAAAAATCTAGAAACAGCAAAATTTGAACGGGCGTTATTGTAAATATAGCACCTTTCAAACACAAAGTCAATTAGCTTCATCATAAGCGATCATTCTATAGTTTACAAATAAAGATTGTTTGATTGCATTGTCTTCCTGGCTACTCGGTACCAGGTTATTAGGTGAGTGGTAACTAGTCCAGCATTGTTGTGTCTAGACACCTCTTATCAGGATAGTTTTGTGGCTGTTATGGATGCATTAGCTACGGTTGCAAAATGATTGAAGTGGCCGAAATAGATACCAACTTTATTCCTGAGTGCAGGCAAGCAACTGCTATATTTTGAATTATATATCTAGTCTAGATAACTTAAAGTGCCTCTGCTTTATTGAGGGACAAGGCAGTGCTGTCGCCGAGTTGACAATGATTTCTTCCAAAAGCGATCTTCTTATCGTGTCACTAGTTCTTTCGAACCAGTGTGGTGAAAGGATTTCAAGTGCGCCTCAAAGAGGCTCTTTTCGTGCACTTGGAGGATACTGGCTGCATTGCCTCTTTGTATATTTCAAAAAACTAGAATTCCGACACAAAAATATAAAATCAATGGGCGGAATCGAATTCAAAGATAGATTAGGACTGTTCTCTACCAATTCTAATGAGGAATGAAAATAGAGAAAATATTTTTAAAATCTCTACTAACTCAATATTTGAAGATCGTTTTTAGTAACAATTTTTGACTAATGTGATTGACGACGAATTTAACGAAAAGTTACGATTAGTGTGTTTATTTTAAGAAATGACTTTACTAACGGATGATTGAAGAATATTGGAACTGGCCTTTAAACATGTGAGGGATTATGGCAGGAAATTGCAATAATTCAATAACATTATGATTAGCCAAACCCGGCGAATCATAGACCGCGAACGACAACACAGCTAATCCTAATTTATGCGTATACTTGTTTGCGCAGTCCAATACATTCGTCGGCTCGCACGTGTTGGCATTAAATATGAAAATTGCATCCGGTATTTATATCCCAAGTGTCAGATTTGGTATATTTATGTTTTGAAATACAAAACTCGCGAAAAATACGCCTTCAACGGCCCAGAATCCCGCGCGTTGCGTCGCTATCTCACATGCATATTTGTAAATTTTTGAACATGTAAATTGACGGTGTAAGCGCTGTTCGAGCGTCGAAATTTAAGGTAAACAAAGAATTTGGTTGCGATTCGTGCGTTTTTCAAAACAGTGAAAAAATAGTTGGTGACATGGGTTTAGAACCCACGAAACGCCACAAACTATTTTTCATGAGATTTAACTAATGAGTAGTCAGAAATGGCTACATCCCATTTGGACAACGTTTTATTTTGTAACCCTCGTTTAAGGGGAATCCTCAAATCCGAATTCCATACAAAATGATTCGGAGTTGATTTCGTCAACAAAAAAAGTGAAAGGTTTCATACTTTAATTTAGATTTTATACGTGTTTTAAAATTAACCCTACTAACTTAATACGGCGTACTTTTTGAGTATTTGTCCGAATCATTTTGTATGGAATTCGGATTCGAGGATTTGCCTTAATACCTACTACGCAAAAGTGTCATTTAGCAAACATTTTATTTTACATAATTTTGTATCATTTGGTCAACTTTTCAAAGTAGCAAAATGAACATTATTTTGTTCGTTTTAGTTTTATTGTGAAATTCATCTGCTTTCCAAACTCATAATCAATGTGAACTCACAAAAGTCATGCGCCGGAGTACTGGTTATTTACATTATTGATCACTTGGTATACTCGGTGTTATATTGTTTGTCTTACGCAATGTTTGATTCCATAAAAAAATTATCACTTTTGATTCTGTTGATTATTTTAAAAGGTGGTGTGTGCGTTACTTATGGAAGATTTCAGGTCAACCAAATTATGTTTTTTTACCTAGTGTTATATTATTTTTTTAATTTTATCCTAAATTGAAAATTGTATTACGTTTCTATATTGTGTATTGTATATGTGTGCCAAATTTCAGCACTATCTAATCTACTAAGGTCTATGTTCACCAATAGATAATCGAAAGATAAGACATCTTCGTCCGCTAACTTTATTTAGTATAAGTTGAATCTATGAAAATTCGTGTCAAAAACGTCAAAACAACTGTTTAAATAGAAATCACTGGATAAAATGCTGGTGACATACGGGCGAAATAGTTTCTTGTCGGACTCGAAATCCTCAAATGATATAGGATATACATAGATCGAAAATGATACAAGTACACAAATGAACTTAATGCTAATTAATTTATTAATTGTAAAGTAATGTATTGTTTGTTCGAGAGAAAAAAGTCGCGATTTGGAAACGGATCTCATTTTTCACGAAAATGACTTTGAAAAATGGTTACTCCAGCAGCGCCCCCAGTTTTGTCTCATTTTGAACAGATTGCATAAATAAATAAAAAAATACAGGAAGTCATCATCTGGCTCTTATGACGAAAAATCTTAAAACTTTATTGCAACGTGCCTGTAAAATGAATCTTTTGATGAGGCTAAAAATAAAGAGGTTTTCTCAACAAGTTCCATGAATGAAGCAGCTTGCGAAACGATACGGGAAGCATTCAGGAGTTCGGTGTAAACACACGTGTAACGAACCGAAACGGGCGTCGTTACGGAGGTATGTTACTGGGTCAGTATTTGTACTATGCGCAGTTAGCTCTTACCTTATATATTATGTCGTGGCCGGATCATTGAATTGGCCATTTGATGAAGTGGCTGATCTCATGCACATCAGATTGTGCATCGATATCATGAAAACCCTACATTTATGATGTGGCCAAACGTGGATGGCCATAATATCATTAAAGGTTGACGTTCGTATACGGCCATTCCATGAAATGGCCAGCTAATATTGGCCATATCGTTCGAACGTCAACCTTTAATGATATTATGGCCATCCACGTTTGGCCACATCATAAATGTAGGGTTTTCATGATATCGATGCACAATCTGATGTGCATGAGATCAGCCACTTCATCAAATGGCCAATTCAATGATCCGGCCACGACATAATATATAAGGTAATTTCATGAAATGGCCGTATTCCATGAAATGGCCAGCTAATATTGGCCATATCGTTCGAACGTCAACCTTTAATGATATTATGGCCATTCACGTTTGGCCACATCATAAATGTAGGGTTTTCATGATATCGATGCACAATCTGATTAAAGAAAATTATCTAAGGCAGATAGAAGTTAGGTGACGGTAGGTTTTTAGGATTTTTTTCAAGTTTAAGTTAAGTTTAAGTAGTTTAAGTATGCCATATCTGTGTTCAGTTCGGGAACTGACCATGTGTATTTTTTTCTGGTGATTAAAAATTGACCGTGTATAATATACCTATAGATATTATTACTAGACAAGACAAGTTTTTTTATAACAGTATGGGTTGAATGTAGGAAATCAAGTCCTTATTTTAATATAGAGTCCGAACCGAGTCTCTGTAACCCTACAATACAGGCTCTTGAGGAGACCTAGTGTAGGGTACAGAGCTCCAGTAGCTACATTTAAAATCTAAGATAAGACTGACAATGGTATAAATATCCATTACAATGTACCTGATCCACATTTTATGAAACCAATACACGATAAACCTATTACTTTATAGGGTTACCAGAAGAAAAAAAACCGTAAGTACTAATTCTTAGAAAGTTTGGTAAAACGTTTTAAGTTTTCATGTTTTTGATATTATGTAAAAATCATTACAAGACCAGCCAGACTGAGATGAATTTCCAAAACTATTCAAAAACTGATTTATGTGCAAAAACTACCTATGAATTGTGAAACGCATGAGTCTGTGGTATTAAGACCAAGTACTTACCAACCGGTCTTTTGACCTAGCTTTTTACAATCGCATCTTAAATATATATATAAAAAGCTAGGTCCTGACTGACTGACTGGCTGACAGACAACAAACAAACAAACAAACAACAAACATTCACACACTCACACCCCTGCACTAGGATTCCCTGTGTCGCAGGTGGCATGGACACATACAAGACATCACAACATCCAAGACCCGAGAACAAACATTCCTATTCGTCACAAATATCTGCCCCGGCCGGGGATCGAACCCGGAACACCAAGCTACCAACTAAGCCACGGTGTCTTCAAATAGACAACGTACAAGCCAAACCACTGGAGAGATTTCGTTTATTTGCAACGCAAAAAAAAAAAGTCCGGTGTCGCAATAACGGCCATCTGCAGCCAACTGCATTAAAGGTCCATCCGTTTTTGTTTAGTGCACATTAATTACTTTTTAATACACTCTAATACTATTACGATCTAGCCAAAGTAATTCAACACTAACTTAGTTTTATAAATTAAAATATCAAGAAAGTGTCCAATAGCACATTTCTTAGAGTCGCTAACGACTTTAATGTATTCTTTATAAGTATCATCACACTGTCACTACACTACATTATTTATTATAGGTATACTGCACAACTCGAAAGATTTCGTTCTCCACTATATCCGTGTTGTCGAGGTCGAGAACGGACAATGAGCGTTACCGGACAATGACGTCAACGTTTTCGTGCATGCAGCCGGCGTTCATCGATTTATTAGACGTAGTCACGTCAAAAAAGTTGCGGGCGTCAGCTAGTTACAAATATAATCAACAGGTACAGCATGATTTATCTAACGATGCGCGATATCGTAAATATACCAAAATGTCTGTCTGTCCATCCGGAGTTTTGAGAAAACATAAAAAATAGTGAATTAGGCAATTTAACAGTAATTTAAATGGTTTATTTGCCTCAAAAGTGTTAAATATAGAAATAAAATTTGGATTTGGTTATAAAGCTTTAGATAAGTACGGAAAATTAAATAAAATTTTAGGGAGTCATTAATTTTTATGAATTTACTTTGAAGCAGATTAGAACCATCGGCTAATGGTGTCAAGTTTTAGAGATTTTGTCTTTTCATAGAATTGAGAAATACCATACTTATAAAGCAAAACAATAAAATATTCAAATAAGTGATTCGTGAATCGTTCTTGGTCACAAAAAATCAAATTGAGTTCTTAAAACACTCACTAGCTTACGCCAGCAACTTCGTTTGCGTTGCAAATTCACTAAATTCCTTTCTTAGCGCTTACACATTTTGACAAACACGTTGTACCTACGTATTTCAGGTTTCTACGTTCAGTAATTTGGCCTGTGCAATGGCTATTAGTCAGTCAATCAGGACGAACTCTTTGATATTTATTTACAAGTTTAATTAGATTTTATTATGGAAAAAGTACAAAACGAGACCAACTTTGTTGTACACTCAAAATGTCAACACACGAATCGTTACTACACCAAACAAAAAATTCAGGATATCTAAAGCCTCGATGATACACAAGCTTTATTGCAAGCAGATTGTTGGCGTTTTTAAACGCTAGTGTGTGAGCGTGTTAGCTTTTGGGAAGGATTGTCAAGAAGCTGATTGTAAAAACGCCGATGACACTGGGCGACTTTACATGCTACAAGCGAAGACGCTGGCGTGTATCTATGTAAAAAAGCCGTGTGTCATCGTACTATTTACATTCATATTAATACATGAATTTCAAAAAAATATAAAAAAACTGTGACTAGTTAGCACTACAGCTATGATAAGATAAGCCTAGGTTTGTGTATTATGATGTTAAGCCAAGTGCTCATTTAAAATAGCTACAATATATACTCTGTTAAGCATCCCATCTTGCTTATAAAGTGCTAGGATTTACCCAACGCTCGATACTGCTGATATGGGTGGCCGCTAGGGTTGACCCTAGATCTATGGGTCTATGGTTGCATCAAACAAAAAAAGCTCTATAGTCTTGTAAATAACGCTAGCACTGTAGATAAATAAATATTTAGGACATTTCACACAAAGCCCCAAACTAAGCAGAACTTGTACTAAGGGAACCAGATAATTGATAGAATACGTAGTATTTTTTTTTAAATACATACATAAATAAAGATAAAACTAGTATCTAAGTAGTCGAATTTTAATGTAAAAACCTTGTAACTCACTAAGTGTGCGCCGTCTATCTCAACTCCAATTATATTTTTTCCGTGCCGGGTTGCCTGAAAGAGATCGCTTACAGCGATAAGGCCGCCCCTTGTACTACCTACCTTAAGGCCTTTTTATTCTTGTTCTATTGTTTTACTCTGTTTGGTTCTAGTTGGTGTACAATAAAATGTTCATCTATCTATCTATCTACATAAAATACCTACTTACATAGAAAAATGTGGCATCGTGAGGTGTTTATAAAGCTTATGGTTCTTACTTATTTGTTTAGCCGTATAATGTTTTTTTCCTAGTAGGATCGCATTTTTAATTTATATATAATTTAATCTTCTTTTATTGTGCTATAATTATCTACTTACTTACTTTTCTAACTCTTCTCGGACCTCGCTTTTGCAGTTGCAGTGCAATCTATTCAGTAGTTAGTTACTACTTCATTGAATAAGTAACCCTAATATGTTCCATTCAAATTTGGGAATGATGTAGAATATCATTCCAAATATAATTATTTGATTGTAACGGGTATTTATCGTGAAAGTCTACGAAAAACTATCATTCCCAATATAAAAAAAACATTATTTTTCAACGTATTTTGGCCAGCCCTATTTCAAAATTCCCATTCGTACATGCACTCGGGCAGTAAGATTATCGTAGTATTGCTGCAGTGGTCACTGTTTGTACAAGATTTGCGAATAATGGCGTTTTAAATCACATCCTTTTGAATTGAGTCGTCGCGGGGGCAGCGCCTACATTTGCAGCATTTGTAACGTAGACACGGACTCTTTCTAGATGCATAGACTACTATACTCTCTACTTATAATTAGATTTTAAAAAAAATTGTGGGGAGGAATTGAGATCTAGATAGATACAAAACAGATAACAGCTCCTGAATTATGTCAAAATTCTGAATTGAAATGGGTGAAATTCGGTACGTGTATTGTGTGTACTAAATACACGTTTTTATCATTTTGCTCTACCTCGCGTCTAATACGAAATTAGCGGTTTCCGGCTTCGCTAGCATGTTACTAAATGGATTAAGAATTCATTGTCGTCAAGTTGTTAACTACCCTAAAAGTTTCAGCCGGATAGCTAATTGGGAAATGCTCGAAGTTTGTGTTACCAGATTCCACGCGGAATGACAGACCAACAAGGAAGTTAATTGATTGATTCAGACGTTACTTTGCGGAAATCCATAAATATTAACAAATAGTATAAATATATTTAGTAATAAATCCGCTTAATTTCTAAACAAAGGTTTTAATTAACTTAACGTTAGTTGAGAACTTTAGTATATAAGTAGTGTATGTAATATATATGATATATATAATACTAAATATGATGTATACTAAATTTCTCAACTAAAGTTAAGTTAATTAAAACCTTTGTATCACGGATCATTAGTAGAAGCCACGGGGAAGAGCGCTTTTTTATAAACATGAGGACTTAAAACATTTGTGAACAGCTTATTCAACTTGTTGTTCACACAACAATGCTTACCTACTGGTAAAATAAATACCAACGCATTGTTGTGTGAAACCGCTATATTTCGTAAAAGACGCGAGGTAGAGCATAAGCATAAAACGTATATTTAATACACACAACACACGTACCGAATTTCAGCCATTTCAATTCAGAATTTTGGCATAATTCAGGAGCAAACATCTGTTTCTATCTATCTAGGTCTCAATTCCTCCCCACAAACTTTTTTTAAACCTAATTATATGTAGAGAGTAGTAGTCTATGCAGCTAGAAAGAGTCCGTGTCTACGTCGATGGAGTAATATTTGGACACGCTATAAAGTAATGTGTAATGTTTAATTTTTTTATAATTGTACTTTGATTAGGACCGATAGTCGCGATGTCTTGTAATTGGCTTTCTACTTCCTAGAAAAATTCCAAAGTTATACTCTTGGTTTAAAAAAAATATGTATATTGAATGGATGTTTCGAACGTACAAAATGATAACCCAATCTTGTAACTTCGATACGAAGATAAAAATAATTTTAAGCCTACTCGTGTCTTCATTAATGATGGGTGAGGTCTAACAGAGAAAAAAAACTTTATTCGGTATCGTTATTAGTTTAACCAAATACCTATTACAGTTTTAATCTCGATACGTCGTAAAAGTAGTAAACCTCTTTCCACCAGCTCTATATGATAATCTTGACGAACTTGATGCTTTTTTGACCTAAGCTTAAAATTTAAGGTCAATAAGCTATCACATTTTTGACTAAATACTAATAAAAGTTATGAAAATTCTTCATATCTAAAAAGGTGTCATAACACTAAAAATGCAAACCAACTAAATTCAGAAGAGAGCACATACAAGTATGTAGAAACCTACTTAATCATAAAATAATTTAATTTAGATATCCGTTACCTGTAAATAAGCTGGTACAAATAATTTATATAAGCAAGGTTTTACAAAAACATATACAACCAACAAGACTTCAATTGGACTGTTTTAGTGGCGTAAACACCACTGAAAAGTCACAGGGAAGCAAAATACGCAATTCATATACTTCGAAGACATATTTTTTTCAGTCATTTTGGTATAAAAACTAAACTACTGAAACGATTTGGATGAAACTTATGTGGTCAATCTGTAAGTATATCCTCTCAAATAAAAAAGTAATTTTTCATATCGGTTTATAAACAAAAAAAAACTGAAGTAACAAACAAAAAAAAACATTTAACCGAATTGATAACCTCCTCCATTTTTTAAGTCGGTTGAAAATATCTAAACAAAAAGTTGGAGACCCTATTATGGCTTATTCTCAGAGCTCCATGATTATATTGTTTCTTATATTAGGAAATAAGGCCCCACGAAATATATTTATGGGTTTTTATGAAAACAAACATTCAAAATTATTTCAATAAAAAGGTTGGTATTTTGTTCCTAAAAATATTACATCCATGGATTATTAGACACGTTTTACGCGTGGATAGATTGAATAGATTGGATTTCTTGTAAAACACATGTAGAAAAGCTATTAATAAATAATGAATCAAGTCAACACAGAGGCTGGGTAACACCAACTAGTAAAAGTACATGAAAGTCAATCTACTTTTTGTCAAAGAATAAAATCATTCTAATAAGATAGATGTATCAGTATTCCAACTAATTAATTAGAACCTAATTTCTGTTATCTTTGTTGTCCGGACATTATAATAATTATAGATAAATAGACTTTTGATAAATGTATTATGTGATTAAATAAATAAATAAATGAAATGAAATGATTAATGAATAATTATGTACATTTTTCAGGTTTAATTTACAAAGTTGGCACTCTATAGGTAATAATTATCTTCATAGCTCACAAAACTTGTAAAACCGACTTCAATCGGACGGTTCAAGTGACCGTAGGCACTACTAAAAAGTCACAGAAAAGCAAAATACGCAATTTTGATTACTTCGTCGACATATTTTTTTGTAAAATTGTAAAAAACGCAGATGACACGGGGCAAGTTGTATCTTCTTCAATATCTTGTAAACTAGCCCTGTGTCATCGACGCTTAAGACCACCTAGTAGAGCGGATTGCCTTCATAATTAAAATCTGATAATTAAAATCAACCAATACACACATGGTATCGAGTAGCCAATCCTTATCTGCCTCATCTATCTCCACATCTCTGGTCAAATACCGAACAGACTTACCGGATCCGAGCATATTTCAATCAGCGCGCGTATACTCCGCCTTATTTCAAGACTATTCCAGTACGGTCCTATTTAGGCGTTTGTTTTCATATTGGGAAAGCGCTGATCGGTACCAGATAACTGTTTTATTTTAAACGCGGGTTTATAAGGGAATGTTTAAATTACCTGTGATTTTTCTCTTGGGTAATAGATTTTTAGATACTTGTTGGAACACAATGATGTTTCGTGCTACCTTGGTTGTTATATTTGACGACACGGATGGTCGAATGGCAAGTGTGTTGGACTGCCACACCCGGTGTCGCGGGTTCGATTCCCGCTTCAGGACTAACATTTGTGTGATGAACATCGATGTATGTCCTGAGTGTGGGTGTTTTAAATATGTATGTATTCCCAAAAAAAGTATTTAAGTATTCTATCAGACATTTACTCCCCATAGTACAATCTCTGCTTAGTTTGAGGTTAGATGGCATTGTGTGAAATGTCCAAAATTTTTATTTATACACTAAAAATACAAATACTATTGAGTAATATATATAAATTTATCTTTACTTTACTTCTCTCTATTTCTTTTTACTTCTCCATTTAATATGAAAAATTAAGCAAATATCATTCATAAATCCCATTGTTTAGTTATGCAATTAGAAGTATTATTATTATTTTAAAAACATATTTATGTCCATATATTAAAAACATTGTACATACATACATCTGGTTGTCTGGAAGAGATTGTTATCTAGCAACCGCTCTTGTAATTTTAGTTTGTATTTCTTGTTTTTATTTATTTTAAGCTTATACAATAAAGCATAATATTATATTCTACATATATGTCTCTTTAGAATTATATAAACTAAGGTGCGAGTCCTTATTCCAAACATATTATTTATAGGTATTGGAAATTATCATAATTTTTGGCACCAAAAGCATAATTTCCGACGCCATCGAATCACATTATAAAGGAATTTCAATTACAAACAAAGCCTAAGCCGGGGATCGTTGCTAAATCATAATAATTTACACCACAATTATTTTATATTGGACAGCCTCGGAATTAGTATTTTGTAATAATAATTACGTATAAAGATAAGTTTGTTTCGCTAAGTTTATTGTAATTAAAGTTGCGTTACTTCATGTAACACATGGTTTAATATATTATGTTACATCTTGATTATAGGAACTCGAGGTTCATAATATTACTACTTTCAAATGTGCAATTTCAACGACAAAGAAATTTAATAAGTTAATTATATTAGATATCAGAAGTCCTAAGTCGCTCGCCACTTTCAAAAAAATGTTGCACACTCATTATCTTTCACTACCAAGAAGTTGATGTCTCCTATTCATTTATTTATATGTAGGTATATTATAGTATGATATTATAAAATAATTATCTTTTTTTTTACATATATATTTATGTATGTATTTACCTATATAAGTATTTATGTTTATGTAGGTTTATGTATACAACTTATTTAAACGCGCCACCGTCATTATCTATTCCCATCATTTCCAGATCCATCCAAAGGTTGTCTGGAAGAGATTGCTTTTAGCGATAAGACCGCCAATTGTGCTTCACTTTTTTTTTTTATATTGTTTGTATTCCTGTTTATTTTCTTGTTTTGTGGTGTGCAATAAAGAATTATCTATCTATCTATATAAGTTTTATATTGTGCATCCCTACTCAATGCTCTATGTTGAATAATAGCTAAGGGCCGGCGTACACACGGCGGACGGAGCGCAGCGCAATTTTTAACCGTTTTTATTATCGAAATTAAATTAATGGGATGAGTAAAAAATGGAATTCCTTACCGGCGTCTGTTTTTCCAAACTGCTTCAATCTTGGTGTATTCAAGTCCAGAGTGAATCAGTTTCTTTTAGCCAAGCGTGCTCCATCCTCGACCACACCGTCACTTTCCATCAGGTGAGGTGGTGGTCAAACGCTTGACTATTATAATATAAAAAAAATATCCTCATTGATATAATATCCAATATCAAATAATACAACATACACTCTGTGCTGCGCTCCCCATTATGTGCGCAGGCCCTAAAATTTTCGTCTTGAAAATAAATATTGGTATTTAACCAATAACATTTGCTATGTAAAATGAGTATTTTCTATTTCAAAGTTATTTATTTCATTAAAAATAAAAAGCGTGTTTTTAAAAATCTATAGGTTACCAATACTTGCTAATTACTGTGTTTTGTAGCTTCTTCTTATCGTATCACTAGTTCTTTCGAACCGGTGTGGTGAAAGGATTTTAAGTGCGCCTCGAAGAGGCTCCTTTCGTGCACTTGACACATGTTTTCAAACTTTTTAGGTTCTATGACATGCCGGTCTCCTCACGATGTTTTCCTTCACCGTTAAGCACGTGTTTTAAAGCATACATAGATTTTTTGAATAGAAATATCCATTGGTATTCCACCGGATCCGAATCCACGACCTTCGGATTGAAAGTCGAGGCACCTCCCAGCCAACACGGCTTTTTAGCCATACCTACAGTACCTACAAACCTAAAAGAACTCAACATAAAAGACAATCTTAAAAGAACTTAACATAAAAGAAAGATTATCGTCGTCTGATCAAATACGTATACTAAATAAAGTTTTTTGGACACATTACTCACAAAGAGGACTCAATGGAGCATCTAGTGGTTCAAGGCAGAATGGAGGGCAAGAGATCCCGTGGTCGCTCTGCAACTAGATGGTCAGACCTCATCAAAACTCTCACAAACGCAACCATGACCGACTGCTCCCACAATGCATCGAACAGAGCCAGGTGGAGGCGCATAGCTGGAGCTGCCATTCATAGATTCAAGACCCAATTATAACCACGACCACTCTGTCAAGAGTGCCCGACTAAGCAGACAGTACAATCATATTTTACAACTTCGATTATGCATAAAGTCGTGCCTCGTTTAGATGTCGTGTAGATAGATAGATAGATAGAAAATGCTTTATTGCACAAAGTAAAAAACAAGTACATAGGCGAACTTAATGCTAGTTAGCATTCTCTTCCAGCTAACCTCTGCGTATTATGGAGATGTTGTAGTGCTAGATAGTGTGATTGAAGAAAGAAAATAGTAAAATGCTTATTTTTAGTAACATAATACTTACGATATTATACAAAATACACTAATAAATAATAAATAAAATGCTCAAGTATTCTGGAGTGCCAAGTAGTGACAAGATAGTTTGGATTTGAAGACCCCAATGGAGGTGGAATTGCGGATAGCTACAGGAAGAGAGTTCCACAGTCGGATCGCACTGACTGTGAATGAGTTGGTATAAAAAGAGGTTTTTCACACCACCTGCTCGACAATATCCAATAACATATCATGCTATCATCAAGGTAAAGCAAAGCATTACTTACCAAGGGACGTAATGTTGTATGAAACTCCCAAGGGTAGTAATGTGATTTGAATTTGGAACGTCAAATTCGTGTGGAAACTCGTCGAAAACTACGCCCATATGGCATTGTAAAAAGGTTTGTTCTAAAATCGAACTGGCCACTCATAAAAAAAAGAAAAAAGGCGCGACTTCCAAAGATTGTGAAAAAAAAAACGGTGTGGCTGCTGAGTTTGGAGCCCTGGCCTTAGGTTGCCTCGCAGAAGGTGTGAAAAGTAGAGTATGCTCCTCTGGGATAAAGCCTGTCTTCGTCTTGGGTAGCTTGAACCCCTCGCGTCACTCAGGACTCTACATAACTCCCTCGCTTCGCTCAGGAGTTAACTGAGTCTCTCGTTAACTCAGGGTTCAATATGCCACCCGCGACATAAGACACTGCTTTATCCCCTTAGTGCATAATCTACTATTGGGGTGTGGAACCATATACATAAAACCGCAACAAAACATATAAGAAAATTAAAAAGGTGTCCGTCCGGTGTTTGTTACGGTTTTTATTTATTACACCCACTTAAAGAACCATAATTTCTCATTACACGCGGCATAAATCTTGTCTGAGAACGCAAATAAAGTCTAATATATGAAGTGACTAATTATACACACGTGAAATTTATGCAACTCAAAAAGTGCTAGGTAATTCGATAATTGGCCATAAAATGAACAGCAAGCTTAAAGTTTATATAATTGAAAACCCGACTGCGTAAATATTACGCATTGATGGCAATTCATTATTTATATTTATATAATGAAGTTTAAACATACCTATAACTTGTTCATATTTTTGTGATCTTCCTCTAATTTCCTTCATTTTGATTCTCTACTCGATAAGTTTGGTTAGTAAAAAATATGTATAAACGACATTTAGCGCTAAAAATCCGCCATTATGGTAATATATTTTAAAAACCCATCTAAGGACAATCGGGTTATTGAAACAGATCTTACGATACGTAACTGGTACATAATATTACTTATTCTTTGACCTAACTGTCAAAATCCATCCAGTAATTTTGGACATATGAGGTAACAAAGAAATACATAAATACATACAAGATACGCGCGAATAACATAACCCTCTCTTGGCAGTCGGGTAAATAGTAAGTAGGTAGATAAAGGACTGATAGATTTATTTTTTGTTTATAAAGAATAAACTAGCAACTGCTTGCGGCTTTGCCCTCGTGAAATGAGTAAGTACAATTCATAAACTATTCCTATACGAAATTTGATCTCAATCGGTTCCGCAGTATTAGCATCCGTGGATTGAGGAATAATTCCTAATGAAATCAATCGCATTTTTATTTTATTTATCGTGCATTTGGACAAGTTAACCATTATTAAGTTAATATTATTTCATAATCTGTTTAAATCATAAAAAAATCAATGCTACAGTTCAGTTAAAGGCTCATAAACAACACTTTAAATAACGTTTTGATTCGTCGTAAAAACAGCGATTCAGATTCTCAGCCAATTTTCAGCTACATTTTCACGACCACAATGTCTAAAAGTCAATGTAAAAGTTGACTTTGATCGCAGTATATTTCAATTAGTCGTTAATCCTCTTTACGCCTGAACATACACAATTTACGATTGTTATTCTTTCAGAAATCTCCGTCTGGATTTAAAAATAAATTCAAAAATTATGTCGCCAAATACACACCAAGAAGCAATTAATATTGTCACGGAATTTTTCAAGCTTAAAGGATATAACGGAACCAGCAATATTTTGTGGCATTTAGAAATATTATGATTCTTTGAAGATGAATGCAAAGTACATTGTGGTATAAGTCGGGTTTATTATCCATAATCCACAGAAGTATTAAAGTATAGAAACACAATATAGTTCATTGAAAATGCGACCAATAAAAGAAGCCACATTGGCTAACTTCTAGTACATTTTGGTCCGATGCTAATTGTCGAAAAAGAAAAGTTACAGTAAGTTATAAAATACATCGTAAAAAGTAACAAAAAATATTTAAAATCGAGATATTTCATATTTATTGACAGAGTGTCTGAAACTTTTTGGTCCTGTTCTTACGAACCCATTTTGGTTTGATACTGTCCATCTTGGTGTTCTATATAGGAACACCTTTATTCATCTATGCCATAATCCAATTTTTGGTTTTTTGGCAACTTTCATTACATTAAAACTAGTGACAAGACGAGCTTTGCGCTCTCCTGATAGTAAGAGATCACGACTGCTCATGACTAGTACAGTCCTGCAAGGGATTAATAGGACTTCAGGCCGGTGCAACACTGGTATAAGTCTTAAACAATATTCACTTAAGCGTCGATGACACAGTGCTAGTTTCCAAGCTAACGCCCAGTGTCTTTAGCTTTTTTACAATCTGCTTGTTGACAAACCTTCTCGAAAGCTAACTCGCTCACTCGCTAGCTTTTAAACTCACTGGCTTGTAGCTTGTAAACTAGCCTTGTGTCATCGAAGCTTTTGTCATAACTTCGAAGGTGAGTCTCGAAAGCCAAAGTAGTTTGCCTGCCATATTTCCAATCTTTGTTAATTGTGCCATAGATAAAACCAAATTATTCCTTTCTATTCACAACTCAAAGAAACCTAAGCGTAGGTAAACTATTAATAAAAAATAATCTATCTAATCTATCTACCGATAGATAAATCCCATTTTGCTAACAGATAGATTCCACATCAAATTCAACGATAGCGAGAAAAAGCTACCGTACCAACAGAGACGTCGAGATCTATAAATATAGAGACACGATAAAGACCACCCAAATTCTACTGTAATAATAACAAAATGCACGTCTCGCCACAAAAATACAACCCGCATGCATTGAGACAGACAGACAGACAGAGGTCATCAAACGTAACGAACGGCAGCGCCGGCCAATTCGTAGCGAAAAACGCCGCGATATTTCTGGATTACCGAACCCAATGTTTGACATCTCGGATCAAACATACAAAAACATCATCGTTATGCGCGATATATGAGCGAAATATCCCCATTTATCACAGCGTAATGATGGTAGAGTAGCCGTAACGGAGGGGTCAGACGGTCGTTACGAGACCGAAATATTTACACTCATGGGGTGAGGAAAAAAGAGAAGTATCATAAGATGAGTCAATAATGTCTGGAAGTATACTCAAGAAACATTTATCTAGCCATCAAGCCACGGTTTATAGCTCTCTCTCACACTTTACTATGTCTATGTCTCGAAACATTTTGATCATCGTTACATTCTCGTACTACGTGTTACAAAGAGATTATTGACATCTATAGACGAATTTCTGCAAATCTGAAGATAAGCCTTAGTGCAGTTTCAGACTCGCGTATTTTTGTCGCGCGTATTAATTCATACACATACTATACAGGCGTATTAGTTCTTCAAATAAATCGTGTACCGGCGGCGTTTACGCTCTATTTTTTGTAGCGAGTGTCAGTAGCATGAGCTGCGGCAAAAGTTCAAGTATCTACTTTTATAAAACTCAGAGACAATAATGTCGATCTGCTTACCTTACACAGTCATTGTTATAGTATCGATTCCGTTGGCAACTCAATACAATCGATGCCATTTCCGTTCCATGTTTTATTGAAAAGTTACTGGCTTCCTCTGCTTGTTTATTAATGTTTCTTTGGCCAGTGGCCTAGCTTGGAGAATCTTAACTCTTTTATCTTACACATATGGTGAAGTGGCAAGTATGTTGGACTGCCACGCCGGTGTCGCGAGATCAATTCCCGCTCCAGGTAAAACATTTGTGTGACGAACATCGGTTTTGTTCTTGGTGTTGTCTATGTATTCTATGTATGAATTATAAAAACAAAGTATTTAAGTATTCTATCACTTATCTTGTTCTCACAGTACAAGCTCTTCTTAGTTCAGAGCTAAATGGCGTTGTGTGAAATTTCCAAAACATATTTCATTACTTCATAATTGAAAAATCGGTCGAGTAAGGTTATGACTGGGCAGGCTAAACCTCAACAATAATGCTGTTTTGTCAAACTGATGCCTTAAGTTGGTCTAGCTGCTAATTAACAACACCAGTTGACAGCTTATTTGGAACTGTGTTCAATGGGGTTTTATATTTGACTAGTTTACGCCCGCGGATAATTCCCTCGGTTAATTTGCAATGGAAACGAAGTTGTTTCCATTGCGAATTACAAAATTCTTCTTCTACGCACTACTACGTGCCTACACAACTTGACGAATATACCCTCGAAATTTCAAGTCTCTACGTCCAGTGATTTTGCCTATGGGTTGTTTGTCAGTCAGTCCGATTAAGCATTTTATAAACGTAAAATAATTTCAAACGCAAGCCTATTACTAGTAAAAAAAATAAATCTTATTAAAAACACAATTTAAGAATGCAAAATATTTGAAATTCGTAAAATTCCTCTTACAATTTTCTAAATAACCTATTACAAAGACTAGAAACAGAAACCGTTTGCATATACCTAGATAAAATAGTTGAAATCTAAATAAATGGGATTCAAAATCATGTTCGGTTAATGAAAGTGAGCCGAGCTAGCCACATTACATCACTAATGAATTACTTAGTTAACGCAGAATTTACATGAGTTTTCAATAAACCGCTATCTTTATTAGGTCGAGATACGACAACGACATTAAGGTGTACAGATTAAACGTTTGACCTAAACTGGTATTTATTAATTTATTCAATAAATAATTAACTATAATGTTATTGCCAAAGATTACAAATTGTATAGAAGAGTCACATCCTAAGTTCAAACTTGAAGAAATTAAAATTAATAATCTACTTTTTTTTTAAACTAATTCCTCTTCTTCTCTTCTTAGAACCACTTAGTACGTAAATTTTGACACAAAATGTAAGACCAAAATGCCAAAATTGACGTACCATTCGGTAACGAGAGCTGATGACAGCTTAGCAATTATGGCCCTTGTTTCATTACAGGTTATCAAAATACTGCCATATTTTTTATTTTTGACACTTTGATTTTATTATATGACATTTTTGTCATATTTTTCATTAGCAGACTGAAAATTTGATCCTCCTTCCGTTGTGCATCACGTCGTCGGCAGCATCGGTCCGCGTCCGTATGCAATATCGCGCACAGTGGTAAGCAGGCTTTATATTATGTATTATACTTGTACCTACTATCCTTCTACTTCAATAAATCTTCTTTCTTAATTACTCTACGTAGGTATTTCCAATAATTTTTCATCAAAATTATTTATATCTAGGCAATACTCATTTGCCTATCTAAAATGGCCAATAACCTTATCTATGGTTAAGATGTCATTGATTGCGCCTAGCTAATTACTTGTAATGCCGTCATCAAACTCGGTCGAAGGAGTTCATTAGTATTTCTGAATCATCGGTATACTACGTTACGAAATTGTAACTTAGATTTCCTGTTCTGTGACTGTTAATGGGTAAATTACCCTTAGAACTTATTTGTAGTGGTATCAGTTTTCTCCTAGCTGCGGTAGTTGCCGTAGAGATTTCAGTTTAAAAATGCAAGCCCCTCCAATCGCATGATTAACATAAAAAGTAATAAAAACTTTTGGTTACACTTTTCCATTTGCGTTTCAATAAGTATCTACCTTTCAGGAAAGCCAGCATGAAAACTTTTTAACTATTCGCTACGTAGAATGATACAAATTAAATAGATACGTTAGGTTTAAATACCGGAAATTAGTAAAACTTGACTCTAATTTCAAACCAACAAATGAAGCCACCTATATTCATGCAAATAAATGCATCTTCATTCATTCAAACAGTACTAGCTAACACACAAAAAACTTATCTTAGCATTCAAGTCGCTCGTAAAACGAAACACGATCGTAACGCGAAACCGTGATGGCGAGCGGGTGGGCTCGTATCCTTTGCTTCTAAACACGTGTAGGTACTTTGTCGTTTATAAAGTCGTATTATACGACAAAGTAACTAAACGACCAATAAAATTACAACTTAATTACATCGACTATATTTTATAAATTTTAATGAACCACGTCAAGATTTCTACTCCAATCATAACCATCCACCGCCATTTTTCGCTTGAGATGGTGCGACCGATTGGTCACTGAGAAGTGACATTGATGGTTCTCGTCCAATAACTCGATGTAGGCTGGTGACATAATCAAACCTTCAAGGTAGGCTTCTTTGTGGGGGAAGATTGCTTCATGTGTCATCTACCTATAGGGCAATGGAAGGAAGGCAGTTACGCCTAACTGATGTCACTTAAGCATCCATTTTAAATTAATATTTTGTACATATTAATAGAAATAAAGATAAACTAAATGTACCTAGAACTAGACTTGTAAGAACACATAAATTTGGTGTCACTTTAAAAATAAACATGTATATAAAATTGCCGCTTCAAATAACAAAGCTTCCGTTATTAGTGTTTAGGTCAAAAGTTAAACTCTTTTTTCAATCTCATCCATTTTACCATATAAATGAATTTATGTGTTTACATTCGTCGATTATGAGTAGTAGCCTAGCATAACCCTTGCTAAAGACCATAGTTTGAGTTTTTCCTTGTTGGACATAGAAAATATTTTATAAGCTTGTATATTACAACCTGTATAAAAATATTTTGACATACTAGAGTTATGCAATTTAACATTTTGGCCAATAAATATTTGAATTGAATTGTTGTCATAAATCTCACTATTCTATATAACTGGCTGCCCCGGCTTTGCTTGCATGGTATTGAGGTATAATTAGTCTGTGTCCGGTTTCGGCTCATAAACTTGGTTAGAAATTACCTGCCATTTCATGATGCAGAATTTATGGAATGTCGATGGGAGGCGTTCCCTGTAGAATTCCGTCTAAATGGGTTTCTAAACCAAGACAGAGCATATTATACATATTCTCCCAATAAACAATACTGTGTTTTACTTTGAAAAGCCGTGTTGGCCGAGTGGTAGGTGCCTCGACTTTCGGTCTGAAGGTTTTTGGTTCGAACCCGGTCGTACACCAATGGATTTTTCTATTCAAAAAATCAATGCATGTGCATTTAAACACATGCTAAACGGTGAAGGAAAACATCGTGAGGAAACCGTAAATGTTATAGAACCTAAAAAATTCTAAAACATGTGTCAAGTGCTCGAAAGGAGCCTCTTCGAGGCGCACTTGAAATCCTTAAACCACACTCATTCGAAAGTGACACGATAAGAAGAAAAAGACTTTGCAGGCCACCGTAGGTAGTTAAATTTCAGGTTTTGGGGTCTGACTATTTAAATAACTCCAAGTGGACGGGTGCTTTACCAATGTTGCATCGGCCATTCTTATTTACAGTCTTGTGTAGTATCGTATTTTGGCCATTACGTTTGTTTTTATTACTTTGTAGTCAATAACTCTCTGGGGCACTGGGAAACGTAACACAGTATGTAATACTATAACATTTTCCAGTGTGCACTTAGTATTATGTTCAAACTATGTTGTGACCAAATAAATGAAATTTGGAATTTGAAAAAAAAAATGTTTTCATTCAAATTCTTGATTTCCTAAATTAAGGTTGTAGAAGTACTAACAAAATAATTGTTTCACAAACTCGCCCATAAAATTCGGCACGCAACAGCCAAAGAAACATAAAAGAGTGAAATACAAATTGATATTTAAACATTATAAAATATATAAATTTAATATAAAATAACAGGTCCTATGAGTAACGAGCTGCTTTCATATAATAGGCTTATTCACAATATCTATTTTATTTATTTTATTTTATTTATTGAACACCAACACAGTCCCCACTAATCATCCTTACTAGTGTGGATTTCGGGAAAATAAGTCTCAAAATCCCCACTACCCACCGTAATGAGGATGTCAGGAATATTTTTGTCTCAAAATCCCTACTATTATGAACAATAAACATATTTCAAATAATACACATACCTGGCGTTACTATTGGCTGGGTTACGAATATGCGCATATGAATGATTCATGGCATGAAGAGGCATGCAGTCTGGTCCAAACTTTACATTCAATCCAAAGGTAATTTAGATTAATTTGAATTTAATTTAATATAATACAGCTGGTTCGTAAGTGGGTGAAAGCAAAAATGTGCGTTTTAGTTAGTTATGGGGTGTCAGTTTGGAATTTTAATGGTTTTCGTGATAGAATGTATCCATTACTGTTGATTGCCTAGATTGATTTGGCTAGATTTTATTATTGTGCAAGTGACGAGATGAGCACAATGGCCGTAAAAATGTCTAATGAACCTACAGATAAAATAAAAATCCGGGAAAATTATAACATTTTTGACATGAATTTAAAAGAAGTGCTTTTAAAAAAATGCTATTACGAGCTACAAGATTTATGAATGGCTCATTCAGTGACGTAACAATATAGTTAAAAAATATCGGCCCGCCTCTATGAGTTGCAACGCCCTAATGGGGTAATATAGTGTAGGTACTTTTATCTATTTGACTTACCAAGACCTGAAATGTTACCTACCTACCCTATATTGCAAATAAACCACTAAATGAAACTGAGTTAGGCGCTCTACTGATGGTAAAGGGTCACCCCGGCCCTGAACCAAAATAGTGCTACACAAGATTTTGTAGGTTTTTAAAAGGTGCTGCAATGCGTAAGAAGGTAAAAGAGCTACATATAACATAAATTTGGTTAGTATTAATAGTAGGCAGGAAGGTACATAAACAGATACTTAGAAAATCATAATCTTTAAGTTTACTCTTAGTTGGGTAAAAAGGAACGACTTAGCAAAATGCAAAGGAACAAGATGTCCTAATCCATAATTTCCTGTATCCTTACGCTTCTCATTAAAACCTGTTCATTCAATCCCTTTCTCTTTCGTTTCAATGGGAAAGAGAGAGATGTATTCAGGCTTGAATGAAATTAAAAGTTTTGACTGGCAGTTTGTAAGAAGTTAAGAAGTACCACTTATTTAAATGGCAATTTTATTGAAGCGTTTGGTGACCATTGAGAAGTTTATTTGAGGAGGTAATTCGATCCTTGATTGTTTAATATCAACGAAGTGGAACATGACTACTAATTAATGAACAAAATTAAAACCTGTAGTAGTTTACGAGGCAAATCAAAAAGCGATCGTTTTCAAAAACATGACTGTGTG
Organism: Lobophora halterata; assembly: GCA_932526365.1. Lineage (NCBI taxonomy): Eukaryota > Metazoa > Arthropoda > Insecta > Lepidoptera > Geometridae > Lobophora > Lobophora halterata. Next base: position 9,692,148 of record OW052017.1, read on the forward strand.
TGTGTGTGTGGATTTTTAATTCATATTGTGTTGGTAGAGTCCTGGGAAAAACTATTTTAACAAACACAAAAGTGGCAATTTAAAGTAAACTGAAAAAGTGTATGTGGCACAGGCTTATGTCATTAAAAGTCCCTCTTCTTATTGTGTCACTAGGTCTTTCGAACCAGTTTGGTGAAAAGATTTCAAGTGCGCCTCGAATAGGCTCATTTCGTGCACTAGACACATGTTTTCGAAATTTTTAGGTTCTATGACATGCCGATTTCCTCACGATGTTTTCCTTCACTGATAAGCAAGTGTTTTAATACACACATAATTTTTTTTAATAGAAAAATCATTGGTGTACGACCTGGTTCGAACCCGCGACCTTCGGATCGAAAAACTAATAAAAGTCCTGTGTAGCACTGTTTTAATCATGAGCAGAGGTTATTTTTTTACCATCAAGAGCGCCTAGCTTGCCTTGTCACTTATTTACATAAAAAAGCTATTTTCATCGAATTTCGATCATGTATATAATTGCCATTCTAAACCAATGTATGCATTATCTTTGCTACGAAGATTTAATTTGAATAACATAAAACCAGGAGTCATTCACACGAATCCAATGAAACCAATAAGATACAGATAAACATGAATTCTTAAGTCCATGATTTAAGATCGCATGTTTACATGCCACAAACAAAAGTCCCACTTTGCATATGAGCATGCCTACGTCGAACATTAGTCAGATAGTGGCAAAATAGCAGAATTGTTGATTTTCGAGTGTAAAACTTGGTGTTCTCCCCCAAATTAACATAAAATATACATTTCTTAGTCAATTTTGATACTATATTGATGTTTTTCGAGGTTTTGACGATTTGATGAAAACAGAAGAAAATGTTAGGAAAATTCCTTAATCAAAATTTAATCTAATTTTTCTACATATCTAAAAATAGAGATAATATTGATATCAACCTATAAATACTTACTGTATCAAATTATTGAAGCTAACCTGTCTTAGGACAAGTAAAATATCGGCTAAATTGGAAGGTTTTAGGTTCGGAAAGACAAAATTATATTGTAATTTATTGATTTTACACAAAACCATTAAACTTCTATGCCAAAATTATACCCAGTAATGGGGCTAATATTGATTTATGCACACTTAGCGGTAGGTAACCTTTAATTGACATGAATTATTGATATCTCAGAGATATTATAAGCGGAGTTTTGATATTTTTATTACTCAATTTCGGTGGTCACCATCAATTTGTAAATAATCTGTTTCTTGTTCCTTTTATTTGCATAAGATAAAAAATCATGAGAATACAAGTAAGTTTAGATCTTAATTACAAAACCGAAGCTACGGTATCAAGTGAACATATATTGCTATAAATATTTTTTTTCAACTCGTTTTTCACATTGAACTGGCAGAGATGTCTTGTTGGTACCCTTAACCTTAGATCTTTTTCGGGTTCTTCTACCCAAAAAAATCTATTATATAATATAATCAGAAGATATTATATAAATTGTTACGACCCATTTTTAAATATGTTGTATTCTTGTTTTGACTCACTTTTTATCAAACTAAGTACCATTTGCATGTTTTATTAAAATAGACCGCGTGTTCTTTGTGGTTTATGACTATAATCCCGAGACATATTTTAAATTTTGCGACAATATATTTTTTCTATAGTCTGAGACATTATCCGTGTTGTTGAAAGCCCAAATGGACTAGGCTAAGTATAGTCCGATATGTTTTATCGCCCACACGTATTGTCTGATTCGAGGTGGTGTGATCGTCTAGAGTTGCGCAGACGTCTTAATGAGTTTGTCACATGAAGCCACCCCGAAGCGTGCCAACTGCTAACCGATTAAGCCGAAAGTATCCGAGATTTGTGCCACCGATGCACCTGGTTTTTATCCGATATTACGGAAGATAGAAAGATATTATCATCAATATATCGTCAGTGCGCTTGCCAAAAGCGTTATGTATTTTTCATCATGGTTTCAGGAGAGACAAAAAACTGATTTAAAAAATCCGTATCATAAAAGGCTTAGTCCTGCCTGACTGACTGATACTGATAGACAGCCCATAGGTACCAGTAGAAGCAGAGACTTGAAAGTTAGAGGATGTAAACTTATTTGTGAGTGTCAGAATTTTCAAATTTTATTGCATGTATGGGGTAAGACTAAGAAGGTGTTTCAATGAGGCCAGTGTGGTACAACATTTTAATAATGAGGCATTTTCGAGGTATAGTGACTTTCAAGCGTGCAAAAATAGTGCATTTGGCGAAACGATGGAACAGTTTTATTAAAATTTTGAGAATCGATTCGATAACGCCATAGGAGTCATAGGAGATATTTTGAAGATTTTCGGATTTGGGATTTTACTACAATAAATTTGCTTCTGGAAAATATTTTTCCGGAGGAAATAGATCATTTAGAGGATTGATCGATATAAACTTATTTTTTAACAAATGTATTTTTTTTTTGTTTAAATACATACACATAGGTTTGTGACATAGGTCATCTACAGTCACGTCATAACAAAACATCGCAACTTCAATAACAAAAAAAAAAAAAATTTTGCTACATTTATTTTAACGTTATATAAAACGAATAGAATCGGAGGTGATTTAAATATATCATATCAGAAATAACATTAATTGACACCTGCGGTCACCTTAAATATTGAGATTCCATTAGCTCCCACACAGGCGACAAAGAAGCGAGCAATAAAAATAAATCTAATAATATATTTATACTCTGCGTAGATCGTAATTAGGTGAAAGTTCGGAAATAATTATACCAAATTTACGGATTATGGTGTATCGCCACTCGATTCTGGTATGTAGCTTTCTCATAGGCACAGGGATATGGGTTTCCTTAGTTGAGTGACCTTTCGACCATGGTCTGCGTCATTTATGCGTATATCAAGCGACATTAACGGCACCTACGAGATCGATATGAAAGCAAAGTCACTGATGTAGTTAGGGGTATTTTTTTAAAGTGCAAACTTCTTTATGGCGTAGTGAGCAAAATATTTCATGGAGATTGAATTGGATTGGGCTACTGGGCTCCCAACGCTCAAATTTAACTCTACTTGTACTTAGAATGGTATAATATTACTAAGTGAAGATAGTAATGTCTCTGTCTTTTCTTTTACCTAGACTAATGGTAGCCTAATATAATTTCTACTATCATAGACGTATGTCGTATTATTGTAAGGCGGGGTGCCTTTGAAGAAGTTTTCACTTTTGGAGTGTGGTCATTAAGCACACCACTTTTATTTTTCCTTTTTTTTATATTTTACGTTGTTAGCTTTGTTCAATCTAGCCGTGGACAACTAAAAGAGGCGACTCCCAACGGTAAATAAACCTAATACACATAAAGTACCCACCTTTATAATCTAATGACCACCATTATGTAAAATTACTAACGCATTTAAACTAATATTAATTTTATAGCCAAACTTAACCACAAATTCAATTAGACGACGCAATTAAATTATAATTGCGTTATTTTGTAGGGTATTTACATGTATTTACAAGAAAATTATAACTGATTTTATTTTATGACCACGACTTTAAATAACTTCATTTACGATATTTAAAATGCAATTTTGCGTATCGTTTACCCTCATATAAACATTCACACACTCACACCCCTGCACTAGGATTCCGTGTGTCGCAGGTGGCATGGACACTTACAAGACATCACAACATCCAAGACCCAAGAACAAATATTTGTGTTCGTCATAAATATTTGCTCCGGCCGGGGATCGAACCCGGAACACCAAGCTTCGTAGGCAGGGTCACTACCAACTAAGCCACGGTGTCGTCATAAAGCACTGATATTATATTCATAATTGAAAAATAGGACCACTTGTATATTATTTGTAAACAAATACATATTTTCACCTAAGGCTAAAATGCATGCAAAAGTGAAAACATTTATAAACTTTTATCATAGTAAGTTTTTTCATAGTATAATACTAAATATAAATGCCGTTTTTGGTAAGACGTAGGTACCTATTAGTAAGGTGCATTTTTGATGTGTGCAAAACTTTTCTCATATTTCCTTCGCTTATGTTAAGCATGTCATAACAAAATATATACCTACCTACTAAAACTTTCGAGAGGTAACAAAACCACCGCTCCACGTTTTTAAAATGTATACTTAGTTAATTTGTATCTTCAAAAATGAACAAATGTGCGAGCGAAATAATGGCGTGCGGGTTACTGGGCCTTAACAAATTATTATATACCTAAATGAATACCGCTACGATTGACAACTGTCAAAAATATTCGGACCAATCGTAAAGAGCTAGACAAATGCTACCGGATCCAGATGCTTGTTGTAAAAGCCTACAAAAATCTGAACCATGTCTCCATATAAATGATAATAAACAATTTGAATGCTGAATATTCCAATTTAGTGTTATGGAGAACAGTTGCCTGTGGAGATCTTAATCTGCCAACTCTAATCGTGTCACACGTAAATGGTGGATTATAATGTACCAGCTGCAGCCCGCTGCTATTCCCGCGCGGTATTGAGATAAAAAGCCTATATGTGGTTTTTTAGATCATATATAGACTACACCCATACCGAATTTTAGCTTAATCGGTTCAGTGGTTTTGAGATTATTGTGGAACAAATCGATACGTCTATTCTCACAAACTTTAACTTTAATATTTTTAGTAGATAAAAATACGAACTATACCTACCTAATATAAATTTATTTAAGTTAAGGTAAGCTCTCTATTTGAATCCCAAGGATTGGAATACTTACCACCAGAAGGTAGAGCGTATATATAAAAAAACAAATGGGTTGAAATAAGAATGGTTTTTAGATTGAAATAGGTCGAATCAAGATAATTATCTAGTGTCAAAAGCTTGGCTTATTCTCAGGAGGTCCACGACCCCATTGTTTTCAAAAAAGTTAGGTTCATACTGTGATTTCCAACGGGTCCATGATATTTAAAAAAATCATTTCCCAGCGGGAACGTGAAATTGTTTGTTACAGTAAGCAATAAAGGTGAGCCAAAGCAGCTCATCTGCTCACGTGATCTTTTCCAATTTCGCAGTATTTTTTCGAATAAATAAAGAATTATACCATCGCCTTAGGTAGGTATTCTCATCAGCAGTAGAATTAGATGTATAGGTACAATTGTATAGGTGAAGAATAATTGGAACCGTTGGAGGTTGAGAAAGAGTTTCCAAGATGCAACGGATACGGAAACCGTAACTACATTTGCCTGATTTTTCTTCATAAATACGAAACGATTAACTTTATTGTAAATGTAAAATGTCAAACTGCTTAACACCTCTTAAAATGCATTTTATTACGCGAGTTTTTTAATAGAAAAGCAATAAAAACATCGATTTATAATTTAAAGCCGTAATAAACTGTACAATAATTTAAACTATTAAAGTATCGTTAGGCACTTTGCCCATTTTGCCGACATTCCATTAACCGAAATTCGTCGTCATCGTCGATCAAACTATGAAATTATTAATATTATGCCCCACATTTTTAATAACAAGATGAAATGATTATAAGATTGGAATTACGTAAATTTCTTTACAAAATTTTAGAATTTCTAAGCGTGCCTACTGTTTCATAATATCTTATTTTAATCTTGTGAGTTCTTAAATAAATTCTGTTTTTTTTTTTAGTTTTTACTCACAAGTCCTATGAGTACCTACTCATAAAAAATACATATTTATTTGTGTGTTGTACCTTCATGTGTGAAAATGACAAAAGTAGTTATATTGCATAACTAATTAAAATACTTACAAGAACAATTTTTTGTCCTATTTTTCAACGATTACTACCTACACATTTTTAGTAGGTATATAGCTAAACTACAAGTAGAAATTCGTCTACGGACTAAAAATTATATCCGTGTTAAAACCGGAATTACCTATTTGTTCTTGATTGAAAATTAAAAATATAGCAGCTAATTGGCTTTAACAACATTTTCCTAAGTGCTCGTCCCAATTCTAAAAACATGTATTTAAACATTTATTCTAAAAAACAGTGTTACCAACCCGAGATCGTAAGTGTCACCGCACAAGGGCCACTGGCCACAACCACAAACGCCGCAACGAGAAGCTAGACGCAGCTACAAAAGTAGTTGAAGCGCGCGACAGCCACTTGTGGTCACTTTTTAAATCGCAGGACGAGATTAAATCTCTGATATAAATTTCGTGTCGGCGTTTAGTGGCCGGTGGCTGCCACAAGAATGTTTGTAGCGTGTGGCGGCGTGTCCATATAAAATGTATGAATACTACAGGAAATATGCCGGTGGCGGCGTTTTGAGGTTGTGGCCGGTGGCCCGTGTGCGGTGACACTAAAGTGCAACCGTGGTGTCATACCCATTAATTAAATCTATTATTGCCTAGATCTCCTACGCTTTACCTAATTTCCACAATACATTAGCTTTAATGTGTCTACCTGTCCGTCTGTTTGTCATCCTGAACTCTTGCCAATCAATATTGACTCATCTCACATGGCTTTGATCACGCCACATTAGTAAGATATGGTTTTTGATTCGGATCAAAAATCTACTATGATTTGTTTGTAACATGATAAGATTTTTATTTTAAATCCATGTAGGTACCTTAATATTTAGAAAATAATTAAAAAAAAATCTACTATACCCCTCTTTCAATGTTACAAGTACGCACAATTTATCTCTACACGTCAACATGGTAGTCATGAGATGGCGAGTAAAACAATATGAACTTTAGTTACATGACAATTGAACTCAAAACACTGTACTTTGATTGAGAGAGTTCTGTTTCTAATGGTACATTTTTATCTATTCTTTGCAATTTTTACATTACGCTCCAACTTCAACCGAATCATCCTTGAAGTATACTTTATTCAATACAAAAAGACAAAGACAAAATATAGAAAGTTATGCGTAAGCTTATTATCGGATCGAACAGAAAACCTCTTCAGTTTCACCATCAATAAATGCCCTAATCATTTATGTAGTTGTGCAATGTTGTAAACATATTTTTTCTTATATCGTGGACTAGTTCTTTCGAACCAGTGTGGTGAAAGGATTTCAAGTGCGCCTCGAAGAGGCTCCTTTCGTGCACTAAACATCTTAAAGAACAACTTATCTTAAAGAACGTTTCCCTCTCTTATCAACCTCGGATCGCCCTTCGCGTAGTTCTCAACATCTCCTTCTTATGGTTCCACACCACAAAACCTCTTTTTATACTAACTCATTTACAGTCAGCGCGATCCGACTGTGGAACTCTCTTCCTGTAGCTATCCGCAATTCCACCTTCATTGGGGTCTTCAAATCCAGACTATCTTGTCACTACATGGCACTCCAGAATACTTGAGCATTTTATTTATTATTTATTAGTGTATTTTGTATAATATCGTAAGTATTATGTTAATAAAATAAGCTTTATACTATTTTCTAGCACTACCACATCTCCATAATACGCAGAGGTTAGCTGGAAGAGAATGCTAACTAGCATAAAGTTCGCCTATGTACTTGTTTTTTTTTTACTTTGTGCAATAAAGCATTTTCTATCTATCTATCTAAACATCTTTGATAGAGAGCAACATACAAAATCAAAAAAATATTTATTCAAGTTTTACATGTAGATTTTTACAAGGTTTAACGAACAGTCTAATTGAAATACCTCCTATTAAAAGTTGTTTAAAAACCATTGACTCGCTTTTATTCGAGACATCTCGCGATGCATCGATTGTGAACATTTGCAGAATTAATCACTTTTTTGTAAAGCTTTTTCAGTTTGGGGCGCTGCCAGCTATTACCAGCTATCCAGTCCTCTTTGACCTACGATACGGAAGCTGCTACATTCTATGCTAGTTCATTCTTATTCGGTTACTTCATGAGTGTTGAGTTATATTTCTAATTGCCGTCACTCTTGTGGTTTCGAAGCTACAGTTTCTGTCAGTTCAGTTTTTCTTGTACATTTTTCAGCAACTTGTTATTGTTAAGCGTCCATTTTTAAACACTTTAGACGGGTATTTAAATGATCTAATGTTTTTAAACAAAGTGTTGGTGGTGTTTCTTCTACGGTGTTTCGTTTTAGGTTATATAGTGAGCTTTTTAAGGCATTCTTTAACGACTAAAATAGTTTGGCTTTCCATTTCAGTAAATACCAGCCGCTGAGAAAAGAAAGTATGTTTCCACAAAAATAGATAGGTATAAATACACATCACAAGTTTTAAATAATCATAAAAAATACGCATAATCAGTACCCGTTACTGAACACAGATATAGCAAAAAATCAAGTAACCATTTTTTTCAACAAATTATATATATAGGTATATTTAGTAATAAATCCGCTTAATTTCTAAACAAAGGTTTTAATTAACTTAACTGTAGTTTAGAACTTTAGTATATATTACTATATTATATATAATAATATTATTTATATATATATTTATATATATATAATATAATATAATTTGTTGATATTTATGGATTTCCGCAAAGTAACGCCTGAATCAATCAATTAACCATTTATTTTTAAAATAAATATGAAAATTGGACATCCTGTTCCCGTTAGTCGTATTTCTATGGCCTTCGGTTAATCGAAGGCATTATTGATTAATTATTTAAGTTTCATTCATTGTTTGGAAAACTTGTGTACCTAGCTCGAGCTAGCTCGCTGCAGCTCGGCTCGGGCGCCGCACTCTCACCGCTGTCACTCTGTCATTTTGTAGAAACCTAATACAACATAGTACCCCTTCTGCATTGCCCATTTACGTTATTTGGTAAATAAAAACAAGTGGTGTATACTCTTTGGTAATGGCATTCCAAATTAATATTTACAGTAATAAGTAAAGAAATTAATTTAAATTAGCTTGCGCATTTCGAGCTGTCAAAAGCAAAATACCGTTTGGCTTTTTATACCTTTCCATCGCGGTATTTTTTCTGGGAGCTCATATCATTTACTTACACGGTACTTGTGAACACGTAAGCGTAAGGGGAAAACAAACTGTCGGCTGCTCCCTCCAATTCCATGCTATGCAATTACCTTGAAATTGAGTGTGGTCACAGTGCGAGCGGGAAGTAGAGAGGACTGAGCTTATGTAGCAAGTAATACTATTAACGCTCGTAGCTTTGCTAGCGTGGTATTAAACTAGTATGTCCATAAATTATAACCATTATAGTTTTAGCAAAATCGGTTCAATAGTTTTAGGGTGACAAGGGCAAATATCCATCTATCAATTGATCCTTATAAAATTTTGCCTGTAAACAATTTTTAGTATAAATTGAAAATATTAAAAAAAAAATGCTGTATTACTAGTAAATACTCTACCTAATTAGAACGTGGTATTATGAATAAAATATTTGTATCAGTATTACGATATGTACAAAAAGTTAAGTAAATTACTTTTGTTGGTTGACACGATGATTAAGAAAAGCGATCGATATCGTAACGTTGGTAAAATCAGAACCAGACTTTGATTAAATATGTATATGCGCTGAACATGTATAATATTAATGTATATTAACACATTAGTAAATTTGTTTTCATATTATAGGTATAAGCAAGATCAGCGTTACTTATTTTATACGTATTGAAAATTTCTTAATTTTTTTGGAAAATTTGCCCGCTGTCACTGCAACCGAACCAACCAGCCACCCGCAATTATGCCGCGATAATGTTTGACGACGCGGTTAATATTTCGATCAGGGCTGTCACTAAAATACACGTTGTATGTTACCTAAATGGCTTCAAAAAAACATTTATCTTTGAGTACCTTCATACATAATTATTATAATACTTAAAGATAGCAAAGATACCAATACTATTCTTATATGCCTAGTTGAATAGAGCAAACATTTATTAAATAACTTTTTATCGGTATTAAATAATATCTAACCAAAATGAAAACGGCGCTTAGGTATTATTTAGCCTAGTTAATTATCAATTATTTATCCATTACTTCCTGAAAAACGAAATCATTCACTCAAATTATGTAAGATATTATGCTATTTATTAGGCAATTTAACACTTGGCCGCTTTAACCTAGATAGGCTGTATGCTCATTTGTGTACCTATAAAATAAAAAATAAATAAATCATTAATCATTATTTTAGGATGAGCATTATGATTAATTATTATCGTTTGTTTAATTTTATTTTAAAGTCATTTCACCCCATTTATCTTCAAGTTCATAAAATGTTCACCCATTAAGCACATTATTGTTGTCTATTTATTTTTATTTATTGATCAGATGTTTAATTTTAACAAGCAATAAAATTAATGTCTCAATCTAGTGTTGGGCAAGAACCATAAAATATTTATATCGATAGATTTAAAATAAAGTATGATTGGCGTATAGTTTTACAAATCACCGATTGTGTTACCTTGTTAGCTATTATTTTCGTCACCGAAAATGTGAAAACGAATAAATTTAAATATAGAAACTTATGTAGGTACTAATAAAAACGAACGAGGAGTGATAGATGGATGTTCACTCCTCGATCACGCCAAAGATACAGAACAGGTTTGGCTGAAATTCAATCGGGTATAGTTTATTAGCTTAAAAAACATGGCTCCTTTTTATTTTGATATCACACGATTGAAGCTGTGGACAGAAAATATAAAATTGCACGCTGCCATCGGGTATCGAGTTGGAGCAGTTGAGCTATAGATCGTTTGCAATCTGTGTGTGGCCCAATTGTTTCCTTTTGTATGTAATATAGGTTTTGTTCAACAATCTCTAAGCCATCCAAAGGTTGTCTGGAAGAGATCGCTTTTTAGCTATAAGACCACCCATTGTCCACTTTTTTACCATTATTTTCTACTTTCTGTACATTTTTGTGATGGTGTGCATTAAATAATAATATATATATCTATCTACAAATTGTAATAGTTAGCTTATACTGTAATAAATACAAATGCATATATATTTACAAGCGTAATGTAAAACAATATAAAATAGATACCAAAATGTCAGTGTCAGCCCTAAAAAAACATTATGCAGGTTATGCAGAATGCTCGTGATTACGAACATCCTTTGAGAGTCGACCCATGAATATAACATGAAGCGTTGTCTTGTTAAAAACGCGTCAATCCACTATATTGTTGGTTTATCGACTTGCCACGAAGGTGTCAATTACATTAATCTATCGACAACCCGTGATTAACTATCGATGTCAGACAACCCTAGCGTGTCGGAATTTTGTGTTTATGAACATTGAATTGCTTTATAATTAGCCATGATAAAGGTGCCTACCCGAATTTTGGTTCACTGTACCCTAATAGAGCTCAACTGAGACTAGATCAGGTGTTGATCGTGATAGTCTAAGACCAGAGTTCACCAACAGATGGTTAAGTGTTTAAACAGTTGTTTTTACGTTTTTGACACGAATTTTCATATATTAAACGTCAAAGATAACGGACGAAGAGTCCTAATCTTCCGACTATCATTGGTGAACACAGACCTAAGTGGGTTGTACTATTCATAATTAAAGCATAGATGTACATTAGTTTTAACATACACTTGTTGATTAGTTTGTCCATAATAAAGGTACAATTATTACTTAAAGATTGGTTTTATTTCACAAGCTTTCCCTGCTAACTGTACCAAAACATTCGATGGACCTACCGGTGGCAAATCACTACTCCAAAAATAATATTTTATTCGACAGTGGCAAATTTATAGTCACAGTATGGAACTTAAAAGTAGCACAAAAAATGGTGCGGTGGCATATCACTACTAACCCGATAGATCAAGGTTACACAAAAACAGACCACCGACTTGAATAGAACTGTTTTAGTGACCATAAACACCACTGAATAGTCACAGGGAAGCAATATACACAATTTTGTTTACTTGGCTGACGTAAGTTTTTTGTATATTTTGATTTCAAAACCAAAGTACTGAACAGAGTTTCATAATATGTATATGGGACCAATCTAGAAATACAGTATATCCTTTCAAATAAAAGATTTTTTTAAATCGGTTCATATACAACAAAGTTCGAAAGTAAGTGTGAAAGAGGATATGAACAAAGCAGGTGTGAGTACAGAGATGACGGCTGATAGAGACGAATGGAAGAAGAAGACGTGTTGTGCCGACCCCACCTATGTGTAAGATAAGGGTAGGGCAATGATAAATTCCAAAAATCTAATGCTATCTTCAGATAACACAAAGTAGACGGCCTATCTGTATCGGACAGACAACCTAGCGTGCGGAACAGCGGAATGCTAGGAATGTGATTATAATGGACGAAGTGTTCGTTTCAATTATAGGCTCTTTGCATATCGCTCTGTTACACTTCGTTACATAATCAGTCCTGATTGAGAAGAAAATGTTCGAGCTGTTGGATCTACAGGACACTTTGAAATACCTGCGAGGGATAAATCTCAAAATTACCTTTAGTATCTCCTTTAATTAATTCAATGTGTTTTCGAAACTACGATGAAATTCACCTTGATTTCAATTCTTTGTTGTTTATGTGCAATCAAATTAAATAATAAATTAACAAAAAATAATATATTTGTACATTTCACACAATATAATCTAGCCCCAAACTAGACAGAGCTAGTACTATGGGACTGATTGAATACTTAAATACTTTTTTTTGTAAATACATACATAGAATACATATTAAACACCCAGACTCAGGACAAACACCGATGTTCATCACACAAATGTTTGTCCTGAAGCGGGTATCGAATCCGCGACAGTGGCATAGCAGTCTAATACACTTGCTATCCGACCATCCGTGTCGTCAAGGTAATTTCAGATTGAAAAGTTTCGGAATCTCATTGAATTAAAATCAAGGGAAAATTCAAGGGGGTTTCGGGACTAGCTTCTGCGATTACTTGTAGATTTTTGTTATAACTACATGTATAGAGTACTTGGTGGCCTGTCCTAGTACTTATAGATTTTTGTTTTATCTATGTACATAAATATAGAGTACCTACTTGGTGGCCTGTCCTAGCCGAGATCAGCTCTATATTTACCAATACCTATGTTCTTTTTACTTGTAGCTTGTAGAGCAACTATGTAGTATTTTGGTCTTCGTTTTCCTTATACTATACGCTCTTTTGTATGAAATATGTGCAAAGTTTTACAAAAACTTACTACACCGACTTCAATTGGACTGTTTAAGTGACCATAAACAACACTGAAAAGTCACAGTGAAGCAAAATACGCTATTTCGTTTACTCCGACGACAGATTTTTTTCATTTATATTGATTAAAAAGCTAATCTACTGAACTTATTTTGATAATTCTATGGGACCAATCTAAAAGTATATCCGCTCAAACAAAAAAAGGCTTTTCAATTCGAGTTATGAGAACAAAGTTCGGAAGTAACAAACATAAGAAAAACATCTGAATTGAGATTAATAAATAGTATAAATATATTTAGTAATAAATCCGCTTAATTTCTAAACAAAGGTTATTAACTTAACTCTTTTTTTTTTTGTTTAGATTCTAATATCTAATCTAATGTATTTATACTATTTATTAATATTTATGGATTTCTGCAAAGTAACGCCTGAATCAATCAATTATCTGAATTGAGAACCTCCTCCTTATTTTTTGAGTCGGTTGGAAAATAAAATAAAATTACAAGCGTATTTCTAGTAAAACGGGTCAGGTCGATGTGTCAGCTCCACGCGGTTTGCTAAATCCGTTCATAAAACGCTTACTTTATACTGAGAGTGTGCAAGAACGCAAACTTAATGTCCCATTGTAATAAAGTCACTAGATGGTACTGTACAACTTTATGTACCTAAAGCCTCGATGACTCAGGGCTAGTTTACAAGCTACAAGCTAGTGAGTACGCTAGTAGCTTGTATACTCGCCCCGTGTCATCGGCTTTTTTACAATTTGCTAGTTGACAATCCTTCCGGACCATAATAATAAGCTTATATTAAAGCTTATATTATTATTATCTCACAGCTCGCATTGTGAGATGATTCCTCTCTCTGAAGCCCTAAACTCACATGAAACACACAATAATTAGATTTTTACAAAATCTCCCAATGTAATTTATCGATCTATATTGTGTAGTCACTGTAAAATTTGTAAAAAAAATTATATGTATATTTTGAAGTAGTTATACAATATGTGTTTGATTAAAAATAAAATTAATAAAGACGAGATAATAATAATAATATTTTGGACATTTCACACAACGCCATCTAGCCCCAAACTAAGCAGAGCTTGTACTATGGGAACCAGATAGCTAATAGAATACTTAAATACTTTTTTTTGGTAAATTCATACATAGAATACATATAAAAGACCCAGACTCAGGACAAACTCCGATGTTCATCACACAAATGTTTGTCCTGAAGCGGGATTCGAACCCGCGACACCGGGCGTGGCAGTCCAACACACCTGCCATTCGACAATCCGTGTCGTCAACCATAACAACGTGGTTTTAATGGACATTACTAGTAATCTATAATGATAAAGCTATATTATATCAGCGATCGGGATTGATACTAGTGTGTAACTATCGTCCTATATCAAGATCATATGTAGGGATTCCGGTTAAGGGTCCGGCCCTGTATTTACCATAGAAAGTGGATGTGGAATAGTGGTTGTTAAACATGAAATCGGACTATCCGACGCGAGTCGTTCCGGTGATTTATTGACACTCAAAACGGACCTAACTTTGAACTTCAAAAAGCTCATTGCATAGAATCCGGCTTTCACGCAGTTTCTCTGGCTCGCGCCGCACTATCGTACGAATAAAGCCGGTTTTAGACTACGCTATACTATTGTGCTACATAGTATAGCAAAGAAGGACCTAACGCTATACTATATAGCAGGGGTCACCAAATGGCGGATCCTGGTCCGCATCCGGACCGCCGACCCATTTTGTGCGGACCGCGAGATCATAGCAACTTCAATGTCAATAGCTTGCACCAATTTTACTCCAAAAAATTATTTTTTTTCATTGATATGTTTAAAATACCTTTGTTATTTCCGTAATTACATTTCTTTAATAAATTTTTTTTCTAATATGTTTTGTGGACCGCGATGGTCATTTCATTTCTTAAAACGGACCCCAAGTGAAACTAATTGGTGACCTCTGCTATATAGCATGGCGTTCACATTACGCGATATTATCGCAAGCATTTAAAATATATAGCAAGCTCAGTTGACCGCGGTCTTGCGGGACGGCCCGGGGGTGAGGAAGGAGGAAAAGGGCGGCAAGTACTGATTGAAGTCGGTTGTTGTATGTATTTGTACAACCTTTATTATTAATATACAGATATACTAATACCATATGTGACAAAATATGGTAAATGTTCGAAAAAAACATGGGCCAATGCGAGAGCACTTTTATAATGTCTGTGTTGCTCACGGAAGTTCGTTTCAGATCTTTCGACGAATGTGTAGAGCGGATATGTAAACCATAGTAATAGTTTACCACTGAATGCGATCGACTTGTAAATGTGGCAATATCTCTGTTAATGTTATTTGTATTACTTCGTACCTACTTTTACTTGCCTAAATATGTATGTGTAGACAAAGTACCCATATCTAGAGAAAGCAGAAATATAATGTAACTTTCGCTAGGTCGCGTGACCTATTTGATATTAAAAAAATAATATAAAAAAAAGCAAAAATGTTGTTGTTGTTTTACATATATTGTATGTTGTACGTTGTATGTTGTATGTTGACAACGTTACCTCAGTTATACAGAAAAGAGACCCCACAAAGCTCATTTTACCCAGATCTAAATCAGCTTTAAAAAGAAAGAATTGTAACATAATGACCATTAACATATTTAATAGATTACCAAAAGGCATTCGAGAGTTACCTACTCGACAATTCAAGGCAAAGCTTTATGCATGGCTGGCTGAAAAATGTTTTTATAAAATAAGTGACTTTTTAGATTATAGTTTTGACATACGATATAATTAAATCAGATTGTTAAATTAGATATATATATATAATGCATGATAAATTTTGCACGCCGTCACACGGTGGAGTATGTGAAACCAAATATTATAATTTAAGAACTGTATACCATACTTCATGCAATAAACGATTTCATTTCATTTCATTTCATTATAGACTAGGTATGGGCAACCGGTTCCTTTTCCCCACAGCTTGTCTTTTGACTAAGGCCTCCTACAAAGGTAAAAAAGCGATTGAAAATGTACGTTTAACGTTGCTGTGAATAGGGATATCGAAACTAATGTAAATATGATGCTGCCCTCTGGTGGATTATTTTTGTGTCTTCAGATGAAAAAGTGCGTAAAAAGAGCCTCTTCGAGGCTTACTTGAAATCCTTTCACCACACTGGTTCGAAAGAACTAGTGACACGATAAGAAGAAGAATAGGAAAATGGCTAATACAAAGAGGACATGCGGCCAGTATTCTCGGCACGCTGCCATCAGGTATCAAGTTAGAGCAGTTGAGCAACCTATAGATCGTTTGCAACGTTCTATGGGTGGCCCAATTGTATCCTTTTGTAAATTTTGTAAAACAGATTGTAGTAGTTAGTTAATGCTGTACTAAAATCTATTTATATATACATTTACAGTAATGTTAAGCATTTAGCCCTACACGTAGTTGACTCGAATGCTAGGGTTTATTATCCAAGCTATTCAAAGCTTGTAACTGGTTCCTAGATGGCAAGATAAGAAGGATTTGCCCCACATTGATGGGATAAATATACGCGCTAGTTGCACTTGACAAATAAGCTATTCAAAGCTGGCTTGCCTAAAGATGAGAACACTTAACCTTAAGGCCTGCCTTAAGTAACCTCAGTGTCACAAAACGCCGCTACCGGCATATTTCCTGTAGTTTTCATACATTCAGACTTGCCTCACACGGTAGACGCTACTGGCGCAACACGCTAGAAACCACCGCTACTCGCTTCTTATGGCAGCCACCGGCCACTA
The DNA here is from genome assembly GCA_932526365.1 of Lobophora halterata. Classification (NCBI taxonomy): domain Eukaryota; kingdom Metazoa; phylum Arthropoda; class Insecta; order Lepidoptera; family Geometridae; genus Lobophora; species Lobophora halterata. Next base: position 9,709,029 of record OW052017.1, read on the forward strand.
CACACGTAGTCAACGGCCGCAAGTGGCGACCACCGGCCACAAGTGGCTGTCGCGCGCAAAAATGTTGTTGTTGTTTTACATATAGACTAGGTATGGGCAACCGGTTCCTTTTCTCCACAGCTTGTCTTTTGATTAAGGCCTCCTACAAAGGGAAAAAAGCGATTGAAAATGTACGTTTAACGTTGCTGTGAATAGGGTAATGTAAATATGGTGTTGCCCTCTGGTGGATTATTTTTGTATCTTCAGATGAAAAAGTGCATGAAAAGATAGTTGCAGTAGTGGAACTACTTTTGTTGCTGCGTCTAGCTTCTCGTGGCGGGCGTTTGTGGTTGTGGCCTGTGGCCCGTGTGCGGTGACCCTTAGTATACTGTCGTCCGTCGCGTACGTCGGAACTCGGTAGCGCGCACCGTCGCAAAAATATTTATAAAATGGAAATGGAATGAACTCTACATCGTTAGGTGCGTTCCTAACGGTTCCTGGCGCCATTTGTCAAATAATCTCCCTGGCAACAGTCCAAGCCGAGGTTCGACCCACCGTTGGGTACCCTTGTGCTGTTTACCCCAACTTAAATTTCAAGGTCGAGCGCCCTCTGCGCTCACCGAGAGTCCGGTGACGCAGTAACAGCCATCTGCGGCTAACTGCATAAAACGTCCATCCGAAAAAAATAAAAAAAATATTAGTAAATACTGGTGGTGACAACGACCGACTAGGTTATTTTAGTTAATTTTTTTTTATTTTTATATTTAGTGTTATTTATTATTAATCTCGTTATTAGTAAGTTGTGTAAAAATAATTAGTAAATAAGCACCTACTCTCCTATATTGCTTTTTATTGCTAACTGTACCAAACAATTCCATGGAGCAGTTGGTAAAGGAATAATAATTTATTTTAAAAATCGTGGAGTTGTTGGTAATCAATGTATGCACCTATTTTTTTAGAACAATGGAAGTATTCCGAAAATATAAAATAAAATATAATAAAAATGTCTACTAAATGCATCAGTCGAATTTTGTAATTCAATCATTTAATCGTAAACAAGATCACTGAGAGGCATCCGTTTCATAATTACGTCTGGTATAGGTCTGGTAATAACGTTTTGGATAAGTACGCCTTATCCAAAACTTATTTAAAACTATTTATTAGTCTAGACATATTACAAAAATAAAAAATTTGCTCTATTTTTACGACAAATGACTTTTTACTTCTATTCCTGCTAAAATGTCAATACCCTTAAGCACTAGTTTAGAAATATCACTCTTATCACAATATGTTAAGGTTCAAAATATGCTAACAGTTAGCTACAGCAGACCCCCCACATCACTTATCCCTAGGGATTAAAGAATAGTTTTAAAAAACTGGGAATAGCTTCCTTATGGGAAGCGAACAAAAATAGCATTCTAATGAGTCGACTGCATTGTTGAAATAAGCAAAACACTTTTTTTTCGAGAAAAAATCCCAAACGGTCGATAAACAATAAATTTCCCTAATTTTAGTTGGCAACACTAGCAGCGAATGAATTAACGCCAATTCATTACAGCGATTTAAATCGATTAAATTGGCAATTGAGGTTGATAGTAAAAAACATGTAATAATTACTATCACGGGTATTTTTCAAACCTATAAAATATAATAATATAGGTAGGTATACGAAAATTGTTATAGTTACGTTTTTCATCATTCAATATTTATAAAAGGCCTGGACCTGACTGACTGACAGACAGACAACGCACAGACCAAACCACTGAACCTAGAGACTGGAAAAATATAGAGTTATATTGTGTTCGTCAAGATCTTGAAGTAATAGCAGTAATCTTGAAGCAGTGGGATCTCGTATAAGCACTTACTTTACTTATAGTACGATGACACACGGCTTTTTTACTAGCTACACGCCAGCGAATTCGCTTGTAGCGTGTAAAATCGCCCAGTGACATCGGCGTTTTTACAATCAACTTGTTGATAATCCTTCCCAAAAGCTAACACGCTCACACGCTAGCGTTTAAAAACGCCAACAATCAGCTTGTAAATAAGTTGTGTGTCATCGACGCTTTAGAAAGGAATTTTGAAAATTCGCAACGTTAACGAAGTTGCGAGCGTTAGATAGTTATTAGAATGTTCTTAGTGTTATTATGTTAGGTACTAAGTAAGTTATGTATCTGAACAGGAACATGTTCAACTTGAAATGTTTTGTATTCTTGATCGAAGCTTTTGATCCACCAGCAACCTACGACGAGCTATGCATTAGCTCATACTTGGAATGGAATAGAATATTCTTAGGGCGGTCTTATTGCTAGACAGCAATCTCTTCCCGACAACCGATATGCTGTTGGAGAGATATCGAAGAAGTTTGTATATTATATGTTTTTTAGCGTCAATGATCTTTTCTAGTACAATATAGAGTTATTAATTCATTCATTCATTCAAATTGAGTGAGTTAGTTGGTACAGTGATACAGTTAGCACTCCTAACAACGTTGTGTTAAAACAAGAAGTAAGTTATGCATAGTTTGCCAAACAAAAAATATTTTAGTGTAGGAGCCAATGTACATTTTATTACATGATAATCTGCTGCAAGTTTACAGTAAAATGGATTAAGTACGCAAAATGCAGAATAGGTCATGCCTGAAAAAAATAGTTTTTACGGAGCCCTGGCGTGCAAATCCCAAAATATAGTAATTTATTTTTGGTAGAGCCAGATGTAGATTTGCTCTACATCTGGCTCTACCAAAAATCTACCTCTACCAAAGTTTGGTACTCTTGGTGTCCCAAACAAGAATTTGATAAATTAAAACAACGCTCATAATGATTTAACTCACCATTTTGTCTCTCTGTATGTCTGTCCGTCTCCCACAGCCTCCTAGAGGTTAACGATACAAGCCAGAGTATTGAAAGTTATAACTTGCAGAAATAATATTGTAGTAATTTATTTATTGTGAATTATGTACTAGCTTAGAGACTAGGGTACATTATACCCTGCTGGGTACAAAAAATTTAACTCTACAGACTAGGTTCATTGCTACAATCAGAAATAATTAAATAAAGAAATTTGAAAACACATAAAAAATTGGTTGTCTGTTTACGGACGATAGTTTAACGTGACTACCAGCGTTACCAGACAATGGGCGTTACCGGAAAATGACATTGTTACCGGACAATGGCAGCGTTAGCAAGGACGTCAACGTTTTCGTGCATGCAGCCGGCGTTCATCGATTTATTAGACCTAGTCACGTTAAAAACATATAAAAAGGAAAATTTTTAGAAGTACGAATGTTGTGGCGCAGTCACACAGCCGACGCTGTTACAGCCAGTGAAAAATTCCCCGCTAGCTCTTATACTAACAGTGGTCTAAATGTCATGTCACTCTACCGTTTTGTGTTACCAACACAGATTTGCATTTCCAGGAGTTGGTTGTTTAATGAGAATTTATGGCACCAAGGTTTCCATTCTTTTCGCCAGTAACGAGTTGTAAGACCATTCGAGTAGGTAAGTATGGGAAAATATAAGCATCATGTACAATCCATAGCTGGAAACTGGAGCAGGAACGTAGTCAGTACCGGGACTAGAAGGGGCAAAATATATGCGTAATAATTATACTCCATATTTCATAGTTTTTCTGTGAAACGCTTGATTGAATTTTGTCTATGATAGGTTAACTCTACAAGACAGATGTATGATGAAAATATGTTTTAATATTCTAATCTTACGTAGGTGTATTCGCTCAATCACTCAATATGACAGAATAAATTTGGCTAAAATTCAGTATGCGTATAGTATATGAACCAGAAAATGCTTAGGTATCTTTTTATCTTAATAAATCGCGAGCGAAGTCACGGAGTTTTGTTAGTTAAATCATTAGTACATCTAAAGTAATATAATTGCAATACCTACTGTATGACCAGCAGTCTAAACAAACTACTCGATAAGCATAAACTAAAGAACAAAGCTAGTTAAATGTTTAAATATTGACTGTTTTCACTCACAAACAACTCACGAGCACTATCAACTACTAGACGGTACTGTCGACTGCAAAACTGTTTTATCAAAAAGTTTTTAGATTTATAACCATCTTCATTAGTTAAGTCTACTGCTGGATTATATTTAGATCACTTACAAAGTTAAAGTCAAATATTAGTCTGTTTTCTTAATTAGCAAATTCATATTCAAAGTTCGCAGCAAACTTTACCGTTGGGAGGCGTCCCCCTGCAGGATGCCGTGTAGATGAGTACCAACACAGTGTCAGATATTCTGCCACAAAGCAGTAATGTGTAGACATTACTGTGTTCCGGTTCGAAAGGCACTGTAGCTAGTGAAATTACCGAGCTTTCGATGTTGCAACGGCTCAAAGTCCTGTGTAGCAGTGTTCTGGTCATAAGCAGGTGTTATCTCTTATCATCAGGAGAGCGCTTGCTAGTCTCGTCCCATGTTAACATTAAAAAAAACACTATTTAACCAGATTCCACTAAAATAGTGCAGTTCAGATGTCACTACAATAGTGAAGATGGAAATTTAACAACAACAAAAACACGTAAGGTGTAAGAAAATTTACTGAAACTGAAATTAGGTAGTATTGTAGGCATTTTTGTATTATATCTGCTTCGACTTTATGAATTCAGTTTAAATCTGTTCTTACAAATCAGTGATTTAACTTTAGACCGCAATAGTAGCAAAGAAAGTTACTAATATATTTGCTGTGTCTTCTTGTGAGGCAATCTACTGCTATTTTACTAAATTTATTCAAATGGTTTGAAATTTTAATCATAATTTGAATAATATGTTGACAAACTCTCGTCCACTGCTCATCAATTTTCCCAGTCCACTTGTGGAACTCGTCTTATAATTATTATAAAACTAGTTTTAGCTGGTTTGTTTAATGTTTGTAAACTTAGCCAGTATCCAGCCTTTAAGCCCGAAGGTTTTTGACGTGGCCTAGAGTCATAACAAATTATATACTAGTAAAACCCGAAGTCACTTCCGGCCTTCTGAAAAACCAGAGCACGCATTCCAACAACACGAAACAAAGCATGATCGTATTCTTACTTCAGTTTTTGAGACTGTATTTTAAGGTATCAATCAATCAATATCTATAAAATCTTAATTCTGACTGAATGACATAGACAAGACAGCGCACAGGCTAAGCACGTAGAGACTTGAAACTTTGAGGACAAACACTGTCATTGAGTGTGGACGCGAAAAAAAATTCTTGTTAATTTGCAAAGCAAACAAAGCTATACTTTTCAGATAGTCTATAATAAAACTTTGAGGCAGATTACCCCCGTATATTATGCTCTGATTCCGTACCCCTTTGTTTGCGTTTTATGTTTGTATATATATATATTTATGTTTGCGGCTCTACCATTTTCACATCAAGGGCTTTTCTATTGGAAACTTAGCGTTTATTTTCATTTTACTAACTTTAATCGGCAGGATATGCGGAAAATTTTCAAAGCCTAAACAAAATTTTACCTCCAAAAAGGAAAGTTTCAGCTGTATAGGGAAGGGTTATAAAGTATGTATATATATATATATATTTATTTGGAGAAAATTTATAAAAACAAATCATATCAAAACCGTTAAAGTTTCTGTCTAGGTGAGTAGAGATTTTTCAGTCTAAGAATGCACTATCGCCATGCAAATGCCCTCTTGTAGACTGATCACTTGTGTGGAGTTGTATGCGTTTTTAAACTGAAATACCGTTTAGCACCTTTCTTACCTCCAAATTGCCCATGCTCTGTGATATCAGCCAGTGGAGAAATATAACACCACACTCACCACAAGACACAACACTTCACTCACTCACTCACTGATTGTAATTTCAATTCGGGATCGTGTCACGGTGATAGGTGGAAATGCGGTACGGGTGCGCGCGCGCCGCTATCGATTCTCACACTGAGCAGTCGCCGGGACAGCAATAACCACCACGATTTTATTTTTTAACTTTATTTACTGAAAATTGCGAGATTGACGCCTCGTCCGCGGTTTTCTTTGATACTTTTTAAACGTTTTGGCAACCACTTACGTTATTTCGGACGCGCATGGCAGCTTGACGGCTACTCGAAAGTTTTGCCTCCTTTTTTGCGTGTTGGTTAGAGAGTTTTGAGCAGCATTGAGGTAAATAACAGTAATTGAAACAGATAGTCGTAAATCCACTTAAGTCCTAAATAAAAAGGTCTAAAATAAACACAAAAATACGATGAAATGTATAAGATTGTATTATTTTCATCTCTTTTCTAAATCTGATTACTTTCACATTATAAATAACTAACGAATATTACGCATTCCATAAAATTATCGTTAATATTTTTTATTACCAACCTGGTTATCGATTTAAACAAAGTAAAGTTATAAACACAATAACCATAACTTCGTAGGTACAAAAGTTCTCCGCATAATTTCAAAAGAGGTTTACATTCTTACAAAGTTAAAAAAAGGTATTTGTGGGGCAATTATACTAAAACATACAGAAAATCTGGTTATACATAGACATACCTCGTTTACATTGATTCACAAGTTCTCTGGGTTAGCCAATGAATAAGGCATAGTTATTTATTTAATATTGAACGTCATATAATAAATAAGTTAGTTTATCAAGATTTATGTAATAGTAATCACTATTTAATATGCAAGAAACAGGGCGACATAAGGAAAGGGCCGGCGGCGAAGCGGTATGTAGCGGTCAATTTTTATATTTATTCGGAGAAAATTGATAAAAACAAATCATAAACAAAACTGTTGGAGCTTCTGTCTAGGTGATAAGTGATCTTTTATTGTAAGAATGCATGCTTCTCCATTATCACTTGACTGACCACACGAGTGGATTGGTGTGCGTTTTTTAGAATGAAATACTTGTATCTCTACCAATCAACGTAGGTGACAGTTTATCTAAAAACTGCCACCTAACTAAATACGTCAGTATTATTTGTCGTGTTCCAGTTTTAAGGGCACTGTTGCTAGTGAAAATACTGGGCTGTCGAGAATGGCCATCAAAATTACTTAAAATGGGCAAAGCTGTGTAATTTAAACTCACAGTTTTAGTTTAGGCTGTCTCTAGTCGCTCTTTTGGTTTATTGCCATAAGGCCCTCGCTAGTCTTTTTTACTATTTTACCTTTATAATATTTTTTGTTTTAATATTTTTATTTTCATGACTGTTTCTTAGTACAATAAACAGGTACATATAAAAAAACTCACCTACTTAAATAAAACTATCCTAATTATACATACAAATAAATAAAAAAGAATAAAATAACTCAAAACAGTAAATTTTGTTCATGTGGCATAGTGCCAAGAATACTGGCTGCATTCCCGCGCTGAAGCGCCAAAGAAAGTCTTTGTGCGAAGAATAATTAAATTAAATATTATGTTCTTTGACAGTCACTTACCTCATCGCAGCCGGGTCCGGTCGCTTCAAACAAGTGCATTCTTGTAGCGCATCTGCGTGAATCTTACACTTATTTTATGATCTTGTTCTATAATTGCTATTTGCTATTCACCCGCTATTTAATGACCCGACTACTGACACAAAAATACGTACAGTACCCCTGTATTTTCACCCGACAACGGCGAAGCATAAAGGAGGGTTTTTAGTAGCTACCAACTGTGGATTCACCTATACGTAAAAATGTCTTAAGAGTCTTATGTTCATAATCAAGATTTTACAAAAATATAAAAAAACTGACTTCAATCGGACTGTTCTAGTGACCGATAACACCATTTCGTTTACAGTAAACAGTAGTTACAACTTTCAACCGAATTAATAACCTCCTCTTCTTTTGAAGCGTGTTGAAAATAGCATATCTTATTTAAATTCATATGCAGATTTGTTCTGTCCATGGGCAAGCATGAACGCTCACCGTCAGAATTAAATTCTATAACTCTCTCGCACTCTAACCGCACCTTTACATTTTGATTTACCTTCTCAAAACGCTATTTTGCTGACCACAAGCGAGACAAAAGAAGTCAAAAGTCACGCGTCACCCGGAGGCGTTAGCTTGTATAGTACCAACCGATTATAACCTACAATCTAAAAATAAATCAAAATCATTGCAAAATCAACTCTACCACATGGAAATAAGGAATACAAAAATGTAGAGGCAATATTGGTTTTGTGGGGGTTAAAGATTTATTTGCATAAATTGCGAATGAAATTGTATCGGTTTTTTGTTCGTAATATTAATTTTCAGGTTTACGCGGTTGACCTGAAATAACAAATAACTTTAAATTGATTTGTTTTTTGTTGACGGAAGTCTACGGGTTTAGCAGTTGGAAATAGTATGAATAGGGAAAATTTATTGGAGTTATCGATGTATTGATTTTTGAAGTGAAAACTTTATGAGTTGAGGATATGTGAAACTGTCAGAAATGACAGCTGCCGAATTGTAAGACAGTGATAGCGCAATTAGACACCTTACCCCGAGGGAAGAGGTTAGATATAGATTTTTGTCGCTCATAAGTAACGGACGTAAGCGACAAATGATAAAACATCGTATTGCTTGAAAAGTATTGAATTTATAAAAAAATCCTTTTACATTAATCTAAGTTCTGTGATTACTCACTCAATAGTATAAAAATAAACCATAAATATTCTCTAAATTCGGAGGATGGATGTAAATCAGATTTTAAGAGGGCCTATTTCAAAAAATAAATCTATCGAGAAAAGTTTCACCAATCGTGTTTCTGTCTTACATTTATTTAGATTATATCCTCAAGTAATCACTGTATTAACATCAAGTTTGTAAACTGTACCGTTACCGAGTAGGAATGAAACGCAGCGACTCCAAATTTTCACATAGCCTCTTAAAGTACACTTAGCAACTCATTTTGATGGGTTGGGGTTGGGATGGGCAACAGGGTTATTCGATGGGATTTTTTTCCCCAACGAGTAACACCCATGTCATGGTCACTCGATGGGAAGGATTGCCCCACCTACTTTACGATAGATAATAGAATACCTGATGACAGATTTAATTAATTCAAAAAGTACTGCAAAATAAACGAATAAATTTTAAAAATAAAAAAAAAAAACAAGTTTTGTGTTCAAAAAACATTGTTGGGGGTGTTAAATGAACTTATTTAAGTTAGGTACTATATTTAAGTAATTAGTCTGCTCGGTATAAGTTGTACGTACATATGTTTATGTCGCAATCAAGTTCAGAAATGCACAATTTTTGTTAACCTATAATTTTTATTAATGGTTGTGATGTTTTTGTGCGTTTAAATAAATAAAATAAAATACCTCAATAAAAAAATCGCGTGTACCACACGTGTGTTATGACCACATGGCAGAAGTGAAAACTTCATCAAGGCGACTCAAACCGACTTAACCCGAAGTCTATCAAAAAGCCGTGTTGGCCGAGTGGGAGGTGCCTCGACTTTCAATCCGAAGGTCGTGAGTTCGAACCCGGTCGTACACCAATGGATAATTCTGTTCAAAAATATCTATGTGTGCATTTTAAAACACGTGGTTAACGGTGAAGGAAAACATCGATGAAGCCCAATCACATTAATTCCCCACAAAATATTTTGCTAAGCGTGCCTAAAGAAGTTTTTACTTCAAAAAATCCGGGTATCTGATCGATATCTTAATCCGCCCATACGTATACGCTACAAACTGTCCACACATTTACACTGCTGCGCTGTTTCAATCGTATCAAATGACACATTCCTAATTCGAATCGGTGTCACCTGTCAATCGGTTAAATGTCTTTTCGGTGTCACTTTTAACCTGACCGGTCGTAGGTTAACGTAGAACTTGTAACCAGGACTCCCTGCGCTTTTGTAACTACTATTTACAAGTTTTTTTAAGATTTCATATATTAAATTTTCTTGGTTTTTAAACTTAACGTTGTAGATAGACCTACGAGTATTAAAATAAGTTACCAAGTAGATTAGGGTTGTCCAACACTACAGCTGGCTTCAGTCGCGGCCGAATTTTAGGCTTGAAGCCATTAAAAGAAAAAAAAATCTACATTTAAGAAAGTATGTATAGTCCGGTGACGCAGTAACAACCATCTGCGGCTAACTGCATTAAACGTCTATCCGAAAAATAATAAAAAAAAGAAAGTATGTATTTAAAACGAATATAACAACGGTTTTTTTAATTATTATGCTTTAAAAAAAGTCTTAATTATATCCTTTTTCTAGAGGCACGGTAGTACCTACGAATTATATGGATAAATGAGCAAGAGATTAGTACAGTTTTTTTTTTTTGCGGAAGACTAGACTTATTCCGTTATAATAAATAACCTCAACCCTAAATGAGACAGGTAGGGAGAAAGTTTTGTTTTATAGGTCAGCTTGTACGGGACCGGTGAACGATCGAACTGATTTAGCGTGTTGAAAGAAGTTTAATTTTGGAATAATAGTTTTGATGCAATCGTGATAAAATACTGGCCAGATGTAGACCATGATAATTAGATAGTACAGTCTCTATTCAAAATTACTTAGTAGATTAAATTAAACAAATGTGGGTTCAAATGAAAAAAATATTTATGGATTAGAATCATAAGTATAGTGGTATGAAAGCGTACCTAGAAACATGGGACTGGCATATTTTAGTTTAGAATTTTCCATTGTTATCTGAAAAAGTTAAAAAAAAAAAAACATTTTTGATGCCTGACTTTCCTTGAAGCTTTGTCTCGAATATTCTTTATAAACACCATTTTTATTCCATCTTGTTATAACTATAGTTTTTCGTAGACTTTGGCGATTATCACACATAGTTATTTGATTGTAACGGGTATTTATCGCGCTCACCTCATATGTTTTTGTTTCCCGACGTTTCGACTATATTGCAACAGCCATGGTCACGGGTTGACTGGCATATTGGAGCTACAGTCGCGGTGAAATGAGGGAACTACCCTCATTTTGTTCGTTAAAAATGTTCGGTCGGCACACCACACTGACGACATCTGGACACTTAAGCGGTGTTTTAAAAGCGTTTCGCGTGCACTAGCAATCACTGGGTTCCATGACGTTGAGAGTCTGTATCCGTCTTCACGATTGAAATTTGGATTCTTCTTTATTTCAATCGCTTCCCGGACCATCGGGCCAGATATGAATGAATGAATGAATCTTTATTTGCGTAATACAGGTACATTGTGGTCTTACTTTAAATTAGAATCACTGCATCAACTTTTGTCGTATAAATATACTATATATATATGATATACTGCCACCAAATTAAATATATCAGCATTATTTACTGTGTTCCAATTTTAAGGGCTCTGTTGCTAGTGTATTACTGGGCTTGCGAGGCTGGCCATCAAAATCACTTAAAATGGAAAAAGCTAATGTATCTTTTACCTTATGGCCAACAGGTCATCCACACATACAACCCAAAAGGGTTATCTAGCCTTTCACTGGGTTCCATGACGTTGAGAGTCTAGTTGTTATAACAAATCCTACTCTATGGTAGAATAGAATATGTCTTGGCGCCAGTTCTGCCAAGCACGCGATGCTTCAGCTTCGCTCAATTTGTGATTAGCACGCTCCATTTGAAGACGAAGGCTACTTGAGCAGCCGCCAATTTAGCTACAACAAGGCTTCTATTAGATTTTACTGTTTATCGGTACTTTGTAATATCTGTGCACATGGACTTAAAGCTTAGCACAAAAATATTTCAAACAAAACAATTATTGAATTGAAAAAGAACTTCGGTTTTTGGCCAGATTTAAATTAGAACCTGAACGTAAACTCTCAGAATTTGAAGCATGAATAATAAACAGGGTTTAGTAGAAATTACTACGTTACCATACCTACTATAAATATTTTTCACCAAAAAAATACATTCTACGGTCCTTAGTGTAAGATGATGAATATAAGAGTAGAGGAAGGCCATAGATAAGATGGATGGACTGTGTGAAAGAGGATATGAACAAAGCAAGTGTTAGTACAGAGATGACGGCTGATAGAGAAGAATAGAAGAAGACATGTTCTGCCGACCCAACGTAGATAATTGGGAAAAGGACCAGAAAATGATGGTCCTTAATTTAAGAGAAAGAGAGAGAGAGACTTGTCGTTAAGGATATACATAATTATATCATGCCTAGTGACGAACGACTCAGGCGCAGATATATGAGAGAGATGCAGTGCTGAGAGAGAATTTGACTGAGGCATTATTTTATAGGATCAAACAGCAGCTGGTAAGAAAGTTATTTTTTAACACAATGGATATTATTATTCGAACAATGATGTTTTCAAAGTTGCGTCAATCTTCCACACACATTGATGATGTCATGGTAGCTTAGCTACACAGCCAGATCAAAGTGATTCAATCCAGTGTAAGAAATCCTATCTTAAGGCAAATCCTCAAATCCGAATTCCATACAAAATGTTTCGGACAATTGTTGTTGTAATTGTTTAAGTTAGTAGGGTAAATTTTAAAACACGTATAAAATCTAAATTAAAGTATGAACCTTTCATTTTTTTTGTTGACGAAATCAAAAAACATGGACGAAACGAACAGTGCGAAGAAATTACTATAATACGGCGTACTTTTTGAGTATTTGTCCGAAAAAAATTGTATGGAATTCAGATTTGAGGATGCCCCTTAAGCAGCAGGTATTTTACATATCATACAAATCAAGGACTGGTTCCCATATCCCAAAAAAACCCAAAAATTTTGAAATAAAACGACGTTTTGTTACCTCAGTACTTTGTTGTTTACAGATTCGAAAAATTTTTCAGATTTGTCCCATAGAAATTTTATCTAAATCGGTTCAGTAGTTTAGGTCTTATCATAATAATTGAAAAAAAAAAGTTGATGTGAACTAAATTGCATATTTTGTTTCGCTGTGACTTGACAGTGGTGCCTACGGTCACTAGAACAGTCCGATTAAAGTCTGTTGTTGTATCTTTTTGTAAAACCTTGTTTGAAAACTTAATTTAATCTAATTAATCTGTCCATCAATGCCTCATCTTTTGTGTAGAAAATATTGTCAAATAAACTCCACCGGAAAATTTATAATTTTAGTGTAGTTAGTAGGCTGCCAAATAGCATTAAGCACAAAATTCATATTTATAATTTAAGTAGTATACTTACCCCTTTGCCCACTTAGGCAATATTGAAAGCGCATCGAAATGCGCCTACAACATCGCATTACGCATAGAAATCGCTGCAATCCGTTCCAGCAGAATCACTAAATACGCGGCAGCTTCCTAGTGCATTATGCGCGCCTGGTACCTAGGTGAGGGTCGGAGGTAGAGCAGGCTCTTGTATCTGACAGTTACCCTCACAGAGATCACTACTCGATTTTACCTAGTGCATTATGCGCGCCTGGTACCTAGGAGAGGATCGGAGGTAGAGCAAGCTCTAGCATCTGACAGTTATCCTCACAGAGATCACTACTCGACTCTATCAAGTGCATTATGCGCGCCTGGTACCCAGGAGAGGATCGGAGATGGAGCAAGCTCTAGCATCTGACCTGTTATCCTCTATGACTAAGAGATCACTACTCGACGATACCTAGTGCAATATGCGAGTCTGGTATGGTATACCCCCTGGTATAAGTATCGGAGGTGGTAAGCTGCATCAATCGGATATTTGGCTACATCCCATTTTTACCCTAATAGATAGTTAGATGGGACAACAACTTGCTTATTGTTTCATCAGGCAATCCGTTCGTCGGCCAATTTGTCGTGTGTCTCTTTACCCTTAAATAATACTATTATCCTTAAAATTTAATAATATTCCCAAAAATACTCCTTTATTCTCAAAGTACACTTGTTATCAGGCAAGTAGGTAGGTACATATCAAAGTTAACAATCGAATGCATGTCTTTATTTGATATTTTGCCTCTCTAAACCATACGGTACTGCTCTATCCAGACTATAATAATGATTGAGGTCTTACACTACAGTGCATTATGCTCGCCTTGTCTCATTGCGAAGACCGCCGTCTAATAAACGACAATGTCTGTGTTAACTGAGACGGTTATTAGCCACGGGTATTCTAGGCCAATCAGAACGATTGGCCTAACTGTAAACCTATCCCCTTCTTAGCAATACAGGCGTCTGTTGCGCTTGCGCTGAGTGAACTCACCCAGCATATTCTGAGCCAACCCCCTGTTTCGGAAAAAGAGGCATGTGTTTATTTTTAAAAATTGAAAAGAAAAAAAGATTTTATCGTATTAATCTCAAACATATACTTAGTTTGAGATTAATACAATAATATTATGTCAATTATTTACATTACACATCCTTACCTATGTCGTAATAAAATACTTCGTTTACAGGCAATAGCCAGTACTTAAGATCTAATAGGAACCTTAATTTTACCAACGAAATAACGAAAAAGGAGGTTATTTTCAGTTCGACCTGTATTTTTTTACCACTCGAAGCTCGAACGAAGACCTCAGATTTTGTATTTGGTAGAGTCGAGTAAAAGGTACACCAGCCGAGTAATTTTGTAAGTTATGGTAATAAATAGGAGAATATATTTTTTTCTCTTTCACCTCTGCCACCATTGATAGTGAGCTATAAGAAGAAATCCTAAGTTTTGATGTAGGTATAAGACGGTTTGGTCAAAGATAAAGCTTGCTCGTCCAGAAATAGTCATAACTCTATACTCGAAGACTATTCGTGTTCCACAAAGAGGTTTTAATAAGACAAGTTTGCGGCTTATTTTGATTATAAATTAAATTACTTAGTAGTGTTTCTGATTACCTCAAAACATGAATTTAAGGACATCGTACATGTCTAAAAGCCATTGCGACTAAAATGGTGATAATCTGAACCTACGACCTTTGGTCCTAATACTCAGATTGCATGCAATGTATGTATATTGAAGCATATAAACTATGCTACAACTAGCTTGCTTGCTATGTACCTACCAACTTGCAGTCAATGAATGGTACCTAGGTCAGGTACGAATCCTCAACTACATAAGTCGATATAAGGAATAATGTTATGATAAGCAACTTACTATAAGACCTAAACAACTAATGCTTGCTAGTTATCTCTCCTCCTGCTACTTACCTTGATGTTCAACCAAATCTAGCGTTTGATCGTTTGATTATAACTGCGTTTTGGCGGGAACGTTAAAATGTGGCGTCGACTGCAATGAATTATTTTGCAAAACTTGTATTATTTTGATTATTAAATGTAAAAACGGTGTTTTTTAAGCCGTTAAGTGCTCATTGATGTGTATGAGTGTTGGTGAATAGTGTACCTAATGCAGTGAAACGTGACTTTTCGTGTTGTCTCCAAAGCCTCCATATAACGAAGTAACATTCTTCGTTATGTAATAAAAAATCTAAAACTAAGTAGCATATTATACACAGCTACCTACATACCGATTTATGTAGATAGGACTCTGCAGATATACAACATAGAAAATATTCAAAGATTGGTTCAGAGACTACGCTCGGTCGTTGTGTAAACCAACAAACGAAATTCAAATCATGCAGGCAACTATTTACGAAAGTCGTACGTTTACATGACATTTATATCCTGAGGTACTGCGTCTAGACGAGACGTGATAACGATCGTACGTTGTTGTGGGTGGTCAGTGATTTCAATGTGGATCGTTGAATTAGGCACACCACACATCAATGTCAAAATGAATGTGACATAAGACATTTACACAAGACTTATGCCTAGATCACACGTACCAAGTACTCGGTCGAGACAGTAAAATGTTACTCGGCCGAAACAATGAAAGCTTACGTCACTCGCTCAGCCGAGCACTTGGCGCTATGTTTATACGTAACGAGTACTCGGTACGTGTGATCTAGGCTTTACGCCGATAACGGGGGGGGGGGGGGGGGGGGGGCGAAGTTGGGCACATACATGCTAAATTAATGTCTTATTTGATGATGTGGTTGAGCTACCAAAAGCTATTTTTATTTATAAATGCATGCTAAGTATCTATTGGCTCTCTCAAGCTAAATTAATATCTGCTTAGCTAAGCAGAAGCCGATTGACAACATAAAATGAAGCTGTATAATATAATACTTAGGAATGTACCTATCTAAGGTTAAGTTATAGATTGATCTATATCTGTGGGTTGAATACCTAATAAATACCGAATACCTGTCGACATCAAAGACCAACCCACCTTTTCAGCAGACGCCTCGCGTCGGCAAACTTGCATACCTAAAGCTCGGATCTACCTACGCTACTCATTGACTATTCGCACACTTTTCAAAGATAATTATTATTACACCTAGAAAGGTATTGTGTTTCATAATAAAGTGATCAAAGTAGATGTCAAGTCGTGTTATCTCGCCTCGATGAGATCGTGCGATAAGCGCTAAATGTCAACGCGTGGCACCGGCTTTATTATCAGAAATTGACACTGGTGGAATGAGTAAGCCATGCGTTGCCGATTTATAAAAATAACTGTTTCCCGCGCCTTTTCCAGCGTTGTATCGAGATAAAATGGAGTCATAGAGTTTTTTTTAGAGGAAGGTAGTAGCAATTTCTTTGAAATTAATTTAGGGCAATTCTTGTGAACAAACCATTTTGTTTCATCATTGAAGGCACCACAAGTTGATTGTGTTTGTTTGAATAACCATGTCATCATAATACTGACTGATCAAAGTAAATTAGGTATAACAAAAACACAGACATCGGACATCTTCGCATCACCCATTTATTTCTATGCTTGTGAAACACTTTCGCAGTATAAAAATTGTAGTTTTCTTCGTAGACTTCATGGAAAATACCTTGTCATTTGCTATACGACTCCATGTCTATTGAGAAATATGAAGAAAAGGGCCTCTGGTGCTATTTACCTACACAGAATTTAAGGACCTTTTAAAATATACTTATGTGATTGTACCTAACTGGGTAGGTATTAGGTAGGTATTAATCGCGCTCACTTTATCTATTTTTGTCTCGAATTTTGATTTTGCTTTTGTAAGATTTTTTTCCTATTAAAATACTTAAAATTTGTAATAAAATAACCTTTCTTTGGACCTACATCATAAGGTCTTATAATTTGTGAGACCTACACGCGACGATCGACAATCGACCAACTGCCTTGACATAGGTTCACACTAAACTAGATTGTCTCTGATTGAGAGTAGGTAGATTTGAGACCCACAGAAGCACATTTTCATTTGCCTCTACCAGTATTCCTCTTATCCATACCAAGGGGAATTTTTGTTTAAAAATAAATACACGACTGACCGCTACATTTATAAAGAAGTTTGAAAGACATTGCTTTGAATTCTTTAAGATTTTCATTCCATTAGCACCGCGATGCACGTCCCGATACAATCCATGTCACCTCATTCTTCACCATTTATAGACATTTTGTACTCTTTGATTTGGCCTCTCGGGCTCCATCAAAAGGCAAGTACCACATCAAGGGTGTTAACTATGCAGATCTAGAGTTACGTTTATCTACACAATCAAACAAGTTCTTAGTATCTGGTTGACAACATCAATCTACATCTATACATCGATATCTATCTTGTATACATTATAATAAAGCAGAAGACCCCGAAATTCTGTACATATGTTTTTTTTTTGACGGAAACGCGTTCAGACGATATTAATAAACCGACCCGAAATTTTTTTTTTGATTGGACGGATTTAACTGAAACTTTACGATATCATAGCTACAACGCCTGAAATGGTTATAGGCTATATAATATTACGCTAAATCTCTTCAGAGGGTAGATATAGAAGTTTAAAGTTTGTATGGAAACAGTTTGACAGTTCAGAGTGTTTTTATCTCAAACTTTGGAATTATGTTCTTCAAAACAAATAATAAGATACGGGTTTCGTCGATTTTCAAATTTAAAGTTAAAAGATGTGATAGTACGGAATGAAGGAGTTATTGGACCTAAAGTTGAATGAGCCTATCTCCTCAAGTATACACAATATCTCATTGAAAGTTGCATTTTTATGATTTCCGAAGATAAGTACCGCCATATTTTTCAGTTATCTACTAAATTCAATGTTTGAGTGGGTAAAAAGAAGTATTCAAAATGTGCAAGTTTTGATTGACTTGCTTAGTACTGACACTTTGCTATTCCGTGACATTTCTTCCGCGGGTGAAAGAAACAACATTGACAATAAACAATTCTTCCACGGGTGACGAAGTCACACGCGGGTACAGCTAGTCGACAATAAAGAAGCAAAATATATGCCACCATTCTCATATTCCCCCCCACCGTTATAAATTTACAGGAGGCATTGTCGACTACACCTTCGTTTTCTATCAGGAGTAGTGGTCAAACGCTCATAGGTATTTTGTGTGTATCGCATATAAAAAAAAATGTAAGTAACATTTCATTATATTTCATTTCATTTCAAATAGGTAGGTGTTTTTTTTTCGGATCTATGTGATTTTTTCTGTCGTGTATTTATACTTACATAAGTAATAAACGAGTTAGAACGCTTATTGAGAGAATGCAAAGCAATGTCCTCAGTCCATTAGCACTGCGATGCACGTCCCGATACAACCCATGTCACCTCATTCATCACCATTGATCGGCATTTTTGCGCGCGGCGGCGAAAAATCGTGATATTTGCATGAGGTGTCGGTGGAATTGCAATGAGGTGGCATCGCAGACAGCTGGATTTGAAGTAGCTGATTCATTTTTATATGCTTCTCACCTTCAACGACATGAGGTAGAGATCTTTTAGTTTGAAAGAGCACACCCCTTCCGAGGCTGATCGCGCGTAAGGAGAGGAGAGGGGCGTGCATTTTTAGACTAGGTACTTTTACCTATAAGTATATATTATACCTATTACATAGTACGGTACTCACTTATGACCTAAGTTATAATAAGTAATCGAATAATATAAATGGTATGAATAAGTTCTTACCTACTTCTTCCTATAATTCCTTAGAGCAAAGCAAAGAGCGACGCAATGAACTTACTGATTACCGCAAGAACATAGCTCTACATTTTGGCATGATTCCAAATAGGTACTTACTAAGCTAGCTTCTCAAAGCTTGCACTTGCAAGTAAGAACCTATTACCATAAAATTTTGTAAAAATTAAAGTAGTTGGAACAGTAGGTACTTAGTAACTAAATATATCAGACTGTACATAGGCATTTTACATACCTCCTTTGCTCTACTACAGAATGCTCCAGCTGTCCACATAAAGCTGTGGCGTCGTGCACCGGTGGGAATTGACAAAAATGCATTCCGTTGAGGTCGAATTTGCAATGGAAACTGGCATTTCACATTTATGTGCCTCTCGGCGACATGTCGTCGATATGAATGTGAGCGAGTTTTCAGATTAGGCTCACTTTGCTTGTTCGCCGACACCTAAAACATTTTTACATACAGTTTATTTTTATCTTGATTCAAAGTACTCACTTGTGATATTTTTAGCACTGACTGTACCTAAGTAAGTAGGTACCTATATAATTATTATTTATAAAGCAGTAGGTAGGTACAACTCTTCTGTGGTGTGGCGTCTCAAGAGGGTGGCCTATGTCCAGTTGTTGGCTACGGGTGAAATGACTATGATGTTTGAGGTACCTATACCTACAAACTGATATTCATGAAAAACCCAAACAAAAGAAAAAACGTATTTACTTACTTACCTACTTACTTTATTATTGAAAATGCATTTAACTTCTAAAATATGCTACTGCTTTATTTTTCTTTGTGAACAAAACATTGTAAACCTACACAATCGAGCAAAAAGTTGGCTGGTTAAAGTAAATAAATAAACAATAAAGTATTAGGTATTTCGTATTTAACTAAATTAAACTATTAAAACTGTAGAAAAAGATACTACTACTGCCACCTACACCGTTGAACAAAGAAACGACCTCTGTATCATCCTGAGAAAACTGTTCTGTGTGATAAGTTTTGTACTGAAGTCGTAAGATGGCGTACCGCAAGTTACCTTGTATTGGTGACAGTCAGTGTCACGCACAAATCATGTGTCAACGTCAGTGTCACTGATCTCACGTAAATTCGAATTGTGGTCGATGCTATATGGAAAACCAAAATAATAAGCAGCAATACTAATGTAGGTACAATAAATATTTTATAGCTATAAATGCATGGCTTAATAATTATATACATATCATACAATTAATTGATGGATAGTATGTGGAACTAGTTATGTACATTATTTAGTTTTATTTTATCTAATGCACCGTCACAGTTCGCAATAAATGATCTTAGCATTATAAGGTGCATCATATCATGAAACTAACTTCATTGCGATAGTAGCATTCATGATCCAGGTTGACTATAGCTTGGCAAAAAAGAGGAGATAATAATGGAGGCGCCACTGTGCTGTTTGTATGGCAACCCGCTGCAACTGACTAGCGTACCAACCTTGTCTTGATACTTACTTGTGTATTTTTGTAAGACTAATTTATTTACAAGAGCCCTTGCCCAACAAAGGGACAACATAAGCTGACAAAAAATATTTACACTTAAATCGTAATTTATTAAAAATCAGTAAGCATTGTTTAATTGCACATGTTCTCTAATCTCTAATTGCAATTGGACCTGTTCTAAAGATGCAACTGATTAATAAGAACCTACCTACCTAAAAGTTAATATGAATGTCGCTTCTAGTGTTTACATTTTTAGGAATAATAAAAAAGGCATTGTACAACGATATTATATTCCGATAAATCTTCTCCTAAATATTCCACTCCCTTCTCATCCATGTATTGGCTAGAGCTGAGCTCGGATTCAAAGGTACTGCTACTATCATCTTCAAGATTTATGACTAATCTCTCTATATCTTCGTATAGAGTTCCTTCTCACTCGCAGTGATCCTTTTCTATTTTTATTACGTGCTGGCATGAATTCTTCCAATCTTCCTCGGTAAAAGCTTGGAATGCATGTTCAGCTACTTCCTGTAAAACGAAATCGAATTTACATTTTCATAATGCAGAGTAGCCCATGTGACTCTAGTATCAAAATAATCTAGGCACGCTATACGAGAGTAATACACACAAAATTTAAACATAGGTAACTTATGCGTTCTATATTTATTGTTCCAAAGTCCCACATATTCCTATGCAAGTCATTCAAAACAGCTTTGGGTTCATCAATGAACACTTGATTCAACTAAAAACAACAAAACAATTCTTATATACCTGTCATATCAGCGGTTCTTTGGTAAATATTGTTGAGATTGGAAACAATAGCTTGGGCTTGATGTTTCGCCAGACATCGCCTGTACACCTTATAAATAATCTCCCTGTCAACACTTCGAATGGTTTTTTTTCACTTTTGAATTTATTTTACGTAAATAATCACCATTTTAAATAAAAATTCTGCGAAGTCGTAAAGTTTGTTGACATGAAACTTCATTATTTTTAAGAATGTTGCCAGGCGCTAGCAGACAAAAACGTTAAAAAAGTTACAGCTTGGCAAAAAAGAAACGGAACTAATTCCGTTTCTTTTTTGCCAAGCTGTAACTAAGCTATTCTGATCGAGAATTTTTAGCGAAATAATAATAAACTGATGATTAAAACATAGATTGCTGAATGTACATTTTCAAGCTGTGCATCTCGTGAAATAGTACTAATATAAGCTGGCTGTACATAGCCCCTTGACTCTGATTTTCAGTTTCTAAATAGCCAGTCGCTGGTTCTATTTATTTTCTTTCTAAGTGCGTGCATGTTTAGAACAGCACGTGTAAACTATAATGCGTATAGAAACTTGTTATTTCTGCTCGTCCAGGATTTATCCTGGACACGGTATTCAATTTGTTAGGAACGACTGCAAAGTAAGTTACATAGTTATTACATTCCTTGCGCAATGTCGAGTAGCCTTATCACAAAACTTGTGTCACCAACTTTTACCTACAGATCTTCAGATTTTGCCGTTCAAAATGCCATGCTGCCTTTAAAAGGAAGAAGAACCCGCGTAAAACCAAATGGACCAAAGCGTTCCGTAAGACTGCGGGCAAGGAGCTGGCTATTGACCCTGCTTTCGAGTTCGAAAAGAGGCGAAATGCCCCGGTTAAATACAGCAGGGAATTGTGGACAAAGACCATTGAAGCCATGAAGAAAGTGGAGGAGATCAGGCAAAGGAGGTCCAATAACCACATCATGCAGCGATTGAGGAAGGGACGCGAAGTGGAATGGCAGAGAGATGTGAGGGAGGTGCAGAGAGATATTGCCTTGATCAGGTAAACTTGCAGTCACATTATATGCTAATGAAGTTGCTGCTCAACAAAGCTATTTATTTTTTTGCTTACGAGTGGAGCAAGTTCTCAGATTGAAAACAAACAGTTATTAAAATTTGAATTAATTAGAATTTAATTTGTGAAATAGCTCTTCAAAATAGTTCAGTGCTGACCATTTTAACCCACCTCAAGTTGAAATTAGATACCTACAGGTGTCCACATATGATTCCAAGCTCGGCTTGCAGTGCATGCCTCCCTGTGCACTGCAGTCTTCCCGGGTTTGAGTATAATGCAGCCAGAGCCCCAACTCCGACTGCTCTCAAAACCAACAAGATCTCCCTCTGTTCATTTCCCCCCGGGTTAATGGGTCTTTTTATTATAATTTCCAGATCCCCAGCAGCTGGCCTCAAACAGCGCCAGATGGAGGAAGACTCAGCAATGGAGGTAGAACCCGAGACCATCCAGGTGGTTGACTCCAAGGGTCGGAAGACCACTATTGAAGCTCCTGTCATGGTGCCGGCCGTGGGAGAAATGATTGAAGATGGGGGCGATATTGAACTGTAGAAATGTCACGTTCGGTGAGAAGATTATGAGTATAACAGTCAAAGTGTTAAACTAAATAGATAATTTAAATGAAATTCAGTTGTATGATGCCTGCCTTCTACTGCAAAAGAGTAATGATTAGAGTAATTTTGATTCTCTGACTACTTTGTATCATTTGTTAGTTGTTAATTCCGCTCAATCTTTTATGATGGCAGTACTTCTATGCAGTTTTCTGTTGCAAGTTATATGGTGTTCGTACGGAGTCTGCTACGCTTGCAGTGGAAGGCAGGCATAATTGCTATGTGGAGTTTCAGGATTTCAACATTTTCCACGTTTAATTTAAGTATATCTCAAAATTATTTTTGTTTAACATACAGTTCACAAGTTGATTGTTGAAATAAACTAAGTGCAAACAAAGGTAAATACATGATAAAGAACTAAGGAAATGTATTAAAAGAAAGTGGAAGCATCGGAATAATGTAAACAAGTTTTTATTTGCAGTAAATGTGAGACAAAAAAATCTTCTTTGATTTATAAAATTCACTATCAATTCCTCTTTTATGAGCATGTTTATGCTGATCCATTGACTAGCATTACAGTGGTGTTGTGCTAAAACCAGCGTTTGTGAGGATAGATTGATTGATTTGTTTAGTCTTGTTAGCAATAAATTTCAGAATTAGTGCGCTTTCAGACTATCATAAAACCGAGTGGATTTGCTGTCGGGTTACGGTTTATGCAGCGCGTGAAAAAAAGGCCGTGTTGGCCGAGTGGGAGGTACCTCGACTTACGATCCGAAGGTCGTGGGTTCGACCCTGGTTGTACACCAATGGATTATACTGTTCAAAAAATCTGTGTGCATTAAAAACACGTGCTTAATGGTGAAGGAAACCATCGTGAGGAGACCGGTAGGTCATAGAACCTGAAAAGTTCGAAAAACCTGTGTCAAGTGCATGAAATGAGCCTCTCCGCGGCGCACATGAAATCCTTTCAACACACTGGTTCGAAAGAACTATTGACACGATATAAAGAAGTGCGTGAATGCGTATACGCGTGACAAGCCGTAAGAGACGCCTCATGCTACTGACACTCGCTAGAAAAAACCGAGTGTAAACGCCAGGGAAGCAGCTATAGTGATAAGTCCAACTTATCATTTTGGAATCATTCTTAAGTGGTGATGAGTACATTACTGGCTCCGAGCTTTAAGAAGCTATGTGAAAATTTGGAGCTGCTGCGTTTCATTCTTACTCGGTAACGGCACAGTTTACAAACTTGATGTTAATACAGTGATTACTTGAGGATATAATCTAAATAAATGTAAGACAGAAACACGATTGGTGAAACTTTTCTCGATAGATTTATTTTTTGAAATAGGCCCTCTTAAAATCTGATTTACATTCATCCTCCGAATTTAGAGAATATTTACGGTTTATTTTTATACTATTTAACTGAACTGAACTTAGATAAATGTAAAAGGTTTTTTTTATGAAATCAATACTTTTCAAGCAATACGATGTTTTATCATTTGTCGCTTACGTCCGTTACTTTTGAGCGACAAAAATCTATATCTAACCTATTCCCTCGGGGTAAGGTGTCTAATTGCGCTATCACTGTCTTACAATTCGGCAGCTGTCATTTCTGACAGTTTCACATATCCTCTTAAGCCCGTTCCTATTAAAGAGTACATATCTTAGAGAGGGTTCCTACATTGGCATGGGTCAATGATGTTAGTAGATGTTTTAGTTATCTAACATGGCGTGTGACATAATATAAGGGAAGTATCGATTTACCGGCCGCATTTAGCCTTTAATCCTCTTAAGTCTTCATGCAGGGGTGACATACATTTTATGATTTTGTCCAAAAACTATTGCCTTCACTTAAATCTTGTAAGTATTATAAAAAAAAATGCGTAGGAAAATGTTTTGTTAATATTAATTATTTTTTATCACCAGCATAATTTTGACATGACCTGCTATGATTTAAGATAATTTCATTCAACTCTACCAATATCAATGGAATTTTTCATCGTTTCGAATATAACATGTCATGTCGTCTTCACCTATACTTGCAGTGGCACTTGGCCTGCCACATGACATGATACATATATCATGTTACCAAAAAAATGTATTAGTATTCACTGTTGGTGTTCAATAAATAATATAATAAATAAAATTACATAAAAATATTGGGATTAGTATTATATTTACTATGCACGTCAGTACCTTATGTTGTCAACCCCTGTCTAATCCAATTACCTTGTCCGATCGTTCCTTCGCAATCGAAACATTAGAAAAATCAGAAAATAACTGAACTTCCGTTTAGAATCAAGTCTATAAATATCGCTGTGGATTTTCTTAGTGTAAAATAAAATAAAATTAAAAAAAACCTCAATAAACACGTGAAAATGGTGTATTCTTATGTATGTGCGTTAATCGTTGCATCTGCCTCTTATGTGGCGTATCAGAGATATGCGACTGTGTACACTAGCCTTATTGTGAAACCGGAAAAGAATTATGATTATATAATTGGTAAGTAAGAACTTAGAACTTTATTATTTTGTTTTTAAGACAAATTGCAAATATTTATAAAATAAAATTAGTTAAAATTATATCTGTTCAAGATCTTCTGATGAAAAACTAATAGCAATCTCTAACTAGAATTAGACATGACTAAGGGTTTACTAAGATACCTACAGTCTAAACAACAAAAACATATAGATAGTAGGTAAATAAAATATTGTACTGTGAACTAATTAATGGTACCTACCACTACAGTTTCTGCAAAAAAGCAACAAACGAACTTGGCCGAACGCAAGCAGTCTTCTCTTATATTCTCATTCTACAGTGCAACATAACGAATTTCCACGGAAGCATTCAGCTTGTCGCATTCAATTCTGCCAGGGGCCTTTCATCTTCAGCTTTCAATTCAATACTTAGTAGTACGTGGTGGTACCCAGTGGCGTAGCTCGGTGGACAAGGGCCCCGGTGCATAAAAAAATAATCAGGCCCCCATTCCCTCTTTTTACGTAGGTTGAACTTACTATACTTATTGGCTTTTCGACAGTCGCTTGGCGCATGTGTTGAAGCCTTAAATTAAGAGTTCTGTGATTGTTAATGTTCAAAAAATAATTTCGGGTAAGCTCGAGATTTTCTAGCTGGCTGCTCTCTTTTAAAGCATACGTTAAGGGGCTGGTGCACTGCACCACTTGGCTCTACGATAGGTGCTCTACTGGTAGTGACTATTGCGTTTAGTTCTCAAGTAGTGTGTAGTAGGTGCCGGCACATCTGGCTGCGTACTGGCGGCTCGACTCTCCGAGGACCCTCACACCACAGTGCTCCTCATCGAAGCGGGAGGCCACATGGGCTACTTCACACGGATACCCCTCACGGCCACCGCGGCACAGCAGGGACCTGATGACTGGGCCGTGAGGAGCACGCCACAGAAATACTCTTCTTTTGGCATGTGGAATCAGGTAAACAGGTATCTTTGACGAACATCTGAAAGTAGTCTGTCTGCAGGTGATGTGATGCGAAATTTCTTTTGAGACATCAAAATGTATCTGCATATTAGGTACCTATATAGCAGCCCACTGCTGGAACTCGGTTTCGCCCAAAGCGCGCCCTTGAGCCCGATCTTCGGCTCTTCTCATTCGCCTTCAGCCAGATATATGTAATAGTTCGCAGATCATTTGTATTTGTATAAAATAATCAATACCTCGCCGAAAAAGAAATTTTTAGTCACCAGAAAAAGAAATACGCATATTATATTCAGTTGCCGTTACTGAACACATATGACATGAAAGATGGTCGCTTTCCTATGGATTTGCATCAGGCGGTACCCATCATTGAAATTATTTAAGTTTTATTCATCGTTTGTCAAGCCCGAGTGCTGCTGCCGCGCAGCTCGCTGCAGCTCGGCTCTGGCGCCGCACTCGTCCCGCTGTCGCTCTGCCATTTTGTAGATAACCAAAATTCTGACTGCACAGATACAACGTAGGTACTATAGTAAGGAAAGTACCCTTTCTGCATTATCCATTTAAGTTTTTTTGGTAATTAAAAATTTGTGGTGTATAATTAAAGGCTGATTCCTATCTGACTGACTGACAGACAACATGCAGGCCCAACCGCTGAACACAAGACTTGCAACTTGGAGGATGTGTTTGTCAAGAGCTGTAAGAGGGGACTAAGAAAGGAATCTTGTTTCATATACATTTTTAAACCCGCAAATGCCTGGGCGAATCTGGTCAGATCATTAATAACTAAAATATATAAAAGGCTTGGTCCTCATTGACTAACAGACAACAAACAGCCCCAACCGCTAAACACAAGACTTGCAACTTAGAGGTTGTGTTTGTCAAGAGCTTTATGAGAGTAGGTATTTACTAAGCAAGGAATCTTACAAATTTCTAGACCCAATTCATACCTCGCGGCAAAGGCCTGGGCGGTTCTGGTCAGATCAACTTCCTTATGCACGGTGTCGGACGTCCCGAAGACTTTGCAAAATGGGGTCGCCTCGGCTTCACGGGATGGAGCTTTGAAGATCTGAAGAAGTACTTTGTGAAGGCGTTCGGCACTGCGAGGAATGAGTTCGATTCAGGACATTGTCCTGTTGAAGGGGAATGTCCAGGGGAAAAGGTAAGTTAATAAATAAATAAATATTTTGGGCATTTCACACAGCGCCATCTAGCCCCAAACTAAACAGAACTTGTACTATGGGAACCAGATAACTGATACAATACTTATATAGGTACATTTTTGTAAATACGGTACATAGAATAATTAGGAAACATCCAGACTCAGGACAAACACCAATGTTCGTCACACAAATGTTTGTCCCGAAGCGGGAATCGAACCCGCGACACTCGGCGTAGCAGTCCAACGTACTTGCCACTCGACCATCCGTGTCGTCAGAGTTGTCAGTTATCTTCTGAAATCCTTGCGTAGATATATCAAAGGACGGGACAACCTGGGATTATCAAGATGTTCAAACCTGTAAACCATTTTGCAAGTTCAGGGGTTGAGGCTAGAATTACAAATGGGAATGTTTGTAAGGATGGATAGATGGATGTTTGCTTCTTATTCATACCAAAATTACTGATTGAGCAGATATTGCAAAACTTGGTTTTGTCTTTGGTTTGTCTGCTGAAAAATGATAAAGGCTACTTTTATCCCGTGGAATAATCTTCAGGCAACATCAAGTCACATAAAAAACTAAAAATATCTATGCGATTCCAGGCCCCAATGAAGCTGAAATTAGCAAGCGACAACGAGCTCCTCTCCACGTTCAAACTCGCTTCATCCCTCCTCCATGACCAGCAGACCTCGTCCCACCGCCCCACTGCGACGATCTCTCGCGGCAGGCGATACTCCAGCTACGACGCGTATCTACAGCCCGCTCTAGGGCGGAACAACCTGCATGTACTGTTGCACACGCAAGCTGTTTCTGTAAGTATAAATCCGCCTGTCCTCCTCTATAACGATTTAATAGAATAGAATAGAAAATAGAAATAGAAAATGTTTTTATTTGCCAAAAAAAAAAATACAAACAAATTACTCACATAATGGATACAGTAAGCCTACTTAGTTAACCTACTTAGTCAGAAGTCTAAAAATTTATTGGCAAATTTGGGCTCAACTCAGCGTTGTGCTGGAGCATGAGGTTCTATGACCCCATCGATCCAGCGCTGATTTTCAGTTGATCCCAGTGTGAATGAAGACACGACCAGCCGGGAGCGGTCGCTGAGCCATTGCATAGATAATATAAGTAATGTATAAACAAGAGATAAAATACATATTTCATAAGAATGGTTAGGCGGATACGACGTGATAAAGTTATTATGTAATTATTGTTCTAGAATAGATAAAAAAATAAAATAAAATAAAAAATAAACAAAATGTTAATATTATCAAAGTCAAAATTTATATGACAGAAAGGAAATTAATCTCGTTCAGGCTCCGACACCACTGGCTTACACGAGAAAGATAGAAGAGTAACCAAATTGACTGTTTTTGTTGACTGTTTCTAGTCAGAAAACTATTGTTAAGAATCGCATACGCAAATAGGCCTAATAGGGCATACTTTTATCATAATCATTCATCAGTACTATAAAAGTCTACTTAATTATATTATTCGTATTATTTTGCCCATTTTCATTATTTCAGATCCGCTTCGAAAACAAAACTGCGTCATCCATCTACATTCTTCAAAATCACCGTAAATTGAACAACATATTCGTGAATAAGGAGATTATTCTCTCAGCGGGAGCCATCAAGACTCCTCAGATCCTCATCGCTTCTGGGATAGGACCTAGGAGACAACTGGAAAAGTATGTATGTCAATCAACTGAATTTATATCTTCCCATAATATCTCATATAATGACCCATTTTTGTGTTTGATATTTTTTATATTTTATTAGAATAACACAATATTAATTAATATTCGCAAGTAATATAATAATTAAATTAATTATTGATTGATTAAAACTATGTTCCAGATTGAAAGTAAAGCCGGTGGCTATCAATGAAGCTGTGGGCCAAAATCTGTTCGATCACATGAACATGCCTCTCTACGTCAGCATCAAGAAACCCGTCAGCATCACTCTCTCTAAGGTGTTCAGCTTCGGAACCGTTTTCCAGTATTTCTGGGACGCGAATGGTAAGTCTAGTACACTTCTTCTTCTTATCGTGTCACTAGTTCCATCGAACAAATTCTTTGTTGCCAGGGTTCCTCTCATTCCCCCCCGTGGCCGGGGTGGAGTTCCACGGACAGTCTTCGCTCGTGCTCTTCTCGATGGGCACTGCGAGTGAGAGACTGCTGAGAGACCTGTCCAACTACAAGCCTAAGGTAAACTGGTTACTGCGCATGTCTATTGTATTTGTGTAGGTATGTACCCCCTCAGGTACCTTACTTTTTACTTCTGCGCAATAACGCAGAGAGTCGGAGAGTGCGCGCAGGAGCTACACGATCTAATCCCGCCATCTCCCTTTTACCACCGTACTAGCAGGCGTACGATGGGGTACCACCCCTATCTCGTAGACATCCCACGAACTAGAACCAAGCGGTTCGCATCGACATTTATGGTGCGCACCAGCAAAGAGTGGAACTTGCTGCCGGCGTCTGTTTTTCCGACACACTATAATCTTGGAGTCTTCAAATCAAGAGTGAATAAGTTCTTACTAGGCAAGCGTGCTTCATCCTCGACCACACCGTCACTTACCATCAGGTGAGGTTGTGGTCAAATGCTTGCCTATTCCATATAAAAAAAAAAAAAAAAAAACGGTCAGCGCGTTACGTGCCCCTACTTGTACTGCTATATGACAACTGGAGACAACTTCTCAGGTGTTCCGCGATACATACGCCTTCCACAACGTATCCTCACAAGAAGGCTTCATGTGGCTGTGCAGCTGCCTGCAGCCGCGCAGTCGGGGGGCGGTGACCCTGCGCGACTCCCGCACCGTGTCGCAGCCGAGGGTGGACTTCAACTACCTGCGACACTACCGGGACGTCACATGTATACTCAAAGGTAACCAAACCACTAGACATGGAAATGATTGCTACTTCTATTTCATTGTCACATGGTGATATGATTTCATTTTGTAACAGTGAATAAAAAAATAAAAAATTATTAGTTAAATCTAGTCGTCATGAGAATTTAAGAAGAAAACATAAGTACAATATATGTATACCTCAAATTAATAATACAATGTTTAAAAAAAGCTCATATATAACTGCAATAAAAGTGTTCAATCATTTACCTACAGAGTTTAAGCAGCTATCTGGTATTGGATTTAAAAACACTGAGAAAATGGCTTGTTCAAGAAGTTCATTACACACTAAAAGAATATTT
Source organism: Lobophora halterata (assembly GCA_932526365.1). Lineage (NCBI taxonomy): Eukaryota > Metazoa > Arthropoda > Insecta > Lepidoptera > Geometridae > Lobophora > Lobophora halterata. The sequence continues at coordinate 9,739,483 of OW052017.1, forward strand.
TGAAAATGAAAAACTAATGTCTAAAAAATACCTAAGTACTAGTTAACTTAAAAAAAAAATTAACAAATGTTTGCACCTATAGTCTACTACATCTGATGTAATAAAACTAGGTAGGTATCTATTTCATTTTAGTTATAAGTACCTATATTATTGTTTGTCCTATCAGGATAAACTGTTGTTTCCTACTAAAATATGTTAAGATCTTTGTACACAGTTTTATACAATAAATGTTTCTTGATTCTTGATTCTTGATTCTTGAAATCATTTTTCATCAATGGCCTAATGTTATAATGTCACATTTTGTTAAAATAATTCACGCATGACGCGACGTCACGCAATCACTCTCACTCACAGTCAGCATACTATTGACTGTCTGTTATTGTTATTTACGATACGAATGAAATTGTAAATGGTGACAAGTATCATGATATCACAGCGTACAAAATCGCCTGTCGGGGCGCGCTGGGCGGATACCACCGGTGATTTTGTAACAGTCTTGGTCTCAGAAAGTAACAAGTGCTATGTGTGATCAGTTTTATACCATGATAATACAAACCACGTAACACTAAAGTTTAACTGTGCTTTATAATCTTGTATCCTATTTTTTTCGTATAAATATCGGATATGTGCATCCTTCCCGTTCTGACATAACTTTCTTCTGGTATAACTCTCAAACTTGGTCTCTGATAAAAATCCAGAAATCCAAACTCAAGGTTTTCAAGGGCGATTGCGCAGTATTCTTGGAGTAAAACTTACAGACCGCATCCGTAACACCATACTGTGCTCCAAGACACAAATCACCGACGTAGGGGAGAGAGTCACTAGACTTAGGTCAGACTGGGTTGGCCATAATCTGCCGCTGTGGGCCAAGTTACCACTCAGTGGTGCTCTGATCTTCTTTTCTTCATATCACTAGTTCCTTCGAACCAGTGTGGTGAAAGGATTTCAAGTGCTTCTCGTAGAGGCTCCTTTCGTGCACTTGACACATGTTTTTCTAACTTTTTGGGTTCTATGACATGCCGGATTCCTCACGATGGATAACTCAGGCTGATAATAATGATACATAATCTATGTCTTGTATTTTTCTACTCTTTTGTTTTCCACAGCGATTCGGCGAGCCGAGAAACTATTATCGACCAAACCGTTCATAGAAATAGGGGCGGTTATCCACTGGCCGCGGCCCGAGCGATGTCTGACCTTCTGGAACTACACTGCTGAAGACCAGAGAGGGACTACTAGAAGACGGACGTAAGTAGAGCAAACATGTAGACTATCTTCAGCATGAAACCATAATCATAGTAAAAACTTTTTTCTTCTTTTCACAGTCGCAAAAACCAATTGAACCCAGCCAAAACAACTTGGAAAGCTCCTCAATCTCCCCCTGACGAGTTCTTAGAGTGTATCATTAGAGAGGTGTCTGTGACGGGACACCACGCGGGTGGCTCCTGTGCGGGGGGCAGGGTCGTGGATCATCGGCTCAGGTCAGTACTAATAAGTGACGAATTCATAGCTCCTCAATCTCGCCCTGCCGAGTTCTTAGAGTGCTTTGTGTGTCTGTGACGGAAACCACGCGGACGCCTCCTGTGCCGTGTTCAAAAGCTCAGGTCAGTACTAATAAGTGACGAATTCATAACTCTTCAATCTCACCCTGATGAGATCTTATAGTGCATTTTCAGAGAGCTGCGTGTGGGGGATACTGTATTGGGTCAGTCAGTATCAACACCACCGAGTGACGAGTTAAAAGCTCCTCGATCTCCCCCTGACGAATTCTTAAAGTATAGTATCAGAGAAGTTTGTATTGAACACTGCATCAGCTCAGTCAGTACGAACACTACCAGTGACGAGTTAAAAGCTCCTCAATCTCCCCCTGATGAGTTCTTACAGAACAATATGAGAGAAGTGTGTATTGAACACGGCATCGGCTCAGTCAGTACCAACACTACCAGTGACGAGTTAATAGCACCTCAAACTCCCCCTGACGAGTTAGTGCGTTAACTAAGATGTGTGTGTTAGACGCCGTAACAGTCAAGTAAGAAATACCTATGTTTTTCGCATGAAATACCTATTATTTTTATTTATTTTCAGGGTGAAGTCCGTATCCGGTCTGCGCATAATGGACGCCAGCGTACTTCCGTCTCCCGTCTCACTCTTCCCCAACTCCGTACTCATTGCCATGACAGAGAAGGCTGCTGACATGATACGAAATAAATAAGTTTCATAGCGCTTACCTAAATAAATGCCCTCTACATCGTTAGGTTCAATTCCTAACGGTGCCTTGGGTCAATAGTACAATCATCCCCCTGGTAACAGTCCAAGCCGAGGTTCGACCCACCGTTGGGTACCCTTGTGCTGTTTGCCCCAACCTAAATTTTAAGGTAGAGCGCCATCTGCGCTCGCCGAGAGTCCGGTGACGCAGTAACAGCCATCTGCGGCTAACTGCATTAAACGTCCATCCGAAAAAAAAAAAGCTTAAATAAATAAATAGGGCAATACTTACTTGTTAATGTAAGTTTTTAATCTTGTTTTAACAAAAATCTTAAATACTCTTATGACTGTATTTATTATTTATCTTCGTTTCGACTGTTCTGTTTTACTCAAATTAAATTATTAAATTCATGAAATAACGCATTGATTTCATTTATTTTAGTAAACGCAAAAAAAATGTATGCGAAAGTTGAAAAATGAAAAGATAAATGTGTGTTCCTCATTAACGTCAATCATTATATTAAGGAATTATTCCCATCTGTCACCCTGCTCTGTCCCCTTAGGGTGACAGTGGGCCAAAAATGTTCTATCTGTCCCACCTGTCCCACCCAATAACCTTTTTTTGCCTGTTTATTTAATCTAATCTATACAAAGCCTTTCACACAATATTGTAATAACAATCTATTCTTTATGGTTGTATGATAATATTATAAATACACAATGTACCTAATAAAAATTTAAAAAAAAAAACTATTGAACGACCTCGGGTGTTTTTTCGACTAAGGTCTGGTTCACTAATAGATAATCGGAAGATTTAGACCTCTTCGTCCGTTAACTTTGACGTTTAATCTATGAAAATTCGTGTCCAAATCGTCAAAACAACCGTTTAAAACTTAACCATCTGTTGGTGAACTCGGGTCTAAATACTAACTACTATAATATTGTATACCTACCTATTTAATTAAGTATATTTTAAACGACACGTGACTCCCAAATATTAAAAAAAAACATCTTAATCGGTTCAGTAATTATGACGATATTGAGCAGCAAATATGCATCCATCCTCGCAAACATAAATTGTGATGTTTTGTGAATATGCACCTTTATATTGAAAACAGTTAACCGTGCATATCAGCTCTACCGGTTTTGAAGGCAACGAACTTGTAAAGCTTTTATTATAACCGTCAAGCGCAAGGACATACCGTAGGTTCGAGCTGTTACCTACCATTGCACTCGTTGACTCACTATCGAATTACGATCGAATTTGATCTGGTAGGTAGAAATTACCTTGGTACCTAACGTACTATGAAAATGGCCCTATTTATAGGATGTTAAATGTCAGGAAAGCCGCTTATATGATTCTGAAACTACTGAAAATAGTCGAGGCAGCTAAGACACGACAGCCACTGAAAGTAGGTAGGTAGAGGCAGCTAAGACTCACTAAAGCCACTAAAAATAGGTAATTGGAGGCAGCTAAGATACTGAAAATAGGTAAGTAGAGGCGGCTTAGAAACGAAAGCCACTGAAAGTAGGTAGGTAGAGGCAGCTAAGACTCACTAAAGCCACTAAAAATAGGTAATTGGAGGCAGCTAAGATACTGAAAATAGGTAAGTAGAGGCGGCTTAGAAACGAAAGCCACTGAAAGTAGGTAGGTAGAGGCAGCTAAGACTCACTAAAGCCACTAAAAATAGGTAATTGGAGGCAGCTAAGATACTGAAAATAGGTAAGTAGAGGCGGCTTAGAAACGAAAGCCACTGAAAGTAGGTAGGTAGAGGCAGCTAAGACTCACTAAAGCCACTAAAAATAGGTAATTGGAGGCAGCTAAGATACTGAAAATAGGTAAGTAGAGGCGGCTTAGAAACGAAAGCCACTGAAAGTAGGTAGGTAGAGGCAGCTAAGACTCACTAAAGCCACTAAAAATAGGTAATTGGAGGCAGCTCAGATACTGAAAATAGGTAAGTAGAGGCGGCTTAGAAACGAAAGCCACTGAAAGTAGGTAGGTAGAGGCAGCTAAGACTCACTAAAGCCACTAAAAATAGGTAATTGGAGGCAGCTAAGATACTGAAAATAGGTAAGTAGAGGCGGCTTAGAAACGAAAGCCACTGAAAGTAGGTAGGTAGAGGCAGCTAAGACTCACTAAAGCCACTAAAAATAGGTAATTGGAGGCAGCTAAGATACTGAATATAGGTAGGTAGAGGCGGTTAGAAAGAAAAAAAATATCGATTGTACAACACGATCATACATTGCAAAACCATTGGTAAAACAACAGGAATTTCTAGTTCGAGAAAAAATCAAGTGCAAACGGGTTAGCTTGGTTAAAAGTACCTCCATGATTATGTAGAGTTCAGTATCCAATCGGAAGCTGGACTCTGCAGTATTAAAAATGTGTAAAAGCAACGCGAAATTAAACGGCAAAGTCGCCCTGGTCACCGGGGGTGGCTCCGGTGTAGGGTTCGAAGCTGCAAAGGACCTTGCCAAGCGAGGAGCCAGGGTCATCATCGCCAGCAGAGATGCAACCAAACTACGCATCGCAAGAGATCGTATCCGGTCCGAGACTGCCAACCCTAACGTCGATTTCGGAGTCTTGGATCTCGCATCCTTAAGCTCAGTCAGACATTTCGCTCATGAAGTCGGGAGTCAAGAGAGTAAATTGGACATCCTCATCAATAATGCAGGCGCAGTTGGATTACCAGACATACCAACTGAAGATGGATTGAGCCCGATGATGCAAGTCAACTTCTTCGGGGCTTTTTTACTCACGTACTTGTTGCTACCGCTATTGAAGTCTTCAGCACCGAGCAGAATCATCAACGGGTCCGCGCAATCCATGCATTTTGGAAAGATAGACTTTGATCACTGGAACGATATGGGAAGGTACGGCACAATCCTGGCATCAGGTAACGCCAAACTTGCTGCTGCCTTAATAACCGTCGAGTGGGATCAAAAGTTGAAAGGTACCGGGATCACAGCGAACACCTTTGATCCATTTTACGCAAAGGACACTGATATATTAGGCAATTTGAATGAGGTTATGACAAACCAGTCACTTTTGTTTCTGGAGTTGTTTGGTCTACCGAAGGAGGAAATCGGTCAGCAGATTGCTTATTATGGATCTGCTCCGGAGTTAGAGGGAGTGAGCGGAGCCCGCTTCATGCTGTGCTTGAAGCTGTCGAACCATTGGCAGGCTGGCGACCAGGCGCTCAGGACCAGGCTGTGGGCGGAAGCGAAGCGACTCGTTAAGATCTCGCCTGAAGAGGATTGGGAGGCTAAAGGATTATTGAAGTTTCAACCGTACCAGATCCCCAAGGTCAAACTATGATTTATGTTTTATTTTTCTGATTTTAAATCAGCTTCATAATGTAATGACTTGAATGAATTGTGTATTATTTTAAACTTAGTTGATACCTACCTATTAATTCAATCTTAATAAACAAAATTATTATTATTATAATATTCTCATTACTCCCGTTTAATAAATAGGTAGATACGTACGTATGTAGGTTGTATAAGTAGTTTACCTAATTTTCCGATCAATATTTTTAATTGGAAAATCTTGACATTCACCAAACAGTAATCAAAAGGTTTTTTGATTCAAAATACCTACTACCAATTAATTATCCAAGTAGGTAATGACTTAATAATTTGAGTCATAGATTGGAACCCTTCCCTATTTCCTGTTCATTCACTCAAACCTTTACTACTTCCTCTACTCAGTCACTCAAACCTTTACAAAATACATACCCATAAAGTAAACTTTATGTAACGACTAATTTAATAATCAGGACTGGTTTAAGGATTTGTATTTTACTTGTAAATTGGCTTTTTATGGGTTTGAGTTTTGTTTGTTGCAAGCAATCTACATAAAAACTTACTTCTCACTCGAAGCACGCAATTGTTCGCCATAATTGTGTCAGACATGCGGAAATCGAACAAAGTGACTGTACCTACCTACCTGCTGAACCTTATTGCCTTGAGATTATAAATAATATCAAAGATCATAAAAAGGACCGAGATGTCCTGCCAGTGTGTCGATGGATACGGAACCGTTGTGTTGTCCAAAATTGAAGCTATGTGCGACACGGACGCGACGCTCCGCGGTAGAGTGGCTATCGTGACGGGTGGCAGCTCTGGAATGGGACTGGAAGCCGCCAAGGAACTCGCCAAACGTGGTGCTAGAGTGATCATCGCGAGCCGAAATGAAACAAAGCTGAAAATTGCCCGAGATCAAATACAATCCGAGTCGGGAAACCCATACGTAGCCTACAAAACACTCGACCTGGGATCCTTGGCATCAGTGAGACAATTCAGCCGTGACTTCGCAAATGAACCCAGACTGGATATTTTGATAAACAACGCAGGAGCCGTGGCTCTACCAGATAGACTCACCGCGGACGATCTGAATTTGACGATGCAAGTGAATTTCTTCGGAAGTTTTCTTCTAACCTTTCTATTGCTGCCTTTGTTGAAGTCTTCAGCGCCGAGTAGGATCATCAACGGTTCAGCGGCGTCGATGTATATCGGACAAATAGATTTCGACCATTGGAACGATATCGGTCGCTACTCGTTCATAACATCGTTAGCTAATTCTAAGCTAGCGATGACTCTTTATACTGCTGAGTTGGGGAGGCGTTTAGAAGGCAGTGGAGTGACAGCGAACAGCTATGATCCTTTCGTCGTTCGGGATACAGATCTACTAGGGAATATTAATGGTGTGATGAAGAATGTGACGCAGTTCTTTGTGAATATTATTGGACAGCGGAAGGAGGACGTTGGTAAACAGATAGCATTTCTGGCAACTGCGCCCGAGTTGGAGCATTCGACAGGTGGACACTACAAGTTCTGTCGTCAGTGGTGGAATCATTGGCTGGTGAGGGATAGACACATGACGAATAGACTGTGGGACGAGTCAAAAGAACTGGTGAAGGTTACAAAAGAGGAAGATTGGGAGAAGAGATAAAACCATGGAGTCGTTCGTCATCTTGTCCACTAAATTGGATTGGATTCGGATGAAATTACGAATCCGATTTTTTTTCTTAATAGTTTTTTTACAAATATCTAATGCTAGGAACTCGTAAAATTGCCATAGAAGTAAATGATATTGAATAGATAATTATGTAGGTTAGTTGTGTATTCTTTTAATTAAGTATTTAAATCAAACCTTGCATTTGCATTTATTTATCTGCGACTTCGTTAGTTCAACGAACTGGTGAAACCGGATTTCTACTTAAGTAGGTAATAAAACCCTGCTCATATTTTGTGCCTTTAATTTGTGACTGTTGCAGTTTTGTATTATTTTTACCCGATTGCAATGAAGGAGAGAGGGTTATTGTGTTTCACGTGTATGCACATTATTATGTTGATATGGTATAGTGTTATGTAGACAGGACTCATCAAGGCCAGTTAAAGGGCTATCCACACATTTCCGGGAACCCGGCCCTGCCTGCCGTGTTCCGTCAGTGACGAGGAAAAAATCGGCTACGTACAACTTGTACCAACTCGTTCACATAGCTCCGTGTCAGAGGCATCCGGGTCGTCAGTGTCCCGGACGCATGGATGTGCGTTCGTCAGTGGTATACGATTTTTATATAGGTAGGTAGGTACGTTGACGACAATATGAACACAGAGAGGTTGATAGAACTTGTACGACAGAATAATATTCTTTACAATATCAACATTATTTGAATTATACGAAGAAAAATATTGTGTATTGTGCATATCAGCTAAAGAAACAGATTACACTGATACCGATTTCCCTGATATGTGTGAACACGGGTGACGGATGGCACGTCCCTGACGGGAACACTGACACGGACGACTCTGAACACGGATAGCCCTGATCCGGATTTGTGTGGATAGCCTTTAAGACGTAATATATTGATGGTACTATCATCACCATCAACTTATGGTAGGCTCTTGCTGGACGAAGGTAGGTAGGTATCCACTAAGCTTGATCTTCATTTTGGTCTTCCCAACATCCGCCCTCCAGCTATCATATTCGACACTTGCACAACTGCACAGATAAAATATGTTGTTTCTAACGCAAATAAATGATCTCTATCATTATCACCTCAGTTACTAACTAATGGCATTATAAATGTGCATGATCCGTAGTTAGCCACAGGGTCAAAGACTATATCGATCTTTGGCTCTACTCATCAACTTTTTTCAGCGCTGATCGTCTCTCCATTTAGCAGGGTTTTTTTACTGTATTTAAGTAATTGTTTTTTTGTATATGTTAACGGTGTTATAATTTTGTATCCTTGTACCTAATACTTTTTGATGTGTAAATTTTTTCCTCTCGCTTTCTGTGTAACTGCAAACTTCCTGTTAACGGAAGTGTGTAACAGGAAGTTGGCCGTCAGATGATATCAACCTCAGAAAAGTTAAGTAAAAAAAGGTAACTGGAATCCTTCCAAAAGCTAGATATTACACCGTTATTTGCAACTACTGGTAAGCCTCGCTCGTTTTTTCATTCTTTTTCAGTATTGCAACTGACTATGAGTACATTTTTACTGGTAAATTAAACTTGTGGTCTAGGTATCTATAATATTTGCGTAGTAAGGTTTGTTTTCGAGTCAACTTAGATCAGGGGTACACATAACATCTTTAGATAAATTCTGAGTTATGAATTATGGTTATGTTAAAGGTTGTTGGCTGGTTTGCCATGACGGGAATAAGAAGTATGTTCCTAAGTATCAATCAGTTATTTAGCTACTAAAATGTACAGAATGTCTTTTCCGTAGTGTTTCTAATACAATGTGATTTTTTGTCTAATTTCCGTTCCTATTTAAAACCACTGGATATACATCCTTTTTTTTATTTAATAAGTAAATACAAATATATACCTTTTTTTTTAATAAATACAGGGTGTAGAGTAAAATCTCGACGGATCAGGGGAGGAAGTCTGAGATAAGATAGCAAAAGTTTAGTAGTAACCATAAACTTGATTTTGAAATATATACAAAAATGTGATAGGTTGTGTTTAGATAATCAAAAAGAGTAGGTTAAAAATTTTTTACAAAATAAAGTAACTCAAATTCGGGACCAAGCCACTAACTATTGAGCTAAACATCCAGGTGCAGTATAAACTTATGCGCGAGATTTTGAACCCTATAATAATTTTATAGCTAATAGGTATTCGAGGACGTGGTGGCCGAGTGAATGAGGCCCTTACCTTGCGATCTGCTGGTCGTGGGCCGGTGGCAGCCATGCGTAAACAGGCTTTTTCGGTTGAAAAAATCAATGTATGCATCAAACGTTCTCGCAACGGTGACCGAAAACATCGAGAGGAAACCGGCATGTTGAAGGACAGAAAAAAAAAATTCTATGGCATGTGATATACCAATCCGCATGGGTCCGCGTGGTGGATTTAAGACCCATTCGCTCTCCTGTCGAGAGTAGGCCTGAGTCCCAGCAGTGGGAACATTATAGGCAGATTATGCTTATGCATTCGAGAAATAATGTATTATTGTGTTGAAATAATGTATTTTTTTTCATCTGATTGAAGAATATAGCACCCTTTGCAATAATACAAGGCTAGGTTATAATAAAACAAGGAAAACAGACGATATCTTATTAAAGCTAGGCTTGACACAGTGCGTAAGACCTAGGTACTAATTATATCGGCTTTAGTCCACCTGTATCCCGGTATATTATGTATAGTTTCGTCCATAACAGTTATTCGCACGTGGCTGCGATATCGCGTCGGTGTACCTATAACTCGGTCGAATTAACATGACACCTGGCTCGAATGACGTTTGTGCAAAGTTACAGGGTGGAATTGGATAATTTTGATAGAGAAGAGGTCCTCTAATACTTGGTAATGATAAGGCTTCGCAATTAGAGGAAGAACAAACACGGAGGGCGCCGCGCGGGGCAGCGGGGGAAGCATCAAGTTCCGAGCAACGTGTCAACCAGGTGTCATGTTAATTCGCCCGAGTAGTACCTACCCAATATTTAGCAATACTGCAGCTGATTCCTAAACAGTAGGTACAACTCGTATATAAATCTCGCTATAAGTGATACTGTATATGCGAAACAATGTTATAACCTGTAACAGATTTTTAATTATTTCGCACTCACATGCTAATGCATCGTTGGACTTACACCCTAATAATGCAAGGAGTTTATGCCTTGTTGGTTTCACTGCAAGCAACTGCATTTAGTAATATCCTTAGAGCGGCACTAAACACTAGTGCCATGTTGCAAGACGAGTTTTCCGACTGTGAAAATGACGTGCTTCTTCACGGAAAAGTAGCTATCGTGACGGGCGCCTCTTCTGGAACCGGCCTGGAGGTAGCCAAGAACCTAGCGAGACGTGGTGCCAAAGTCATTATAGCTAGCCGAAATCCAGAGAAACTAGAAAACGCTAAGAAAGCAATCAAAAAAGCATCAGGCCGTGAGGTTGTGACACGACAAATGGACTTTGAATCTCTCCCTTCAATCAGAAACTTCGTTGATGACATCAGAAACGAACCAAGAATTGACATCCTGATCAATAACGTCGGAGCGATTGGATTGCGAGATCAATTAACTGAAGATAACCTCCACACAATGATGCAAGTCAACTATTATGGAACCTTCCTTCTCACTTACCTCCTATTCCCCTTACTTAGAGCATCAGCCCCAAGCAGGATCGTCAACGTTTCATCCCTAGCGTTGATCCTGGGAAATGTAGACTTCGACACCTGGAATGAAGTCGGAAGATACTCCAGTTTCGGATATTATTCTAACGCAAAGCTGGCTCAAGTTCTCTTCACTGTTGAAATGGATAGAAGAATCAGGGGCAGTGGAGTGAGTGTGTACAGTATGGACCCTGGATTAGGCAAGTCTAAATTCTTCAGGAACCTTGATAGTGAGCTGGTGAAAAAGACTTTGAACAGTGCTCTGCAGGTTTTCGGGAGACCTGTAGAAAGAGTGGCAACGATGCCTGTATTCTTGGCTGTAGACCCAAGAGTCGAAGGTCTCAGTGGACACCATTTTAAGGATTGCAAAGAGTTCTATAGTTCATGGTACGCCAATGATACAGTTCTGGCTGAAAACCTGTGGAACTTATCGAAAAAACTTGTGAACATTACTCCTGAAGAGGACTGGGAAAGATTTGGCTATGTATAAAAATAATTTAAGAACAGTCTAGCGACTAGAATCTTGAATGTATGATCTAATATTGTGGGGTTCAGGGTCTACCTATAAGAAACCAACATTAAGTGTGATGTATGCAGGTATTTATTAATTTACGTTACTAGGTCATGGTTCGTCAAATAATGGCACTTCTTGTGAGTACAAGAAGAGCGCAAAGATCTCTTAGTTGAAAGCAATCATAAACTCGCTGATAAGATCTAGCTGACACCCGCTACTTCGTTTGCGTTGCGTATTTTCAAAATTCCTTTCTTAGCGTTCAGCTCTTTATGAACACATCCTCTAAGTTACAAGTTCCTACGTTCAGTGGTTTGGCCTGAACGTTGTCTGTCAGTTAGTCAGTCAGGACCAAGTCTTTTATACATTGATTGATTGATAATTGAATGACGAAACTGTGGCTTATTGGTAGTGACCCTGCCTACAAAGCTTGGTGTTCCGGGTTCGATCCCTGCCGGAGGCAAATATTTTTGTGACGAACAAAAATGTTTGTTCTCGGTTCTTGGATGTTGTGATGTCTTGTATGTATCCATGCCACCTGCGACACAGGGAATCCTAGTGCAGGGGTGTGAGTGTATGAATTGATATGTTTATGTTTATTTATAAGTGAGACAGACATACAGATTATATGACCTTTATGATGTGCATTGTTCATGTTATTTTTTATTATAGTTATTATATTATCAAGAAAACTTAGTCGTATGTTTGTCAATAAGTCGTGCTATATACCGATTACCGGAGTTTGTAAAACGCACTATAAATTGAGACTGGCGTCATCGGATGCCATAACCTATGCCCTCACTTTCCTTTGACCTGGCGGAGGCAGCATGCAAGTACGTTGATTGGTAAATCCACTTGGCCATTTCGTTCGACTGTACGTGTACGGAACCCTTCGCTTAAGTTTAACTCATACTTGGCAAATTTTTGCTACGTTATAATCAATGGATGCCACATAATATATTTTATAGTATTTGGTCGTAAAAGCCCCTTTATAAAATGTTAAAATATAATAATTCCTATTCTTGCATAAGCTAGAGGGGTAGGTATTTGACCAAAAAACTCCTTGGAAACTTTAAACTTCTTTTTTTCTAACCTACACTATCCCACTGCTGGGCAAAGGTCTCCCCCATACTTTTCCAAGCTTCGCCACTTCCCAATAAAAAAATATAGCAAAAATAATTTAAAACTGAGTGCCCGAGATAAACAAATTCTTTATACATTGGGCACATGTCTTGTGTTGACTTAATGTGCGTTAACGCATATAAAATACGCTGATGGCCTATTGATGACCATTTTTTTCGCATCGGAAAAAAGAAAGGCAATGAAGGTTGCAACTATTAATACTCCTTTTAGTTAGGTATTACCTATTCGCAACATACTTGTACTTGCAATTGCTATGGTACATAATAAGGTACTAATTAATAATGTAGGGTCGGCTCTGTAATTGTCTTACACCTAGCTTACGCCGGTGTTCTCCTGTGATTAAACCACTGGTGGTTCATAAAATAAAAATATAGTAAATAAAAATAAAGTGTTTTAATTACATCGGATATAATTACAACAATACTGATTCAGTAGTTTACTAACATTCACACGTAATGTGTTTGAGTGGTGTAATAGTAGATTATGCACTAAGGGGATAAAGCAGTGTCTTATGTCGCGGGTGGCGTATTGAACCCTGAGCTAACGAGGGACTCAGTTAACTCCTGAGCGAAGCGAGGGAGTTATGTAGAGTCCTGAGTGACGCGAGGGGTTCAAGCTACCCAAGACGAAGACAGGCTTTATCCCAGAGGAGCATACTCTACTTTTCACACCTTCTGCGAGGCAATAACAAGCCAGGGCTACAGCAGCGAACACCGTCTTTTGTTTCACAATCTTTAAGTGGCGCCTTTTTTCTTTTTTTTATGAGTGGCCAGTTCGATTTTCGAACAAACCTTTTTACAATGCCATATGGGCGTTCTTTTACTTAGAGTTTTCCCACGAGTTTCCACACGAATTTGACGTTCCAAATTCAAATCACATTTCAACCCTTGGGAGTTTCATACAACATTACCTCCCTAGAGAGGTAATGCTTTGCTTTACCTCGATGATAGCATGATATGTAATTAGACATTGTCGAGCAGGTGGTGTGAAAAGATCATTACAGAGCCGACTGTTTATAATGTGTGCCATTATAAACAACATTAGTCAAAAGTAAAGTGTAGTGATTAGATAAAATATTTTAAACAAATAAACAAATATTTTATGAATTTTTAATTTTATTAATGTTGCGTGGTAAGTACAATGTAGTAGAGTCTACATGCATCGATAAACTACAAGCTAGGTAAGTAAACGTCAAGGTAATAATAAAATCTTGTGGTACATAGTTTAACTTTATATCCTCAATCAGTCATCAATAAAATAAAGGTAGTCCTCAAATCCGAACTCCATACAAAATGTTTCGGACAAATACTCAAAAAGTACGTCGTATTATAGTAATTTCTTATCACTATTCATTTTGTCCATGTTTTTTGATTTCGTCAACAAAAAAGGGTTGAAGGGTTTCATACCTTAATTTAGATTTTATACGTGTTTTTAAGTTAGTAGGGTTAATTTTAAAACACGTTTAAAATCTTAATTAAAGTATGAAACCTGACTCTTTTTTTATTGACGTAATTAAAAAAACATGGACAAAACGAATAGTTTGAATAAATTACTATAATACGGCGTACTTTTTGAGTATTTGTTCGAAACATTTTGTATGGATTTTTTCGAATTCATATTTTAAATTGTTGTTTAGTAGGTACCTTCATACTTCATAGCCTAATAATAGGAAGATTTACCGTTTTTTTCAACCTAATTCAAAAAGGAGGAGCTTATCAATTTTGTTGAATGTTTTTTTAATGTTTGTTACCTCAAAACTGGGTTATTTATGAACCGATTTTAAAAAATATTTTTTAGTTTGGAAGGATATACTTTCAAATTTCATCAAAATCGATATTAGTTTCTCTAGAATCGAGTTTAGTTTTTATATCCAAATTACTGAAAAAAGAATGTCGTCGAAGTAAATGAAATTGCGTATTTTGCTTCCCTGTGACTTTTCAGTGGTGTTGACGGTCACTAAAACAGTCCAATTGAAGTCAGTTGTCTATGTTTTTGTAAAACCTTGATTATTATAAATATAAGTAACGAGACGAGCTAAGCGCCCGTTAAAATTAATTTGTTAGATATATAAAATCACACTGGAAAAAATATTGCAATCAACCTCATTACATTTCTGATGTCAAAATTGGTCAAAGTGAAAAATGTGAATGCGCAATTACTCATGACATTTCATAAGTATTTGAAGAGTGTATAATGGTACGAGGCAGAAACGTAGAGAGGGTATCACATTAATTTAATATACTATCAACGTTTTATATATTTTTTTAATACTAAAAGGCATAGACAAAAAAAAGCGAGGGCTTTCTATCTTTTTGTGCTTCAAGGATTAAAAATTAAAATTTAATGCCTTTAATTTTATTGTGCGTATAATTACTTTAATCATCGACAATTATTACATTATTTATCAATAAAGTCAATGAATTTTTTATTTGATCTGAATAATTTTAAAATGGTTATGTGTTTTGTTATGTTTAATGTATTATTTATTAATTAGTGTTTTGTGATCGATCAAATTAATAAAATTGGAGAAGTTTGTGGAATATTTTTTTACCTAATCAAATTGAAACTACTGAACGTAGTGGGCTGAAATTTGGTATACTTAAGTTATAGTAAAGTGCCTGAAATAGAACATTATTCTTGTTTCTATACCACATACTTAAAATCACAGGTCCGCTAATAAAGTTATATGCTATGAATAGAGCGCGTTGATGTCTTTTGTACAAACGGTAGGTACCGTTTGTACAAAAGACATCAACGCGCTCTGTTCAATAATTTTGTACATACGGTGACTATCACCATCATTCTTTGTTAACACCATGATGTTACTTTTTTTTCTGTAATAACTATTAGAATCGTAATAAGTTGGAATTAATAATATTTGAATTAGAGCATTATAATTTGACCGAAATCGTTGTACCATGCCTCAGGTGGCATCGAGGTGGAGGCGGAAAGGAAGACCGTAGACGTCAGAAAAGCAGGAAGGAGTACCTACTTTTCTTTGATGAAGTACCCAATCCCTCCCTCCCCCCACCCGCCATTAGCAAGGTTGGGCACAACGGTTCCGGTCAAACTATAGCACGCCTCAGCTTATAACTTGCACCAAAACTAGACTATGACCGGTACCGAGTGGTTTGCGAAACCCGCGGTCAGTTTTATAGATTCAAACGCAATTAGCTCGTCTCCGGTCCTTATTGATGGAGAACTGTTGCGAAGATCGACTTGACCGACTGTGAACTAAAATATCTCTTTGTTGTGAAAAGTTTTCTTTGTTGAAGTTTTGAATGTCTTCAGTAGATTGAAAAACGGACCGATTAAATCATAAAGTAATTGGGGACGATAGCCGAAAGTATCCGAGATCTGTGGTCTATAAATATAAAGATAAATAAAGAAAGAGATCAAGATAAATTATTTATATATGCTGAAATATATTTTTTATTGCTGAAAAACTACATAAATACAGATACTTAACAGAACTGTTTACGCAATTTTAGTAATTTCAAAGTTGAACCTAAATCTGTATGTGCGGTGTGAGAACCAGCCTACTTCTAGGACAAACCATTCGTGGCTTTTTATATGTTATTATTTCTGTCTTCGGTTTCCCGCATCTATCTTCTACCAGCGACCTTTCGCAGATCGTCAACCTGTTGTGTTAAGGTTTAATCACATCAGTAGTTCTCACACGCACTCATGATGTGTTCGCGAGAGTGGTTTAATCACAGGAGAACACCGGCGTAAGCTGGGTGTAAAGGTCATTACAGAGCTGACTGTGTATTACTGCACATTACTGCTATTCAGTTAAGGTAAAACTTCTATAAATGTTAATGTATGGAGGAACATGTTACTGTTAAGGTGTTAAAATCAGTTAGGTAATACATATAATCGGCTCATTAACTAGGTAATCTGCAGATTACCGATTAATCTTACATAATAAAAAATGAACTTTCCATCGGTAAACAAAATACTTAACATCAACCTAGCTAGATTTTTTTTATATATCTTAAAACGAGCCGTGGAAGGTGCTTCGACTTTCGATCCAAAAGTCGTGAATTCAAACCCGGTCTTACACCAATGGATTTTTCTGTTCAAGAAGTAATATGTGTGCATTTAAAACTCGTGCTTAACGGTAAAGGAAAACATCATGAGGAAACCGTCATATAACCTAAACATTCGAAAACATGTGTCAAGTTCACGAAAGGAGCCTCTTCGAGGTACACTTGAAATCCTTTCACCACACTGGTTCGAACGAACTAGTGACACGATAAAAAGAAACAACCCATCTCGTCGGAATCGTGCAGGGTAAGCCTCGCAAATAACATGCTCACATTGCTCACCCTTACGATTATGTAAGTGTATGTATCTAAGCATTTTTTTTCACAAAACCTATTCCCAGCATCTTGCTTCATCTCATTCAAAGGCGGTGACGACACGATCTCACGCGATAGCTTAGCTATTTTAATTACTATTATTCTAATGCGTAAATGTATTGCTACACAAAGGCGACGCCAGCCGAAAGTTTTACGTTTGTTTACTTTTTTATATTGCATTAAACAATAATATAATGTTTAGGTTTATATTCTTCGTTTATCGTGTCACTAGTTCTTTCGAACCAGTGTGGTGAAAGGATTTCAAGTGCGCCTCGAAGAGGCTCCTTTCGTGCACTTGACACATGTTTTTCGAACTTTTTAGGTTGTACATGCCGGTTTTCTCACGATGTTTTCCTTCACCGTTAAGCGCGTGTTTTAAATGCACACATAGATCTTCTTGAACAGTGTCCTTATATATGCCTATGTTTCTACTCCACCTATTACAGTATTATTGTGTTGCAATTTTATCGATAAACTACATTGAAATAGTTACAACACTAACCTTCAGGACTGGGTGTTTTGACAATATTCGGATTCCACACACGCACCGTGGCACTATTGTTTTGCACATGCGAATGAAATGAGTCTATATCGTATTTAAATATTGGCATTGACCGAATGGTGTATGTGTTTGAATATATATACATATATACAACAAAAATAAAAGCTTTTATTCTTAACACCTGCCGTATTGTACGCAAGTTTTTATCAATACCTACTTAACGTCATCGATTTTTCGTTTAGCCAAAAGCCCGCGAAAAACGTAACTCCTCGTTACACGAGATACCTAAAAGGAAACACTATAAATAATAATACTAATACGATAATAATAGATACACAATATTTGAATAATGGTTTGAAGGACCCTGTAGTTAGTGAAATTACTTGGCTTTCGATCCACTGTCTCATTGTGGACGAGCCCTTTAGCAATGTTGCACTGACCTATCTGAATCAAAGTACTGTGTAGCAATATTCTGGTTCTGAGCAAGCGTGATCGCTTATCATCTGGAGAGCGCTAAGTTCGTCTCGTTCCATGTAAATATAAAAAAATACACACTAATATAAAACACAATTAGCTGGATTTCGCCTTCGAAAGGGTTATCGGTGTGTAGTGCCCTCAAGCTAAGTCAAGCAGCACGGCCGAACACCTTTTCTTGAAGTAGGTAAATAGAGGCACTTTTCAGCTCCCTATATCTCTGTTTCTGATAAAGGTCGTCTTGTTTTCTTGTTGAATTTATATTCAAACCATAGATCTGTATTAGAATAAGTGTATATAATTTATTTTGTGTATTTATTTTAAGGTAATACAAATACAAAATCGTACAATAAAACATATTCTATTCTATAATTTTCTTACTATATAATACCTTAAAACTGTTGCTACTGTTGCCATCGTTTCAAATTTGTAATTTTCAAATTGTTTAAATTTGTAGTACCAAAAAAATTTTGTATTTAATGATGATTACCTACCTATAGCGCTAAAACTAAACGCTGAAACTATGGCAGCTGTGACCGAAAATCTCGTGAAACGCGACAATTTGTTGGAAACGAAAACCCAACAATTTGTCATTTCTTTAATTAATAGCACTATGAAAAAGACTTTGTCTGACTCCGAGACATATATCTATACCTATGTGGTAAATTTCAAAACGCGGTAAGTAACAATTTCATAACGATAATGATAGGTAAAGTGCATCATCTCAAATGGATGTTGCATCGCGAATCGCGATCCGGCAAATTGCTAGACCAAATAAAATGGCGTTATCTACCGCTCTAATGATGACCGCCTGAGGCCATAGTTTAGAGATTCAGGTATTCGTAAATAATATTAATATAGTCACGGAGAAATAGTGACTTCATAGTTTTAATTTCATTACTACAGATTCGTAATAAAATTATATATTGGTAGATTAGTTTTAAAAACATTATTTATCTGCTTTTAAAATATTATTTAGGGGAAAGCTTTGTCTTTTGTCAATGGATCGTAATAAGCTTCCAAATTAATTATGCGATTTAAAAAAAAGGAAATTATAGGGTGTGTTGTAAAGAGTGTATTACATTTACCTGCGGATGGGGAAATCATGACTGTTCAGAAAATAAAAAAATTACCCTATAAAAATCCCACTGTTTTTTAAATTACTGGACGTTTTCAATATTTTCATTTTTTACCCTTATCCATTCTTTTTGAAGCCAAGATTACTAATCAAGGAATTTTCTCCATCTGTTTGGGCTAGAGCATTGTACAGTTATCCAGAAATGGTCAACAAAAACTAATCGAGAAAATTCCTTGATACCTTTTGATTGTTCTAGTAGATATAGTCAATATTTAGTTTAAAATTCAAGAAGCCAGATATCATCAATAGCCATAAAAATATTACTGTTCATTCGCAATGATAATATTCGTTATGTATTATCAAATTGGATACAGTCGTTGCATATTCATTAAAATGCAAATAGCTATAAATATTATTTCTTAAAATTTTAAGTAACTTGTGACTTTCGCTTGGTCTTACGAATATTTTGGATTATTCTTTATGATAAATAATTATGGGTAAAGAAATCGGTATAATTACAATAATTGTAAATTTAGGTTAGTATTTTCTTTTATTAAAAAGCAGTTTCGCATTTTTATTAACTTAGCACTTTTCTTAATTCAAGCCAGTTTAGATGCAAAATATAATACATGAAAAATCTTATTAGAAGTAGAAATTAATTTGTGTAAAAAAAATTTTTATTATAATTTTGTAAAAATCTTCTTCTTCTTATCTTGTCACTAGTTCTTTCGAACAACGGTGGTGAAAGGATTTCAAGTGCGCCTCAAAGAGGCTCCTTTCACGCATGATAATCTTTTGAAATTGTAAGACATTCTCATTAACTATCAAATGACCATAAAATCACTTGGCCTAGAGATTCCATAAAAACTATAAACACGTCGGTTATTCGTATAATTGTATTCAAATGAGACAGAAATTATTAGAGTTTCTAAAGAGTATTTAGCGTAGGAATGCAGAATTGGCGACATAAACAAAATCACAGCATGCAAGGATATAAAATTTTAATGAATTACCTACGCACCTACTTATCTTAAGAAATGAATTTTGCTTGTATTGTGAGAGAGAGGAGTATTTTTATGTTTGATTACTTACAATGGTTAAAGTAAGGACCCAGTAGTTAAACAAAAAATTGTATTCAAAACTTTCCTTGCTAACTGTACTAGAACTCTTAGGATGCAATTTGGGAATATAATTTATTTTTTAGTACTAAAAAGATTTGCAGCCGATGAGAATCAATGCACGAAAGTTTTTTTTTCGAGAACTATGGATGCAGATGCAGCTGAGAATGACCTTTCTTACAAGTTCTTCTTCTTATCGTGTCACTAGTTCTTTCGAACCAGTGTGGTGAAAGGATTTCAAGTGATCTCAACGAGGCACTTTTTCTAGTATTATTTTCTTACAAGTAGGTTTATCTTAAGACTAGCTGACGTACGCAACTTAGTTTGCACTGTGAATTAATAAAATCCCTCCAAGTTTCAAGTCTCTACTTTCAGTGATTTGACCTGAACGTTGACTGTCATTCAGTCGGTCAGGTTCAAGCCTTGTATAAACCGCAAAATTTTAATAGCCATATAAAAATACTCATAATCAGTTGCCGTAACTGAACACATGCCTACAACAAATATAGTAATTTTTTGTCAAAATAAATTTGATAAAAATTAGTACTGTTACACAAAACTTTAAAAAAAAATATCTATCCAGTCTTTTATTCTGTTCATTCCAGACCCTAATTTAATTGAGATATTATTTTATTTTATTAGATTTATATTTATTTTAATTTATCTATGATAAAATTTTATTCATCATCAACAACCCATAGCAGTGCACTGCTGGACGTAGATCTCTCCCAAGATACGCCACTGAGCCCAATCTTCGGCTGTCCAAAGGAAAGTCACATAGACCATAAATTCATCCTGAGAAGCGTTCGCCTTTAGGAATTAAATATTAGTATGACGATCTTTGATTATTACCAGCGATCCTTCACTTTGAGACTGTCATAATTGATTATGACATTAAGGCCTGCCTTCCTCCTAAAGCGGGGAATACATTAGACGGACAAGCCCGCGGGAAAATCCACAGACATGCCCGTCGGACCTCGCTATTATAGGTCTGTGCAATGTTTGCTTGTGTAGGACCGTCGCAGTCAATCTGGCAGACTGCCCGTTGCTCGTCCGCGCGAAGCTGATTTTAGCTTTTGTTAAGAAAAAAAATGAGTCCCTACGGAACTCCTACAGGCTTGAGCTGGTGATGAGTCTGTGTAGTGTATTGTGGCGACAGGTGCCCGTACAAACTGCCCGCGGGTATGTAAGTCTAGTAAATTCCCCGCTTAAGCTGACGTCGAGTCGGTCGCTGACGTCAATAGCGTGCGAATATACACTGCGATGCTAATGTCAGCGGTGGAGCACTACGGACGTACGCGACAAACGTCAGCGTAGGAGGAAGGCATGCCTAAGTTCCACCATAATACTTACCGTGAAAGGCATAATACCATCTTATATTCACTAAAACTTGAATCACGGAATAGACGAGTTTTCGTGTATCGTTGCGAAACCACATTTACTTTCTATTAACGTCTATTACAGCAGCTTATGGTTTTAACTTTTATGTACCCATGTGTAATGTATGATTAAACACAGCGAATCGGTGACCGCTTTGATTTATGAGACTATATTTTCCACTTCGTTTGTAACAGATTGTATGCAATTGTTACTTGGTTTGTTGTGTAGAATTTGTAGTTCTAATCTACGGAAGTTTGAAGTAGAGTTTTTGTTGCGCGTACATACGGGCGGATAATACATACCCGCTAAACTTTTAAAGCCCAACGCATATATACGCGCGTATACCGGAGTTTACGCTATTTTTTCTAGAGAGTGTCAGTAGCATGAAGTGTCTCTCTCGGCTTGTCGCGCGTATACGCAGAGTCCGGTGACGCAGTAACAGCTATCTGCGGCTAACTGCATTATCCGAAAAAAAAAACAAAAAAATCGCGGGTACACTGCAAAAAACAAAACACGAGCGGCGAATCCGCGAATCTGCTAATCTGAAACCGCAGTAAACAAGAAGCAACGGCGTCACGTGCACTGCAAGTAGGCGAAGTTCTGACTGACATGTTACTAAATAAAACGGCAAGTTCCCCTGAACATACTCACGAATTTGTATTTAATCGATTCGCGAGAGGTTGTTTACACTATACGACCATTTTTGGTTACATGGACTTTCATATCAATCTTAAGGATTTCTCACATGCCCTTTTCTATCTATCTATCTATCTATACATATAATAAAGCAGAAGACCCCGAATTTCTGTACATATGTTTTAATTAACATGCCCCATTTTTTTTTGTTTTTATTGGAAGACTTTGTTTGTTTGTGGGTTTGTGTGTTCGTCCATCACGTAAAAACTACCGAACGGATTTAACTGCAACTTTACGATATCATAGCTACTAAGCCTGAAATGGTTATAGGCTATATAATATTACGGTAAATTCCTTCAGAGGGTAGATATAGAAGTTTAAAGTTTGTATGGAAACAGTTTTTTTTTTTGAGTGTTTTAATCTCAAACTTTGAAATTATATTTTGCAAAACAAATAATTAGATACGGGTTTCACCGATTTTCAAAATTAAAGTTAAAATATGTAAAAGTACGGATTGAAGGTGTTATTAGACCAAGAGTTGAATGATGCTGTCTCCTCAGGTTAACACAATATTGAATTGAAAGTTGCAATTTTATAATCTCCGAATTAAATACCGCCATGTTTTTCAGTTTTCTACTAAATTCAATGTTTGAGTGGGTAAAAAGTCTTGCTTAGTACTGACACTTTGCTATTCTGTGATATTTCTTCCGCGGGTGGAACAAACAACATCGACAATAAACAATTCGTCCACGGGTGACGAAGTCGCACGCGGGTACAGCTAGTAAACAATAAAGTTTGAAAATTTGGGAATCTTTGGCCAAGAACCGCCGGGAGTGGAGAAGACTGGTGCAACAAAACGTTTGGTCATTTGAAGATGAAAGGAGGCGAGAACTAGACCTGAAACGTGACCAACTTAAAAATAGACCGCCCTCCAACATTACTTACAACTACGAAAATAACACTCTAACGTGCATCTTCTGCAAACGCACGTTTACAGCGAAAATTGGATATATAAGCCATATAAGGGTACACCAACGAAGCTCTACGATATGACACAGAAAGCAGTCGCCGTGGCCAAAATCGGCTAGGAAGACTATATTATATATGAAGTTTGAAAGAACGTTAAGTCATTTCTATTCTTGGAATAACAAAATAAGTAATTATTTCAGAATTCTAAACTTTTAAACATCTATTTCAACAATTAAAACGGTATATTTAGTTAACTTATTGTTATTGTCCAATGAAGGATTTGACATGTTTTATTTATCCTTTGGCTCGTTCTATATTCTAAAGAATTGGATAAGCTTGTCAAAATAACATTTTGCACTTAATTAATTTTTTTTATTGTTTTTGACTAAATGAAAGGTAGGATTCATGTCGTTTTGTGTAAAATTAAAAATGTTTCAATCAATTGCTACTTTTGATCAGAATAAATTAAATAAATATGTACATAATCTAACGTGTACAGTACACACATTGTGAATCTGTTACAAAACTATTAATTTTAAATTCATGCGTGACAGAGATAATCGATTTGATTCTACTAGTGTAGTTATGAAGAAACCAAACAGCAATTATTTATATTTTATAAAAACTAATTATTAATAATGAAACTAAAGTCAAAATATTAAATATGCAGTTGAGCTACCTATAGATTATTTGGACAGTCTATGTGATGCGGAGGGATGAATGTCATGTCACTAGAAGAGTGTTAGATATGAAAGTAGATGAATTTACGAGTAGAGGAAGACCAAGGAAAATATGGATGGACTGTGTGAAAGAGGATATGAACAAAGCAGGCGTGAGTACAGAGATGACGGCTGATAGAGATGTGTGGAAGAAGTTGTGCCGACGCCACCTAAGTGTGGGATAAGGGCAGGGAGATGATGATGGTCTATGGGTGGCCCAGTTGTTTCCTTTTGTATATTTTGTAATATAGATTGTAGTAACTGGCTTATTCTATAATAAAAAAAATCTTGAGTTTGTTAAATATGAATGAAATTGAGCCAAAATATATATTATACGATGAGACTAATCGGGCTTAGGTTAAAAAAAAGGAATTATGAAGAGGTGTTTAAATGGTAGAGATTCAACTACGCTCAACACCGAAGCGCAAAAAAGGAGTTACAATATTAATTGTGTTAAGGAGACTTATAGTTCATTTTAACCCTTTCAATCCCTGCGGTCACAATTGTACACATTAAGGTTTTTCTAATAAAACACTAATTTAAACGATTTTTTTGCATCTGAGAACGGTTGAGATCTTATGCACACATATCACGCTAACGAAAACAGTACTCGTAACGCCATCTCTTATCGTGGTCAAAAAGATATTACCAAGTTTGTGTCAGTGACCAGCAAAGTTTTTAAGAGTGCAGGTAAGCTGTTTTGTTTATTTCTAATTTGTAAGTTTTAGGGCAACAAACGTTTGGAAAAAAATATTTATTGATGAATTCGTGTTTTGAGATTATTTTGAACGTATTTTTACAGTGGTTTTGTTGTATTTTAGTCGGAAAATCTTGAAAAATATTCATGTACACGTTTGTGTATATCAGGTCTGCTTTAAAATTTTCTCACTAAGTTCAAATTCTGTAACAATCCTCTAAAATGCGCGGTTTTTGAATTTATCAAGAGAAATTGAAGTTCATAAGTAAAATTATTTTGCTTATGAAAGTATTTTGTTTTATTTATAGATAAAATTACTTCAAAATTTTCACGTCTGATGCATCGAATGCCTTGCGTAATGGAAATTTGCCAGATTTAGATTTGTCTTCGAACGACGAAAATTGAATTGATCCCCCTATTCAACGACAACAATCTATTCACTTGAGCGCAGATATTGTAAACCGGTAGCAACGAGAGTTTTACCCACCTGAATCTGAAGATGAAGAAATAACACCAAATTACACGGAAGCTTATTCAGAAGTGGACGCAATTATTCGGCCAGCCTCAGTGCTCGAAGAAGAGTCGGAACCTGTCCTTTCTAATGAAAACTTTGAAGATCTTACATCAAATCAGAGTTTCAGGAGACACAGAGAAATAGAAAACCAAATAGGTACCAACGGAATGGACCCGTGAAGAAGTACAAGGTATAAATGCACGCAAGGTATAAATAACCATGCAACGGGAGAAGTGGACCTTCTGGATCAACTGAGCTACCTACAGGACGTTTATAAAGTCAAAGAAGTGGCCACTGCGAATAATATTGCAAGCGTCAGACTTGGCGGTTATTCAGAGAGTGTCAAATCGATAATGATTTGCTTGGAATACCAAAAAACAAGCAACTAACTTTACTGGGGTTTCTCCGACGTGTAGAGCTGAGATTTTGGTTTTTTATCAAAAAATCTCTTTCGCTAAAAGAGTTTGGCCATCCAGCTGCAGCCCTTCGCAAGAAGTTATTCCCAGGAGAGTGGGAGAACTCCCACCAGGATCAGAAATAGCTCACAACGGCGCTGATGACGGTCAAAGTGGGACCCGCTATAATTTGCCAAATTGCAAGGGAAGGTCACGTATCAAATGCATGAAATGTAAGGTGGTACACCTTTGCCTAAACAAGGACAAGAACTGCTTCCTAACTTTCTACACATAAATAACCAAAACGTATCTATGTTATGTTACTGTTACTATGACTGATTACTAGGTGCTCTATTATTAATTTCCTATTAGAAATTATAAGATTTTTAAAATATTTATATTTCACAAAAGAAAAGTACTTGTTTTGTTATTTATTTCAATTTTTTTAATAAAAATGGTTTAAAATATAGCAGCATTTGTTAATTTAGATAATCGCCCCATACTAGACTTTTACTACACTATAAGCCGGATGTGCTCATTTGTACACATGATGAAAAATCATTTTTTCCGGAAAACGAATGATCTTAGAATTTTTTTTTCAGTGTTTTCTCACATAATTTTGTCCCCTTTAATAACCCAGATTTTCTCAAAATCGAACTAGAAAAAAAAATAATTCAGGTCTGAAAGGGTTAAGTACTTTTTTATACATCATAACCAACAACAAAAGCAGAAATAACTGAATATTCCACGAAAACTCCAATAGTGTACTTCTATCTAAACAAGGCAGGCAGGTAGACACGGAGGTGCTAATAACCACACACCGTGTATTCACGGTACACACAAAAAGTTGCACTCTCGTAAATCAATGCAGCCTCTCACAGCGGCACCGCACGTGATTCTATGCTATTATCTTTATGGTTAAACTATAGATTATCTGATAGCTCCGGGGCTATATATAATCTATAGTTTAAATAAGCCGACACCATGCTGACACCCACTACTTCGATTGCGTTGCGAATTACTGAAATTCCTCTTCACTAGCTATTCTAAAAATGAAGCTAGTTATGGTATCCTGACTTGAAAACCTGGTGTCTCGTGTATCTCGGGCAATTTTCATGCACAGTTTTTTTCACCACCTTGTTTCATATATTAACTAACTAAAAGACGTGTTTATATTGTAAATCAAATATTGCATGCCCGCGATGGTAGAGTATATTGATACTCTATAAATTTTTTTCATCCTCATGTACATGTATTTCACGCAATAAATAAATACTTAACTTTACTTTAATTAGTACGCGCTTACTCTCTTGACGAACATTACGCTCGAGATTTTGTGGTTTAGCTTGTGCGTTGTTTGTCAGTCAATCGGGACAAATCCTTTCTTTGGCCTACTTCTTTTCTACTCATAAGTAAATTTTTCTACATACTTTTTCTAAAATTGCATGTCTTTTAGATAGGTTAGGTACTTAATGTTAGGGATGTATAAAAAAACCATAAGTATTGAAATTTAAGCCTGATAATAGCCACTTTGAGCAAGATTTAAATAGACTCTATGTGCCTAGAATGGAGGTGAGTAAGAAAACTAAACTAACTTTGTAACTAACCAATACTTAGTTAAACTTGTTCTGGTTTCGTTAAAATTTTAGTAGCAATTATTTTCCTACGGTATATTTAACTTTATTTCCAAATAAAATTGTCGTAGAAAATATATTAGATCCGTGGGAACGTAGTTTCTTTCTGCGTTTGCGCGATTGCGAGAGAATTTAGACTTAGTTGTATATAAAAACATAAAACGATCTATTTAGTCATATCTATCATAGTCATAGATGTTTTTCAAGACAAAATCAGAACATAGACGATATATAAATTATCTTATTATCGCCGTGGGCTATCCGTTGAAAACAAGACAGTAACAAAGAACCTCATTTTGGTTAATATGCAATTATTTATCTTACTCCGGGGTATAATTAATGCCAAAAAATATAATTACTGATGGAATAAACGAATTTCAATTGAGACCTATGACAACTTAGTTACTTTGTTAAATTTAAAACATTAAAATAACTAAATAATATGAATAATAATAATATTTGGACATTTCACACAACGCCACCTAGCCCCAAACTAAACAAGCTTGTACTATGGGAACCAGATAACTGATACAATACTTAAATACTTATTTTTATAAATATATATAACACCCAGACGCAGGACAAACACCGATGATCATCACACAAATGTTGGTCCTGAAGCGGGAATCGAACCCGCGACACCGACATAGCAGTCCAACAAACTTGCCACTTGACCATCCGTGTCGTAGCATGAAACTCCTACCTCACTCCTGCCTATTAATTTGAACTTAAGCTGTCAATTATTAAGACATTTTGAGTGACTGCTTCGACTGTCGAGTGCTTTGATAGCCTCAAGCCTTGTCGCCTCGACCCCGGTCTTCAGATCAATCAACGAAAACCGAAAAATAGTATGATGCCCTCCAATTAGACGATGCTTCCTCTCGGTACGGATCCCCCTGGCTTACACAACTAACCTATCCTTTCTCCGCCCCACCTTGCCTGTTTAGTATATATCCAACTCACCATCCAAACACATCACATTAACTCACCACGTACCGAAGTGACCCATCACTAGCATCATGAAAGCCTTTGTAGCGGTAAGTTCATACCGTGCCGGGCCAGTGAAGTGACAAGTGCTCCTCGTACTATCGAAATAGTGCAACGGGAATGTGGAATAGTGCTGGACGTTCAGTGCCAATGTCAGGAGTACTAGTGTTGGGCTCGGAACATCGATAACGGATTTGGATTGTGCCGATTTTATGGATTTGTGTCAAAGATGGAAATGGAAACCAATGAGGCAAATAATTAGAATTCCTGAGAAGTGCCACACGATCCCAATCCGATGTCGATTGCGAGCTGCGATAAACTCTGCTTTATATTGCCGCGTACAAGACAAGAACACTAAATTATTTGCTTTATTTTCACTTCTGTGGCCTAAGTGTGGGAAAACGGTTTGAAGATACGCAAAGGATATGTCGAAATGCGATTCTCACGAGACGCTAACGGATCAGTAGTTCCCAGTTAAAAAGTACCATCAAAATAATAATAGACCACTAGTACTGATAGTGAGCACGTAATAATGACACTGCTTCCTGTCTGCCTGAGCCAAATGTTATACCTCTGACTTTATATCGAAGTGATCTAAAAAGTTAAAAATACCTAAAAATCGCGAATACCGAAAAATAGTAGGTGGCTTGTGTCAATTTTGTTAAATGTCGTCGGAAGTATAAGGTTTTTCTAAGAGTTTAGGGTAAAAAATTACTTGAATGTTGTCTTATTTATTTATTTATTGAACACCAACACAGAGTACACCAATATTTTTTTATATGTAAAATTTTTAATGATCTGAGTTAGTAATTTTCACGCAATCTTGGTGTATTCGTGATCTCTGCCCTCACGTGCTAACTGCGTGTTGGTACTCACCAAACACACCTGTGTTCTCACTATGTAATTATTTTTTTTTGTAACCTGAAAAAAAAAACATCTTTATTCCAAAAAAATAGATAGATAACAGCTGGTTTAGAATATTACTTGCATAGTTTATCAAAGCATTTTCACGCGCTACAAACTCCTGTAATTTAGCATTTGTTGAGGCAATTTTCGCGCGCTACCGATAGGTACTCTGCATGCGAACTTTAGCCCTAGCGTTTTCTTGCGTAAGCTAAAGGCAGTCTTACTCTCATCATCGCTTATAAAAGAGTGTAAAAGTTTAAATGCTTTTGTACTGATTTGTATATATAAAGATGAACATAAAAAGTTTTTAACTTTTTTAATCTTAAGCTTACTACTTTTACACTTTTTTTCTTAAACTGAAGATAAGAGACAGACTGGCTTTATCTTACGCAAGATAACGCTAGGGTTAAAGTTCCCAAGCGGAGTATCGGTAGCGGTATTGCGCGAAAATTGCCTCAACAAATGCTAAATTACAGGAGTTTGTAGCGCGCAAAAACGCCCTAATAAACGCTAAATTACAGGAGTTTACAGCTCAACATCTTGAAAAATACATTGCTATTAATTTCGCAAAAAAAATACAAGTAAAATTTATTGAACTAAGACTACTAGAACTAAAATCATGTAGATTTTTTCTCTAAAACGCATGCTGACTACGAAAAGCTATTGAACACATAGTGTGTTTTACCAAGAACTATTTAACCATGCTAATCAATTCATTGGCAAATAGTTTAAACACTCGCTTAGTTAAATAATGATCTTGTCTAGTCGTTATGCGCATCAATGCATTTTCCTTAGCCATATAATTTTTAACACCTTTTTGTATGAATTTACCTATTTTTGATATTAACTTGTACAAACACCTCTGTAAGTACACCTACCTTTTTAAGACTGTTTATTTTCAAAAAAAGTCGAAGATTTTTAACACGTTTTTGTATGCACCTACCTATTTTTGACTGTGATTTGTACAAACACCTCTTTTAAATACTGTTTTTTTTCTCCAAAAAAGCGAAGCTAGGAAGTAAAGGCACGTTTCTTATAGCAAGATACCCCCCTGACCAAAACTATACTTGCAAGAAAGTGCCAGATATTCTATTGCAAAGCAGTAATGTGTTAGCACTACTGTGTTCCGGTTGGAAGGGAGACTGATCATTAAAATGTCTGAAGGTGGACGAGCGCTATAGTAGTATTTCACGGGCCTGGGCATGTGTGATCTCTTACCATCAAGAGAGTGCCTAGCTAGTCTCACAACTTTTTTTTTCTTTTTTTATAGATACAATAATTTGACCAAAAATCACAATGAACTCTACTATATTATATTTTTGATAATAGAGTTCATTAAAATAAACATCGTAAAGTAGAATAAATTAAAATACCAAGACCAGTTTTTCGTGAATTTGGTTTGTTATGCAAATTAAACCATAGTGAAATCAGACTAGAATGAAATAATTTAAATAAATTAAAGTTACATAAATTGGATTTTTGCCAATTACTACTTAATGTTTTAGAAAGCATTTTACTTTCTAATAATCTCAGTTTCTAGCTTACATTGCAAGCTGTCGTGTAGAACAAAGATCCTCTCTAGAAAAAAAAGCTGAAACACGCCAGAAATGAAAACTTCTTCAAAAGAAGAGGTTAATAATACAAAATACCTAAAACTATTTTTCACAGTTTGAAAGTGAGTAGGTACATTGACCAGACGGTAGAAAGGATGCTAATTCAAAAATACATTTAATTGACAGTCATAGCATCAACAATACAGGCACTTTATTTTGTACTATTATAATGTTACGACTTCCATTATTTGATGTCGTTCAGATAAAAAAAAAGACAGTAGTCATTACTATCTTCACTAATATTATACTACCCAAATTTACCCAAAGTAGTGTTAAATCCAGGTCTTGGGAGCCCAGTAGCCTAGTCCAATTCACTCCCCACGAAATATTGTCCAATGAAGTTTTTACTTCAATAAGTTTCAGTTCTAAAGTTGACCCCCGTGAGAAATAAGGTTTAGTAGGTAAAAGGAAAACTATTGCAAAGTAGGGCCCTTCTAATTAAATCAATGACTATCAGACCTTCACCGTAAAGAAGCTCTAAAGACCTTCTATGGATATGATTAATTGGTGCCCACATCTGCTACTCTACATGCCCATAAAATCATCGATGTCATCCGAATACGTGCATCACTAATTTGGGACGGTCAGTCATCATCGATATGCGAGCAAGAGTATGTGGTGCAACACTATTCTGAGCACGATTTTGCGTCTCTATTGAAAATAACACACGATTCGGTTTTCAAATATTCAAATATCATAGAGTTATAATCTTATAGAATGCACAAAATTATAAAAAAATCTAAAGCCAAGTGCGCATTATTGATTTACATGAGAAGAAAATAAAAATAGGTACATACAAGCTTACAAAGAAAGTTCAACTTAGCGGCCACTTAGTTGAATGGAAGGTGTAACTTTCAAGTTTGGAAAACCACTGAATGTGAATGGGTAGTAAATACTAGAGACGTTGTAAATATGTCGTAAACTAACCAATACCGATGCTTCCGCTCGTAAAATAAACATCAATAGACAATAACACCTGTCTACGTAATATTGGAGCTTTGTTTTAACTTTTATGAAGATCTTACAATTTTTGAATTGGAACGTGCCTGTTTTTTGGTATTTATGACACGCACGCAATTGCTTAATGTGCATCTTAAATCTGATTCTTCGTAGAGTAATTCAAAAAGCTTGAAGATTATTTGCAATGATCATTAATGTTGATTGGGGTAATATTACTATTTTGTAATATGTGTTTGTACACGTACAAAGTCTGAATCTCCAGCGAGAGTTCAAAGTGGCGGCGGCGCTTAATGTCACTTCCGTGACCACGACTACTGCCTATAAGTTCCTTGTTGTGACGTAAGATGAGCCGCATGAGATGTCCTCTTCAGATTAATAATCCTATATTTTTTGAGTAAAAAATAATATGTAGGTTAACGCTACAGTTTAGTACGTTCTGATTAGTGCACTCCAAAAATGACTCATTCTAATTAATTCATGTTTAAATTTTCATACATGTAAGTTCGGATTCGTACTTTTTGATAAATATATACCTAATCGAAATTTCAAAATAAAACTTACGTCAGTAACATAAAAATAAGTTTTAAGAAGCAATTTGACAGTCAGTCGATAACTCGATAGTGCGTTCACATGTCATATCCTTATATCAAAGGTTCTAATGTCAAAGATCACGTTCTCACGTAGCATGCCGCTGATGTAACATTGCCTTTATTATGACTCTACCTTTGACCCGTGGCTTTCACTCGTCGCTTCTATTGTGTTCCTAATCTACGGAGGAATTATTGTCTTTGTTCTGATTTTGAATTTTCTTTTACTTTTTATTCGGTTTTCATTCTGGCCAGTAATTTAATTTCATACGTATAAAGGGATTTATGCCAGTATTTTTTCTTTGCGCTCTGGATTTAAAAAAAAAATTGTAGTCTCATAAAACAAGAGAAGGGTTAATAGTTCGTTAAACAATAAAGAAAGTGTCATAAGAATCATTGCTAAATGATTTCTTAGACACTTTCTTCATTCACTCGGAGAAATCATCATTGACTTCCTTGTAGTTTCGCCTTATGTCTTGAATTAAAGACCTTCTTGATTTTACAAGGTTTATTATAAATATGGATACAATATTATCCCGACAGTTATTTAGTGCGATACGCGTGCGGTCGGCTCGATTGCCTCAGGGGAATTCGTTCTTGCGGGGTTGCGCGGGCGCGCGGGGGCGGCGCAGGGAGCCGGTTCTGTCGCCTGCGGCGTAGTGGGACGCGGCTCTCGCGGCTTGCGTATTTGGAGGTCGCCGGTTCACGTTTGGGCGTGAACACCTTATCTTACGTAAATACCTACTTTAAAAAAATAGGAAGATTTATGAATTGAAAGAAAGTTGAAAGACATAGTTTATGTTACATAAATCAAGCATTTTAATGAAAATCGTGAAGAGCACTTGTCACAGCACAGTCACTTTGAAAATTACCTCCTATCACACCGTTTTGTAATGTGAAATTAACACTTGGGCGAATCAACATGCCACCTGGCTGCCACGTGGCTCGGAGCTTGATGCTTCCCCCGCTGCCCCGCGCGGCGCCCTCCTCGTTTCTTCTTCCTCTAATTGCGAAGCCTTATTACCAAGTATTACAGGACCTCTAATTCTCTATCAAGATTATCCAATTCCACGCTGCACTTTGCACAAACGTCATTCGAGCCAGGTGTCATGTTAATTCAACAGAGTTAAACGTTCGATTGCTCGTACAAATAAATGATCAGTTATATGTTGTTTCAGTGCATAGCCCTTGCCCTGGCGTGCGTGAACGCCGAGCCGCCATCTGGCTACAACTACAACCGTCCCCAAGGCGGTGGTGGCGGTGGCGGTGGCTACTCTGGCGGGCTCAGTGGCGGCGGCGCCTACCAGGCCGTCTCCTCCGGCTACCAGACCTCCGAGGGACAGAATGTAGACGCCCAGCTCCTCGAACAAGTCCGACAAATCCTCCTCAAGGAAGAATCACAAAGCGGATCCGGATCCGGATTCGGAGGTGGACACAGCGCTCCTTCATCTTCCTACGGCGCCCCGTCATCGTCCTACGGCGCCCCATCTTCATCTTACGGAGTGCCGTCAGCGCGCGTTGTGGGTCTCCAACTTGAAGGAGTTCGTCAGGCTATCCAGGTTGCGCAGTACGAGCAGAGCAGCAGCTCTGGCGGTGGCTACCCATCCGGACCGTCCTCATCTTACGGCGCCCCCGCTCGTGCCCCCTCCA
The DNA here is from genome assembly GCA_932526365.1 of Lobophora halterata. Lineage (NCBI taxonomy): Eukaryota > Metazoa > Arthropoda > Insecta > Lepidoptera > Geometridae > Lobophora > Lobophora halterata. Next base: position 9,773,149 of record OW052017.1, read on the forward strand.
GCAGCTACGGCGCCCCCTCCTACTAAACAACCCAATACCACGAATTTGCGTCACAGATGATATCTGAGCTTTTATAATTGTTACGAATCAATATGTTTGAGAAAAATTAGGAATTCTTAGAGCTTGTCTGTGAAAGAGCTATGGCGGATTTACATTGAGACAGTGATTGTCGACAGCATCGAGCCAGTATTATGATGCCATGTTAAACATGGGCAACAGCGCTGTCGTGAATAGAGTAGATCTTTATAGGGTCTCTCTGTTTTCAATGTCTCAATGTATATAAGCCAGGGTGTTCGTTATTCGGCGGCGCTCGGACCATCGCGAGCGCGCCCGAATGTTTGTTCAGTTTCGGTTGGCAGCCACGTACAATGTAGGTGATGCCGGCCGGCCGCATTCACACCGCGCGGCCTCGGCTTGCGACTATGCACGCACACGGGTGTGGCCGCGGCTAGCCAGGCGCCGGCGCCCCTCGAACAGCTGTCAGAACTGTCAACACTGTCAGATTTGACAGCTGAACGTACGGGCCGATGGCGAAGTGGCTAGCTACGGACACGACTCATGATCTGTATAAAGTTTACCATAGTATTAGCTTAATTTAATTATTACGTTTTTTTTACAAAAAAATAAATACATTTTGACACCGTACTCGTTGTGTTACTTGCAATAAAAATGCCATAGCTGTACTTTATACCTACCCCTTTAAAATCGAAAACTACCAACCTACTTTAATATTTAATCATTAAAATTCCTAAGCAATTACTTAACTGGCTAGGAAGATCTCAACGGTACAGATTCAATAAAGTAATTGCTTAGGTTTGGTGCAAGTGGGCATAAGTGGGATATTACGTTCAAAAATCGTTAGTTCTTTTTGAATATAAGTCCGTAAAAAGATTTAAAAAATGATTAACAACGCAATTTCGCTTTTTAACAAAACACAGAAATGAGTAGAAATCTCTGAATGCCTTACTTTCGAAAAGCGAATGGCACTCTACCATAGACAAGTTGAAGAGAGCATTTGTTTACACAGAGACATATTTCATCACGCCATTACACGATGATATGACAATTATTGTGATAGGAAATGATATCTTGACCACCATTATACAACATGTTGCAAATGTTGCAGTACGCATCCAAATTACTGATACATTGCGTTGAAAGTTAAATAAATAAAGTACTTATGTGTGTGTGTGACGAAATTTAAAGATGGACTTCAATTGAATTTAGGCAAGTGTTTTACTAAGTGCTACTTGTAATGTAAATTCGAAAGGTTTCTATTATTCTGCCGCCAAGTAATACAATACAATACAAAATACAAAATATTTATTTCAAAAACAGGTTACATAGGAAGAGTTTTAACCAATGGACCCCGCACTAGGGCTAGCCTGTATCGCGGGGATCCGAAAAACGATTTCCTGAATTACAGAATTATAGAGAACATGCAAGACAAGACAGACATTAATTAGTAAGTAGGTAACTCTAGATTTAAATCAAAATGTTGAGATTAATGAATTACGTTTGTTACAGTTAGATGAAAATATAGATAATGTGTAATATAGATTGTATTAGCTAACTTATGCAGTAATAAAAAGATATATGACTTTAAAAAAAGTAATGTGTGAGCTTTAATACTGTGTTCAGGTTTAAAGGGCACTGTAGCTAGTTAAATTACGGGGCCTGTATAGACATCACGTATTACTACTGTGTTCAGGTTTAAAAGTCACTGTAGCTAGTTAAATTACTGGGCTTATATAGACTGATCTCCCAATACGGCTGGTCCCCGCGGGAGAAAATCTCGACCAAAACCCTCTATCTGCAAAAATATTATTACTCCAAAACCACATAATATCAAAAATTACATATTCATAGAGACATAATATGTAAGAACACTCGTTGAAGAAGAAAGCCTAAACAAAGTAGAGTACCTATTCAAGTCCTACTTGGACGAGACTCGCCGATGATAGAGACGCATGGAAGCAGATGGAGGAGGCCTTCACCCTTAGATGGGTATCCAAATAAGAAACAGAACTCGTACATAATAACGAAGGAATATGTATTGAAATTACAAACTGTTTAGATAATATTTTTTCTCTCTGTAAAGTTTTATTGTTGGAAATAAACGGCTTTTTATTATTATTATTATTTTATTATATAGACTGATCATGCATTACTACTGTGTTCAGGTTTAAAGGGCACTGTATCTAGAAATTATACAGGGCCTTTAAGTACTGATCATAACAAGCTTAAAGTTTAAAAAACTGAAAACCCGACTGCGAAATATTTATACATTCACTGCCAATTCATTATTCCAAATTAAATTAAAAAACATTGAATGTAGTAGGTACTCAAAACATTGTAACGTGACAACACAAAGTAACGTGAAGGTAGCTCAGCGAAATAGGCTATGGAAGAGGCTATGCTCGAGGTTTCCAAAATTCAGAATGAACCCATCTAACAGAACGGAGAACTAAAGTGGTCGACATAGCTCAGACAGACGAGACAATCAAGAAGCTAAAGTAGCGGTTGGCCGACCACATCTACCAAAGAACCGACAGCCGTGGGGTCAACGTGTTCTAGAGGGAAGATCGCGTCTCATCTACGCAAGCGCAGTGTAGGACGATCTCTGGCTAAAAAGAGCCATAACCTGCGCGTGATAGCTGGCAGAAGGTGGATGAGAATTTCCAAAGATTGCGCTCAATGGCAATTAAAACTGCTGTATATTTATATGTGCGATGATGATGATGACGACAAATAATGTTGTGTGTGCTTCAAGTACCTAAGGGTTCTAGCCGCATGTACCCGGAGAGGTGGGCAACACTAGCCACTCTCTGGATACCTGAAGACGGGCGGCGGCGTAGGGGTCGGCCGAGAAATCGTTGGCCGGACGATCTGGACGGATTCGAGAGGGAATGGTGGGAGGCTGCAAAAGACCGTGACAAGTGAAAGGTTTTGGGGAGATCTTTGCCCAACAATGTTTAACCTATGGTGTCACAGGTTAAACAAAAAATAAATGGGTTCTTACCTGGAATAAACTAGTTTTCTATATAGATAGATAGATGTAGATAATCTTTATTGCACACCTTAAAATAAAAATACATGAAGAAAGAATACTGAAGAAAAAGTGGTACAATGGGCGGCCTTATCGCTAAAAGCTATCTCTTCCAGGCAATCTTGGGATGGACTCGAAATATTTGAACTATATAACTACTTAAGATCATGAAGTTCTTGCTTCTGCCCGAAGTAATTGTTCTAAAACTACATTAAAGAACTAGTGCATGAATACCTACTTCTTTAAACCTGTTTATGAAGTTCAGTTTGTAAAATAAACTAGACGCAACTAAAACGCTCTTCTGATCGTATTACCCCAAATTTTTTTATACATACATACTACATGGTATGTACCTAGTACCTACTTACAAGATATGCGCGAAAAACATAACCTTTCCTCGGCAGTCGGGTAAAAAGTATAGACAAAGCGTTTTAAAATACATACAGCGCCATCTAGCGGTAAGTAGCGGAAGTGCAGATTCTAAATATTTTATTGCTTCGTTTTAATTTTAATTTATAATTCCGGATAAAATGCGTAATACGAGGTCCAACACACACGTGGCCGAATTTTACGCTACCTTTACTGACCGCATTATAGTTTTTGATTAGGTAGCGTAAAATTTATTGAAATAAATCCCTTAATTGCCCATTAATTATACCCAAACATATGACTTATATATATTTTTGTAATCTCCATTAAATTTCCTTCATTTTGATACCCTACTCGACAGGATAAGTAACCAAATTTTTTTCAACGACCAACTATTTTGCGCCAAAAATCCGCCATTTTGTTTTTTTTTTCTAAAAACCCATCTAAGAACACTCGGGTTATTGAGACGAATCTAACAACACGTTAATTGTCAATATCCATCCAGCCGTTCGGGAGATACGAGGTAACCAAGAAATTTACATACATACCTACATACATACATACAAGATACGCGCGAAAAACATAACCCTTCCTTTACAGTCGGGTAAAAATACCTAAAAGTGGCCGAGCGCTATTAGCAATGTAGCATTTATATGTGTGAATCAATCCTGTGTAGCGCTGTTCTGGTTTTGGGCAAGCCCCTTTTTTGGTCCTTGAGGACCTGGTGGCCGAGTGGATGAGGCCCTTGCCTTGCGATCTGATAGTCGCGGTTTCGAATCCCAGTGTATGTATCCCAGTGTAATCTATGTATGCATCCCACATTCTCACAACGGTGAAGGAAAACATCGTGAGGAATCCGGTATGTCAAAGGACAGAAAAAAATATGTTCTACTGCATGTGACATCCACCAATCCGCATTGAGTCCGTGTGGTTTATTAAGACCCATTTGCTCTCCTACCGAGAGTAGGCCTGAGTCCCAGCAGTAGGAACATTATAGGCTGATTATGCTTATGCATGCTTCTGATCTTTTTCATCAGGAGAGCGCTAAGATAGATTCGTCTATTTTTCTAACAGATATTTTTTTTTTTCTGAAAGGTCTCCGGGTTACCTGTGCATGTGCAAGTGTAATGTTGTGTCAGGTCAAATGATCTCGATGTGAAGTGAAGAAGCTCTGTGCTCCACTATGTACACACACTTCGGGTGTGTCCAGGAAAAGTGCGAGTTATCAAAAGTTTAATTATTTTTTTCGTTTAATCTAATAAAAATACTTGTTACAGAAAAGTGTTATAAGATTTAAAAAATAATTCCGTTGATTTGATTTGAATTACAATAAGGTGAAAAATACGTTCAATGAAAACTTCATACAAAAGACATCAACGCGCTCTTCTTATTTTTGCAACTTCGCAATAGCATAGGTATATTAACTAACCTAAAACATAAACTTAATTATTTATTTTTAACGTTTAATATATTTTTTAATAGTTTAAACGTATTTTTTGCAGGCAACATTAGTAATGTGCCAATAGTATTATGAATTTAAATCGCTATGTTCATAGCCCATCTAAGCGCTACGATTATGAAACAGGCGGGCGGTCCCATCTAATCGTTCGTACATCACGGTGACGCAACGTCTGCTGGCCGCCGACGACTCGGGCCCGCCCCGCGCCTACTCAGCCAGCCGTGGACAATGAAGTGACGAAATAATTACTCTCGCGCAATGCGGCGTTTTTTCCATGATTATAGAGTACTTACGGCGGGTGAAAGGGTCAGATGTGGCGGAAAACTTGTGAAATGTTACACTAGCTTTGATCCGTGGATTAGCTCATCCAACACAAACTCGTCCTCTTTTGGATGGATTAGTGAATTGAATATATTTCTATTTTCGTTTGTCAACTCATTCGATTTTATTTTTGCTTCAAATTCAGTACAATTGCTATTAGTTTGTGCGGATAGATGAATTTATAGATAAACGGACGTACTTTGTCACACAACTACGTTGAAACCAATTATAAATTGTCTGAAATCTATAGAAGGTATCTACTTATAGATTAATTTATGAGCTTGAAAAGGAAATAAGTTACTTTCAAGTTTATGAGCAATTATGATAAATTCGTTTAAGTAGGTAAAGAAAATAATATATTAGAATTAGAAATAGAGTTTATCAGGCATTATTTTATTATATTTTACATTGCTTTAATTTAGATTTTATACGTGTTTTAAAATTAACCCTACTAACTTAACAACACGTATAAAATCTAAATTAATGAATGAAACCTTTCACTTTTTTTGTTGACGAAATCAAAAAACATGGACGAAACGAATAGTGTGAAGAAATTACTTTAATACGGCGTACTTTTTGAGTATTTGTCCGAAACATTTTGTATGGAATTCAGATTTGAGGATTAGCCTTAATAATAATAAATAAATCCTCCTTTTAAATATGTACATAGACTCAGAACAAACACCGATGTTCATCACAAAAATGTTTCATCTGAAGCGGGAATCGAATCCGCGACACCACTGTCGTCTTATCATTAAGCCTCGGTGACACGGCTAGCTTGCAAGCTATAAGACAGCGAGTTTAAAAGCTAGCGAGTGAGCGAGTAAGCGATCTGGAAAGATTGTCAACTAGCAAATTGTATAAAAGTCGATGACACGGGGCGAGTTTTTGTAAACTACCAGCTAGTCATAAGCTACCAGCGAACTCGCTGGCTTGTTGCTTGTAAGCTAGCTCTGTGTCATCGAGGCTTTATGAGAGATCTCATCATCATCCCGATGACCGCTGCCCAGTGACAGTCACGTGTAGTTGCGCACGCGCACGCATAGTCAATGGTCCTGACATCATTGTACGTGCGCGTCTCTGTACTCTTCATTTGAAAGGATTGCACAATACAGTAGTATTTGTGATGTGCTTATTGAAGAAGCCACTTTATGCTTGCCTAGTAATTCACTAACAAATTCCCGCGGCTTTGCTCAGAATAAGAATATTTTATCGTCAAAAACTGTGTGAATTTTGTACAAGGTGATAGAGTAGGTAATAAAAAATGCAACAGCTTATCCTTTCGGACGCACAATAATAATTTCAATACAATGTAAATTATACTAAAATAATGCCTGATAAACTCTATTTCTAATTCTAATATATTATTTTCTTAAATGAATGTTATAGTTATTTATTTTCTTGATTGGTTTTAGTAGCTTATAATCTGCAGCTTAATCTCGGATCTTGGAGTAGGATCGTAAGTAAACACACTAGTAAAATTTCACAAAATATATTTAATTTAATTCCTTCATATTCACTTCGAATCACATTGCCTCACAATTTTTTTATCAACATTGCGTTCTACTTACATTTAACTTGGCACTTACTGAGCACATAGTACAATATACAATACACTTATTTACAAAAATACTATTTATTATGCCATACGAGCGACGCCCATTACTTATAATACCTATAAGACAACTAACAAACTTAATCACAATACACAAATAGGTGTTTTGATAACTTTGTGGCAAAATTGGGTAGGTATTTGTTTTTATAAACAACTTAAAACATAATTTCAAATAGATAAAATACATGCAAATAATTAAGTTATTTTGATCCTAAAACCATAAAAATAAGTAATAAGGCCATTAAGTGGTATTGCCTAGCTAGATACATTCTTTACATAATATAAAGTGTATTTATGTTTCACAACCAAAAAATATCGAGTATTAGCATTTAGTTACACTGGACTTAGAAAACTTGTCAAACTGTAAAAATTATTAGAAAATATGCATTGTTTCACTTAAGAATAATAATATGTTTATATACAATTAACAAAATATAATGTAGTAAAATATATTTATCACATTATTTTGATGCTCCATAACACGATATCTATTTATCCTTAAATTCATACAGTTAGGAACTTTTCAAAAGCAAATTGTACATGATTTCATAAAAAGATTAACAGATATTATTTGCAAAATATAATCAATACTTACTAAAACATTATCATGAAAAATAAAACTTATTTTGTTGCTGTCAAAGTTAAAAATTGAAAAGCACCTATTTATTACAAATAATACAAAAAGTATCTTACTTATAACTTACAAACATAAAATTCACGTACCTATGAATAGCGAAGGAAATTATACCTAAAACATAAAATAAATTGAATCTAAATAGCCCATTAATGCAATATTGCACTCAACTCGACTCTAGTAAGGCAGCTATAGCTATCGCCATTGTGTTTTGGTTAAGAGTCTTTGATATCTTTTGTATAAATAAATGCAGATTTCGAGCACACCTTGGTAAAAAATAGTTCAAGCCAGAGTCACTCACAGGTGTCCATTTTCATCATAACTTAATACAAATACTAGTTTCGGTCCTTACGCGAGAACTCCTAACAAACCCACAGCTGATGAAGTTAAACTAACAAAAAGGTTAAAATAAAATAAAGAAGACAACCAATGTTAAACCAAGAAATGACATCAACACACTCAAGCTCGGGTTACTCGGTACAGTTTTTCACAGTCTAGAAAGTAAGCTAGTTCTGTCTTACTTCTCTTCTTGTAGCTTGCTAGATTACTATCATTAGCTTGCTATCCTGGCTTGAAATACTAGCCTCATGTAACCCGGGCATCATATTGGCTGAATAAACTCTCTAAAATGCCATGAGGTGTAGAGCGGCCAGAGACCCGGGGATAGTTGTCAAGGCAAGTTGCAAACGTTAACCCTGTACTAGCTTTCACCTTCCTTTACCTCCTCTTCCGGCCAAAGTACCTCCGGATGGTTCAACATGTAGTACATCATATGCTTTTCGCTGCCATACGTCGAAGCCTTGGTCCCCAAGCACATCGAGAACTGACTCTTCTCCAAATTCTTATCGCAGAACACTGAATGAAATACGTGCACCAAACTGTCATCCGCTATTCTATACACAGTTAAATTCGACTTGATCAATGTCTCGAACAGTTGTACGTCTTCTAGACCCCAGCCTTTGATAGACAAGTCGAAGCCTTTAATTCGTTCGAAGTCACACTTGTAAATGCTGAGGATTCCAAAGCCGAATTGTCGGAAGTAGCCGTTATCGTCTGTGATATCTTTGCTGTACTTCAAGTTGGCTAGTTCATGGTCTGTCATGTCTTTTTCATCTGTCTTGGCCGTTTCTTCGCTTTCGTCTTGTCCAGTGTCAGAATCGGGCTCTAGAGGTTCATCATTGAATCTGTTGTACTCAGCACCGTTAACGACTTCAGGGTTGTATTCACTGAACACTATGGGGAAGTAGACTTGTGTGTATTTGATAGTGTTGATCCTTATTCTTCTGAGAGTATGATGGTTGAACATCATGTCGACATCTATGAACGAGACGAGATCGTCGCTCGCGCAATGCTTCATACCCTCCGTCAGCGCGGCTCCTCTCGAGAAGGTGGTGGCTCCCATCTGGACCATTCTGATATCCTTCCCGTACTGCTCATTGAAATGATTAATTAATTCCTCTGCATTTCTGTAATCGAAGGGGTTTTTACTATCTAAATAAAGTACGACTATAAGTGTCACAGCCTCGTCGCTCTTTAAAACTATATCTTCGTAGTTCTTCAAGAACCTGCCGAATGTTTCTTGCCTCCCTGAGAGAGGGAGGATGAAGGATATTCTCCTGTCGTAGATGGGGTACTGCTCCATCGGGGCTTCGTTCCACTTGAGGACTTTGGGGAGGTTCTGAAGCTTCATGAGGCCGTTTTCTAGCGCCTCCCGGACACCCAGTTTGCTGAAGTCTAGAAAGCTGTTCTGTTGCTGGCTGGCTTCATCGAAGTCCTCGTAGTCGTTCGGAGACACCTTCATCATGCTGGGGTCCACGTCTTCGAGGATTTCTGGATCCTCGAATGGAGGCGGATCGCCCATTGGCAGCTCTCGTATGTCTATGCCTGAAATAATAAAGCCTCTTATGAATATCGTTGCTCTTTGTTCATTCTAAGTCTAGGCAACCTTAGGCACAATTCTAAGGATGGATTGTACAAATTCTTTTCTAGATAAATAAATAAATATTTTTTAGACATTTTACACAACGACATCTAGCATCAAACTAAGCAAACTTATACTAGATAACTGTTAGAATACAAAAATCCTTTTAAATAAATAGGTACACATACATAGAATAAAAGATAAAGATAAAGATCATTTATTTGCGTTAACATGTGAATACATAGACATCACCTAGACTAGGGACAAACATCGATGTTCATCGCATAAATGTTTGTCCTGAAGCGGGAATCAAACCCGCGACACTCAGCGTAGCAGTCTAACGCACTTGCCACTCAACCATTTCTAGTCTAGAAAGAAAAAAAGAGAGAAAGAAGAAGTATTTATTTGGCATAGGTTTACAATAACATAAACACTTATCATATGAAATAAAGTTTATGCCAATAAGGCGTACAACTCAGCATTTGTTGGACGACCTCAGTGGCCACCAAACTGACCAAACGCTGATTTTCAGCTGGACTCTTTCTACGATCAACGAGTGGTATAAAAAGGATGGATATAAGAGTAGAGGAAGGCCAAAGAAAAGATGGATGGACTGTGTGAAAGATGATATGAATAAAACAGGTGTAAGTACAGAGATGACGGCTGATAGAGACGAATGGAAGAAGAAAACATGTTGTGCCGACCCCACGTAAGTGGGAAAAGAACCAGGAAATAATGAGTGGTATAAACAGTAGTTACCAGTGAAGGACTGCTGCAAGTAGGCGTGTCTCCGGACGGCCGCCGTCATCTTGCGGCCGCGGTACCGCCGGTACTTGAGCAGCAGGTCCAGCACGTAGTCCACGCCGTGCAGCGGCTCCAGGCGCACGTAGCCGTACAGCAGCTCGTTGAAGTCGATCACGCGCCCGCGCTGCCGGGACGGCGCGTTGATGATCTCCATCACCTGGGGACATCACCATTTCTAATGATTTATTTTATTCGTGTTACCAACTTATTTGCTCACAAACTTCATTTAGATTATGTGCAATCATGCGTTTAAACTTTAGTCGGTTAAAACAAACTTTTTTTTTAAATTCTAATCTAATTTTAGTTGTTATTACTCAGAAGTTGATTGATCTAAAACGTAATTAGACGTATGTATATTATATTTAAATTTCTTGATTTTATTGTTATTATTAAGAGTTTTTTAACACAATCCGAATTATCCGAAATATCCGGATATTCGAATAATAGGATTTACTACTATCCGAATTATCCGTATACTAAAAATCAATAGAAAATAGATAATTATTTGCAAGATCCTTACCTCCCGGATTACATCATCGATCGCCTCCTTCAGAGGCCCCTCAATGCGCCTCTTCGGATTGGAATGGTTCACGGAGTAGATGGACTTATCGATGAAGTCAAAAGGAATGTTCTCCTCTATTGTGTTCGCCTGGTAGCGGTTGAAGTCAATGGGTGCTCCTGGAATAAGTTACCACACATATTTTAGTGACTTCTAGACTAGACCATCCAACATCGTCGGCCACATCAGGTGGTCAAACGAATGTCTGATCAAACATAAATTCAAATTGCTGCAAAACTTAAAACATGGTGCACACACCCAGTTTCCTTTCTTGACGACACGGATGGTCGAATGGCAAGTGTATTGGACTGCCACGCCCGGTGTCGCAGGTTCGATTCCTGCTTCAGGACAAACATTTGTGTGATGAACATCGGTGTTTGTTCTGAGTCTGGGTGTTTTCTTTGTACGCAATGTATGTGTTTACAAAAAAAAAGTATTTAGGTAAGTATTCTATCAGCCATCTGGTTCCCATATAGTACAAGCTCTGCATAGTTTGGGGCTAGATGGCGTTGTGTGAAATGTCGAAAAATATTAATTTATTTATTTTTTGCTCTCCGCTCTGATTGTCATCTGACAGTGTTATGCCTAGATCACACGTAGGTACCGAGCAAACGGGCGAGACAGTTAAATGTTGCTCGGCCGAGACAGTGAAAGCTTACATCAGTCTCGGCCGAGTATTCGGTACGTATGATTAAGGCATTAATGACGTGGGTGACAAAAATATCTAATTATTTCCACTACGTAAAGGGTCTAGAAACATCCCCGTCTTTGACTCCGTTTGGTTCTTTGCACCACTTAATTTATTTTTAATTTAATTTTAATTTTATTTATTGATCACCAACACAGTATACACTAATACATTTTTTTGGTTACATGATACATAACACTTAACACTTATTTCATGGAGATATCCCCATGAAGGTTTAGAGACCTCTTGAACGGAGGAATATGAAGAGCCTCACCCATTATGGTGTTGTTCCCCAGATAGTCAGGATCCCCGACCTTGGCGGGGAACAGCAGTTCGCCTCCTGGCAACACGAAGTCTTCTGCCTGCTCCTGAGGGACGTCGAGCTGGTTCAGCGACATGGAGATGTCGCGGTGGAGGTCCATAGAGCTCTCCCGAAGCTCTTGGATGCGAAGGTTCTGGAAGATATAGTAGGTTTTGTTTAATTTTATCATGTCACCGCTTTTTTAGGATTTTACTTTAATAAATTGTCTGGCTTGAATGAATGAAATAACGAATGAAAATGCTTTATTGTACCTACACCATAAGGCAAAAAGTATACATAAAGAAGGAAACATTACAAAATTTAGTACAGTGGGCGGTCTTATCGCTATCAAGCGATCTCTTCCAGACCAGTATGGTGACGGTAACGAAAATACAAGATGATCGGGGGTGCACAGAGTAAGTAAAGTAAAACTGAAGGAAAAGGTTGACGAGAATCTGAGATTACTTTTTTTAAGCAAAAAGTAAAGAATTGTAGGGCAGAATACAGCTCGGTCGCAGTGGAACCATTTGAGTTTGTTACTATTCGTAATATCCGGGTAAGTAATGAAAATATACCATTTTAGTAAAATTTGATCACCATAATGCGCAGTTTCAGTAAACGACATTTTAAAGTACATAATGTACACCTACTAAATTTAACTCAACATTTATTAAGAGCCGGTATGGTAGGTATTTCGTGGGGATAAATATTCTGAAAGGAATACCAAAAAAAAACTTAGATACAGACTAAAGGTGTAGTGTACCTATGTAGGTATGTGTATTTCATTTTCATTTTACCTGCGGAAAATTCTCAAAATAACGTTTTTGTCCATAAGTGGGAAATGTGAAAGCTTGGTAGTATATGTATACATGTCTGTGCAGCTGTACATTCTCAACTCACAAGATAATGAAGAAAAACCATTTAACCTGGTAATGAGGAACCGAGCTGATTTCCAAGGACCTTGTCCCACTCTCGCGCGCCGATAGCAATGTCACTTTGACGCATGCGCTGTAACGCGTTCGTTTACCCCATTTAATCTTGTTTACAAGCAATATCCTACAGAATGTATTGTGCTTTATATCGCTGCACTGACTATCGCTTAGGTCCCGATAGGTCGCAGTGAGGGAATGGCTTAGAATGGAAAATAATGACTCAAAAATGAATTATGGTTTTATGCGAATGTGAAAAACGAAGGGAATGCGAATACAAAAGAGTCCTACACCTACCAGTTATGATAGTTATAGTAGAGAGTAGTTATGAGTTGTGAAAGAACGATTATGGGATTATGATAGTTATCTAATTGTTTTAATAAATACGAAAGTCTACCAACGCAGAAAATAAATTGCCTACACCTAATTGATGCCTAAAAATCGACATGAACTTTTGTATTTTCTTATGAATCTTTTACCATTCAAAAATCCAACCACACTCATAATTTGCTTAGAAATGTAAGTCCTCTTGTATACAAATATAAATTGTAAATTGTATTTTAAATTGAATACAAATTGTCAAGACCAGCAGTGATTGGGTTTCTTAAAAATATCGCAAACAGTTAGCCACTAGCTTACATGAGAAGGAGAGACGAAAGAACCTAAGTAGGAACATAATTCGTATGCTGACAAAGCAGAATAGTAGATATGGTGCTACCCTGTAATACCAACTATTTTAATATTACCCATGTTCATTCGAATATAAATTGTTGTGTGGTTGAGCGGTTGAGCAACAAAGCTTATATTCTTACAACCTTAAAATTGTAAGTATTACTTCGTAGTGTGATATATTGTGTTAATAAAGAAAACGCGGTAAACGGACATCTCATAAATTGAAGATTGAGTTGCTTGATTAATGACATGACACCTTTATAGCAAACGCTTGGTCCAATCATGCAAATCCAAGCAAAATCCATTTCATTGGACCATCGTTCGCGGAATACCCGCTAAGAATACCCATTTGTAAACAGGTCCTTCGAGCCGGAGCCCGTAAAAAGATCAAAGTGTTATGTTTATGGTCTGCTGCCTACCGAGTGTAGTTTACGAGAGGGAACTATTCAGGAAAATGAGGTTTATCTTATGTAGCATAATCAGCGTATAATAGGTGTTTCAGTCATGCTCGGACCCCATGGGGTTCGGCGAATGAATCTGGGTTCTTTTGTTTTAGAAATGATAGTTCGCACGTCATCGATCGTGATAGGGAAAAGAGGGTTATGAAGAGTTGGCTCGTATACTTTGCGAAGTTGGGTGGTACGAAGGTAGAAAGTACATACATAAATTTTAAAACAAGGTGTTGTATTTTTTTCAACTGACTTCAAAAAGGAGGAGGTTATCAGTTCGGTTGAATGTTTTTTTTTTTTTTTTTTTTTTTTTTAATGTTCGTTACTATGTTGTTTATGAACCAATTTTAAAAAATATTTTTTGTATGAGAGAATATACTTTCAGATTGGTCCCATACAAGTTTCATCATAATCGATTCAATATTTTTGTTTTTATATCTAAATAACTGAAAAAAATATGTCGTCGAAGTAAACGAAATTACGTATTTTGCTTCCCTGTAACTTTTCAGTGGTGTTTACGGTAACTAAAACAGTCCAATTGAGTGTGTGAGAAAGAGAGAGTAATTATTAATAATTAAGGTCAAGCGTTTGATCACCACCTCACCTGATGGAAAGTGATGGTGTAGTCGAGGATGGACAACGCTTGGCTAAAAGAAACTGATTCACTCTGGACTTGAAGAGACCAAGATTTGTAGCACTTTGGAAAAACAGACGCCGGTAAGGAATTCCATTATTTACTCGTACTTATAATAAAGGTCGATGCAAAACGTTATGTTCGAGTCGTTGCATGTTAGTTATTTCTTAAAGTAGGGGCTTAGGTAGGTACTTTATTACAACACTTAGTTGATACCCGCAGGTAGATTGCATTGCGAATTAATAAACTTCCTTATTTAGACGCGCCTACGTATCTTGGCAAACACATCCTCCAAGTTTCAGGTCTCTACGTTCAGCTGTTTGGCCTGTACGTTGTCAGTCAGTCAGTCAGTGTTAAGCCTTTTATATGCACGGCAAATTTATAACCACATCATGACATCCTACCCACAAACCTATTATCAAAGAGGTCTTGAACATTTTATAAAAGTTCTATGTAAACTCGCCACAGACAGACAGCGTACGCAGAATTCATCAAGTTAATAAATACCGTGAACGAGTTATTACAGACACGTGTGAGGTTCTGGTAACCAACTCATAAGGTAAACATTATGTGAGTAATTAGGCCATTTTGAGTAATAAAAGTCAATGGTTTAGTTATTTACTAGACTAGTGACCACGCATCAGCATAGCTGACGATAAAAAAAATATAAAACTTGGCAGCAAATACTAGTATTCAAGCATAGAGTCATACGGTATTATTGCATTGAAAATGCACCAAAAAAAATTGGTTGTCTGTGAAGTTGGTTTACAGACGATATCAACAAAATTATATAAATATATTATCCGCTTGACAAGCTTGTCAAGCGGATTTATTACTAAATATATTTATATAATTTTGTTGATATTTATGGATTTCCGCAAAGTAACGCCTGAATCAATCAATTATCTTACAGACGATAGTTTAACATGACTACCAGCGTAACAGGACAATGCGCGTTACCGGACAATGACGTCAACATTTTCGTGCATGCAGCCGGCGTTCATCGATTTATTAAAAGACGTAGTCACGTCAAAAAGGATCTAACTTAACTAACTTCTAGTACATTTTGGTCCGACCGATGCTAAATTTCTAAAAAAAAAACTTACTTTTTGACTACCTTGAATATTTTTCTGAAATACGGCTATTTACGGCACTTACAATATATATTATTTTACTAAGGAGCGCCGATCCACACACTATACACCCGAAAGTATCCGATAACTTTGACACTATGACTGGCTAAGACGAACAAATAGAGTTGAAGATCTAGCGCAAAAGCCTTGAAGATCTAGCGGAGTGGTGTGGTGATACTTACCTTGAAGTAGGAGTGTATCCTGTACATCTGGCGATGGTCTTTGACAGGGTGCAGAGTGATGGCACGATGCACTTCCCGCAGCTTCAACCGGCCGGTGTACGCCGCCTCGCCGCTGCCGTTGTGGTGTAGGATCGTCTGCATCTGGAATAAAAAACCACTTATTTGAACCATAACATTAATTTATGACTGGTTATGTGTAATTTTTTATATTTTACTAACCTTAGAATAAGCCTTATGTACTAACAAAATATGGTGTCATAGAATCGAAATAAATAATTTTGATTGATTAAATAAAAATTAATTTAATTACAATTAAATTGAATCATCTCTTAATTCTCTACTAGATACAAGGGGGTTCAGTATTCAGTGGTTCACGAAAGGAGCCTTTAGAGGCGCACTTGAAATACTTTCACCACACTGGTTTGAAAGAACTAGTGACACGATAAGAAGTGCGTTTAGAAATCGAATGACGATAAATCTTTAACTTTCTTCTGCATCAAACATGCTATTATATTCTGATTTTTGTAACAGTGTTTTCAAAGAGCATGCGCCCGCCATGGCCGTCTCTGGTCTCTGCAATTTGCACACAATGGCTGTGGTGCAAAAACTGGTCTAGTAGTTGTGTCAGTGTGTCGACGGTAATACCCTCGCCACCACCCTGCCCCCTGCCTTTTGGTGGTGAGTTTATCTCATACCATTCGCTGGGTTGAGGTAAATACGTCATTGGACCATTTTTTATGCTAATTTTTAGTTTCATACTTCAAAGGTAAAATCGATTGTTTGTTCATGTTGTTTGAAATAGTTATTTTCCAGATATACTTTTAGTTGGACAATAGCCATTGAACTGCAATGAACAAAAGCCCTTCGAGTTAATAAAAATATTGAAAAATAAGGAAAGAAAAATGCCCACTTTAGTCTTTTTTCTCACATTATTCTGACAATAGCTAGCGCCCGCAAATTCGTTTGCGTTGCGACAACTACATTCGAAATTATAAGTCTCTATGTTCAGTGGTTTGGCCTGTGCTTTGTCAGTCAGTCAGTCAGGACTAAGCGTTTTATACCTACTTATTGATAATTTTATACTTACAAATAGATTAACCAAGTATTAGCATTATTACACGTGACCAGAATGCTGGTTTCTACTTTGCACAGCGTATAAGCATTGCCATTCAACGTGGCAATGCCGCCAGCGTTCTGGGCACGTTGCCGTCTGGTGGTGACAACGACCGACTAGGTTATTTATAGTTTATTTTTTTATTTTTTTTATATTTCTGTGTTATTTAGTGTTATGTAAGTTTACATTAATATTCTTGATATTAAAAAGTATATATTTCTCTCTGATATATTTTTGTCGCTCATATCTTTAAAAAAAATACTTTATGATGTTACAGGCTTGCTAAAGAGTTCTCAAGTCTAAAAAAAACTACATAACAATTTTATAATGAAACCAGAATAACAGTGTACTTGTAGAATCACGGAAGTTTAAAACCATCAGAGCTTGTAAAAACGCCGAAATACCTGGTCTGCGCAAACGCAACATTATAATAATAAACAGTAAAACACGTGTAATGACGTCACCGACACGCCATTGGTTTTAGCAATTCATAAAATTGAGGAAGGCTAAATATAAAGATGTAGGTCGTAGTCCATTCATTTGCGTCTAGACTGGATCATTTCTTACTGAAGAAAAACCTTGGAATAGCTTGAGAGAATCCATGCGCTTGAGAACACAAGATTGCTCAACAATTTTAAGCATTGCATAGCATAATCAGCCTGTAATGTTCTCACAGTTGGGACTTGAGAATCAGGCCTACTCTCGTCTGGGAGAGCGTGGGGTCTAGCAAGCGAAGCGGACCCAAAGTGAATTGGTGGATGTCACTTGCCATGCCATAGAATTTCTTTTTTTATGTTTATATTTCTCACGATGTTTTACATCACCGTTATGAAAACAATCCTTAGGTAATAAAAATCGGTTTAAAGCCAATAAATATGAGCTGTTCAGAAGGCCATCCTCTCAGTATTCATTAGAGCAAAGTTCGAAAGATCATTGCTAAAGTAATTAAGCTTCTCTGTAATTCCCTTGTAATTCTCTAACACAAACAAAATTATTACCTACCTACCTTGTACCTAGGTACCTACGTCGATCATAAAAGTATACAAGCATTGCCAACATTTTCCAACAGTAATATTAATTCAAACAGGTAGGTTTATTGTAAAAATAATGCTATACTATTCTCGCGAAATCAAAATAAATTATTCTGGAGACTTCGAATCAAATCATTTATAATGAACACAGGATTTTGGAGAAGGATAAACAGAGTTTTGGGCAATAATAGAAGGGAGTATAATATTTTTATTTAAAATTAGTATTGACAAATGAGTGTTGAAGGAAGCAAGCAAGAGGCCAGCAGGAAGTCAGATGCAGGATACCGTCATATTCCAAGATTGGCGTATCCTCGCGTGAGCACGGATCGTGATGACGGTTACGAGACGAAGGGGCAAGTGGACGCTTCCTTCGATTGTCTCCGTGAATCGCTGCAGATTAAATTTTGATGAAGAATTCAAGATTTGTTCCGTGTGTGGTGGATTTGACACCAATTGCCTTCATACCAAATCAATCGGGTCTGAAGAGCTGTTTTCAAAAACGCCCTGATGGATGAAAACACTGTCTATGTCCAGCATTGGAAATTTAGATGTGATATGATGGATGGCAACAAGGGCAGCAATTAAATATGAAGTTATTATATTATTATTTGATACTATTATCTGGTTTTAGTCAAAGCCGTGTTGGCCGAGTGGGAGGTGCCTCGACTTTCGATCCGAAGGTCGTGGGTTCGAACCCGGTCGGACACCGATGGATTTTTCTGTGTAAAACATCTGTGTGCATTAAAACACGTGTTTAACGGTGAAGGAAAAAATAGTGAGGAAACCGGCTGTCATAGAACCTAAAAAGTTCGAAGACATATGTCAAGTGCACGTAAGGAGACTCTTCGAGGTGCACTTGAAATCCTTCACCACACTGATTCGAAAGAATTAGTGACACGATTAGAAGAAGATCTGGTTTGAGAAGTTATTTTTGGGGGCAATGCATAATGCACAATATTCTTATCCTATGAGTGGCGGGAAGGGGGGGTTTCATAGAATATAATAATAATGGAATACGCAGTGCAGTAAGTGGCAACTTTGTAAAAAAGTACAATCATTATATAGTTCATTTTTTAAACTAAACTATTGTCCTGGATTTTTGGTTCTGTAACCATAGAGTATTTGTCAATTAGATTTTTAAAAAATCTACAATTCGATTTATCAATCGGATTACCGAATCGTCGCTATCTACAATATAGCTAGATAAGATAACTTGACCAAGGATGGGATACAAATAAAACTTTGTCAAAATGAACCAAACCAGATTCATCAATGCGATTGAACAACATACATAGGTACCTACAAGAGAGAATTATATTTCTTACGAGCTGATATTACACCCACCCGTCGTCGTTTATGTTACGAATTCACTAAATTATTTGACAAACACATCATCTAACTTTCAAGTCTTTACGTCCATTAGTTTAGGCTGTCTGCCAGTCAGTCAGGACTAGCCTTTTATAGGAATAAGAATTAAAATAAATAACTCTCTCCTCGCGTGGAATCTTTAGCCAACTTCTTTTCAGTTGATGCCAAATAAACAAAGTCTTCGTCTTCTCATGTCACTAGTTCTTTCGAACCAGTGTGGTGAAAGGATTTCAAGTGCGCCTCGAAGAGGCTCCTTTCGTTCATTCGACACATGTTTTCGAACTTTAGGTTCTACGACATGCCGGTTTCCTCACGATGTTTTCCTTCACCGTTGCGAGAACGTGGGATGCATACATAGATTTTTTCGACTGAAAAAACCCATTTGCGCATGACTGCCACCGGGATTCGAACTCGCGACCATCAGATCGCAAGATAAGGGCCTCATCCACTCGGCCACCACGTCCTCAACAAAAAGTGAATGTCGGTATGAATCGATTAAAAAGAGGTTTGATAAAAATATAGATTTAATCGGATGTAGGTACTCAACATACCAATAAATCAACAAAAAATAACATTTCCCTCCACGATAAACGGTTATAAACATGACGACATGGAAAAATTGTGAGTAATTAGCAAACATAATTACGTAGTATCAGAATGTATGTATGTACCTATACCTAAGCGTAGACAAGTCTTGGATTAGATGTTAATCTTTTAGTTATTAAAAAAGTCGTCACATCGTTTTTTTTCTATGTATGTGTTTAGTATTTTACTTATATATAACAAATATACACAAACACGTAAACCACTGTTCTAAAACCACTGATCTGCACTTGTGGTAATATATTAAAAGTCAGTGTCTTAAACACAGATCAAATTAAAGATTTTTTTAAAAAGGGCTTTGTCGTTAAAAAAGTGTTTAAAATAATTACTTCATTATTTTCAACAATTGTGTAATACTGTGCGTTTACCTACCTATCAACCTAAAAACTTAACTACCTACGATTATTTTCAGCATTCCTTTTTTTATTCTTCAGTCTTATACCATACACTTTTGAGCTCTCGAAGTTTCCTAATGTCCGTCCTCAAGTTCATCGCACTATATAGTTCAATCGTCCAGTATTTTGACCACTTGTCCAATTATCCATCAATCAGACCAGTTCTCAAATGAGGGGTCACTCACAGAAAAGTCTTGACTAACTGCCTACTCTGTGATACAAGCTAAATAGCATGTCTAGAAGAGAACTACCGAATGGGTCCCAATAGGTGTTAACAGAGTGCGTGGCCGCCCCAGTCGGCGATGGCGGGACAACCTAGACTCGCACCTAAAGGACTGGCAGCTGTTGAGGCCTTTGCCCAATAATGGGAACCAGCGGGCTGTTAAGACTTTTTTTTGTCCTTCACTCACATACCTACCTACCATACACTTTTGAGCTCTCGAGGTTGCGGACACAGCCCGCTCCAAATCCTAACGTCCTCGAGTTCATCGCACTATATAGTTCAATCATCCAGTATTTTGACCACTTGCCCAATTATCCATCAATCAGACCAGTTCTCAAAATGAGGGGTCACTCACAGCAGTCTTGACTAACTGCTGAGCCTACTTACTCTATGATACAAGCTTAATAGCATACCTAGTTTTAGCTGCTAGGGTGGTCTAGATTCGACCGTGGGAAATAATGTGGTCTAGACGTGGAATAAATTGATATTTATTGAACAAAATGTCATTTAGAGAGAAACTTGTTAGCAGCCACAACTTTGCGTTGCGAATTAACATTTTTTTTATATTTCTATACTAGTATTAGTCTTGACTTGGTCCAGACTTGGTCTTTGACTAATCATCAGAAATCCGCTCTTGGGGTATGCCAGCGAGCCACGGCGCGCAGTATCCTAGGAATAAAGCAGTCAGACCGCGTGCGGAACAGCATACTGCGCTCCAAAACACAAATTGCTGATGTTGGTCAGAAAGCCGCCAGCCTCAAGTGGGACTGGGCCGGAAACGTTTGTCGCATGTCCAGCGATTTGTGGGCAAAGACCACTACGGAGTGGAGCCCACCAAACGCGAAACGACGACGCGAGACGAGTTGGACGCATACCTGCCAACATGGACCAGTGACGCCCTTGGCCGCAAGGAGTGGAAGGAGAGGAGGGAGCCTTTGCCCTGCAGTGGGACACAAATGGCTAAATAATTATTATATTAGTACGCGCCTACACTAATCGACGAATATACCCTCCTACTTCCCGTACAACAACATACTTGTACAGCCCATATCAAACTTAATATTACACAGGGACACTATCTACCGTTGCGATCAACAATGGAAATTTATTTGCATCTGATCTGACCGAAACGCAACTACGGACAATCCCCGTACTAGCGATTTACATACTTTCCTGAGTCACTTGTTCCTTGTATTATATTTTATCTATCTAATGGTTTCCGACTTATCCCACTAAATAACTAAGTCTAAGTTAAATACTTGCATTTTCTCTATAGGTAAGTGATTTTAGAAATGTTTGTTCTAACTATCACAAATAAAGTAAATACTACGAATAAATTAATTTTCATTTGATTTCGTAAATTACGTGTATATAAATACCTAATTTAGTTTCTATGCATTCATTTATCAAAAACGGAACTAAATACATAAAAGCATCTAATCAAAAACAAAACATGATATATTAAAACAAATTGGATTTTAGCGTAACAATCTTGAAACATAAAAAAATAATTAAGATATAAATAATTGAAACACTAACTAACATGTTAATTTAAATTAATGATAACTATCTATGCTCCAAATACGTAGTATCTAAGTACTTTGTGTCCGAATCTAATTGAGATCAAAGGCTATTTGCCGTTACTTCATGGTACCTACTTCATGGAAATTATCATATACCTACTTAATTAACTTTAATGGTTATTCTATTAGGATGCATCATAATGTAGATCTAAATGGATAGTCGATAAATCAAAGGCGGCAACGGTCACCTAAGTAGGATTGATATCTTTGCAATTAGAATAACCATATCATTAAATCTATTTAATGACAAATACAATAATTTATTAAACAAGTAATATATTGATAAATTTAAAAAGCTTCAGGAAACAAACAACTTAGCTAACACATAGATCTAACAGCTGGACGCCCTATCTACTCTCGGATCTCGGGTATATATAATATCGTAGCGAAGATTTCTAACAAACAAAACATTACATAAGTACCTGCTTAATTATGATTAGGACGTCACGGATGGTCGAGTGGCAAGTGTGTTGGGCTGCCACGCCTGGTGTCGCGGGTTCGATTTCCGCTCAGGACAAATATTTGTGTGATGAACATCGGTGTTTGTCATGAGTCTTGGTGCTTTCTATGTATTCTATGTATGTATTAACAAAAAAAAAGTATATGAGTATTCTATCAGTATGGTTCCCATAATACAAGCTTACTTAGTTAGGGCAAAGAATAAGTAATATTATTACATAGTTAGGGGCTAGATGGCGTTGTCTGGAATGTCCAAAAACATTATTATTATATTATTCTCTTCTACTTATTATTTTTAAGAGTCATCTCTCTTATTATCACTACTAATCATCCGAACAGTCACCTATTGATTTTGATTGGATTTTTTACACCTCAGCAAGTAGGTGCATTGATCACATTTTAATTTCGCCTACACACATCGTGTGATGCAAAATTAATGAATTCGCCATTGGCTCTAGGTAAAAAAATAACGAACAACATTCAGTATTTTTAGTTTGTATTGGACTGCAAAAAGTCCAGAGAGCGATGTAATGATATGGAGATGCAGACTTTGTTGAAGTAATTGGGAGGAGACGATGAGAATCCGCGCTACAAATTAGAACTAAAGGCGGTTTTCCACTGTAAAGCGGGGAATTCACTAGACGGACATGCCCGCGGGTAAATCTGCAGACATGCCCGTCGGACCTCGCTACTATAGGTCTGTGCAATGTTTGCTAATGTAGGACCGTCGCAGTCATTCTAGCAAACTGCCTGTTGATCGTCCGCGCGATCTCATTTTGTCTGCGCGGGCCATACCCCGAAGCTGATTTTAGTTAATGTTAAGAAAAAAAAATTGTCCCTACGGAACTCCTACAGGCTTGAGCTGCTGATGAGTCTGTGTAGTGTATTTTGGCGACACACATACCCGTACAAACTGCCCGCGGGGCCAGAAAAGTCACGGACTAAAGTGGGGCATTCACTAGACGGACATGTCAGCGGGCAAGTCTGCAGACATGCCTGTCGGACCTCGCTACTATAGGTCTATGCAATGTTTGCTAGTGTTGGACCATCGCAGTCAGTCTGGTAGACCTATAATAGCGAGGTCTGCACACTTTCCCGCGGGCATGTTCGTCTAGTGAATGCCCCGCCTAAGTTCTGCGCTATTTTGTTATGAATACATACTGTACAGTAAATAATGTATGGTATAACCTAGGTAGTCTTTTCTACCTTATTGTGGATCAGGATTGCGGAGGTGTTGTAGAGCTACCTACTTACCTATTTACCCGTACCTTCCTAATTTATTATATCAGGGGTTCAGGGGTAATTTATGTGCGTAAGTCAAACCACAACACCTACAGTTTTTTAGCCAAAACAACCGAAAATTTTACTCATTACCAGAAAAAATGGCTTTTTATGGATTGCTAATATTCTTGAAAAATATTTAGTTGTATGTAACTTTAGTAATTGGAAGAAACATCTTCCATTTCTTTGGTTAAACATATTTATTTGCTTTTATGTTTTAGTTGTTTTGATATCACAGATTTGTGAATGCGGCACATATTGTATCTGCGAAATATGAAATGCAGTGTCTGCTATTATATAGCATTCACATGTAGTTAGGTAGGTACCTACTTACGAATGCAAACATAGTTGTTATCAGAGCGGTAAGCGTAACGTACGTGCTTTGATAACATTATCTTAAAATAATTAAATTTATTTCAGGTCCTGACCTATACGAGTTAACGCAAACAAAGCCAATGATATCATATATATTAAAATGTATATTAAAATCCATTGAGTCATCTAAGATACAGAAAGTGTTAAACGAACGACTGCATACATAAGTAAGGTGTAGTGTCTTACTAACGTCACATTGGATTCCTTCTGTACCTGTAAGAAAGACTTAGGTACTCCAATGAGTAGGACTTAGCTCCAATGTCTAAGACATAAGTAAGATTTATTTCCAATGCTAAAAACAAATGTTGCTCTTATATGTAAGACTCAAATAAGATTTAGTTCCAATGAGTAATGCTGACTTGCACCAAACTTTCAAGGTTCCTAAGCAACAACTTTACTCGCTTGACAGCTCTTAACGGTCAGAATCTGTACTGTTAAGAACTACCAAGCGAGTAAAGTATTTGCTTAGGGACTTTGACAGTTTGGTGCAAGTAGGCATAACTCTTTGGCTCCAATACCTAAGTAGGTAAAACTAAGCTCCAACGAGCTCGCTCGTGTGCCCCAAGACACTTCTTATCGTACTACTAGTTATTTCGAACCAGTGTGGTGAAAGGATTTTAAGTACGCCTCGAAGAGGCTCTTTTCGTTCACTTGACACTTGTTTTCGAACTTTTTAGGTTCTATGACATGCCGGTTTCCTCACTATGTTTTCCTTCACTGTTAAGCACGTGTTTAAATGCACACATAGGTTTTTTGAACAGAAAAATCCATTGGGTTCGAACCCACGACCTTCGCATCGAAAGTCGAGGCATTTTCCACTCGGCCAACACGGCTTAATGGCCAACATGACGATAACATCTTACGAGCATCTTACCGCGTGATCTTACAAGCATCTTACAGCGTGGTCAGCCGTCCTAACATAGCGGTCACTGAAGCAAAAGTCACGGCATCGCGGTGCCAATCCAGCCAGAGTCACTGACCGACACTTGCCAAATACGATCACATCTATGTTCAAAATCGAAAGTGTGATATGATACGATAACATGGGGATATTCTATGATACGTCATCTCATTGTGATACAAAAAGGGTTATCATGCTTAGCCTACTCTCGATTTCCGCAAAGTATGTAATGTTTTACCTTTCTGTGTGTCCAATATCCGGTTTCATTACTATTTGAGTGCTTAATTTTTGTTTTATTTTAATATTGTGATTTTTTTTATATTATACAAAAATGTACTATATATACGGTTTATGTAGAACTTTTTCTGCATAAATAATTAATTATGTACACTTATCATATTATTATTTATCAATTAATATACCGTAAAACATTTAATCACATAAAAAAAATAATGTTTTTCCTCGTTGAGCTTTATTTTCCTCATTTTTATCCAGCTTAACCATTTTCGACCTAGTTGAAGTATTAACTCATATTACCTATACAATTTTAGCTTAATCGGTGTAAAACCTAGATCTAGGTACATGACTGTGGTATAAAGAATTTGAACATGTTTTCGTCTTTATAATTATTAGTAACCTACCTAACCTATAGTGGGATTATTCGCCTACTCATCTTTCAATGTATATAATTCGTCGTATACCTACTAATATATTTTCAAAAGACGTCACTTTTTGTTTGGGGGGTTATACTTTCAGATTGGACTCATAGAAATTTTATCAAAATCGGTCCAGTATAGTTTAAAAGAAAAGTCTTTGAAGTAAACAAAATTGCGTATTTTGCTTCCCTGTGGCATTTCAGTGGTGCCTACGGTTTCTAGAACAGTCCGATTAAAGTCGGTCGTTGTATGTTTTTGTAAAACCTTGTATGGTACACTGCACTTTGGGCATTAACCTCAAATCAAAAATCAAAAACAAAAGGATGACTGCGGATTGCGCTGCCAAATTACCGGAGGGTTGTAATTTCGAAGAATTGCAAAGTGTTCCTAATTACAGGGCCACGACGGCAGCTTCGGATCAAAATTAATAATATTATGGATGTAAGGTATTTTATTTTAAAAGAATTAGTTACAAACTTACCGTTTTGTTAAAATATCAAGGACTGAAAGTTTTTTGAAGAAGTTGCAACCAACATTGTTACTACAACCACCTACCAATTATAAATTAGATAGAAGTAAATAAGAAAGTAGGTTACTCAGTGACGTGAGTATTTAGAACCATTTTTTTTTATTATTTAACTTACTTTCTACAAAGGTCTCCCCCAAATCCTTCCACTTGTCGCGATCTTTTGCGGCCTCCCACCATTCCCTCTCGAAACCGTCCACATCGTCCTTCCAACGCTTTCTCGGCCGACCCCTACGCCGCCGTCCGTCTTCAGGTATCCAGAGAGTGGCTAGTGTTGCCCACCTCTCCGGGTACATGCGGCTAACGTGCCCTCAATCCCATTTAATCCCAGCCGTTTTCTGTCCTACGTCGGCAATGCCAGTTAATCAACGCAGTATGGTGTTTCTGACTCGATCGCTCCTCTTGATACCAAGTATACTGCGTTCCATTGCCCTCTGGCAGATATTCATAAACATCGATATTTAAGAGTAATCCTCAAGGCGAATTTCCATACAAAATGTTTCGGACAAATACTCAAAAAGTACGCCGTATTATCGTAATTTCTTCACACTAGTCGTTTCGTCTATGTTTTCTTATTGTGTCCACAAAAATTAGTAAGGTTTCATACTTTAATTTAGATTCTATAATATATAATGTTTTTAAATTAGTAGTGTTAATTTTAAAACACGTTTAACATCGATGTTCTTACATCGATGTTTTTATAAACGATGTAGCATCCCTATGTGCAGTTTGTTTTAATTAAATTGGCTAAATAAGATGCATCTTGAAATAAGACGTACTCGTATGTTTCTTTGCATATCTGCGGTGAATATCATTGAGAGTCACAGTTATGTAATGCAGCCGCTTCCTGTCCAACTGGATGCACGAGACTACTGTTGACTGAAGGCGAGTCCACTTGACCCTTAGTTGCGTCGTCTAGTCGCTAAGTTAGCAGCTCTATGCTAATTGTTTATAACTAACCATAAAGTATTTAAAATTATCAAGTTTTTACAAATACGTACTACAACCGGCTTCAATTGAACTGTTTTAGTGATCGTAAACACCAATGAGTAAAACTGATAAAGCTGTGATAAAAGTATTCAACATGAACCTTGAACAATGTGTTATATATTATTTTACCTGACTGCAGTACTATTCAAGCAAAAAGTTTGCCAAATGATACGAAATACATGCTACTTTGAAAAGTTGTCCAAATGCTACGAAATGTATGAAAAATAAAAAGTTTGCCAAATGCCACTTTTGCGTAGGTATAAAACGAGGGTTACGAAATGAAACGTTGTCCAAATGATAGATGTGGGATGGAGCCGAATAGTGGCTACAGGGAACCAAAACTAGCAATTTCATTTACTTGGATGACGTCATTTTTCAGTTATTAAGATTTAAAAACCAAAGTACTAAACCGATTTTCATGAAATTTCTATAGGACCAATCTAGAAGTATATCCTTTCAAATCTTCTTCTTCTTATCGTGTCACTACTTCTTTCGAAACAGTGCGTGTGGTGAAAGTATTTCAAGAGGTTGAAACTTTCAGCGTAGCTCTAAAATCGATGACAATGCATTCTAAATCCATTAATTAGCATGCGATGACGACATAACCACAAAAAGCCATAAAAAGCGCTATCGCGTCAAGGAAGCGAGGTCGAGTAAAAGCATAAAAAACGTGGTTTTAAGATTTTACTCGACCGTTTAGGAGGTACTATTGTTACAACACTGATAGAAGCTACTCACCTTATAGATAATACCTACCGATCCTCTACTGGTCTTCATAAGTAAATAATTTTCTTAAAACTCTGTGGATAACGTAGTGGGCTGAAATATAATTAATATGCTTAAGATGTTATAACTGTTGACTATTGTCCCAATAAATAAAATTAAAATTAAAATTTTAATCTACAATTCTTGTTTTTTATGGGTTTAGTCCTTAAGCTGGAAAAGGACATATGTACTACCTAGCTACCTACTGACACTAATCTTGCAACTGATGAAACACCTCAAGAACAACAAGCTTAAAGTTTATAGAAACTGAAAACCCGACTCCGAAAATATTATGCATTCATTGCCAATTCATTATTCTAAATTCATACATATGACTTATATATTTTTATTATATCCTTTTAATTTCCTTCATTTTGATACACTACTCAATAGGTTTGGATAACAAAAATTTATAAACTACTAACTATTTAGCGCCAAAAATCTGCCATTATGGTATTTTTTTTAAACCTCGGGGGACACTCGGGTTATAAACACATACAAGATACGTGCGAAAAACATAACCCTTCCTTTGCAGTCGGGTAATAATTAGGACCCCTCAATCAAGATAAACCGAATGTTGTTTTATTGTTTGCCTGATAAGTCCTAAAAAGACTTTTAGGTTGATTATATCAACTACAACGTCTCCCTAAGTACTTCCGAGACGCAGATCTAATCTGGTTAGCACCTAGATAAGCACTAACTGTTAGAGTAAACGAGATAAGTACCTGACTAGGTCGATTTTCATTTGCCAACTACATAATACATTGCTTGTAAATGTATCTACTACTTCTGAACCAAGATAGTTATGTAAAATATGGGAACAGAGCCCACTGTGGTACGATCCTTATTTAAGTTTTTTAGACTTTGTTAAATTTGTATATACTTGATGTATCATTTTTGTGACAATAAAACATTTTACTTTTTTTACTTTTTTAAAATCTGTTCAATTTTCTATACAGGTGATTTTAGTTAAAATAGTTAGTAAGTAGGTGTTACCATTTTTATAGTTCATCCCAAAGGCCTTCACCTTTTTCCACTCAGTTTTATTTTAGAGCGGGGGTCCATTGCGTTCCTTCATAATCTTCTATTTCAACTCTCCATCTAGTAAGAGGTCTTCCTCTTCTTATTAAAGCGTCTTTTGGATACCACATTGTGGTTATGATGCTCCATCTATCTTCTTTTTTTCTTAATATATATCATACAGGCAATTACCCTATTAAATGTTGCCTGCAGTATTATAGTATAAATTTTTCCTAGTAAAACTTTTCTCAGGACGATAATGTTCACACAATGAGATTAACAAAATTATGGATATTTATAAATACTAAGTACCTACAAGTTTATTACATTCCAGAATTACTGAGTTGATAATGTAGTAAGTAACAAATATTAAATAAATAGCAAAGAGTAAGTATTAGGATACTATCTAATAGCAGAGACTAGTGCTGTGGTAATAGTATCTGCCTTTTTGTTTACTTTTCCATACAAAAGACATCAACGAGCGCCCCTCTACGAAATTGAAGGTCAATTTTGCGCGCCGTCTCACGGTGGAGTATGTGAAACCAAATATTATAATTTAAGAACTGTATACCATACTTCATGCAATAAACGATTTCATTTCATTTCAAGGTACATGAGCTACATCTCTTATTTTATTTAAAAAAAAAAAACAATTTTCCAGGCATAAATACATACCTACTGTTTTCCGATACACCTACTTTGTTTGAGACTCAATGGCGTTATTGACTCAAAATATCCAAACGCGTTGTTGACTAAACATTATTAATATTTGGCAATGTATTTAGGTATCTCAGAGGCTATCGAGGTGCAAACATTTCATAAGTCTATCTCGACGTGAGAAGAACGTTAGTTTTATGCCGTCATTGATCAAAGAATGGATCATAAAGTATTATTGACACAGAGACTCGGACGCACGGAGCGTGAAACGATGCTCGACAAATATTTTTTTTATGAATTTGGTTTGCAGCATAAGAGCCCCTTCAAATTAGCCATTTTCCTAGTGGTGAGGTGGTACATCATTTTTGATTTCCCTATGCCAAGCAACGTTAAACGTACATTTTCAATCACTCTTTTTACCCACTAAAACATTGAATTTAGAAGAAAAGTGAAATATATATGGCAGTGCTTTTCTTCGGAGATTATCAAAATGTAACTTTCATTTAGATCTTGTCTTTATTTCAAGAGACAGGTGCATTTAACTTTTAGTCTAATAGCACCTCCAAGACAAGATCTAAATGAAAATCACATTTTGATAATATCCGAAGAAAAACACTGCCATGTATTTCAGTTTTTTACTAAACTCAATGATTAAGTGGGTAAAAAGAGGGATTGAATATGTACGTTTAACGTTGCTTGGCATAGGGAAATCAAAAATGATGTACCCCGATGGTCCTGCCTTTGGTGATTTTTTAGGAATCTTCAGAGGAAAATGGCTATTTAGAGGCATGAAGAAACGCCACTGTGTTTTGTGGGACTGCGCCATCACGCTCGGCTATGTGACGCTCGTTCGGGAAAAGTCGGCTCGTGTCAATGTTGTATTTCGTATTATTAACCACGCCTTGATGAAGTTTTCACTTCTTTCGGGCTTTATATCCACTTTTAATTCGGCATGAGAACCGATTCGGGTTTTCTTTACTTTTGGCGTATCCACCGTGACACCCTCAGAAGAATGAAGTAAATAGAATACCTCCTAAATTTGACAAATTCGCTATCTTCTTTGCGCATACCACTTTTTGCACTAGATAAAACGAGACAAAACATGCATTTGTCGTACGTCATAATATAGGGGGAATCTGTCACTCGTTGAGCCACAGAGATGACCCAAGTCATAAAATATCGATATCGATATTAACAGTTCGATGATCCACAATTATTCTCATCGATACCGATATTGATATATCAATCCTAACAACTTAAAGTCCGTGACTATGATAACGTTATCTAGATTCACTTTGGATTAAAGGAACCTTGAACTTTGTAAAAACCACAAATTAAGATGACAATTGTTTATTAGATAAAATAATATACAACATACACAGGTAAATGAGTACATTACAAAATTTATACTTAACACAAGTTTACATTTGAGCTAAATACTTTTTTCAGGTAAACCTTGTTCTGCCTGCCCCCTACCTATAGATTAGTTCCTTAACTTTAATTATAATAATTATAAATAAAGTTAATAAAATTATTATTATATTTTCTTCGTATACTTTATCAGTACTTTTTTTCAAGGTTTTCCGTACGCTGTCTAAAACAGTTAATTTTTAGCAAACTGGAGTAGGCTAGATTTTTATCGACCATCTCACACTGCACATTCTGTACATTCTTCGGTTTCGGTTCTTCGGTGGTACGTCTGAAAACACTGATGAACTTATTTCTGTAATATCCGAAGGTTCTGGTTTAGGTACATTGATGAAAGGGATATCCTGAAACACATTAAATTTTTAATTTATAGTTCATGTAATAATAATTATAATATACCTATAACACGCAATTTTAAGTTCAGTACTGACCGTTAGCTTGCGACGCTTTACGAGCATTGCATTTGGTTCAACTTGAAGAATAGCCGGAAGAACATTTTAGCTATTGCCGATCGTTATTGTACGCCAAAGGGACACCCTGAAATATTAATAGTGTAAACGTAATATTTGCCGTAATTATTTTGAAGCTCTCTTTTTTTGTATATTACACTATCATGGTTGAACAGTGAACACATAGATATTGTGTTTAACCATGATACAGTAAGCAGGACGGCAAATATATAATACCAATAAATAAAATATGAATCGAACGAATTACAAAGAGTGTGAGTGTGTGTAAGTGACATGGGTTAGCTACGGAATCCCTCAATGGCTCACTTTATTCGAAAAATCTTACTATACTCAGTCTGCATAGCCTTATCGACAAATCTTTTTACGTTTTATGACATACCTAGTTAGTATATCATAGCCTCGAATTATTCATGATTTTAGCATGAAAAACGCCGATTCTTCATATTTCTATACTTATTGGACGTTATTCAATGTTTCTACGTAATAATGATGTGTTATGTATGGGTTATTGATGAGTAAATACACAAATAGACACTTACCGCTTAAAATTCAGGTTCTCTTGATTTTTCATGATACTTGCGGAAGACTGGCATAATACGAGGGCACAATTCGACATTTCACATATTTTTTTCACTATTTACAATAGTTCAATACGTATTAAACAATATAAAACAACCAAAACCCCGTTGAAAAATAAACAAAAACAATGACATTTTATGAGATTAAATTTGAAAGATAGTCAATGTAGATGGAAAGCGACAGAACCATTTAACAATACACTTGGTTGGATAATTATGTCCCACATAACAATTGTGGGACTTTCTTTGAAGTTTCCTATGATTATCTCTATTATAGGTATATCCAAACTCTTTGGTGACACCCGACTCGGATCGCAGGCACACACTTTTAAATACGGCTTACTTCATTGTTTATACTAAAATTACTCATTTTTAGTAACTTGACCTGAAATTTAAAGTTAATAATAAAATGTTTACTCTATTGTGACTAACATGCTTGAAATTTGTCCTCGTAAGACAGACAGGTTTTTCACTACAGCAAATATGTTTTATTATGTCAAGGCAGCTTTCCCAAGCACTTTCTAACTATACACATACTTGATGTCCTGCAATAATGAACCTTATCATCACTTCTTTAATGCTATGTCATAGCAGTTACACGAGGCTACATTGTATCTAATACCATCTCTGGTTGGCCAACTAATCAAAAAATAATATGAAGCAATGCGACTGATATGATTCAGTGATTGGCCCTAATAAGATAGCCGATTCTTCAAGTAGCTTTTATACTGTTTGATTCCCAGTGGGGTCACTATTTTGATGGGTGACCAACGACCATGAGTGGCATTAACAACATAGAGATTCAAAGCCAGGTCGAACGTTATTAGGCGGTTTGAAAATTCCGACACCAAATTATCAAAATGTACTGTGTGAGTTTTATAAATTTTGTTATTTTTTTATTATTACGTGCGTGTATTTTGTGTATAGTAAAAGTATTCAGTGCCCCATAAACAAACAATAAAAATTATAAATAATATTCATCATTGTTTATTTTTATTCTCATATTCATTATTAATTATTTAGTCCTTCTGTATTTGTTTTAAAAATGAAGAAGAGTTACCAAGATACCGGCCTACACCATCAAAGTCACTAAGGTTGCGAATATTCTAACTCTCCGGCTCGAAAAAGCAAACCCAAATTATAAAATAAAAACTACTATAATCAAATAACCTTTTAGAGTTTAAACTTTACAGATCGTAAGGTTCGAGTTATAACCTAAAGCCCATCACACACGTAGCTATAATATAATATTAATATAAATCATAGCGAAGGATTAATATCCTCCGATATATTTTCTGTACAAGTATTTAAGTCACCACATATACAACTATAATATTATATATTTCTATGACGACACCAACATAATATACCGTAGTTTATAGATATATGGACAAACGCTAGGCCGACCATCAATGGAATAAAGGCAAAATATATATTATAGCATCGTCTCCGTGTGTGGCAGCTTGCTATAATATATATTATAGCATCGTCTCCGTGTGTGGCAGCTTGCTATAATATATATTATAGCATCGTCTCCGTGTGTGGCAGCTTGCTATAATATATATTATAGCATCGTCTCCGTGTGTGGCAGCTTGCTATAATATATATTATAGCATCGTCTCCGTGTGTGGCAGCTTGCTATAATATATATTATAGCATCGTCTCCGTGTGTGGCAGCTTGCTATAATATATATTATAGCATCGTCTCCGTGTGTGGCAGCTTGCTATAATATATATTATAGCATCGTCTCCGTGTGTGGCAGCTTGCTATAATATATATTATAGCATCGTCTCCGTGTGTGGCAGCTTGCTATAATATATATTATAGCATCGTCTCCGTGTGTGGCAGCTTGCTATAATATATATTATAGCATCGTCTCCGTGTATGGCAGCTTGCTATAATATATATTATAGCATCGTCTCCGTGTGTGGCAGCTTGCTATAATATATAAGTATTATAGTAATGTACTGCACATTAATATATAGTACGGTACATATATAAATATATATTATATATTATAGTACGGTATATTAATATATATTATAGCTACGTGTGTGACGGGCTCAACGGGTTGGCTGACCGGTGAGAAGCCCTTTCATTTGCCGTGCCATTCGGGTTCCGCCCTACAAACGTAGGTAAGTAGCGGCCGCTCTATTAACCTACAAGTCGAGTAGTCGTTTAAAGGTAGAGTTGTTTACTTTTATTTGTTACGTTTACGTTAATTCCACGTGATCATTGTTTGAAATTTATGGATGTATGTGGCATATGCTAGCGGTTTCACCGCCCACATAGGAAAGATAAAACTATATTATGTAGTTCTATGATCTAGATCTTATATTCAATTAACTTAATCAATTACGTATTTTTGGCGTTATCTATCCATTTAAATTGTGTATGTAGTGATTACTCAAGTTTGATAAAATCAGGATTGCATCGGCCTTTGTGATTCCGGCCGGACTTTCAAATAAAATTTAATTATATTAGAAAGAAAAAGAAAAGCAATTGTTTTTTTTTTGCCAAGGATAAAAAAGGGTTAGATGACCCAAAATGATAACTTCTGAAACTTCTTCAAAATGTACTTACGAGTATCAAATGGATGTTATAATAAGTGAAGGTAGCATATTTTTATGCTTCATACTTTACCTTTTATTACTTTAGTTTATTATTTATTCGATCGATTTTCGAAATAAAGGTTTTTATGAAAAGAAGCACCTATCCTGTTGGGGCATCTAATCCCGTTTTACTCTACGAATACGTAAGTCTAGATACAAAATGGATAGTCTATAAAATAGGTGGCCTGACGCACAGAATACATAAATACTGAATATATGCTGCTAGCAGCTCTGATGATACAATACATGTACCTACAAAAAAATATACAAAATAGATGGCTTGACTTGTAACCACACATTGACTAAAACCCATCTAAAACCACATAGGAAAGCCACGCTTGACAATAAATGACATTTATTCTATCATCAGAGCTGTTAGTAGCATAATATATTCAGTATTTATGTAAGTATTCGGTATTTATGTATTCGGTGCGTGAAGCCACCTATTTTACAGACTATTTTATATTTGTCTTGTCGTATTGAGTATGATTGAATGCACCAGCTCAGCAGGTGTAAGTAGGGCACCAAAGTGCGTGTGTAGTGGTTCGCCTGGCTCGTGGCAGATATTTGAGACAGTATGTTAGTAAGCAAGCACCGAATGTTGTTGTGATAACATTGTACGAAAAACGTAAGATTGTTCGAAACTTACATGGTAAGGGTAAGGATATACCTACTTATTATATACAGTCGGCTCTCTAATGGTCTTTACTCTTTGTGATTAATCACATTAGTAGTTTACTCACAGTGTGTGTTTTTGTGAGTGGTTTAATCACAGGAGAACACCGGCGTAAGCTGGGTGTAAAGACCATTAGAGAGCCAACCTGATTGCACTCGTATATTTTTAAGTATTTTCACACTGTCTGAAAAAGTATAAAACGTATTGTATGTATAGTAGGTATAATTAACATTACGTAGTACATATACATAGGTACTTATGTACATATCTAACAAACCTATATAAGTATAGCATGTTTTAAGTGATACATCCAGCTTTCTACCTAATACATAGGTTAAGTGCACTGTTAAATTAAAAAAAAAACAAATCAGAACATTTATAGACTGCTAAGTAAGTATACAAGATTGATGATAAAAGGCTTCTGTAAGATAAATCTCATTTTAAAACCTCTATCAATATTTTCCTTAACCAAGCAGGTAAACGTTCCTAAAACTCATAAAACCCCTAAGGTCATTACTCAAAACCTAAAATTCTCATCAGCATTCTCAGAATAAATTATTTTAATCTAACGAGGCATCTTCAAAACCGCTGCTCTAACTGGCCTGGTGGTCATTTGGTCTCATGCCTTGATTTGTACTTCCTTCGTCTATATCTGCACATCCTGGTGACCTTCGCGTCTCCATTAATACACATGCCACATATGCCAACGCTAGACTGCTTGTCTGGTCTTGGCTATTTATCATTCAAATATTAATCATTTCCATTAGATATTGTTCAAAATCATTTGAATATTTTACCATGGAACTGTATCACATGTAAAATTGCGAGGGATTCAATGGATTTCTGCTCGAACTAGTAGTTTTTTTACTCTGACAAGGTTTCAATATGGTTTTTTGTGAACTTGACTTACTGAGACATCTGGGGTGCATCTGCGACTTAACTGTGAAGCTGCATGAACAAGGCAACAATGCATGGGAACATTACAAAGTTAGTCAAATGCCGCAAGTATTTTGGTTTTTTAGTGCTGTCTCTCTTCTCATTAATAAGACCGAAGTGTGTTAGTTTAAAACTTTTCATTTTATTAATGTTTCCTGAGAAAAAAATTATAATTTTTTCTCCCCAGACTCACATAAGGTGCACAGACTTGGTCTTTGACAGTTCAGCAAAAGTCTAGGCTCGAGGTGTGTCAACGGGCCATGGAGCGTAGCATATTAGGTGTTCGACTCACCGACCGAATCACAAACTCGGTGCTACGCTCACGAACTAAGGTTCAAGATGTTACCCAGAAATCAGCCCAGCTCAAGTGGGATTGGGCCGGCCACGTCTGCCGCATGCCTGACGATCTTTGGGCAAAAGCTGCCAATGATTGAATCCCTCCCAACGCTAGAAGGCGGCGCGGCAGACCGCGGCGAAGATGGCGCGATGAGCTAGATAAATACCAACCTGACTGGCCCACTGCAGCACTGGACAGAAAATTGTGGAAGAAAGGTAGGGAGGCCTTTGCCCTGCAGTGGGACAGTACAGGCTACTAATAATAATAATAAAATGTTAGGTGTCTCAACGCATACAACCTTCAATTATCATCATTTACATATTGATATTCTATTTTACTCGCATTAGTAGGTCCGCATAAGGTACTCGTCCATTGCTTTTTCGTGGAAAAAAGGAGAACATTTTTCAAAGGAAACAATCTTAAAATAATCTATATTATCGTAATTATTATGCATGAAAAACATTCACAATGTTGGCTAAACAAATGAGTGAAGCGAGTTGTTTAGTCAACACGAGCTGCAAGGTCGCACGAGACGTCATAACTCCATTTTAGTAAATGAGTAGGTAGAGAAGTACCTACTTTTATGTATGCTAGGAGAAAATATAATCGCTGCTCTTCTCAAAAGTTTTCGACATAAGCGAAATTTTCTTTTTGAGAACTCACTTATTTTCTGATTATAGTGTAGGTTTTTCTGATTATAGACACGGCACTGTGGCGCACTTTGGAGGAAGCCTATGTCCAGCATTAGACTGCGATAGACTGATCATAATAATGAACAGATTAGAATCATGTAGCTTTTTGCGACCTAGACGAATCCAAAGAAACCTACTTATAGAAATCCGTTAAGCCTGCAGGACGGCGCATTCAGTCAGCCATACATACATACATTCACTCGAAAAACATAACCCTTCTTCTTTGCAGTTGGGTTATAATAAAAGCGTGTCGTTGCGACTCTAGGCGCGGCGGCTTCAGGCAGTTCAGGTTCAGTGGCCTGGAGTAATTAACTCACGATTTGACGGTGGCCGGTGAATCATGGCCATGGCAGGCGACATGACTGGCGGTGGCAGCACGGTTACTACGAAACGTTTAGTAAAGATTTTAATAGTACCTACCGAACCGAACCAAAGTATGTAGGTACTATAAGGTACGGTAGGTTCTAGGCATGGAAATGATTGCTACTTCTATTTCATTGTCACATGGTGATATGATTACATTTTGTAACAATTAAATCCCAGGTTATTTATCACCGGTGATTTTTGAGTGAGAAATAATCGCTACTTTAAATAAAAGTGTTTCGTCGCGACTCTAGGCGCGGCGGCTTCAGGCAGTTCAGTGACGGTGCCCGGTGAATCATGGCTGTGCGATATGACTGGCGATGGCGGCACGGTTACTACAAAACGTTTAGTAAAGATTTTAATAGTATAGTACCTACCTAGGTAGCTACCGAACCGAACCAAAGTAGGTACTATAAGGTACGGTAGGTTCTAGGCATGGAAATGATTGCTACTTCTATTTCATTATCACATGGTGATATGATTACATTTTGTAACAGTGAAATCACAGATGATTTTTCATCAGTGGCCTAATGTGATAATGTCACATTTTGATAAAATAATTCACGCATGACGTACGTCACGCAATCACTCCCACTCATAGTAGGTACATAGATTGAATGCCGATTTTTTTATATCTTTCCTGTCCCTTTTTGTCTAATTGTGGCAGTGATTTCGTGATATGCAACAGAAGTGTGTAACAGGAAGTTAGCCGTTTGACGGTACCAGCCTCTGAAAAATTAAGTAAATCGAATCTTTTTTTCAAATTTAAATGAGATGACAGGTGTTACACATCATATTCGACTACTACTGTTAGGCGTCCCCTTGACCTATAATAGTTACAATGCACAATATACCTACATATTTATTGTACAATAAGATTTGAAAGAAAGAAAAAAAAAATATAAATCCATTACAATCCTATTGTACCTACAAGAAATATATTGTGCAATGTTATTTTAGGTTTAGGGGACGCCTTAGGCTCGCTCGTTCGTTCTTTTGTAATTATGGACAGATAGGCAGATGAATATAGCTCAATCAATTACGCTGAAACTGAGGAACCAATTGAACTGAAATTTGGTATGTGTAAATGTAGTTATTTAGCTGGAAAAAGACATGTTTCTATTCATCCCGTTACCGCGCGAACGAGGCCGCGAGTAGCAGCGGCGAGCAAATAGCCAATACCAGAGACTATTAATTTAGTTCGTCTATGCTAATACCGATAAAACACTTAAAATATTGGACTTTCCATGTCAAAATAAGCTGGTTTAGCTAGATAAATGGTTTAAGATTACGGTTACAGTTACAGTGTCCGTTATCAAGGATAATCTACCAGCGGGTAAGTAAGTACCTCACTTACCTATGGTTGTAGATAACTATGGATAGTACCTACGAGTAAACAAGTAGGTATTTATTTTACACAATACTATCCCTATACCAATAATTGACCGAAATCTTTCAATCTTCCATCTTTACTCAGATTTAATTTAAATTGAAAGAGACAAGCTACTAAAATCCTATTTTGAAAAAAAATCCTAAAACGCGTGTTGGTTGTGAGAAATCTACGAGTGCGCACGCACATAAAAAAAGTTATAAAAAATCTTACAATTATACCAGTTTTTTTGGAGGTTAAACTTTAGCCTAAGAATGAATAAATTATTTATTTTTCTCAACCTATACTTATACCTACGTCTGTCTGTCAAGTTAGTCAAGTTAGGATCAGTTAATTAAAAGCCTGAAATTTTATTCAAATAATTTATAAATTATGATTGATGATAGTAATTAAAAAGTCATCGACATGAAACCGTTAGTTTCGCTCTTTGCTAATCTACATTATGTAAATCCTTCACTCTACCAACTCTACCTACCTATTAGTAATACGTATCAGTAATATAGTAATTGATTGGTTTCAATTGTAACGAAAATGTATCGTAAATAGACTATTCCTGATAATTTACTCGCTATCTATCGTTTTATTATAATGGACCTATAGTAGAGTCAATCATATCGACAGCAAAATATCAAACTTTGTATAAATGAGGACCATCAAAGTTTAGACCAAAATACTCAACGTTTTACAGGAACATACAGCAACCGACTTCAATCGGACTGTTCTAGTGACCGTAGGCACCACTGAAAAGTCACAGGGAAGCAAAACATGCAATTTTGTTTACTTCAACGACATTTTTTCAGTTATTTGGATTTCAAA
The DNA here is from genome assembly GCA_932526365.1 of Lobophora halterata. Taxonomy (NCBI): domain Eukaryota; kingdom Metazoa; phylum Arthropoda; class Insecta; order Lepidoptera; family Geometridae; genus Lobophora; species Lobophora halterata. Next base: position 9,813,114 of record OW052017.1, read on the forward strand.
ACCAAAGTACATAACGGATTTTTATGAAATTGTATGGGACCAATCTGGTCGTATATCCTTTCAAATAAAATAAAGAATTTTTCAAATCTTTTCACAAACAACAAAGTTCTGAGGTAACAAACATTAAAAAAAAACAACCGAATTGATAACCTCCTTTTTTAAGTCGGTTGAAAAACCAGGTGAATTGAAGAATAGAGTAGAATAGAATTATTTTTTCATTTTGAATCTACTATATCTCACAGTTCACATAATAATTGCATAACGAACTCTACCATTAGGAGCAATGGTAGAGGTAGACGTAGAGGACTCAAGGATTCAGAGATAATGGACCAGCTATTTTTGGACTCTCCCCCGCTCAAATTTCTTCCAATTTACTATGGACGGTATAGAATACAATGCAATGTATGTAACAGTCACAGAACACTATACTCCTAGCGATAACAGTAGTCAGCACTCCTTCGAGACAGGCGTATTCTGAGCGAAACAACAAAAGCCACACGTGTGGAGTTTCTCCTTTCAGAATGCTTATAAAATATTTTTTATTCAACCGACTTCTAAAAGGAGGAGGTTATCAATTCGGTTGATTGTTTTTTTTTTTTCGTTTGTTACCTCAGATCTTTGTTGTTTATAATCGATTTGAAAAATACTTTAAATTTCATCAAAATCAGTTCAGTGCTTAAGTTTTTATATCAAAATAACTGAAAAAAACATGTCGTCGAAGTCAACGAATTTGCGTATTTTCTTACCCGTGACTTTTCACGGGCTTAGGGCTTAGTGACTGGCGTTTCTAACGCAAATTAAAAATCTGGGGCCATAACATGCAGTGGTTTTTGTGTTATTTGCAAAAATACTTGGCCACAGGGTTCTGGATCCAGAACCGTGGGCCAGGTATTTTCGCTGATATCTCAGGAACGGGGCTGTCACAAATCCTGGGAGTCAGACCATTGTTCGTCACTTATCAGTCACTAACTAATGGCATAGGAATGGGCTTGATCTGTGGTTGGCCACAGGGTTAAGGAGTCAATCAAATATCAAGTGAGGTGGAATCTGATAAGACACGGGACCGATTCACAAATATGTGTCTAAACCACCCATTATAAAACAGTAGGTGGCAATTGGAATTTGTAGGCGTTTTGAATGTTCAATATTTATAATCGGCTTTTTGCATTATGATGATTATTTTGATTGTTAGATTGGAGCGTTACACTCTTCAACGGTTCCTTCCAACAGTTCCTTGGGCTAAAGTCAAAACTGGGAGGAATTTTAATAATTTTCCGTTTTTAACAGACTTCAAAAAAGGAGGAGAGGTTATCAATTTGGTTGAATGTTTTATTTTTCTCATAATTTTGTTGTAAATAAACCGATTTAAAAAAATATTTTTTTGTTTGAGAAAATATACTTCTAGATTGGTCCCATAGAAATTTTATCAAAATCGGTTCAGTAGTTTAGTTTTTATACTTACAAAATAACTGAAAAAAATATGTCGTCGAAGTAAACGAAATTGCGTATTTTACTTCCCTGTGAGTTTTCAGTGTTGTTTACGGTCACTAAACGGTTGTCTATGTTTTTGTAAAACCTTGTATTATACCTACCGAATTAGATTTTTTTTTAAATCTCTCTTTCGTAAAATGGGATGTTTTTTATTTGGGATAAAAATCAGGTATTGTGTGCAACAAAGACGTTCAAAATATGCCTTGCAAAAAAACCCTCGTTGAGAACCGGTTTGCTGTAGGGACCGGTCGCGGGTCGCTCCTCTCGACAGCGCTCTCATTGCACGGAATAATAATTAGATGATTACTATCACTATTATGACGATAGTAACACCAAATAACTAACCCGTTAACTTAGGTACTTACGTATAATAATACCTAACCTACCTATGTACCAATGGACCACAGTATTTTAGGTTGGGTACTACTTTTCAAGACGCATGACGTGAGGCATTTTTTATTATCCCTCTAATTACGTTATTTTTTTCTTCTTCTGCATCTTATAATGCTTTAAAGTACTTATTCCGAGATAAGCCTACACTGTAGGTACCTATGGCTCACGCTTTACCCCCCATCTCAATTTGTCCATAGTTGTAACCTCTTTAGGACCAACCCTCATTTCATCTAGATCTTGAGTTAACACTTCTTTAAATTTGTAGTAGAATTTTGAAGGGATAATTCTACTCCATCGTTTATCGCATTATTCAGTCAATGATGGTCCATAATAGGTCACCTATGGTATGGACGGAGTCAATGATGGTCCATAAGTCACCTATGGTATGGAGACGACGATGGTCCATATGTCACCTATGGTATGGTATGGAGTCCATTCCAGTTCCATAGGTGACTTATGGGACATAATTGACTGGATAATGCGATCAACGATGGAGCAGAATGATCCCTTTAAAATTCTAAAAAATTAAAAACGTGTTAACTCGAAGACCTAGATGAAATTAGGGATGAAATAAGGGTCCTAAAGAGGTAACAACAACAGAGAAAGAAGAATAAGGATAAAGCTCTTGAAATACAACTGCAAATTTTCATTCGAAATGAGATGTTGCGGTTGTTTTTTTTGGAAACTTTGGTTCGACGAACAAATTAAATGTGGTTTTGATTTGGCTGGACGTGTCATATACTTATTGGTATCTTTGAACAGTCGGTTCAACTGAGTTCAATTGAACCGCTAAGGTTTTGCCGAAACACTGAAATACGTGGCGGCTGCGTTAGTAATTGCAATCTCCGAAGGTTACATTGAGATAAATTTCAACAGATTCTGTACGCATTGAATTCTCGCCCTTGGCTGATGTGATCTTTCTTTGGATACAATTACCTAATAAATTGTTTTAATTAGGCAGGTGAGAAGGAAAATTAGCATATTTATTGCGCAAACTTCCCACCAACATAAAGACGCGCTATTTTTAGATGCCCGATAAAACGTGAAACAGATACTTTTAAAGATAAAAACAAAAGTTTTTCGTAGACTTTCGCGATTATCGCACATAGTTATTTGATTGTAACGGGTATTTATCGCGCTCACCTCGTTTTTGTTTTTGCGATAAATACCCGTTACAATCAAATAACTAAAAAAAAACAAAAGTTACTCACGTCATAGCTCCAGGTGCAGGAGACTCCGGCGAACTTGGCGACGCAGCGGCCGAGCTCGACGTCCTCGTGCGTGGTGTACAGGTGCTTGATGCAGTACTTGATGTGCGGGGCCACGCGCCGCAGCGTCTCGCGCGACAGCAGCACGCCCGGCCCGCCCATGCAGAAGTTCTCGTTATAGTCCAGCGCGAGGGCGTCTCTCTCGGACGTGGTGCCCCGGCCCGCCTGCCCGATGAACTGCGGCTTACGGCTGTCCACGGACCGCAGGAACTCCTCCAGTTTGTCTCCGCGCACGTACACGTCGTCGTCCGCTCTCATGAACCACTCAAACTTATCGCCGTACTTCTCAAACATGTACAGCAGCATCATGAAAGACTTCTTCTGCGGCGGATAGCTGTCGTCGACGTTCCGCAGCGGCACCAGCGGTAGCCCCGGAGCGCGCGACACTTCCGAGCTGAAAAAGGCTATACGCCCCGGCAGGTCCTCGCTCCAGGTTTCATAGACGGCCCGCGCACGCGTCGTCAAGTATTGCTCCGCCGTCATCACACCCACAAACACCAAAGTTCTATTAGAGTTCTGCACGGTCTCGTTCGGGTCGAGGCCGATGACGGCCAATGGGTCCGTCTCCGCGACCAGGCGCGCGGCATCCGGGCACGCCTCGATGCTGGCGCGCGACGACGGTCGCAAGCACAGCTTCAGGAACACCCCCAGAGTCACACCGGCCACCACCCCGGCCACGAGGTGCATCCATCTGCTCCTCCGAGCCATCGCGATCGAACTGAAGGCTCAATCGAGGCACCCACTGTTACCCAGCGTCCACATGTGCGCATTCCGAGAATGGCCTTTTTATCTCTTTTTTGTGGCGGCAGGGAGGGGTAGACATTAGCGGGCTGCTTTTTTGTACGGCTGGCTCCCGTCGGCGGGAGCGATCACATGGCGCGATGCCGGCGCACTGTGTGTAGCGAACGAGATACGAAATCGAACCCTATCGCGCTATCGCCGGCCTGAATATCGGATTCGCAGATGTTATCGGTGCGAGCGTGGCGCGAGCCGGCGCATGTTGAAATGCGAGACGGTCATGTTAGGTACGAGACGTGCGGCGCGGCGGTCGGACGGTACGTGTCTCGCGTGGGAACTGTTCGACTCGGGCGCCGATCTCCGAGCGACTGTCTGTACCTTAGAACAGCACTCATGCAGCGGTAGTTCCGAGTGTCCGAGCGGGGATCTCGCTCACACGCACCGACGGGCGATCGCAGTGTCCCTGTCGAGTGGTCGCCGTCCGGCTGCGGTGTGGGCCAAATGTGCGGATGCGAACTTGTCCCATTGCCATTCATCGCGTCTATCGCAATGACAATAGACAATGCGGTGGTCGCCCAACTCCCCCATTGTCTGGCCGGTGCGGCGAGGTGGGTCACCGGCTCGCGGAAACTACATTTTTATGACCTATTTGCAAGGACTGGGAACCGCCCGCCGCCTAAGACGACGGAAGCGCAGTTCCTTTACCTGTGTAAGTAGGTACGTAGGTAAGACACATATCTACCGCTTACGCAAAAGCCGGTCGGATATCACATTATTGTATACAGACTGCTGACATCGATAATCGATATCTATGCCAGGACGGTAGGTATAGGTACGAACGCTCTTGATCTTAGGCTTCAAGTTCATCGAGTTTCCAACACCAATGATAATTTCATGAATTTTAATGAAACTCAATGTAATTTGTTGGAAACATTAAAACTGAAACTAAAATACCATGAATAGCTTTTGTAAAAAATTGCAGACAATAAATGGCTACAGTATTGGTACCTATAACCACTTCGCAATCTTGGCATTGACCCGCTACTACTTTATTTCTCCGTGCCGCTACAGAAAATGGAACAAGATAACCAAAACTCCGATAAGAAACAACACCGCAAAGGCAGTGTACGTATACCTACTGTAGGTATATATCAGATTATGCAGTCAAATGCTAAGAAGGAAATCATAGGGTCCCATTATTTTAAATAATTTGAACCTGTGTCTTCGCTGTTCGAGGCCATCACGAACTCTATTAAATAACCGACTGAGCTAAGCGGGTTTGTAACCTTGAATTATAAATTAGAAATAAAAATTATTAATACCTGCCTACTCGATAATTTCCACCACATATTACCCCACCAACGGATTGCCAAAAGTAGTTGTGGTTTTCCCACCAACTCGAATTAAAATGTTGATAGGATGTGTAAAGACTTAAGATATTGCTTATGCCTTTAGTCATTTGCATGATTACTTTGATCAGTTTCTTTAACGTCTCTATTGAGTCTATTGACACATAAAAAAAACTCTTGTTTTACATACTAGAATTTCTGAACTGAGGTTATGAAAAAGTATTCAACTTCATCCGTTAGTTATGAGCGGGAGTACAATCAAACATACAATCGTCAATGTTTTTTTATAGTGAAGATATCCCCACTCTCCACTGTACGAATGATATGTGAGATATGAATCCAATATATGCTCTACCTACTCTAAAAAAAACTAAGTACAAAACGAAAATTTTAAAATTTTTAAACTTAATTCGAGCAGAGAAAGGAAGATTCACAGACATTCAATAATAGCGGTGATAATTGGTAGTAATAACCTAAACTGCCGTGCGATCATAAAAATAATAGACCTCTTAGCTGATATAAAAAGATTGAAAAGCCGTAGGTACTGGTCCATCTTATAAGGTGTTGCACAAGGTACGGTGCTCGGCCCCAAACATTAACTTGTGCACAACATTTAGTTTATGAATCTACACTACCTACTACATTAACTTACAAACAATTCAGACTAACTAAACAATAATAGTTATATGTATACCAAGGGCCTGAAGCAAGCCATTTTATCCTTGACTTTGGATAAGGCTCGTATGAAATGAGCTTCAAGAACGAGGTATACACAAAAATTTTCGTTTTTTGCATGAAAATTAAACATATTTAAACTGAAATGAGCGCCCATTTCGTAATTCAGAAACATACACCCATGTAATGATTCTATACCACGATACCTTGTTCTATGGGTAATCTCAAAGACTAAAGTTAGAAATTAAAAAAAAAAACTTCCGGCATGAAACATATTACAACTGAATCTCTTTTACACGCAATCACTTTATAAGCAATCAAGTTTTTGCCCAAGGGCCTAAAATGCAGTTGTAGTCCCCCAGTACCTAGCATGAAGTTGAACTTTACGAGCATGAGAAGTGAAAAACATTATTTAATAATAACAATTTATATTATACACGTTTGTGAAGCTGTTGATATCAAATCATACCATAAACACCCAGCCCCAAGCTTAGGTACTTACTTAATATTTTTTTAGTTTCGTAATAATAAATAAGTTGCTAAGGATCAATTCTAATATCTGCTTACAATAATTTCACTATTTTTATGTAATAAGAAGATGGAAAAATATATTCACCACGTGGTGCAAGTTTTGCACCTGCATTATTATATTAGTGCGGTTTCAGAATAGCGAATTCGCCGCTCGAGTTTTGTTTTTGCAGCGCGTGTAATACCTATCACACGTACCGAGTACTCGGCCGAGACAGTAAAATGTTACACGGCCGAGACAGTGTGAAAGCTTACATCACTCGCTCAGCCGTGCAATCGGCGCTATGTTTATACGTTCCGTCCGAGACAGTGCTCTCGGCTGAGTACTCGGTACGTGTGATTTAGACATAAGTGCAACAAGCCGCGAGAGACGCCTCATGCTACTGACACTCGCTAGAAAAAAACCGAGCGTAAACGCCGGTATACACTCGACACGCTTTTGAAGTTTCGCAAGTAACAATTATACGCGCGACAAAAATACGCTAGTCTGAAACTGCAGGCACTTATATTAGTCCGTATTCCGAAGTCTCAAAGCTTTTTTATAAAATCTCCGGAATAATGTTTAAAAATCTACCCGTCGTCAGACGGTAAGTTATTATGTACCTACGTATGTATGTGATGTATGTAAGTAATGAACATGCCAAGATTGTTAGTGAATTTAATAATAGTACATCAGAAAATAATAAAATATACAAATAAATTATTGTAGGTATGTAAATAAATATCACGTGACACCACACTTAATTCAAGTAAAATTATGTGCTTTAATTTAATAAACTAGTAGATGAGTAACCATGCATCCAACAATTTCCAAGTTCTAAGAGAGTGTTATACTTATAACGTTTAAATTTTTATAATAAATAACAAATTCATCATATTTTCAAAATTGACATTAAAATTCCTAATTCTCGCGCTACACAGTGCTTAATTACTTTCATTGTAACGAGTCTACCCGAGGCTGAAGCTGAGGCTACGGCTGTTGCAATACTGTCGATCAGTTAGGAAAATAATAATAAATAAATTAAAATAAATATACAACTATTTTGGACATTTCACACAACGCCATCTAGCCCCTAGCTAAGCAGAGCTTGTACTATGGAAACCAGATAACTGATACAATATTTATATACTTTTTTTTTTAAATAAATACATATAAAACATCCAGACTCAGGACAAACACCGATGATCATCGCACAAGGGCTTGTCCTGAAGCGGGAATCGAACTCGCGACACCGGCGTGGCTGTTCAATACACTTACCACACGGCCAATCTTGTCAAAAGTATAATATTAAAAACTCGTTACAAGTAACATAATGTAAGTCCCTATACAAGCTTAGTACACAGTAAGTGACAGTACGCACACTGAACGAGGGTGTCTGAAGTTAACAAAAGTAAGTACTTAGGACCTAAGTCTTAGGTAAGTACTAGTGCCTGATCGCACCCGCGCTCTTCTCGCGGCTAACTTCTCAAACACACTCGTTCATTGCGAGTACTGTACTTAACTACTAATACATAGAATACAGGTGTTACAGATAGTTGGTCTGCGAGTAAAAAAAAAAGCCCCTTGAGAATTATGAGATTACCACACTACAATAGATAGAATACCAGTTTTTTTTTTTCAATAAGACTACATAGAATATATTTCAAAATAATTATATTATATAATGTGTACTCACTTCAACAAATAAATGCATATAATTTGTATTTTAGCCCTACTTTTAATCTATGAAAAAATAACACAAACTCCACATCTTCCGAAAGAAAATATTTTCTTACTTTGTAAAATTCTTACAGGGATAGTCTCTTATTTACAAATGCCTTAGATAGAAGAACAATATTTATATCCTAAAAATTCTCAGCAGTATAATCCTCATAAGAATGAGCGCTCCGGTCAAGTCATCTTCACTTTAGAAACAATTTAAAAATATACTCTACAATAGCATCTCTATCAAGCCACCTAATTATTATCATTCCATAAATCTCTTCGACCTTGGATGGCATAAGACCAACAAATACGAGGTACAGCCCACCACATAAGTCACAACTAACTCTAGAAGTTCACGAGAACCTCAACTCTAGTGGGTACAGAACAGGAATCATTTTATCAAACTTATTATCACAATCGGATGAGCTTTCACTTGCGATTTGTTACGACACAAGTTCGTCCAAGGCTTTGTCTCGGTTAAACTCATGCTTGGCCAACGCGGCAGATACCCGCCCTTCCGAAAAGCCAAGGTCCATCAAATCGCCTAGTATTAACAGACCCTCAATCACCTGAAAATATAAACAAGAAAAGGTGTTTTCATTTCGGTTGAATTCATACTTAGTAAAATTTATCTGAAATGACATTACGTTAATTTGTTTAAATTATTAATGCTTTAAATATTATGATAATAAAGTTGATAAGAAGCATTAAAACTCACCTTTTTATCACTGTCTCCGACGAGCGTACAAACTCTGGCTACCCTGTCTAATGGGAAACCCATTCCATGAATTTTCTGACACATATCCTGTAATTTTGGAGTGAGTTTTTCAAATGGATTGGGCAATTTCTCTCGCTTTCTATGTTTTTTCTCTTCCTTCTTTCCGCTGCCAGAGGGAGCCTGAAGGGTATTTTTTGGAGTGGGGCTTGGGTTGTATGATCTTTCGTTCGCTCTACGCTTCGCCGAAGCTATTTCCTCATTCAACTCCCTTACTATATCAGGCACACTTCGAGATCTAGATTTGATAGTGTGCGATGATGAGGTCTGATTCTTGGGGCTTTCTGGCACGGTGTAGTTAGGAGGTTGGTAACTGACAGGCACTTGGGGATATTGGCAGTAGTAAGGCTGGGCCATGTGTGTAGCCCCATTAGAGGCTTGGACATCTGCTGTAGTGGGCATGTGAGTCATGTAGTATGGGTCCACTGTCTGGTATGGAGCAGGCATATAGTATTGGAAGTTTTGCAAGTACATGTTTTCATTCTCAGTAGGAATATAGTAACCATTAGTGGCATAGTGTTGAGGTGTGGCATACATCATGTTTGGACCTTGGCTAGGCTGTTCGATGTATGTATTAGGCATGTAGGTAACTCCTTCTATTTGAGCTTGTGATGAACAGTTAGGTACGGTGTAATACATGTCTGGGATGCTCGTTTGCTGCTGGTTACTGTTCGACGTTGCTAGCTGGTTTTGCAAAACCTGGGCAAGCAATTCCATTTCATTTATTGTTTTTAGCTCTACATTATCAAAGGGGCTTGATGTATCATTTTCAAAATCCCTAAACGTCAATGTTTCTACGTTGTGACTGTAGGGAGCTGCTTTGATCTTGTTACTTAGTCTAAGGTTTTGCAATGGGTCAGTAATAGGGTCATCCAGTAAACTGGTTTCCTGATAGTTGGAGTTGACCTGTACAGGTTGCAGTATGTTCATCTGCGAGTCAGTGGGGTGGACGGGTGCAGGGTCGGGCGGCGGAGGGGGAACCCGCTCGTCCGGCGACATCGCGCTGATCTCCTCGGTGCTAGGGTAGGAAACCTCGGACACACTGAGCTGTTTTAACCGCTCCTCATCCTCCAAGGCCGCAATCTCATCCAACTTTTTCTGTTTCGCCTCTTGGAGTAACTGAAGCCTGTGTCTCCTCTCATTCTTTTTAGTCTCTTTCGCACTGCGGAGCTCTTTGAGCTTGGATAACACGTTGGTTTCGAAGGTAGCACAATATTTGGCAGAGTCGACGGCATTTTGAGCACGGAGGACACTCTCGTTCACGGTGTATGGAAGCTCGATTCTCGGTGGTCGCTTGTATTTCTCCGAAATTTTAACAGGCACCCCATCCATAAAATCCCCGAAATGTGACATAGCAGAGCGCAGCTATTCGTGTACGATACGAATCAAGCGATGAGACAACAAAGTTTCTTTCTTTTTGCACTTCTAAGGTTACATAGGTCTACGTGCAACGTCATCACTCGTTAAATATATTTGTAACCTCATAAACTATGTCGATCATGATCAGGTTTCCAATATTAGTACAAATAACAATTTGGAAACTAGATTTTCCCGAGTTCTATTCAATAATTTTGATAATTTTGCACAGCAGTCACCAAACAAGTCTATAATTTCTGAAACGTCAAAATTGGTACGGAACAATTATCCTTCATGTTACACAAAATGTTACGCAAGACAAATGAAGTCGCATAATCCACAGGAAAAACAAGGACAAAGTATTAAAATCATGCGAAATAAAAAAATACTACTGAAACAATGACATTGCTAATGCCTATTTTCAAAAGCTAAAACCTATTTGTATAATGTCAGTGTCAAGTTGCTCACAGATTATACAGCTATTTAAAGATGTTGCCATACTAAAAAAAGAAGTAGTTGATTTTTATGTTTGATTTTGCACTAAAACAATACATTTATTTGTCTCGTCAGCCTCATCATTCATTTTGTTTATAATTCATCCATCTTCAATGTTTTATTTCTGGCTGGAAAAAGAATAGAAAAATTCGTAAGAAAAATGAAACAAAAAAAAATCACGTGTCATCATTTATCACACTGACAGTGACAGCCGTCAGATGGCGCTAGTGTTGCTACTAAAAGTCATGGCGGATCTATTTCATTAGATTTTTACAAGATTTGCCGTAATTCGTGGGTAGTTTATTATTACCGGTGCCGAAATAATTATAGCTCGTTTTGTTCGTACCGTGCAAGGCCAGTGACACGTAATCGAAACTCTGCTACCGACCGACAAGCAACCATCGAGCTCGGCAAGACGTCCCGCAAGAGGAACGTCTCGAATTTCTCCGGACCCAAGTCCTAAAGAAATAATAGTTTACAACGTCGCACGGTACACTCATTAATTCACTACGCCTACTATGACGCAATAGCCATTTTGTTACATCGGATTCAACTCGCTCAGGTCAGTATGCTACAGAGTCGTATCGTGTGTGGAAGATTAGCCGGGCGATAAGTTGAGCTATAACCTCGCCGGCAGATTGAGGTGCGATGGGGGAGGGTTCGCCGATGATGTACCACGGAGGCGGGGGCTTCGGCGGGCCGGGGCAGGTGTTCGTGGTGGGGGGGCAGCTGGAGCGGCCGGCGCGGCAGTACCCGCTCGAGGTGCTGCAGATGATGGGAGGTGTGGGCGCGCCCCCCGCGCCCGGCACGCCGCCCGCGCGCCGCTACCCACCGCGCCGCGACGCGCACCACGCGCCCAAGGCCAGCGGCGACTCCGCCTTCGGGTACGAATCCGACGACTCCAGCCAGTCCAGCACCGCCTCAGGATCCAACAAATCGGGGGAGAAGGGGGACCCCATTGGTAAATATCGTAAACAATTTATTGTTGTCTATTTGGAAAACTATGATTTCAGTTGCCTTTTTATTTTTTAGTACCCTCAAGTAATTTTCTGGTAAAACTAATTTACTTTTACAATTCTTAACTCATTGAGACCTATACTGTCTATTATAATTTATAACATATCTGATTATTGATACATTTGTCTAGCTAAATCAAACCTGAACAACACTGTTTCTAAATTGTTTTTCTGGTCTTACCCTCAAAAGTCAAAGAAAATGCAATTTGCCATTATGCTTGTAGATTCATTTACATTCAGCATTAGTTGCTCTAATATTTTTTCTAAATAACAAACCAGAGTACATTTATAGATTTTGCCTCACAGCTTCTGTACTACTGTACTTATTTACTTACTCATATTTATTTCTACTATAATCCATGGTTTAAGCCAAAATTACTAAATCTTATTGAAGATTTAGTAATTTTGGTAACTATTATCCATTTATCCCCACAATTGTGTGTAGAACTAAACAAGCAAATGAAGAATAAAGATCTAAAAACCATGTTTTAATGCATTTGCTCTGTCTCGTTTCCATCATAAGATTTATAGCAGTTCATGTTATTTAGGTTAGGTCGGAATTCTTATTATTAATTTTCGTTTTATTTTTTCAATAGATTTAGTATGCATTATCATCGAGTTTTGAGCTACTCTGAAAGTTACAGCCAGTAGATAATCAGGAAGTGCTTGAAATTTGACTTGTAATATTCCACCTAGAACAACAGTCAGACAGATAGATAAACAGACAGAAAAGCAAGACAGTGACTCAATAGAAACATGATAAAATATATTGCTACTGGTTTCCTCTTCAACTATAAGGTCTATAAATGTGTCACTAAGTAATGAATCATTCTTTCACATCATGATTGTAATAAATTCTATTCATAAATTACATAACCACTTCAATTACTGAAACAAGTATTCTAAATAAACAAGATAAGTAAACAAACTTCTATAAACTTGATTACATACATACCTACATCATCATCTCCCTGACTAATCCCACACTTAGGTGGGGTCGGCACAACATGTATTTTTCTACCATTTGTTGTACATACATACCTACATACTATTTTTTAGTTCTATTGTTTTACTCTGCTTTGTTCTTGTTGGTGTACAATAAAGTGTTCATCTATCTATCTACCTACATTCTCAAAATATGAAATTGATGAAAAAAAAAAACCACTTTGTAATATCAGAGATGTGTGTTTTAAAGAAATATACATGTTTCTAAAATTAAATCTGTGTAGAGATTACAAAATGATAATATGAGTGAGTGCGTAGGAAACTGGCTAAATATCAATATTAGATAACTTTGTAAATAATATCTAACAGATTCAACCTTGAAAGCGACCGAGATAAGCAAATATGCTTGACGACACTAGATTTAAGTTATATTACACAACATTGACATGAGTAGGAAACTGAAGGCTTGATAAACATTACTTTTTTGAAACTACCATACTATAATAAATTAATTTATACCTACTACCAATTAATTTATACCATAAATCAGTTAGTGATGTAGGTACTCATACACATTCAGAGAAGTTGTTAAATGAATTGACATATAATGGTTTTCAAAAAAACTAGATTAAAAAAAATAGAATGCAGTCTTATATATGTTGGTTTTTGTGATCTTTACCACTACCTATAAGAACAAGCTATTTGGTATCAGAATGATAAATAGACCAGGTTATTTTACACTACTAAATACCTATACCAAATATTAGCCTAATAAGTTTAGTAATTTTGGCGTGATTAATTTACAAATCCATTCTTACAAACGTGGTCTTCAGGTACAGTCTGCTGCACAGACATGTATTGTATATACTCTCAAGCATTCACGTTTATATTATACAATTAATTTTGCAGAGACATTCTTCTTCTGACAAGTAAGATGACTACATTAATTTGAAAATGCTTGCGTGCACTTTTCTTTGCAAAATTAAGAGTACTTTAAATGTGAAAGCTAAGGTGTGTATACATGACTGTGCAGCTGACTGCATATTCAAGGAAAATCACGTAAATGTCATGGTATACTAAACCATACCTTTGCCTCTATCCGGCTTAAAAAAAAATCTAGATTCTGATCGTTGTGGATTTATCGCACAGGTGAAGGCAGCTCCCGTGTGTCGCGCAGCGGCGGCGAGCGAGGCGAGCGTGGCGATCGGGGGGAGCGAGGCGAGCGGGGGGAGCGCGGACACGGCGCGCGCGAGTGGCGCTCACGGCGCGGCTACCGGGACGCGCGCCCGCAGCGCCGCATCGCGCCGGACAGATACATCAACGCGCAGTACCCCTTCCAAGTCAAGTTCACGCCCGATGATCTGCTCAATGGTGAGTAAACCCTACACAGGTAGATAAAGCTGCCAGTAAGAGTCCGGTGACGCAGTAACAGCCATCTGCGGCTAACTGCATCAAACGTCCATCCAAAAAAAAAAAAGCTTCCAGTAGACTAGCTTTATAAAGCCGTGTTGACCGAGTGGGAGTCGATCCGAAGGTTGTGAGTTCGAATCGAACCCAGTCGTACACCAATGGATTAATCTGTTCAAAAATCTATGTGTGCATTAATAACACCCAACGATTTCGAAAAACATGTGTCAATTGCACGAAAGGAGCCTCTTCGAGGCGCACTTGAAATCCTTTCAACACACTGGTTCGAAAGAACTAGTGACACGATAAGAAGAAGATGAATTAGACTTGCCGCAAGCGTTAAGGGTGCGTTTCCATTGATTCGGAGCTAGGCGGAGTAGAGAGGAGCGGACCGTGAATTGGCAAATCACAGTGCTCGAAGTGGAGTGGTAGTGATACTTGAGCAAGCTGGTACTTCGACGAACACGACACGGAATGTGGCTGTGGTGAACAACATCAGACCATGCCACACGTGCTTGCGTGCCCATCGTGTCCAAAAATACACGATGGAAGACGTTGCAGCCTTCAGGTCAAAAGGATTATAATAGTTGGGTTGAAATATACGACACGACGAAGTGGTAGTGGAATTTCGAGCACTGTGATTTGCCACTTCACGGTCCGCTCCTATCTTCTCCGCGTCAGTTGAAACTCACCCTTACAAGAGTCTTCTTCGGAAGAGGTTCAATGCAGTAGGAATATACCATTTCCCTACCAAATTCTATGATATTCCTAATGAAGCTTGTTTAGTTTCCAACAAAGTGTGTCTGGTTTAAACAGTGATGGTGTTTGTCAGGTTCACAGTACGACACGCTATCGCAGGAGATGTGGGACAAGTTCGTGAAGTCTCAGCAGACCGAGGAAACCTTCCGCAAGAAGATGAACCTGTGGCGGTACCTCTACATCACTATCAAGGTATACACCACATTAATCTGACTAACTTAGGGTTGGGGTGTAGCAAACGGGGCACTGAGGCAAAAATCCCCATTAACACCAACGTTTTATGGTACCATCAGAAAAGGGGTGGCGTGTGGAGAAACTTAAGTTTATGCCATTGACCTCTGAGGTCAACGACCGCCTAGCTAGAGGTCAAAATCTACCAGATAAATGCTGGGTGACAGTAGGTTACAGTGATATTTGTTTGCGCCCGCACGCGAGCGAAGCGAGCGTCCTCAGCCTCAATGCCTTAAGGACAATAAAAAATTCAAAATCTTATTTTTCTTAGTGCCCCGTTTTTCTCTCTCTAACCTGAACTTAGTCTTTAAGCCCAGCCGATTCTGATTTTAAATTGTCTTGTGTTTCCAGTCTCTGGTCCCGCGGTACGGACTGTACGTGGTGGGCTCTACGATGTCCGGGTTCGGGCTGGACTCGTCCGACATGGACCTGTGCCTGTACGTGCGGCCCATCGACAACCTGGAGCCGCGCGCGCACGCGCTCATCCACCTCAGCCACATCCTCGGGTACATCAAGAGCATAGACCCCGGTGAGTCACAGCTGCAGCCTCATCCACCTCAGCCACATCCTCGGGTACATCAAGAGCATAGACCCCGGTGAGTCACAGCTGCAGCCTCATCCACCTCGGCCACATCCTCGGGTACATCAAGAGCATAGACCCCGGTGAGTCACAGCATCATCGACAGCTTGACTCCTCGAAAACTTGTCTCATCAATAGCTGGACTCATCTTCAGCTAAACTAGTCAATAATTGTACTTATTAAGAGCTGGGCGTGTCGATATCAGGGTCGTCGACAGCTGCACTAGTCGAAAACTTATCTCGTCAACAGTTCAGCTGTCGCTGTCCGCTCGTCTACAGCAAAACTAGTCGATAACTGGACTTATTAAGAGCTGGACTCGTCGAAAGCTGGACGCATTGAAACTTGTCTCGTCGACAGCTGAACTGATCGACAGTTCATCGACTTATCGACATGGACCCCGTGCCTATACGTGCTCCTCGACTACCCTATACAATACTAGCGGACGCCCGCAACTTCGTTTGCGTTGCGAATTATCAAAATTTCGTTCTTCACACACATTATGAACATATCCTCCAAGTTTCAAGTCTATACGTTCAGCAGTTTGGCCTGTACCCTTAGTACGAGTTTGATAGTTTCCAAAACTCAATAGTTTTGGTGAGCTCGCTCAAACGAATAGTTTACGTTGTAATCGGCAGTACGGGCTAAATTTTTCGTATTAAGTTTACACGATATCAACCATCGACTAGCTCGATTGAACGAACTTCATGGTATATACTTCTAACTTTTTTACACGTCGGCAAAAGAAAGAGACTAACATATCCTTTACGTTTGGCGCTTTGTACCACGTTTTGTTTTTTTTTTAATTTGCGCATAGTGTTGGCTAAAGTCATATGACCATACTGCCTTGTCATACGTTTATTATTATTTTTTACGGAGGCATCGTTTTTTTAAAGGAAAAATGAGTCTATCACAATTTAAAATTATGGATAGATTTCATAGAGTGGTAATTATTTCTCTCTCTGGAAAAAAGTCTACAAGATGTGTCTCGAAATTTGTATAATAAACCCTACCCATATCCATGATTTTAGAAATGGTGACTTAAATAAACCGGCCGAAGGCCATCATGTCAGGCTGAGAGCAATAAAATGTGGCAGGATTGACAAATATTTACAAATTATTTTATTTTATTTTATTGGTCTACCAACAATTGTTACAATAAAACATAGATACTTATAGACTAATTTTTGCTTTACAAAAGTATTTTTCTTGCTAATTGCACAATCACTTAAAGGTAAACACAGCATGTATAAAAACGAATATAAAGAGTAGCATAATTTGAATAAAATATATGTAATATATATATATATATATATATGTAGATTTTTTTATTTTTTTTAAACACAAAATTTAGAGATATATAACTTAAAAATTTACAGGGAAAAAAAAAAAAAAACAAGATAATATATAATTATTTTAGGATCTAATTTGATAAATTCTCGACCAGGTAGCGGTGGAACTTATCTAATTTAAAATGAAATATATCAATGCGCTTACAATTATTAAAAGCTCTGCATAACCTAGGCACTGGAGAGCTTTTACCTAGTACTGTTCTTCGGAGAGGCGGGACGAGCGGGGAGATCGGATAGCGAGGTATTCTAGATGGAACTTTAAGGTTAAATTGACTTAAAAGCTTTGGACAATCAGTTAAGTTGTTAAAAACTTTATACAAGAACATTAAATCAAGTTGCGCCCTACGTTTTTCCAAGGTCGACATTTTGAAAAACTGCAGTCTTTCAGCGTAAGAAACTTTGCTTCTGGCGATTCTAGCTCCATAAGATAAATGCCAAATGAACCGTTTTTGAATTCTTTCTATTCTTAGGATATGCGTGGCATAGTGAGGCCTCCATACAACCGGACAGTATTCCAAAATGCTTCGGACCAATGTATTGTACAAAAGTATCTTTGTTTTGTATTTTTTTAATTGTTTGCTATTCCTTATTACAAATCCTAGCATTTTGGAAGCTTTCTTAATGATGTTGTCCGTGTGAGGTACATAAGTTAGCTTTGTGTCAAGCGTAATGCCCAGATCCTTGATATTATCTACTTTGAGGATTGGTGTGCCTCCGATATGATAACTTGAATTGAATACATTAATCTTCCTGCTAAACTTGATAAAAAAACATTTGTCTACATTAAGTTTCATGTCATTAACGCAACACCATTCGTAAAGCCTGTTTAAGTCCTCCTGTAATAGATTAATGTCGTGAGTAGTTGTAATTGTACGGGAAATTTTTAAATCATCTGCAAATAAATAAATATACATATAATACTAGCTTGTTCGCATAGCTCTCACCGAATTTTATCTAGTGAGTGCGAATACTACAAAAGTTTTCGTAAACGTCCTAGTTTACTACCGCTGACTTGTCAAAGTTAGAACTCGTACTGCCAAAGTGCCATAAACAGCTCGAAAACATTTTTGGTATTCGAATACTATATTTCGATCCAACTCATACTGCCGATTTTAGTTCATGAAAGTTTTCGCTAGGGGCGCTGTAAGCAAATGTATGGAAGGAAACGAAACTACATAAAGTTTTCGAAAACTATCGAAACTTGTACTAAGGGTACTGTACGTTGTCTGTTAGTCAGTCAGGTCCAAGCCTTTTCTTGTATATTGAAGATTCCTGTGAAGGAATAATCCTGTATATTTGTGCAGGTGCGGAGCTGATCCAGGCGAAGGTGCCCATCCTGAAGTTCCGTGACACGCGCAACGGATTGCAGGTGGACCTTAACTGCAACAACGTGGTGGGCATCCGCAACACCAGCCTGCTGCACTGCTTCTCCCGGAGTGAGTATCTGTCTACACTACAACTCCCCTCATTCTCAACCAACTGGCAAAGTTGCGCGTGATTCCTTGGTCGAGCTGGTAACGGAGTGCGGATGTTTTTTGATCAAACTGGTAACACAGTGAGGGTGTTCCTCGATCGAGCTGGCAAAGTTGCGCGTGATTCCTTGGTCGAGCTGGTAACGGAGTGCGGATGTTTTTTGATCAAACTGGTAACACAGTGAGGGTGTTCCTCGATCGAGCTGGCAAAGTTGCGCGTGATTCCTTGGTCGAGCTGGTAACGGAGTGCGGATGTTTTTTGATCAAACTGGTAACACAGTGAGGGTGTTCCTCGATCGAGCTGGCAAAGTTGCGCGTGATTCCTTGGTCGAGCTGGTAACGCGGTGCGGTTGGGTGTTCCTTGATCGAGCTGGCAATGTTTCGCGTGATTCCTTGGTCGAGCTGGTAACGGAGTGCGGATGATTTTTGATCAAACTGGTAACACAGTGAGGGTGTTCCTCGATCGAGCTGGCAAAGTTGCGCGTGATTCCTTGGTCGAGCTGGTAACGGAGTGCGGATGTTTTTTGATCAAACTGGTAACACAGTGAGGGTGTTCCTCGATCGAGCTGGCAAAGTTGCGCGTGATTCCTTGGTCGAGCTGGTAACGCGGTGCGGTTGGGTGTTCCTTGATCGAGCTGGCAATGTTTCGCGTGATTCCTTGGTCGAGCTGGTAACGGAGTGCGGATGATTTTTGATCAAACTGGTAACACAGTGAGGGTGTTCCTCGATCGAGCTGGCAAAGTTGCGCGTGATTCCTTGGTCGAGCTGGTAACGCGGTGCGGGTGGGTGTTCCTTGATCGAGCTGGCAATGTTTCGCGTGATTCCTTGGTCGAGCTGTTAACGGGGTGCGGATGTTCTTTGATCGAACTGGTAATGCAGTGCGGGTGTTCCTCGATCGATAGAGCAACGTTGCGCGTGTCCTTGAAAGAGGTGGTAACGTTTTTCGTGTTACATGGTGTCATTTTAGCATGGTATAATATTGGTCAATAATGATTAGATCTTCTTATCGTGTCACTAGTTCTTTCGAACCAGTGTGGTGAAAGGATTTCAAGTGCGCCTCAAATAGGCTCCCTTCGTGCACTTGACACATATTTTCGATCTTTTTAGTTCTATGACATGCTGGTTTCCTCACGATGTTTTCCTTCACCGTTAAGCACATGTTTTAATGCAAACATAGATTTTTTGAACAGAAAAATCCATTGGTGAACTGCCGGGTTCGAAGTTTCGAACCCACTACCTTCGGATTGAAAATCGAGCCACTTTGCCAATACGGCTTTTTTTTAATAAGTTGATGAAGTATAGTCATTGTAAGTTATATCTATACATCTATGTTAAATGACGCATAGGCTTAGGCGTGTGTTACCGTCTACGTTTCTTTGTTTAATGCATTACTTAATTTTTTTAGTAATAGGTGGTAACTTTTAATTGGTCCTAAGCACTTACTTTCTTTACTATATAGTTCTTAACTAGATGTAAGTTTTCCAAAAAAATTAAAAATAAATAAATAAAGTTGTAAGTAAGCGCTCGTTGTGTGGCAGTGGACTGGCGCGTGCGGCCGCTGGTGTGCGTCACGAAGCTGTGGGCGCAGGCGCACAACATCAACGACGCCCGCCAGAGGACGCTGTCCTCCTACTCCCTCACTCTCATGGTCATACACTTCCTGCAGTGTGAGTACATTACTATATACACCACCAATTTATAATTGAAAAAAAAAATGGGCAATGCAGACAGGGTACTACGTTGCATCTGTGCAGTCAGAGTTTTGGATTTCTACAAAATGGCAGAGTGACTGGCTCGAGCTAGGTACCCGGGTTTGACAAACGATGAATAAAGCTTAAATTTATTATCAATTAAAGGTACCGCCTGACGCAAATCCATAGGAAAACGACTAACGGTAACTGTACGATCCCAGTTAGGACCTAGCACTTGTTAGTTAAGTAAAGTGAGTATTTTTTAAAGTTTATTGAAAGTTCATGTTAAAAGTTGTTAAAAGTAAGTAATAATATTTTATGGGCGAGTTCACCCGAGCCGCGTGTGTCGGGCTCTGTAATTGCACACTGAGGGTTAGGCGGCAAAATGTACGTACTCGTACATATTGCCAATCCCCAAAAAGGGTGCACAACACACACGTACTAG
This sequence comes from Lobophora halterata, assembly GCA_932526365.1. Classification (NCBI taxonomy): domain Eukaryota; kingdom Metazoa; phylum Arthropoda; class Insecta; order Lepidoptera; family Geometridae; genus Lobophora; species Lobophora halterata. Next base: position 9,833,782 of record OW052017.1, read on the forward strand.
GGTGAACTTACCAGTTTACATGTTTGAAAGTTAAAGTCCAGATCCCCAGCAGAACTTGCATCAATCTGTTTTGGATGGGTGTGTGGGCAGTGTGGGTGCGACACAATTATCTGATTATCTGAGTATTGAACTAACTTAAAATGTTGGATATGTGTGTGTATATGCTTATTATTTAAGATATGGCTACATGGTCTGAATTGTTTAATTTATTTTATACTATTTTATTATTCATCATTGTGTCAGGCGGCACGTCGCCGGCGGTGCTGCCGCGCGGCATGGAGGCTATGTGCGGGTGGGAGCCGCACAACCGCGCCTCGCTCGCCGAGCTCTTCATCTCCATGCTGCGCTACTACGCAGACTTCCCGTGAGTGCGCGCGCACACACACACACACACATGCACGTACACACACATGCACGCATACACACACACACACACACACACACTACCTACACGTGAGAGCCCGTACGCGGTGCGGCGCAACTATGGCCTGAAGCGACACGTCAGGCAAAAATGCTACAAAATCTGTAAGACTTACATACACACACACACACTATGTACGCGGTGCGGCGCAGCTATGGCCTGAGTTGTACAGAAGCGACACGTAAGGCACGGGCGCTACAAAATCTGTAAGCGACGCGTCATGCAATTATATCCTAGTGTTCCGCCTACGCCCTGCCTTCGCCTTATGCCTTTTCTGTTCAATTGCGAGCATAGCCATATGCTCCCCAATGCAGTGGGGGGTTGCGGTCATGAGTGGGGGGTTCCCGGACATCAGTGGGAGGATTACAGGAATTAGCGGGGGGTTCACAGGCATTAGCGGAGGGTTCCTGGGCATCAGTGGTGGGTTCGCTGGCATCAGTGGCAGGCCACGGGCAATTGTGGTGGGCTCTCGGGTATCGGTGGAGGGCTTACGGGCCTTATCGGGGGGTTCGTGGGCATCAGTGGAATGTTCACAGGCCTTTTATTGATACATGGTGTGTGCGCAGGTACGGGCGCATGGCGGTGTCGGTGCGTGCGGGCGCGCGCGTGCCGGTGGCGGAGTGCCGCGCCGTGCGCGCCAGCAAGAACGACCCGCACCAGTGGAAGCTGCTCTGCGTTGAGGGTGAGTGGCTGCTGCTGTATATACATCATCCTATCTAGCTGAGATAGATATTTGACGACACGGATGGTCGCGTGGGTTGGACTGCCACGACGCCGGTGTCGCGGGTTCTAGTCCCGCTTCAGAACAAACATTTGTGTGAAACACCATAAATGGTAGAACATAAGGCATAAATACTATTTTTTTAACAACATACTTTATGTATACTATGTTCTGGCGAATAAAAAATCTTGAATCTTGAACATCGGTGTTAGTACTAAGTCTAGGTGTTTTCTATGTAATTATGTATGTAAAAAATTACTAAAAAAAAATAAGTATTCTATCCTTGGTCTGGTTCCCATAGTACAAGCTCTACAAGCTACGCCGAGTGTCGCGGGTTCGGTTTCCGCTTCAGGACAAACGTTTGTGTGATGAACATCGGTGTTTGTTCTGAATCTGGGTATTTTCTATATATTCCATGTATGTATTTAAAAAAAATATTCCATGTCTGAAATCAATAAATTGATTTTAATGGATTTTTCTTTTTGAGTGAGAGAACAATCAAATAAAATCATTTGTTGAAACTTGGTCTTTCAGTGCCAATTCTTCTTTTTTTTATGACGCCCTTACCTTCTAAAGCACGTCGAGCGCAAATCAAAATATGTAGTATTGAATGAACGGTATGCATGATGTGTTTGTTCGTTGCAGAGCCGTTCGACCTGACGAACACGGCGCGCTCGGTGTACGACCCCGACACGTTCGAGCTGATCGTGGACACGTTCCGCGCGGCCGGCGCGCGCCTCGCCGCCGGCCTGCGCCTCGCCGACGCCTGGCCGCAGCCGCCCGCCCCGCCGCCCGCGCAGCCGCCCGCGCAGCCGCCCGCGTGACGCCGCCGCCGCGCCACGCTGTAAATACTGCTCTACCGACACGAGCGCGACCGGTGTCGACGCACGCATGTTATAGTGATTTATCCACTTCGAAGTGCGCATCGGTCGCTTTTGACTATTTTAATTAGGATCTGTGATTCCGCGTTCGTTCACTGTTTTATGGTGAGCGGGCGGCGCAGTGGTGCGGCGGGCGGCCCGTACGTAGCGCCCCGGCGGCACCAGTGCCTTACCGGCGCCCGCGGGCTACACTCAGATGGTTATTTATTTACTGCACAGATTGTATATTTATATCATCGATAGTATAGAACTAATGCCACTATGAAAATTATATGTTTACATTCCATAGTGCCATATCGTCTAGTTATCGTTTTAGGGATGTATCGATCGCCGGTCGGTTTTTGATTACGTTTGTCACTAGAGACGCGCGGATCGGGGATCGTCCTTTTGTAATGGTATTTCTTTATTGAGAAATGTATTTGGAAACTTTCTCTGGAACGAAAGGCGATTTAATGGGGCGAATTGTTCCGCGCCGCGCATCCACCGGCGCCGCTTCTCCGCACAAATACACAACGCGGCGAGTTCAACCAAAAATTAACCAAATACTGCACTAGCTTATGTCTCAACTCGCCGCGTTCGAGCGCCGAGCGGGGGGGGCGGCGGGGCGCGGGGGGGGCAGACAAACAGGGGCTGGTGTCGGGGCCTCCGCACCGGCTCGCGGCGACGACACGCTGCCTCACAAAAAAAGCGTCCGTTCGTTTTTAAATATTTATTATTTGTTAGTAAGTTATTTAATGTAAATATTAAGAAATGAAAAAAAACCATAAATATTCGTTTTAATGTCGTGTTCGTTTTTGTAAATAGTATTTTTGTGATGAGTAAAGAGTAAATGACAAAAAAATTATATACATTATAGAAAAGGATATTATGAAGTAACGCTTGGCGAGGCCGGCGCCCGGGGACGAGTGTGGTGCTAAATCTAGTGTTGCTCCAAGTATGCAAAGCGGCTCAAATAAGTACACAAAGTAACAAATTATTATTTTAGGGTTATGTACTGAAACTGTCACCGTACAGGCGGCGGCGACGGCGGCCTCGCTGTTATATTTAAGTACCAAAAGTCCTATTTGGCCTCCGTTGCCGCTGGCCGTACGTGGTGATTTGTGATATGATATTTTGAAATTTTATAAGTCCACAAGTTTCAGTGTGTTTTCTTGTCAATGTTACCGTATCGCTTCCGAATGGTGCTATGATTTGGGCTGTGGCCAGCGCGCCGCGTGCGAGGCGCGCGTTTTGGGAACGTTTTGATTGTCAGAATTGTAAAAATATTGTAAAAGAGCGCACAACTGACCATCAGACTTGTTATTCTTGAATACTGATTATCAAAACGTTCCCTTACAATTTCTATAGTATTATATGACTCAAAATAGCCTTATTACTTTAATATAAACTAATAGATTAGGATGTTCCGAGCTCCGTTCCTGTCGGAATGAGGTGTAATCTGCTAGTGATAATGCCGAAAGCAATAATATACCCTATTAATGATATAATATAAGAGTTTATGCCTTAGAGTATTTCGGATTTGACTATGCATATCTTTAAACATACGAAGATTGTAAAATATACTTGCTTCTATGCAAGACTTTATTATAGTCTAAAGGAGTTGCCAATTTCTAATCATAGTTCATAATAACTATCCGATAATATTTCTCGACTGACTAAAAGTAAATTGTTGTTGAATGAGAAATAAATTAAAAAAAATTAAAGCAAATTCCCAGTTATTAAAATTAACAGAATGAACTGCATTCCTATGAAGTCGATTTTACATTTTATTGTTTTATACGTTGGCATGAACTGGTATAAATTGTATTAAAGCTTTTGGATGGCAGGCGCTTCCTGCCGCACCGGAAGCGCCGCCGACATCACTAGTCGATGTTGTCCTAACGTATCATTTAGAATTATTTCGTGGCGTCGCTCTTATATGTTTTCCAAGATGCCAGTACGATGTTGGTTAAGTTTGTTAACACTAGCCGCTAGATTTTAGTCTCAGGATTGTTAAGTTTTATTATTAATTTACTTTGTTTAGTCGTCTCGTAGCCGACCCCGAGGGTAGCCCGATAGCACGTCATTTGCTCCGATTTAAAAAATGCCTGGCAGTTAAATATAGCGTTATGTGATTATGTATAAGTTTTATAACGATTTTACATTAGAGGCACGTCGACGCGCTGAATTAATAAAGTACAATAAATAATTTTTAAAAACGTGTTATTTGTAAGAAAACTGATTAGAATAATGATGTTAATGATAGCGAAGGAGGTGTCTCAAAACTGTTTAATTTTTTGAAAATGTTATAAAAAACTGACACTATAAAAAATCAAAAAAAAAAACAAAAAAATTATAAAATATTAAAACAAAAAAAAAACAAAAATATGAGTAAAATTCTAAAAACATTTACGTTGACTTTGATCCGAGTCAGATGCGAGCGGGCGCCCAACTGCCCGCTCGACCTGTGACGGTCAGGCATGTTGTATTTTTTGCTATGTTAATTATGTTGGGAGGCATTTTTCTCACAATGATTTTATTCCATGCTACGTTATTATTAGAAATAATCGCCCACCCTGACCAAATAGTTTTTTTTTTCGAGTTAAGTGTCTTCCCTAAAACAACTGCAAAATTTCTCCCTTATAAAATTATTATCTGTCTGAAATCAAGTAAATAGTGAAAAACATATTTTAAAAGCTTGTACAATACAATCATTTGCACGTTTTATAATAATTTTAAACGAATATAATGATCTGTAGTCACTCCATACCTCTATTGGTTTATTGGTATATAAATATTCACTGCTATTTAATATAAAAACAAAGTATTTGTTTGTATAACTTACTGATAAGGATTTTGAAGGAATACAACTGAAGTAACAAATGCAGACCTCATTCAGTCAACTTGTCTTTTCACAAGCTTTCAAACATATTTACACAAAGTATAAAACTGTAAAAGTCAAAATACTTGAGGTTATTTGTTGTTGACTATAGTTATTATTCCTTCTGCACATTTTGGCCGAAGCAAAGGTGGTACTTTTTAAAACCTTTTTCATTGGCAGTTTATCAAAATTATATTTTTTAAAACCACCTTGCCCATTTTATCTTCCCGAAGCAGTATCTCTTGCTCAGGTACCTATATTTGAACTAATCTACAAACATGCAATCAGTTGAAGGATTCTAATCTGTGCTTGTTTGGTTCAACTGTACCAGCGATTCGGCATTAGCTTGCTTCTCACGCTTTTGTTACCTGAAATAAGCACTGGTTGTGATTTCTGTAGTGCGATAACCGTCGTTCAATAAATAAAATGCATTAGTCTCTGTACCTAGTTACATAAAAGTATAAAACATTTTCTTTTTGAAAAAAATATAGTTTCTTGTAAAACTCTGAAATTTACTTTAGTATTTTGTAAGTAGTAGTTGTATAATGAACCTGTAATTAAACTCGCCGCTAACGGCCTGCTTAAGTTGTTTTAGAATAATGTTTTTGTCACTTTTTGACATTTTTTTTACATCTTGTGTTGCATTTTATTTTATTGAACACAAGCGAACTTTTTTCTTCATCGTTGTACAAAAAATATATTGTAAAGAAAATATTCTGTAATAGTTAAAATATATACAAACTGCCAAACGATTTTGTTTTATTTCGTTTCCCATTCTTCAGTAAGTTCCTGGCCATGTAGGAAGGCTTCTCCAATCTTGTTAACGCCTACAAGTGGCAAATACAGCACAGGTCGCTGCTCGTAATTACGTAGAGAATTACAAAAACTTTTTATTTGGCATTTTTTTAATATTATTATTGAGCCTGAGTTGTTCCACTGCAGGGCAAAGGCAATTTCCTTTATTTGGTATAGGTAGAGAAATTACAAAATAAAAATCATTATGTGGATAGTTATATATAAGGGAACTGCCTTGCTTATAATGAGTAGTAAGTCAAAACCTACACCACTACTAGGTGTGGCTCTGTAGAAGGGGTGAAGTTCACCGCCTCTAAGAATGGCGGCGATGATATTAAGGCCTCTACACACCAAGGCCGCTGGCTCGTCGGCATAACCCACCGGGTTATTAGCGTTTTGTATGATATTGTTCAAAGGAGCCTGGTTTCCGGCGAAAATCTAGTTCCATGGAACAACTCATAACGGAACTAACTGGGAACTATCCACTTCACGCACAGCAGCGTCTCAACACGAGAGAACCGCGGTCGTGAGTTCGTAACTCCTGCCTGCTTGCCTAGTTGGTTATTTCTCAATGGCGTAGAAAGGATAGAAAATGAGTACACAATACATTAATTTCGTCATTATTTTATTGACATACTTTCACAGTACAATTTTCATATAATATAAAAGAAGTTGAATACAGAAATAAAGTACAGATTGACAGACTGAATTAGATTTTTTTTTACAATAACTATCTAAACGTTTGTCGTAATTAGACCTAATACTAAATAAATAAATCTAACGCTGCACTTCGTTTTATTCAGCGTGCATTTCAAAAACGTTAAATATAACCACGAGCAAGGGCCCAAAATTCGTATCGAACGAAGCCTTTGGCTATTAGAGAAAAAACAAAATATTAAAACTTTTATATTTCACCTTGCCGAACGCCAAAAATCTGAAATAATCTAGGTTTGCCCGTGTAAATAAATGGAAAATATACAACTTACAACTAAGTAAATAGATCATCGTAAAATATCCGCTTGCACGAGCAAAACGCGTACCTTGTTACGCGAGGAACTAAATAATGAAAGTCAATACTGAAACCTAAACTAAGACGGCAGAGTCGTGAAGACTGGCCGTTTCCTACTTAGCCCCCGTTCCCACATGTCGTGTGTCGGGCCCAACAAAATGTCGGAAGCTCCAATTTATAGGAATTCTTATCGTCAACAAAATCGTGTCGGATAAATGTGAACATCTTTAAAATGTTATAATACCACTAGAGCATCCAAAATTTTGTCGGGCACAAGTGGGAACGGTGACCTTACTGTACCTAACTCGAATACGCTTTTCATTTCCAACGCTCTCCCAGCACCCTCTCGCTCCCGATGGCGCTACATGCCTGACCAACTCACTAATTACAATATTCATATTAGACCCTACACTATCTAGATACACACTACAATAAATCGCAGACACTACCTACCGCTTTATTTTTGGACAGATCATCATCACCGTGTGTTAGTAGAAAGTTAATGTGACCGAAAACAATTTGTGTATTAACTTCACTTAGCTATACAAATAAGTCTGATTATACTAAAACACAGTACAAATAAAGCCTAATGTTATTTTCTCACGACATAATGGAAATTATTTTATGGTGTGAACAAAAACCTGTTTCACGAAGTCTGGTTGTTAGTGTATTAAAATTATTCTATGCCCTCGGAGATTACTTCTTGGCTCCTACATTCTCCGAGGCGTCCATTTTTTCTTCCGTCTTGACCACTTTACCCTCCCCTGAAAAGAGAAAAAAACGTTATATCGTAAAATAAAAAAGAGCAGTAATTTTTATAAGTGTGGTCATTTCCAGATATGGCATTTATAATGCCGGTATTTTATGAAGATGTCGTCAAAGTGGTCGTACCGTTGGGCTGATCTGCGTCAGGGTCGGTGGAGCGGCGGCGCTTGCGCGGGAACTTCCACGGGCCCGCGCTCGTCTTCGGCTTCGGCAGCGGCTCCATGTCCAGCACCTGGCGACGATATGATGACATAGACATTAGACACACACTCGTCACTCGGGCACGGCACTATCAAAAAAGCGTCATGTACAGTCAGCTGCACAGACATGTATACACTCCCAAGCTTACACAGTTTAGTTTAGATTAAAAATATCGAAAAGGTACAGTGATACAAGATCTCACCTTGTGGATCTGTCTAAACGCGATTTGTCTCAAGAACTGCTGAGCGGAAGCAGTCAAGTCTTCACGCTTCTGTGGCGCCATGTTCCCGACAGCGTCCTGTACGAAACGAACAAAGTTAAACAGTGGCTGTTGTTGCCGTACAGTAAAGTGACGTTTAGTCTAGTACAGTAAGGTAGAGTGAGGTGTAGTCTAGTACAGTAGGGGTAGAGTGAAGCGTAGGTTAGAGTGAGGTGTAGTTTAGTAGTGGGGGTAGAGTGAAGCGTAGGTTAGAGTGAGGTGTAGTCTAGTACAGTGGGGGTAGAGTGAAGCGTGGGGTAGAGTGAGGTGTAGTCTAGTACAGTGGGGGTAGAGTGAGGTGTAGTCTAGTACAGTGGGGGTAGAGTGAAGCGTAGGTTAGAGTGAGGTGTAGTCTAGTACAGTGGGGGTAGAGTGAAGCGTGGGGTAGAGTGAGGTGTAGTCTAGTACAGTGGGGGTAGAGTGAAGCGTAGGTTAGAGTGAGGTGTAGTTTAGTAGTGGGGGTAGAGTGAAGCGTAGGTTAGAGTGAGGTGTAGTCTAGTACAGTGGGGGTAGAGTGAAGCGTGGGGTAGAGTGAGGTGTAGTCTAGTACAGTGGGGGTAGAGTGAGGTGTAGTCTAGTACAGTGGGGGTAGAGTGAAGCGTGGGGTAGAGTGAGGTGTAGTCTAGTACAGTGGGGGTAGAGTGAAGCGTAGGTTAGAGTGAGGTGTAGTCTAGTACAGTGGGGGTAGAGTGAAGCGTAGGTTAGAGTGAGGTGTAGTCTAGTACAGTGGGGGTAGAGTGAAGCGTAGGTTAGAGTGAGGTGAGGTGACGTATATGTACGTACGACGAGTTCCTTCTCGCAGGGGTCGCGCAGGCCGGGCCCGTGCTCCAGCAGCAGGCCGCCGGCCACGGCCTCCATGACGCGGCGCAGCGCCTCGCCCGGCGACAGCGCGCAGCCCGCCGAGTGCATCACGCCCGACACCAGCAGCTCCATCGCCTGCCACACACCACATCATATACAACCACGCACGAGAACCGCATACAAACATATGTAGTTTGCATCAGATTATTGCTAATGTATTTTCTACAGACTTCAAAAATTCAATCGATGTTTTTTTATGTTTGTTACCTCAAAACTTTGTTGTTTACAAACCAATTTGAAATATTCATTTGTTTGAGGGGATATACTTTCAGATTGGTCCCATAGAAATTTAATCAAAATCGGTTCAGTAGTTTAGTTTATAAATCAAAATAACTGAAAAAATATGTCTTTGAAGTGAACAAAAATTGTGTATTTTGCTTCCCTGTGGCTGTTCTCAGTTGTGGCTACGGTCACTAGAACAGTCCGATTGAAGTCGGTTGTGTTTGTTTTTGTAAAACCTTGATTTTATAGTTACGAGTCTTGTGCGATATATCGCTTTTCGGAATGTTATCAGATTTTTCATAGGATCAGAGTGCCACATCGTCATCGAGCGAGTGTTGGGCGGCGCGCGTCGCAGCGCGTCGAATAACTCGAGAGCGGAGGACGCGCGCCGCCGCCGCACGCACGCTACGACTCGTCATCGAAGGCTCATCATATCCATGAGTTATCTTTACGATATTATTAAGTAATGCAAACGGAAAATAAATTGGTCAATGAAAAATTATCTTGATGGTAGTTGCTTTAATTTTTTTATTTTTTTAATAACAATTATACTACATTTTTACTATCTAAAAAAGTAAGAAGTAGGCATACTCACGTATGAGTTGAGCGGCGTCCAGTTGGGGATGCGACGGCACAGGTCCCGCAGGATGCGGATGATGATGACGCAGGACTGCAGGCTGGCCGCCCTAGCCTGCGCAGGAGGGGGGGTGAGCGCGGCGGGGAGCGCGGTCGCCCGGGGGCGGCCGCCGCCCACACCAACATTTATTGCTCCACTCTCTATCCATTTACTCGACAAACTAATTATGCAGTGCAAAGATCCAGAGCAATAAATATGGAAAGTTAAATCTGACATTGAAAAACTGCGTTTCCATCGTAGCTCCCAGTAAACGGCTCACAAGTGCAGGGAAACGCAGCTTGAGCATAATAAATAGCACTTGTAGCCACATGTTCATGGGAGGTCTCTTTGCAATGTACTGATCGAAAGCTATTCAATTAAGAAACGAAACAAACATGTGACTAAGTCGTTAGGTGCGCACTCCCGCTAAGGGCAAACGAAATTTAGAGTTTATCTGGCTCGAGCTGAGTGAGGCTGAGTATGAGGCAAGTTAGATAAGGTAAGGCTAAGTGGAGTGCGCACTGCAGGGCCTAGGTGAGCGCCGCGACTACTATGTCGCCGATTATCTCATAAGCAAAATATGCTTTGATCTCTTGCATTTGTTGAATATTATTTTTCCTTGCAAATGTTTCTTTTCTGAAGAGATAATCGATATATTTAATTCGAAAGTGCTTCCGATTTCCAACAGAGGGAACATTAAAAGCCGCCGAGGCTTACGCTTGACATGCAGACAGATAACGATCGCAGCGTTCACCCGGGCCCGTCAGGTGGTTCATTGTAAATGTGGTGGTGTACCTGGAACCACTTGGCGTGCCGTAGCGCGGCCAACGCGTCCAAACACTTCTGCCGCGGCAGCACGTCCTTGTCGTCGCGCTTTATGTCGCCACCGTCTAGCGACAACACAAAGGGTGTTTGACCATCACGACTCACGAAACCGGGGCAAACAGTCACTTAGCTTAGCTTAGCATGGTCTAGCTGGCGGACGCCTACGGGGCGAGCCGGTCGCGTCGGGGAGCCATCTGCACTATCGCACCCCGACGGAACGGCCGCGCTCCTACGGATAATAGGGGCCTTGCAAGTAGCAATACTGACAACTGAATACCTAACTTTATAACATCGTTCAAGACAAAATGTACCCTAATTACGAATTATAATGGAAATCAAATATAATAATAATAGCAAAGTAAGAACAGTGAGGCATGGTTTGGGTCGAATGTTTGCTCCGTTTCAGTAGAACGATATACCACTGCGGAGGCAAAGCCCGAGTGATATCTCGGGAGATGATCAAAAATCCTTTTCTTCTCACGCCGACTTATGCTAAAACCTAAAAATAAGCATCCAACACAGTGCCCGACGGGCGGTCATTGAACAAATTATCTTTTTTTTTTTCACATTAAAAAAATGATTAGATACATAAAATCAAACAGAGATTAGAATAAAAGATCATAATCATATAATACAACAAAATGTAGATAGTTTGTTCTCACATCAAATGTCCAACGGTGGCGTGCGCGTACAAAACGTCGATGTCGACTGCCAATTTCATCTTGTCTCAGAATTGGCCTCGGTATAATGGGTAACTACCATATAATATGGCCCGTCTCGGGCGGCTGCGTCAAGTACTGAGCGAATGGCGAGCGAGTAGAGTACTGTAGGTAAGTGAAATTGGGTCGATATCGCGGGCTTGGGGGAGGGGGGAGGCACTCACCGGCGGGGTCGCGCATGACGGCCGACGTGAGGCTCACCAGCACGCTGACGGCGCCGTCAGACACCTGCACCGCGCCCTCGGCCGGCTGCAACTCCACCTTGTACTTCAGCTCCTCGCCGGGGCCCTGGCACACAACACATGAACATGTTAATCACATCACTGATTAAGAAAAGACCAATCATTTTCAACTAATCCTACTAATATTATAAACGCGAAAGTTTGTAAGGAAGGATGGATGGATGGATGTTTGTTACTCTTTCACGTAAAAACTACTGAATGGTTTTAAAATGAAACTTAACAATATTATAGCTTATACATCAGAATAACACATAGGCTACAATTTATAAAGATACCTGCGCAGACGAAGTCGCTAGTTTACTATAATATTTGCAGAATTCAATCCTTGATCTTAATTCTATAGCTGTTGGTTAGTAGAGGACCCTTCCGTTAAAAGTTGCCTTTTGCTGTTTTCTTGCTATTTTTATTGTTAACAACTGATTTCGACCTTGGCGGTAGTTCAGTCAGAATAACGTCGCATTTTATGACGGCACCGTCTTTTGTAAAGGCCGCGACCTATCACACTGCCTTAAACTACATCGACGCATGAGACAGGCAGCACTAAAACATGAATGCGTATTGTGGTATCGGGCGATTCTCCGCGATCGTTTACCTTGACCTTGGCGAGATGCGCGGGGAGGTCGGCGGCGACCCGCTTGAGTAGCGTGATGGTGGGGCGGTCGTGGCACAGCACCACCAGCCGCACGTCCTTGTCGCCCTTCAATAGCAGCCCCTTGGCCAGAAGCCCCACTCGCATCACGCCCTTGAGCGCGCGCGCCGCCCCCGCTGCGCCGCCCGCCCCCGCCGCTCCGCCCGCCGCAGCTCCCACGCCCTCGCCCTCGCCCATGAACGAGAACCTGCAACAGGACACTACATGTTAAACTGTGGAAGACATGAGTAGGCAAGTCCAGCAGCTAAGTGGATTTCACAAAGTGACAAAATATGTAAATATGTAAAATTTGGAGGGTTTGTGTACTGAATAAATCACAAATATTGAACACTTACCACTATTTGTGAGGCTTGACTATAACATAAATATCTACATCTACATTACAGCTTGGCGGTAGATATAAAACATATTTTTTTCCAATACTTCGATATAAAAATCAAGCTTTTACAATAACTTACAACAACCGACTTCAATCGGACTGTTCTAGTGACCGTAGGCACCACTGAAAAGTCACAGGGAAGCCAAACACACAATTTCGTTTACTTGGACAACATATTTTTTCAGTTATTTTGATATAAAACTAAACTACTGGACGGATTTTGATAAAATTCCTATGTGACCAATCTGATAGTATATCCTCTCAAACAAAAAAACATTTTTAAAATTAGTTCATAAACAAAGTTCTAAAGTAAAACATAAAAAAAAATCAACCAAATTGATAACTTCCTCCTTTTTTGAAGTCGGTTGAAAACATCAATTTACTGCATGACGAAGCTATCAAGCATGTAATCTAGCTAACTACAATCAACGCTACGTTGTAACTACACTACACAATCTACGGCTGGTCTACCGAGGTGCGAATGAGGAGCACTCACGGCGCTTGTGCGCGAGGTGCGTGCTGCGCAGCGTGCTCTTTGCTAGTGCCTTCTACTCTAGTGCACCGCCAAGCGCACACAGCCCTGCACAATGCAATACACAACAAACACAATAAGCTGATATACTTGAAAAGGAGTTAAATCTCGGGCTTTCTATTCTTAATGATTTACGCAGCATTCGATGGAAAAATTACAGTATAGGGTCGTAAAGCTAGACCAAGGCAGACTAATAAATTTTCCAGGCGAGATAATTTCTTAAGACTGTTACGACGACGCCGGGCCACTAATTTGTAAATGAAATAAAAATAACCTAGGTCTAAGTATTTTATTGGTCGATTGATGTAGGTAGGTAGTACCTAATTAGAGCCAGCTGACCAACCAATGTGTTGGCGGGCAAAAACACTGCTATAGGCATACATTTCGCCGGCCTTAGTGCAGACCATTCGACTACCTTATAACATACATTTTTCGTGTCCATTTATATTTTCAAACAAAGCTATTTTAATTGAAATGCAGGATTTACTAACTTTTTTCGGATAAAACAAGGGATATATCTCTCCTAAAATAGGCACACTTATTTATGTAAAGAAGGCTCTAGTCTAAAGGATAATAATGGTTGGTTGGCGATAGGTGGCGCGGCGGTACTCACAGTTGGTTGTCGCGACCGTCCTCTTTGCCCTCAGGCTTCTCGTCTTTCTTGTCTTCAGTCTTTATCACAGGCTTCGCTGCTCCCTGCGAATACCATCCTCATTTGAAACACTCATATCCAGGGCTTATAGTTACCTTACTGTACCACACATAACTAGTTGCACAGTTTTATTTGTTGAGCAAACAAAGCCATTGAAAATACCATCGAAGCCCTAGGGCCTCTAGCCCCTTGGCGACACTCATGGTAGTTAGTAAGTTCATTACTAAATACAATTATTGTCTCCACATGGTAAAAAATGCTAAGAAATTGAACACACACACACAATAAATTGGTAGAATCGCATGTGAGCCCCTTTGGGGCACTACAATATTTATAGCTAGGAGGCAGGCAGTCCGAGGTTCTTGCTACGAACATTAGGTAGATTATCTAAACAAAAATACTTAACTCAAATATTGCTACGAACATTAGGTAGATTATCTAAACAAAAATACTTAACTCAAATATTGCTACGAACATTAGGTAGATTATCTGAACAAAAATACTTAACTCAAATATAGGTACATACAATATTAATTACGTTACAATACGGCCGACCTATCTTTGCGAGTCTGAACATAACATAACACGCTAAAGTTCGCATAACCTATGTTCAGACTCGCCAAGATACGTCGGCCGTATTGTAAAAAATGCTAACAAATAGGTACACAATGTGGTAGAATCGCATGTGAGCCCCTTTCGGGCACTACAATATTTATAGGTATGAGGCAGGCAGACCGAGGTTTTTGCTACGATCATATTTAGGTAGATTATCTAAACTATGTACATAGAATATTAATAACGTTACCTTGGGCTTGGCCTGCAGCGCGTCGGAGAGCGACTTGAGCGCCTTCTCGGTGTGCGAGACGGCGCGCTGGATGTCGGCCAGCTGCGGCTCCGAGGGGTAGATGTCGGCGTGCTTGCTCAGCACGTGGCGGTCGTCCGACGTCTCCGGCCGCCGCCCGGGCGGGCCGTAGCCGCCCATGCCCATGCCGCCCTGCGTGCGACATGCGTTACAACGACATCGAGGAAACTGTTGCTACCAGGCGTCCTATGACACAAACGTCTTATACCTGCCATTGAGGGGACGCGCATCTGATTAACATTAAGCACTGGCACTTTAGAAAAGGTTAAACAACCTTAAGAAAAATCACTGGCAAACTTTCATTCAAAATCACACACTCACACCCCTGCACCAGGATTCCCTGTGTCGTGTCGGTGGCAAGCTGGCAAGGACACAAACATTTCTTATTCGCCCCGGCCTGGGATCGAACCCGGAACACCAAGCTTCGTAGGCAGGGTCATTACCAACCAAGCCATGGCCAAGGCTTGTGGGGTATTGGTAGCCAATTTCCTAGCGTGGTGGATGAAGTAAGGAGGGGCACTCGCCCTCCGCCATTCATGAACCTTACCCACCTTGCGGTGATGCGGACCAAAGCCTTGGGGTGGAGTCACTTCTATGAAGCTAGTCCACCCCTACAAGTTCATGTGAGCGTCCCCAAGTCAATATCGTTCCTCCCCCTTTGGGGTGTTTGGTCATAGTTATAGTCTTCGTCACTGGGCTATCTTCAGGTCGTTTTGTCTCGGCAATCAATGTCCATCCAGTCCAGTCACGATCTGTCGTGTAAGTCGTGTAGCTGTCTGTCTGGTCTACTATCTAGCGTTCTTCCAGCCTTCGTCTTTTGTGCCAACCCCGGGCGAACTTACACAGTCGCCCGAAGTTGGGGGTAAGGAGGGGCAGTGGTAGTGTGGCGGTACGTACGAGGTGGTGGTGCATGTGCGGCGGCACGGGCCCGCGCGCCCAGTACGGCCCGTCGCTGGCGCCGCCCTCCCAGTACATGCGCTCGTCTTCCTCCATGCCCATGCCCATTCCCATTCCCTGCCGGACATAACACAACACTTTTATTTCGGGAAATTGCTCGGTACGGCATTTACCGCGTATATTTATAAAAGCGACGGCAACACAAGAAAAATTTTTCGCGAGCGCATTTTTTGTAATCGGAAGGATTGCAGCTTGCAAACCATGTTTATCGAAAAACACATTCTTGAACGACATACATAGATAAAATAACAATCTTTTTCCGTGATTGGGCGATCAATCATTAGATTTTTTTAACGTCTCGTAATTAATTTGAAATATAGAAGTGGATCAGAGTGCCACATCGTCATCGAGCGAGTGTTGGGCGGCGCGCGTCGCAGCGCGTCGAATAACTCGAGAGCGGAGGACGCGCGCGGCCGCCGCACGCACGCTACGACTCGTCATCGAAGGCTCATCATATCCATCTAAATGTATGGTAACTGAATATCAGGGATATTCAGTTACCATACATATGACCAGTTTTACGTGTCAATCAAGATCCTAAAAATGACACTATTTGACTTTACAATGGAATCTCAGCTGCTCCCAGTATATGCATCAAGATTGTCAATATCTAAAATATTTTGAAACTAGAAGACCTCCGAGATCAACGACATGAATCATTTTGTGTTTATACATTATCTGTGGTAAATAAATTATGCATTCACGAGACTTCACGAGACACAGACAGGAGGCTAGTTGTGTTCTAAATAATTACTGGTATTTTTATTTGATACACTTAAGAAACGAGACCAGTACAACGCCTATCCGGGGTCATTCGTGATGTTCCCTGCTAGAAATACCTTTGCAGATCAGATAACTCCTGAAAAGTCACAATGTGCCTGCCTACTGTACAACTATTTTTGTTATTATAGTATTACTCGGGCGAATTAACATAACACCTGGCTCGATTGACGTTTGTACAAAGTACAGCGTGGAATTGGATAATCTTGATTGAGAAGAGTTCCAGTAATACTTGGATAAGGCTTCGCAATTAGAGGAAGAAGAAACACGGAGGGTACCACGCCGGTTAGCGGGGGAAGCATCAAGTTCCGAGCCACGTGTCAGCCAGGTGTCACGTTTATTCGCCCGAGTAGTAACTATTGTATGTGTATGTGTAACGTACGTCATGTCCGCGGCGGCGGCCCCACATCTCGTCGCGCGCCATCATGCGCTGAGCCTTGGCCTCGGCGAGCTTCCTCTGGTGCATGGAGGGCTTCACCTTCACCTCCAGGTCGGGTTGCACCTGCAACACACTCACGTCAGCCGCGCTCTGTGCGGAAGCTGCTGCTGTGGCACAGCTGCTGAACTACTCTCATAGAATGCCGTAATCACGCGGCGCGCGGATCTCTTGCCCATCCGCAGACGGGCAGGCTCGACGCGCGTCTCAAACCTTTTACTAGATAATCATTGAGTTGTCCTAACATACTTCTGGGACTATTCTGTTTTAAACTTTTAACATCAGTGGCGGATTTCCAAATTGGCCGCCTGTAGGCTATTCAAGTGATGCCGCTCCTAACGACTTTAACAGTTCAATACTCCGATAACGTGTATTTACATTTAGGTATTTTATTACTAAGATTAATTATTATTATTATTGTGAGCCCGAATCGTCCCACTGCAGTTTACAATGGTCAATGGACATGTTTAGCAATTTCTTCGTGAGCCCGCTCATGAAGAAAGAGGCTGTGCTATATATGTCGCAGGCATATTGTAAAACTCGGCATTTTACAAACGGCGTCGTCCGTTTACAAACGCTCGCTGTTTTGTAATATGCCGAAGGCAAATTGTAATATGCCACAACATTGGTGGACCATTCAAACGCCGTTTGTAAAATGACATAAAAACACATGGAATCTGGTGTTTTTAAAGGACACGACCGTCGAGCAAGGTTAGAATGATTAAAATTTCGATCCAGATAAAAGTTGGGTGACGGTAGGTCACTAGGTTTTTAATTTGCGCCTACACGCGAGCGTAGCGAGCGTGCTTCACAGCCTAATGACAGAAAACCATCTAGGGTTGATAAGAGATAGGTGAGGGTAGGTTATTAGTTTTTTTTTGTGCCTGCACGCGAAGGAAGCGAGCGTGCACAAACTAATGACAGAAAATCATCATAGGCCAATAAGTACTTACTACTTTTTGAATGATGGTCACCCTACAATTACAACTAATGTCGAATTTAACGAGTTGTCAATTGGCCTTCGGCATATTGCAAAACCGCGAGCGTTTATAAACGGACGACGCCGTTTGTAAAATGCCGAGTTATACAATATGCCTGCGACATATCGCCGTCCCCGGAGAACATAATGGTAATCGCCATTGCCATAGTTTTCATGTTATGCCATATTTGAGTTCTATGGACCCTAATACATCTATACAATTTTTTTCATAACTGTTCTTGCGTTATTTAAGAAGTTATAAAAAAATACAATAATATTCGTAGTTTTTATATTCTCAAAACATAATTGCAAACCAATGTTACCAAAATTTGTCAAGAATTACGAAAATGGTTATGAATATTACCATTTTATTCGCGTTAAAAATATGTGTTAGTTTGTTGATAATTTTGTTGAATTGATACAACGTTGCAACACTTTCGAGAGTGATAGCATCATTTAATATTGCGAGTGCTACTCGGCACCGATAGTATGATTAGCTTACTTAAATCAGTGTGTTCAAAAGCAACTTAGTGAATCTAAAAACCTTGTTTTAACGCGTTTTTACCTTCCAAATGTGTTTGTAAGAAGGATACGTTTAAAACCTATCTAGACATGTGGAAACCTAGGTTCTGAAGTACATTTCAGATGCTGAAATGGCCTGATCGTCGACAGATACATTCAAGACCTATATAGAAATATGAAAACCCAGGTTCTGGGATTTATATTAGGTGCCGAAAAGGCCTGATCCTTTTAATTTTGATTTTTTGACCATCTAGCTACTTTAGACCCCAGGATTTTGTCTATACCCGTTTATTTTAGCCTGATTCTATTTAAGTTGGAATGTTACATTCAGGATTTATCTGAATTCCTTTATTTTTTTAAGTTTTCGTAGCATTTTGGCTGTTTAATGGAAAAATACAGTCGTTTTTTGTCGACTTTTGTTCAAATTTTTTATCACTTCGTATTTTTCTCCCTTTTGAGGTACATACAAACAAAAATAATTATTTTGATATTACTTTAATTTGAAGAAATAAACTTATGCGCAATTGATTACCATTAATTAGTTTTATTAAAAAAACAAGAATAAAAATCCAATGTTTCATTACCATACCAAACATATTTACTATTTCCCAGAATAAAATGATAAGTTACTATTAATTTCGTTAACTGAACCGTCAATAGGCATAGAATAAAATTGTAAGACAATAATGCAAAATATATCCTCGCTTAGAAAAACCGGGAACAAAATGGTAATCGACAATACAAATTCTTAGCACTGATTTTATTTTACTAATATCTTATTTTGTTAATATATCTTCTACGATTAAGGTTATTAATTATCCAATAAGACAACAAGAATACAAAAAAAAACAACTTTCATATGTTCAGTGGTTCGCAAGATATTAACGAAATTCGGTTTTTTATTTTTCCTGAATAGTTGTGTTTTTGCAATTACCATTTTATTCTCCGGAGACGGCGATATACACTAAGATTAACAAAAAAAAATCACCCATTTGCCGCCCCTAAAATACGCAGCTCTAGCCTCCAGACTTCTCAGCTTATTGGTAAATCCACCACTGTTAACATCATAAAGATACCATACTATTTGATAGCGTGATCAGTCTATCAGCAAACACCAGTCTACTACCGGACGTAAGTTTCCCTCAAGTCGCAACAGTATATATAAGATGTGAATTGAAAAAAGGGGAAATTCAATGTGTGCATGAATTGGGTGGTGTGGTGTACCTTCTTCTTGTACTGCAGGCGATGACGGCGACCCTTCATGTGCATCTCCTTGGCGTTGGGATCGTTGAACTTGCAGTCGCACAGCTTGCAGTTGAAGGAGACAGCCTTCCCGTCGTCGGCGCGAATCTCCTCAATATAGTCCTGCCCCACGGGCTGCACCTCTTCTAGCTCCTCATCCTCGTCTTTCTCCTCTGCGGCCTTGTCCCCTTCACACACAGTGCCAGTGCCAGAGCCAGTGCCGACGGTACTGAGCCCCCCGGACGCCACGAATGCTATCTTCGGCGTTCCGGCGATCGTCTTTTTGGCTGAGTTGAAAAGTCAAATTTTCTCGTTGAATTAGGTGTTAGTTGTCTCCTCTATCTCATAAAAAGTTTGCTATTAGAGCAATTTCTTAATTTTGATTTTGGTTACGGATGTAACACATCTAAAGTAATAAAGAATAATTTAAAATAAATATAAAATTGCCATATCTTTTTATGAGATAGGCATTAGGCTCAGAGCCTTTTCTATGAGATTGTGATATTTTGCTTCATTGCGAGGTACAGACATTGGTCAACGAGCATCATGCTTCGAAGACATGCTAGATATCAGGGTTACATGGAGGTAATAAAACAGGAATTAAATACAATGATTCAATATAAAAAAGACTCATTAAAACGGTCACACTCCATATCTGTATATTAAGGTTCGTTAGTAGTATTTAAATGAGAAAATTTGACTATTACAACTTAGTGCCAAGAAACGCGTCGAATTCGATACAGATATGACACTGTGGCGCGGCAACGCAGTGGGACAAATACGTTCTCCGAACCAGCGGAGAGCATATCTGAGCTCAGTACCAACGTTACACATACTAAACATGTACTACATAAAGTTTACAATTTAAAAACAAATAATTTAAAAAAATAAAAAAATTGCAATCCTATAGCCACACACAAAATCCTTCTTCAAATACTAAGAGACCCCCCCCCCACACTAGCGTTTTTCGAGCGTCGTCGTCGTGCCAGCGTCCGACAGCTTCGACGCGACGTCGAAACCGCGGCGACGTGACGCCAGCGCTGGCCGGCTACTGAACGCTTACTCGATAGTACTTGTTTGCAAAAAACGTTGCGCTGGACTAGTGTCTAGGGGGGTCTCTAAAATAGAATTGCAGGACATGAAGGATGTTGTTGCCATTTCATGAGACTGTTGTTACCATAAACCTCATAGTTGAAGTATTTAAGCAGAACTACACTAGCAGTGGATAGTTCTGTGCAGGACAATGATGATGCCAGCACCCTATACCATCAATGTGTGTGTGTGTGCAGGCTTGTGTGTGCGTGTGGTGTGTGTTGTACTTACCGCCAATCTTGGTGGGCTCGGTGGAGGGTATGGGCTTGCCGAGCATGGTGTGCAGCTTGACCACCTTCTGGTGCTTGATGCCGCGCACGTGCGCCGCGTACGCGTCCACGCCCGTGCACGTGACGTCGCACAGCTCGCAGCGCAGCGCGCCGCCGCCCGCGCCGCGCCCCGCGCCGCCCGCCTGCCCCACGCCCGACAGCTTCACGGCCGCCTCCTTCTTCTTGTGCTTCTGCCCCTCCAGGTGCTCCTTGTATGTCTGCACCACACCACACCATACCACATACATGTACATCACACTATTCAAACTTCAACTTTCAATTCAATGTAGGGATAGATAGTTGGTACAGTCGGCTTTCTATTGGTATTTACACCCAGCTTAGGATAGTGTTCTCCTGTCATTAAACCACTTAAACAAACTTAAACACATACAAACACATTATGTGTGTGTAAGTGGGTTTTTCACATCAGTAGTTTACTGACACACACACATATGATGAGTTTTTGTAAGTGATTTAATCACAGGAGAATACCGGCGTAAGCTGGATGTAAAGACCATTAGAGAGCCGACCGAACCTAAATCACGCCAAAACTAGATATACTATTTTAATTCCAATACCACGCGAACAAAGCTACGGGCAACATCTAGTCTAGTTAATGGTAGTTTTTCTTGTCTCGAGATAAATATTGACATAATGAGCCACAAAAGCGTGTCTTAGCAAAAAGTACTACACTATTTTTAGGCGTGTATTGATGATTTGATGCGATTTCGCTCCTCTCCATTTGGATTGGATAGTTGGATTGTATTGTGTCTCTGAAACGTAAGCATCACGACAACTGGGAGTAGGATCAGAGTGCCAGATCGTCACTGAGTCCGGTAGCTCGAGCGCGCATCGCAACGCGTCGAATAACTCGAGAGCGAGGGACACGCGCCGCGCGCTGCCGGCCTCTACGACTCGTCATCAACGTCTCATCACATCCACTGTGCTCATACAGATATCGGTAATTCATCAGGTAAGTATTGATAGATTGCTTTTATTTCTCACTATAACAATATTGAATGAAGTGTAGGAGTAAAAGGAGGTATTTAAACGTCCTAGCTTCTAACCACAACGAGGACGTGGTGGCCAAGTGGATTAGGCCTTTACCTTGCGATCTGATGGTCGCGGGCTCGAATCCCGGTGGCAGTCATGCGTAAATGAGTTTCGGTCTAAAAAATCTATGTATGCATCCCACGTTGGAACGAGGAACAGAGACTAAACTCTGGTACTATATTGTTATTGTTATGTAACCGTTACATTAAGTAACCTACCTGCTTAAATTGTTAAATGTACCGTCAAATTTCTTGTGCCCAATAAAAGTTTATATTTTTTTTTTTAGTTAGTAGGTATAGGATGGTAGTGTGGTGGTTACGTGGTTACCTGCGGGCCGGCGCAGGAGATGCGGCACACGTCGCAGTAGTGCAACTGCTGAGCTTTTGGCGGAGGCTTGGGCCGGCGGATGGGGCCAGCGGGCGCCACGCCACTCTTGCTGTAGTTCTTCCAGCCGCCACTGCCACAACACAACGACAAATATAACAAGGAAACTCTTACATTGAGGATTTGCATGCTGTAGCTGTAGCCAACTAGCCACATTTAGTGGATATGAAAACTGAGTGCTATACACGGTCCACTTTTAATCACCATAAAAAAGAATACGCATAGTCAGTTGCCGTTACTGAACACATACGGCAAAAAAATAATTGAAAATTAAGTCGATTTTTGTCAAAATAAATTTGATTAAAATTGGATAACTGTTACCGTAAGTCGTTTTCCTATGAATTTGCGTCAGAATTAATAATAATTTAAGTTTTATTCCTCGTTTGGCAAGCATGGGTACCTAACCTAGCTCGAGTCAGCCCGCAAAACCTCGGCTCGGGGACCGCACTCGCCCCGCTGTCACTCTGCCATTTTGTAGAAATCCAAAATTCTGACCGCAAAGATGCAACGTAGTACCCCGTCTGCATTGCCCATTTAATTTTTTTTGGTAATTAAAAATTGGTGGTGTAGATACAGACCCGCCGCCACCGCCGCCGCCGCCGCCCTTGCTCTGCTGCGCGACGTACATGCTGGCCGCGTTGTACAGCGCCGCGTCATACGCTGTGTTGCCTCTGCTCGTCGCTTGCTCTGTACACATCACCAACTATTAATACACGACGGTCACATCTATGGCGATATGGCGCCTTTGCTAAGCGGGATCAGATTGCCAGATCGTCATCGAGTCCGCAAACGGAGTCGCGCATAGCAGAGTATCGAATAACTCGATGACAAAGCGCGCACGACTCGCGTATAGTGGCTTCTACGACTCGTCATCAAGTCTCATCATTTACTTTCAATGTAATAAAATTTTAGAACCAACCCAGAAAAAAAATCTAATTAAAGTAATTTCAGACGGGCCATTAACCAAGGCTCATACTACTTCTTAACCAATCTGGGGAATATTACTCAAGTCAATATAAATACAAGGTTTTACAAAAACATAGACAACCAACTTCAATTGGACTATTTTAGTGACCGTCAATACCACTGAAAAGTCACAGGGAAGCAAAATACGCAATTTCGTTTATTTCGACGACATTCTTTTTTTCAGTTATTTGGATATAAAAACATATATGCTGCATTGATTTTGATGAAATTTGTATGGGACCAATCTGAAAGTAAATCCTCCCAAACGATTTTTTTTAATCGGTTTAAAAACAACAAAGTTCATGAAAAAAAAAAAACATTCAGCCGAATTGATAACCTCCTCCTTTTTGAATACGGTTGAAAAGAAAGCAAAATTCTACAACATTAACTGGTGCTAATTTGCAAGCTGCTTCACTAGAGAATGTAAGATATACAAGTAACACAGTAAGGTGGTAACAGTCTCACGTTTCTGCGGCTGCGACTGCTGCGTGGCGGCGTAGGGCTGCGCGGGGTAGGAGGGCGCGGCGGAGGTGGCGGTGTACACGCCGCCGTACGCGGGCTTGGCCGCGGGCGCGGACCGCGCGCCGCCCTGCACGCAGATCAAGTTCTAGTGGACAACCCCAACACGTCAGTCAAATAATAATAATAAAAATTATTTAATGTAAAAACATGTAACAATGTACAACTAGGGTTTTTAAAAATGGCGGTCTTATCCTAAAATAAGATTTCTTCCACGCAACCTATGTACTAACTAACTTAACAACTAAGGGGACTTTGCCGTTGGTCTCAGCTTAGTGTTAAGTGCATCGGGAGGACATCTCACTCCTAAGTAGTCAGAGACTGTATCTCGAAGGTCGGTGTCCGCCCTCAACACCTTGCACACAGATCAAGTTCTAGTGGACAATTCCAACACGTCAGTCAAATGAGCGAGAAAACACAAGCCCTACTTTTACATTGCCTAAAGATTGGCTTCAGACCACAAGAAATGAAATAGTACATCATCAACAGACTACCAAATTCCAACAATACACAATATGCTACATAACTCTTGTTTTAAACATGTACTTACGGTTGCCATTTTTAAAATTTGGAAACTAGGACAAGACGCGTGAAAACCCCGGATTTTAGAGCCCAGAACCCGGACACAGGTTTTCAACAGATTTCAAAAAAGGACGCCCTCTTAACTAGGACAAATCCGGGGAAACCCGGACGGATGGCAATCCTACATGTACTAGAAAAGACATACATAATAAGATGCTTATGTTCTGCCTTGTAAAGGAATGTCTAAAAGCATTAATTTTTGTCTAGGTCTGAAACATAATGAACTTTTAGCCTAGCTACAGATCTAAAGCAAGTGCCTATAAATAAGTGGATAAATAAAAACTTAGCATTTATAAAAATATACAAAAGAGTGTGTTGGCAGCTGAATAACATACATCACATGTTGTAAGCTGATAGGAAATATTTTAGTAGTTCAAAGAATAATCAGTTTCCTGTTTTATCAACATTGGCAGAGTTCCAATCACTATTGCCATTATTTTTTACTCAATGGAGAGTTATTAGCGAAACTATGAACAGATTACCAATGGCCTTATTTATGTTTCTTTCTTTAATGAGTTTCATAAGCTAAATAAAATAATTAACAACCAATTATTGCATTTTTCAGCTGATGTGATGTTTAACATGCAAGGAAGTGGTTATCAACTGTGTATAAAATTTCCCAGAGAAGTTTTGAGCAAGATAACACACTTACCGACATAACAGAGAGTTCAGTTAATCCGGCCTATACCTAACTCAAAAAACATTGATAGCTTTGCAGTATTATTTCAAAAGTATTTGTACTAAACATGCAACTCAGGATTAGTTAATACACCTTCAAAATTAACACTATTATAATAACAGTTTCCAGTGTTTCAATGATTGGTCAAAATTGATGGATGGATTCATCATTGTCATGCTGAAATTATGGGACTTATGCCTACTTGCACCAAACTGTCAAAGATCCTAAGCAATTACTTTTCTTACTTGCCAATTTTTATCGGTCCGAATTCAGACCGTTAAGAACTCTCAAGCGAATTAAGTCATTGCTTAGGAACTTTGATAGTTTGCCGGCATAAGACTTGAAAGATGTAAGTATAGTGTGATCGAAATAAGGTAGAGGTGTAAGTTACCTGTGCATATGTTGGAGTGGTGGAGTACGTTGGCTTTGGCTGCGCGGCGTCGTAGGTCGGCTGCGGCTGCGGCGGCTGCGCGGTGGGGTATGCAGCCGCCTGCTGGTAGTAGGCCGACTTGCTAGCGTCGTAGGCCGAGGCCGCCGCCGCTGCCGCGTGCGCGTGCGCATGCGCCGCCGCCGCTGCTTAACACGCAACACACACATACAACATACAACACGGCCGACGTATCTTGGCGAGTCTGAACATATGCTTTGCGAACTTTAGCGCATGAAAACACGCAATAGAAAACTGTTGATGCCAATGTTTTTTTTTATAAGCCCGCGCTTTCGCCCGCGTTGATATATTATACATAAAAAACAATGTAATACATGTGTACATTCACTGAAGTTTGCATAGCCTATGTTCAGACTCGCCAAGATACATCTGCCGTATTGTACTATGATGCAGCCTGCATCCTTACCGCTGGGACACAATACCGCTGGGATTATTACTTGCAACTTCAATTTCCAGAGGAGTACACAAGGATCATGGAATTTGGTATGATATTTTTTTGGACATGTTTGATAAGTAATTATTTACTAGGTTGGAATAATTTGTGAAAATACACAAAAAGGTACACAATACCAAAATTAAAACATATTTCATTTTACAAGCATCTAAGTAGAGCAATTATATACTACGTAAATATGGCAATACTGGGATAACCTGTATCACAGTGCACTGCAATACTAGATTGACCCTGCGATAGATCCAACCATCCTCATAAATAATGACTGATAGTACATAAAAGGACACTCTTGATCATATTCATTACTCAAAGAATAGCTAAACATTCTTCCCTCAGGTAAATCAGCAGCTAGCTCTGGCATCAGCATATCTATGCAGCCTCCGACTTGGCACAATGACTACAGTTATAATAGCCACAACACTTGTGACTGTTCTTATCACTAGTGCTAATACTTCAAATAAATTTCTGACATTTCTGAGTGTCTCGGTCTGGGTGTTCCTACAGTACCTAGATGCCTTTTACTGCAGTGTATCGATTTCCACAGCT
This sequence comes from Lobophora halterata, assembly GCA_932526365.1. Lineage (NCBI taxonomy): Eukaryota > Metazoa > Arthropoda > Insecta > Lepidoptera > Geometridae > Lobophora > Lobophora halterata. Next base: position 9,860,161 of record OW052017.1, read on the forward strand.
TGGATTCAGAAATTTTATTTGTTTTGATATCAATGATTTAACACAACCTACACATGCAGGCAAATTCTAGGGTTTACTTGGGGATGGTTATGTATAAGTTGATTGATACCTTGAGTGGCGGCCGCTGCCTGGTATGCGGTATCGTAGCCCGTGGCGGCCGCGCGCTGTGTTCCGTACGTCGCAGCAGTCGCGGCTGGCGCTACGGCATACCCTGTTTGCCCACCATAAGCCGCACTAGCTGTGGCGGCGCTGAAAATATCACAAATTATACTTTTTTCCAAATCCCACGGTGGAAACTAACTGGATCAATATTTCCAAGGAGACGCCATTTTGATTAGGTCAAACACGCGATAGGAAATCGACGCACAAGTCTTATTAATTTTACGCACTTGTTAGCAAATGTGATCACATGAAAAATCTTACCCGTATTGGGTTCCTCCATGGGTAAACCCAAAGTAATTATTTGCTGCCATAATTCACCAATATACTGCTTGAAAATAATTTAACGAGAGCAGAAAAGAAAACCGGCGTTTTTGCCACTTTTGTCTTTGACAAAGATGGCGGACGGGGGGCGGCGCGGCGGGGTTGGCGCTGTGTATTGGTGCTACCATGACTGTATTCAAGTTTAACCTAAATTGGTTTACTCCGTTTCTGTACCATTTTTGATAATTTTCAAAGTCTTTGATAACTCTAGGGAAAGATATCCATAATATTGAGAAGAAATTATTCCTTGTGAAGTAAGCTTTCGATCGACATCAAAAAAATCATTTTTTTTTCATTTAGGTAGCGTTTTTGAGTACCGGCTTGGGGTAACGATTCCTTGAAATCTTTGATTTTTTTGTATTACTGACTTTCAAAAATGAATGTTTCTAACAATATTATTTAATTTTATTATTTAGAGTACTCCCCTTCATGTAGCATGGTGGGACATTCGTACCCGTACCTAATGTTTCCAGCATTTCAGGGTAAACTCCCAAAAGTGGCAGCATTTTGTATTTTTTACCCAATTTTTTCCGATTAAAGTTGCTTTTACCATAGACTACAAAATTATGGGAAGGAAATTACAACATCATCCACACATCAAGCATCTACTTATCGGTCAGTAAGTTGGCTTTCAACTGCAGCTAGCAGCTACCGCAACAATTTTGGTAGTGCAGTATGTGTCCAAAGAGAATATAACCACTGGTATGTGTCCACTTTTTGCCTAATATTTGAAATATCTTTCTTATACAATTACTTGATACATTGTTTTGAACTAATTCGTAATCGAAAAATCTATGCTGTGTTGTGAAAGTCTTTAGTCATAACAATTATTCTATTATAATGGACATATACTGCATTTCTAAATATTGCTGTATTGGATTGGAAGCCAATCCTAAATTAGGTGCATGCTACACTGTCGCGCCGCGATCCGCGGTCGCGAAACTGCGGTATTTTGTCATCGGCCAAGAATAATATCGCTTATGTTGTATCTCGCTCTTTCTATCTGTGATTTCCTTTATTGTATCTCTATCTGAATACTATCGTTGTTACTCGCGATACTATAAGTCTTACTAACGGTGTGCTAAAGCCAAAGAGATTGGCTATGTATTATTTATTCTTTGGCCGTGCTAAGGGCGAGAAAATATCCTTCATCGTATGGAGGGTTTCTTTCACGGTGATGTTGAATGAAAATCTTCTTGTGATTGTGACGGCTTGTTATTTTTAAAGTGTAGTGTTGCCAACTTGGGAGTTTTTTTAGCTAAATTTTGCTCTTAATCTATAAAATTAAAATTCTGTTCTCAAGTATATTATATTTAATTTTAACCTTAACGAGTAGAGATACAAGTAAAGCGCATCACTTGGTTGTATAAATACAAACAAATTTTAACCCAGTAACAGCTTGAATATTATTGTCACGATATTGAGTATGATTAGAGGAACTGAAACAAAATAAAACATACCTAATTAAAACATAGAATAAAATATTACCTACATCATGTTTATCTAAAGATAATTGCATATTATTTAAGTAGTAACAAAACCCATGTCTTGATTTCAAGGAAAAAACCCAGTATGTGTTATTTATTATAGAAGGTGTACTTATATGCTTACCTTTTATGCCCAAGTGACCTACCTACTCATACTTTTTTTTTCATCATCCAATGATAAGGTGGAAGTTGTTTTTATCAATAATTTTTCAGTACCTACCTATGATTATGATTATAGAATGAATGAAGCGTTAGGCGAAAGTTATTCGTAGAACTTACTTCGAGTCACTGTTCTGATGGATCTCACTAAGTTCAAGATCTGGAATTTTACCGAAGATTGGTCAGCGTATCCTTGATTTTGATTGTTGGCACCCCATCCCACTGAAAAAGTGTCAAAGTAGACAAACAAATTATTGGCAATGTTTCGTGCCAGCCAATCCTACTTTGTAATAGGATTATAACCATGCTGAATCAATGAAAATGAAAAAACCTCAAAAAACAGTTTCCTCTATTCTTTGGCTAGATATAGTAAAGATGGTATAGGTTATGATTCTATCATCCACTTACTTTTTTGCATGAATCTCTCTTCATGTAGCACACACACTGCATTTAGACAAAGAAGCGAGGCCTCAAATAAATTCCACAATGTTAGCATCGTAAATATTTACTATTTTTTCTTTAATTAGTACGTACGACCAAAATATTACTAACGACAACAAAGTAAATACACAGCTGCTTTTTGTTATGACATAGTTGACAGTTGGCAGAGATTTTCCAGCTGTCGTCTGTCACTGTCATGTCAGGCTCAGTCTCCATTGAGCATTCCACATACTACACTATGGTCCGAAAACACAAGGTATGAAACATCGCAAAACTTGATGTACCTAAATACGTGCAGCAAGCAAGTGAGATTTTTGATTGACATCTGCTATCTACTAACTACGGCGTTGTCCTAAAATCACGCGATCAAACGTACTAATATCAAATAGGCGTCCCAATTGGCATCGCGTCGCGTCGCGATGCGATAAAATCTGTGCCCACTTCACTTAATTTTGCTCTCCGAAGTAGCATACTTTATGTTCTTATATCATGATGAAATTCAAGATTTTTCCAAAGGATTTTTCATTAAAACTTTTAGATTATTGTTACTATAAAATTTAAAATACGTGTGTTTTCCGATTAAATGCGAAGACAATGCAGTAATGGATTCCCAGCAAATTGTCATGCTGGAAGATACCAAGCATATGCAGCTACTTGCCGGTCCCAAATCTAGCGGCAAGTTAGAGATGGATAATCCGAAGCACGAACATGAAGCCGAGCTGTCCGACACTGAAAATATGGATACCGGGGAGAATGACACTGAAGATGATGAAAAAGTGGAGTTGTACGCTGAAGTAACGGGTCCTCGATGGCACAAAGTAAACGGTCGTCTTGTCACCAAGCCGATTATTGCCACAAACCTGCCCAAAGCGTTCAAAAAACTCCCCATATTCGGCCGGCCGAAGTGCACAGCCGACTTAGAGAGCTTCCAAGACCAAGCTTTGAGAAAGTTCATGGGTCTGCCGGATGATGAGTATGAGAAGATGTTGGATTATTGCAGGTAATTTTTCACTAGCACTACACTACATAAATAATCAAGATTTTACAAAAACGTACTATAACCAACTTCAATTGGACTGTTCTAGTGACCGTAGACACCACTAAAAAGTCACAGTGAAGCAAAATACGCAATTTTGTTTTCTTCAATGACTCTTTTTATTTATTTATTGATAGACAATAGCTCTCATTTTATTCATTTATTAGATTTATCAACTAAACTACTGTACCGATTTTCAATACTCAATACTCAATCATTTATTTGCATAGTATGTTGTTCAATAAGATCTTACATAATATTAGGTATGTTTCAAACATACGCCCTGTTAGGGCACAACAAAACTAGGTACTTACCTACCTAATAATACCTTAACAAGGAACTTTAATTATGTTAATAATTGCATAAAATACCTACTTAGCTTTTACAAAATAAAATCTGTTACAAAATATTTACATCTAAAATAAAACAAACTATGAAACCTACTTACTAACATAATAATAGTTATTTATTTTTACAGTATTTTTGTCTGCTTAAGCCTCATAAAATACTTGCAGTGAGTAAAAACAGCTTTTTATTAGATTTAAAAAAAAAAAAATCTTGATTTTTTTATACTGCTTTCATTTTTTATTTCTTTAGGAATATTATTATATATTTTTATACACATAGAATGTGGTCCTCAGTGTACTAGCTGTAGAGTTGATGTCGGTGCCGCTAATCTACTTCCTGGTTGAAGGTTTTTGTTAAAACTATGGGACCAATCGGAAATTAAAACCTCAAACGAAAAAATATTTTTCATTTATCGGTTTATTAACAACATAGTTCTGAGGTAACAAACTTTAAAACATTTAAAAATAACTAAAAAGAGAATCTCCAACTAAGAAGTTGGTTGATTAAATTAAAAGAAAATTCTCTAAGTGATTAATTTAATAATAAAAATGGGATTTCCATATTGTTTCCAGTCCAATCCACCTGACCACAGGCAGAGAGATGCAGATGGCAGCGCAGCGGCCGACCCAAGGCCAGCTGGCCGCCACACTGACCCTGCGCGAGGAGGACCGGAGCATCACAGCGGTTCCAGAGAAGCCCCGACTGCAGACCTTGGTGAAGCTGAAGAATCGAATCAATATGGACTATGGAAACTTGTTCCCACGGAAGCTTAAGTATCGAGGAATAAGACTGTTGGCCGCACAGGTAATAACAAAAAATAAGTCTTCAGTAAAGTAAAAGTAAAGTTAAAGTAAAATAACCTTTAATTTATTTACTTATACCTTTTTTTTTTTCTTAATCTATAATAATATTAGTAGTCACCTCATTGGTGTAGGCCTCCAGTACACAATGCTAATTAGTTATATCTTACTGTACTCTACTCTTCAGGCACCTAAAATCTTGAAGAAAAAGATTAAACCTGAAGAAGAACCCTCTGGTAGACAGAGGACTGACCACAATGTCAATCTCTATTTGACTGTCATTGTATTGTATAGGCAAATAAATACCATTTCATTTCATTTCATTTCAATGTCAAAGAAATTGATTTAGAAATTAGATATGCAGATACAGGTCCTGGGCTTCCATTAGCTCACTGGTGGTTCAGTGGTGGCCAAGTAAGCTATGCTTTTTTAAGCTTTATTTTTTAAAATATCATATTTTTTTGACCACAGGATTCCCAAAAGGCAAATACAAATCAACCCCCCGACATGGAGCCAGGCAAGGATATCCTGTACCGCGTTCGCATCTACAGACCTTTCGTCTACTCCCCACCCGGCACCAGGCGGGAGGACGGCATGCAGGTTAGTACTGTACCTCCCGACATGGAACCCCTCTAATTCTTATTTTCTAATATGGGTAATATAAAATAAAAATAAAGCTGTAGGATTATGTACCTACATTCTGGCAAATAAATGATTATCTTATCTGTGTCACAGTCTCTGTGTTACTTATCAGTGTTGCCATCAAGCCAGGACCCTAATTTGATTAGTTCACTATTATGAAACAAGGACTAAACTCTAGGTCACCCTCTGACTTTCCCAGTTCTAGGTGTTTATCTTACAATTAAAAAGGTAGTTTGGGCAAAGACTATCTTTAGCAGATTTTTGACATGTTATCTGACAGTTGCTAGGCAACACGACCATCAGTTTTTTTTTTACCGTATCATTTACTTACGTTCCGTTTGCACCCTGTTTGCACCATATGCAAACTACATTCGTTACCATAGACCAGTTATGAATTTTCATTTAATTTCGAGTCACCTTTCTACATATAACTACGACGATATAATTTTGCGCATATTTGAACAACAATGAAAAATCCTGGTCGGCGTAAAAATCGTTTCTAAATAAAGCTGGTTGAGTTTACGGTCCTACCGTGTCAAGGCAGTGTAGACCTATTGTACAACTCGGGCGAATGAACATGACACCTGGCAAACACGTAGCTCGGAACTTGATGCTTCCCCCGCTGCCCCGCACGGCGCCCTCCATTTTTCTTCCTCTAATTGCGAAGCCTTATCATTACTTATCATTACCAAGTATTTTATTTTTATTTTATTTATTGGTTCACCAACAGTTTTTACATGAGTAAATGTTTATTTAACAATAATATTGTTTTTTTAGTTAGGTGCATGCAAAACCAATTATAGGTGGACACAGCTTGCTTATAAGTTTTAAGTTGTGATAAAAAGAAGGAAACCTATTACTACTTATAATTATATTAAGTTAAGGCAAATAAGTAAATTAGTATAAGGTATAAACCTACTACTGAGTGGCATAACATACTTTCTAAAAGATATCTAAGATATACTTAATGTAGGAGTACATTGCACAACTATTATTAGGATATATAGTGCATTAACATTTAGATGGCATTCTCCCTAAATTTTAGAATGGCTGAATTAATGATAGTGTAAAAAAATTGATAGAAAAATTCAACCCAGTTTGGTCATCCAAATAGTTATTAATTTTATAATAATCTGATTTTCTAGTTAGAGATATTATCTAAGTAGTGTTCTAACATTGATCTATTCACTGGCGGATGGATATGCACTGCACAAAGCAACTTTTTTTTTTTTTTTTTTTGTAGTATTACAGGACCTATTCTCTATTAAGATTATCCAATTCCACGCTGTACTTTGCACAAACGTCACTCGAGCCAGGTGTCATGTTCATTCGCCCGAGTTGTACCCCCCGGTCCCAAGTGACCCTGGCGGGCGGTTGCAGACGCGCGTCCGCCACTCGGTGTTCGACTGCGACGTGGTGCTGGCGGGGCGCCAGCGGCTGACGGATCTGCAGGAGCGCTTCGTGTGCCGCAACGACCTGGACCTGCGCACCGACATGTCGCGGCAGCCCAACAACCTGCTGCGCTTCAGCCCCAAGGTACCCCTGCTGTTTTTATTGTTAAGCTTGCCTCTTATCATAAAAGGGGCCCAGCTGAAAATCAGCCACTGAGGCACTGAGAAAATCGTCCAACAAATTGCTGAGCTGTACTCCTTTTTGGCATAAACTTGGATTTACCTGTATATGACAAGATAAGTGTAAACTTATGTTTTTTTTTCGTAAACATTTATATATGCCAAATAAATACTTTTATTATTTATTCTATTCTTAGCTTTCTGGGATCATTTAACATTAGCGCCATCGACTCGCTAAAATTAAGAAGCTACAGTTGGGTCAAACCATTGGGTCACTGGGAGACGTTGGTTATGACCACTTCATAGTCTTTCTATTTATTTATTTATTTATTTGTTGATAGTGAAAGCGAAAACTGCTCGTAGCTTTCGCTGATGTGGTTTTTTTTTTTTTTTTTTTTTTTTAACATAATATTCTTTGTTTGTAACTAGTTCTTCTTGCTATCTTTATGATTGCACATTGTATTTCGATTCATCAATCGTAACATCATTCTCGGTTGTCTCCAGGAGTCGTTTCCGTCCAACTTCATGTTCATAAACAACGTGTTCTACGTGGACTCGCGGCGGAACTGCAAGGATCTGAGCGCCGTGCTGCGGCAGTTCGCGCGCGAGAGGCGGCTCGGCAGCTTCCCGGCGCGCGACATGCGCCTGCGCCTGTGCGACCTGCCGATCCGTCTCGCGCACCCCGAGGTACCCACACAACAATGCAGCCAATGCAGGGACACTACAATAAGATCCACTAGCTTTTTTTTTCCATTTCGGATGGACTTTTAATGCAGTTAGCCGCAGATGGTTGTTACTGCGTCACTGGAATCTCGGTGAGCGCAGATGGCGCTTAAAAATTAGGTTGGGGCAAACATCAGTAGGGTGGGTCGAATCTCGGCTTGGACTTTTGCCAGGGAGATTATTCCGCGCCTTCAAATAAGAGGCGTGAGGAAGTGCCACTGTGGTGCTTCTACTGACGACACGGATGGTCGAATGCCAAGTGTATTGGACTGCCACGCCCGGTGTTGCGGATTCGATTCCCGCTTCAGGACCCACATTTGTGTAATGAACATCGGTGTTTGTTGAGTCTGGGTGTACTCTATGTATGTATTTAAAAATAATTCTATCAGCCATCTGGATCCTATAGTACTAGCTCTGCTTAGTTTGGGGCTAGATGGCGTAGTATGAAATGCCTAAAATATTTATTTATTTACTAGTTTTCATACAATATCTGGACGCGCCACTGTGTCACGATAGTAGCGCTGGACCTGCGCGTCTAGATATTGTATGAAAACTAGCAGAAGCGCCACAGTGGCGCCACAATGGCTCTTCCTCCGTAATAAACATTCATACAGTGACCGTCGACCGCTGGATAAGTTCATTACCTGTTGCCATTACAAGTCCCTGCATTGTTCCAGGTGTACGTCCACCAAGGTAACTGCGAGCACACATTCCAGTTCTCGGAGATCCGCCTCCTCAACTCGTGGGACGCGCTGCACCTGTCCGCGTACCCGCAGCACACGGCCGCGTCCCACAACCAGACGCTGTACTGCAACACGTGTGCGGAGTTCTCCGCACGCTGGATCGTCACCGGCAGCCATCGCGTACCCTTCGACCCCGCCTACTTCTGCGACACCTGCTTCCACAGCTACATGTATAAGGATGGGGTGAAATTGGAGAACTTCAAGGCGTACCATTATAAGGGTAATGAGATTATAAATGTGCTGAAGCCGCCCCCCGCGCCCGCGGCGGAGGAGAGGCCGAGCGAAGGTGAGGGTGGAGAGTATGAGGTGCAGTGTAAGTATGATGATAATTTGGTGTTTGAGGTGAGGCCGCTACGATAGGGATTAAGCACCTAAGAACTTTGTTAGGTAAAACCGAAGGGATTTAGTGATTGTCTGTAAGCACCTAAAATCTGTTAGGTAAAGCCGAAGGGACTTTGTAATTGTCTGTAAGCACCTAAGAACTTTTTAGGTAAAACCGAAGGGATTTAGTGATTGTCTGTAAGCACCTAAAAACTTTGGTAAAGCCGAAGGGACTTTGTGATTGTCTGTAAGCACCTAAAAACTTTGTTAGGTAAAGCCCAAGGGGCTTTGTGATTGTCTGTAAGCACCTTACAACTTTGTTAGGTAAAGCTGAAGGCACTTTGTGATTGTGTGTAAGGTGTGAGTGATATATTAGCCACCAAATAAAGTTGGTATTTGTGATTTTACCTATGTCACGTATCGGGACCATTCCAATTTTCTTTTTGAGTAGTTATTCTCCCTGTGAGCTAATTTCTTACTCTTTATGAGTTACAATATAATTTGAAGTGAAATAAATGTATGTTTGATTAGTAATTTGTCTTCTTTAAAACCCTTCATTTTTTGGTGTCTTATTGTTTGTAAGAGCATCCCTTCTGTCCTCGTTTCTGAAGTAGTTGGCAACTCTGTACCTACTCACATTCTTGATTTTATGCCTTGTACTTTTGGACATCAATCGGCTGTCGTGTATTATCCATCTTAACTCAACTCGGTTTATTTTAAGTGCGTGTAATAAACGCAATTAGCCGTACATAATTCCTTAGGTTTTAACGACTCGTGTATATAGTCAAGTTTTTACAAAAACATAGACAACCGACTTGAATTGGACTGTTTTAGTCCACTGAAAAGTCAGAGAAGCAAAATACACAATTTTGTTTACTACGATGACATATTTTTTTCAGTTAATTTGATATAAAAACTAAACTGCTGCACCTATAGCACGGCGAGTCAATTTTATCCCTTGAAGGTGGATAAAAACGGGGGACAAAATTTTTATCCCCAGTCCGTGCTAAGCCTGCTGAACAGATTGTGATAAAATTTCCAATCCATCAATCTGAAAATATATACTCTCAAACAAAAACAAAGCTTTTTTTAAATCTCTTTGTATACAACGAAGCTCTGAGTAACACATATAAATAAAAAAAACAATCGAATTGAGAACCAATCTTCTCCTTTTTACAAGTCTGATGAAAACTGTTATACATATACGTATTTTATCCGGGATGTAGGACCTACCTTGCGTACCTACCTACTTCTTCTTATCGTGTCACTAGTTCCTTCGAACCAGTGTGGTGAAAGGATTTCAAGTGTGCCTCGAAGAGTCTCCTACCTACTAACAAAATGACATCCAGTACCCCACAGGATCAACCGATACAATCTAACCTTGATTGGCGTAAACCTTGCGAGGGTGGGCGGGTGCGTGACGCAACGCAACGCATTCCCGCTGATTGAACATTTATCTCGCATCAGATGCTGATTGCGGGAATGAGTTCGCACGCCCGCGCGTTCGTTTGACGATGCACGGACCTCCAGGGTATCTGACCACTGGCCACACCGTTTATTAGACAGTAAATGGTCTTATCGAGTAACACCCAAACGAGTAAGTGTTGCTCGTTGGGATTTTTTTTCCCATCGAATACTACTACTCGGGCGAATCAACATGACACCTGGCGGACACGTGGCTCGGAACTTGATGCTTCTCCAACTGCTCCGCGCGGCGTCCTCCGTGTTTCTTCTTCCTCTTATTGCGAAGCCTTATCGTTACTTATCATTACCAAGTATTACAGGACCACTTCTCTAACAAGATTATGTCTTGCGCTTGTGTCTGTGAATAGGAGCGCAACGTGTCCCTATTGTGACCTGTCAAAATTATCATCCTAAAGTCAGTGTAGTGAAATTGTATTCGTGTGAGTAGGTATTTTGTTAAAGCCAGCTTTCGTTGCGCGACCTTGGTACGTAAGGGTTATTAGTCGCTGGTAGGATTACTTGTGCTTATGTCGTTTTTAGGGTTTCTACTTTTACCCTAAATTTTTCAAAAAAAATATTTATGATCTATCGGGTCGGAAACGCGCCACTATGAAGTTTGGAATTAAGGAGGTTGTAAAGCGACTGATATCCTCGCTTAGCTGTAAGCTAGTGGACCGCCAGATTAAGGGTATGAACAATGTTCGCATTGAGTCGGTCTTATTGCGACATAAACATGGGGAATAAAACAAATATCAAGTTTTATGCTCACTGGCAGCTCTACGGGTTTTATAACCCAAGTACAGGCTCCGCTTGGCTGCCCATGACATTTGCGACGACTCAGAAGGTGCCAAATTCGCCGATATATTTTGTTACTATTTACCTACTTACGAGCGTTCATGACAAGATATATTTCTCTGAATATGAGAGGTTTGTTTTAAAAAAAAACTCATCCATATCTACCATTTATAGTTGGTGGTATGGTAATGTAGTGATGGCACTATGGAGAGGGTCCTTCACTAATCATTATCCCTACGGCAATAATAAATAGAAATTATTCTCATCTGTCACCCTGCTCTGTCCCCCTAGGGTGACAGATGGGACAAAAAAGTTATATCTGTCCCCCTCTTGCTAAAAGGCGGTCCGATGGAACTTTTATTAATTGTAAAAGTTCTATCTGTCCCCCGTCACCAATAGTCGGGACAGATAGAACTATTTATTCCTGTCTGTCCTCCAAATAAAAAAACATTTAATAGATAGGTATCTAATCGTTTACCTATAAATAGTCTTATGTTCCATCAGTGAATCCCGTCAGGTGTGCGAGATAACCCAGATTACCTCAATAACGTCGTTCCATCATCATTGCGGCTCATCGGATGCGCATTTAGGTCTAGGACTGGAAATCTAGACCGTTTCGATCAGTCCTAGCGCAAAGTGCAATCTCGTTCACGTGATATCATGATGTTAATATCCTGAAAACTTCCTAAAACAGATGGAGGGAGAAAGAGGGCAAAAGGGCCTTTCAAAACGTCATACAAACTGTTTACTTATCTGTGCCGGTTTCGATACAACACACATGTCGAAAAGTTTTGTGATTAAAAATGGCTGTACCCAACAGGGTATATTATGTAGGTACCTTTATCTGAGTACCTAGCTCTATCTATATGAAATAGTACATTATTGCAAAGGCAGCGAAATAGGCAATTGCAGGACGAGTAAGTATGAGTTTTCAATAATACGAGGCAGGCAATTGCCATTTCGGCCGAGGCATATAAAGTGCTTTTCTTAAAAAATGCAAGGAAATAAACGAGAGCCTTTTAAATAATGTTCAATAAACGAAGAAAGAAAAAAAAAAGAAACTTGAAGAATGTGATCGTCGGGAGCTGAAAGTGAGTACTGGCATGTTACCTACATGCCATATTCGGTAAGTAAGTAAGTAGGCACTTGTCTTACTTACTTAAGTACTTACTTAAGTAGTACTTATGTAAGTAAGTTAAGTTAGGTACTTACTTAAGTAGGCAAGTAAGTAGACACTTGTCTTACTTACTTAAGTACTTATTTAAGTAGTACTTAAGTAAGTTAGTTCAGTTAGGTACTTACTTAAGTAGGCAAATAAGTAGGCAATTGTCTTACTTACTTAAGTAAGTAAGGTACTTACTTAAGGAAGCAGGTTTTCCATCGCTAATTTAGCTTCCGCTCTTAAATCTGGTGGAGTGCAGTCAATGTCCATTTCATTTTCACTTTCAGAATCATCGGAACTCATTTTATTTTATTTTTAATAACAAAATAACAACGAACTCTGCTTTACCGCCAATTTTTTATTTTTATTTTACAGTTTGTGCCGAAAAAGGTTAAACGCATCTGTGTCTATACGGCTATACAGCCACGAGAACGCAATGTGTACGATAGATGAAAGAGTTCTAAATTCAAACAGCACATCGTTTCATACAACATTGCCGGCGCGCTTTTCGTTCCAAATTCAAACAGCACACCGTTTCATACAACATTGCCGGCGCGCTCTTCGTTCCAAATTTTTAGTCTAAGTAAATATGATACTTCGCGTGTGTTCTTTATTTAAAAGTAATGACAATATTTCCGCGCATGTTTAAGAAAAATAAATTATTGATTATGTGCTGAGCGCCTGAAAATGTTTAGCAGCAATTTATTTTTGATGTGACTACGTCTAATAAACGATGAACGCCAGCTGCATGCACGAAAACATTGACGTCATTGTCCGGTAACGCACATTGTCCCGTTACGCTGGTTATGACGCTGTCACGTTAAACAATCGTCCGTAAACCAACTTTACAGACAACCATTTTTTGGTTGGCACAAGACAAGAGAGAGCTGGATAAACTACCCTATCTGAAAACTCATAGCAACATATTACCGCTGGGATATTTCCATAGCAATGCTATTTTTATAAAGCAAGTGGTAAATTGCATCAAGATGGTGATATCAAGCGGTTGCAGGCAGGTGGCCTTCCGCGGGGGCGCGTATCCTTCATTAGTTGCAATCTGCCTGATGAGGTAAGGACGCGGAGGGAAGTCCTTGTGGCATTCCTAATATGTTGATATTTATCAAGGAAATGCTATGGAGTCGTGGTTGATGCATACAAAAGAAAATTTTGACTAATTTTTGGAAGTGGTCGTATTAATAGAAAAATAGAAGTTGAGTTGATAAATAGAGTGCGCTGATTCAAAATATATTCGACAGTTCGCAAGGGATCATATCTACATTATAAACATTGCGACCAGCTAAGTGCACCCACCCGCAAACTCCGCTTAGCTGCATGCTTAAATTAAATTTTGTATGGGTGAATGGTTTTGTGAAATTGAAATGTACTTTCAATACTCAATATACTCAATACTCAATAATTTTATTGTTGTCACATGGTACGAGGGTAACAGTAATTCACATACAGTGGTAGGATCTCATGCGAGCCCCTTTAGGGCACTACAATAGAAGGCTGGCAGACCGAGGTTTTGAACAATAGATAAGTAACACATTTATATTATTTATTTTTATTGAAGTATGTCAATTTAAAACAAATTATAATATCTTTTTACGGTTTTTTATAATTTAATACTAACGATTTTAATTTTATTCTAGGTAAGTAGGTAGGTACTTATTATCATTTTTCTTCCAAAAATTCTTTTAACTCATAATAACTTTCAGTTAGATACTGAACTGAATAGGTACTTGATGATTTTTTTTTGTCGACTACGCTACTATTACTTCTTAGAAGGGCTGTTCTGAGAGTATAATACTGACTCTACATCAGCGCTTTTCTTTGCAACTGTACCTTCTGTACCTTTAAGTGGTGCAGTAAAACAACAAAGTAAATAATATGTAAATATGAGTCGAATTAGCGTTCAATGTAAGGCAATCATAAGGCAGAGTTACAATAGGTCGGAATGGCCATATTAGTTAGCCGGTTAGCTGGTTCTCTATTGAATTTGTATGCAGTATGATTGTTTATCTTAGTTTATAAGTTGCATGAAAGAATCGTAAGAGTTATTTTTAGGTCCTTGCATCATTGAGGCTGTACTTCCAGTCCCTACACTTTAATCGGGAGCCGCTCTGAGAATCCGGCAGTATTGTATCAATTTGCGCATTTAGATAGCGGAATTGAATTGAATTATTTGCAGTTATCTGGACCAATTAAGCATCCATTAATGTAATCTCCTTATCTCCATCCTTCGCTCAACTATTGCTATGCGCTCATAGGCCTATCGTAAAATATAAATATCTATTCAAATGGTTATTTATTAATTATCTTCTATTGACAGAGGTTTTAATGTTCTTTACGAGATCTTAGTTTGATATCAGAACTGACTTCTTTCACATAATACTTAACAAAGTAGGTGTTATTTAAAATGTGGTTTTAGAATTAGCTCTTCCTCACTGAAAATGTCCAGTCCATTTTTTTTTCTTTATTTTTTTGTTCCACCTTTTTTTCCTCTGACATGAAGATCAGAGACATTTTCAGTCTAACATTTTGTATTTCTACTTTTTATTCAGTTTGTGTTGCGATCGGTGCAATTTGCATTCGGTCGATAGATCTGTACCTATAATAATATCTTATTACTAACTTATTGATAACTATACACGGTCAATTTTTAATCACCATAAAAAAATACACATAGTCAGTTGCCGTTACTAAACTCAAACATGGCAAAAAAACTTGAAAAAATTAAGTCGAATTTTTGACAAAATAAATTCGATTAAAATTGGATAACTGTTACCGTTAGTCGTAGGCGTAGCGTCAAGCTGCACCGTTTATTGATAATAATTTAAGTTTTATTGATCGTTTGGCAAACCCGGGTACCTAGCTAGAGCCAGCTCGCAAAAGCTCAGCTCGGGCGCCGCACTCGCGCCGCTGCCACTCTGCCATTTTGTAGAAATCCAAAATTCTGACTGCACAGACACAACGTAGTATACCGTCTGCATTGCCCATTTAATTTTTTATGGTAATTAAAATTTTATGGTGTATAACTATGTATACAACGTGTAGTGTTATGTCCCTACAAGCCCTGAGGGGGCGAATTCAGACTAAGAGTGTGAATACTATCACGTGTGCAAAGGTTGAATACATCGTATCAGAAATTTTCATAAAATAATTATTTAAGACAACCCTATTTGCTATTTACTTCTCCATCTGTACACACCCTCCACGTCGCACATAGACACACGTAAGGAACATGTGCTCATGCCTATGATCTAGGTAAGTTGAGTAGGTAGGTATTTATGAACCTTTCGATGTAAAGAATTAAGAAAAGTTTTACATAAATTAGTTAGACTATTTCAAACTATTGAGAGATTAAGAGAAAATACATACAAATGTTTCTTTTATTTTTATTTATCAATTTCTTACTGAGGACTTTTCTTTTAGTTCCTGGAGTAGGAAGGTACTTGTAGTCTGCAGTTTTCACAGTTGAATTGCACCCGCACGATGGATGCGGCAAAAGAGGACGCAATGGTGCACATTAGGAAAGGCCTATGTCCTGCAGAGGACTGCGAAAGCCTGATGATGATCCGACGAATGCACAAACATAACACATTTTTGAGTTATTTTTCACTTTACGCAAACAACTTGATGTAAAGCCGAAGTTTGAGTCAATTTGTCTTCTCGCAGCTCATAACACAGCACTTTTGCCATGTTTTATTGAAATTATGAAGAAATTAATTAAAAAATTAAAAAATAATTCAGTCCATAACCATAGTCACGAAAAAACAAACAAAATGTCAAATGTCTAAAATATTGTACCAAGGAGTTTTATTAGAGCCATCTAGTATCGAAGGAGTATCGAGTAGCTGAAACCTCTTTAGCTATGAAATGAAGAATATGAAAGACAGAGTGGTCAAAACAAAATTACCAATAAAAATACTTTGAAAAATCTTGTTTCTGTCCTCGATCCAAAGTACTTTGACACAATTGATGTTCATGTTCCCACTACCTGGACTAGGGTCAAACTCTTCACTAGCGTGACCGTTGTTTCTCCAACACATAGACCAAAATGCGGATTTATGGAGTACCTACTTAGTGGCGCAAAATGCAACTTCCTCACGATGTTTTGTAGGTACACTATTACGTACGGCATTTAAGTTAAACAACAAAACCAAGCACAAAAAAAAACCATTTGCCTCTCAGATGCTGTTAAGTTTTCTGTCAGATAAGCCTTAATCTGTCTCATCACTAACATTACTGAGGTCAAGGTCAGATGTCTTGGAAAGTTCACCAAACAGCTGATTTTAGGGTCATCACCACGTTAAAAATCAGCTGCACTTTGGTGCACAGTTCTTCAATGTAAATCATGGAAATTCTAAAAGTCGTAGAACATTCGTTGTTCCCGCGGGGGGGCAGAACACCCCCCCTTCGGCATTGTAGGGATATTAACAAACAAATTGTATAATAATTATACTAATCATTCCAATTTTTTTTTCATAATGCAAACCAAAGTAGGTGTTGTTTAAAATGTGGTTTTAGAATTAGCTTTTCCTCACTGAAAATGTCCACTTGTCCAGTCCATTATTAGGCCTTGAGTTTGAGTTTCAGTATCTACACTTTCGGCTAGTTTTAAAGCGATGAACGATAAGATGAAGAGCCGAAGACCGAGAGATCCAGACTGCTATAGGTAGATGGATAATGATGATGATCATATGATTGGCTTTCTATAATATTTATCTGTCTGTATTACATCCTGTTTCATCATAATCCCCAATCCACATCATATTTTCCGTTTCTTCTGCTTCTGTGTCGTATCATAAGCTGACCGCGATCTAAGGGTGCACTTACTTGTAACAGTGATGCAAGAAGTAGCCTTTATTTATTTTAATGTGTATTTACTATGCAGATAGAAGCTACAGAAACGTTATGTAATTAAGGTAAAGAGACGCCAAGATAATATTTGTTTAATTATTAATCGCAAGGCAACACATGTGGATGCAAGTACCGGTGATGTCATGGCTGTGCCAGCTATTTTACTAAAATTGGTATTAAAAGTACTTACAAGTCACTTTTTGTTTCTGCCACAGTATATTGGTTGCTCATCTTTGCTTAGCTTTGGTTGCAACCAATCTGTACCTAACTATTCTAGAAATATTTTATCTGAACAAAACCACATATAATATGTGAAAATGGAGGAGCCACGGTTCGATGGACCGGATTATGATGTCGTTTTCCCCGAAAAAAAAAGTGAGATCTACTTAAATGGCTTGCCAAGGTCTACTATAGACATTCGTAAATTTATTTATGAAAACGTATTACCTTATTTATAACGTCGACCTTGGCTAGCCATATATGTAGATCTCACTTTTTTTTTCGGGGAAAACGACATCATAATCCGGTCCATCGAACCGTGGCTCCTCCATTTTCACATATTGTATGTGGTTTTGTTCAGATATCAATGCTTTTTGTAAATAAATTTATTACTATTCAAAGGTGTATAGGTTAGGTACCTACTATAATTATAATAGTAACCTACTTATTTTGCCTTAAAAATTTGCAAGGCAATTGCTCTCATAATTTGCAAGGCGCTTAATTTTCCTCATAAAATCAAATAATTTGAAAAAAAATCAAATCTTATAAATTTACTGTTTTCTGATTTTTTCCTTTGTATACACACAATTACCTAGCTGGATGCCAAATTTGAACTTTCTAGGTCATCTGGAAGTGGGTTAGGTTTTACGTCTATATGTCAGTCAATCAGTGATAAAAATGACTATTTTTGAACGTTAATATCTAAATAACCGTTTAAGCTGTGTTTATGAAATTTGAAATACTTCATTAACTCCGGGCTTTCAATACATAAACCAAATTTGCTGTGTTTATATTGATTAGTTTTTTAGCTATGACAAGGTCAAAAGTGGCAAATGGTTCGTGTAAACTTACACACAGTGCTACTCGCCAGTTCGCTGGGCCTGACCGTGGCTTGACACACTGTCATGTGTCGAGATTTTTCTGGAGTTAACAGACTTTTCAATTGAGCAGCTGAAATGTTGTATTGTAAATCAATTTCAATTAATATGAATGTTTCGGTTGGTTTTTTTCTAATTATTTTTCAGCGTGTTTGGTTCGCTTTAACCTTCTACCGCCTTGTACCCTACAAATACTTTATAATATGTTGTTCAGCACATATTTAGTGACATTGGTATTGGAGGCTTCTAGTGCGCACGTCACCTAGACAAACAGACAGTTCGCGAGACTTGCGGCCCCCAGTGTGAGCTCTGGTGCACCGAGCTACAGTCAATATTTTCATAATATTTGGCCCACTTTTCGCGAATGTCCCACACAATCTTGATGAATTACCTATATTGCATTTTGCATGCAACGTTTGGACTAATAAATTACCTATAGGTACATACAACGGATTTTCTTGAAAATGGATCGAATCTAACATAGAGCAGTAACGTTATTTCATTTCTAACTCTTACAAGAATAAAATAAATGCTCTGAGATTTTCGGGAATGCAGAACTTTCTATGTGTGCACTGGTAAAAATTAGTTATAGTGCAATGAATTGAATGATGAATTTTTTTTTTTTCACTCTCACACCCCTGCTCTAGGATTCCCTGTATCGCAGGTGGCATGGACACATACAAGACATACCAACATCCAAGACCCGAGAACAAACATTTGTGTTCGTCACAAATATTTGCCCCGGCCGGGGATCGAACCCGGAACACCAAGCTTCGTAGGCAGGGTCACTACCAACTAAGCCACGGTGTCGTCGCTAAATAAGCTATGGTGTCGACGCTAAATGAGCTGCAATTTATTTTTTTATAGTAAGTAAGTAGGTAATTTATATCATAGTGTACCTACCTATTTCTTATTTCGTTTTAGTTTAAATATTGCAATATATTTCTGTATTTTCACTTTTAGATCGTTCTTTCGTTCCGTACCCTCCTCACGTGTCCTTAGCTTATCCTAATTTGCTTACCGAAGGCCCTTATCCAAACTGTTTGTCTACTATCTATCCATCTCTTGTCGTTTTATCAGTCCCTTTGTGTGTCAGATCTTGTTATTTTTGCTCCCGTAACCAGGTGACCTCAATTTTTGGGTCACATTTGATTTCACAAGTCATGGTTGAATCAACCTGATTAATTATCTTGCACTGAAGTAGGCATGTAATTTACTACGGCACTTACTACTTAGTCTACCGTCTACATTACACAGTGTTCCAAGTTGTGCTACAATTCAAACTGTTTTTTTTTTCTATCCAAACAAGTTACGAGACGAGCTAGACGTTCTCCTATTTTACTAGGTTTTCTTATTATTTTATATTCTTGGACTACAACTACACTTATTGCTGTTTCTATGAATTTGTAAAGCCCCTTTCAGTTGTTATTGTATCTTCTTCGCTTAATTTTTTTTTTTTCCACCTTTTGAAATAGGTGATTTCGTTTGCATTATCACCTCTAGCATTAACACTACCTTGGTGATCATCCAGAGAAACGATCCCTTATGCATTACTTAATACATTTCTTTTGCTATGAATATCACTCTTGTTTCTCTGGATCTTGGACTACAACTTCTCTTTTTATGAATTTGTAGAGCCTTTTTCTGTAACTTCTCCACTCTAATAAATTGTTATTTTTTCGCCTTTTGAAATACACTCTCGAACTCAGTGATTTTGCATGCATTATTTCCTCTAGCATTTACACTACCCTGGTAATCATGTCAAGAACTGATCCCTTATGCATTACTTCATTCATTTTTAAAGTGAACATCGTGAGACTCCAGATGACCAGCATTTGCCCCATATCGCTGGCAGCCATCCATTCCCATCTGTTTAATTGTTTCCGACTGGCTCTTGTGGAGTTACTACGTAATTGTTTACTCTTGATCATTTATTTATACACTTGTTTTGTAATAATATTCGCGTACCATCAGCATGTGGGACATGTGCTGCTATGAGATCACTGGGTTTCTAATCCTGACTTGATCTGCCCATAAATCTAAGGTTTTTAGTTCGTTGTTTTGATTTATTGCTAGTGTATAACTAAGTCGCTTGCTCGGTGACTATGTAGGTATTACGCGCTGTAGGCGGTGATTTCGCTACTATGAAACTATTTTTTTTACTTTTTATGTTAATAAGTGGCGAGACTAGCTCGGCGCTCTCCTGATGATTAGATATCACCTGCCTAGGCCCGTGCAACACTGCTATAGAGCTCGTCCACCTTGAGATATTTTGACGGTCAGCCTCGAAAGCCCAGTAATTTCACTAGCTACAGTATCCTTCCAATCGGAACACAGTAATACTAACTCATTACGTCTTTGCGACAGAATATCTGGTACTCTGTTGGTACCTAGACGGCATCCTGCAGGGGACGCCTCATAACGGTAAAAACTGGCTACCATGTTGGGGAAAAACAATTCAAAAGTTTTCTTTTAGATGAACCCAATTTACCTATGTATATGATTGTTATGTCAGTTTCATGTAGGTCATATTATAGGCGTTGTTCTGTAAATATTTTGAAGAGGATTAGCAGAGGGTCCTCTTTGTATTTTTATTCACAACTTCAATCAATCAATCAAATCATTTATTTGCGTAATAAGGGTTTCCATCCAGGGTCCTTAAAATTCTACTACATAATGGTGGTAGCAATGTCCGAAATGCGAACAGGATAAAAAAATCCATGCCCAAAATTTTTATCCTGTTCACATTTCGGACATTTATCTGCTCTATATTACTAAGATCGCAGGTTAACTATTTCGAAACATTTCAGCCCCAACTTCTAGACTAGACACATGCTACACTTGTTTTAAATAAAGTGCAAACTGATCAAACAATGATTAATGATCCAAATATGTAGTTTATAATGTCGCTCTTCAGAAACAAATACGTAGTTTATAATGGTGCCCTTCAGATGGCCCACTTTATTGATGACTCTACTTCTGGTTGCTACAATTGTCGATACAGGTGCTAAAAGTAATCCGTTAAGGTCGCAGCTGAGGAGGCAGTGACGACTTCTTACAAGACGGTGTTGTAGTACCTGTTATTAGGAACAAGTAATTTTCAGGCAGGTATCATTTGCTGAACTTGAGTGCCAACTGCTAAAACGTATTTATTATTATTATTGTGAGCCTGAATCGTCCCAATGCAGGGTAAAGGCCTCCCTTCCTTCTTTCCACTCTTTTTATTTACTCAATATCAAATTCAAAGTTAATTGGACTCAATTTATTTAAGACCTTATTGTAAACACATATGTATGTATGTTCTAGCTAGAATACAACACCGTCTCTTAAGAAGTCGTCACTGCCCCCTCAGCTCTACCTTAATCTAGTAAATAAACAATATTTCATTTCATTTCATTTTCTGTCAAGGGTAACTGTCGACCACTCTTTCAAGTGGGACCCAGCTCGTCACTCCGTCTTCTCCGCGCTCTGCTAAAACTTGAGTTATGTTATTTTGAAAGTATTTTGATGATGATATCATGGTATTTTAGAATGATTACGTAAGAAAAACTTTACCCAATTTGGAATCTACGCGGTTTTATTTCACGGACGTTCACCTTTCTGCAACAATTCATTTCTCTATAGAGCTCAGCCTATTTGCAAATAATTAACATTCCTTAGCGGCACTTAATAAAAGATTCATCACAGTCTTCCTATCCATCTTGATTATAATTTGGGTCGACTTCGTAGTGTAGTGACCTTCCGTTATCGTTCTGTTTCTAAAGCCTAGAACAAGTTTTATTCCTTCCTTTTATATTGGCGATTGTCTGGATAAATTGGTTTCCGATTTCCATTATTATTTTTCACATAATATCAGAAGTTTTCAGGCCACCTAAAGCATATGTGCATGCCATACAGCGTTTGATAACAAACAAAGCTGAAGTTCATAAAAAGAGTTATCTTCAGAATTTACAATTGTTTTCACATATTTGGGCGGTGACGCAGTATGTGAAAAATTCGCCTATCACTAGGATTAGTTCTAGAGCGTGCTCGATAAGGAATCTTGAAGGAATGTTTCTAGGTGCCTCTTGAATGGCTGAAGTTAATTAACTTGTTAAGGTAAATTTTTGGAGTGAGATCCAACGCGATTGGCTCTGTTTCCAATGGTAATAAAATGGGAAATCATTGTACATGTCAATTTTAATCAAAAATTCAGTTAGCGACCGATTTCTCTCAATGGCTTCGTTTGTATTAAATTCCTGAATGAATCAATTGGGATGTTTCACATCATAGACATCGTAATTCTTCAACAGCTTCATGGATACGAGTTGTCATCCATTAGTATAAATGGAACTTACTTTATTTTCGTTTTCACAGTTTTCCTTTCGCTCTACAGAAAATTCTAAACATAAAAAGTGTGCGCTGTAGTAAAATGAACAACATTCATTTTCCCTGAGTCTCTTCGTCTGCGTCCTTTGTTTATTTTTGATTATAACTCATGAAGTAAGAAACTAAGACAACTTTCACTGGTTTAATCAAATTAATTACGGAGTTACCTAATTACGGTAGACGCGAGATCACGCGTTTGGCGAGGCGGGCGCGGCGCGGCGGGGCGGGCGGCGCGAGCGCAGGCTGTATCAACACCGTGTTTGTCTTCGTTATCTAATCTGTGTTTGCAGCCTCCTTACCGAGTGTGACCCAATTGTGAACTTTCGTGTTTTCTAAAAGAATCTTTATGTTAATCTTAGATAACCCAATTTAAAGATTTGCTTCTCTGCGCAGGTATTTTAACGCCTCTATAATTTTAAATGTCACATGGTTTTAATATATATAGATGATACCTTTCACACCACTCAGTAAGGTTAGTTATTATTGTACCTACTAATAGTAACAGGTGCTCTCTGCGGCTTCTACGGCCTAAGTAATTATAGAAGAAAAAAATTGGCTGTCTGTAAAATCTGTAACGATAGTTTAACGTGGATACCAACGTAACGGTACAATGTGCGTTACCGGACAATGACGTCAACGTTTTCGTGCATGCAGCCGGCGTTCATCGTTTAATAGACGTAGTCACGTCAAAAATATCACATTTATAATTATTATGAGTGATATGTTTCGACCAATCAAATTCATGTGGCTGAAATGTCCATAGAAGTACATTCGATTTTCGCCATAAGTTCATGGGAGGTGTTTGTAAACGAACAATGGAAATGAGCCTTTTCAAACTAGACAAAGCCATGATGCAAGCCTTTTTAAAAACTCTTAAACATCTCCGCCCACACGCGCCGTATCGGGAGCTGTGAAGTTGTTGGACCATCCAAAATGGAAGTCTGCAGTGAACTTCATCAATTTCTTGTCAGGCTAATTGCTGGCTTCAATGGAAATCGTAAAAACGACTTATACAGAATGCTGTAAATCTATCCGCTTGTGGTATAACACTATGTTAAGACTTTCGTTCCACTCACAGAACTCTACCTAAAAAGTAAAAGTTCTCGTTGGAGAATTCTAATTCAATCGCGTTGAAGATCAATAGTTATTGGATGGAAGTACATAAATGTATACCTAATTATATTATAGACGACCATTCAAACTAAGATCATTCAAAGACGACAACTTTTTGATCAATACTATTTTTGAAAAAATTGTGAGGGTTAATGCTCAACTTATTTTTATCTCTACCCAGGAATTTTATTTCTGAACGTTAGTAGGTAGTTAGAAGGTACTAGGTGCATTGAATGATGCCTCAACTCGTAAAACGAATAAGTAAGTGAGCATTTGCAAATAATAAGGATTTGCATGTCTGATGATGTGATGTTAGCAATACGAGAATAAATGATTTGTTTGTGATTTATGCTTCACATGCCTACCAGAATTAATAGTTTACATTTAGTTACCTATTACTTGAGACTGCCTTCGTATGTTATTAACTTATTATGTACAAATTATAAAAAATATTTTACTCTTACATAGTTTA
The DNA here is from genome assembly GCA_932526365.1 of Lobophora halterata. Taxonomy (NCBI): domain Eukaryota; kingdom Metazoa; phylum Arthropoda; class Insecta; order Lepidoptera; family Geometridae; genus Lobophora; species Lobophora halterata. The sequence goes on from OW052017.1 coordinate 9,884,249, forward strand.
TACAAAAATGGAAAATTTTAAAATTAAATTAGGAATTTGCGTTAAAAAAATTATGTAATAGTCATAAAGATTTGTGGCTACTTGCACCAACCTTAAAAAAATCCTAAACAATAATTTTATTCGCTAGGGAGATCTTTACGATCCAAATTCATTGCACCAACTTTAAGTATTCATCTAACGCCTAAAGAATTCCTTAACTTTGGGAGCCCGTTGCTCGACCTCATAGCACTTAGAAATTCCCTATCCCGATGAGCCGTCATGTCATTTCTGTCAGAATACATATTTGTCTCTTTCACTCTTATTGAGCATACCTACTATATCAGTACTACTCTAAACCAGCAATGCCAGTACGTACTAAAAAGTTAGATTTACGTACCTTTTACTCCTATTATAATTAAATTAAGTATCTTTTAGTCAAATAACGTACCTTTTTGAGCAGTTTTTTGTAGGTACATTTTTATGCATTAGTACTGGCAGCACTGTATCTACTTACCTACCCATATGAAGTTAAAATACGATTATCTAGAATTCCTAGATGATCTAGCTAGACAATGACTTATACAAACGACTTATACAAACGACTTATACAGAATGCTGTAAATCTATCCGCTTGTGGTATAGCACTATGTTAAGACTTTCGTTCCACTCACAGAACTCTACCTAAAAAGTAAAAGTTCTCGTTGGAGAATTCTAATTCAATCGCGTTGAAGATCAATAGTTATTGGATGGAAGTACATAAATGTATACCTAATTATATTATAGACGACCATTCAAACTAAGATCATTCAAAGACGACAACTTTTTGATCAATACTATTTTTGAAAAAATTGTGAGGGTTAATGCTCAACTTATTTTTATCTCTACCCAGGAATTTTATTTCTGAACGTTAGTAGGTAGTTAGAAGGTACTAGGTGCATTGAATGATGCCTCAACTCGTAAAACGAATAAGTAAGTGAGCATTTGCAAATAATAAGGATTTGCATGTCTGATGATGTGATGTTAGCAATACGAGAATAAATGATTTGTTTGTGATTTATGCTTCACATGCCTACCAGAATTAATAGTTTACATTTAGTTACCTATTACTTGAGACTGCCTTCGTATGTTATTAACTTATTATGTACAAATTATAAAAAATATTTTACTCTTACATAGTTTATACAAAAATGGAAAATTTTAAAATTAAATTAGGAATTTGCGTTAAAAAAATTATGTAATAGTCATAAAGATTTGTGGCTACTTGCACCAACCTTAAAAAAATCCTAAACAATAATTTTATTCGCTAGGGAGATCTTTACGATCCAAATTCATTGCACCAACTTTAAGTATTCATCTAACGCCTAAAGAATTCCTTAACTTTGGGAGCCCGTTGCTCGACCTCATAGCACTTAGAAATTCCCTATCCCGATGAGCCGTCATGTCATTTCTGTCAGAATACATATTTGTCTCTTTCACTCTTATTGAGCATACCTACTATATCAGTACTACTCTAAACCAGCAATGCCAGTACGTACTAAAAAGTTAGATTTACGTACCTTTTACTCCTATTATAATTAAATTAAGTATCTTTTAGTCAAATAACGTACCTTTTTGAGCAGTTTTTTGTAGGTACATTTTTATGCATTAGTACTGGCAGCACTGTATCTACTTACCTACCCATATGAAGTTAAAATACGATTATCTAGAATTCCTAGATGATCTAGCTAGACAATGACGGACCCCAACTCTTCACTTACCTACATAGCCCTTCATAATAACCGTATAAAACACATTGATAAGCCAAAAATATATAATTTTACCAAGAAACATGTTACGTATAATCACAAATATAATCACTAGAGCCGCTGAAATTGGCATTTATATTCTTCTCAGCTTTGACTTAGTTGTTCTTGAATCATTGCACGTTAATTTCCATAATATTATTGCCTTTTCTAGTTGTAAGTAGGAGTAGGAACTACCTATTTTAATTTGTATAACTCGGAGAAAAACGCCGACTGTTTTCACTTTTTTGTCCATCTCAGCTTCGTTTTCCAAATATCTGAGCCTATTTTCCTAAATAATTGTTCGCTTTATACACAATACTCGGAAAATATCGTAAATATATTTTGCATAAAATACTATTGGTTATTTGTCTAAGGTCAATGAACCAATAAACCCACAGAATAAACCATAGAAAATCTAGATGGTCGCGAGATTAATCGCTCTTTCATTCACTTATTTAGAAATCACCAGACTTGAGAGTTACATAGTGTGTTCTGTTTGGTGCAATGGAAATTGATCTATGTAAAGTTTTAGGCTGTACTTATATTAAAAAATACCTATCAAAGTATTCGATTTTTCGACTTTGGTGCAAGTGGCAGTTGGTCTCATTAAAATTTTCAAAATGCAGGTTAGGTATCACTTATTTCTGTAGAGATGCTGTTGCTGCTCTGATATTCGCTCTATGTCTTTGCTTTGTATGATTTTGATCAAAGTCATAATATGATTTTATATACCTACCTTACCTATCACTTGTTCCGACGACATAAAAGAAGTGGCCGGAAGCTCTGGCCAAGGAGAGCAATAAATAGAAGAGACTGGAAAGAATTGAAAGAGGCTTTTACCGCAAGAGGCGGACCCTACGCTTAAAAAACAAAACCTACATATTTTACATATTTAAATAAGGGAATAAAGCTTTTTTTTATTTTATTTTATTATCACTTGTTCCTGCTGCCACTAAGTAGTTGGTTCTGCTCTGATCTTCTTTCTGTATGATTTTGATCCCCCATCCCCAGCAACCTTTCGATTGCCACTACTGACTGATACCACAGAGTCGAATCGTTCTGCTCCATACTATAGCAATAAAAAGCTTAATCTCTAAGAAAGCAATCGAAATAATTACACGTATAGATGGTGTTGATAATCATAACGCTGTCGATGCGGGCACTAGACAATTTATACGTTTATGTAAATGAAGCTATTTAATTATCAATGGGGCGTCAAATGCCCCGTGCGCCGGCGCATGTACCCCGTGGCCTATTAGGCGCACACGCCGAGTAACCATAACTTAAAATAACGACCTAATTTATTTGTATATCGACGGGAATATTCAAAGCTGTTCAAAATGTGTAGTCATACTGGAGTTTATTCAACGTAATTATTTGTAGCTTTTTTTGAAATAATTAAAAAACAGCAATGAAAAAAATTTTAACAGTGACGACACGGATGGTCGAATGGCAAATGTATTGGATTGCCATGCCCGGTGTCGCGGGTTCGATTTCTGGGTCTAAGTGTTTTTATGTATGCTATTTTTGTATTTAAAAAAACGTATGTTAGTATTCTATCAGTTATCTGGTTCCCATAGTACAAGCTCTGCTTAGTTTGGGGCAATATGGCTAGGAGTTAAATGTCCAAAATATTAAAAAAAAATTAGTTACCATATTATCAGTTGCTGAAGTTTAATGTGTAATTAGGATCCTAACATTTTCAAAATCATTGAGTACGTACACTAAGTACGCCTTCAATCTTGATCTAAATACTACATCAAGATTGAAGGCGCTCATTCCAGTCTTATCAGATTTTTATATGAAGTATTATTTGAATGTTTAAAAAACTATAGCTAATTTACTGTTCGAGTTTCAGTAAATGGTGGAAAATATATGCAGTTAATACTATTATTTACTGACAGTATTACTACACCTTTGCTCTGCGTGTATCTCTTCGGAATGTATGAGTTTTTGTATGGTTAGCGCGAGCATGCGGCTTCCAATGACGTACATACAAACAAACTTATTGACTTGACCTGACCCTTCACGTTAATCCTCTCGCTCTACCTACTACTAAATTTGTAGAGAAGTCTTTTAAAAACTAAATTGCTGATATTATGAACTTATACTTGAATGAAATTTATAGATGAATAACGATGTTCCTATAGAACAAGATGGACAGTATCAAACCAGAAGGGAATCGTAAGACAGAACCAAAAAATTTCAGACACCTTGTCAATAATGAAATAATATATGTTTTCTAAATAAATATCTAAATATCTCCATTTTCAAATAATGTTTGTTATTTTTTACGATGTAGTTTTATTAACAACTAGCTGTACCCGCGTGCGACTTCGTCACCCGTGGACGAATTGTTTATTGTCGATGTTGTTTGTTCCACCCGCGGAAGAAATATCACAGAATAGCAAAGTGTCAGTACTAAGCAAGTCAATCAAAACTTGCACATTTTCAAACCCTCTTTTTAACCACTCAAACATTGAATTTAGTAGAAAACTGAAAAACTTAGCGGTACTTATATTCGGAGGTTATAAAAATGCAACTTTCAATTAAATATTGTGTTTATCTGAGGGTCATTTAACTTTTGGTCTTATAACACCTTAAATCCGTTTTTGTACATATTTTAACTTTAATTTTGAAAATCGGTGAAACCCGTATCTAATTATTTGTTTAGTTAAATATAATTCCAAAGTTTGAGATGTATACACTCATAAAAAAACTGTTTCCATACAAACTTTAAACTTTTATATCTACCCTCTGAAAAAATGTAGTGTAATATTATATAGCCTATAACCATTTCAGGCTTAGTAGCTATGATATAATAAAGTTTCAGTTAAATCCGTTCGGTAGTTTTTACGTGATGGACGAACACACAAACCCACAAACAAACAAACAAAGTCTTCCAATAAAAAATAAAAAAAAATTGGGCCATGTTAATTAATCTCGCCTGAACACGTTTCCGTCAAAAAAAAACATATGTACAGAAATTCGGGGTTTTCTGCTTTATTATATGTATAGATAGATGAAAAAGCCTAGTAGTTTTGACATATAATATTTATCTAGCCCTGTTACTTCTATTTTTCAAAAATTAGCATTGGACCAAAATGTACTAGAAGTTAGCCAAAGTGGTTCCCTTTTACTGGACATATTTTCAATGTGCTACATTGTGTTTCTATACTTTAATACTTCTGTGTTTTTACCCTATTCAAAAATTTTAACTAGCATTTTCATCAATATAGACCTATATACTCTACCTTGATAAATCAAATAAAATAACAGGTAATTTTAATAACATTCGAGCCTTCGTTCATCATATCGACAAGCAAACAAGACTGCTAATTGTAACGGAAGCACGACATATGAAGTGGCGGAGCGATACGGAAAGCAAAGCAGCAAAGCTCGCGGTTTCAGTACAGTGGTGATCGCTTAGCGCGGCACCCGTGGACAGAGCCCAGTCGCCGTCACGGCTCGCACACTTCAGTCGGGAGAGCGCAGCGGTCGGGAGCGCTTCTCGTGTTAGTACAGCGCTGCACACTCCTCCAGTGGCATGGTAATTGTGACTGCTCACAGGATACAGGACCTGGCTCGGATATGAGGACATCGGTATCGTATTATGCATCTGTTGCTTTTTATTTTCATGAAAAATATCACGTGAACGTACCAACTTTGTTCAAATAGGTCTGAAACTTATATTTTAATTGATGGAATTTAAAAAATATTACATGAAATTAATTAAAATTATAGTTCAAAATGGTTCGAACCTTCTATTTTAATTGATGGAACTTCAACTTTCTTCATTTTTTTTAACCTATCTCGTCCCACTGCTGGGCAAAGACACACTTACTTCATAATTCATTTAAATTCTTATTAAGTTCAGCCAAGTGGAGAACTCATCGCTGTTATGGGGATGGCAAAGATTTCGATCTATCACTCCATCTTCTTATTGTGTCTTAATAGTGCTTTCGAACCAGTGTGGTGAAAGGATTTCAAGTACGCCTTGAAGATGCTCCTTTCGTACACTATATCAATCGATAATTTGATGAATCAACCGGGAACGCTACTCACGCGCACCAAAGCAAAAAACTTATCATTCGTTGTAATTGAATCGCACAAGCGGCACAAAAGTTTTGCACAGATCGTAATAATTGATGATAGACAATAGGGCCAGGGTTACCCGTTGGTCAGTGGTCCCTTATCGCAGGAGGAACCGAAGGCTGATTTGCGCAACCGCGCGTATCACGTCCGTGGCTGAATTCATATGTGTGGGAATCCTCACGTCTCCTTTATTGTGATATGTTACTTGTACCTAATCGTATATGTACGGACGGACAGCATACACTTCTTTATTTCTATGATGGTATCTCTATTTATGATCTATTTAGAAAAAAAAATCTTTATCTTTGATCAATCCAACAATTTTGCTTTCTTTATTTCGCTACCTAGAGACAATTGGCACCTCCCTATTTTTTGTCATGCATACTAATTATTGAATTCTGATGTCTCGCATCATCATGTAGATAGATGATGTTCAAAAGACCATTTTATTTTTGTGTTCTGTGTAACTTAGTAAGTAACCGCTAGGTGATAATTTAAACCTACTGATCATCGCTTTAAAAATTACATACAATTAACATTAAATGTTTAGAACCATAGATTGAAGACGAAATTGACTCACCTTGACCTACGGGCTGTTGATGCTTCGATCACGTAGACGACAAAACTTGTTGCTCAGAAAATTCAATCTTCCTTTCGTTCTGGTTCAGAGTCTGCAAAAAAACTAACATAGTGCGTACAATTTTTGCTATGACTATAATTCGCTGTAATGTGGTAATCATGGCTGGATCGGCTCGTCCAAGTACCCGAACTGATGACCCTTATAAACCAGCCACTTTACTTCGCAGGTGTGCGTATCTTCGATTATAGGTAGAGTCCTTGAAGAACAAGTAAAATAATCTTAAAACCTAGTGGATAATTCTAATATCAATTTACCCAATTTCAGTCGCTAACAAATTCAACAAACATTTCTTAATCGCGGGCGCACGTATTCTATTATCATTAATTGACACAACTGCTTTAAACTCTTGTTAAACGTCGATGACACAGGGTTAGTTTACAAGCTACAAGCCAGCAAGTTCGCTTGCTTGTAAACTCGCCCCGTGTCATCCGCTTTTTTACAATTTGCTAGTTGATAATCCTTCCCGAAAGCTAATTCGCTCACTCACTAACATTACTATATAAAATTTCCGATGAAGTAGACTTTTACTATATTATAGTAAACGTCTACTTCATCGGCGTATAGAAGTTTACCTATGAAATTATAGGCCGTGAATACGATAAAAAGAACAACATCATACCTATTGATATCGGCAAAATCATTTTCACCTGAAAAGTAAAAAGGTAACCTACTTGGAATATTTCAGTTGATTATGTAATTGCAGTAAGTATGGCGGTCTGGGATAGATGTACCAGGTTTATGGATTTGACAGGTTTATGGATTTTAATTTATAATGTCGATTCTTGTTCCCGATCGGCGGCGGCAGGATCAAGCGGTGGAACACTATGATTAATATCTGCTCTAGGGGTACCGTTAATCTCAAAAACATTACCACACCCTTCAATGTCGTGTACGCATAAATTCAAACTATAGCGGCTGCATATATGTATACCTTGAACCATACTTACACTTTTATTCTTTAATTTGTTAGTAAGTTTGCGATAGAGAGATATTACAGTGCCTCCATTATTCAGCTTCATTTGGAATTCAACATATTCCCATTTATGTTATAGTCATGTGAATTTTGATGTTGTTGTTTAGAGACATGCTACTTTGGGCATATCTTTTTTATATGCATTGGGTCCAGATTCGGTTTGATATATTATAGGTACCTCTATAATAGTACCTTCTGCCTTCTCTTGCATATGTGCTGAAGGAGAGTTAGAATAGACATGCTGATTTGGGCATATCTTTTTATATGCTTTGGGTCTAGATTCGGTTTGATATAATAATCCTCTATAATAGTACCTACTGCCTACTCTTGCGTATGCGCTGAAGGAGAGTTAGAAGTAACAAAGTGGTCGACATTGGCCCCTGCACCTTTTGCATTGCAAACTAATTCGCTATTGTACTGCAGGTTTATTGGCAGTCGTTATGAATAACAACCGGTCGTTATGTGTCACTTCAAACACTATTGTCAGCTACATAAAGTTTTAGGAGTTTGAGATTACAGCTTATGTTCATTCTCAGAGCTTAGAGCTCTTTACATCTTCATACCTTTACAGGGTTAATAGCTTCAACCTAAATATTTCCAATAAAACATTGTTTGGTTTTTTTGTCTGCACAGATGTTTTTTTGTCTGTGTCTGTTGCTGTGACACAGTTACTGCATGTGTCTGTGTCGGTGTCTCGAATAGGTCATTTTATCGTTTGTTTTCTTCGATTATTATTATTTCGATTTTAATAAAGTAGAGCCGCCATGAGAGCCAGCATCATTTTATGAATAATTTCAAAACATTTCTAATGAACTAATGACTCGGTGAATGTGGATTTTAGTATTTAGCAAGCATTGAAACCTACGCTGCCTTAACAGTGTTGTCAAGAGAACAATCAGATACATTATTTGCAGACAAATATTTGATTGCGTTAGATAAGATGTTTGGATGGGATGCTTGTCGCGCTGTGATTTCAGAATAGAAATTTTAATTCTAACATTTGTGTAATGATAACATAGTTTTCACGTGTAATTGCACAATATTCTCTCCTTCATACTAAAGTTGATCCTTTTCTGCTTTTTGTTGTATGATAAAAGTAACTTCACTTAATTTACCAAACCACATGAGGAGCGTTTTGATTTTTCAACTACCTACTGAGGAGCGTTTTGATTTTTCAACCGCCTTCAAAAACGAGGAGTTAGTCAATTCGGTTGAATGCTTTTTTTATGTTTGTTAACTCTTCTTATTCTCATCATTTCACTAGTTATTTCGAACCAGTGTGGTGAAAGGATTTCTAATGCGCCTCGAAGCAGCTCCTTTCGTGCACTCGACAATGTTACCTCTTCATGTTGTTACCTCTGAACTTTATTGTTTGTAAACCGATTTGAAAAAAAAAAATTTGTTAAAGAGGACATACTTTCAGATTGGTACACTACAAATTTCATCAAAACCGGTTCAATAGTTCAGTAGTAGTAACTGAAATACACATGTTGTCGAAGTAAACGAAATTGCGTATTTTGCTTCCCTGTGTCTTTTCAGTGGTGTTTACGGTCACTAAAACAGTCCAATTGAAGTCGGTTGTCCTATGTTTTTGTAAAACCTTGATTATTTCATAAAATGATGCGTGCTTTCATGGCGGCTCTACCTCTTAATTATCGATGTTTTGATGGGATCCCTTTAATATGTTTGTATTATTTTCTCAGATGCAAGACGAGGTTGGCCTATTTACTCGTTTTGTTGACTTTACTCTTCGAAAGTTTACTGTTTACTGTTTCGTCCCCTTTTTCTTTAGCACGACGTGATATTAATAATTCTATAACAATGGACGGACAGTTTCATCAAAGCTAAAATCTGTGATGCACTTTGTAATGAGCGCATGACCTAGATTTATACGATTAAAATTATGCATTTGTTGTCGTCGTCAGTAAAATAATTTTATTTCAATTATTTATCTGAGCTTACTATTTTTAGGATTTTATCATTCCCGTTTCCAAGGCATAGATACAATTTTAAATTAAAAATATTTTTATGTAAGCATAAGATTTATTATATTTATTTTTTGACGTGACTATGTCTAATAAATCGATGAACGCCGCCGCGCCGGCTACATGCACGAAAACGTTGACGTCATTGTCCAGTAACGTTCACTGTCCCGTTACGCTGGTAGTCACGTTAAACTATCGTTCGTAAACCAACTTTACAGACAACCAATTTTTCTCTCGATTGTAATTTCCAATTATTATTTATATCGATATCGGACACCTGTTGGTTTACAATCAATGATTTATTCATCATAACTTTGTATATTCTCATCGTGGTTACCATTCCATTTTCCCCAATCTAGCCTGCCTAGCACAAATAAACACTCGAGTTGTATCTAAGCGAGTGCATCAATCTAAGTGGTACTTTGATCATAGTGTAATGCACACCGCTAGGCCGCTTCCTGGTTCATGAATGCTCTCCTTATGTCTTGAATTATGAAATTATATCGCGCGTAACATGCTGAAAGCATTGAAAGATACCGTACCTAAATAGGACCAACGAAACATTTCCTTGACAGGCTAGGGCAGGGATGGCGAACCAACAGCACGCGTGCCAGTTATGGCACGCGACGCAATATTTTGGGCACCCAACCGATCACAAAGTTCACAATGAGATGAGATATAGATTACCTACTAAGAAAAAAGTTCTAAGTAGTTGTACTAAGCAAAATTCGCGATCGGATGTACCAGATGTAATTAATCATTTTGTATGTTGTTTCTTGGGTCACTTACACTTTCAATTCACGAAGAAATAAATATTTGTGGTCACATCTATGGCCTCATTCAACATTTCTTAAGAAAAATTACACGTTGGTACAAAAAAGTTCACCACCCCTGGGCTAGGATAACTCGAATAGTTTCAATACATAATGCAGGTATAGATTAATAACATTGTATACGACAATATCTCTGTACCAACTATCTATCAGAGTTAACCCAGGTTTATTATTATGGAATTGGTGATAATAGTAAACTCATTGATGTTAATAAATGAATCGTGTTTTAAAATCGATAGCTGTGAACTCAATTCAGACGAATCCTTAGAAATAAAATCCGTGTCGGAAGCAGTTGACATTCACACATCAGTAGGACTCTACCCTGCCTACCCTGTAACCTAAATTCTCGTGGGTGTGTTTTGATTTCCAGTTTACAGTAATTTTCTTGATTAAAAAAAATATAACGTAACTACTCTTATTACAATGTTGTGTAATCTGTTTTAGTTTAAAAATATTTTTTTTTCTTGTGTAACTTTTTGGTAAGTAAGTCAAAAACGAAGCTTCTATAATTACCAACCCCTTAGCCATTTCTGTCTTTCTATTTTCCATTTTTCACAGTATTCTATTTTTTATCTCTACCTCATCTTTTAGTATTTTTATTTTTAATTTAAGTGTTTTTTATTCATGTTTGTACCTTGTACTATTGTTTGTCTTAAGGAAGGTGCTGACTGCTGCCACACAGTTTTATTTTTTCTTTTGCAGTGGTCAACGCTCTCATTTGATTATGTACAAGGAGTATGTTATGTTCCAAATAAATTATTTTAATTATAAGCCATTTCTTTATATTTTATAAAGAAATGGCCTTGACCTACATACATTGAATTGAAAATTAAGATAATAAAATAAGAGGTCAGTTTCATCACCCGCGTACCTCTTCTTGTGAGCGTGAATAGATAACACTTTGGTGAAGTTTATCCGAATATTTATGGCCCGCGGACATTGGTTCGCAAATCTGCTCTTATCTTTTATTTATTGTAAAATAGACCAAATCGTAGGGACACATCCGTCCGAACTTATGTAATTATTTCCGTTTGCTGCCATTAAATCAAATGAGATAAACTTCTCATTTTGGTTCTCATACATCCTATTATAACCTCTTCTTGGTCGTTACACTCTTGGCAGAGTGGTCGTGGTTGTCATGGTGGGGGTTGTGACACGCTTCACAATCCTGCGCCATTCATCTCTGACAGCGGTTTTCCTCGTGCATTCGTGTAAGGGACCATCTAGTGCTGCTTTGACTTGGTCAGTCCAACGCATTGGAGATCTTCCTCGCCCTCGTGTGCCCTCGACTTTTCCCTGTACCACCAGACGCTCGATGGACATTTCTCCACGACGCGACACGTGTCCGAAGAACGTGAGAATACGAGCTTGCACAATAGATGATAGACGCTGCTTGATGCCGAGTTCTTGAAGTATGGACTGGTTAGTACGAAACTCTGTCCAAGAAACCCCAAGCATTCTTCTCCAGCACCACATCTCGAGAGCGTCTATCCTCTTTTTCTCACTTTCTCGCAGAGTCCAGGTAACGTAGTAGGTAACGTAGGTAAGATAACCTACTGACGCCAATAACTTCGTTTGCGTTGCGATTTAAATCTTTTCATAGAATAAGTACTTTTATAGTTCGTTTACATTTGTTGACGAACTTCTCCTCGAAATTTCAAGTCCTTCGTGCCAGTGGTTTGGCCTGTACGCTGTCTATCAGTCAGTCCAAGCTTTATATAATTGCGTTGTTATCTTTTGAAGAATATTTTACGTTTTATTCCTTAGAATATACAAGTAAAATGCACCAAGTTCTAACTAAGTAACTAAGCTTTGTAAAAAAAGAAGAAATTATCAATGTACCTAGGTAGGTAGCTCGCTTCAAATTACTTACTATCAAGTATAACCTAATAATTATAGAGAATCGGGGTCGTCGGTCTTACTACAGTTTGTTTACCCTGCTTCGCTCGCTATCAATCATGATGATTGATGCATTAATGTATGAAACCTTTTTGTTAAATCTACTTTACAATTTGTCCTTATCTTACTACCCTTTGATGGAAATCGAATTTTTAAAGACGCAATGGTGTAAAAAAAGGAACTTGTTGATATTCTTAGTTATGTCAGTCAGCAGGGTACAAAATGTGGGAATCCAATTATGTAAACGATTAAGAAATTATCTGTTGCTGACTAAAATCTGCTGGTCATTATTTACTAAGCCACTTATTGAATAACTTCAATAGTCCAAAATCTTTGTAGAATCTAACTGTTACTTCAAAGCTCCCAAAACTAGTTTGAAGAAGGGCTCGTAGGATTTATCAATAGATCAATCATGGGCTGTCAATGTCATGTTTTGGCGCCTAGCTGTCTACATTCAAGCTGAGTTCGTTGACTCTATAGCCTGTTCTATGGTTTTGTGCTATCTCTATGATTACGTGAATATTGAACACACTAACGAATAACGTTCTTTCATCTTTCAATACCACATTTGTGGTTTTTTTAAGCGTGAGATTGCACGAGCATGGTTTGCCATAAGTGCAGTGCAGTTTATGTTTGTTTGTTTATATGCATTGGATCGTTAGAAGTTAGCGGCGCGGGCGCAGCGCTAATAACCGCTCAATTGGGAACACTTCGCCTGCGTGCTGCGGTTATATTTACAGGCAACGGCGATTTGTTTTACGACATTATCAGAAGGGTTAAGAGTATTACAATCTTGTAACGATTAAACATTGTGCAACCAAACGTTTATCCCTATGTAGAGACTATGACATAGTCTCTACACACATTGTGTGGTCTCTAATGATGTATATATAATACGTACTGTAAATATCACATTAAATTAGATGGCCATTTATACATCTTTTATACATAACACCATTTTCAAATATATCAATTTTATTAGAACTTAAAAAAAATGTCTACGTTCTTACGTTAGTTTACCTATTACCTTCCTACACTATCTCTCATCTCAATATGTCTCGAACCCGATCTCCAGTTCTCCAGGATCGTGCGCGTGTGATGTCTGCCATGTCATCCTCGCCGCCTTTGTTGACCACAGCACAGCACACCACACAGCATCATCACTTATTTCTACATCAGTATGATGATTTTTCCTCGATTGGTTCCTTTGCAGACTCCATAATGGTAACTACTGTAAAATCTGTTAAAAGATCATAATTTAGTGCTTTCCACTTTGTTACGAATTGAAATTGATCTCAATTTGAACCGTGTCCCGAACTTATACGCTGTACTGAACATTTTCTGGATTTTGTTTATCTAACACGGTCAGTGTGAAGAGGTTAGGGAAAGTTCATTAGGCTACATTCATCTTGGTTGGGTTATATGTTTTTGAAGGACTCCCGGTTTGATTGGGGGTATTATGTAATCAAATATAGGTCAACTAGTTGGTCTCTTCACATTGAATACAGTTACATTATTGTATTCTTTGCATTCCCCAAAACATAGTAGGATTCCTGCTCTGCCTCTTTCATTGTTGTATCATTAACCGTTTTCAAAATGATTTCCGTCTTATAGGCGCTTGCATTTAAGTAAGTTCTGAACTCTTTAGATAACTTTATGTTTAGTTAAATCATGAGCATTCCAGTCAAATCTCAATTTGATTAATAAGATACAGCTAGTACTAGCAGCGGCGGATAGTAAGGAAGGCGCAGCGGTGGGCGGCAGCATTCAACCGCGCTGACTCACTGGGTGTCTATGGATCCTGTGTTGTCATACGGTTAAAAAGTATTATTGGTAATCTAGATCCTCGAAACTCCTGTTCTGCCGCCAAGCTTTATTGAGTCGTTTTACTCAGTCGAATTTCTAGCAATCGTCAATTCTTTATCGATTTACTTATATGTTGCTTTACATACCTACTTTCTTCCGTGATTCTCTTTTCTATTATTTTGTGATGTAGTAGTAGTTTCGAATACCAAAAGTTCCATCTATCGCTTCGCATCTTTTGATGCCATCCATCGGGACAGTGTTTTGAGTGGTCCCGAATTCGTGGTCACAATTACTTGATCTATTAGGTCATTGTGCATTTCTGGTTGGATGATCGATGTGTTCCTCATTTGCATTGTTGCGAGCTCGTATGCAAATAATGAAGTGTGTTATACGAATACTACGTTGTTCTACACTGTTGTGTTTGTATACCTCTGAATTTGCTGAAGACTTTTGCGTTACTATGTCAAAAAACTTTGCATTGACTTCCAAAGCTTAAACGATTTTTAAAGAAAATATTTTCTTACTAGTACTTATTGTAGTTCACATATATTTTGGTGTTGCCTCGATAATTATATATTTTTTCACTAATTATAGCACTGTAATGTAAATGCAGTGCAATAGTGGCGGGTCGTCGGCCCTCGTTATCATTTCGGCACAGATTCCTTGACCCCCGCTCCCGAACGCTCACTCTATCTGTGCCTGTATCCATCTCTGTCGTATAGCAATATTTCTGCTAAAAGTTCGAACGTCATTCTCTTTCTTTTGAAGGTCTCATCTCATGAGCAGCATGATTTCTTAAATTAAATATTTCATTGATCATACAATGTCATACGAAGATATTTCTTATCTTGAATGACATTTAGGATTTCGACGAAAAGTTGTTCTAAAATATTTTAACAGCACAATACTTCATTGTTTATTTTATTATCGGTGATTTAGTTGATTATACCAAACAGTTTTCAGAAAGACTTGTAGGTTAGAGCTGAGAGAGAATCTTAAGGTCCAAATTGTAAACAAAGATATCGAGCAATCATATATGTGGTGTGGATACTTCGCATCAAACACACTGCACTCGTTGATAAGTCGCAACAACTGCCCCATTTACGATGTTGTGATTTTAAATGCCGTTCGCGGCACTCGAGCTTTATCACGATTCGTAACAAGAAAGCAATTCAATTTAATGACAGAGAGTACAATGTATGCTTTCAAGCACTCGTTTTCTTCTATTTGATTTTATTAAATAACAGATAACAAATTAATGTTATCTTATTTTTAATAAAAATCAGCCTCTACGCTGTCGCAATTGAGACTGCTGTAAATACTTTTGACAAAATGGTTAGATATTATTGCGCAAAAATCAATCTTTGTTGGCTATTTGCTTATTTGCGACATAAAGTTAAAAAGCAGCATGATATCTGGGCCACCAAAAGGAACTCTACCAGCCCTACCTCTAGTTAAACCGTTGGTAAAGAGATGAGGACGTGGTGGCTGAGTGGATGAGGCCCTTGCCTTGCGATCTGACGGTCGCGGGTTCGTATCCCGGTGGCAGTCATGCGTAAATGGGTTTTTTCGGTCGAAAAAATCTATGTATGCATCCCACGTTCTCGCAACGGTGAAGGAAAACATCGTGAGGAAACCGACATGTCAAAGGACAGAAAAAAAAAATCTATTGCATGTGACATCCACCAATCCGCATTGGGTCCGCGTGGTGGATTAAAACCCATTCACTTTCCTGACGAGAGTCCCAGCAGTGGGAACATTATAGGCTGATTATGCTAAAGAGATGCCCAAGTTCGGCTCGTTGTTGAGGCGTGTGTTCGATTGCAGGGTGATGGTGCCAAGATGACATTGTGGTGGATGGTGGCGGCGCTGCTGGTGCTGTGCGCTGGCGCCGACCCGCGCTACCCGCAGAGCACGCACCGCCCGCGCCACTGGCAGCGCGGCGCACGCACGCTTGACGACAGATCGCCCAACCAGTTTGTAGGGTGAGTGGACATCCCACAGATGTAGGGTTGCCATCCGTCCGGGTTCCCCGGATTTGTCCTAGTTTAGAGGGTTCGGGGAGCATCCGGGCCGGACTTTATTTGTAGTCCGGATTTAAAAAAGTCTTGGGCTGCCCGCGACACACGTACTGTTCCCGCACGCCGATATCTACAGACCGTTGATTTTAAAACTAAAATACTGAACCGATTTTGATTAAATTTCTATGGAACCAAAATATATCCCAAGTATATCCTCTTAAATAAAAAATAATTTTCCAAATCGGTTGATCTATGACAAAGTTCTGGGGTAGCAAAAATTAAAAAAAAAGGAACCAAATTTAGAACCTCCTCTTTTTTTGAATTCGGTTGAAAACCCGTTGACATGTCCGGGTTTTGGGCTCCAAAATCCGGGGTTTTCACGCGTCTTGTCCTGCTTTCGAAATTTGAGAGTTGGCAACCCTACACAGATGCAACATTATCATTATTTAGTCAAAGACACTAGAGAAGGCCTCTACCACAGGCCTCTACGCTTTCCGGTGGAGAGGAAAAGGATCGTTCATTGAAACAAACTATAAATCTTTTTGTAATAAATTTCAAAGAATTTGTGTGACGTGACATCATTATGCTCTATCCCTATGGCGTCTCCACGTTTGACCACTTCTTTGCCTGTAAGTGACGATGAGATCGATGATATAGCATACGCTTCTCAAATATAACCCTGTTCACTCTCACCTTGAAGACACCCTATGCACCAATGCTCTACTATATTTTCATAAACAACGAATTCAATAAGAACCGACTTAAATAGTTAGTGGGCCTCAAGCATGCCAAGTTTCTAGTATAAATGTCAGTAGCAAAGAATTAGGTGTTAACATTTGGTGTAAAGATAAACAAAGCTCTCACGTCCGTCAGGTCGGAAGTAATTAATTACGAACATCTGTAACAACACTGTAGCCGCGGTAGGTATCTCAAACTTTGACAAAATAACTTGTTTTGTCACAGCCAGCGGCTAGATGATGGCCAGGAATTCCCAAAATGAATAACTGATAAACACTTATTACGCATTCGTATAACAGACGATTATAATACTAAATTTCCAGAATCTTAGAAGGTCTAAAAATATTGTTTGTGTACAGTCAGCTGCACAGACATGTAAAATGAAAAAAATGAAAATGAAAATATTTATTTGCACACGATACAGTATACACAAACAGTTATAGACACATGAAAAAAATAAATAAACGATGTTAAAACAATATACAGATAGCGTGGTGCAAAAAGGTCTCCGACTCAGCATATGTTGGTTGGTACGTATATCAACCAACGCTGGTTTTCCGTCGAAGCCGGTTGTTGACGCCACGGATAGCCTACGACTACACTATGAGATTATACTCATTTACTAAATATATACTTTATAGTTAATACATCACTTAAAAGGAGCAAAAGTAAACATATATACGTACATGTATACACTTCCAAGCTTTCACATTTATATTACTCTTAATTATGCAAAGAAAAGTGCACGCAAGCATTTCCAAATTAATGTAGTCATTATTATTTTCGGAAGAAGAATGTCTTTGCATAGTTTAGAGTATAATATAAATGTAAAAGGGGAGTGTATACATGTCTGTGTAGCTAACTGTACATAGATTACGCCCGCAACTTCGCTTGAATAATACGAGCGAGTAGGTATAGTCGTGTAGAATGTAGAGCCGGCTTGTTGAATTAGAAAAGTGCGTAGAAAGGTGTCCAGAATGAGGAATGCTAGAAATGTAAATGTAATCCAGGGACCATCGCTCCTGACTCCTCGGAACGGACGCGGGACGAATACATTGATACAAATCGTGCGTTTACCTACACGCCTCAAAACAATGGTGATTGGATAACGTTCTATCTCGTATGTAGGGATTAAGTTATTGCCGACCTTACTCTGGTTCAGTTAAAGCTAGTTTGAAAATAGATATTTCAATAATGAATTGATCTCTACTCATATCTCTATATATATATATATATATATATAAGTGTATTGCAGACTAGTTTCACGAAACTTCTGAAGTTCGTCTTGTAAATGCTTGAAAATGTGTAATGAATGATAGATATCACTTTATATTGTTGTCTATTAATGTAAAGAACGATTCTGTTGGTCGATTGGTTTTTAAAAGTCCTATTCGTAAATGTTATAGAAACCTGTTTGTTTGAGTAGTAACACACCGTTAATTAGGATCTTTCACACCTTGGTTAAACGGAGCTGCTCATCTCGCACTGTTCTAGCACCTTTAGCACGGTAGAGCTTCGAGCTGATGTGACTCAAAACATCAAAGCTCTTATAAATTAAATTTTGGCTAAAACTAAAGAAACCAAATGAATCGAGTACCTACGCAATGTAGTTTCTCATCGAGTTTACTTATAAATCCCGACTTTTATAATTTTTTTTTGTAAATTTAAATGAAGTCCGTCGGCGTTAGTCAACAAAGCTATCGCGGACGTTCGTATCAAAAATGTATTACATTTTGTCGCAATATATTTCCATTAGAGGTACCTAACATGTGTTGACAGTGGTCGAGGTACTCGTGTAGGAAGGTACGCGTGGGTGGTTTTCACGCTTATAATTTCGGGAGTTGACCAGGTTGCGAGCGGAACCGACGTGTTCTCGGGTTCAGTGGGACAGTGATGAGGCGGTTTCCAAATCCAAGGTCTTCAGTGCACTCTCAAAGATGCCCAAGTTCTCACGGCATTTGAGAAAATTATGATTCAGATGAAACGGTTCAAGGCTACGTTGTTTTTGACGTGTCTACGTCTAATACATCGATGAAAGCCGGCTGCATGCACGAAAACGTTGACGTCATTGGCCCGTTACACTGTCAATGTTTTGTTATTACTATGTCACGTTAAAACTATCGTCCGTAAACCAAATTTACAGACAACCTATTTTTTTTATACGACACAAGTCTCCGATGTTATCGTTGTTTTAGATTAAATTACTAAGACTATTATTTTTGGGGTGCCAATGGGTTTCATTCGAACAGTAACACAATTAAAATACCTACTAGAGCAAAGTTAAAGAAGAACTACGTCACGATATTAATAACAACTTGCTGATAACAATGACCTTTTAGTTTGGAATTACTTAACGATAATATAGCACATTCATTCAGTTTGCATAACTGCACTGATTCCCGAGCATTTCGATACAAGGTCTGCAATAACAGTGTAAGGACAAGCGATACTCTTTGACCCGTCAGAAATTAGTCTAGTTACAAATGGGCGAAACGAATCGCGCTTTGATACACTTGTCTCACATATAATAAGCAAGGTTGCATCCATTGCTCACATGAAAAGCTGGATTACGTAATGGTTGCTAGTTAATAATTATTAAGGTGTTGACAGCCATATTCAAGCGAACAATAGCTCTAACTTTGGCGTATAGAAGTGTGAATCACTGACGGATGTGAGATGAGCGTGATCGTTGTTTATGTAAATCTGCGTCGTGTCGTCCGTGTCGGTAGCTTCGGCATCTTCTTTAATGGATTAACGTTAGTTTTATCGTTGTATGATTGGTTATTTGTGTGGTTTCCAGGCCTCACGTGTGCCGGAGTAGGAACAGCACGCATTGCTGTCCTGGATGGACTTCAAGACCTAATTCACTGCTATGTATTGTCCGTAAGTATTGCAACATGAGCCAACGCTGAACACTAAGTTTCAATTGTTTCTGTTATCCTGTTTGGGCAAAGAGCTTTTCTTCAAATCCTCCATTTTGATTCAAATTTCGCACGGTATCTTGAGTGTAGCGCCGCATTGAACGGATTTTCCGTCGTCGGCGCCGTTCTCCATCACGGAACGCTAGTATATTTCATTTCATTAATCATAATAGATTAATTTGTTTTTTTTAGCATGTACCTACCTACCTAGTTAATAAAACTAAATATTTGCATGCCCATTGTGGCAGGACATAAAATGGACTCAATTTATGTAAGACCTTATTTTAAACACGTATGCTCTAGCAATTAAACAATATTTATTTTCATATTTTTTTTATAATGGTTCACACTACGCCGATCTTCCGACGCGGGTAATCCACCAACGGAACAAGCATGATCGGCGACGGAAATCCATTCAATATGGCGCTAGCCTTACGGCGTTCGGCACGTAACTTTAACCCTTTTGCTTAACGTTATATTTGCTTCTATTCTGTTGACTTGTGTATA
Organism: Lobophora halterata; assembly: GCA_932526365.1. NCBI lineage: Eukaryota > Metazoa > Arthropoda > Insecta > Lepidoptera > Geometridae > Lobophora > Lobophora halterata. The sequence continues at coordinate 9,904,430 of OW052017.1, forward strand.
TACTTTGTGATGGTTTGGTAGCGCTGTGCCGCCCGGACTGTGGTTCCCCGGGCAACTGCGTGGCGCCCAACATGTGCCGCTGCCCGGGCGGCGTGGAAGCGCCCTCGTGCGGCGGCGGCGGCCTCTACCCATATCCAGGTAACCCTAACAATATCCAGGTAATGGTAATAATATCCAGGTAATGCTGATCATGTAGAACGATATCGAGAAACGGACTTTCTTTATATCGCATCCTCATGAAAAAGCCGCGTTTGTAGTGCGTTAAACATGTTCGCTGATACACGGGTTCCGGATTTCTTCACCACAATCAGGTCCAGAATTGCTTCCTTTTGGGCCGGTATTAGGAGCTCCAACAACAGCATTTATACAATTAAGCCAAAATAGACTTATGACCAACTTAATTTTAAGATACAAGTACAACTCATAACGTCTGCTAATCTTACAAAAATCCTAGTTTCAATATTTGATGGATGAATGTAGCTGTAGCAATACTACTACATGTACTGACTACATAAATGATGTTGTCAGTGCGGACGCCGGGCGGGTGCCGGCGCATCTGCATGAACGGCGGTACCTGCGCCAACGGCACCTGCGCCTGCGCGCCCGGCTGGAGCGGCGAGTTCTGCACCGAGCGTGAGTACACAACATCACCGACACCGACACCAACATCATCAGCAACACCATCGCCGATACCAACACCAACAGCATCACTAACACAAACATCATCGCCAACACTAACATCATCACCAACACCAACACCATCACCAACATAGACACCAACACCAACACCGACATCAATATCGTCACCAACACCAACACCAACATCAATACCATCATCACCAGCACCAATAGCAATACCATATCCCACGCCTTCGCCCTCTGGGTTCTGTCAAGGGTTTTTTTACTGACAACGCGACGCATGGGGACTTAAAAAACTTGCCTTGACCATTCAACTTCTTGTTAGTAGTTTACTACGCATAAGTTTTTCTTACATTACTGCAGTGTAATCCTGTACATGGATAAATGAGGCGTGAAATAAAACTCTACCAATCCTAGTCATAATTCATCAAGTTCTCTTTATAAACAACGCAAACGTTTCAAGATTTCAAAACTTTACTTAAATTTGTACTCTATATACTCGTCACAAGGTTTTATTTACTTTGTGTGGTTTCCAGCGATCTGCCGCGAGCCGTGTCTGCACGGCGGGCGGTGCATAGCGCCGAACCGATGCGTCTGTTTCCACGGACTATCGGGCACGAGATGCGAAATCGATAGGAGAACTGGTGAGTTCCTTTAATTACACCTTTACGAAAAAAAAAATACAAAATATTTATTTCAAAAACAGGTTACATAGTAGGAGTTTAATCAATGGACCCCGCACTCGGGCTAGCCTGTATCGCGGGGATCCAAAAAACGGTTTCCAGAATTATAAAGAACATGCAAGACAGTAGGTTACTCTAGATTTAAATGAAGTTGTTGAGTTTACTTCTTCAATTTCAATCATGAAATTTATTTAATAATTAATCTCAGACCTTACAGCATTTGTATATTGGCGCAGCCGGTCTGGATTCGATTTAATAAATAGGTATTTTTAAAAGTCAAGAGTAGGTAAATTATAAAAAAATATAGGTTGAAATAGTATTTATTTTATTTTATTTTATTTTATTTATTTAACATTAGACTCACAGTTACATTTTTTTGTTATATAAGCTATGAAATATATACTATTCTTAAACCAAATTGAGTCTACATTTTGTTTACTGTAAATATATAAGAATTATAGGTAGGTAAGTCTGGGTAGATAATTAGTAACTCTAACAGCAGTAAATTACAAACAAACAAATAATCGCATTGTGTTTGTCAGTGGTGTGTGTGGAGTGTGAATGTGATGTGTGTGTGTGTGTGTTGTGCGAAGTCTTAATGAGTTGCCTACCTAACCTGCAACGCTTGCAACAAGTATGCGCTCGAAAAACAAACTTGTCATTAGGTGCGGTTTACATGATGGTCGTTTTATTCTAAAACTTATATGTTCGGGATTATGGAAAAGTGAGATTATTTCTTTTGAGAGTTGAGAGTATTTAATGTATTTTATTCCTCAATACTACTGCGACAGTAGAAAGTCTCCTAAATTTTACAAAAATATGTCCGGTTTCATCTCGAGCTTAGATCTTAGCTTAGTAGATGGCGCAGTCGGTGTGGGATGTTACTAATAGTGTATATTGTGTCGGTAAGGGCCGTGCTACACGGAGCGACGCGGCGCGCTGTGCACGGGCGCGCTGGAGGGCGTGGTGTGCACGCGCCAGCTGTGCTGCGCCACGGTGGGGCTGGCGTGGGGACACCCCTGCGAGCGCTGCGGGGACCTCGACTGCCAGACCGGCCACCTGCGCAACCACGCCACCAAGGAGTGCCAGGTACACACACACACCGACACTATAGCACAATGACTTCTTTTTTCTTATCGTGTCACTAGGTCTTTCTAACCAGTGTGGTGAAAGGATTTCAAGTGCGCCTCGAAAGGCTCCTTTCGTGCACTTAACACAATATGTTTTTCGAATATTTTTTTTAGGTTCAATGACATACCGGTTTCCTCACGATGTTTTCCTTCACCGTTAAGCACGTGTTTAAATGCACACATATATTTTTTTAACAGGAATAACCATCGGTGTACGACAGGGTTTGAACCCACGATCTTCGAATTGTTAGTCGAAGCACCTCCCACTCAGCCAACACGTCTTTTAATGTGTTCCTTAAGGCTATTTATTCATTCCCGCTGAGAAAAATTCATCGTCTTCACTGATATTTCAGACTGCTTTTCTGATCGCAGCTGTAAATAAAAAACAGCTGATTTAACATCAACCCCGTCGCAATTGCATTTTGTAATAGCTGCCATTCACAAAAATTTAGTTATGTTTTGTTTCGTATTCAGGACATAGACGAGTGCGCAGCCATCCCAGGGTTGTGCGCGGGCGGCAAGTGCATCAACTCCATAGGCTCGTTCTCGTGCGAGTGTCCCCCCGGCCAGCGCCGCCACCGCGTCACCAACAACTGCGAGGACATCGACGAGTGCGAGGACCCGGACATCTGTCCCGTGAGTTACAAATTACAACTACGGTACACCTTTAATTCAATAAACTGGCTTTAACAAAACTAAACATGTCGTGATATGTTCTCCCCCGCTTGAAAAATTTCCTTCTAATATTAGAACCTTCTAATATGTAACCTATAATAGATATGAGATATATATCTTTTATATATTACATTATTTTTAGAATATTTTTACCCTGTGATCTCAAAAGGGTGTCATTGGATATTATTATGATTATTCTTTAGATTTTTCTTAGAATTGATTTTATTGCGTTGCAAAACAAAAAGTATAAAATTAAAGCTAGGTTTAGCGTCGTCCCTGTATATACCTACCCATTGTCTACGTAGAAGGGTAGGCTTTGAAATCCTCCTCCACTTAATTCCACTGACGACCCTGATTATTCCCTGTAGTGTCTGCTTACCATGTTTTAAAATGTATTCCCTGATGCTGCTTTTGGATTCCGAAATCATAGAAAGATTTTGGTACCAGATTTTTTATTGAGGTAATTTGTGCGTGAACTTTTACGCTAGTCTCTACTTTCGGTGTTTTTATTTTGAGTAAATAATAGATTTTGTAAAAATAAATTATAATTTAGTATAATGTTTCATTGGTGTGTGGTGTGTACAGAACGGCAAGTGCGTGAACACAGAAGGAGACTACTACTGCCTGTGCAATCCTCACTTCATCCCCAGTCCGGACAAGAAATTTTGTATTGGTATGCTTGCATTTTCCCTTACTTATGCTTATTTCTTGTTTTTCGACATTTGTTGAACATTTGATGTAAGGATTCGATTTTCGAAACAGAAAGCTAGATTTTGTTCAAAAAAAAGACCAAATTCTGACGGCGGATCAACCCGTCAGAATTTGGATTTAGGTTCAATTCACACTGAGATGGCAGTTACGGGGGTCGGCCGGCAGCGACCTCGCGACTAGTTTTAGTAGCGCGGTGATTCGCGCGTGTGTGACGTTTAGCCGTAGAGTTTGCCGTCAGTTTGTATGGACTAAGCGTTAGAACAGATCCACAGAACCGACTTCAGGATGGCAGATGGTCTTCATGTAAAATGTGTTATTATTTCAGACGGTCGAGTAGGCAGTTGCTTTGCGTACCTCAGCGAGACGGGGTCGTGTGCGGACCGGCTGCCGGTGGCGCTGTCCAACCGCGACTGCTGCTGCGGGTACAACATGGGCCGCGCCTGGGGCGAGCTGTGCACGCCCTGCCCGCCCAGGGGAGCCGGTCAGTATACATATACAGTACACATCACACACAAATAGCATGTCTCAGCCAGAGGTCGTGTGCGACCCGTCTTGACTACTCAGAAATTAGCAAGCCTACTCTGTTGATAAAAGAGTGTGAATAAAATTTGCAAACTACTTACTGGACCTCCCAGAAATGTTTATTATGAAAACTAACACAAAGTTAAGAGGAAATTCCCTAAAGCTCCAAATCATGCCAGGTACCAGCAAACCTAGGAAGAACACTTTGCCCAACCGCGTTGCCATAGACTGGAACAAGTTGCCACAGACAGTGATTAGTGCCCCTCAGTGTACTCTTTCAAAAATAGACTGGATAAACATTTAAAGTGCTGTGACAAAAAATAATCAAGATATACACACATCAGCTTTAAGCTGTCTGTGTATCATAAATAATAATAATAAATCCAGAAGATAAATAACAACCTGATTATTGCTAACAAGGTAGAAAAAATCAAATAAAATAGGCGACTCTACTCTTGAGTAATGAGTGGAAGATTTAATGCGAGGTTTCGTATCGTGCAGGTGAATGGACGCACCTGTGCGGCGGCGGCGCGATCCCGCCCGACTGGCGGCGCACCAACGCGTCGGGCGAGGGCGGCGACGGCGGGTACGGCGGCGCGGGGGGGGAGGCGCACGCCATCGCCAAGATCAACGAGTGCATGCTGCGGAACGGCATCTGCGGCCTCGGGGACTGCCTCGATAAGGATATCGGGTGAGGACGCTCTGTTGAAAGCAACCCGTCAAGTCGGGGGAGAACTGTTTGAATTAGAAGAAATATCTGTAGTTTGTCACAGGCCTCGGAGGCTCTGACTTCGCTTAGCGACTGCATCTTTATTATTATAGCCGAGACTGAAACTGAAAGTGCTCAGTTGTAGCTACTTTTGGTCACAGCCCATCCTTTATTAACATTATATCATAATCTGTTTTGCTGCCTCGGTTTTGGGTAAAATTTTGAATAAAATGATTTTTTTTACAGATACCAATGCGAATGCTGGGAAGGCGCGGAGTCTGCCGAGATCGACGACAACCCTACCTGCATTGATATTGACGAGTGCGCATTAGGATACTGTAAAGGGGGCACTTGCATCAACAAACCTGGGGGCTTCGACTGCAGGTAACAAGTCAATATCACTTTATATCTCACCAGCTGCTGCTAGCGTAACGTAACTTTTGCCTCTTTAATTCTTGTAGATTAGATTAGTAGGATACAGGTAAAACGACCGCTAAAACGATCAACGACCCAAAAAGGGCGCACTCTATTTGTTCAAGACGATACAACTAATGCCATCTAGCGACGGAAGGTGGCGTTACGCGCCCACTCTGAACACCGTCGTGCTCTCCGAAATACTCGTTTAAACTGTCAATAACGCAGCTAACTTAACTACAATTCGATTGATTCGTTAGATAGACGTTAAAACTTTGTAATTTAAATTTTTATTTTAATATACGTTTTATACTGAGAAAAATCACGCTCAAACACTATTTATTTTTGTTTGAATTTTTTCGTCCAACGGATCACATTAGAAAGGTGTTGAAATTCTGCCCTACAAAATTAAGGAATGCTTGTTATTTGATGTGATTGTTTGTCAGATGTCCGCCTGGATTCGACCCTGTGGAGAACGGACTGAGGTGCAGCGACACCAACGAATGCGAAATGACTAACGGCGCCATGTGCACCAACGGGGAGTGCACCAACATCGACGGAGGGTAAGTTTCCTGTCACTTTCAGCTGGTCAAATTCATTCTTCCGGTGTTTAGGATGCATTTATTTAGAAAACATGCCACATAACAAATATAAAACCTAAGGCGTTATATTTTTGTATATTTATGTATAAGTGTCATCACCATCGTCATCCAATCACAATGCTCTAAATCCGCACTTCGAGCACTGTGATTGGCCAATTAATTTTTCCGCATCTTTTTTTTATTTCATTGGTCCGCACTGTACTCCGCTCAGCTCCGCGTCAGTGGAAACGCACCCTTAAAGGAGAGTTAAATCGAGGGTTTAACTGAGAGTCATTCAGTGCATCGCTGGTCGTCGCGCTGGACGGTCGTAGCTCGTAGTTCTGCCAATCTTAGAAACGTTCAAAAACATTATTGGGCAAGACTGACTGCCAAAATTATAATGATTTACTACTATGCAGGGTATTAAATTGTTTCTTATAGGCCTCTAGTTATGTTTGTAACCTCAAACACCAATGCTGTACTGGCGTTTTAAGCGTTTTCGGCGTGTAACTGTAAGATTGACATATGTGTAGTTACGAGTGCACGTGCAACCCGGGCTACCTAGCCACGGAGTCGGGCGCGGCGTGCGTGGACGTGGACGAGTGCGGCGACAACCCGCGCGTGTGCCGCCGCGGCCGCTGCCGGAACACGCCGGGCGGCTACGAGTGCGCCTGCGACCCCGGCTTCCAGCCCTCCGCCACCGGCTACTGCGTCGACGTCGACGAGTGCGCCGACAAGACCGTGTGCAAGGTGAGTGTGCCGCACGCGCTCCTGACAACCCGCGCGTGTGCCGCAACGATCGCTGATAATGTCTATTCATTCATTCATTCTAGTTATACGCTCCGAGATACAGTTTTTCAAGCTAGTTCGGAGTATATAACAAAACCGACCCCGCTAGTTTAAATAAATTTATATATGCCTGCTATGTATGAACGTTTTCTAGACCTAAGATGTGTCTGATGCAAAAATAAATAAATTTCATTTGATTCATTCGTATCACTGATTCATTCATATATTTTTTGACTAAAAAGTAACTACTTCTATTGCTATATCCGACGCCGAGAGCTAGAGTCTAGGGGGCGTGGAAAAACCTCACTGTGGTGCACTCTGGAAGCATCTAGTTCCGGTAACGCGGTACTTAAGCTGACTAATTTTTCCAACACAATGATTCATTCAAATCCCAACATGTCGCTTTAACATCAAAGCCTACGACTGATCAACGACCATCATTGATCGTAATTTCCATAATGCCTTAACGTGTATTTGTTGTTCCCCAGGGTGGTCGGTGCGTGAACAGCGAGGGCTCGTTCCAGTGCGTGTGCGAGGCGGGCTACCGGCCCACGGCGGCGCGCGGCGCCTGCGTGGACGTGGACGAGTGCGCCGAGCAGAACGTGTGCCGCAACGGACGCTGCCACAACGCGCCTGGATCATTCCGCTGCGAGTGCCATCCCGGTTTCACGCTCAGCAACGACGGCAGAACTTGTCTAGGTCATTATTACACGGCCCCCTAACTCCTCCCAATATCCCCACATCCCATATCTCACAAAACCCCTCCCCCTAAGACTCCCAACAACCCCTCCCCAAACACACAAATTCATTTACACAAACCAACCTATTTATTGGCACCCTAGAGTTTTATATGAAAAAACAAGGAATTTGTAGATTATTCAATTTCAGTATACTTTTATTACTTTTAAAAGCATACTGTAAGTGAATAATTTTCTTGTTTTTTCTAACTAAACTCTAGGGTGCCAATAATAGGCTGGGTGCCAATAATAGGTTGGTTTACCCTACTTGGACGTTTCAGTGACCACACTATTGTTGTTACAGACGAAGTGCAAGACTTGTGTTACGAAAAATACGAAGAGGGACACTGCACCGGGCCTGGAGAGAACGCGGTCACGCGCTCACAGTGCTGCTGTAGTTCTACCAAAGGTACTATTTATGCAAGTTTATTTTCAACCGACTTCAAAAATAGGAAGAGGTTCTCAATTAGGTTGAATTTAATTATTTTTGTAAATTTTTGTTAGGTACCTTACCTACTTCCGAACTTTGTTTTAAAAAACAACTTGAAAAAAAAAATTACAGGATATACGAGTACTTTTAAAAAAATCATCAAAATCAGTTTTGTAATTGAGTTATTAAATCAAAATAACTGAAAAAAATATCTTATCGAAGTTAACGAAATTGTGTATTTTGCTTTTGTGCGACTTAAGTTATCAGTTACGGTCAATAAATAGTTCAATTGAAGACGGTCGTAGTATGATTTTGTAAAACCTTCATGATGGTGTTTAAAAGTGCATAATTTTAAACAATGGTCTAACTTTGACTGTCGTAGGTTTGACCCTCGGCTGGGGCGTGTCGTGCAAAGCGTGTCCGGCAGTGGGCAGCGAAGAGTACAAGACGCTGTGCGCCAAAGGGGCGGGGCGGGACAACGGCGGCGCCGACATCAACGAGTGCACGGCGGTGCCCGGCGTGTGCGCGCACGGCACCTGCGAGAACCTGGAGCCCGGCTACCGCTGCATCTGCGACCCCGGCTTCCACCCCTCCGCCGACACCGTGTGCAAGGACATCGATGAGTGCGAGATGCAGCAGTCTGTGAGTCAACATTACGTTACGGGCGGAAACCCACCGCATCGATGAGTGCGAGATGCAGCAGTCTTGTTGACCAAAAAAGTTGTACGATTCGTGTCACGAAAGTTGAACTCGCAGAATTAAATTTCAGATGCGTATATTCTTATTCGTGAACAGCCATATGCTCGTTGCTATCCCAATTGCAGACTGTTCCTATAAAAGTGTTAGAGCAGTGACGTGTGTTCCAGTTCTGCCAGGGTGGGCAGTGCCGCAACACGCCGGGCAGCTTCACGTGCGTGTGCCCGAGCGGCACGCGCTACGAGCCCGACGCGCAGCTGTGCCGCGACGTGGACGAGTGCGCCGGTGAGCCCCCCCGCGCCACGCACATCGACCGCGGGGACATACCCCTCACCATATACACCTCAGGTTACACACACGTACACACACTCGCAATCATGCAAACCATCCAACCATGGGAAGTATGCCGCCTAACCGCGCAGTTGAATGACGCATGAATCAACCATTACACTCACTGGTGTGGACTTTGCTAGTCCCAAAATATCCCACCTAAAAGGAAAGATAACTGGGCTTGTCATTGGACCCGGGATTTGCGGACCAATCAATGTTGTCGGACTATTGCAAATTCAGCATTATAATTCAGATTACATCTGTTCCTGTTGTCTAGACTTTGGGTATAGTCTAGACGGCATGACAAGTTATGTTTCTATATGGCAATAGAGGGAAATGGATGATGAAGGCCTTTGCTCAGAAGTGGGATATAAATAAAATAACGGCTGAAAAATATTCAACACATCAGAACACGCTGTCATGTCAGTCATGGCACTAAGTAACATCAACAAGAACACTTCAAGCATGATTGTTGCAAGTCACACACAACATTATACAAACTTATATACGAGACATTTCCAATATAACACACTATGGTCCATTTCATGAGTTGACATAAACTTTATCAGTCGGTGTACAATAGCTTTGCTAGTTAAGAGTCTAGGAATTAATATTTTCTAAAGTGAATCAGGCATGATAAGCTTGTCAAATCAATAATTTGAAACAATAATTATGCACTACATTTAGATTCATTAGCACCGCTGCGCTGTTTAATAATATAAATTGACTAATAGTTTTAATCGAGATAATTTTAGTAGACTTTAAACAAATAGAAAATTAAAAGAAAACTAATTCAATTATTTTTATTAAGTTGAAAATGAAGGACAAAGAAGAAGAAAACAGTTTTAGAATTGGATGAGAACAATATAAAGAAGCATTGAAAAGCAACAGGTTTTACTGTGTTTGTTTACAGAGCAGTCGAACCCGTGTGACAACGGCAGATGTATCAACACGCACGGCAGCTACGAGTGCGAGTGCGAACACGGGTTCGTGCTCGACCCCACTGGACAACACTGTTTAGGTGAGTTCTGCGACCTTGCAGTCATCTTGCGGCGAAGGGAACAAGATCTTCTTCTTCTTCGTTGCCTCTTGACAGAGCGGTCGTGGTCTTTAGGAAGTTTATTTTAGTTGGGGGCTGTGACTCTCCTCACGATATCTCGCCACTTTTCACAACAAGAACAAGATAGTCTGCTATTTAACTATGACTGTAATTTAGTAAATTGATCCAACACACACACAAAACACGGCAATCTCAGGGCTTCTATTCATTCTTGAGTACTTTGATTTAGTAAATTAATCCAGTAAGCATGGAAACTTCAGAAAAATCTTATAAACTTTGAGTAATATGTTCTCTTTATTCTTAAATTGTACATTTATCTAACGCTGAGCGCTGAAACTTTGGTGCGATTTTCTATGTCGTTTCTATTTCCTAGCCATATAGTGTTTTTGAGGCATTTCGTTTCGGAATTGTAGGTAACAAACATAAAAAATGGCATTTGACTTCAAAGAAGAAACTTAAACGTTGTGAAATACAGTACGTTGTTGTGTGTTGTAGACAACAGACGCGGGTCGTGCTGGCGGCGCGTGGTGGACGGGCAGTGCGAGGGCGCGGGCGCCACGCCGCTGCTGCGCCAGGAGTGCTGCTGCAGCGTGGGGCTGGCCTGGGGCTCCCCGTGCGAGCCCTGCGACACCGACCACTGCCCCTGCCCTAAGGGCTTCGCCAAGGTAACCTTCTACCTCCCTTCTACTGTCCGCGCAGTGGAAACTGTTAATCACGTCATTATTCTCCTTGCCAAGGTTTACCATGGCAGTTTTTATTTTACAACCGACTTCAAAAAGGAGGAGGTTATCAATTCAGTTGTATTTTTTTTTTTTTTTGTTACCTTAGAACTTTGTTGTTTATAAACCGATTTGAAAAATATTTTTTCGTTTGAGAGGATATACTTTCAGATTGGTCCCAAACACATTTCATCATAATCGATTCAGGCGTTTAGTTTTTATATCTTATATAATATATAACTGAAAAATATATGTCGTCAAAGTAAACAAAATTGCATATTTTGCTTCCCTGTGACTTTTCAGTGGTGTTTACGGTCACTAAAACAGTCCAATTGAAGTCGGTTGTCTATGTATGTAGTTTTCGTAAAACCTTGATTATGTCGTCTAGAATAGTATTCTTCTTTCAGTTGGATGGCGCATCGTGTCGCGATGTAGATGAGTGTCTGCTAGACCCTGACCTATGCGTCGGTGGCACTTGCGTCAACACTGACGGCTCATACCGCTGCGAATGCCCACACGGACTCACACTTGACCCGTCTGGTAAGATTCTACTTAGGCACTGGAAATTAATATGAAAACAAAATAAAAGTGGAACTAGGAGCCAGCCTTGAGTTACTCCTATTTTATTTATACTTGCCAGGATGATGATTTTGTCACCTGAAGCAAAATTTAAGTATGTACTCTAATTATTTTCCTGCTAATTGATTCGAATTGACTAATTAATACAATTTTAGAATGATACGAAATGAACGGTTTGTTGTTAATTTACCGTATGGAAAGCCTAGATAAAATCTCTCGTAAGAGATTCAATCTTTGCAGTTGCTTAGTTTCGCTTAAATGTAACCGTCGCACCTTGTTAATAATCTGTCTTTTTTCCACGGGTAAAGACATTTTAACACCAAAACGAGCCTCGCTTTCAGACGAGAACTTCAAAATGTTGATGTTCATGAAGAGGAATATGCACCTTATACCCAAAGATTAAATCACACATTTGAATTATACAAGTATTTTGTTTAGTTGCTAACCTGTTAACTTCCAGAACCTTAACCAACAGGTTTTATAAGTTCACTAACGATCAACGAAGTTAACTATTTGATTAACGGTGCCCAGCTATGGTTATTGTATGTTAGTTCAAAGCGGTACAGTGTGTGTGTGGTGTGCAGGCAACCGGTGCGTGGACACGCGGCGCTCGTACTGCTACACGGGCTTCGAGGGCGGGCGCTGCTCGGGCGCGCTGCACGCGGAAGTGCTGCGCGCCGTGTGCTGCTGCAGCGCGCTGGGCCGCGCCTGGGGCGCCGAGCGCTGCGAGCCCTGTCCCAACAAAGGTACGTCATCCTACATACTCCGTATCGTCTTTTCGCACTTGACTGCTGCATTCAACACCAATATACCTAGTCTTGCCATAAATACTGAAACAAAGAAAACATATTTTTTTTCAATTCAAATAACATTTAATATTTTTACAGTGTGTTAGTTTAATACATAAATATAAAACAATTCAAAATATAAAAAGCTTATTCGAAGTGGTCTCCATTGGCTGCAATACAGTCCTTTAAACGTTGAGGCCAGTTATCAATAGAAGCACGCACTCTTTGGGAAGATTCTTCACTGCCAATCGTACGGATTGTTATAGAGACTCCAAATTATCATGGCGTTTAGAGCAAGTCATACTCTCTAAAACTGGCCATTAATCATAATCCAGCGGATTAAGATCGGGACTAGACGACGGCCAGTCTTCAGCTCTGATCATGTCCAAAACGTTCGTTTCCAACCAAGACTGCGTAGACCGAGCTTTATGACCCGGTGCCGAGTTTTGCTGGAATGACCATTCTTCGTTATTGAACATGGTGTTGTTAAGAGGCTTCACTACCTTCTCAAGAATGGTATCTTGATACACTTGTGTCGATGTTTTGATACCTTTTTCACAAAAGTATGGCTCAGTCACTCCTTCATAGCTGATACCCCTCCGAACCATCACTGAAGTCGGATAGTGTCCACGTTGCACTCTGTCGACTAATTGGGAAGCTTCCTTAGAGCTTTGAGCATAAATACGGACATTTTGTTTGTTAAAATGTTGCTCAGTTGTAAAACGCTCAGTTGGTACGCAAAGGGAGGTCATTTTTCAGTGACCTCCCTTTGCGTACCGCTTCAGTAGTTGTTTCGATTTTAACACCCTATTCTTTTCAAAATTATTAGTTAAGAAATGACCAGTACGTCTCTTATAGGCTGCAAGTCCTTAGTTATCTTTCAAAATATGCGACATGGTTCTAGGTGCTATCTTCATCTCCCGAGAAAATTTTTTTTGCTTTTGAACAGGATTTCTTCGAATTATTTCCCTTACTGCTTTGACCACCTTTTTCGCACGAACACTACATGGACGGCCAGATCTTTTTCTGTCACAAACAGAGGAGGTCTCATTGTACCTATTAAAAGCCCGGTACACAAACATTTTACTAATACCAAGCGTATGGAGAGTTCCATAACTACTTTGTGTAATGCAATCACAGCGATTCGGTTCTCTTTATCACCCCACTCCATTTTAATATCGCAAAATATTGTACAATGTATTGGCGCCAAAATGAGAAAACTCAATGAACAATCATATAAAAATGACAGATTCCAAATTAAAATGTAATATTTTGATTATTTTTAATTGTAACAGTATTTATAGCCAGACTAAGTAATGTCACTACCACAACAGTCGAAAAATAATTAAGGTTGTACAAAAACATACAACAACCGACTTTAAAGTCACAGGGAAGCAAAATACGCAAGTTTGCTTCACTTCAACGACTTTTTTGACGTGACTACATCTAATAAATCGTTGAACGCCGGCTGCATGCACAAAAACGTTGACGTCATTGTCCGGTAACGCTCATTGTCCCGTTATGCTGGTAATCACGTTAAACTATCGTCCGTAAACCAACTTTACAGACAACTACGTTTAAAGTTTTATTTAGATTTGAAGTCAACCCATGCAAACATTATTATGTACACTGATATTGCTAGCGCTCTTGAAGTGTGGTGGTTCTTAGGGTTTTCAGGGGGTCTTGTATAATGAAACATCTTCAGGTATTGACACGAGTGTATTGTTCAATGCTCGGATAGATAATAACTACTTACGCTATGACAGTGTTACATGTAAATCTGTGACACCTTTAGTGCAAAGGCTATGCACAATACACTCTATCTCTATCCCACCAAGTTGAGCTATAGCTTACCGGATAATAACTTCCAGTCAGTTAGTAACCTCACGCGATGTGTTCAGGCACGGACGCGTACCGCAACCTGTGCATCTCGGAGGCCAACACGCCGCCCACGATCTGGGACCGACCCTACGACCACCCGGCCAACGGCTCCGGCATCTGGTCGCAGGTCGGCGGCCAGGACGAGTACGGCAACGGATGGGATAACGGGTGAGATCTTCCGCGGTTCATCTAATTGACCATCTTGCAATAGTGCTGAAAGGTGCCTTCAAATTAGAGGCCACTGAGGTGCTTGTTCTAGTTTTCAAACAATGTGTAGACGCGCAGATTCAGTGACACTATCGTGACATAGTGGCGCGCCTAGATATTGTATGAAAACTAGAAACAAGCGCCACAGTAGCGCTACAGTGGCGCTTCCTCACGCCTCTTATTTGAAGGCGTCCTAACACCGTGCGTCACTTTGGACCTCAATTTTGCGATCATCGGTCGGATTTTAACACATGGATTAGATCTGCACACCACATTACGTAGGTACTGGTAAACAAAAGGTATGTATGTATATCTCAGTAGAGTGTGGATCAGGTTGAAGATGATGAGTTTGATTCGAATTCAAAATTGAACTGAGTTTGTCATTCATTTTAATTGAAACCTTTCATTCTGCAACACCTGCTCAGGGCCGATCTTTATAAGGCCACTGATAACGCAGATGAGCTGGCCTCTCATATTTCTAAGATCATTTAATGCTACCATCGACTCGCCAAGAAGAATTCATAATTTGTTTGTTGGTCCAGCGTGGGGCCAGACACCTGGAACGGCACCGAGGGTTGGGGCGGCGGCGGGCGCGGCGGCGGCGGGCTGGTGCCCGGGCAGATGGAGGTGAACGAGTGCGCCGCCTTCCCCGGCCTGTGCGGCCGCGGCCGATGCAAGAACGTGCTCGGCTCCTTCGTGTGCGAGTGCTTCCCGGGGTACGAGCGGGTGAGTGTACCTTTGCTGTCAGGGTTATTTGCCTCTTCAAACTGCAACGCCGAAGCCAGTGGCTTGGAGTGTGTTGGACAGACTTGTTTTTTATTTTGTAAGATTTCAAGCCTGCACATGACTAGAACAATGCTATACCAGATTTTGAATCACATAGGCTGGAGTAACACTGCTGTAGTGCTAGTGTAAATAGAGCCATTTTATGATCAGTCTCGGAAATCCGGTAACTTCACTAACAAAGGGACACTGGAACATTATTTGACCACTTTGTTGGTATCCACTCAAACGGTGTTCCGCAGGGGACGGCTCCGAGGGTAAAATTTGGTTGGAGACTGTTTTGGGAGAGTTAAAGTGTTATTTCTGTTCGGCAGGACTCGAAGAACCACACGTGCGTGGACGTGAACGAGTGCGAGATCGTGGACGGCGTGTGCGGCGCGGGCGAGTGCCGCAACACCGAGGGCAGCTTCTCCTGCCACTGCGGGCCCGGACACAAGGCCGACGACTTCTCCAAGGTGTGCGTCGGTGAGTACCCGCTGCCTGTGTGAGGTAGGGGACGGCGTGTGCGGCGCGGTGGCCGGTACTAGTGGCCCAGTGGGGGGCAGCTCTCACTAGCCATGGCTACGTATCTAGTGTGATGACAATGTGTTTGTGTGCAGACATCGACGAGTGCGCGGAGGACGCATCGCTGTGCCGCGGCGGGCGCTGCGTGAACACGGCGGGCTCGTTCAAGTGCGCGTGCGGGCCCGGCATGGAGCTGGCGCCCGACCGCCTCGCCTGCAAGGACGTTGACGAGTGCTCCATCACCTCCGGTCAGTCACTCCTCCAGTCTCCACTCAGTCCAGTCACCAGCTCGCATATTCTACTTCTAGGGTGGAGCAGGGTTGGACAGCAGTCTGCACTGTCCTGCCGTAGTAAGGTAGATTGTGCATTGCCTCCACTATGTTTGTTGACTAATCCTACCCCAGCTACCCTAACTCCTTGAAGTTTCGAAGAACAGGACTCTTGTTTGATGGCAACACTGATCAAGTTATTAGCTGGATGACACAGTTGAAGAAATTGAGTCCAATAGTTTATAAAATCCTGACCCTATATTCATAAGCTCTTCAACAAACGGCATAGAAAAACCAGCTCCATATATTTTAATTTTGGAAGACCTTTGATTGGCCGTAATCTCACCCGATGTGGAGTGACGATGTGGCCAATGATGGATCTTGATGGATCATAGAGCAGGTATGGCGGGTACAAGTGTTTTTGTACAGAGCCGACGGGTTTCCAGAGACGGGATTATTTATTTATGTATTTAAGTCTATTACAATAGTTATTATGTATGTAGGTGTTACAATTTTTTATAGTTCATCCCACTGCTGGGCAAAGCCCTACCCCTTCTTTTTCCACTTGGTTTATTTTGTGTTGAGCGGGGCCATAGTGTTCCTTCGTAATCTTTTATTTCATCTCTCCATCTAGTAGGAGGTCTTCCTTTTTAAAAGCGCTGCTTAAAGCGTCTCCTGGACACCAAGTTGTGGTTATGATGCTCCATCTATATTCTTTTTTTCTTGACATATGGCCCGCCCAATTCCATTTCCCTTTCTTTACCTATTTTCACAATATCTCTTGTTTGCGTTTTTTCGTTCAGAGGCGGGTCTACCGAATGCATAAGCTATGTTCACTTTGATGCTCTTATAGCTGGATTCTATAGTTTTTAAAAGCTTCATGTTTTATTCTAAGCTGCGTGACTTTGCAGGTATCTGCAGTAACGGTGCTTGCGAGAACCAGATGGGGACGTACCAGTGCGTTTGCGACGAGGGCTACGCGCAGTCCTCCGTCAAATCCCACTGCGAGGACATCGACGAGTGTGAGGAGGACCCCACCAGATGCCAGCACAACTGCGTCAACACGCTGGGCTCCTACCACTGCACCTGCAGGTACGATAGGGTTCTTCTTCGTATAGTATCAGTGGCAAACCAATCAAAGAAAAAAGAAAGAAACGGCAACCTTTACCCCTTTGTCCATTGCCTGTAGTAGGTCCTCCCGAGGACAGCTGGTCAGACACAGCGGGCATGAGAGCTGAAGAGTTGCTGGAACTAGGGGGTTTTGTGCTTTAAAGTCACCTACCTAAAAGACACCCCTATTCTCGAACAAAGTAGTGCGAAGAAGAAATTTAATACCGTTACGAGTCGTCTCCTCCAACTTGACCATCAAAATATCTCAAAGGTTTAAAAATCATTTGACAATGACTACGAAGTCCGATGCAGTACTGCTGTTGGTGCTCCAAGTTCGTATTTGGGTTTTATGTGTGTGTTTGGTAGTGTAGAGCTGTAAGTGTCGGTGTGGGCGTTGCAGGGAGGGCTGGCACCTGCGCGCGGACGGGCGCACGTGCCGCGACATCGACGAGTGCGGGCGCGGCGCGCGGCCCTGTGGCGGCGGCGCCTGCACCAACACGCCGGGCGGCTACACCTGCGCCTGCGCCGACGGCCTGCTGCCCGCGCCCAACGCCAAGCGCCCCACCTGCATCGACGTCGACGAGTGCCAGGATGTCAGTACCTTACACATTTATTAATTTATTTATTTATACCTGTTACTGTTATCATTGTTATAGTTCATCCCACTGCTGGGCAAAAGCCTCTCCCTTCTTTTTCCACTCAGTTTTATTTTGTGTTGAGTGGGGCCATTGCGATCCTTTGTAATATTCTATTTCAGAGCGTCTCTTGGACACCAACTTGTAGTTACGATGCTCCATCTATCTTTTTTTTTTCTTAATATATGGCCCACCCAATTCTATTTTCCTTTTATAGCAATTTTTGCAATATATCTTGTTTCAGTTTTATGACGTATGTCCAATACCTTACCTCACACATACGACTTTTTAAATGTAGGAGAGGATTATGCAGGTCCACACAAGACTTTCGTTTGAGATAGCCATACGTGTTCTCAATCTGTAATGTGTCTCTCTCTTTATATCGAAACATAAGTATCCCAATAACATCGGTGCCATGTAGTAATGTAGAGGCACATTCCCAGATCCCGGAGCTGTGCGGCGCGGGCGAGTGCCGCAACACGATCGGCAGCTTCGTGTGCCGCTGCCCGGACGGGTACAGCGTGAAGCCCGAGCAGGGCCCGGCCTGCACCGACGACGACGAGTGCGAGCTCGGCACCTGCGACTGCCACCCCGCCGCCGACTGCATCAACCTACCCGTGAGTGATGAAAAATTATACAGAATTAGCAAATGTCAAATAAAGCTGAGCTATAACGTATTACAATTTCATTGAAATCCGCTTTTCATATTCTGACTCTTGTATAAGTAGCGGCACATAAGTCTAGCGCTGAACGATACGCGAGGGGGTATACTGCGCATGTTTATTGTATGTGTAGTCCCCCTCAGGTACCTTACTTTTTACTTCTGCGCAATAACGGTCACCGCTAAAGTTACGTGCTGCTACTTGTACTAGGTGTGTACGATCAGCCGCGGTCGAATCCGATCGGGACCCCGTGACCCTGTCAAGTGATGGTGCGCCGTCGAGCCTCTCGTCTGGTGACGAGTGGTTTGACGACGCATTAGCACTAAGGTGATTGAAGGCATGTCAATGAGTTTTTAGTCGGTATGCTACCAGTTACTAGCACTCTGCTAGTAACCAGGTGGCGAGCCCGACATACCCCTACGGTCCTCCCCGGGCCGGAGGATATGCGTAAACTGCATTTTCCCATTGTTAAAAAAAAAAAAGGTGTGTACGATCAGGAATAAAAAGTTGTGTTGTAGTAGTCAACACTGTGAACTAGGGGGACTTTTTATTCCCGATCATCCAGTTTTGACGACGGGGTGTTACCGATCGGGAATCATCTGGCTTGTGGCCATTTAGACTAAAATCGTGCGGTTTTAGTCACCCGTGGAAACACCCCGTAAGCGGTGACACGACTGACGGTGGCTGTGTGGTGTCTTGCAGGGCTCGTTCCAATGCCGCTGCCGCGACGGCTGGCGCGGCGACGGCGCCGAGTGCGAGGACGTGGACGAGTGCGCCACCAACAACGGCGGCTGCCACCCGCGCGCCTCCTGCACCAACACCGACGGCTCCTTCAAGTGCCTCTGCGACACCGGCTACAAGGGAGACGGGTCAGTACACTGCACTACTACGTACAGAGAAGTGCAATTAGCTCGCATCTTCACGCGTTTACATACAGGGTGTGGCGTAATGAGCTGATAATACTTTACCTGCGGGTGGGGGACTGTCAATTCCTAATCGAAATGTCAAATTTTTCACGTCCAAAAAATGGACGAAGGTAAAACAATATGGAAGTTTTGAAAACGTCCAGTAACTCCAAATCTGTGGGATTTTTACTGGGTACATGTTTTCATTTTCTGAACAGTCCTGAAGTCTCCACCCCGTATAAACGAACTTCGGATTTTCTGTTCCAACTTCTGCAAAGTACAGCGTGTTTGTCGTTCCATCTAGCATGCCTCAGCAGCCCTAGCATGGAACTGTTGACAAGACTTGTCTACAAGATTCATCTCTGCCTAAATCTCAAATAGTTTCGATTAGCAGTGCAGCTGTAACTGAAGAAGTTTATGTTCGTGATTGCCACGCTCATTGCTACTCGTGAATATTTTATTTATTGTTGACATGTTTGTATAGGTACTCGTGTGTGGACATAGACGAGTGCGCCAACGACCCGACGCTGTGCGAGAACGGGCACTGCGGCAACACGGCTGGTGGCTATGAGTGTGACTGCGACGTCGGCTTCAGCAAGTCCGACGACGGCAAGTCGTGTCTCGGTAAGTGCACACACGTAGCCTCAAGAACCGAAGATTACCTACTAAAATTCTTTATTAGACAAATTTGGGGAATTTCTAATTGTAATTTCAAACTAGCGTGTTTTTATCGTGCGTATATATATTTCGCATGTTGCAAAAAGCCGTGTTGGATGGGATGTGCCTCGACTTTCGATTCGAAGGTCGTAGGTTCGAATCCGGTCGTACACCAATGGATTTTTCTACGAGCGGCGAATCCGCCCGTTTACTCCACTGGTATGAAATTGCACTTAGGCCACAGGTTTTAATACGCCGTCTTCTTCTTATCGTGTCACTATTTATTCCGAACTAGTGTAGTAAAAGGCTCCTTTCGTGCACTGGACACATGTTTAAGACTTTTTAAGATTCTGTGACATGTCGGTTTCCTCACGATGTTTTCCTTCACCGTAATACGCCGTGTGTTGGCACAACAGTCTAGTGTTGTATTGAATGTAAAGGAGTTTATCAATGTGATCTTGTGTTCAGATATGGACGAGTGCGCGACGTTCGACAACGTGTGCGTGTTCGGTCGCTGCGTCAACACGTTCGGCATGTTCAAGTGCATCTGCGACAAGGGCTACCAGTCTGACAGCATCGACGATCGTGAGTACCGCTTACTTTACCTACCACTTTTTGTCATTGACCCAGAAATACTCTCTGTTTTACATTTGTCTGGTCTCGTGTCAACCATATTTCTTTTTCTGAAAAGTATGGTTACATTTAAGGTCTTAAACTAGTTTTGGTCTCGCACACTTCACCGTAAATACAGCATGCAAATCCTACTTCCTACTAATATTATAAACGCGAAAGTTTGTAAGGATGGATGGATGGATGGATGGATAGATGGATGGATGGATGTTTGTTCCTCTTTCACGTAAAAACTACTGAATGGATTTTAATGAAACTTTACAATAATATAGCGTATACATCAGAATAACACATAGGCTACAATTTATAGAGATACCTGCGCAGACAAAGTCGCGGGCACCAGCTAGTAACTTATAAAATAGGTATGTTTTATAATAATTTAAATTAAATTTTTTTTTAGTTAGATATTCTGTTACATTATAAAAATATTTGTCAATAAGCTATTTTTTTTATTTACCTACAAACATTTTTGTTGGCAATTTTTTAATGTCATCAGGAACGTTATTAAATATTTGTCCACACATTGCAAAACTACTCTTATGGTAAAGAGCAGATCTGGGTATCCGAGACAAAACCACTCTATCAGGATTTCTTACACATTTCGGATATATATCGCGAAATCTAGTGAAGAAATCGGAATGTTCTTTCACAAATTTAAAACAGAAGTTACGTACCCATTATACGCTGTCATAACTGTATTGTGGTTTGATGTTTTCCGAAGTCGGTAGAGCACATATACAAATTTATTCAGTTTTTTGCACACTAAGCTTACGTGTGCCTTCCAATTACAGTAACGGTCTAATGTAATACCTAGAAATTTAGTCTCTTTGACCTCAGTTAGACTCTGACCCCTAAGTTTGATACTGAGGTTTTCATGCTTCCTTCTATAGGTACTAAATTTAATAAGGTTTGTTTTGGATGCATTTACTTGTAAATTATTATAATCAAGCCATGTTATTATAGAGTCAATAGTATTATTTATATCAGAGCAATAATTAGAAATGTCAAAATGAGAGTCAGAATCAGATGAAATTATTATAGATATGTCATCAGCAAACAATGTGCAAGGCCTGTCATTTTAAGATTTAGTTTACACTTACTCCGTTTCTTCGTGGTTTGAGTGGTTCGGTTGGCTCTGGAGAATTGAGTTTTCAACCCGTTTGCCTCCGACTACATTCAAATAATTATATTTAAGACTAGTGAATCCATGCCTCTACATTAAAACATTTTGATTATGTTCATTTAACACGTTTTTATAAAAACACTTTGTTGTTTGTCTATCTGTCGATGTCGGTCCGGGTGAAATCTTGCAACACAAACAAACACTTCCTCATTACCTATTCTGCTTAAACTTTCAGGGTAGCTCACAGTTCGATGATTATTATGCATTCTAAATACATAAAAACCCCTATATCTCGTAAAAGAAGCGAGATAGAGCGTTAGCATAAAAACATTGTTTCTAGATTTTCATTTGTTGTTTAATGTATATGATGTGTTTTCAGTGATGCCCGGCTTCAACTGCACGGACGTGGACGAGTGCAAGTCCCCGCAGTCGTGCCAGTACGGGGACTGCATCAACACGCAGGGCTCCTACACGTGCCGCTGCCCGCCCAACTACGACCTCGTCTCCGACGGCACCGCCTGCTTCGGTACCTACACCTACACCACTATACCACCACCCGCTTGTGACTTGTACACCATTATCATCGAGAACAAGATAAAACTTAATAACAAGCTTAAAGTTTAAAAAACTGAAAACCCGACTGCGAAATAATTATACATTCATTGTAATCTCCTTTAAAATACCTTCATTTTATACCCTACTCGATAGGTTTGGTCAACAAAAAAATATTAACGACTCACTATTTAGCTCCACAAATCTTTTCAAGATTTTTTTTTTTTTTAACTGTCAAAATCCATCCAACCGTTTGGAAGATACGAGGTAACCCAGAAATTTACATACATACATAAGTCGGGTAAAAATGAAAATCAGATTTTGACACTTTACTGAAAAGTGCCGGTAACCCTGAACCATTTTTATTTGTCAAAAATGTGGTCGTGGCTGTCGCTTCCGCATATGCCTTTTTAGCCGCGCAAGAAAGTGCCTAACACTTTAACGAACTGACGCCACCTGAATCATCTTTTAAATAGATGGAAAAAGGCCAATGATGATGATGTCTGAAAAGTATGATCGCTTCCAAGCATTAGCTAAAGAAAAACATACCTGATAGGTGTCATATTTTTTGATAATCGGGTCTTACAAAACGTTAATAGCCTGGATAGTTTCTCATCTTTGTGCTTTTTTGTTTTGTGTTCTAGTTACTGCCCCACTTAGAGTATAATCTCGGCTATTATCTTCAATATTTGTTTGCAACATCAGATTCCCGCAAGGCGCGCTGCTACGGCAAGGTGGACCTCCGCTCCGGCACCGAACACTGCCGCGACAATGATGAGCTGTCTGAAGATGGCTCCATGGCCGCCTGCTGCTGCTCTGTTGGTGAGTCAACCCTGCCTATAGAACATCTACAGCCGACTGACGGTACTACTCGGGCGAATATACATGACACCTGGCTCGAATGACGTTTGTGCAAAGTACAGCGTGGAATTGGATAATCTTGATAGAGAACAGGTCCTGTAATACTTGGTAATTATAAGTAATGATAAAGCTTCGCAATTAGAGGAAGAAGAAACACGGAAGGCGCCGCGTGGGGAAGCGGGGGTCGCATCAAGTTCCAAGCCACGTGTCAGCCAGGTGTCATGTTGACTCGCCCGAGTAGTAGAAGATAAAATGTGGCAAGATTACGTTGTCGGACGCCTAAAATGGGATTCTTCTGTCAAACTTCATTCCGAAGTTTAAAGTATTTGTTAACCCTTACATTATAGCTTACTTGTGCAGGTGCGGCGTGGGGCAACTACTGCGACCTGTGCCCAGACCCCGGGTCTGAGGCCTACCGTCAGCTCTGTCCCGGCGGGCCCGGATACCAACCCGTATTAGAACCTGTAAGTGTACACTGACAACTCTTAGAACTGTTATCAAAATGACTCTTTCAGCTGATACGATAGTGTGACTCTGTTGTGTCTTAAACCTTGAAGATTAGTCCAGTCAGAATAAATCTTACTTCACCTACATTATTAACGTGTTATAGTCTTTACCCGACTGCCAAGGAAGGGTTATGTTTTTCGTGCGTATCTTGTGTAAATTTCTTTGTTACCCCTCGTATCTTCCACACGGCTGGATGGATTTTGATTTTGAGTTAAGTTAAGGTATCGTTCGATTTGTCTCAATCACTCAAGTGTTCTTAGACGGATTTTTAAAAAAATAATCAAAATGTCGGATTTTTGCAGCTAAATCCTCCTCCTCGCGTCGCGATATCCTCACTGCTGAGGGTCGTGACCTTAATGAAAAACTTTAGTTCGGACGATGTGTCGCCATCGGGGTCTGTCTTCTGCGAATTGTATGGCGTCGCCCACACTGGTGTCCAGCGTTGAGCGGATTTGGTCGCACCAGCGCATTGGACTCCGCCCCCGTGGCCGTTTTCCTTTCATTTTGCCAGTCACTACAAGTTTTTCAAGATTGTTGCCGCCTTTCCTGGCTATGTGACCGAAAAATTCAAAGATTCTGCGGAGACAGATGGTGGAGAGTCTGTTTTTTATGTCAAGCTCCTTCAGAATAGATACATTGGTGCGGTGCGCTGTCCATGGTATACGGAGCATTTTTCGCCAGCACCACATTTCAAAAGCCTCGATTCGCGATCTGTCTGCCTTCTTCAAAGTCCATGTCTCCGCACCGTACTGGAAGATGGAGAATACTAGAGTGTTCACTAGCTTGCGTTTGGTCTTAATGGATATATTCCTATCTGCCCAGATCTTGTGTAGCTGTGACATTGCATTCTTTGCCATCCCAATGCGTCTACGGACATCTGGTTCACAAGATCCATTATTGGTTATGGTGGAGCCCAGGTAAATAAAGTTGTCAACTATTTCTAAATTCAGCGCGCCACTGAGCTTCAACGCATTAGCAGCTAAATAATAGTCGTTAATAATTTTATTTTTTGTTGACCAAACCTATAGGTTAGGGTTGTTGGTATTGATTTAGTAAGTTGTTCATGGTGTTGTTCCGTAGCCATCGTACGTGGTGACCCTGGCGGACATAGACGAGTGCGCGACGCACCCGTTACTGTGCGAACACGGCACGTGCACGAACACGTTCGGCTCGTTCGTGTGCACGTGCGGGGACGGCTGGCAACTGGCGGCCGACGAACTGCGCTGCGACGACATCGACGAATGCGCCGACACCAGCGTGTGCGGCCCCGGCGTGTGCCGGAACTTGCCCGGCTCCTACGTGTGCCTGTGCCCGGAGGGATACGTCGCCATGCCTAATGGAAGTGAGTGTTCGCTATTCATGTAGGTTAATAACAAAATCGGGCTGAACATTGAGCCTTGAAGAACCCCCAGACTATTGTCTTGAGTTTCGCTTTTAGGTTTGGAGTTTTCGTAATAAATGGCTTAAACTACAATGAATTCATAATCAAACATTAATTAAGAGATCAATATTATTCAAACAATATAAAATAATGACGGTCAATAGAGTCAAAAGCCTCATTAAAATCACAATTTGAGAAATCTTATCTAACAGTGTCTCACTACTGGTGGCCGGTATAACTCGGTATCCATCTCTTCTTATATTTTTTTCTTGCAGCTTACTGAATTTTTCTATCAGTTGATATTTTCGTGCAGTTGAATAAGTAAGTGGTTTGTTGTCAGAGGAGTGCGTGGACGTGCGCCAGAGACAGTGCTACATGGAGTGGGACGAGGACGAGCGCCGGTGCAGCGGCGCCGTGGGCGTGCCGCAGACCCGCTACCTGTGCTGCTGCTCCGTGGGACATGCTTGGGGCGCGCCCTGTGAAGCCTGCCCCGACAAAGGCTCACAGGTAAACAATAAATATAGATCTTTTGAATATCTATTATTATTTTATTATATCAGCCCACATCGACCCACTGTTGGGTATAGGCCTCTTCCCTAGCTCGTCACTCTTTCCGATCTTGTGCCAAGTGAATCCATCGAAATCCAGCTGCCCCCACGATGTCGTCCGACCATCGGGCTGGTAGTCTGCCCGTTGACCTTTGCCCCTTGCGCGGCCGCCACTCTGTTACAGCCTTTGTCCATCTACCGTCTTCCCGTCTTGCAATGTGACCTGCCCATCTCCACTTCAATATCTATAAGAAGGATTATTTGCCATTTCGTCAATATTTAACACTAATTTGTTTTGTTAGGAGCACATGGCTTTGTGTGGTGAAAAGCCCGGCGAATACATAAATCCGATGACGAACGAAACCAAGCCCATCAACGAGTGCGACATCATGCCGCAGCTGTGCAAGCCCGGCTCCTGCCACGACACGCCCACCGGCTTCCAGTGCGGGTGTGACCACGGGTAAGAATGGTGGAGTAGGGACATACGAGAACTGGGAGTTATGGTTTTCTTGTCATAAGTTTTAGCGAGCTGTGTGGATATCTAAGGTTTTTAATAAAGTGGCCCCAGTTGCGACCCTTGTGAGACCCCTGTTTGTTTCAATCTCTTGGTTAGTTTATTGTACTCAAATTTTCCTATAATTGCTATCCTAGAATTGTATCATATGAAATGCTAGCTAGCCATATCAAGATGTAGGGAAATAGCACAGGATAGTTTTAGGTGGAATTTAAGGAAGGAAGCTTATACTCAATATGTGAAAAAAAAACTCTATAAACCCTGTGTGGCAGGTACGAGCACGACAACACGTCGCACATCTGCCGCGACGTGGACGAGTGCCTGGGCGGGCGGGGCGCGTGCCGCGGCCTGGCGTCGTGCGTGAACCTGCCCGGCGCGTACGAGTGCCGCTGCCCGGCCGGGTACCGCCTCGCCGACTCGCTCGACGACTGCGAGGACGTCGACGAGTGCCTGGACACGCAGCTCTGCGACCACGGCGAGTGCCGGAACACTGTCGGATCCTACAGGTATCACATTGTACAATACGGCCGACGTATCTTGGCGAGTCTGAACAGAGGCTATGCGAACTTCAAAATAGTAATAGTCAAAATATAAAGTAAAGTAACTTATTTGGTTAATGTTTTCATGGGATACCTACTACTATCTACTTACATAATTTAATAATGTACTTTACCTACTTACCTAAATAATAGCCCATTATGTTTAGTAATATGTGTACAACGGGGTTGATTACACTACAAGTAATACTATAAATACCTAAGACTGCTTATAGTTTATATATTAGTGTAATTGTTTGTTGTTCTAATAAATAAAAATAAATAAAATAGTATTGATAATCATAGTGGAGTCAAATAAGAAAAACTATAAGTATGAAAAAATACAATAACATAATAGCAAAAATAAGTCATTTAATAATAATAATATTATTGCGTATTTTGCCTTGTGCAGAGGATTATAAACGGGGGAAACTATTTCCCTTGTTGATAATCCTCGGCACAATGCACTTCCTTATTTAATTTTATTTTAATTAAAATAAATTCAATTAAAATCCTCAATTTAGTAAATACATTTAATTTAATTTCATTCTATTTCATTTTATTTTTAATCGATTTAATTTTATTTTTATTCAATTTAATTTATTTTAATTAAATTTGTTTTATTTTTATTTTATTGTTTGTAATTTAATAATTTATTGTAATATGTCATGTGAAACTTTATATGGATCTTGTAGTCCGAAATAAAATATTTTTATTTTATTTTTTATTTGCTTCCCTGTGACTTTTCAGTGTCAACGGTCATTAGAACAGTCCGATTGAATTCGGTTGTTCTATGATTTTGTAAAATCTTGATTACTTATAATAAAGTTTTTTTTTTTTCATAAACTTACAATGTGTGGAGCGTTGCAAACGCTCCACACATTGTAAGTTTGACGGTTGAAAAACTACAAATATGGTTGTGTAACTATGCCTGGTTATGGTGTTTGCAGATGCGAGTGCGCGGCCGGCTACACGCTGCGCGACAACGTGTGCCGCGACGTGAACGAGTGCGCGCGCCCGCGCCCGCTGTGCCGCAACGGCACCTGCGAGAACCTGCCCGGCTCCTACATGTGCCACTGCGACGAGGGGTTCAAGCCCGGCTCCAACAATGACTGCGTTGGTAAGTAAACGGGTTTACTCGAAGAATATTTTTATATTTAAGTTGACCAATTTTTTGAGACGAGACGAGCTAAATGTTATCGTAACAATATTATCACGAACACATAAAACTTTGACTCTCCTTGGAGCCTTTTTTTATTGTTAATATGTGACGAGACATACTAAGCGTTCTCCTGATGACAAGAGATCACGCCTGCTCATGACCGAAATAGTGTAACACTTTGATTCATAGAGGCCGCAGTAATTTCTTCAACCTGAACTCAGTAATGCTTACAATTTACTGATTTGCGGCAGAATGTTTGACACTGTATTAGTACCCATCTAGACGGCACCTAGATGGCACGGCCTTTATATGGTCTGCCTTGAAAGCTGCGAATAATTTTACCATTCCAATAGCCACAGTGCTTTTGAAACTAATACGCTATACGCAATACGCATAGTGATTACAGTTTGGCGGCTTTTGAAATCTTGAATGGTTCAAAATATTAACATTGATTAAAATGTAACAGATATAAACGAGTGCCGCGAGGGCGGCATGGTGTGCCGCAACGGGCGGTGCCGCAACACGATGGGCTCGTTCCGCTGCGAGTGCGCGGCCGGCTACACGCTCACGCCCGACGCGCGCAACTGCCGGGACGTGGACGAGTGCAGCGAGCACGACCACCCGTGCGGCCGCGACGGCGCGCCCTCCTGTACCAACACTAATGGGGGGTAAGCTTGAGGCCAGAACTAGCTTATGTCAAAGTCCTTTTAAACGTATTCTTGTAAGATTAGATTAGATTCCTACTGGACTTTGAAAAATTGAGGATCAAACAATGCTTCTGAGTTTAAAGAGGCTTTTGAGTCCATACACTACCTATGTATAACATAAACATAAACATTCACACACTCACACCTCTGCACTAGGATTCCCTGTGTCGCAGGTGGCATATACTGGACACATACAAGACATCACAACATCCAATTATTAAAATGTGAAGACCAAGACCCGAGAACAAACATTTGTGTTCGTCACACAAATATTTGCCCCGACCAGGGATCGAACCCGGAACACCATGTATGAATGTCATATTTGTGTTTTTCGATCTATATTATGTTTTTAATCCGTTATGTGTAGTTGTAATATTCAATGATAGTGTTACGAAAATACAAAATTGCAATAAAAATGATATAGTGTTATATGGAGTACCTCAAGGCTTATAAGTAGGTCCGTTACTTTTTAATTTGTATCCCTTGTTTATTTTCAGTTACGAATGTTCTTGTGGTGCTGGATGGCGATTGGTTGGAAAGCGCTGTGTAGATCGCGACGAGTGTAAGGAAATACCACATGTTTGCTCCGGAGGTGACTGCCGGAACTTCAATGGAGGGTGAGAACCTTAATTACTAGGAGAACCGAGAACCGAAAAAAGAAAGTCATAGTCAAGATTTACCTCTCTCTCGTTGATACACTTCTAGCAAAGTGGCTGTCATGAAGTGATGATTTCTTCCTGATGGGAGGAGTACAAAGTGTGATTTTGTCTAGATCCAATTCCGTCAATGCAGTGCCAGATATTTCTGCCGCAAAGCAGTAATATAAGATCATTACTGTGTTTAATTTAAAAGGCATTGTAGCTGGTTAAATTACTGGGCTTTCAGTAAACGAGCACTATAGCAGTTGATGCGCGCTAGTTGTGGTGAGAGTCTCGGGCTCCACATTCCACACTGTTCTAGTCATAGACAGGAGATATTTCCTACCATCAGGGGAGCGCATAGCTCGTCTTGTCACTTGTTACCATAGGATAACTTGCACGCGCTCGTTTGCCCGCAAACAGTCTGTATTGCGTTGCGTTGTGTTGTGCGCAGCTACGTGTGCGAGTGCCCCATGGGCTGGGTGTTCGACACGGCGTCGGCGGTGTGCATCGACTCGCGCCGCGAGCTGTGCTACGAGCAGTGGGAGGCGGGCCGCTGCCACCGCGCGCGCCCGCTCGAGCTCAGCCGCCCCGAGTGCTGCTGCTCTGAAGGTGAATACTTACTCGTTTACTTGTACCAGACTCTACTATACTTCTAGGATGAGCTGTTCAGCACTCATGAGTTTTGAACTTTTTCTATTATTAAAAGCTATGGAATTGTCAGTTTCCGTATTTTGAGATACATACATGTTATGCGATTCGCTCTTGTCTGTGCAGTTACACAGTACTGAAACTTTCTCCACTTTTCTCTAAGGCAATATTTTTGGTTAGACGACATAATTGCGGTCGTTGAATGGCTATGGATTTAGGCGGCTAGAGAACGCACGTCTTTTGACGGAAGCTTATCTCCAGCAGTGGACGTTTTAAGGCTAAAATTATGTTGATTTCTAATACTGCTGGTCATGTCGTGTAATGTTACCGACAAATTTTCCAGTGAAATTCGTATGACAGGCGAAATTTTTTTAAAACCAATAATTAACGTTATTTGTACGTCCCAGGTGCGGCGTGGGGCAGGTACTGCGAGCGCTGCCCCTCGCCCGACTCGGCGGAGTTCCTTCGCGTGTGCCAGGGCGGCATGGGCCGGCCCAACCTCACGCAGGACCTGGACGAGTGCGCCGTGCGGCCGGACGTGTGCCGCGGCGGCCGCTGCGTCAACACCGACGGCTCCTTCCGCTGCGCCTGCCCCGCCGGCTACGTGCTGGACCAGGGCGGGGAGCCGCGCTGCGTGGACCAGGACGAGTGCGCGCAGGACCCGCGCATCTGCGGCAACGGCACCTGCGCCAACACGCCGGGGGGGTACGAGTGCACCTGCAACCGAGGGTTCACGCAGGGCCCGGAGCAGGTGAGTGCTGGCTTACATCTGCTTCTTCTTATCGTGTCACTAGTTCCTTCGAACCAGTGTGGTGAAAGGATTTCAAGTGCGCCTCCAAGAGGCTCCTTTCGTGCACTCGACACATGCGTTCGAACTTTAGGTTCTACGACATGCCGATATTTCCTCACGATGTTTTCCTTCACCGTTGCGAGGACGTGGGATGCAAACATAGATTTCTTCGACCGAAAAAACCGATTTACGCATGACTGCCACTGGGATTCGAACCCGCGACCATTAGATCGCAAGGTAAGGGCCTCATCCACTCGGCCACCACGTCCACGATATCTTCTGAACTCACGAGATCAGAAGGTGAATTGCTATATTAGGTAAGTTCCGAAATCCTCCTTGATATTAATTTTTAAGGTTATTTTGTAAGAAGTACAATGCAAAACCGCCTCAATTACAAAACCTTGGTATACACGAAAAAGGAATCTGTTTTGCAATAATTTCAAAGCCAAGGGGAAATTTTAAGGACATTTGGGACTTACCTCTCTGTGACTTTATTTTTGAAAGTGGCATTTTCGGAAAGTATTTTTCTGATCTTTATGCCATCCACGGCTTTCACACGTCCTACCATACCATACCTACTACTCGGGCGAATCAACATGACACCCGGCTGATACGTGGCTCGAAACTTGATGCTTCCCCCGCTTCCTTGCGCGACGCTCTCCATGTTTCTTCTTCCTCTAATTGCGAAGCCTTAGCATTACTTATCATTACCAAGTATTACAGAACCTCTTCTCTATCAAGATTATCAACACATTTTTCAATACCTATAAGGTTGGCCGGTAGAAAATGCTTTAGCATTAAGCCCACCTTTTGTACATCTTATCTTGTATTTTGTGCAATAAAGAATATAATAATAATAATTATTATTATTATTATTATCCAATTCCACGCTGCACTTTGCACAAACGTCATTCGAGCCAGGTGTCATGTTGATTCGCCCGAGTAGTACTAGCCATCACACGAGATATAATGTGTCCGTTATCCATAGACGTGCGTGGACATAGACGAGTGTGCGGAGGGGCGCGCGACGTGCACGTTCCGCTGCCACAACACGCCGGGCTCGTTCCGCTGCACGTGCCCGTACGGGTACGACGTGGCACCTGACGGCGTGCACTGCCGCGACGTCGACGAGTGCGTGCAGGACCCCGCCGTGTGTCCGCACGCCTGCGAGAACGTTGTCGGGTCATACATCTGCAAGTGTCCGGAAGGTAAGGGATTATGAATCGCGCACTCCAAACAGATTTTGTTCCGTATTAAGGGAGGGTAAGAAAGTTTTCTGTCTACCCTCATTATAAACAAGTATTATCAATGTTTTATAAAAACATACAACAATGGACTATTCTAGTGGCCGTAGGCACCGGAAAGTCACAGGGAAGCAAAATACGCAATTTTCTTCACTTTAACGATTTTTTTTTTCAGTTATTTTGTGTCAAAACCAAAGTACTGAACCGATTTTCATGAAATTTCTATGGGACGAATCTGGAATTTTCCTTTTAAAAAAATATTTTTGAAATCGGTTTATAAACAACAAAGGTCTGAGGTTACAAACATAAAAAAATAGTTTACCTGTAAAGTTGGTTTATGGACGATAGTTTGTGACAATGTGATCAGCGTAACGGGACAATTAGCGATACCGGACAATGACGCCAACGTTTTCGTGCATGCAGCTAGCGTTCATCGATTTATTGGACGTCAAAAAACATTCAACCGAATTGATAACCTCCTCTTTTTTAAAATCGGTCGAAAAACACATTCCCCTTATTCCCCAGGATACAAGCGTACGTCTTCTCCACACGACGCGGCGGACGCGTGCGAGAACGTGGACGAGTGTGCGGAGCGGCCGGACCGCTGCGCGCCCGGCGTGTGCATCGACACCGACGGCGGCTACGCGTGCGACTGCGACGCCGGCTACGAGCCGAATGAGGACGGCACCGAGTGCATCGGTCAGTTACACATACGGCCTCTCTACACGTCGATATGCGTGAGGCCCCTTTCACATGCACACTGTTGCCGTGTAAACGGCACGGCGCCGTGCCGTGCAAGCTCTTTCACATGTCCACGGTTTACGCTCGTTCACCAGGCGGTGGTGGCATAGGGAAAGGTTCAAACTCCTGCAATGTTAGATGACGAATGACCTCCTGCGCTCGCTGCCGTGCCGTTTTACGCCCGTTCATGTGAACGAGTCCATACAAGTCAATAGTTATCTAATAATTTAGTTATCGGTAGCAGCTTATTCATTGTAGTTAGTTAATTTAGACTTAGTACTAAGTACTTAAAACATTTGCACCGCCGAAAGGTCGAATATAGTGATTCAAAGTTATACAACCAACAAATGTAGCCACCTATATTCATGCAAATAAATGTATCATTTCATTTCATACATGACTGCAAGATGGTTGTGCGTCAAAACTGTGCTTATAGTGGATAGCACCGGTGACACACGGTCACGACACGGTCGCCGTGCCGTGACAGTGTGCATGAGAAAAGAGCCTGATTGAGTGTGTAATTAGCGCCTTATCTTGTTGTCTGATGTCGTGGTTGTTGCAGACCGTCGCGTGGGCACGTGCCACCGCTCGCTGGTGTCGGGCCGCTGCGTGCCGGAGCCCTGGCCCAGGTCCATAGCGTCCACGCCCGCCGCGCCTTCGCAAGTTACCAAGTTAGTATTCCGCCTTCCCTGGGCTAATTGCTCCTTTGATTTTAATGGCTTTGTAAGCCAAGTTGTGTGCCGTCAAGTAGGTCTTCGTTATCTTTCTTTAATGCTGACTTGCACCAAACTTTCCAAGTTCCTAAGCAACAACTTTACTCGCTTGACAGTACTTAATGGTCAGAATCTGTACTGTTCAGAAGTTAAAAGAGAACCAGAAAGTGATCAAAGTAATTGCTTAGGGACTTTGACAGTTTGGTGCAAATAGGCATAAATGTCACTTTTTCTTGCTTTATTTTTCTCGTAACGTTTCTGCTTCTGGGTCTAAGCAAAGCAGGAGATTTACTAAGAATCTGGCTTATTAAATACATATACATTTTTAAAATACATAGACATTCTTAAAATATTGTCAAATACATTAAATAAAATAGACATGTTTCGAATCGCTATTCTTCATCAAAATAAATAATTATTCCCACCTGTTGCCACCACTTAGAGCCACTTTTCAGGACCTGTTTATGAGACTGTCCGTGTATTCCAGAGCGCAATGTTGCTGCACGCTGGGCATGGCGTGGGGCCACGAGTGCGAGCTGTGCCCGCTGCCCGGCACGGCCGAGCGGCTCGAGCTGTGCACGCAGACTAATCTAGGCGGTGGTGGGCACGCGGGCGGCGGGGGCGGCGCGGGTGGCGCGGGGGGAGACAGCGGCCTGGGGCAGGCGCTCGACATCTACGGGGACGTGGACGAGTGCGCTGCCATGCCCGGCCTGTGCGCGCCCGGACGCTGCGTCAACACCATCGGCAGGTACGTGCCATGCGAAACTCAACCTTACGCGTATGGAATAAGGTTTTGCTTTGAGTAAGAGTCCTGCTGGGTTGGACTCGAGTTACGAGGTTGCATTGGTGTTTTAGAAATTGAAACCGTTTGGGAACGAATAAGATCTATTGGTTTTGAGCGTATGGAGCTTTGAACACTTATCTGTGCAGGAGTTACAGGAGTAAAACAGATCTGTTTTATGCCAATGGAATATGTGATGGTGAACCAGTATGTGTGTGTACTAAATGCGACGTTGTATTGCGCAGTTTCCGCTGCGTGTGCAGTCGCGGCTACAAGCCAGCCGGCGAAGTGTGCGCCGACATCGATGAATGCAGCGTGAGGCCTCCGCCCTGCGAACATCTCTGCAAGAATACTGAAGGTGAGATTTCAAACCCCACTTCGCGAGGAGTGGATAAAAGGGAGGTAGGCGACGCGTGACTTCAATTAGATTATTTTTATATTTTGCTTAGATAGGTACCTACTGATTTTGTTTGTGTCTTTTTTCCTTTGAATGATGATATAATAAGTATCTACTTACTATCCTGTATTTGGTTTAAAATAAATAAAATACAGGACCGTAAGTAGGTACTTATTATAGTAGTTATGAGGTCAGTATTCAGTATTTTTATTGCAGTCAATAAGTCTTAGTTTTAATTGTTTACACAGAACATACTCATAGAACATATTGAACCCTAAAATAGGGCATAGCAACATTAGATCAGGAGCGGACCGAATCAACATATTGCAGTGTAATAAAACTAATAAATCAATTTTACGTACCTAATTATATAATTTTCAAGTACCTATTAAATGTCAAATTTGTCAGAAATTGGTCAGAGAGCTAGCGGGGGTGTGCCTGCCGACCTACGGCCTAACTAATTTCTCTAAGGCAGTGATCCTTACCAATGACCGCGCTCAAACGCATGTCGCGACTCTCGTCATTTTGCAACCCTTTCTCAAGAAAACTTCGTTTCTCCTTCCATCCCATACAGAGGCTTTGATTACCCTGCCTGTGTCGTGTTCGCAGGTTCATACGAGTGCCTCTGTCGCTCCGGCTACGAAGTGGATGAAGATGGCGCCAACTGCCGGGACATAGACGAGTGCTCGCGCGGCACGCACACCTGCCACCAGCTCTGCACCAACACTGAAGGATCCTACGAGTGCGAGTGCGACGAGGGATACGAGAAGCGAGGCGATGCCTGCATCGGTCAGTCTGTCTCTATCACTCGCCTTTATGTACAGCGTTCATAGACTGTATAAAGACTGCGCTTTATTTTTGTGGTTAAAAAAATTTAATGAAAGCTTTCAAGAGGGGGGTATTTATGATTCTAATTACATCAATTAGGGGACAGGCAGGAATAAAATAGTTATGTCTGTCTCCCCTGTTACTGACAGGGGGACATATATAACTTTTTTGGGCCATTGTCCCCCTAGGGTGACAGAGCAGGGTGACAGATGGGAATAATTCAATTAAAGTATAGTATTTTGTGACTCTGTGTGTATTGTATGTATTCTAAAAAGACCGAGCTCAGTGGCGCGTTATGGGACAGACCTACGTACAGCAGTGGACTAAAGTGGGCTGATGATGTATGTATGTATGTATGTATTCTGTGTAGATATAAACGAGTGTCACGAGGAGGGAATCTGCCCGACCCCCGGGCGCTGCGTGAACCTGCTGGGCTCGTTCCGCTGCGTGTGCCCGCGCGGGTTCCGCCTGGACCTGGGCGGTGCGCGCTGCCTTGACGCTGACGAGTGCGCCGAGGGCCGCTGCCAGTCGCCCTGCCGCAACCACGCCGGCGGCTACCGCTGCGACTGTCCCCTCGGTGAGTGCACGACCCTGGCGCCGAGGGCCGCTGCCAGTCGCCCTGCCGCAACCACGCCGGCGGCTACCGCTGCGACTGTCCCCTCGGTGAGTGCACGACCCTGGCGCCGAGGGCCGCTGCCAGTCGCCCTGCCGCAACCACGCCGGCGGCTACCGCTGCGACTGTCCCCTCGGTGAGTGCACGACCCTGGCGCCGAGGGCCGCTGCCAGTCGCCCTGCCGCAACCACGCCGGCGGCTACCGCTGCGACTGTCCCCTCGGTGAGTGCACGACCCTGGCGCCGAGGGCCGCTGCCAGTCGCCCTGCCGCAACCACGCCGGCGGCTACCGCTGCGACTGTCCCCTCGGTGAGTGCACGACCCTGGCGCCGAGGGCCGCTGCCAGTCGCCCTGCCGCAACCACGCCGGCGGCTACCGCTGCGACTGTCCCCTCGGTGAGTGCACGACCCTGGCGCCGAGGGCCGCTGCCAGTCGCCCTGCCGCAACCACGCCGGCGGCTACCGCTGCGACTGTCCCCTCGGTGAGTGCACGACCCTGGCGCCGAGGGCCGCTGCCAGTCGCCCTGCCGCAACCACGCCGGCGGCTACCGCTGCGACTGTCCCCTCGGTGAGTGCACGACCCTGGCGCCGAGGGCCGCTGCCAGTCGCCCTGCCGCAACCACGCCGGCGGCTACCGCTGCGACTGTCCCCTCGGTGAGTGCACGACCCTGGCGCCGAGGGCCGCTGCCAGTCGCCCTGCCGCAACCACGCCGGCGGCTACCGCTGCGACTGTCCCCTCGGTGAGTGCACGACCCTGGCGCCGAGGGCCGCTGCCAGTCGCCCTGCCGCAACCACGCCGGCGGCTACCGCTGCGACTGTCCCCTCGGTGAGTGCACGACCCTGGCGCCGAGGGCCGCTGCCAGTCGCCCTGCCGCAACCACGCCGGCGGCTACCGCTGCGACTGTCCCCTCGGTGAGTGCACGACCCTGGCGCCGAGGGCCGCTGCCAGTCGCCCTGCCGCAACCACGCCGGCGGCTACCGCTGCGACTGTCCCCTCGGTGAGTGCACGACCCTGGCGCCGAGGGCCGCTGCCAGTCGCCCTGCCGCAACCACGCCGGCGGCTACCGCTGCGACTGTCCCCTCGGTGAGTGAGACCCTGGCGCCGAGGGCCGCTGTGTGGCCCATTATTCTACCCGCGTCGCTTCCACTGTACACGGTAATTTTTTTTATAACGAGACAAAAATTATATGCGTTATCAGTTGCCATTACTGGACACAGATATGACAAAAAAAGAAAAAAAATGAGTAATTTTTTTTCAAAATACATAAATATGATAAAAATTAGAAAACTGTTTCCGTTAGTCATTTTCCTGGCCTTGCTGCTACTCTGTCATTTGTAACCAAACCTAAAATTCTGACTGCACAGATACAACGTAGTACCACTTCTGCATTGCCCATTTAATATTTTAGTCATTAAAAAATTGTAATGTATAGCCATTTCCCAATTCCGCGCTTTTTACTCCCACTACCCAGAGCACTTCCACTAAACACATCTACTATTCAATTTGTTGTAATGTGTGCCCCGTGTCCCCCCGCAGGCACGAGCCGCGGGGCGGGCGGCGCGTGCCTGCCCGAGGACGTGTGCGGCGGCTCCCCGTGCGGCGCGTCCCCGTGCTTCGCCGTGGGCTCCGCCTACCGCTGCGGCTGTCCGCAGGGCTACGGCTGGGACGCGGGCCACGCCGTGTGTCTGCAGGTAACCGACAAACGAACCCGAACTTCTGGCTTAGTTAATATGAAAAGATGAATGGAGTTGGATTTGGAACTTACTTTGTACGAAAAAAAATATATGACTAAACTGTTCCCCGTGCAGCTGGGCGGCGGGTGCGCGTCGGCGTCGTGCCTGTTCGGCTGCCAGGCGTCCGGCGCGGGCTACCAGTGCGGCTGCCCGGCCGGCTACCAGCTGGTGGGCGCGGGCCACTGCCTCACGGCGCTGGACGCCGGCCTGCCGCCTGACGACATCGGCGCCGCGCCCGTGTTCCCGCTGCAGGACCAGTACCGCACCGCCGGCGACGACCTGCTGTCTACCGAGGGATGCTTCAGCTGCAAGGTATCCAACGTCTCTCTGTTACATGCTCTCACTTTTTGACTGGTGCAGCAAGTTTAAGAGGATATGTTAAAATTTGGACTCGCATCGTTACATTCTTACTGAGTAACGGTACAGGTTACAAACTGATTTTAATACATTGATAATTTGAGGATATAGTCTAAATAAATTTAAGACTGACACACGATTGGTGAAACTTTTACTATATATTTTTTGAAATCGGCACTCATAAAATCTGTTGTACATCCATCTTCGGAATTTAGAAAACATAAACGGTTAATTTTCATTGTATTGAGTGAGTAATCAAAGAACTTAGAAAAGAAGTAAAAGGATATTTTTATAAATTCCATACAATCTATCAAGCAATACGATGTTTTATTATTATCGCTTTGAACGACTAAAATCTATATCTAGCCTGTTCCCCGCGGTGAGATATATAATTGCGCTATCACTGTCTTGCGATTACGCCGCCGTCATTTCTGATATTGTCACATAACGCCTTAAGCGTGAATGTCCTATTGAAGTGTTGTGATTGATGTATGTGTGTTTATCAGGTGAACGGCAGAAGACGACGAGCGCCGAATGAAGCTATCATCTTCGCGAATGGAACTACAGTCATGAAGAAACGAAAACGACGCAGTAGGCGTAAGTTACATTTTCTATTATTATTTTATGTATTTTGGAACAACAATTTTAATTTTAATGCATATTTGACCAGTATGACCATAATCCCGTCCGGCTACGCCAAACACAACACTTCTGTACTCCGTGTGTTCATATAAAAAGCCAAGTGTATGTATGTCTCATTGTCTACTGTAACCGGCGCTCGCTGCCGCCCCGCAGGCCGGCGCTCGCTGCTGGAGCCAGAGGCGGAACTGGTGGTGGTGCGCGCGGCGCCGCGGCAGACGTGGGGGCGCGCGCCGCTGCTGCGCCTGCTGCCGGCCGAGGGCGGCGCGCGCGCGCACTACCGCCTGGCGTACGGCGACGCGCAGCGCGACTTCATCCTCAACCGCAAGGACGGCGTGTGGGCGCTGCGCCTCCGCCGGCACCTCAAGAAGCGGGACACGCTGTCCCGGCAGCTCGAACTGGAGGCTAGGTGAGTGCTAGCTCGTGTGCTGTGTGTCCGCACTAATTAGCTAAGTCGGAGCGGTCCGTCTACATAATGGGCCTTTTAATAGATTGCCGAAAGAGATAAGGGATGCAGAAAAATTGGCTACTTGAGCACAGTTTTTATAGTGTAGACGAGTTCTTGATACTCCCTGCGATATGGCCAGAAAAATTGCTATAATAAATATATCATTATACATATACTATTGTTAAAAATTTAATATTGTTTCATAGATAGATAGATAGATAGAAAATACTTTATTGCACTTAACAAATAGTACAAAGGCGAACTTAATGCTATGTAGCATTATCTTATTTTATTTTATATTATCTTATTTTATGTGCTATTTTTATTTTTATTGACTTGTAATTTGGGAATTATTAATAAATTATAGTATTGTATTGTCCCGGCCGATCTAGCTGACGCCCGCAACTTCGCAGTATTCTTAAAATTCCTTTCTAAATACTCACTTTCAGCTCTTGACAAACCCATCCTCCAGTTTCAAGTTTCTACTTTCAGTCAGTAGTTTGGCCTGTGCGTTTTCTGTCAATCAAATGAAATGTAGTATCGCACAGCAGAAAAATCTTCATATCACGAGCCATGTGACATTTTTCTTCCCAGGTTCGTGCCAGTTCCCGAGATGGGGGCGAACAGGAGACGGCGCCGCACCCTCGACCTCAATACGCCCGCGCCCGTGCGATTCTACGTGTCCATCGACATCGCGCCGCGGGACCACTGAGCGCGCGCCGCACCGCACCGCACCGCACTCGCCATCTGCGAAAGTAACGTTACCATTACTACTGGATCAGCGTTGTTTTGGTCTTAGCTATATGGGCTAGCGTATATCTTAAGCTCGGTTTACTCGATAGGACAAAGGGTAGTAGGCATGGAAATGATTGCAACTTCTATTTTCTTGTCACATGGTGATATGATTTTATTTTGTAACAGTGAAATCACCGGTGATTTTTTATCAGTAGCCTAATGTAATAATATCACATTTTGTTAAAATAAATCACGCATAACGCGACGTCACACAATCACTCTCACTCACAGTCAGCATACTACTGACGATCGGTTATTGTTATTTACGATACGCATGAAATTGCGAATGATGACAAGTATCATGAAATCACAGCGTACAAAATCGCCTGTCGGGACGCGCCAGGCGGATTTAACCGGTGATTTTGTAACAACTAGGTCTCAGAAAGTAACAAGTGTTATGTGGGATCAGTTTTATACCATGATAAATAACATGTTACTCAGTATACTTTCCATGTCTAGTGGGTCAGAAAAGTTTTGCATAGACTTACGAGTTACGAGCGTAACATACATACGAGCAATTATCCTGTCTTTCTTTACGACTTGACCGCGTGTAAACTAAAGGTTACACATGTTTGCGACTGCGACTGACGACCGCGATCGGGTCGCGCGACTCACTGTTTAGTATGCATTTATATAAAGTGCTGTCGGATGCAAGCGACCGCACGCGCGACTCGCGCATACATATCCGGGTCGCGCGGTTGTCGGTCGCGTCGCCAACATCAGAGTGCTGGCTTTAGTGTCTTTCGCCTGCTGCCGAGATACCTGGTGGTGATGATTTTAAGTACTTTAAACCTTTCCTAACTATGACAAGACCAAGAACTTTTTTACAATCGAATTAATATCGTATTCGTGAAAGAAAAGCCGACAGTTTATATGTTGTTTTTTTTCAAAATGTCTTACTTGATTTCTTTTATTTTATACACAAATGAGCTTACAGCTTAGGCTAAAGCGTCCAAGTGTTTCTTTGTGACGGATACGATACGAATGCCATTGTCAGAAATGATGGTTCGTGATGGAAGTTGTGAACAAAACTGAATGCCATGCAGTAAGAATGTGAAAGATAGAAAACCAATATTGGTAGTTGTGTTATATACGAAGTTAGCTTGCACAAGTCCATGTTTCGAGTTCCGGGCGTCTGCACGCGCCGCGCGGTGGGAACAAGTCACTGCCATTATTGTACTGCTGTCAAATATCTACTGTGTAATAGTTATCCTCACCGCGTGCCATGTTCATTTTGAACGCTGCCACCCAGAGATAAGGACCAAATTGCATTGACAGCGAATATGGAGATGATAGGGATGTGAAATGTCGATAGTCTTACGCGTGCGAGGCTAGTTTCGTTTCAATGTGCGACGAAATATTGTGTATCGACGGACGTTTTTGTTATTTTTCTATTTTTTGTAGTGGAACGAGTGTTTTGACTTTGTTTTTCTTTATCCGTCGTCACAAAATATCTGCACGTTACCGAGAGGTCGCGAGATCTTGTCGGCAGTATTAGATGAATGATGTGTGATTGAATGCATAATATTACGTGTTAGTTGGACGTCGATTCGATAAGTTGTACGAGACGATATTGCGTCGATGAAACGATTACGAATGTCGACAAATATTAACGATACATCACTAGTTTTGCCATTGATAATAAAGCCAGTAGTAGATGTACATTAATATATTTTAAGATTTAATATAGGATAAGAGAATATTATTTATTTTGATTTCCAATGTTAAGTTTTAGCTTCGTTTCGAATAATCTACTTATTTTTTTGTGAGATATTTTTATATTTTGTGTTAATAATATCGGCACTTTAAATTAAGACTAAAGTACAAAAATCGATGCAACTAAATCGTTTTGTAAATATGTGTATAGGTACAGATAAATGTTAAAATTAATAAAAGAGCTTAGTTTTACAAGTAAAACTATTTTAACGTAGATTATAAGACAAAATGATGAAATCGAAATTAATAAACGAAATAAAATTACTGGATAGTTTGATTTTACTTTTAGTAGCTACAGACAGTAGTACCTTTAGTACGAATAGATTAGTAAACTACTAGGGAATGTTAGTTGTTCTAAGCCACTGAGATTTTTCGGCAGACTTGAAGCTTAGGCCATCTAAATCTTAAGGCCCATTTACACGATGCAAGTTTCTTGCCTGTTGCATACCATTAAATTGAAGCAATAAATGACTTGCATGGTCTAAACAACACGTAACATTCTTGATCTGTCATCTATCTGTCATGTGCTGTTTACACCAAGACAAGTTTTGTTTCAAAACTTGCTGTTTACACATGCACATTACACATACAGCACATGCTATAATTTCTCAAGCAATTCTTGTATTCAACTGGATTCTCTCTTCATATGCAAACATGAGTGCAGTGAGTGAGGGTATGTTAATTAATATACACCGTAAATTTTCTATCACCAGAAATAAAAATACGCAGACCTATTCAGTTGCCGTTTCTGAATACAGATATGGAAAAAATATGATATTTTTTTGTAGAAATATTTTTTTAAGTTTTTTTGGTATTAAAATATGGTGGTGTATATTCTCAATGAACTTTATTAAATCAGCACAACCAAATTAAAAAAAAATTGGACTCATATTTTTTTGAAATAGTAGCTTCTAAAACGTTCAACACTTGAATGAAAATTTGCCAGCGCAAAAACGAGCAATACTTGAAGCAAACCGCTGAAATATGGTACACGCACATACAAGTCTGTGTTTAGACAAGTCAAAACTTGACAGCAATAATCGCCTAAACATAATTGTATTGGTGTAAACAAAAGGCATCAGCAATTCTTATAAGTCAAGACTTTCATACAACAATTGCATTCCATTTTTTTACTTATTGCCGCGTGTAAACAGTTACTTACAATTCTTGAAGATAAATTTGCGCGTCATGTATTGCATTCAATTATTGCCGTTGTATGTACAAGAAAATGGTATCGTGTAAATGGGCCTTTAGTTTAGTTTATTATCTAGTCATTGACATTAGTGCCTATGTCACAAGCCTAACATATAGTGAAACTTTTCAACATTGAACAATCGCGCTAGGTACCTCCGCGCTTCCCGTAGTTCTGTCATTCGAGAAAAGTAAATCCTCTGTCGCGACGCGTCAATATGTCACGGAAGAAAAACAATGTCCCGAACATTATTTATCTAAAAGGCACGTAATTTCATAAAAAAATAAGCATCGTGTGTGGTATCGGCGAGCGCGACCCTTGCGGAGTGCGCGGAGTGCGCAGAGTGCGGAGTGAGCGCCACCGGGTGACAAGATGTCGAAGAAGAAAGAGGAGTTCTCGTGCGAGATGTACAGCACGAAGTTCTTCATGCTGTGCGCGGCGGGCGGCGCCTGCGCCTGCGGCATCACGCACACCTTCGTGACGCCGCTCGACCTGGTCAAGTGCCGGCTGCAGGTGGACCCCGGCAAGTACAAGTCCATCTTCAAGGGGTTCGGCATCTCGTTCGCGGAGGGCGGCGCCGCCAACCTGGTCAAGGGCTGGGCGCCCACGCTCATCGGCTACTCGATGCAGGGCTCCGCCAAGTTCGCCGGCTACGAGTACTTCAAGTACAAGTTCGCCAACATGTGCGACGAGGAGAGCGCCTACCTGTATCGCACCTACCTGTACCTGGCTGCGTCCGCGTCCGCCGAGCTCATCGCCGACGTATTCCTGTGCCCCTTCGAGGCCACCAAGGTGCGCATGCAGACCACGCCCGGCTACACGT
Organism: Lobophora halterata; assembly: GCA_932526365.1. Lineage (NCBI taxonomy): Eukaryota > Metazoa > Arthropoda > Insecta > Lepidoptera > Geometridae > Lobophora > Lobophora halterata. Next base: position 9,947,854 of record OW052017.1, read on the forward strand.
CGCAGATGCGCAAGGCCATGCCGCACATGATGGCCACCGAGGGCTTCGGCGTGTTCTACAAGGGGCTGGTGCCGCTGTGGGGCCGCCAGGTGCCCTACACGATGATGAAGTTCTCATCGTTCGAGAAGACGCTCGAGTACCTGTACGCGAACGTGGTGCCCAAGCCGCGCGACCAGTGCACGCCCTTTGAGCAGCTGGTGCTCACGTTCACGGCGGGCTACATCGCGGGCGTGCTGTGCGCCATCGTGTCGCACCCCTCCGACACAGTGGTGTCCAAGCTGAACAAGGACCCGAGCGCCTCCATCGGCGGCATCCTGTCTGAGGTGGGCATGACGGGCATCTGGCGCGGGCTGGTGGCGCGCATCATCATGATCGGCACGCTCACCGGCCTGCAGTGGTTTGTGTACGACGCCTTCAAGGTGTACACGGGCATGCCGCGCCCGCCGCCCGCTGATATGCCCGCCTCGCTCAAGAAGAAACTCGGCAAGTAGATGATACACTTATACCATGGCATGTGCGATGCCTACCTTACGAGGATGTTCCGTGAATTGTGCTGCCTGTGTGAACGACGAGTGACAGTTTTGCTATTAAATTCCATTCAAAGTTTCTATCCAGTGTGTTTATTGTGAGATGAATGCCACTAAATGATCATAAAGCCACCCGGTTTATATGAACGACGGAAACGGAGAGCGTTAACTTTCAATTTCTTTCAAAGTAGGCAATAAGAATAATATTGTAGCCGAAAGATATGAGGCGTGACGTTGGAGGAGAAAATTGAGGGTGAAAATCCGAGATCCACTCTCATAGTTACATTACTGCATCATTTTCCCCCGCGGTATCCGGAGAGCGTCGAAATAGGGCTATAAAATATCACAAAACACGATTCTTCAGCAACAATAATGTATATTGAAAAATACTATCGGAAAAACTGGTTGTAATGGTGGAGGGCGGTCGTATACAAAGGAGCTTGGGATTGCAGGGATCCTTCTGGGCCATAACCGTAATATAGGGATTTGTCCGAGTGCCGTGGCCCACTTACCGGCTTTGGGCAGGACGAAGTGACCTCCGAAGCGGCCCGGACGTTATAAGTGGAAGGGATCAGGGGGACCCCATTTAACATAATCTTGGATCTGGTGTTCGCGGGACACCTTATTTGTTTTATGATATGGGACGGACGGTACTTGAGATTTGTCTTTCTTTATAGCTGCGCTCTGTCTCAGTAGCGTGTATATAGATACTTATTTGAAATCCAAAGAGTTCTTATCATATTTTGTGGAGATTACGAAACACCAGGAAGCAAAACAACGTTCTTAGTAGGTATACTCTATGTTAGGTTAGTAAGTACCATAATTATATTTGAATAAAAACGGTTATATAAAACTCGTAGTCACGTTCTAAATAGCATAGCCAGTCATCGTCACAAACGTTTCCAGGACACAGGATCACATACCAGCCTCCATTGACGTTCATAACTCATGTTTCATAATAACTTCGATACAATTTCGTCCACCCCGATACGGACTCTACCGTCACGCACTTAGGGTTGAAAGGTGAATGTTTACTCGAGAGATATTCAGACCACGCCGGTGCGGCGACAAGTTAGGAACTCCGATAAAGTTCAGAGCGTTTCACAGAAGTTACCAAATCGAATTTTTGTTGAGACCCGTTCCGAAGATATTTTTAATATCGGTGAAATATTTAAAGTGGAAAATGTGGCTGGAATATGAGTTCTAGAAGATAAGTCGCGTTTGCGCTAGATGAATCCGCCACGGATATGACAATCTTTCGAGAAACTTAGCTTATTAACTTATTCTACAACCGCATTGTTCCACTGCGAAGAATGGGTCTCGCTGAGAAAATACGCGAATATACCGCACGACGCTAAGTTTTCAGTATTTCTACTTATCTAGTTGAAGCTTAAACAGCTGCGATAATAGTCTTTGCTCTTTTGTTAAGCATCTCGTATAAAAAGCTCTGGTTGAGGACTTAACCAACTTTGCACAGTAATCCGGAAAGTTGCAAATCAAGTAACTTGCAAGGAATCGAATCCAGTAAACTACAAGTGGAATAATTGAAAAAGTTCCGTTTTAAACGGTCTCGTCGAGTGAACAGTATAACGCAAGTTTATCGCCGGCGAATCGCAGCGGTGCCGCAGCGGTCGGCTGCGACAGCAGAACTGAATTAAGACAGCTCGACAGTAGCGAGTTTGTAAACTAGTTGCTCAGGAGTTAAGGAACTGGAAGAGTCGCGGGAAACCAATTTGGAACATCTTCAGAATTGGATTGCGGACTCATGACTTTAGCAGCGTATTAGTACATCGCATTCAGGGAAACCTTGTTACGGATTTAAGATTTGTTTTGTGCATCATCGTAATTAGTATTATCAGCTTGTTTCTTTATTATCTAATTCTATTAACAAAAGTCACTGATGTACCGTTAGGGATGCAATATCGTTCATAAAAACATCGATATTAGAATATCGATATATCGTTCATTAAAATATCGATAATTATGAACGATATATCGATATTTATGAACGATATTTAGATGTTTTGCAAGATCTTTTAGTTATATAATAATGTACTGCAAAATTGTGAAATCCTTCAGAAAATCGTTTGTGTATTCTTGTAATTGGGTCGCTGAGTGTTAACCTACTTTCTTATTTACTTTTATCTAACTTATAATTGTTTTTATTTTTATTGTGCTAGCTTTAGATCGACCTACCTTAATAGATTATACAATAGCTTATGATCTTTCTAAGTAAACTATAAAGTTAATTATAAGTAATACATTTCTTTAAACCGCAGACAGTGAAGTGGAGTATAATTAATTAATTAGTATTGAAATAATAGGTACTTACATTCGCAATACACAGTCAAGATAACAATCACGGTTAAACATACTTAACTTTACTTTATTATTCGTTTAAGACTATTATGTGGTCATTGGTCAACGATAAACAACAAACCAATCAATGGCCGTCGGCGAGCGAATAAACTGCTTTGTTTTGCACGCGTTTGCATTGCAGAGCGAACGAGATGCTAAATAGAAAATAAAAATAACTTTTATGACTGAGATAGGTTAGATGAGACGGAATTTGGAAGTTGGCGCTATGATAAAATATCGTTCATGAAGAACGATATATCGTCGATATTTTGGGTTTTAATATCGATTTAAAATATCGATATTTATGAACGATATTTAAAAATATCGATATATCGTTAGCATCCCTATGTACCATATCAAAGCCTCTATAAAAATTATCGATCTCTTTAGAATATTCCCTGGGTTGTCTCTTCTAGCTGCGTCGCTGTTCGCGCGGCTCAAGTGGTGAAGTCCGAATGCGGATAAGTTTCCATTGTCACCCGCTTCCAGCTCACAATACATGGCGGGAGGTAAACGGTCCGCGCCAGCCTACTTGCCAACAATACACTCGGCCGAATTAGCACTTTTCTAGATCTCTTCACCCCAGGCTGGCCTAGATTTCTTTAGCGTGGTTTTTCTTCGGTTAACATTTCCGATTTCTCTTAAAAATTTTTTAGCGTTACATTTTTGCTAAAGGAATATTTTAAAATTTTTCCTTAGGATCTAGTAAGGTTTATGTAAGTAGGTACATAATATAACAATATCAAATTCAAGAAAGCGCGCTCAAGCTACTCTCTTTTTGACCTGCACTTACATTACCTTCTATGATCAAATTTGGTGAAACGAAGTTTGCGAACAGGTCATGCGATTCTGGAATGTTCGGTGGGTGAAATTCGATTTGAGAGTAGCATATCGTAAGTGGGTGCTTGCCAACTTATGCGGCAGGGTGGAGCTGCGCTCAGGTCAGATTGTATTCAAATGAGCGGGATGATAGCGGAGTCTTGGCTGTGGCGGACGCCACTTACTAACTCACGAGAATTACTTTCGGAGTCCTAAGAAGTTTGCATTTGCTGAGAAAACGCTCACAGCAGCGGTGACATTAGTGCTCAGAAAGCTTTGTGGATTTCGCCAACTTGAACCTTAGTGCCTAGTCTACTTATGTTAGTCTCTTGAAAGGTAAGCCGCAAAGCCTATACCTACTAGAGGCATCTCTCTAACTACTCGGGTAATTTCATTCGAAAAATGAGAGAGGACGTGGTGGCTTAGGAGGACGTGGTGGCCAAGTGGATGAGGCCCTTACCTTGCAATCTGATGGTCGCGGGTTCGAATCCCGGTGGCAGTCATGCGTAAAATGGGTTTTTTCGGTCGAAAAAATCTATGTATGCATCCCACGCTCTCGCAACGGTGAAGGAAAACATCGTGAGGAAACCGGCATGTCGTAGAACTTAAAAGTTCGAAAACATGTGTCGAGTGCACGAAAGGAGCCTCTTCGAGGCGCACTTCAAATCCTTTCACCACACTGGTTCGAAAGAACTAGTGACACGAAGAAGAAGATTCGAAAAATATAGACAATTCGGCAAGCAACGGAACCAAATTTTTCTATTTCTCAGGAGTTTCATCACAAGAAATACAATGAAAGTGTTATAAAATTTCCATCTCTTGATCCGAAACCACCGTCCTCAACTTGTCCGTCTTTCCAAATTCCATTCGGAATAAAGTAATTCCCGCCAGGATCGGGCTGTGAGTAATGACGGGGAATTATACTGTGTTTTATGTTTGGCTCTGGATGGAAGCGAAGGTAAATTTTAACGAATTACTCTGAACATTCCAGATTTTTCCAACGAAGGAATTGGTGTGTGAAATTAGATTGTTTCCGAGAAGGTATCTGTTGGGACCTGAGTAGATAAGCTGATAACGAGATGATAATGCTTCGTCTCAAAAAATGGAAAATATTATGAGATTCACAGGTATTTCTTTTAAATTGGCCTCTCAGTCAGGTCTTTGTCTTTATTATAAGTGGTGAGTGATGACTTTTTTATACAGTTTTAGATTTTTTTATAAATATTTGCAACGTAGAGTCTTTTACCGACTTGCACTAAACTATCAAAGTTCCTAAGCAATTACTTAACTCGCTTGACAGTTCTTATTGGTCTGAATTTGGACCGTTAAGAACTAGCAAGCAAGAAAAGTAATTGCTTAGGAGCTTTGACAGTTAAAGTAAAGTAGGTATTTATCTCTTTGATTGGCATTGCAGGTTTTTATTCATATTAAATTCAATTTCAAATTAGGTGTCTTGTGGTCCCACTGACATTTATCTGAAAGGCTCTACGAGCATTACAAGTTCGTAAAGCAGAGCGGACCAATTAGTAAATGAGACTTTTATCTCCCTGCTTCATTTATTTCTTATTTTCCTTAATTTTATTACTTCCCTTTTTTACTTGATACCACAGTATTTTTTACAATTAGTTTTTTTTTTTATTTAGGGTGTCTATTTATACTTGACCGTTTACTTGCCTACGAATTCAGTAAGACCTATACGAGTAAACATTACTTAGGTACAGTTCTGATGGCAAAACTTTTTGACGTGACTACGTCTAATAAATCGATGAACGCCGGCTGCATTCACGAAAACTGTGACGTCATTGTCCGGTAACGCCCATTGTCCCGTTACGCTGGTAGTCACGTTAAACTATCGTCCGTAAACCAACTTTACAGACAACCAATTTTTTTTATCTTTATTAACAAAACTATCCATACTTTTTTAGAAAATTAGGTGTTTTAGTACTACTGTGTATATCTTAGTACTATGTGGTACTAACTACTTAGTTACTTACCATGCAAATAAAATATGTAAAATATATGAAAATAAGAGACAGCAAATTCCAAAAGAATGTGACTCCGCCTTGAACGATACATCATGCATCGCATTATACAACGTCGCTAGTATTTTATCCGTTCGCTTCCTGACATCGCGGGCTGAACACTGTACCAACTCTACGAACAAGTCGCCACCAACGGGAATCCACAACACTATTTACTACAATACACTTTACGGGGAGAGAAATAAGGATGAAGGCTGCGACCGCACAGGTTGGTTGAGGTATAACAAGTTACACCGAGGTTTATTCTCCAACGAATTTACAGAGTCCAACTGTCGCAATCGTCGGAATTATATTTTCAACAAAATGTTTAAAATTATAGATTTTCTTTTTTAACTAGATCCCGGGAAAGTTTGCGAAACTCGCGAATACTGCTACTTTATAAACAGCGTCCTGCAATGTTTCTTCATAAGTTTTAACATTTTTGTTGGTGTTTTATGAAGAATTCTTAAGGATTTTTACATCATTCTTAGTCAGCAAATCTTTCGGTGTAAATAACCCAAATAGGTAAATATCTTCTTCTTCTTATCGTGTCACTCGTTCTTTCGAACCAGTGTGGTGAAAGGATTTCAAGTGCGCCTCACGACACCATGTTTCCGAACTTTTAGGTTCTATGACATGCCGGTTTCCTCACGATGTTTTCCTTCACCGTTAAGCATATGTTTTAATGCACACATAGATCTTCGTGGAACAAAAAAATCATTGGTGTAACGTGACCGGCTTCGAACCCACGACCTTCAGATCGAAAGTCGAGGCACCTCACACTCGGCCAACACGGCTTTTATAGGTAAATATCATTAGGTAAATATGTAGGTAGTACTTATTCTTACCTCAAAGTAGATGGCATTTGGATTACCTCAGATTGCAACCTTGTTTACCAAAATCGAAGGCTTCTCTAAATCCTATTCGGTGCGGCACATCCGGCTTCACGCTGATCGAGTTTAGATAAATCCACATCGTAATGGCGAGTCTAGGAACCAGATAGACGGCTTCCTTTGTTACAGTAACTGGGTTAATAAGCCTCGATGTCGCGTGCTTGGCGGTCCGCCAGGTGTGGCGAGAACAAACCGACTGACACCCAGTCTTTAGTTTAGGAAACTAAACATTTCATGGAGGGCCGCTACGAGTCAAACTAATTAGTTAAGTATATACACCACCAATTTTTTATTACCAAAAAAATTTAAGTAGGCAATGCCAGGACACTACGTTGCAGTCAGAATTTTGGATTTCTACAAAATGGCAGAGTGAAAACGGCGCGAGTGCGGCGCCCGAGCCGAGGTTTTGCGAGCTGGCTCGAGCTAGGTACCCGGGTTTGCCAAACGATGAATAAAACTTAAATTATTATCAATAAAGGGACTGAGGGCCTGACGCAAATCCATAGGAAAACGACTAACGGTAACAGTTATCCCATTTTGATCTTTATTTAGACAAAAAATCTACTTAATATTGTTAAGTTTTTTTGCCGAATATGTGTTCAGTAACGGCAACTGACTAGGCGTATTTTTTTTTATGGTGATTAATATTTGACCGTGTATACTTTTTGCCCATAAAAGTTTGGTTTCTATAGCGAGAAAAATGCATGCACTTATTTTTCCTAAGGCTGATAACAGAATGGCTGAACACGAGATGAAAAACAACCGGTCGCTCTGTTAAGACTACCTCAGTCGCACGAGTGCGCAGGACAGATAAGGCAGCCTGTTCTGCCCTGTCCTGAAATTTTAAAAAGAGTTCTGAAACAAAAATTAAAGTACTAAAGATGTTCATCATACTTTAAGATATCGTGAAAGAATAAAGGGCCCCGCAGCGATGCGGCGCGGTGATAAATTATCAAAGTTTGCTCGCAAATTATACATTTCGATGATTCATCCGCCGCGGCCGACTAGCCAACGGATGTTATTTGCAATGTCATAATTGGATCTCCTTGTCTAACTTGATCAAATTGATCCAAGATAACTTTACTAAGTTATGTAGAGGCGTGAAGACCCATCCCCGGGGTAGTTGAACCTAGACTTGAGTCCTAGCAATGGAACACCTATATAGGATGATTTTTGTAAAAGTTTGTTAGCAGATGGCAAGGCAGGCAAGGAACTCTATTTTCGTAAAAAAGTTACTATTTTTAGAATTCAAAAGCGCCTCGAGGTCAACTAAGCTATACCTAGAATAAAAAAAGTAAAGTTATGTAAGAACCTAAATACTTACTTTAAAAGCTGTTAACTTTTTGGGCTATTTGATCCTTGGGATTTGTTTTAAAAGGCATTTGAAATCCAAGCACGCGCCCGATGATGATTCATCCATCAAAGTGGAGGCTGCGAGGTGAAACCAGCGAACTTACAGAGTTTGTTAAGATGCTCGAAGTCGCCTCGCCTAAAGTTTTTAGCTTTTTTTCGATAATTATGGTATACCTATATTTAAAATATAGGAACCTACTTAATTAATTCTCATTTATCTGTATAAATAAAATAAATAGTAGGTAAGTATCCAAGAGAGGAGTAAGAGAGAGAGTAAAAGTTTTTTTTATAATATAATTTTTTTTTTCTTCCAAGTGAAATTTTAGATGCATTTAAAACATAAAATAATATACTTAACGATGTTTTAACTTTTAATACATTGAAAGGTTTATTGTGTTCCTTGTGCTCCGAAGCCCCATGACCAAGAGAGACCGCAGTTTGAAGGCCGTTAGTAAAGCCTCCCGCGTCAGGACCGTGACTTACTCCAGAACTTGCCAGGCGAAGGAAAAACTATACAACTTTTTTTTGTTATGAAGGAAATTGTTCATGTACTAACCGAAAATATTGTATGATAACTTTGTAGATACCTACCTACTGAAATACTGACCTAAATTATAAAACAAAACCAAATGGCAATGAAAATAAATAAAATGTAACAATTAAAAGAGCAATTTGTGAAAAAGTAAACAAGTTTAAATCGAGTTTAAAATTAAGGAACAAAATTGCACAGTGGCTGTTTTGTTATCTCAGCAACGGAAAGCTGTCAAGGGAAAATGAATTTATTGCTTTGAGTAATAGCGATTGTATTCGTCTGTACTATACGTGTCGCTCGTAAATATTGGGTTTTTGTCTTCCGCAGTGGACTTACGGCACCAAAATAATACACTTTTGTTACATTTTACATAAAAGTCTTTATAATAACACTTGACTAAGGAATCTTTCATAGAGGGCACTACAAAATCTTGCCTGAAAATTATCGCACTACTTACAAAGCACTTTATTAAACAAAGCTTTGTAATTTACAAGGTAATTAATAAACGAGTAGGTGCTTAGGCTTTAAAAATGGATGACACCTCTACTTTTGACTTTTATTTTGAACTGATTGAAAACCCACCTTCCTTAGATAAAAAACTGGACTATTATTTTTGTAAAAGAAGCACATAAATGACATTTCCAATCTCGGCATGGTATGAAGAGCCGACAATGCTCGTCTCTTTGGCAGCCTCTTTCAGTCGATCAGTTCAATTCCTTTATTCATTCGCTCACGGAATGAAGATGCACAATGAATGAGTCGAACCTGCGACTACACAGGTTGTTCCGGTAATATCAGATAAATCAGAAATTGTTTGGTTAGATGTACACATTTCATTAAGGCATTTTTCAAGCATTAAATATTTTTGCCTACAGCACGCAATGGTATAGTATCCTACGTTACACGGGCTTGAACTTACCTACTGCCTTATAAATAATGTATTTATGAAAGATATTTAAGGGCTACCCAGCGACATTATGATATGAATGTGGGCAAAGAATGCAAAAAAACAATTCAAAGCAAACCTTTCCAAATAGTGCCGGAATGTACTAGGCTAGAGCACTTGGTGCTCTGAACTAGATCTAGGTGCACTACACTAGAGCGAGGTGCAATAGAGCCATCGCTAAGCTATCGAAACTCGACCCGCGCCAAGCAATCAGTTAAAAGCATACGACCCAACCTAAGGCTGCTCTTACACCATCAAGCTATCAAGCAAAGGGTGGTTCAAGTCGTCCGTCTGGTAATTGTCAACAATTTTGAACCACCTCTCTACGAAACCGCTACGCGATCTCTACGAGTAGGTGCAGCGCATACTGAATGGGTTAACCTTTAACTTCTAACACCATCCTAGGCCTAGGCCTACATATATAGACCTAGTTCTTACTCTACTACTATGCATTAAGATTTTAACTTTTTTTTTCGAAATCGACTACGTCGCTGATGTACTGGCTGATGAATTTTAGGAAAAATCATCGTCAGTAGTGATTTTCAACAAAATCATCGTCTACGACTGTTTAAGTAGACTGAGCCCACAAAAATAGATACGAGGTAATAAATTTGGTTTGATAAAACTGAGCGTGTACAAGGAGCCTAATGTAAAAGTTCACATTACACAACGTTTAAAGCGACTAAAATAAAATGCATTTTATCAGATTGTGAGTACGAGTGTTATATGTATTACCTACATTTATTTTACCTCCCGTATACTCTTTACGTCACTTATACGAATCGAGTGCCTATTTATGCAATTTTGTTGCTTTTTAGGGGCTTATACAAAATGTTTCGCTCTATGTTTAATAAATCCATAGTTTGAAAAAACCAGCAAATAAATTGTCATTTAAATTCAAATATTTTATTTCAGACGGGGAGTCCATAAAAATAGGTACAAATAAGTAATGCAAGTTACTTTTAGAGGTTTGAGAGCGTGCTTCTGGTGTTAATTTTCAATGTTTACACGAAAATTTAAAAAAAAAAACTTTTTTTTAATTACAGCATAAGCTAACTACTACAATCTATATTACAAAATTTACAAAAAGGAAACAATTGGGCCACCCATAGACCGTTGCAAACGATCTATAGGTAGCTCAACTGCTCCAACTCGATACCCGATGTACTAAACTAAATATACCTTATGGTAAAGTATTTTACGATGCAAGAACCTGAATTTCCCTTGTTTGTCCTACCGAGATAGAACCCTCGTATTCGTGAATTTTGATTGTAACTTTTTTATATTGTAAATTAAAAATATCATAGAAGTGTCTGCTACACGGGAGTGGCCACCGTCCAGATACGATATAATCCTGTGTTTAGGTGAAATCAATAGGTCACCCAAGATAAGGGGCTGCTAGGAACCCTTGTCACGCGCCGCTATTACGGCCAGGGACGGGGCGCTAGGACTCCGGACAAGTAGACTGGACCTCATTACCATCTAGAAGGTAGAGTTATCTTTCAGTCTAAAAATGCACGCCCTTCCAATATGGCTGCCATCTCTATTCGTGTTTCTAGAATAACAACTAGTGCCTTTTGATGGATAGAGTAAATCATCGAAGCTTGTGCCAGCCACTGGTTTACAAAAGTGCTGTTCTGTAGGTAGCACAGCACCAAAATTTAATTTTCATATTGTGATGAATATCGATCTAAAGAATCTGAACCTAAATAATAATGTCTTTCCTAAGGTCTGGATTTTCCACGTAAGTAGATAGATATGTATTTTTCCGTAATCTTAGTAGGAAATTTACAACCTATATTATTTTTTTTGTGGTAATATTGATAATTTAGTTACAACGATGCCGATGGTCCCAACACTAGTGGGATATTGTACGAGCAGATCGAAGCCATATAATATTTTATTTCCTATAACACCTCTTGCGGGCACGGTGTGGCGGGTATGAGAGGGTTATTATGTCGCCCGAAAAAGGATGTCAGAGCTTTTTTCGACAATTTTCTCTAAGAGACTTGTCGAATCACAAGATTGCTGATATGGATCCACATTTAGTCCGAGACGATTGCGTAGCTTTTTCTTTTCAATGTAAATTAGGTTGAGTGCTTATCCAGTTTCGTTTCTAGGTTTTTTTTGCAAAGTTTTGGTAATTTTTGCGCTATGTAAATCTTGTATTATTATCATATTCTAGCAAATTATGGCATGGCTATAGTTATATTTTCTTCTTATAGTCCCAACGTAGATTTAGCTAAAGTGGATTAAGCAAGTGTTACGCCGTACAACGTTCAGAACAGACCTACGTTCCTAATCATCTAAACTTTTAAAATAAGCACTAAACGGGGGCTCTGTGGCGCGCCTTAAGAGAGTCCCTTTTCCAGCAGTGGACATCTAGAGATTGATGACGTACTTTTGTTACATAAAATCTCTTTTAAAAAATAGGTACTCTACCAAATTCTAGGCTACTCTACCACATCACCAAAAAAGGCTAAAAACAAATTCATGTCGCGTTACAAGTACATAGCGATCGATCAATCGACTCGTTTATTTGATTTGGCATCTCTGGGTAACGTTATTACGGCGTGATGGATGAGGAGCACTGACCAAACAACCGACACACAAAAACAACAACTCTGTAAATATCTGAAACTTTAACGTACCCGCCCCGTTTTGCTAATTTTGTGCGACTGATTTCGACTCAAAATCACCAGCAAGTTGAATGCGAGGCGCCGATTCCGCCGATACGAAACTATTAGTCGTTAATACGTGAATTTAGTTGTTTAAGTATCTACTAGTGGTGGCTTTCTTACTAGTGAATATAAGCAAGTCTTATTTAGAGGAAACACGAAAAGATTAGTGTAAAAAATAAATTGTAAATGAAAAAAGTGCTAGACATTATTACTAGGTTTTAGCAAATTTTATAATATTTTTAACCTCCTATTTTTTTTGTATACATCTTGCATGAATATTTCTGAGAGTTACTGAGTTTAATTTCTGATAATTGAGTTATAAAACACTTTAAAATGGAAATCAAACATTGAAATTCATCAGATAAATGAACGAAATCAAAAAGTTTTGTCCGCGTTAACGAAGCAAAGTTGTAACAATGCAATAATGTTTGATTGGAATTCGATTTGCAGCTAAAATATTTTATATTTCATGATATTGAAAAATACAGCTGAAGCTTTTTTATTAGAAGTTTTATACAACAATAGCATATACTATTTTGTACAAACTATTCTCTACTGGTGGTACTGTTCTGGTCTTGGGCAGCCGTGATCTCTCTTCATAAGGAGAGCACCTCCTAGGTTATCTCGTCACTTTCTTACATAAATTAAAAAAAAACAATAAGATACCTATGTATTTGTTATGTAAAAAAATTACGAGATGAGCTAGGCGCTCTTCTGATAGTAATGCCTAGATCACACGCACCGAGTACTCGGCTGAGCAGTAAAATGTAACTCGGCCGAGATAGTGAAAGCTAACATCACTCGCTCAGCTGAGCACTCGGCGCTATGTTTATACGCACCGAGTACTCGGCCACTGTCGAGCCGAGTACTCGGTAAGTGTGATCAAGGTATCAGAGACAGGACTCCATTCACATAGGCCAGTGATATACTGAAATAGCGCTCGTCAACCGAGACATTTTGATGATCAGTCTGAAAGCCCATTAATCTCACTTACTATTTAACACATTATTGTGAGTTTCAAGTAGAGGTCTGATCCATGTTATCAGGGTGCCAGGGTGGCTACATCCAGCGATAAGGCCGCCGCCACCGTCTCGCTCCAAATACCCAGTACACAGATAACACCCGCGATTGATCGACAATGAGCAGAAATACATTTATCTCTACCAAACTTCATACAACAAACGAATCTGCACTCTAACGAAAACAGTTTATAGCTTGGTTTCGTTCGAAGCGTTTAGAATGGGTAAGATTAAAATGCGGTTTCACTGAACCGATTTCCATTACCAACTCGTTGAAAGTTTAGTTGAGCCCTTATACTAATAAATTCGTAGTAAATGTCCAAGTGCACGCCTATCTACTTAGCGCGTAATAGCGTTCATCAAAGATCAAAGTATAAGCGAATTTAATTTTAATAAATTTAGAGGCCGTCTAAATTTATGAGAGCATTTACATAATTATTTAAGTTGGATGAAGTCTAGATCTTGGATTTTTCTTTTAAACTGAGCTGAGCTTGGACGGAGATCGTTTTAATAAATTAAATGTTGTAACTGAATATTTTTAAGAATATTGGTTCGTAAACTAATTTTAACGGTAATTTAAAGTAAATTAAAATATTTGTCTTCATGATTTTTATTTTTATTACGGTAGGAGTAATAAATCAGAGTGGAAAAAGAAGGAAGCCTTTGCCCAACAGTGGGATGAACTATAAAAATGTAACACCTACATATGTACATAATAACTTTTGTAACATGCTTAAATAAATAAATAAACCTACCAGAGTTTTACTATTATAGGATATACCATATACAAACCGTGTATAGGACAAAGTTACCTGATGCCCTCGTCTATGTTCAGTAATGTCGTGTAATGTCCCATTTGCCGGCTCGCATCCGCGAACCGCCCCCTAACTCAGGGAAGCACATAATTTGTGACCGCTATCGACACCTAGATAAAACCGTTCGATTCGGTGCGACTTTAATTTCTTTCCACGATAAATGTTCCAAACACACATCCCTCTCTTATGTAGGACGACAGAGCGAGACAAACAACTCGTGTAGACAAAGAACTTTAGTTATTGGATTGCAAAGTGAACCAAGTTAAATTGTGTTATTTCTAAGGTTTGGTGCTCAATGGGCGGGGGCGACAGCTCTTGTTTATCTGTTTGTGAATTTAGGTTCCTAAACGCAAATATTGTTACGAAAACAAGTATGCAGGTTACTGAGTAAAGGTGGTAGGTATTCCAAAAGGAAATTACATTGGAATTTATCTCTACTTGATATTTAGTTTGTTTTCCCTAATGGGTAAGAAGATCAGGCTTAGTAGCGCGCCTTGGGAGAGACCTACGTCAGCAGTAGACTGCTATAGATGATGATGATGAATAGGTAATACGCCGATGAACATAATGATAAAAAATAGGTAATAGGTAAGGTATAATAAACTATAATTTATAACCTAATTAACAACCAGTTCTTTGTTAATTTGTAGTTATAAATACAATGTAAAAGAAAAAGCATCCAAAGATTGACTTCCATAGACTTACCCGTACAACACACTTCACCCAACATTCAGAACATCCATCTTGAGATTCCACGCAATAACTCACGGTAAGTAAGACACTGCGACGTAGCCGCTCTACGTAGTCCCTCTGCGTACCCACTATGTAACCCCTCTACGTAGATGCTACGTAAGCTGGAGTCCAGCTGACCGCTCCTGGCGGCGGGAGCTTCGTTGCCGCAACCACCGCACCTCGCAGGTACAGATTAAACATCTCCGAATACGTTCACACCAATCTGTACCAAAAAGGTCCCTCTTTAGAGAGGTTCCTCGTTTAACCTGATATAAATAGGTCGTGATAACATAAGAGAGCAGTCGACGTTTGTTTATTTATTCCTACTAATATTATACATGCGAGAGTTTGTAAGGTTGGGTGGATATAGATGTTTGTTCTACACTCACGCTAAAACTACATTGAAATTCATTATTCGTTTATCTTACACAGGCAAATTAGCGGAAAAAGCTAGTCACTATTGCGTCTTGATTTTAATGCTTTCATTTTTAACATGGTTGTTTGTTTACGTGAAAGTATCATTTGATACATTACGACTTACGAACTATAAAGTGCTCATCCAAGTCGGCAGTAAATGTAAATGTGTAAATGGGCTGTTTAAGTTTTCAACGGTGCCGTTCGGTGTGAACGTCGCTCCATCAAGCTAAGGCTCTAGCGACCATTCCTCCTCGTCACTCCAGATTTAATCACACCGCCATCTTCCTGCCGATCGATGCTCGTTTAACTTCTAATACCCACAAAATGCCTCGTGGTTAACGATAAGCGGTACTTAGTAACAAGACAACGCCTAGCTAGCGTTCCCCTCTATTACCCAAAGTATAGTGTCCCGTGTAGAGACTGTGTAGGTATGTGTTAGGTAGAGATGTGGAACAGTGCTACTTACCTACTACTAGCATTATTTTCTCTTTGAACCATTCATAGATATATTGATAAAATATATGCAAAAAGTTTAATTTGAAATTAAACTTAATTTAATTGACTTAACTTTGCATCATCCTACTAATATTATAAACGCGAAAGTTTATAAGTATGGATGGATGGATGTTTGTTACTCTTTCTACTACTACTGAATGGAATTTAATGAAACTTCACAATAAGCTTATACATCAGAATAACACATAGGCCACAATTTATAAAGATATTGTGTGAATTGTCTGCTACTCTAAATACTAATCCTGCGCAGACGAAGTCGCGGGCACCAGCTAGTAATTAATATAAAACTACTATAACAATAATAACTATGAGCCTCTTCGAGGTGCACTTGAAATCCTTTCACAATACTGGTTCGAAAAAACTAGTGACACGATAAGAAGAACAGCTATCCTAATTTTATACACCTATTATTAAACGTTAAACATTCACACACTCACACCCCTGCACTAGGATTCCCTGTGTCGCAGGTGGCATGGACACATACAAGACATCACAACACCCAAGACCCGAGAACAAACATTTGTGTTCATCACAAATATTTGCCCCGGCCGGGGATCGAACCCGGAACACCAAGCTTCGTAGGCAGGGTCACTACCAACTAAGCCACGGTGTCGTCAAAAGTCGTTGTGATTGTGTGAATGTTTTTAATGTTTATTATAAAAACTCAAAACAGAAAACGATTGAAATGATTCTCTACTTCCAACTTCCACCAAACGGTATAAAGCTCTGCGAGGAGTGGCGTACTTCCTACCTACTTACCGTACTGCCATAAATTTCAAACCTTAGTCTAGGTGTTAGCTTAAATTGTCTTGTATAAGACACTCCGTTGTCTGAACTTAAATAACTAACTCCAAACACTTCGATCTGAACCTTATTCGTACCCGAATAAAGTTTGTATTCACTTAAAAATGATTAGCTGAACTTAAGGTGAAGTGCTTAAATGGATTCTAAATACATTAGCTGTCTATTGTGGACTCAACTATCTGGAAATAAATTATTTATAAGGACTTATTAATCAGACTGTAATGGATGAGATTGCTTTTGGAATAGAAAATTGATCATTTATTTAAACTACAGCAATCTACACGACACGATGGCTACACGATTGGTCGAATGGTAAAGGTGTTAGACTGCCACGGGTTCGATTCCCGCTTCAGGACAAGCACTTGTGTAACGAACATCGGTGTAGGTGTTCCTATGTATGAATTTAAAAAAAGTATTTAATATTCTATCAGTTATCTGGTTCCCAAAGTTCCTTCCTCACACCTATAATGATTCGTATCACACCTATTAATTATATCTGAAGAAACTATGAATCGTAGATGTAACAATTCTTCTACACTGGACGAGTCAGTCAATTCACTTAGTTACATAGCAGCTCGTAAGTAAATCATGAACATTTTGGTTTCAAAGCCAATAAAACATGCCAAGAGTTGAAACAACTAGAGTATAAAAGTGTAATAAAGTGATATTTCACGAAGTCAGTTCAGAAACTGAGCGCTTTGTAAGACGAAGATATGCAACAAGATAGAATAGGCATCTATCCAGGTACTGAAAATCTTAATGCAGAAAACATTTTCACTCTTGTATGATGTTTAGGAATGTATTTATATGGTCAGCGTTTTCGATATCAGTATTAGGCTTTGTTATTATGCATGAAAAGGCGGACTTCATTAGCAAGATAACGATGGCAGCAAAGAAAATAAATATGAGTTTAGTTGCATATTTTCCGTAAGAAAAATGACTATAAATTATATGTTTTCGTTATTTCGTCTAAGATGTCAGCAATTGTAAAGAACGGATGGCTAAAATTAAATAAATAAACTATTCATCATTTTGCTGCAGAGAAAACTTGTGGATGCATTAATTCAAACAGATGCGAGGATTTATAATAACATGCCGAGAATGTGCTGGCTTCGAGTGTGCTGTTTATTTGTTAAGTTCTGTTTCGCTGTGGTGTATGGAAGTGGAAATTAGAGGATTTACTATACCTACCTTTCATGATAGTGAAGTAGGTTCTTAGATGTTCATCTCTCTAGATAGATGCGGTAGTTTATAAAATATACCAAATTCTTTGTCTAAAGTACACAAAATACAGAAAACTCGCAATGGACCCCGAACTAGAGCAAGCTTGAATTGCGGGATAAATAGATGTTTGTTACTCAATCACGCTGCAACCACTGAACCAATTGAGCTAAAATTTATTAAAGTAAAGTCTATCTATTTATCTATACTTATATATCCATTGTCACAAACTTTCGTATGCCTATCAGTAGTATAATTAATATCTCTACATTTTGTACAGCTTCATTGTATCTCTCACATCATAACTTCAAACTACAAATCAAAAATAGCAGAATTTTAAAAAAAAGAAACCTATACTATGTAATAATATTACTTATTCTTTGCCTGTACCCCGTTTCAGAATCAAGTTTTTTTTGTAAACAATGGTGTGACCACCCTAATAAAATACTTATCAAAGTGACGTTTACTTAATTTTCCTAAATACATATGGTATGGTTTATTTTCTTATCAATATCCATAAAATAAATGTTATAATATTTTATTATAAAATTGTTAATGGAAAATAACAATGGTTTGTACTGTTTATTATATTTTTTTTTATTTTTTTTGAAAGCACACGATGAAGAAACATTAGCGAAAAATATTTCAAGACACTGGTATCATCGGAGTAATTCACAAAAGTTCGAAACAATTTGTGAATTTTGATCTAAACGTCTGTTTGTAAACTTTATTTGTCTCTTGTCCGTGTACGAAGTCGAATGTGTTCTATTTTCGCTGCTCGCGTGCAATTGTGTGAATCGAATGAATATTTGTTAGGAATCTGCTATGCACATTTGCCTAATATGATTAATATCTCAGAAGTATAAATTCACAAATTCTATTTCTATATTTTATACTTTTCAGTATTCTGAAGTACCAAAATAAGTTTTATAATGAATTATTTCGGTAAAATAGGAAACTATCGCACAAGCAAAACCGCGCGCCATTACTAGTAATAGTGATCCGCGGTATAAACTTGTTTCTAACCCTGATCTGCCTCTGTAACAGTGACATAATTATCATGAGATTTCTTTGTTTACAAAAAAAATCTTGAATTATTATTATAAATCGGGGTATAGTGCCATAACCGAGACTGTGGCCTCCATTTTAAAAGTCTCCCTACGCGTCTGTTTATTTTCCAACACTTCGGTAGCACGACACACTTTGCAGATCTAATTGAGACTACAAAACGTCGGGGTTAAACAAGAGCTTGTAAAAGTACATTCTCGTTTAAGAATCAGGTAATGCCCGAACCCTAATACAGCCATCATATAGTCTCGAAACGTCTAGCCCGTATCTCGAAGAGATAGAGTTGAGATTGTCGAGTGCTCGCGTAGTATTGGGCGGATGGGTGTACAACCGAGATTTTAACAGCAAAAGTTAAACAATAAACGTTGAAACTGTGGAAAGTGAGTCGCATCACTCGTGCTCGGCTCCGGCGAAGACTGTTGTTTTATGATAATCCGGTGTTCCGTCGTTCCTTGGAGTGATTTGTTCCGTAAACTGTAATTGGAAGTTCTTTCGATCCAGGTGCCAGCTATTATTGTATGCGAGATAAATTTTTATGCAGGGGAAGAGAGAAGTGATTAGGCTGAGATGCTTTGAAAATGTCTTAGATGTTTATTTTTTGACCTACGTACAATAATGATCATATTGTCCTGAATGATTTCGGCCACAGCGACTGTATTTTCTGGAAAGGCATTTTAACTTAAGATAGTAGATGGGCTTCGTTGTTCTGTCGTCTGATATGATTTTTCGTGACTATCTGAGTTACAGATTCTTTAGTATTCTTAGTGAGTACTGATTGCACATTTCGGTAATACCCACATATTTTTCAAAAAGTAACGGATCGTTAAGGTCGAGTAGTATTATGAAATGAAACTTGTTGTTGAAGTGAAAACTTCTATAAGCACGCTGAGCCCTTATTTTGTGTGTATTGAATCAGACTGAGCCATCACGTTCGGCTATGTAACGCTTGTTCGGGTAAAGCCGGCTTGAGTCGCCTTGATGAAGATTTCACTTCTGTCGTGTGGTCTTAACACACTGGTTTTTTTTTTGTGTAGGTATGCAATTTATGAGTGTTATTTGTAATAGTAAAGATAAAACGCAACCACGTACATTCACAGAGATATTAAAAATCTTGGGTGTTCTGCACTAAGTGAGGTGTAAAATTATTTTCTTAATGTATCTAAGCGGTTTTTAATTAAAATCTCAGCTCATCATCTTGGGGCGACACAACTTGAACGATGGACACGATAACTTAAATAAGTAAGTATCTAAATAAATAATTTTTATGCCTACATGCACTAAACTGTCAAAGTTCCTAAGCAATTACTTTACTCGCTTGGTTTTAACGCCTAGATCACAAGTATCGAGTATTCGGCCGAGACATTAAAATGTTACTCGGCCTAGACAGTGAAAGCTTACGTCACTCGCTCAGCCGAGCACTCGGAGCTATAATTATACGTACCGAGTGCTCGGTACGTGTGATCTAGGCATAGGGGATAGATTAAACTTAAATTATATGTTGCCAAAAGAGTCATTGAGGTAGTCTTTCAACTCGTGGTAGAAGCATCTATAGGTATTATAGGTTTCTTTCAAAAATACCATTGTTTTCTTGTATTTTGATTGCACGTGGAATTTTATTATACATTTTTTCAGCCATTGCGTTTGGACCTGAACTGTCTTTTAACTTACTCAACAAGGGCACCGATACGTCGACCAAAACCGTGACCTATTTCAAAAACATTTTTTAGCTCAATATGTAACGGAATATCTCAACTCGTATTTTTAATTAAACCCGGCCCAGGCTGAACTTTTATCCTCCTTGATTAAATTCCATTTATGCCGTGTTTGTATGGAAAAAATACTTGTTTAGAGGGCAACGTTTTGTTTTATATAATTAATTCCCCGCCTTAAGTTAATCTTCCGTTGCGAGGGGATGCTCCTATTTTTTCCTTAATTTTTTAGTCTTGAAACTGGAGGTATTTTAAATGATTGTGCTTTTCGGTTTAGTTTAATTAAATCAGAACAAAAGAGAGCGTTATTTATTGTGTAACCACTTGTTTTGGATGTAAAGTTTCGCCGAGTTGTACGATGCACCACGAAAGTGCACGAAAGGAGCCTCTTTGAGGCGCACTTGAAATCATTTCACCGCACTGGTTCGAAAGAATAAGTGACACGATAAGAAGAAGAAGACGATGCACCACGTTTGACTAAACTTAAACTTACATATCTTTTTATTTGTGAGTCTATACCGATAGAGCTTGACTTAACGAATTCTCAAAGGGGAAACCATTTTGTTCAGTTGATTTCTAATTTACATAGCCGATTTAAGTCTAGCGGTTTTGGTGATGTGGCGGAAACTGATCCATTTAAATAGCTTTTAGTTATTATTATAAATACGTTTATGTAAACTGTACTTACCTTTCAGGGTATTGAAAGCTGAAAGTGGTATTATGAATATATGTAGCTTCCCAAAGCATAATAAAGTTATTTGTCAAAAGTTACTTAGACGCCGATTGAAATAAGGTTTTAGTAATTAATTTACTTTAAACATAGGTAATCTGCGTATCAAATTAAACCATCCGGTGTATTCATGGCGAGGGGAGGTTGGGGCCGGTTGCGACGCTCGTCACGGCATCCACTCCGTCCTAATTGTGTCGCTCCGTGCGTGAAAGGGACCACTCAGTTACAACTGCTCCTCTACTATGAAAACTCAATTTTAATTTACAGAAATAATGTTTAGCAAGTTGGACGTATCAATTAATATTGTCCGCCTAAAAGAAGGTTTTTATCAGGACTTGTTTATATTTTCCAGAACATTTTTTACAGTTTTCTCTCTTTATGCTACCGTGTTGAGGTAACAAAAAAAGTATAGTGAGTCAGATTATAAAGACACACAAGAAGTCAATTTTAATGAAATGAAATGAAGAAGTCAATATCTTTCAGCGCTCAGAACTAACCCTTTACTGGTTAGTTTTTAAATTCGAGAACTCTTAGTAAAAACTGGGTGTCAGTATAATGATGTCCTGTCCAAATAGATGGACTCATCAGCTGGATAACCTTTTCAATTACAAACTTCTGCTAAATACTACCTCTGTTAGACCCATGAGCACCCCAAATTAGAACGCGAGCAGGATAAGCTATTCGTAGGTGAATAGCTATTCGTTTAGGTACATTAACATTTAAAATAGGATAGTTACGTTGACACGTTTTTATCAAATACGATACTTGAAGCGAGCAGGGTAGAGTGGTTTTCCATCCTATAAAAGGATTTTAATAATAAATAAATTGTGAAGTGTTTACTGTAAAGTGAGCCAAACTTCAACCCTCATAATTATAGCCAATAGAATCCCGCCACGATTGGTTATTTGCGTGTTTGCGTTTGGAATGCAGAGACCGAGCGCTAGCCCGATGTTTGCCCCAGCCTACCCTAATCCATTACCGCGCAATATTCAAAACACACAAATGCATAACCTTATTAATAGTTAATTTTCTCTGAACTGTAAATCACAATTTGTGTAAATATCAAAATAAGCCGAAAAATGTTATTCAAACAAAATAGACAACTCGTGTAGCTTTAAAAATAAAAAGCCTAATTAGATATTTAATTATCTTTGTTTTACATGACTACCTGCTTTTTACATTTATGCCCATCACGAAAATATTTATGCCTAGATCACACGTACCGAGTACTCGCCCGAGACAATAAAATGTTACTCGGCCGAGATAGTGAAAGCTTACGTCATTCTCTCAGCCGAGCACTCGCGCTGTGTTTATACGTACCGAGTACTCGGCCGAGAGCACTGTCTCGGCTGAGTAGTTGGATCTAGGCATTAGTGTGTTCGAACGCAGGATAAACTGGAAACTTTGTCGAAAACTGTATAACTTCTCTGCTTTTAATTTCAGGCGATCGTTTTACAAGAAACATCAATCATTCCGTGTTCTGTCAATTAGTTAGTCTATGGTTAAAACGCGGGAAAAACTTGCAGACTTACAAAAGAGGTTGAGCAGTTTAAAAAAGAGTTTGCAGAGTTTTAAAAAGAAACCCTGAAAGTTCTCTCATTATATCAGCATTAGCATGCGACCCGAGAGTCTGGCGACGCCAGGCGTTTTACAGAGGTTATTGCAATATCAGAGCAGGAAATTCACAATAATGAAAATCGTTATAAGAAAAGATTCACCGATTCAAACTGTTGTATTATCTTATTTTATTAGAATGAGAGGACGTGGTGGCTGGGTGGATTAGGCCCTTACCTTGCGATCTGATGGTCGCGGGTTCGTATCCCGGTGGCAGTAATGCATAAATGGTTTTTTTCGGTCGAAAAAATCTATGCATCCCACGTTCTCGCAACGGTGAAGGAAAACATCGTGAGGAAACCGGCATGTCGTAGAACCTAAAGTTCGAAAACATGTGTCGAGTGCACGAAAGGAGCCTCTTCGAGGTGCACTTGAAATCCTTTCACCACACTGTTCGAAGGAACTAGTGACACGATAAGAAGAAGAAGAATGAGAGTATTTACTAGCTTACTCTGTCCGTATCTTCCTATTCAACCTGCGTCTTCAGATCAGTATATTTTTTTCTGTGTTTGGGTTACAAACACCTGTCTATTATTATTTTTATTTTTTTAATCATTGACAAACTCACACCCTTGCACTAGGATTCCCTGTGTCGCAGGTGGCATGGACACATACAACACATCACAACATCCAAGACCCGAGAACAAACATTTGTGTTCGTCACACAAATATTTGCCTCGGCCGGGGATCGAACCCGGAACACCAAGCTTCGTAGGCAGGGTCACTACCAACTAAGCAACGGTGTCGTCGTATTCTCAATCTTTAGCCGTATAATATGATGTAGATGTAATTGACCACGTATAGTCAACCATTAAGTATGGCTTTGAACGGTCTTTTATAGCCCAATGTTCAGTCAGACTTCTGATAAATAGATAGATAGATAACTATTTATTGCACACCACAAAACAAGAAAATAAACAGGAACTCAAACAATATAAAAAAAAAATGAAACACAACGGGCGGTCTTATCGCTAAAAGCAATCTCTCCCAGACAACTTTTGGATGGATCTGTAAATGATGGGAATAGATAATGACGATGGCGTGTTTAAATAAGTTATACCTTTATAAATGTTCATTCATGTATAATATATTTATAATATTCAGTTCATTCTTTTTTACGAACGATACTTTCCAAGACAATAGAAAGATAACGACGCAATCACGTCACTGTATTTTAAAGCTGATCCTCCTCTATCCTCATTAGAGCGATTTCTCTCAACTTCAGAGACCTCGAAGAGTTACGAGCTCGCCGGTCGCAGAGAAAACGTACTAAGTCCTATCTGGTGTTCGGAGACAACTAATTCCTGTCACTATCGTTAGTCGGGGAAAAATAACTTAAGACCTTGATTAAGGCGCTACATTTGTCTCGGCTTCAGTAGCGTTCTAACTGTTGATTACGCTGTGATCTTTGCTCTGGAGCCGATACTAACTATGGCTAGTTCTGTGGGCTTGAGTAACTGGCTGTTGCATATCTGTACTGGACAGTTAGCACGGAAGGAGCCTTTTCGAGGCGCACTTGAAATCCTTTCACCACACTGGTTCGAAATAACTAGTGACACGATAGGAAAGGACTGGACAGTTGAGCACTAATCCTAAGTAATATCGAATCGCTTTGGTGTGCAGTTTAAAAAAAAACTTACATAATTATTTTCAAGCTCATAAATAATACTTATACAGAAATATACGAGGCTAGTTTCCAAGCCAAGATAAAAAATAGTAAGAGTAAGTTAGCAAGCCAGTAGCTATTACTTCGTGTAAATAGAGTTAGCCTCATTTCTAGGCTTAGAAAGCTAGTGAAAAGGTATACTAGTTCTGTTTACACGAATCTAGAGCTGCTGTCTTGATATCTTACTATCACTATTTTGCTATCCTGGCTTAAAAAACTAGCCTCGGGTATCTCAGGCATTAGTTTTGCCGTCTTCTTCTTCTTATGGAGTCACTTGTTCTTTCAAACCAGTGTGGTGAAAGGATTTCAAGTGCGCCTCGAAGAGGCTCCTTTCGTGCCCACACAGTTTTGCCGTGATAAAGCAACATAAACCCATCTTTTACTAAAAGTCTTTTAGCATATAAAATATAAGTGGAATGGGATTTTCGTTTGAGTGACTAGTCCCTGCGATTCACTGAGAACCCTTAGCCAACAGTTTCCTCCAACCCCAACCCTGAGGAGACGCGTCCATATTGATGTCCTGCGGGTCCGGCGTGAGGTATGCCGGCGATTAGCTTCGAGAGCCGGAGATGGAGAGCTAAGGCGCCGCTTGGCTTTTTCTACCGCTGAGCTAATGACAGCTCGTTTCCTGCACGGCTTGTACACTTGTCCTATCTCTGGTTAAGTGAAAAGATAATACGTAATTGTTATTTGTACACAAACAAAACTTAACTTATAGCACAAATTAAAAGACATGTACAAATGCGAGCTTAAATCTTACACGTTTTCTTGCAACCCTTTGAGGCCAGCGAGTAGAAATGAAATAACCTCATCCACATTTAACCAGTTACCAAGATGTGATTAATGATGAAACCATGCGTTTAGATCAATATTTTGTTTAATGTGTAGTTTGTAATTATTGTAGTAAGTAGGTACTCGTATTTTACTTTGCATTTTCATCGCATGTCACAGTTCTACTTTATTAGATACTAGCCTGTGCCCGCGACTTCGTCTGCGCAGGTATCTTTATAAATTGTAGCCTATGTTTTATTCTGATGTATAAGCTATATTATTGTAAAGTTTCATTAAAATCCATTCAGTAGTTTTTACGTGAAAGAGTAACAAACATCCATCCATCCATCCATCCATACTTACAAACTTTAGCGTTTATAATATTAGTAGGAAGTAGGATGCATGCAACACTACTTAATAAAACAAAGGAATGTCAAAATTTTAACCAAAAGCAGTGCAAACTTGTAAGAACATTTCTATTAAAATTTATTAAGTCCTACGATCTAGTCTTCTGCCAAGGAACAAGTACCAATGGCCTAAAATTCGTTATGCTTATGATCATGTACCTAATCCAGGAGTGAGCCAAGAAAGTTTAGAACAGTTGAGTTCTTCCCGATTTAAATGGAAGAACTGTACTCGCAGTCTTTGTGACCATAAACCAGGACGCCAAGCCAACTTGGACAAGAGCCCAAAGTTGACATGAAATTAGTTACTTTATAAAGCGCAAGCCAAAGGGTACTTTGATATTTCCGAGTTGATTGGCAAGACTATAAGTTTCAAGTAGCAATAAGCATTATAATTCTCTCTGGAAATGAACGCTTTTAGAAAATTACGTTGGTGCTCAAAGGAGTGTATGGATTATTATTACTTACTTACTACAACAATCTATTTACAACTATTGAATATTAAAATTTAAGCTTTAAAAATATTTTTTAAAATCGAATACAATTCTAATATTCAATTGCATCAAATTAATGGAAACTACTTTCTTCAACTACCTAACCTGGCAACCGAGTGTAGGTATTAAATAATATTTTTGATATTTTTATTCGTTTGTACCCTGTTTGTACCCAATAACTTTTTTTTCGCTTTTACAAAAGGGGGAAAAAGTTCTTTGGGGGCAAAAATTTGATTCGTAACCGAGTTCAAGATAAAAAAAAACTGATTTTTTATACGATTTTACCCAGTAAGTAGACGTTTGTACTGCTTTTATTTTTAATTGTACCCCAAGGGGAAAAAAAGATACGAAGAGATGAACATATTAAACCAAACCCGATGAACAACTACCGTATACATATATTCTTAGTTAGGCTCTGTCAGGATCAAAACTGTACTTCAGGATCTTGATCTTTACGTTTTTAGATAGGTCTTAAATGTGTCTATCTAGATAAAGTCATTTCTAAGAGGTACAAACGGGTACAAACGAAACTAGCACGAACCTTGAACCAATTAAAATCAGAACTCTCTACGCAAAATACCTTTGAACTCAATAAAAAATACACCGGAACAATTCCCAATGTTATTTTCCAATCGGAAAAGCTACAATTTCCTAAAAAATATATGGAACAGAAGCGATAAGAGCACCCGTGCCCGCGAACCAGAAAATTGATTTCGGCAGGTGTTCCGACCAACTCGCTCGGCGGTGCAGCCTGCCTGTAGGCGCCTGCTCACACGAGGCGATTCGACAACGGATTTTAGCGCCGTTATTGTATGCGGCAACGATATGATGATGTTTTCTCATACGCTGATAATAAGCTTAATGATCATGGCTCTAAATTTATTTAATGTGTTGAAACATAACGTTTTTTTATGTGATTTTGTATGTACCTAGATAAATTTATCAGATTATGTTTTTTGGGGTGACATTCCAAAATCATAATATTTTTTTTTTATTAGTCTACAATACTGATTTCGTTCCCAGACAGAGCCGCGCTCATGAGCCATTACCATCTCTACATTATCGTGTACCTAACGTTCCACCAAATCGTGTTTATTGTTGTATGCGATTAATTATTGATTAAGTGTTTGTTTAAAAAAATATGACGATGAAAATGTTTGGTTTCATCACGCACGCCGAAACTTCTGAACCGATTGATCTTAACTAGGTTCGGGCGTGAGGTAAAATAAAACATCAAACTACTCGATTTCACGGATTTTAGCGCTGTTATTGTATTCGGCGACGATATAATAATGTTTTCTCATACGCTGATAATAAGCTCAATGATCATGGCTCATAAGAAACGTATCGTTTAATTTATATGTCGGTAAATTCATTAGATTATACTTTTTCTTGAGTCAAAATTTCATTTTCATATTATTTTTTTATTTGTCGATTATGGGTGATCCTCAAATCCGAGTTCCATACAAAAATGTTTTGGACAAATACTCAAAATGTACGCCTTATTATAGTAATTTCTACACACTATTCGTTTCCTCTATGTTTTTTGATTTCGTGAACAAAAAAGTAAAAGGTTTCATACTTTAATTTAGATTTTATACGTGTTTTAAAATTAACCCTACTAACTTAAAACAAAAAACATAGATGAAACGAATAGTGTTCATGAGCCATTCCCATCTCTACATTGTCGTGTACTTAGTTTATGCTTTAACCAAATGGTGTTTGTTGTTATATGCAAGAATATTGATTATGTTTTTGGTTAAAAAATATGAATCCTCATACATCGGCGCGCGTGATGAAAAAAAGGACACCTTACTCTTACTATTTTTATTGCGATTCCACGCGAGCACCGAGCAGTAAATGGTACGATAAAAAAACTAAAAATCTTATAATATATATAGCAAGTTCATACATAAAGTAAGTTCCAGCTTCATTCAGTCAACAAAGAAGTATTGAAGAAATTATATTTTGAACGAACAACATTTATCTAAGCATTTATCCCAAAGGTCTAATCACGTTTAGAAGTTCAGTAATATTATACTCAAGGTAGTGAGTTGTTTGCTAAGATATTTTCTTATTGTATGAATATTTGTTGAACTATGTAATAAATTACTTAGGTGTTTTAGAAGACGATGCTTAGTGTTGTCTTTTTTCTTTTTTAATTTATTTAGATGGTGAATGTAATCTGCATCCGAGTACGGGCCCTGTGGATAGCGAAAACGAGATTCTTTAAGTACCACTTATGAGGTATTTAGTTGCGTATGAATCGCACTTACCTATTCTTAAGCCGTACCCGAAATATTATCAGATATTTCTCAGAGAAAATCCGGCTTAAATAAGTTCTTTATTTAGTATCCAAACATCACAATTTACATTATAATCAAATAATCCAGCTCTCGTTGCTCAGACGAGTAAATAAAGCTTTGAGCCGAACAAAATGTTTACGTTCCTAGATTATAAGCAAATAGCACAGACTATGGCGGATTCTTCAACAATTTCACTCCAACTTTAGAGATTTAAATTTTATACCATTCCAAAGGTCTCTGAGCCGTTACGTTTTATTTTCTCTTTTTATATTTCTGAATTGAGTTAGACAGCTAACGCGAGAATTCAGTTCTTTATTGTAGTTTTTATAATCTACTTGAGTATGGATTAAATTTATTTTTTGAGCTCAGATGGTCTCTATTTGGATTTAATCTAGCTTCAATTGGATTAGATAATTTAAATATTCTCAGAGGAAACCTTTCGAATATTATGTGAACCTTACCTACTGGAAATGTTTACGTTAAAATTGTTCTGAAGAATTTTTAGGTCTTGAATATTTACTTTTATTGTAATAAGTGTCCGTTTAAAGCATCATAGTTTCATGAAGTACTTGCAATCTTTATAAAAAGTGTCCTATAAAAGCAATCGGCGCGGCGCGGGGTCGCCCGTCCCCATCTCATCTTGGCATCTGCGCACTCCTTAGATTACTTTGCAATTGAAAACAAATAATAATAAATACAGTGGTTCGAACGCCTCGAGAAATTGGAAAAATGGAGAAAAACCAGCGCGGTTGAGGCATGAACAGATGCCATGTTTATGGTTGCGATGTGCCGCGTTATTGCGACGCAGTTGCGGCTACAATGTGTCTACAAGGTATGCGGCTGTGTTCACTTCAGCGCATTGCTTTTGAATCTTTAACTCGGAATTTACTGTTAAGCATCGATGACACAGAGCTAGTTTACAAGCTACAAGCCAGCGAGTTTAAAAGCTTGCGAGTGAGTGAGTTAGCGTTCGAAGGATATTCAACTAGCATATTTTAAAAAAGCCGATGAAACGGAGCGAGTTTAGAAGCTACTGGCGAACTCGCTGGCTTGTAGCTTGTAAACTAGCCCTATGTCATCTAATCTTAAACAACTCAAAGTTTAAGAACAAACTAAAAAAATGGCTAATTGAAAAAGCCCATTATAATTTAAAGGAGTACTTTGAGTAGATCATAAGATAGTAGGTACCTATTGATTTTAAGTGCAATTGAGCTGTGCAAAGTTAGTTTATGTAGGTACTAAGAAAATAAGAAAACAAAATATTAGAAATAGAAGTTAACTTAGTTTATATTTAATTCTATGTTATTATTGTATGTCCGAAAGGATAAGCTGTTGTTTCTTTTTTTTTACTCTACCACCTTGTACAAATTCACACAGTTTTTGACAATAAAACATTCTTATTTTTATTATTCTTTAGGTCGACATTGAGTCTTGAGAGACGTCTGACTCGTAGCAGATACTGTAATCCTTCGCTAATTTGCCAAGCATTTACTCGTATATAGGCGAAATGAGCTCCTAAATTTACGTTTCGACCTCACAACTATCACTAAATAAAGTTTGAAAACCTCACAAAAATTATAATAAATAAATATATTATGAAAGTTAAAGATATTTGGTTTTACAATTGACCAGCCGAATCACGATTATTAAATATAAACTCGATTAAAAAAATTCGCAAAGTTTCACAAAAATACACAATTGAAAATGAAACCCCCGATTGACAAACATCTGGCATTTGGATATAGTAATAGATATTCGGATAAAAAAATATATACAATTCAATTGGAATATATATAATATATTCCAATTGAATTGTTTATGAATAATTCTGGCGTACTTTTTTGTTAAATGCTATATTTATTATTTTATGAGCAACGCGAAGTTATCCTGCTTTTATGAGTTTTTTGATACCGTTTTTTACAGGCAATTTTAGAATTGAAGATCTGAAAAAAATATATGTTGTAATTACGTCTTTCGTCTTTAAAATATACTCCTTGAAACAGGATAGACTCTACTCATTTCGTTAGAAAATAAATCTGAAACAGAGACGATTTTGGCACTGTATTTCACTCATAACTCCAAAAATATTTGAAGTAAGTAAGAGAATATTATTCGTAAGGTGAGGTAATTTAATTATTTAGTGTTTGGAATCGTTCAACTTTTTTTAATTTATTTCATATTTGTGTAAATCCCAAAAAACTGTGATTATAAAATTAAGCGTATCGCATATTTGAATTTAGTAGGCCGCAAAGAGAATATAACCACTACGGTAGGCCGTTGGCCGCCCAACAGAGCAGACCCACGTCCGAATGTCCCGTTTTGACAGCTCAATAATTACGTAATTTTTGTTCAAAATCCCTAACAAATGACAACGTATAAAAATAAAAGAAGTAGCTAAACTGATTATAGGACCACTGATTGATGCGAATGAAAAATATGGGTTTTCTATGGATACAAGCTGTTTGGGCTCGTTTGAAGAAGTTCCAAGTGGCTTTTGGTTGGTGATTTGTTATACTCGTACAAGGTGTTCAAAACTTGTGTTTGAAGCGAGGAAGATGGCAAGCAAAGCGAACCAGCGACCTCCGCGAGGCGAAGCGAAGGTTGATGGATCACAGCTAGGGTTGAAGGTTAAAATTTTGGTGTCAGATTTAGAAGGCATTTTGGCGGATTTTTTTTTATGGGTTTCACTTGTGCAAAAAGGGGTTGAGGATAAAGAATTTTATGTCAGATTTGAAATCCAAGATGGCTATTTTTTTAAATACTTTTTAAATTTCAAGTCTCTGCGTCCACTGGTAATGTCTATATACTGTATGACAGTTAGTCAAGAGGAATTAAGCTTTTTTTATACATAGATACATTGGTTTTGATATTAACGATACTACCAAGATTATTTAGATTAAAAGTTATAACTGTATTCAACTGCATGTAATAATGAGTAGACTTAAACATAGTCACGTCACGCACTCGCTCGGGTCAGTTCGGTAATTGTCAGCGTTTCTTTAGTACAAAGTTCCATTTATAATTTTTAATTAGCTAGGTATAGCTTATTATCAAGAAAAAAAAAATTAAAACAAAAAAGTTTTTTACAATGTATGTTGTATATTTAATTTTACATTAATGATAAAAATGGCATGTGTGTATGACCAAATGACAGAAGTGAAAACTTCATAGAGGCGACTTTAGTCTACTTTACCAGAAGGAGCGTTACATAATCGAGCGTTACGAGCCCAGTTACATCCAATACCCATAAAATATTTTGTAGGCGCGCTTATAGAAGTTTTCACTTTAAAATATATTTCAGTAACTCAATTGACATTTATTCATTGGGCAGTTGTGATGAAATCCGAAATAACCAAAGCCTTTTGTAGATTAGAAGTTTACTAGAAAATCACAATCAAAAGAACGTAATAATATTGCACGATTGAAAAAATAACTCTGGATTAGATTGTTAGACTCAGAATTATCCAATATGAACCGAAATCCAAAATAACCAAACCTTTCTATAGTTTGGACGTTTACTAGAAGATTACAATCAAAATAAAGTAATAATATTGCACGATTGAAAAGGTAACTCTGGATTAGATTGTTAGACTCAGAATTCTCCAATATGAACCGAAATCCAAAATAACCAAAGCTTTCTGTAGTTTGAACGTTTACTAGAAGATTACAATCAAAATAAGGTAATAATATTGCACGATTAAAAAGGTAACTCTGGATTAGATCCAAATTAAATGGAAACGTGGCAAGTTCCACACAGACGCTTCGGGACCAGTGTTCTCCTCTGATGTCACAGATTATTCAGAGTACTACGATCTGAAGTCAATCCAAGAGTGAGTTGATTCGGCTCGTCAGCTCGTTCATTAACTTCAAGAACGAATAAATGCACGCAAGTTCTAATGATCTGAAGTTGTTACACACTGGCGCCCTCTAACAGCTCTTCATCGACCTTACCCAAGTGACAGTGAGACTTACAAATACCACTTGACGTTTCCAAACTACGCTAGTCACTAATAAAGGGCGATAATAACGATTCTTGGGTAAGATCGGAACACTACGAGTCAATCAAGCTCAAATTTTGATTCAATCTCCGATATATATGTATATGTATGTCTGTTTGTAAGTATTTTTTTTAATGATAATTGTCGAACCGTTTATCCAATTTTGATAAATTAGGCTGCTGGGTAAGTAAGTTCAAATTATTTTTAGAATACGTATTATGAACGAGATCGATCTAGATTTTTTGTTAGGCAGACTTTTCATTTTCTTTATATGAGTAAGTATATACCAAAATTTTTGACAAAATAATGACACTATACTTAAGTACGTATAAAATTGTTTTGGAATAAAATACAAACAATTAATGATCAATTAAAATGACAAATCTTGTTTTCCTTTGTTAGCAAGGGATAGCTATGGCGCTAGCAATAGTAACCCACGTATTTTAAAAAATGACTGTTAAAGGTACACCTACAAAATGTAACAAATTATTGATTGGGATGTTTATTATACATTGGATTGACGATGACGTCACAATAGTAAAGTACATTGACCTTTCGCACTTACTGTCAGTATCTATACTATGTTTATGCGTCAAAGCGAATTGATAGCTCAAGCCTCCAATTGACAGACTCACATCTCCTTAATGATAACTGTCAACTGTGATGTTTTCTTCAAAGAATGAAAAAAAACATACGCTTTGAAGCCTACGCCATTCTCATGCAGGAACAAAAATAAGAGATATAAAAAATATATCACAGCAAAACATGCAAATAGCACGAACCAAAAGTGAATCAGAACACGAGCATTTACCTCATTTAGCGGTAACTTAATCCCCGTAGCTCCACCTAACCTCAGAGCAATCCCGCCAGACGATGATTTAAACGAATTAGCCAACTACAGGAACCGCAACATATCTCATAATCCTGGTTTATCTTTATGAAAACTATCCGGGCATTCGTATGCGGGCGCGCGCGCGGCCCAATCCGTCAGCGGCGCGGCGCGTGCCGGGCGTCCCACCCGGGACCGACCGACCTCCATGGAAGTGCCAACAGACATTTTACCACAAACCTCACACCTCTACCTTCAAACTAACTGGCCGGAGGGAATACTACTTGCTCTATTGATTGCGGATCGTTAGATTGTTAGTAAAGTGACGATGGCAGGAATTTCTCCAGATAAGCTATTCGTCTGACGGGAATGCTGGGTTACAAATTTCCTACTGCATCTTGAAGAATACTTGCCTTAGAAGATACAATAATGTAAAAGTTTAATAACCAAATAAATAGTTTGTTTAATAATTAAAGTCTGTACTAGTTAAATAATACTAATATTGGAAGGCACTATTTACCATAGTACAAGTTTTTCAAACTTAAGTTTGGTAACTAGGGTTTATACTAAAATGTAAGTACTTGAGAGAAATAAAGAATTTTATTTTATTTTATTAAATTTTAATCATGCACATAAAAAAAATCATGAAAATGTTTTTATCTTCTGGCGACACGGATGGTGGAGTGGCAAGTGCAATGGACTGCTACGTCGAGTGTCGCGGGTTCGATTCCCGCTTCAAGACAAACATTTGTGTGATGAAGATCGGTGTTTGTCTTGAGTCTGGGTGTTTTCTATGTATTCAATGTATGTATTTACAAAAAAAAAGTATTTTGTTTTATTATCAGTCATCTGGTTTCTATAGTACAAGTCCTGCTTAGTTTGGGGCTAGATAGCGTTGAATAAAATGTCTAAAATATTTATAATACTATTAATATATACAGTAGTAGTATATATTAATAGTATTATAAATATTTTAGACATTTTATTCAACTACTACTATTAATATATACTATTAATATATATATTTTAAAATATTTGTATACTATTTATAATACTCTCGTCGTGCTTTTTTCAGATTTCTTAGATACATTTGATGTCTGTTCCACGCTAAATACCCAGCTGTAGATCCGTGTACGTTATGAAACGTTACAAACGTTATGGCAGGCTATTGACTTAGATCCAATGACGTCATTTGCTTGACCCACGCCGGCTATTATTGGGATATACTCCGATCTAATAACCTCACGATTTGTGGCGGCTTGGCTCGTATTGTCCGGAATGGGATACAGGCGTCGCATACATAGCTGATACTTTTTAACTCTATGCTTCGGGCTTAATTCCCAGCTAGTGGCTAGCTGTGTGAAATGATTAGCATACAAATGTCTATTCTTGAGACTTAGACTTGGTAAACTTGGTCAAATAACCTATCTCATTAAAATTCTGTTGACCTGTGTATAAATTTAATTTGATATTTAATATTATATTATATTATAATATTTTAAATTAATTTAGCTAGTTTGTGAAATTGGATCTAAGTTATCTAAAAATAAATGAATTTTAATTTAGACACTTTGTTGAAGGCTGGCGAATTTTTTACCGATGTTTTACAGATTTTTTTAATATTATTATGTTAAATTTTTCGTTTAAATATTTATATTTAATACATGTAGACGATACCGCGTGCTAAAGCTGGAGACTAGCAAAGACAGTAAGTTCAAGCTTGTTCCTAGACTTACGGTAGTCGTTGCATGCCGTTGTCTGCACAATTTTAATGGAATATCGAGGCGTGAAGTCCCGCCGGACCAGACATGGCGTCTTGCAGCTTTTCTGGCTCCCAAGCTCGCTATATCTACACACCCCGTATGCACTTAAAAGATATAGATTCGTGGTAACGTACTCTAAGAGATAGAAATCTTGGACCGAGCAAGGTGCAGTCTTAACTTGTTACTTCCTATGTAGAATAACTTTATTTTTTTGCTAACTCGTGTAAGCTCCGTCTGTTGATTTTTTTTTTTGAAAGCTTAAAAACGATTTGGATTTTTTTAAAGAATATTAAGCTATTGATTATAATAGTAATGGTGCACTGGAGCCTGGAGCGGAGAGAGACACGACAAGGCTGACTATTATTGATGTCTCTAAGCTTACGAGCTCATTAACGACTGTTTTGGTCATGGGCAAAGATATTATATACACGTCTGTTTAATTTAAAAATATAATAATTATAATAATAACGATTTATTTCAGGCAACTTAATATTACAGAAAAGCAACTTGCACTTCCGTTCACATTAGTATCATGTAAACATGAACTATAATCTCACGCTACGGTCGCTACGCTCGCTACGGTCGCTGCGCGGTCTGGCTCGCCGCAGTCAGTCTGTCTGTTTGTCCCGGCTGTGTAATGAGGGTAATTGTGTTGTCGTAGTTAACAATCAGATGCTTCCTCGGGCGGTTTTCGATACCGACCTGCAGAGGGCGCGGGGTGAGTCATAGGCGGGAGCAGGTGATAGAGTTAAGAAATGATCGTGGAAGGAAAGTAGCATAATGTGGAAAAGATTCGAAAATTGTGCTCAGTGACGCGTCTTGAGATCTATGTTTAGCAGTGTTTATATTGGTAAATGGTGATTGTAATATTATTATATGCGAAAGTTTCTCAGGATGCTGAATTCGGTATCGGTATAATTTATGAACTGGAAAGAACTTTTTTTTTTGTATACCACGAATACCACCACAACTAGCAGCCAGTATAGCAGCTAGTATTTTCAAATATAACGGCCCAAGCTACATACGTTTAAAATCAAAACAATCTAGAAGTAGCACACATATTCACACCTACTTTGTTATGAATCTTATTTATCGAACGCTGATCAATTTTGATCTTACCTCTTATTGTTATTACCTACTACGAAAAAATATCTCACATCCCTATGGATGAAAGTTATACCATAAATCATTACCTACTATAAAGATAGATTATCTGATAATATATTATGCATGGATCACACGCGTTTTCCTGTCCGCTTCATTGAGCACGCTTGAAAGGTTAGATCGTCATAATCGCTCGTTAATGAAGACGCACCCTTATTCTGCTGTATTAAGGTAATCCGCTTCCAGTCAATACTGAAATATATATGAGATGGCGCTGGAACTAATACTAATTAAACCTCTGGTTTATTGTACGTATCTTGGTTTCTTCATCAGGGTCAGAAATTTATGTAATGCCTTAGTACATAGTTTGGTGGCTAATTTTATTACAATGTAATGGTCTTTTTATACAATGGTATTTGTGCTGAGTCTGGGTGTTTCTTTGTATTCTATGTATGTGTGACTTACGAAAAAAAAATCTTCTTCTTATCGTGTCACTAGTTCGCCTCGAGGAGGCTACTTTCGTGCACTATTCACTACACATTATATAAGTATTGTATCAGTTATCCCATAGTACAAGTTAGGGTCTAGATTGTGTTGTGTGAAATGTTCAAAATATTTAATAAGTATTTATTATTAATATTATAAAAAAATATGAATTTATTATGTTGACTTAAATCGGCTTGACAACCGATAAACTAAAAACTTTCTAAAATTGTAAACGCAAGTACTTATCATGCTTTTTATAACAGACCAATCACGGCTCAGTCGCTCTCAGATTGATAGGTTATGTTTGAATTTATTTGTAGTTTGTGAGGATAGTTGCTTATTAATAATTCACACACGATATGGCTGGCATTTTGGTAAGACAAGGCCAGGTGGAGAAGTCAAGAATATTATTTGATGTTGTACTAATTTAGCAGGCTACGAACTATTTATACTGTTACATCACATTAAGGTTTGGAAACCAACCGATACGTTTTAGAACTAATCTTCTTGCTTACTATTTCACTATAATGTTAGGTGTCAGTTGTTGTCCTGTTAGGTAAATCTTATTTTATGGAATTGTCCTAAATAACTTGGTCAAACAAGGTATGTTGTAACACGTGTGATACGGCATCATGGGGCATTATGGGCCGACCGGTGGGTCGTAAAGAGCCCGATCGTTTATTCATTGGGTCATCAAAGACCCCTGTTGAAGTTCTATTCGCTTGCATAATGTAGAGTCAGATATAGCTTCGATATTTGGGTCCCTCGCGGAGATTAATTTTAAATAACAAATTAATGTTTTAACATTTCAAACAACGCCATCTAGCCTCAAACAAAACAGAGCTTGTATAATGGGAATCAGATAACTGATAGAATACTTAAGTGCTATCTTTTTGTAATTAAATACATGGAGAACACATAAAAAAATTATAGAGGTCCAACTGTCCGTCCAAGCTCTTGCTAGAATACGCTTGGAAATAACTAGTAATTTCAATAAATCCAGATAAATTGACTTTGTTAGATAATTTAATAAAATAAATACACCCTAACCCTCTTACAATAAGTAAAAAAAAAAACAATACTTTAAAATTATACATATTTTTATAAACAAGACTAGACAGTCTGATCTGATGGTAATTGATATTAAACGACGTAGGAACAACGCCTAGTATTTATAAAAAACATAGACTTATAAACAATAGAACGTTATTTTACTTTAGATGAATGATATCTAGAGTCATTTTTGGCCTGAAACAGTTTTCGTAGCTCAAGTGAAGCCTAACAGACGACTGACTGACAAACTGGCAATGTACAGACTAAACTACAAAACGTGGACATCTGAAATTTAGGGGATATGTCCTGAGTCTGCACTCTGTGTATTTTCTATGTATTTACAAAAAAAAGTATTTATTTATTCTATTGGTTGTCTGGTTCTCATACGAGCTCTGCTTGTTTGAGGATATGTTCATCAAGAAGTGTAAGCGCGAACAAGGATTTTTGATAATTAGCAAAGCAAGCGAAGTTTTACATACATAGTTATAAAAATCTGCCAGGGATAAGACTCGTAGGTGCCCGTATTATAAGATATAGACAGCATTACTACATCTTTACGTTTGTAAGTCTATGTGGAAAAACCTCCACCTGTTGGCATCATTAATCATGCCATTCTCCTTTTGTCTTAATATTACGCGATGCTATATTGAACAGGGCCTGTTGTTGAAATATATCGGATTTGAACGTACAAATAAGAAAAGTAAGGTGATCTTTTTCTTTTTAATGATGAATTCACTGTCTGAGAAGGTTATGTTTGCAGAATAAACGACAACCTTTGGTTAGATAAGTAAGTCTTAGGCGAGCGTAGCGTAGGACGACATCTGTGTAGATGGAGCTACGATTTGATCACTATTAGATTAATTTACGTGAAACATCGTAGGTACATATATGTATAATTTATTCTTTAGTATGATTCTTTATGGCAAATAGTACCTACCCCTGATTCGCCCTCTCTCTCGCGCGTACCTACATTTTTAAACTACATACAAACTACAGGAAAACTTATTTAGATTGAATTTGATATTTTACTGATATCTTGGTATTGTTATTTTCTAGTGCCTGGAGGTCTTTTTTCGTAATTACAAGTAGAATTTCAAAAAGCGAATCAGGGGCGGCTTAATTTATATTTTCTGTGACAACTATTTAAAGACATCATCTGTGTAAAGCGGTGTAACCATGTAATAATCTTGTCAACCCACAACATCCATAATGCATAATCCTTGTCTACGATGCGTCTGCGTCTAGGGCGTAAAGCCGACGTTTAGTCTTGAGCACAGTCCCAACTGCTCAAATAGTGAATCCGTGCATTATTGCCGTGTGTGTTTGCTGTCTTGACAACCACAGTGTAAATAGCTCAGTAAGTAAAGTTTTACTGGGCGGAATGTAACATCTACCCAGTTCAGTGAAGAGAGGTCTGAAGCCTTAAAAAGTCCTGCACGACCTAAAAAATTGAATAT
Source organism: Lobophora halterata (assembly GCA_932526365.1). Taxonomy (NCBI): domain Eukaryota; kingdom Metazoa; phylum Arthropoda; class Insecta; order Lepidoptera; family Geometridae; genus Lobophora; species Lobophora halterata. The sequence continues at coordinate 9,986,960 of OW052017.1, forward strand.
AAAAACTCTTTTGCCTTCTTTCATAAACTGTCGAGTTCATAATATTTTGACACATATCGTGTTCACTAGCAGATTATACTGATGAATTGGAGTGTCAGAGCCATTTAATCTTCGGTAATTTTAGCACGTTGATTATGTTTCAGCCTCTAGGTACTCATTTATATATATAATGCATGTATATTTAGGTTTATAACCTATATAATATTATGTATGTACATATATACCTATAAAACATTACCTTCTTATTTTTCAGTCGGATAGGTAGGTATATGATATGATTGTAAAATAAAAATAATTAGGTAGGTACAATAAGTACTTTCACAATCCTAATTATATCCTAAAACTGGTTTTGTAACGTTAGTAGTTAATTATAATAATCTAAACCTAAGAATTATAAAAATATGACACATAATATAAAACTTAGTACCTAATAAATGAAGATTACCTCTAAATACTTACACCATATTTAATTTTGTCCTATTTTGCATCAGTTCTGTATAAAACTTGCACATCACTACTTTATCGACATACACAACACAACTATACATAACTCGTCCGTCATACAGTGCGAACTAGTACGGAGGGTAGTCACCTAACTGCACTACGATTTTATTTACAAACTACCTTAAAATAGTCTATCATTTACTCACTTATCATAAGACCTTTTCGTAACCAACTATAATTGTAACAAATAAAATTTAAATTGAAATTTTTGCCTAAAACCAGCTTTCGAATTTGTCTTTCTGAACTAGATGCCAGAGTTTTTTAGATTAATTGAAATATTAACCAGAAAAATAAATAAAGAATCTTTGATAGAAAACTTTGTATCTGTAAAATATGTTTAACATTTTTTACAGATACAAAGGGCATTTGGGCGCTTTGGCCTAGGCTGTAAGCTCATTTGTGTATGAAATAAAAAATAAAAAATAAACATGGCTACGGTTTGTATCTCGTAGTCACACCACGATACACTTCAATTGTTCTTTGAAACGGGTCATTCTCAACTGTAACTGATCTATTGTTACATTGATTCTCATCGGCTGCAAAATCTTTAGTACTAAAAACTTGTTTGTTAGATTTGACATACCTACTGATGTGCGTCGCACTGTGCCCAGGTGTCAGTATTAGCATAGGTATTGCTGGCTTAATAAATTCATAGTACAGTAAGCTAAGCATAGTAATGTTTGAATCATATTGCTGTGACATGTGCCTAATGAAAACCAGGATAACTAGAACTACCAGCATGCCTAGGTAAAGGAAAACTTAGTGTAGATACATGTGTGTTTGTCTGGAAGATTCATCTCGTGTATCATTTAGGTATTTGTTTATTTCAACCTACTTCAAAAGGCGTTGGTTCTTAATTCGGTTGAATGTTTTTTTTAATGCTTGTTACCCCAGAACTTTGTTGTTTTTACTCAACTTAAATTTGATTGGTCCCATACAAATTTAATTAAAATCGGTTGAGTTTTTATATCAAAATAACTGAAAAAAACGTCGACGTAAACGAAATTGCGTATTTTGCTTCCCTGTGACTTTTCAGTGGTGTTAACGATCACTAAAACAGTCCAATTAAAGTGTTTTTGTAAAACCTTGATTTTTATTGATTGCATACTTACACAAATGCACTTACAGCCCAGGCCAAAGTACCCAAGTGTGTGAACAAGTGGCCATAATATGAGTACATAGTTTTTGCTTCTTTAAAATTCGTTAATTTTTAGGGTTTTCCCTCACGAATAAAAATTGCTTTAGTTTTATAATTCGGTTATTCGTAAATGTATATTTTATATATTTAAAGGTCCCCCTGATTTCTGAGTATTGCTTCTTAGTACTTACAAATAAATCCAATTTAACTTTCATGTTTTGGTAACTTATCTACAAGTTTCAAAAGTTTCATGTTAACTTTACCAAAGTCAAAAGCTTCTGAAGAACTCATTTACAATATAATTTATGAAGTCGCAATTTCTTTTGAATTTGAATAATATTAGGTACCTATCTTATCTACGGTGTTATCTACAATGAGGTCCTCGCTTTTATTCTTTAATTTCTTATTCGGTATTGCGTAACAAACCTGTAACATCGATACACACTCTCATAGCTCGCAGTTTTTTTTGCGTGGTATCTTATTTGTGTATTATCCTAAATTAGGTTTTTTTCAGATCAAGAACAACTTAGGTCTGTGTTCACCAATAGATAATCGGAAGATTAGGCCTCTTCGACCGTTAACTTTGATGTTTAATCTATGAAAATTCGTGTCAAAAACGTCAAAACAACTGTTTAAAACTTAACCGTCTGTTGGTGAACTCAGGTATTAATATGTCGTTATCTCAAATCCAATCAGTATTGTCAGAGTGATTAAATAGAGTGAAAGTCGGTTGTGTAGAAACAACGAAATTTTGGTAATTATACGATTTGTAGCCCTGAGAAAAACAGGATTCACCATACAGATCGCGTACTTACGCCGCGTCAGGGAGCTAAGTTGACTTCGCGCTATAACGCTGCATTGTGTTGTACTGATATATTGAGAGCCTTTCAAACAGTCCTGACGCCGATACAGAACACTAGACTAGACAACAGTAGACAGCGTCCTGCTAGCGCTGGCGCTCGGTGTGACAGTAGAATACCGTCATAGTACAACACAGTTCGGAGCTATAGCGCGGCGTCAACTTAGCACCCTGACGTGGCGTAAGTACGCGTTCTGTTTGGCGAAGCCTTTAGATACATATTAGAGGCGTGAGGAAGCGACACTGTGGCGATGCTATTAGTTTTCATACAATATCAAGACGCGCCACTATGTCACGATAGTGACGTACCTGTGCGTCTAGATATTGTATGAATTCTAGTAGTACGGGAGGCGACGATGCTAAATGAGGATTTGCTCGAGCGTCATTGAGACCTATTGGGTTGCAAAGCTTACATGATAAGAAGAAAAAACATACTCGAGCGCGTCAGATATTGGTAGCATCATGGTCCTACGTATTTTTATAATGTAACGTATGTTAATCTGACCGTTTGCATGATGGGGATGGCTGTACGAATGGGTTGAAAATGAAAAAAAAAAAATATCGAGCGCGTCTGATTTTCTATGGGGGTGTTAAGTGGACCAAAAAAAAGGTCTCATTCAATAATCTGACGATTTCGATGTAACGCAAACTCGTGGCCACTATATTAATATGCAAAAAAAAGTCGTCTTTTTGACATACTCGAGCGCGTCAGATTAAGATATATATGGTTCATCTTGATGTCCTAGACATGCTGTCTCATAATCTGACGATTATCTAGAGGGATTCGCTTAATCTGACAAAAAACAATTTTTATTTTTTTATTTTTATAAATTATTGAACTTTATTAATTGAAAAGCTCAGGAAATAGCATGTAAATAAAAGAGTGTATATTTTTTTAAATAGAATACCTGTATTTATACGAAAATAATAAAAAAAAACTTTTTTTTATAGTTAATTGAATCTTCTTCTTATCGTGTCACTAGTTCTTTCAAACCAGTGTGGTGAAAGGATTTCAAGTGCGTCTCAAAGAGGCGCCTTCGTGCATTTGACACATGTTTTCGAATTTTTAGGTTCTATGACATGCCAGTTTCCTCACGATGTTATCCTTCACCATTAAACACGTGTTTTAAATGCACACATAATTCTTCTTGCACAGAAAAATCCATTGGTGTACGACCGGGTTCGAATTTAGGACCTTCGGATCGAAAGTCGAGGCACCTCCCACTCAGCCAACACGGCTGAATAATAGTTATAGACTAGATTCAATATTCAAGATGAACACTTGCTTAACGGTGAAGGAAAACATCGTGAGGAAACCTGTTTGCAAAGCAAATAAAGGAGTATCCACACATATCAGGGCCGTGACCGGGACGTGCTCCTGACGGAGCACGGCCAAAAATCGGTGTCGTACATTTTATATGAATTATGTTTTGAATTTTTTAGACACAATTTTTGACGAATTTTTGTTGCTTGCGGAAATCGTCAGATTATACGTTTTTCGTTATCCTTGAATTATTTCCTTCAAAATAAAAAGAAATTGAGCTGCGCTCGAGATGACATTTTTTTTTACAACTTTGCAGCCCTCCCCTTTCTTTACCCCGCGCTCAAATTGTCAGATTAGTGGAATATACACTTTTTAGCATGTAATTAACTCACCCTATCTTAATCTGACGCGCTCGAGAATGTCTGATGATCAATTTTTTTTACTAATCTGATCCTTTATCCTGCACGGGCGGCCTTATCTAGGGGGCTCATATTTGGTGGAGGTACTTAACCGGGTACAAGGTATCCCCCTGTATATTAATCTTCCGCGCTGGAGTAACTCCAGAAATCCCCTCTTCTGCTCCCCTACCATAGTAGAAGCACCACAGTGGCGCTTCCTCACGCTTTTAATTTGAAGGCGCTCTAAAGCGCCCTTAGACCGAAAAGTATTGAAAGAGGAAAAACGTTTGCTCTTCGGTGGGACATTAAGGGGAATCCTCAAATCCGAATTCCATACAAAATGTTTCGGACAAATACTCAAAAAGTACGCCGTATTATAGTAATTTCTTCACACTATTAACCCTACTAATTTAAAAACACGTATAAAATCTAAATTAAAGTATGAAACCTTTCACTTTTTTTGTTGACGAAATCAAAAAACATGGACGAAACGAATAGTGTGTACTTTAATACGACGTACTTTTTGAGTATTTGTCCGAAACATTTTATATGGAATTCGTATATGAGGATTAGCCTTAAGGGCCAATAATAATAATAATAAATGATTTGTAATTGTATAACGTGAAGCTTTGGCGTTCTAAAACTTTATTAAATAAGAGGAAACAGGAAGTTGTGATTACGGGCACATTACCATTATCATTTCAATTTCCTCTCCGCTGTCACCCGGAGTCTGCTAATGCCCGATTCCCCATTTAGATCCTCTAATGGGTGTTTTTCAATAACCCTATTTACCCACCTGTTGCCGAAGACCATAAATCATGCGGAAATATTCCTCTTTCTAATAAATGATTATACAGTTGCTATAAGGAGGAATTAAATACTTATCTGTTTTGATAAGGAGATTCTCCGTTTAAATTCCATTTGAATTATTTTGTTCAAATACAGTGCGTTTTTATCTCTTCGGCCATTACATCAGTTAAATGACTGATTTATTTTATAATTGAAAAAAATCTGTTACTTTTCACTGACAACCTACCGAATTGTTTACAGTTAAAAGTTAGCAAGGTTTCAAAAGAGGGAATTGAATTAGCTGACTTTGATAAATGTGAGACGTCTCCGTAACTTTTGGCAAGTGGGTCGGGTATCAAAATTACACGCCCGAAAGTTAGAATAAAGCTATGAATAAAAATATAACGTGATGGAAACACTGCTGAAACACTGAAATGAATATAATTTCAAACTTATTTGAACAACATTTGCTTATAAATATTATTCTAGTATTCAAAATCACAATAGTACTATTTCAAAATTTTAAAGCAAATTATTATTAAAAAAAATATAAAATATACAACCATATCAAAAATAATTATTAATTTTTAAATTACTTATCATCATTGCCAACACGTGAACGAGAACGTGGTGGCCGAGTGGATGAAGCCCTTGTCTTGCGATCTGATGGTCGCGGGTTCGAATCCCGGTGGCAGTGCATTTCGACAGACGAAAAAATCTATGTTTGCATCCCACGTTCTCGCAACGGTGAAGGAAAACATCGTGAGGAAACCGGCATGTCAAAGGACAGAAAAAATAATGATCTATCTATGGCATCCACCAATCCGCATTGGGTCCGCGTGGTGGATTAAGACCCATTCGCTCTCTTAGCCGCGAGTAGGCCTGAGTACCAGCAGTGGGAACATTATAGGCTGATTATGCTATGCTATGCATTGCCAACACAGTTGACGGATCTCACTATGAAGGCGGAGAGGTGGAGCGCCGGCGCGCACATGTATGTCGACACAAATCCCCACTAATGAGATAAAGAAACCATAGTCCGCCGTCACCACTCACTATTAATCAGGCTTACGTAAACGCCGTTTAAACTCAACCATCAATCAGCCTCCATTGTGGACTCTGCTCTCCTGATGAAGGGTTTAAATCGGGCTGAAATATACGCTGGCGATATTTTCCAAATTTGCGAATTTATATCGTGTGGTGTGGAATGTCCCCGGTTCATTTGCTGGATTCAGTTTATTAATTTTGGGTTCATGATTAAAAATGGCGTCTAACATGTTGTTTATAGTTTGCTTTGCTGCTCCAGTTTAAAACTGCATTGAAATGATCGCACTAATAATCATAAATGGGAAAGTTTCAGAAGATGGATGTATTAATGGATTATTGCTTAACCATGCCAAAACTACTGAACTGCTTAGACTGAAATTTAGAATAGGTTCAGGAGCTGAAGAAGAACACACTTTTACTCTAATAGTATACAGGCAAAATCATGAACAGCTCCTAGTCTCTTTATATGTATAATAAATCAAACACTCGTGGTGTCTTTTACTAAAAATACCCATTATAGTGCAGGAGCCGGGCGCAAGTCGCGTACGGAAATGAAAACGTAAAATATGTGGCATCCGACACGTACAGGATGTTCAGCTTCGGTGTGTGCTCGCTAAATGGATTCTCGGTCAGCTTTTAAAAAGATATAATGGGATTCCATCGATTTTAATTTGTTACAGCTGAATATTTACGCTTGAAAATATCGAGCCCCTGAAAATTATACAGCGATATGAAGAGATATTAATTTCAACGAACCCGGTAGTCGTGCTTAACGGTGAAGGAAAACATCGTGAGGAAATCGGCATGTCATAGAACCTAAAAATTTGAAAACATGTGTCAAGTGCATGAAAGGAGTCTCTTCGAGGCGCACTTGAAATCCTTTCACCACACTGTTTTGAAGGAACTAGTGACACGATAAGAAGAAGATCTCAATATGTCAAGTATTTCCCATAAAGGGTGTCATCACCGTTTGACGCAATCATGAAGACACCTCACAAAAAGCCCAAAACACATACAAATTATGAAGTGTCACGTATATCGCAGATAATTAAGCCGCATGAGACACAGTCCTCAGCGAGCAGCGTCTCGGCAGCTAAATTATTAAATACATGGAAAGAGTAATTTGTGTCACCTTACATTTTACCGTTTCCGCAGCTGACAATGTAGGGTAACAACGATTTGTAGAGATTATAGAGCAATCTTAAATAAAATTAATTGATTGATTCAGGCGTTACTTTGCGGAAATCCATAAATATTAATAAATAGTGAGATACTAAAATTCTATACTAGAGTTAAGTTAATTAAGACCTTTGTTTAGAAATTAAGCGAATTTATAACTAAATATATTTATACAATTTATTTATACTGAAATAAAGTGTTTACTGTTATAACCACTTATCAAAAGATACTTTTTGTATTAAAAATGTTGAAATAATTAAATAGTTATACCAACAATTTGTATCACTCTCTGCGCTAATACGCCGAAGTTTTTATAAAAAACAGATAATCCATTATGAACCACTTTATCAAGGCGAATGGCCAAAAATATTCGTATCTGAAAAAAAACTATAAAATCTCAGCTAGAAAACTGTGGAGCACATTAATTTCTAGTTCAATTTGTAACAATTTAGTTCCACTACCTAGAATATAGATAAGGAAAAACCCTACAGTTTTTAAATATATATTCAAAATCCTTTTTACAAAAAGAATATATTTTTTGAATGTGTGTTGTTGTGTTGGTAAGATTAGTCAACTTAGCACTGATTAGCATTGTAGCTTCCAAGGAGAATTTTTCCACGCAAAGCATTAAATATTTGAGTCGTATGTACTGTATGGACTTTAACTTAATTTATATAAATTGATATGGACATACTTATACAAACTCTCTTTTCTATTTAATAATTGTATAATATGTAATAAAATTTGCACACCTTAATCTAAAGGTAGAACATATGTACTTAGGACGCCAATTTATTTAAGATTTAAGATATTATGTATTGTACTTGTGTTTTGTCAAATAAATTATCTTTATCTTTATGTACTTTCTTCATTTATCAGGGACACCCTACACTCGACACATAATGTGTAATCGCATCGCACATGTGCCGGCGCGCATAAATCACGTGCCGCGATTGCCTCGTCTTAAGCCTCGGCACAAAGCCTCGCCTCGTGTACCTTTCCTGGGAATTCAGTCTTCTTTGTGTCAGACTAACGGATTCAATCTTGCCTGCTTTGGATATTTGCTGCCTTCTTTTCTTCCATTGCGAGGAGGAACTACAGCAATGCTTTCGAGATTATCTACATTAGGCTGTGCACGCGTAGTATCGTCTTCTTCTTCTTAGCGTGCCACTAGTTTTTGAACCAGTGTGGTGAAAGGATTTCGAGTGCGCCTCGAAGCACTTTTCGTGCACTTGACACATGTTTTTAAGCTTTTTTAAGCCGGTTTCCTTACTATATTTTCCTTCACTGTTAAGCACGTGTTTTTAATGCACACATAGATTTTCTGAGCAGAAAAATCCATTGGTGTACGACTGGGTTAGAACCTACGATCTTTGGATCGAAAGTCGAGGCACCTTCCACTCGGCCAACACGGCTTAGACGTAGTATCGTAATAAGAGTCTATACCCGTTCCCAGATTATACACGGTCAAATTTTAATCACCATAAAAAAAAATACGCATAGTCAGTTGCCGTTACTGAACACATGTGTTGTATACGGTAAAAAAACTTGAAAAAATTAAGTCGAATTTTGACTTTTTTTTTTAATTAAAAATGGATAACTGTTACCGGAAGTCGTTTTCCTATGGATTTGCATCAGCCGGTACCCTTTATTGATAATAATTCAAGATTTATTAATCGTTTGGCAAACCCGGGTACCAAGCTCGAGCCAGCTCGCAAAAGCTCGGCTCGGGCGCCAAGCTCGCGCCGCTGTCACTCGCACATTTTGTAGAAATTCAAAATTCTGACTGCACCGATACAACGTAGTACCCCGTCTGCATTGCCCATTTAATTTATTTTTGTAAAAAATCTACACCGAATTTAAGATTAATCATTTCAGTAGATTGAGCTAGCGCGCTAGAGTGATATCCTGTATCATCACAAACTTTTTCATATTTTTACGCAGGCAGAGCTAAATAAAATATGAATATTTTCTTTTTCATGCACAAAATATTAGTTTCCGTCGAACAAAACACTAGATCAGTTTCCGCCCGAGCACCCCCAATAAAAGCGGACCTAAACACTTGCCCCGGATAACCGAAAAATACCAGTTATCCCGATATTCCAATATCTAATCTGCGATATGACTGGAGCGGGAACTGTCTGATGCGACTTTTTAACGCGACTTTTTGTCTAGTAATCTGCCTTACTCGTTCTCACATTTTAAGGACTTTTTGAATCGTGTAATCATCATTCTTCTTCTTATCGTGTCACTAGTTCCTTCGAACCAGTGTGGTGAAAGGATTTCAAGTGCGCCTCGAAGAGGCTCCTTTCGTGCACTCGACACATGTTTTCGAACTTTTTAGGTTCTACGACATGCCGGTTTCCTCACGATGTTTTCCTTCACCGTTGCGAGAACGTGGGATGCATACAGAGATTTTTTCGACCGATAAAACCCATTTACGCATGACTGCCACCGGGATTCGAACCCGCGACCATCAGGTCGCAAGTTAAGGGCCTCATCCACTCGGCCACCACGTCCTCTTAAGGGCCTCATCCACTCGACATCATCATTACGATATAATATCTTTATCACACTATCCCACGCTTCATACACTTAAAACTTAAAATAGAAAATGCAATGACAGACGACTTTACATAACCCAGGACGAGACGCTTTTATGGTTAATATCAATAGCCCATCACAATCGGGATACAGCTGTTATGCTTACACATTACTACTTGGCTGCAGAATATCTGGCACTGTGTGCTATATCTGATTCTCATCTAGACTGAACTGCAGGGGACGATTCCTAATGATAAATATTTTACTTATTTCCGTAGGTAAATATGTATTTGGATTATAGATTAAAAGCTGAAGAGAACTTTGCCCAACAGTGGAACAAATAACTTTTTGTGCCATGATCGAGCAGTTATGCCTTCTTTAGTTTTAACTTTTTTTTTTTTTTTAACCTATCTCGTCCCACTGCTGGGCAAAGGTCTCCCCCAACTCACTCCACGTCTTTCGGTCCCTGGCCATTGCCCACCAGTCTCCCTGAAAGGAGTCGAGATCGTCTCGCCAACGTTTTCGCGGCACCCATGGCATGGTGATGTTAGCCCACTTCTCGGGGTGCATACGGCTGACGTGGCCGGCAGTTCCACTTGAGCCTGGCCGTTTTGTTGCCCACGTCCGCAATACCTGTCATGGAACGCAGCATGGTGTTTCGAACTCGGTCTATACGTTTGAAGCCGAGAATACTGCGTTCCATCGCCCTCTGACAAATCTTGAGCTTGGATTTCTGTGCCTCAGTCAACGACCAGGTCTGAGCACCATAGGTTATTTTATAAAAATAAAAAGTTAAAACGTTTCTATTTCTATTTCTTATGAATGTCGCGTCTCATATTTTAATCTCCACTAGTCTGGAGAAAATGAAAAAAACCCTGGAGTCCAATATGGCAGGCAATAATTATAACCCGACCTTCGACGTGCTGGCTTGCGGCTTGCGGACAAGAGGTCAACGAAATGCGATATTGAGGAAATGATAGTGAACACGATACGGGGAAATGCCATGCCACTATTAACATTATGTTACTAATATACAGGGTGAAACTCACCCTGTATATTGACGACACAGTGGCTTAGTTGGTAGTGACCCTGCCTACGAAGCTTGGTGTTCCGGGTTCGATCCCCGGCCGGGGCAAATATTCGTGTGACGAACACAAATGTTTGTTCTCGGGTCTTGGATGTTGTGATGTCTTGTATGTGTCCATGCCACCTGCGACACAGGGAATCCTAGTGCAGGGTGTGAGTGTGAATGTTTATGTTTATGTGTTTATTTTTATATCAGGCCGTCCCAGAGCAGTAACTTAGGTACACCTTTATTTATTAATTTTTAATTTTTTTCTAAAAAGGAACGAAACTAAGAAAAATAACCGATATCTAAAATTGTTTGTCTCGTAAAGTTGGATTACGGACAATAGTTTAACGTGACTACCAGCGTAACGGGACAATGAGCGTTACCGGACAATGACGTCAACGTTTTCGTGCATGCAGCAGGCGCGGCGCCGGCGGCGTTCATCGATTTATTAAACGCAGTCAAGTCAAAATAAATTACCCTTAAATTTTTTTTCACGCCACATTAGGTTTAATTTTGTTTGTTTTATACACTCGAAAAAAATCAGACCAGTATAAGATAAAGGTTACATTAATCTTTTGAAAAACATTTTACCCACGTAAATTTGTTTGTTTAGAAGGCCCAATAGTATAAAGCAGTTGACACCCAATAACGACATGGAAAATAGAATCCGCCAACCGCTTGACCCAAAAACGAGGACACAAATCTAAGGGCCATACTACACGGGCGGTTCTCCCGCCGCGGGAATCCGCTCGACAAAGCTACTGCAGACCATCAAACTACACGGGGCGCGGTTTAGCGTTGTTTTTAATTTTAATTTAACATGGATCCGTCAATGATAAATGACGCAATGTTTGGAGAAAATTCCTGATCAGAATGACGTAATAGCGGGAAACCGTCCGTGTATTTTAAATGCGGCGGTTATCAGCGGCGGCGATTTGACTCTGTCGCACGTACATGCACGGCGGTCGTATATCTCTCCCTTGTGAACCGCGGCGGGAAACCGCGCGGTGTAGTATGCAGCATACAACTTTCATATTATGGGTAATCCTCAAGGTAAATTTCCATACAAAGTGTTTCGAACAAAAACTATGCCATCAAAACCAATTTTGTAAAAATTTTAAAAATTTGTACCAAGTCTAGCTTTCTACCGTAAAAATTTCTAAGATCCATGTAACACCAAGCCGGTTACTTTATTAAGTCCCTACTTAAGGGACCTACTGTCTTTAGTTATTACGTAATTAGCTAACCTAACAACATCTTATAGTGACCATTATGAATATTAAAAAACTTTTATGTTTTAAATAAAATAGATTGACTTGGACATCGCATAAAACACACATGTATCTCACAAGTAATACAATTATTATATGAAATAAGATTGATTAGTTTTTTTTTTTTTTTTTTAGATTTATTTTTTATAGATTTAGATTCACACAATCGGAAAACATAGACGAAACGAATAGTGTGAAGAAATTACTATAATACGGCGTACTTTTTGAGTGTTTGTTCGAAACACTTTGTATTGAAAATTTGTTCCCTTAAATTGTGTTCACTGCGGTTCAGAAGCGGATTCCCGCAGCGGGAGAACCGCCCGTGTAAGTATGGCACTAAGCAAAGACTCACATCACCATCCCGGGGAGAGCGCCATGGCCGACGACATACTTCACGCCGATAGTAAACCTAGGACCGAGATAAAACGTTAAATTTATTTGGGTGGTTATAAATAGGGTTGGAGTAAAACCTTCCGAGGGAAAATTATCTAGCGAGAATCACTTTGAATGTGTTCGAAAATAAGGGAATTCACGAACAGTGAGATCGATGTTTTGGTTGAATTGAAAGATCACACTGGCCGGTGCAAAAATCTTCATCTTATCGTATCACTAGTTCTTTCGAAACAGTGTGGTGAAAGAATTTCAAGTGCACCTCGAAGAGGCTCCTTTCACTATCTTCTTCTTATCGTGTCACTAGTTTCTTCGAACCAGTGTAGTGAAAGGATTTCAAGTGCGTCTCGAAGAGGTTCCTTTCGTGCACTTGACACATGTTTTCGAACTGTAGGTTCTACAACATGCCGGTTTCCTCACGATGTTTTCCTTCACCGTTGCGAGAACGTGGGATGCATACGTAGATTTTTGCGACCGCAAAAACCCATTTACGCATAACTGCCCTCGGGATTCGAACCCGCGACCATCGGATCGCAAGGCAAGGGCCTCATCCACTCGGCCACCACGTCCTCCGTTCTCCTTTCAC